>JANUSC010000032.1:0-1385637 GCA_025200525.1 Camellia lanceoleosa
TTTGAAAAATAAAAAAGCAGAATGAATAGTATTTTCCAAACATTAATGCTACCTAATGTTGTTATATAGATTTGCATTTTTTTAAAGCCTCTTTTGAGAATCTATGTAATAAATGTTATGGGTACGCATATCCAACTCGCCATTTAAAAATAAAAAAAAAATAAAAAAATTGATGAATCATTTATTTTTAGATGGAAGTTTGGACTTCTCTCCAAGCACACTAGCTATACTTTGGAATGTTGTGGGTCCTGTCGTGAGGTCTATTGTAGAGGCCATAGGTCTCATGACCAATGCACTAGATAGAAAGGAATGACATGTTGTGCATTGTGTTTAAGACTTGTCGAATCAACAATATCAATAAGATTCTGGTCTCTACATGATGTCAATGGACTAGACTGAAGAGATAGTGTATCAGCAACATCTATGCATTACATTTGTTATGTGCAACAATATTATTATTACTTAACCAAATAAGGAAAAAAAGCTTTATCAATCCCCAAAAGGACCAATTAGGAAAAACAAAGTCCAAAGTTGAATTACTTCCACAAAGAATGAAGCATTGGGAGGCACTTTCTTGGATTTTGATCCACCATAGTCACTTTTAGGATCATTGTATGTCACCACACTCAAACATGCAATCCAAGTCTAGTTACTTACTGTGATACAATCTCAACAACATGCGACGATATGCCTCTACATGCAAAGGTACACATCTCTTGTTTGGGTACACCCACCTCAACTTCTTCACATAAACTCTTCCATTCACTACCACTATTCTCATATGTGCTTGCTTCGTCAGCTACAGCTTTCCACCATTTGTTTGGTGATTCCTTTTTTTCTTTTTATGGATTTAAGTCTTGTTGGATCCATCGAAAGTACTTTGGGCACACCTTGGATGATGATGATTCGTCATCTTTGACTATAGCCGAGAATTTTCCGCATGTGATGGAACAAATTGATCTCAGCTTGGAGATATATGGTGGTGGAAGTTATGGAGGGTAGAAATGTCTTTTGCAATGAAATGTCTATATTAAGGACCGAAAGACAAGTAACAAGAAAGTATAAATTATCACATAGGCCTAAAATGATACGTGACTATTTGTCCGTCTAATGATCTTTTGTGATTTGTCTACTATTATTTTTTTTATTAATATTCCAGAATGGCAAACGCAGGGAGTGACTAGAGGAGAGAGAGAGAGAGAGAGAGAGAGAGAGAGAGAGAGAGGGGGGGACATCGACGTTGCATCCATCTGTATAAGCTCAACTAGTATATGTAGATTTGTTACTAGATTTATAAGTTGTGAAGACTTGACCCCTCTACCCAAGACTCAACTGTAACGCCCTCAAAATAATAAACCCATAATACATAATATTAACATGCAGAATTATAAGAAAATAAAGTATCTCATTCCATTCATCAGAGTACTATGAAATAAAAACATCATAATAAATGCTCTATGGGCTTACATCTTGCCAAGCCAACACTTGGACACAATTCCATGAGTTCTAACTGAAAACAAATAAAGCCCTAGGCTTGAAAGTTTACAAGTTGTTCAAATAAAACAAATAAAATAAAGCAAGTCTTCGAGTTCAAATCTCACAAGTTAAGTCCTTGGAGGTAGTGAACTACGAACTAAAAATGAAGTTCTATATAGGGTGAGCCATGTACCAAGAGAAAATACTAAACCAAGCATAAGAATTAACTAAAGCATTAGCATTCGATACATGGTTAACGCAAGATAATCAATTTCCAATTTCATGACACTAATGTGTACATTGTCTATGACATAATGTCTATGACACCTTCACTTTCCAATATTTTTTCCACTTTTCAATTTTATCCTTATGGCTCAGAACCTGGCCAACTATAATAGTGATCCAGATGTCACAAAAATAAATGAGACTAAAGCTCAAACCACAACACTTCCATACTTCCAACTGATACCCATTATAATGATGTATCATATCAACAACAAATAGCAATATTGGTTATTATCAATAAGCACACATATGAGTGATGCTACCGAGTCCATCCCCTATCTCCTCCCAACAAATCCGCTTAGAGGTACATCCCCTATCTTCCCTAAACCGTGGAGTTCATCCCCTATCTTCTCAAAACAACATGCATATGCAATGAAACACACAATTTCCATATACAACACATAATCAATACAAGTTATGTTCAGATTAATTCAATACCAACATAAGTGACTTAATTCCAAGTATACCTAAGCCACATGCAAGTCTACAACAATCACGACTATCCTCCACCGATAGCCCAAAAATGCTTATTTCTAAACAAGAAATAAATACAACAATGAATGTAAAATCAACATTCTCATAGGTAAGTATTTAAACTACCCAACTATATCATTAATCTCATAATTTTCCCAACTTCATGAATTAAACCCAATTCCACATTTTTCCCTTAAATTAATTATACAAATCAATCTAAGCCAAAACCCTAAGGTTTCTCCCAAAATTTCTAAACTACCCCACATACCAAAAATACCAACACTTAGGATTAAAGTGTATAAATGGAGTAGGAAATCCCTACCTCGAAGAAATAGCTCAAAAGGGAGAAGATGAAGATGATGCCCAAATTCCAAAGTGCTCCAAATTCAAGTTTGTTCAGATTAAATGAAAGCCCTCACTCTCCTCTATCTTTTTTGTAAAGCAACTAAGGTAAAAACACACCCTAACTAGATCAATCCTAGGAGAGAAGATGAGTTGAGAGAGAGAAAACTCGTAACCTAGGGTTTTATAAACTGAAAGGGGCTGAAAAACTGTTTTAAAACGTCAAAACACGATTTTATACCCAGACGCCCCGCTCGAGCGGACAAACCCCCGCTCGAGCGGACACTCACAGACTCCCGCTCGAGCGGCCCAACTCCCGCTCGAGCGTACAACCCTGCGCAAGAAATACTGGATGGGTGTTTTTCCCGCTCGAGCGCCAAAACCCCCGCTCGAGCGGACAAGGAACAACAAGTCCCCGCTCGAGCGTTAAACTCCCCGCTCGAGCGGACAAGCCAAAAACTGAACATCAACACTTGGTTTCTAAACTCAACCAACCTGCAATCAACCTGCCCAAAACATCCTATAACTCAAGAATAAGGAATTAAAGGACAACAACAAATAATAATAAGACAATAGAATCTACTAACATAAGTCCGAATACAATAATCAAAGGAAAAGACCGGTCGCTATAACCTCCCTTTAAAAGAATTTCGTCCCGAAATTAAGTATGAGTTTGTAAAAACAAGTTTTTCTCAATTCTCAATGATATTATAAAATAATAAACAATAACTTGACCCAATACGGTCACTTCATCTCTTATCAAGAGGCATCTCACAATATATATAAAACAATATATATTTCAACCTGCATCAAGATTATGCATTTTTCCCTTCAATGTTAACAATTTCCATATCATATTCAATCTCATGATATAAACAACACATTCAATATAAAAATGTTATATTTCACTTCCATAAAAAGGCAAGTTCAGATGTTAACATTAAATCCAAAACATTCTCAATGTTTTCCAACTTAAGACATATATAAAATTCTCAAGTTCCACAATATTATATAATCTAAATACAAGATTACAAATCAATAAACATATCCGGATATTTCTCACGGACTTCCAACTCACGTTCCCAAGTGGCCTCCTCCACTCCGTGATGCTTCCACAAAACTTTCACCAAAGGGATGGTCTTGCCACGCAAAACTTGATCCCGCCTATCCAAAACCCGAACCGGTCTCTCCTCATACGAGACATCCTCATCAATAACTAAATCAGTCCAATCCAACACATGTGACGGATCGCTCATACTTAAAGCATACTCACATGAAACACGTCATGAACTCCGGATAATCGGTGGTAAAGCTAAATGATAGGCATTTCGCCAATCCTCTCAAAAGGATCTCAAAAGGCCCAATAAACCGAGGGACAACTTCCGCTCTTCCCAAACCTCATCAAACCTCGTTTGGGTGATATCTTCGAAGACATGATCACTCACCTCAAACACCAAAGGTCTCCTCCTACGTCGAGATAAGATTTCGGCGACTGGTCAGAACAAGCCTCTTCGAATTTCAACTTTCTCCGCTGTTTTCCTTACGACTCGGACCCAACAGAGGTGCATCACCCACCTCACCCAACAAACAGAGATCTACACTACGGGCCATACAAGGCCTCAAACGGTGCCATACCAATACTAGATCGAAAACCTGTTGTAGGCAAACTCCACTAATGGCAAATGCCTCTCCCACAACCCACTAAAGTCGAGAACACAACCCCCAAGCATATCCTCAAGGATCTCAATAATGCCGGACCGCCTGTCACCGAGGATGATAAGCCGTGCTAAAGTCAACTTAGTGCCTAAAGCACTCGCAAACTCTCCCACAACCGGCAAGAAACGAGGATCTCTATCCGAGACGATCGTCATCGGGACCCCATGCAACCTCACTATGTCCCGGATATATAAGTCGGTAAGATGATCTCCAATCTCTAACACGCCAGTAGGAATGAAGTCCGACTTCACAACCAGTAGGTCTACAACCACCCAAATAGCATCACTACCCCGCTGAGTCCTCGGAAGACCCACAACGAAGTCCATAGTGACATGCTCCCACTTCCACTCGGCAATAGGCAAGGGTTGCAACAAACCCGCTGGCCTCTGATGCTCGGCTTTCACTTGCTGACAAATAAGGCACCTAGATACGAAAGCTGCCACATCTCTCTTCATACCCCGCCACCAAAACTGGCGGCCCAAATCCTGATACATCTTAGTACCTCCCGGATGCACCGCAAGGTGCGAATGATGAAACTCTCGGAGTACCTCCTCTCGGCAAGACTCCGGCACAAACAGACGGTCTTGGTATCTCACACTCAGGTCGGGAAACACCGTCAAACCCTTCTCAACCTTCCCAATGGAAATCTTTTCTCGGAGAGATTCTACCTCAAGATCACCCCTCTGAGCCTCTATCACTCGAGTCACAAGTGTAGGTCAACAACAGAAACAAGGTCAAGAATCTCTACGGATTCGCCCAGATGCAAATCAAACTCCCCAACTGCACCCAACATCTCCCATTCCCGGATGGCTATACTAGCTAAGTCACCAACAGATTTCCTACTAAGGGCATCGGCTACAACATTGGCCTTCCCCGGATGATAGTGCAACTCGAAGTCATAATCCTCAATGAACTCCATCCACCTCCTACGCCTCAAATTCAGTCTTTACGTAAACAGATACTTCAGACTCTTATGATCCGAGAATACCTCGAACTTCTCACCATAAAGATAATGCCTCCAAATCTTCAAGGCAAAAATCACAGCTGCTAATTCTAAATCGTGCGTAGGGTAATTCTTCTAATGAATTTTCAAGCGACGTGAGCCATAGGCAACCACTTTCCCTTCTTGCTAACACACAACCTGCACTCTCGTGAGGCGTCACAATAGATCGCATAACCCAACCCTCTCCTAATAATCAAGACCGGAGCGTAGTCAATCTAACTTTCAACTCCTGAAACGACTTTTCACAAGTCTCACTCCATACAAATTTAACTCCCTTCCGAGTCAATCTAGTCAACGGTGAAGCTAACCTGGAGAAATCTTTCACAAACCGACGGTAATACCCAGCTAATCCCAGAAAACTGCAGATCTCAAACACACTCTTAGGCTGTGCCCAATCTTGCACTGCCTCAGTCTTGGATGTATCAACAGACACCCCTTCCCCAGAAACTACATGGCCTAAGAACTTCACCTCATCTAGCCAGAACTCACACTTCCCGAACTTAGCATAAAGCTTATGGGCTCTAAGTAACTCAAGCACCACTCTCAAGTGTTCCTCGTGCTCCTCCCTCGAAGGTGAATAAATTAGAATGTCGTCCACGAAGACGACCACAAAACGATCCAAGAATTCCCGGAAGATCCGGTTCATCAAATCCATAAACACTGCCGGTGCATTGGTGAGCCCAAACGGCATCACCAGAAACTCATAATGACCATACCGCGTACGGAATGCCGTCTTAGGAATATCCTCCTCCCTGACTCTCAACTGATGATAACCCGATCTCAAATCTATCTTAGAAAAACAACGAGAACCCTTTAACTGATCAAACAAATCATCTATACGAGGCATAGGATACTTATTCTTAACCGTAACCCGATTCAACTTCCGGTAATCTATACAAAGTCTCAAAGCACCACCTTTCTTTTTAACAAAAAGGGCTGGCGCTCCCCACGGCGAAACACTAGGACGGATATAGCCCTTATCTAACAATTCTTGGAGCTGAATCTTCAACTCAACTAACTCGGCTGGGGCAAAACGGTAAGGTGCCATAGAAATCGGCGCCGTGCCGGGCACTAAATCAATGGAGAACTCAATCTCTCGCTGAGGTGGCAAACTAACAAGATCATCGGGAAAAACGTCCGAATACTCACAAACCACCCTCGGCAACACAATCTGGGTCTCATCACCCTCACTAATCGAAAGACTAGCAAGTAGACCACTAAGCTCACTCCGCCTCATGATCATAACCCGTGGCAAACACTACCAACCCGTCCCCCTGACGAAAACACTCTCCGTTCACGGTACAACAAGTGACCCTCTGACGGTAGCAATCAATAACTGCCCGGTATGACGACAACCAGTCCATACCCAAAATAACATCAAAGCCCTTAATGGGCATAACTACAAAAGAGAAAGGGATTCTATGATCATCGACCTCTATGTCACAACCCCTAACACCTTGTTTCAAAATCAATTCACCCCCAAGAGGTGACACTACACAAATAGGAGAGGCTAACTGTGCTAACTCCAACTCGAAAACAGATGGAAATGCAGACACAAAGGAATGAGATGCACCCGTATCAATCAACACATTAGCAACCGAGTTGCAAAACAAAAAGGTACCTCTAACCACAGATGGAGCTGGCACAAGATCCTCGCAGTAAAGATACACGCTACCAGATGACCTCTCGATCAACCTGCTCACCCTCGGAGCATAAGATCACAGTCTGAGACTAGGACGATGAAGCCCTCGATTGGCGCGAGGCTCGAATCGACCGAAAGGTGAATGACTCGAGTCTGCCTCGAACCAGATGCACCAGATGTGCCACCCATCTGTGGGCAAAACCTCTTCATGTGCCCTGGCTGACCGCACTGAAAACAAGAGAGCGGCTGGCCTCTACCCTGACTCTGGCTCTGAGATCGAGCCAAAGAAGATGCTGCTCTCTGAACTCCTCCCCTTTGAGGACAAACTGGAGACTTGTGACCCAGCTGGCCACACTTGAAACAGGTAATGTCTCACGATCGCTTTTCCCGTAACTAGCACTCGACTGAAAAGTGGATCTAGAAAAACTACTCTGAGGCTGCTGAGGAGTGAAACCTCTCTGCCTCCTGCCATCACCCTGGCCATCCTGACTCCTCTTGGAGCCTTTCTGCCCTTCCTCCTCTTCCTGCATCATAATCTCAGTATGGGCAGCTGCATCAACTAATCGTCCAAAATCCCGAATCATAGACCCTACAATTCTCAGCATGAGGCCACGCCTCAACTTCTTCTCAAACTCAATGCAACGGCGTTCCTCAGACGCCACCAACTCAGGTGCAAACCTGGACAAACTAGTGAATGTAGTCTCAAACTCGGCCACTGATGAACTGCTTCAAAATTTGGCGGAATCGCTTCTCTCAACTTCTCTGAGCAGTACCGAGACAGAACTTCTCCTGAAAAGCATCAACAAAAGCCTTCCAAGTCCCTCCAATCCGACCCCTGGTGACCCTCCACCACTGACCCGCATCTCCCTTCAGCTGGAAAGATGCCAAGGTCACCTTCAGTACGTCGTCTTCGATGCCTAGCATCTCAAACGTTTTCGTTGTCTGTTCGAGCCATTCGTCTGCCTTAAGTGGCTCTTTAGGATCACCCACAAATTCGTCCGGATTAGACCGGAAGAACTCCCTCTTCAGAAAAGAAGGCCCTGCATCCCCAACAACAACCTGAGCACGATTCTCATTTCCGAGAATGCCTCTTGACTCCTGAATGCCCTGCTATCTCTCGGGCAAAGCGCCCATAGCTCAGCCCTCTTGGCTCGCCACATTGGCACAGCTAACTCCCTCTGCTGCCGGATCTCCTCGCACCGGTACTTCTGCCTACCTACCACCTACCAGCGTCCTCATGACACGACATCCTAAGAAAGGAAACAAAGACGTTAGCACATTAATAAATGTGCAGCTAAACACTCACATCCTAATGCATTGGACAACAATAAATCATTCCACGTAAGCACATAATCACATAAGCACCTCTGAATTTCATTCCCGGATAATAGCAGGTCTGGCGTCACTAAAGTTCCGCTTGGAAACAACATCGATCATGTGCCTTTCCAACAAGACTTTCAGCAACTCAAGGGTCCAATCAATATCCTAGAAACTACATTCCATACCCACATAATCACATAAACATGTTATCATATAAGCATGCAAAATTACACTAAGTCTCTATCAAACGAGACGAACCCAATGTGATACTAATCACTTCCCACGTACCCAAAGTATTCAAACCTAGTACGCTCTGATACCAAGTTGTAACGCCCTCAAAATAATAAACCCATAATACATAATATTAACATGCAGAATTATAAGAAAATAAAGTATCTCATTCCATTCATCAGAGTACTATGAAATAAAAACATCATAATAAATGCCCTATGGGCTTACATCTTGCCAAGCCAACACTTGGACACAATTCCATGAGTTCTAACTGAAAACAAATAAAGCCCTAGGCTTGAAAGTTTACAAGTTGTTCAAATAAAACAAATAAAATAAAGCAAGTCTTCGAGTTCAAATCCTCACAAGCTAAGTCCTTGGAGGTAGTGAACTACCTGAACCTGAAAATGAAGTTCCCATATAGGGTGAGCCACAGCCCAGTAGAAAAATACTAAACCAAGCATAAGAATTAACTAAAGCATTAGCATTCGATACATGGTTAACGCAAGATAATCAATTTCCAATTTCATGACACGAATGTATACATTGTCTATGACATAATGTCTATGACACCTTTCACTTTCCAATATTTATTCAACTTTCCAATTATATCATTATGGCTCAGAACCTGGCCAACTATAATAGTGATCCAGATGTCACAAAAATAAATGAGACTAAAGCTCAAACCACAACACTTCCATACTTCCAACTGATACCCATTATAATGATGTATCATATCAACAACAAATAGCAATATTGCTATTATCAATAAGCACACATATGAGTGATGCTACTGGAGTCCATCCCCTATCTCCTCCCAACAAATCCGGTTTAGAGGTACATCCCCTATCTTCCCCTAAACCGTGGAGTTCATCCCCTATCTTCTCCAAACAACATGCATATGCAATGAAACACACAATTGCCATATACAACACATAATCAATACAAGTAATGTTCTGTATTAATTCAACAGTCAACATAAGTGACTTAATTCCAGTTATACCTAAGCCACATGCAAAGTCTACAACAATCACGACTATCCTCCACCGATAGCCCAAAACAGTTATTTCTAAACAAGAAATAAATACAACAATGAAAGTAAAATCAACATTCTCATAGGTAAGTATTTAAACTACCCAACTATATCATTAATCTCATAATTTCCCCAACTTCATGAATTAAACCCAATTCCACATTTTTCCCTTAAATTAATTATACAAATCAATCTAAGCCGAAACCCTAAGGTTTCTCCCAAAATTTCTAAACTACCCCCACATACCAAAATACCAACACTTAGGATTAAAGCGTATAAATGGAGTAGGAAATCCCTACCTCGAAGAAATAGCTCAAAAGGGAGAAGATGAAGATGATGCCCAAATTCCAAAGTGCTCCAAATTCAAGTTTGTTCAGATTAAATGAAAGCCCTCACTCTCCTCTATCTTTTTTGTAAAGCAACTAAGGTAAAAACACACCCTAACTAGATCAATCCTAGGAGAGAAGATGAGTTGAGAGAGAGAAAACTCGTAACCTAGGGTTTTATAAACTGAAAGGGGCTGAAAAACTGTTTTAAAACGTCAAAACACGATTTTATACCCAGACTCCCCGCTCGAGCGGACAAACCCCCGCTCGAGCGGGCACTCACAGACTCTCGCCGGCGGCCAACTCCCGCCGGCGTGCAACCTCAAGAAGAAATCTTGGATGGGTGTTTTTCCGCTCGGCGCCCAAACCCCCCGCCGAACCGAACAAGGAACAACAAGTCCCCGCTCGAGCGTTAAACTCCCCGCTCGAGCGGACAAGCCAAAAACTGAACATCAACACTTGGTTTCTAAACTCAACCAACCTGCAATCAACCTGCCCAAAACATCCTATAACTCAAGAATAAGGAATTAAAGGACAACAACAAATAATAATAAGACAATAGAATCTACGGAACATAAGTCCGAATATAATAATCAAAAGGGAAAAGACCGGGGTCGCTATATCAACTTTGTCAATTTGTTTGAAACATGTGTTTATTTATAGGCCATGATGGTGATGGGACTAACAAATTATAAAATCAAAATTAATTACATCTCATTATGATATTTTGATTATGTTTCAAAGTGATATTCGATATGACCCGTCGTGGTGGTTTTTGTTAAGACCAAAATGACCTTCAATTATGACTTTAATTAGTGTGATTATAATTAATATGAAATGTACTTATATGTTATTATTTTTTTTATCTTATATTTTGTATAAAGTATAAATGAAATTTATAGTTTTTTTTATTTTATTTATCTTATATGTTATACATTTGGTCCCTCTTAACAAAATTTAAAAATTCAGTTGTACATAGGCCAGTGTGAAACTTTCAAAAAATGAAATAATATACATTTTGTAAGTCAAAACTAAAATAAAAAATAAAAAGGGAAAATACCACTCATTGAGAGTTGGAAATTTTTTTTACATATTAATAATAAAATTTGCTACATTAAAAGTCCAAACTCATAAATTTTTTCATGGAATTGATATTTATTTTTTTAACAACCACTGATTTGTTATTACTCCAATAAAAATGATCAACTCTGTCATTTGCAATAATTTATGACAGGTTTTATTTTTTAATAGATCGTTAGGGTGTCTGTTGTCCTCATTCATAAGGCTTTTCTCTTATCCTAAAATATTTCCACACAACACCCTGCATAAAAATAATTAATTTTTTAATTGAGAGTTGGAACATTGTGGGATGAATGGCATTTACATTTGAGACATGGAAATCGGGAAACTAAATTAGGAAACTAATAATTAAAATATTTGCATTTGTTAATTAATGAAATATGCACTACAAGAATTTTCACTTTTGGCAATTAATTTTTTAGTCACCAAAAGTCAATTTTTAGTCGCCAAAGCCTTTTAGCGACTAAATTTTTTGGTCACAGCATTAGTCGTGGAAGAATTTTTGGGAAAGGTAATTGGTGACTAAAATTATTTTAGTTGCCAAATGTATTAAAGTGCCGACTAAATTTTTAGTCGCCAAAAGGTTCGAAATAAAATTAAGTAGCACATTTTCGACGACCAATTTTTTTGTTGCCAAAAGCTTCAGTTATTGTTAACGACTAAACATTTAGTCGTGAAAACAATTTTTAGCTACTAAATTTATTAGTCGCCTAAAGTAAATACTTGTGTTTTGGCTACTAACATTTTAGTTGCCTAAAGTCAAATTTTTTTGACTACTAAAGATTTGGTTGCCTAAAGTGTTATGTTTTTGGCTACTAAAACTTTAGTCGACAAATAATTTTGTTTTGGCTACTAAACATTTGGTAGCCTAAAGTCACACATTTTTGCTTCTAACTTTTTAGTCGGCAAAAGTGTTTTTTCTTTAGTTTTATTTTTAGCTACAAAATTTTTAGTTGCCAAATGTTTGATTTTCTTTTTATTATAATTTTTCCACAACTTTGTCTATATTTCATGCAACTTTGTAATATGTATATAAACAAAATTATACATATATACTATCAATCATTTCACAATCTACATCCGTATACAAAAAAAATAAGTAACTTTAAATGTCAAAGTCCATACAAACCAACTATTGTCCCAACTAAAATAACAATTCCATACAAAATATAGAATCATACAAAAATCAAAACCTTCCGTATACAAAAACTACATTTCCTACCATGTGAAATGACCATTTGGCATGGTACAAATTACCATCATAATCTGTACCATGACAAAATGTGATGTATGTACCACGACAAAAGTTTTTCTATAGACCATAACAAAAGGTCATATATGTACCACAACAAAAGGTCATATATATGTACAACGACAAATGGTCATATATGTACCACGACAGAAGGTCATCTACGTACCATGCCAGTAATTTTCAGTTGGTTGCCAAAAGTTTTTTGTATCAGTAATACTGAACTATACAAAAGCTGAGGACGACAAAAGTATTAGTTCTATACAAAAGTGAATTTTTTTCTCCATACACCAAAATAGATTATACACAAGTCCACGCAACAAAGCCATCTACCAAAAATATATATATATATATATATATTTAGAATTGGGTACAAAATATCAATTCAGTCAGCCATAGGGAAAAGGTTCTAACATGCATTTAAGATAGAACAATCTAGAAATATCTTGTTGGAAATAAAAGCATATATATACATATATATATATGTCATGCAATATTTATTCCAACCAACCGCACAAACAATCTATTATGTAATTTCTTCATCCTATAAATATACAAAGGCAATTATTAGAATATGTCGATGTTATTTTCATAAAGTTGTCGCTCTTTAAACTAAGTGTTATGCGTTTTTCGACTAAATGTAAGGCATTTTTTACTCTAAATCCCAACCTACGGGTCCAAAAAAAATTTCATCTGTTGTCACAGGTCCTATTTGTCACGGGGAAGCTTCGGAGGCTGTGTTGAATTTTCGACCCCGGAATACCATTTTTTGTTTAAGTTTAAAGCGTTTTCTGCTCTAACTCCCAACTTACAGGTCCGAATTACATTATGTCTGTTGTCATAGGTCCTATTTGTCATGGGGAAGCCGTCCGTAGGAGCCACACTGTGGTTTGGTATAGCTTTGAAGTTTCATCCCCAGAACGCCTTTTTCGACTAAGTTTAAGGCATTTTCGGCTCAAACTCCAAGCCTACGGGTCCTAATTACATTCCATCAGTTGTCACAGGTCCTAATTGTCATGGGCAAGCTATCCATTAGAGCAATATGATGGTTTGGGGGCTATTTTGAATTTTTGCCCTCGGAACGCCCTTTTTCAACTAAGTTTAAGGCATTTTTGGCTCTAACTCCCAACCTATGGGTCTGAATTACATTTCGTCTATTGTCATAGGTCATATTTGTCATGGGGAAGCTTTCTATGAGAGCAACATGGTGGTTCAGGGGCTGTTTTGAATTTTCGCCCCCCGAACACCCTTTTTCGACTAAGTTTAAGGTGTTTAAGGCTCTAACTCCAAACTTACGATTCCGAATTACATTCTGTCAGTTGTCACAAGTTCTATTTGTCAAGGGGAAGTTGTTCGTGATAGCCACATGGTGGTTCGAGGCTTGTTTTGAATTTTCAACCCCGGCACGCCATTTTTCGACTAAGTTTAAGGCGTTTTCGGCTCAAACTCCAAGCCTATGCGTCCTAATTATATTCCGTTGGTTGTCACAAGTCCTAATTTTCATGCGGAAGCTGTCCATTAGAGCCACATGGTGGTTGGGGGGCTGTTTTGAATTTTTGCTCCCGGAACGCCCTTTTTCAACTAAGTTTAAGGTGTTTTTGGCTCTACCTCCCAACCTACGGGTCTGAATTACATTCCGTCTATTGTCACAAGTCATATTTTTCGTGGGGAAGCTTTCCATGAGAGCCACAAAGTGGTTCGAGGACTGTTTT
This sequence comes from Camellia lanceoleosa, assembly GCA_025200525.1. Lineage (NCBI taxonomy): Eukaryota > Viridiplantae > Streptophyta > Magnoliopsida > Ericales > Theaceae > Camellia > Camellia lanceoleosa. Next base: position 13,887 of record JANUSC010000032.1, read on the forward strand.
GAATTTTCGCCCCCAAAATGCCCATTTTCGACTAAGTTTAAGGCGTTTTCAGCTCAAACTCCAAAACTACGCGTCCTAATTACATTTCATCGGTTGTCATAGGTCCTAATTGTCATCAAGAAGCTGTCCATTAGAGCTACATGGTGGTTCGGGGGCTGTTTTGAATTTTTGACCCCAGAACGCCCTTTTTTGACTAAGTTTAATGCGTTTTCGGCTCTAACTCCCAACCTATGGGTCCGAATTACATGTCGTCTGTTAGCACAGGTTCTATTTGTCATGAGAAAGCTGTCCGTGAGAGCCACATGGTAGTTCGGGGGCTGTTTTGAATATTCGCTGTCGAAATGCCCTTTTTAACTAAGTTAAAGCGTTTTCGACTCTAACTCCCAACTTACGGGACCGAATTACATTCCGCTAGTTGTCACAAGTCCTATTTTTCAAGGGGAAGCTATCTGTGAGAGCCACATGGTGGTTCAAGGGCTATTTTGAATTTTTGACCCCGGCATGCCATTTTTCGACTAAGTTTAAGGCGTTTTCGGCTCTAACTCCCAACCTATTGGTCCGAATTTCATTCCGGCTGTTGTCACAGGTCCTAATTGTCATGGGGAAGCTGTCCGTGTGAGCCATACAGTGGTGAGGGGGTTGTTTTGAATTTTCTTCACCGGAACGCCCTTTTTAACTAAATTTAATGAGTTTTTGGGTTTAACTCCTGACCTACGGGTCCAAATTACATTCCGTCTGTTGAAACAGGTCCTATTTGTTTCGTGAGAGCCACATGGTGGTTCGGGGGCTGTTTTGAATTTTTGCCCCCGAAACGCCCTTTTTGAATGTGTTTTGTGGCATTCAAGCAATCGACACACGGATAACGAATGTCATTGTGTGGGCCTAAATCCTTTGTAACAAAGTCAATAATTGACGTAACACCTTGTTGATGCTCTTTACTTTTCAACCTATTTTTTTATCATCATCCAACTCTTGTCCATCTTTTGAACCCTACAAATCAAGCAAAGATTAACGTTGGACAACAAATAAACAAAAAAACTGAACAATGGAATTGCGTATCTTTCATCATCATCCAACTATTGTACAACTTTTCCGCCTATCTTTTAGTTTTCACTTATTTGTAACATAGATTAAAATTTGAAAACACATGCTTTAGGGATTGTATTCAAAAGTTAGGGTGACACAACTAACTATTTGGACTATACAAGTAGAACGTAAACAAGGAGATGTAAAAAAGAATGAGAAAATTCACCAAACACAACCATCGTAAGTAGAAGAAACAACCAAGCTATCATCAAAGCTTACGAATTATAGGAAACAACCAAGGCTTAAATGCTTATTCAGAAAGATGAATTAAATCAATAAAAAGTATTTATTAAGTAAAAAGGAACTGGTAGAAATAATAAAAATATATATATATAAAAAAAAAGTTTGTGGTGTAGCCACGAGTCATTGGTTGTGCACTAAAAAAAAAAAAAGATTTCAGGTGTCAAAAGTTATGAATTTATTAACAACCCAATAAATTATGGGGAATTCCAACAGTGAATAAGTGTGTTGGTTGGTTCTATGCTGATTAATAATGGATGTGTGGTGTATGTGATTCCCACACCCCTGGACCTCTCAATTATCTTCATATTGATTATAGAACACTACTATCTTTATGTTAGAAAATAAATTAATTTAAAAAAACTTCAAGTAGAGTGGAGTACGTTGAATAAATAGAAATGACTATAATAAAAGATCCAAAATCTTCTTATTTTAGGTGACACTATTCTTGTTGTCTATTGGGGAGGGTGGAGGGTAAGGTGGTGGTAGTTATTGTTAACTCTTTGTATTTCAAGTAACAATAATGGTCTCCTTCGCATTGTTATTACAAACGTTTAAGAATATAAGACATGCACATGTAAACTTTAAATTTGAGAAGGCTTGTTTCCTTTTTTATTTTGTTTCATTTTCTATGTCTACATGTGTGTGCGCATTTGTGGATATGGTGGTCAAAGGCAGAGGTGGCCTAGCTGAATTTTGATTCTTTATTTTTATAAATTAATGTTGAATTTTATCAAGATTTTTCAGGGTTTTACAGATTGACCCCAATGGAATTAGAACAAAATACAAAAAAATAAAACCCTCTCCCCCTCACTCAATTGTATTAGGGGGGGAGGGAACAAAATTTATGCAAAACTTTTCAGGTTCTCTGTCCCTCCCTTCCTCTCACTCTCTCTTTCTTTAATAAGGTTATCATATGTTTTGATAGCACATATAATGAGGTTATCATGCTGCATTCAGAAAATGAAAACACGCAGGGTTGATTTTTGTTAAAGCAATAGAATTAACGTCTCCCAGTTATATTTTTTTATTTTTATTTTTGATAGGTTGCAAAAATAAATAAACTGACATAATGGCATTGATGATGACTTGTTGAATGACCCCACTAAATGAAATTCCTAACTACACTCTAATTGGTGGTGCGGGGACAGCTAGGATGAAACCAAGTCTGCCAATGCCTCAAGATAAGAAGTGGAAAACACAAAGATTGATTATCAACTATGCCTTGGCTTGTTAGTCCCTAACAGTGAGAAACTTGTTTTATAAAACTTCAAGCTGTCATACAAAAACCCCAATCTAGGCAAGCCAAAAAAAGCCTTTGACAGTAACACTCAAAGTACACTTGTAAAGATTTTCATTCATTTTCTACTCTTTCCAGTGATTCCCAATGTCATTTCTAACTAGTTGCGAGGTTCAACATCAGCATCTAGAGTTCAAATAGTTACATAATCATAATTAGTTAGCTATGAATGGAATAGCTTACGCTAGCCACAAATAGCTGGTACCTAGTGTATAGGAATCAGCTGTTTCAACCAACAAATGTTGCAAAGGCAACATACTTTTCTAAATAGAATGTAGACATAACACTAAAGAAGAATATCAGAAGAACTAATACCCTCCAATCTACACTCTACCCTAATAGTGAACAAGCAAACTAACAAATACTCCTATTTGTGCTACCTTGTTGCATTTTAGTCACTAGAATAATTTCAATTTCATAGATCAAATAAAGAAAGGTCACTAGATTCAAATTCTGACAGCATTAATTTCTACCACTAGACTATATGATGAACAACCAACTTCCATAAGCAAACCATTGAAAATAATTATACTATAATGTTCACACTTTAATAATGGTCCTGACAAAGTGAGATCACACTAAAAATCATTCAAATAGAGTAGTTCAGTTCCTGTCAATATAGAAGGAATTTTCAAACCATACAAAATAGTGATGTAGCTGAAATTATATCTCTCAAAATCTTAAAATACCAAGCAAGTGCCGAACAACCTTGTAACCAAATCAGCTTTGAGATGTTAAGATACTCAATTGCCAGAGAAGAAACCTACTTCTAATAGAAATCAAACAAAAATCAAACCAATTTTGGACATGAAGAATAACATCATTTCATAGAAATCAAACAATTTAACCAAACCCATTTATGAAATCAACACAAAATTAAACTAAAAAGATCATATAAACCCTAGATGAAGTGTGAGAGATGGGGAAATAGGGCAACGCAGAGAGAGAGAGAGAGAGAAAGAGAGAGACAGACAGACAGACAGACAGAGAGATAGCTTGAGAGAGTGAGAGAGACAGAGAGAGATATAGATCGAAAGAGAGGGAGAGGACCGAGAGCTATAGAGAGAAAGAGGGAGAAGAACCTGTGATTTGTGGCAGTGGAGGTGGTGATTTGCGGCGGTGGCGACGTGTGACAGTGAGGTGGTGACTGTCATTGAGCGTGAGTCTGGTTTGGTGTACTGGTTTGTGTGTGTTTGTGACAGAACAAGAAAAGATCCGTATGAAAGAAATAAGAGGGAAGGGTGCCAATCCCTCTAAAAAAATTTCCCTACCTTTAGCAACTAAAAAAATATTAGTCGACAAATGTAATCAATAGCTACTAAAATTTTGTAGCTGTTTGTTTAATATTGGCTACTAAAAATCTTTTTTTCGGCAATAACTACCCATCTACGACTATAGTTTTTTAGTCACTGATGGTTGCAATAAATAAGCCTATTTTTGGCGACTAACAAAAATTTTGGTCCGCAAAAGGCTGTGTACGCTGACTAAAACCATAATTAGTAGCCTAAAATGTAAACAAATGTCGAGTAAAACTTTTTTAGTCGCCTATTGATATATTTTTAGCGACTAAATATTTTTTAGTGGCCAATAATTAATATATGGCTACTAAAAAATTTAGTAGCTAAAAATTAAATCATTGTTTACCAAGAGGAAAATTTGTCGATAAGGTCTAGCTTTTACGACAAAATGTTTTAGCAGCCAAAAGTGGTCGCCAAAGGTACAGATTGTTGTAGTGATGGTACCTAACATCCTTTCTCTTAGGAAACTAAATTAGGAATTATTAATAGGTGAAATACCAATAAATCTCAAATAGTGATCTTATGAATTCTTTTATTTTTATTTTTATTTTTTTATTTTATGGACTCAAAGGTCTCATTCTAGTGTGAATTCCATAAAGGGCTAAAATGTGAGTTTTCTCATAATGTTAAAATTATTAAATGTAACACTTCAAAAAAACTCTCTAATGTATTTTTTTCCAAACGTAACACTCTAATCTAACACACTAAAAAAAATTTAGTGTACTTTTCCCAAATGTAACACTCCAATCAATGTAACATACTAAAAAACTCCTTAGTATACTTTTCTCAAACATAACAACCTAACATTCTAAAAAAAAATATCTAGTATACTTTTCCCAAACGTAACATTCTAATTGAGTGGGAATATAGTGATTTGGTACCGTGCCGGACAGATTTGGCCGGACAGAGTTACGCCGAGCAGGTACTGCCCAAGGAGGTGCTCGGTTAGGGCACCGATTGGGTGAACCGAGCTGCGTGCTCAGATGCAAGCAAGCCCAAGATCTGAGAATCCGCGCCGGAAGGCGCCTAACGATCGAGGTGTTCGGCTGTCTCCTACAGAAGACCGACTGGCAAGATGAAGCACTTCTGACCTTCTTGCTTAGCCAGCTCCGTGCTTAGGCGTGAAGCGCAGCCCGGCTATGGGTTGGACAGCTCGGCTGCCGAGCTCCAGCAGAGAAGGCTGGTGGTTGGGGTTAGGTGATGTCCAGCATGGCGTGACCTGACGGAGGCATGGTGTATATGCTGACAGATGGGATAGCAGAGCCACGTGTTGAGAGATCACTGGGAGTGGTTGTGAGGCGCAGGGAGGTATATAAACAAGTCTGCGCCCCCCCTTTGGGGGATGGACAATTTTGGTAAGTGAGACTTACACTCAAACCCTGTCTCTTCTCTCTAGTCATCTTTCCAGGTGTGTGAGGTTCTAACTTGAGCGTCGGAGGTGTTTTTCGGCCACACACCGCCGGGTAGCTCACCCCGCTGCTTTCAGTGATCGGACAAAACGGAGCTCGAAGAAAGGAGTACGGCTTGCCGAATATTTTCCCCCGCATAATTGGCGCCGCTCAGGAAGCTTGCAGATAAAACCTTGTCTTCGGGTTCATCCGATCGCTGCTCATGGCGCATAACGAGGAGATTCCGTTGTCCGCCGCCGACGGAGCTACCCCGAGTTTGTCCGAGAAGGACTCCATTCATCCATCCGATGGCGAACTCGGAGACAAAGCACCGGAGGACAGGCGGGAGACGCGCGGGATAAGCGCGGAAGAAGTCATGGCCGTTCCCGTAGCCCAGACGGTCACCGACGGCGGAGAGAGTCACACTCCAAACGCCTGGAACACAAGTTGCGGGACCAAGATGCCGTCATCCGGCGAATGGCGGCAGAGATGGAGGAGCTCAAGCGGCGTTATAAAGGGAAGGGTGTAGCTGGAGTGGGTGACCACAGTGAGCGCACCCCATCCCGCCGTTCAGCCCCCTCCCGCCGTTCAGCCAGCCAGAGTCAGAGGCACACTCCGGCAATCTCTATTACCAGGAGCTACAAAGATGGTGATTCCGACTTGCACGCAGAGAAGTCCAGCGCGCAAGATAGCACTTACAGACCCTCACGTCCGGAGACGACGTCGGGGTATTCCTATTCCAGACAGAGAGGATTTGCGACGCTCTAAAGGAACGGCTCGCCATGAAGCTTCGAGGGTGCGGCGTTCAGCCGGTTATCCTACGGAGCCCACGCCAGCGAGGAGGTCGGAATGCCTCCACCGCGTCAAGCGGCGCCACTCCTTCTAGATACAGATTTGGCCAGGTTGAGCGCCACTCCTTTTTCACTGGAGATAGAAGCAGCGCCGCTTCCGGCGGGATTCCACCAGCCAAAGTTTACCCTTTACGATGGAAAAACCGATCCGTACATGCATGTAAGTCATTTCCGAGTTATGGCGGACACCGTGGAATGATGCTCTTATGTGCCTTATCTTTCCGCTGAGTTTGGGCGAATTGGGATTAAAGTGGTTCGAAGGCTACCGGAGGAGTATTGAGAGGTGGCAACAAGGCGAAGCCTTCGTAACGCGCTTCACGACTAACACCAAAACTCCTAAGGAAGTGGATCACCTCCGAGTATCAAGATGGAACCGAGCGACACACTCAAGGCGCATAACCCAAGTATTGGGAGACATTCAATGAGATCTCGATCGCCGGCCAACCTTGCTATCGTGACAAGATAAGCGTGGGCTCTTCCGACATAGATCATGAGACTCACTTACCATGCAACAACCTACGACCATGGGACAGCTTATGCAGCGCATCAATGAGCATATCCGGGTAGAGGATGATGCCTCGGCCTCAACCGAGAAGGCAGCCTCGGTCGTCACACCCAAGAGGGTGGCAGGAAAAGTGCTTGCGGTCGGGCAAGAGTCCGGCCGATCTAGTGACCGAGCTGAAGAGTCAGACCGAGGTTCAAACCGAAAGAACCGGGGCAGGGAGCGGCGTAATAACAGGAATGATTACCGCCGGGATGACTACCCCCAAGATGATGTGGCCGATGCAGGCAGAAGGTTGAAAGCAAGAACAGGCATCACCACGGTCTTCAAAATTCCAATCTATCGCATACTTAGTGAAATCCGTGACGAGGAGTACGTCCGGTTTCGCTAAGTTAGGCGACGGGCAGAGGCTTCAATGCCAAGTACCGCTGTACCTTCCACCGAACGTGCCACCGGTCGAGGGACCTGCCTTTGAGGCAACACTTAGAAGAGCTAGTGGCAGCTGGGCATCTGGACCATTACATTGATGGAGGAGTTAAGGCAAATCAGGTTCCAGGTGTTCCCCGCGGACCGGATGAGCGAGATGTACCTCCACAAGGAGGTGGGAATGTCATCCACGGCATAGTGGAACCGCGCGCTGTTTGCGAGCCAGGGTATGATTAAGAAGGCAGAACACATGAGGGAAGTTTTGTCAGTTCAGCCTGCGCTCAAAAGGGGGAAGACAGAAGTAAAGGATGTAATCAGCTTTTCCTCAAAGGATCTGGAGCGCATACAGACACCGCACAATGACGCCTTGGTAGTAACTCTCCGCGTCAATGATTTTGAAGTTAAAAGGATCTTGATCGATCAGGGAAGTTCGGTCGAGATCATGTATTACGACGCTTTCAAACAGCTCAAACTCCGAGACACGGATTTGGCCCCAGCAACCTCGCCATTGGTCGGTTTCAACTCACAACCGGAGTGGCCTTTGGGAAAAATTATCCTGCCGGTTAAAGCGGGATCAGTGGTCAAACAGGTTGAGTTCTGGGTATTGCAGGTGCCATCTACTTACAATCTGATCCTTGGCAGGGGCTGGCTTCATGCTATGCGAGCCGTGGCATCAACCTTTCACCAAGTGATGAGATTCCCCTCGGCTATGGGGGCAGTTGAGGAGATTGGGGGCGATCAAGTTATGTCAAAACAGTGCTTTGTGGCGGTCAATGGAAGCCGGGCTGCCAAGGGATTTGTTCAGATGATTGAGGGACCGGAGGACCTGGTAGTGCTAGATGATGTGGGCACTAAGGCAGAAGACAAAGCCGTGGAAGGATTGGTGGAAGTACGAATTGATACCGAGCAGCCGGACAAGTTCTTCTTGCTCGGCTCCTCCCTCACAGCACAAGAAAGGACCAAGATGGTGGAATTCCTTATGGCCAACATTGAAGTTTTCGCATGGTCGCCTTATGACATGCCCGGCCTCGATCCAAACTTTATCTGCCATCATCTCAATGTCTTCCCCGGAGCAAAGCCGGTCATTCAGCGAACAAGGAGGTCAGCTTTGCATCACGCCGAGGTAGTGGCGGAGGAAGTCAAGAATCTGCTTGAGGCGCGAGCAATTCAGGAGGTCCACTATCCTCGGTGGATTTCAAATACAGTCGTTGTACCGAAGAAGAACGGGAAATGGCGGGTTTGCATCGATTACAAGACCGTCAACCGTGCCTGTCCGAAAGACAGCTTCCCTTTGCCTAGAATTGACCAGCTTGTGGATTTGACGGCTGGCCATGACAGGCTAAGTTTCTTGGACGCTTACCGGGGTTATCATCAGATTGCCATGCACGGCCCCGACCGAGAAATCACTTCATTCACTACACCAAGGGGACTCTTCTGCTACCGCGTTATGCCTTTTGGTTTAAAGAACGCCGGGGCAACTTTCCAGAGGATGGTGACCAAGATGTTTGCCCCTTTGCTGGGCCGCACAATGGAGGCTTACATTGATGACATGGTGGTGAAGAGCAGGAAACAAACAAGTCATTTGTCCGACCTAGCCGAGATGTTTGCCATCCTCAAGAAGCATAAGTTACGCCTGAATGCGTCTAAGTGTGCCTTGATCGTGGGATCCGGAAATTTTAGGATTCTTAGTCACAAACCGAGGTATTGAGGCGGACCCTACACAAATCGAGCCGCATAAGAGTTAAAGCAACCTAGCTCGGTGAAAGACGCAAAGATTCTGGCGGAATGGCCGCCTTAATCGATTTATAAGCCGGTCATCGACGTCAGCCGTCCTTTCTTTCCTTGAAGTCCAAGTTCTCATGGGATGAAGAATGCGACCGGCGCTGGCGAGCTCAAGGAATATCTCTTCAAAGACCATTGTTAGTCACGCCGCGTGCGGAGAAGAACTTTATCTTTATTCCGCCGTATCGCGGCAAGATGCGATCGCGGTGCTTGTTCGGCCAAGGAATCAAGCACCTCCCATCTTTTATGTCAAGAAGACCTTACTACCGCAGAGACTAGGTACCGCCTCTTGAAAAGCTTGCTTTGGCATTAATGATGGCATCAAGAAAGTTGGCGACTACTTTCATGCACATACTATCGCTCGTTTTGACCGAGTTCCCCCTCAAGGCTTTATTTGAACGGGCGGATTTTTCTGGGCGAGTTCTTAAGTGGGCGGTCGAGTTGGGGCAGTTTGATGTGAAGTATCAGCCGCGCACTGCCATCAAAGCCCAAACTTTGGCTGACTTTGTTGCAGAATTCTCACCTGGCACTCATCCGGTATGCCCGGTCGATATTACCGCGGCAGATGGTGGGGTGGGCCCCAGTTCATCAGAGGTACTACCACAGGTGGGTTCAAGCAGACTTCGCGCATACCACCGCAGTGGCCAACACTTCTACAATTTCAACAACAGGTGACGCGATGACAGAGTTGGGTGTTGTTATTCCACCAACTCTGCCCGGTACCGCATCACCAAGAGGGGAAGTCATGGAACTACCAAGACAGAGCTCATGGCGGCATATCAAGACTGGTGATTCGCCTACGGACTTAGGCGTGGCAGAACGACTTGCTGAGTCCGGTGCCGAATCACCAAGGGGGGCCGGAGTGGGGCCAGTAAGCGCAGAATTTGAAACCACCCCTCACCACTCGCAGGATCCATCGCTTTGGAAGCTTTTGTGGGGACATGTGGAAGCTTTTGTTGACGGGCGTCCAATCGTCACGGGTCTTGCCGGTATTGTTCTTATCTCCCGCATGGCCTAACCATTGAACATTCTATCACCCTCGCTTCCCAAAGATCTAACAACGGTTGAGTATGAGGCCCTTCGCCGCTCAAGAGCGCAATCCGTATGAAGGTCGCCGAGCTAATGGTGTACAGGGACTCCCAACTTGTGGTTAACCAAGTTTCTGGGAGCTACGAGGCAAAAGATGACCGCATGGCGAAGTACCAAGCTTTGGTCAGGAACGATCAAGCGCTTTCAGTAATCGAGTCCAACAGATCGCCGAGAAGAAAACAATGAAATGCCGATGAGTCGGCGCCCGGCATCGATGGTAGATAGTACGTCTCCAAATCCCTTGTTAATTGACTTTCTTCCACGACCAAGCATTGAAGATACCGGGCAGACGGAAGTACTCTGCGCCGAGCTAGATCCGTCGTGGATGGATCCAATCATTTTGTTCCTCCGAGACCGGATTCTACCAACCGAGAAGAAGGAAGCACACAAATGCCGTAAAGTCGAGCGGTTTTGGCTCTCTCCATCCGGCGCGTTGTATAAGAAGTCCTTCTGGTCCTTACTTAAAGTGTGTGCACCCGAGCAGTGTGGATGCATTTCTGCACGAAATTCACGAAGGCATTTGTGGCAGCCACACCGGGGGCAGATCCTTGGCCTACCGAGCTATTTCACAAGGCTATTGGTGGCCCTACATGCAAGCTGACGCGCAAAAATATGTCCGGAAATGTGAGAAGTGCCAGAAATTTGCACACCAGATCCACCAGCCGGCCAGAGAACTTCTTCCCCTCACCAAATTTGGCCTTTTGCGATGTGGGGGCTAGATATAGTGGGACCCCTCCCAACTGCACCAGGCAACCGCAAGTTCTTTATCGCGGCGACGGACTACTTCACCAAATGGGTTGAGGCCGAACCTTTGACAACTATCAAGGAAAAAGACGTGAAGAGGTTTGTCTGGCAGAATGTGGTAACGCGGTTTACGCCCCAAGATCTTGATTTTCACTAACGGCACCCAATTTGTGATCGCCTATTCAGAGGTTTTGTGAAAATTTAAAGATTGAATTCTACAACTCCACTCGGCTTACCCACATTCAACGGTCAAGCCGAGGCGTCAACAAGATTATATTGGATGGGTTAAAGAAAAGGTTGGAAAAGGCAAAGGAAAGTGGCGAGGAACTTCCCAAATCCTTTGGGCATACCGACTACCCATGGCGTTCTCTGGGAAACTCCATTCGCTGGCTTATGGCATGGAGGCACTATTCCTTGAAGTCGGCATGCCTACCCTCAGAAGTGAAAGCTTTGAGCCTGCTCTGAACACCGAGGCTATTGCTTTGGAATTAGACCTGGCTGAAGAGCGCCGGGAAAAGGCTCTCATACATGTGGCAGCCTACCAGCAAGAACTCTCCATGAAGTACAACAAGATGGTGCACCCCAGACCATTCAAGGTGGGTGACTGGGTCCTGAGGAAAGTTATGGGAAATACCCTGGTGCCAGGAGAAGGCAAGCTAGGGGCAAATTGGGAAGGACCATACAAGATAACCGGTCATGGGCAAGGGGCATACCACCGGAGGACTTGGATGGTAGAGCAATACCTCGCCATGGAATGCGCCAATCTCAAAGTGTACTATTTCTAGCTTTTGTTTGGTTCGCAAAGAAGGAGCTTTTTGCATTACACTTCAGAATGTAATTCTTTTTTGTCAATATATACAAGTGTTCTTTGCCTTCGTAATTTGATGTTTTGTCCAAATTAAGCATGCCCAACCGAGATGGATTAGTTCGGTTGGAAGAGTTGGTGTTTTGCCCAACTTTGGATTCCCAACCGAGATGGATTAGTCCGGTTGGAGGAGTTGGTGTTTTGCCCAACTTTGGATTCCCAACCGAGATGGATTAGTCCGGTTGGAAGAGTTGGTGTTTTGCCCAACTTTGGATTCCCAACCGAGATGGATTAGTCCGGTTGGAGGAGTTGGTGTTTTGCCCAACTTTGGATTCCCAACCGAGATGGATTAGTCCGGTTGGAGGAGTTGGTGTTTTGCCCAACTTTGGATTCCCAACCGAGATGGATTAGTCCGGTTGGAGGAGTTGGTGTTTTGCCCAACTTTGGATTCCCAACCGAGATGGATTAGTCCGGTTGGAAGAGTTGGTGTTTTGCCCAACTTTGGATTTCCAACCGAGATGGATTAGTCCGGTTGGAAGAGTTGGTGTTTTGCCCAACTTTGGATTTCCAACCGAGATAGATTAGTCCGGTTGGAAGAGTTGGTGTTTTGTCCAATTTTGGATTCCCAACCGAGATGTTTTGTCCGGTTGGATGGATTAATGTTTGTGCAAGTCAGATATTTCTTGCCGAGATGAATTACCTCGGTTGGAGATGGTATGATCTGGTCTCTCAACCGAGGTGATGTATCCCAGTTCAGTGAGTTGATGTTTTTATGAAGCTCAAGCAAACCATGCAAACACTTCGCAAAAGTTAAGTTTTTTCATTAATTCAAAATGAGTACAAAGGTGGGGTATTTAGCCCGGTTACAAAATGTGAGACTTAGCCCGGTTACATCAAAAACAAACAAAGCAAATTCAAAGAGAAACTAAGCAAGGGGGGAGAGGTCAAATTCGTCTTCAATGTTGACCGGTGCATTCCTCTCTTGATCACCGGGCTCATTCTGGACATTCTGCTCGGTCGCTTCCTTCACCGTCTGCCGCCGCCTCTAGCAAGCTCTTCCTCGGCCTCTCCGCAACGCAGTGAAGACGTCGTTGGCGTAAGGCACAAGGTAGACCGGCAGAAAGGCCTTTGGGGTGGAGGCAAACACATCGGTTTCAGGGCCCTGACCGAGCTTAGAGCAAGCTTCCTTCCAGCCGGCCTGGAAGTATATGTCCTGGGTTGCAAAGACCTGCTTTTTGTAGCTGTCTTCTGCTTCTTTGAAGCCTGCATTGTTGGCATCTTCGCAGTCTTTACCCCTGGACTCTTTCAGCGCATTAAGCTCGGCTTGGAGTTCATCGCGTTTCTTCTCGGCCTCATTCAGCTGGCCGAGCAGTCTGTTGTTTTCGGTGCTAGCCCGGTCGAAAGATGCCTTTGCCCGTCCCAGCTCGGTCTGAAGGCTCTCAACTTGGTCAGAGTCGGTTGCCCTCTGCCTAAGTCGGTGGATGTGCTCCATCACGAGGTGCTGTTTCTGGATGGCCTGCAAGAGAAAAACTTGATCAGCAAAGAAACCGGGCAAACACTTGGAAAATTCTGGGAATAGGTTGGGGTGCTTACCCTGGTCATTGACTTCACGGACGATTTGACCAGCCGGGTGTCTGGAACGTGGTCACTCCCAACCACGTCAGACGGCAGCAGGAGTGCCTTTGACAGGTCGAAGGCCAACAGATGTTCCTTGTCGCCTTTGACCGAGGCGTTGGCCGGGATGTCAGCACCTCGGTGTTTCAACAGCGGGCGCCAGTCGGTCGGTCTTGGCAAAGTAGCGTTGCTTTCGGTTTCTTCACCACCGGCCGAGGATCTGCCGAGCTCTCTTTCCACCCCGTCAGGTGTTCTCGGCGGGGTTGGCCGGTTGCAGGTGTGGCGAGGCCAATCATCAAGGCGCTTGATTGACCGGCGCGGATGAGGTCTTGAGCCGACGCTCGGTTGAGTGGCGAGGTGGCAACAAGAATTTCGATTCGACTCTGGCCATTTCTTGTTCCTCGGTCACGGATTAAGGGATGTCGTAAAGTTGGATCTCGAGGTGGAGTTGGCTCACAGAAGTCAAGGACTCTACGGCGGAGCGTAGTATCTGTAAGTAGGGTTATAACCGAAGCGATTCGTTACAATCCGGTTACAGACGAGCACGGTTCGGATTGACTCGGAGTTTGAAACCGTAATTTGCCCGTAGTTCCGGATTGCCGCAGCGAAACAAAAATGGCTAAGTAAAAATAAGCGGTTAGAAGGATTGACCGAGCAAGAAAGCGGCTTACATGAACTACCAAAGTTCTTGCTAATGAACCACCGACGCGTCGGCCGTTTATAGTTGCGACACCCGTAAAAAGTCGTTATCGTGCAAGTCTTTATCCGGGGTGCCGGCCACTATTTTCTCCTTGCCCGGTCTTATTTTTCGTAGTAGGCAAACCGCCCCTGTGGCCCATGGTGTATCGCCTTAAGATCTCGGCTAAGCCTAGTTGAGTGCCGTCGATTGTTTAATTCGTGAACGCCGCTGATAATCCGGTATGTATTTGTTGACACTTGTTGGTGCCACCGGTCGGGCGAAGAATTTCATGGATCGGGATTGAGTGGAAAGCGAAGGCCTCCCTCAACTATTGAGAGCACGGTGAAGGGGCATTGCTCGGCTCTTCCCCAAGGAGTTGTTCGCTCGGGTGCAAGTTCAAGGTGGATATCGGCCGGGATGCTATACTCCTCCCTGAACGCGTCTAAGGCAGCCGGGGTGTCTACCATATAGCGGTATTTCCCCATTTCAGGCAGTCCTAATGTAGCTCGGTTGTGGTTTGGCACTGGATGATTGCTCGGTCTTGAGAACTTCAGAATGGTTAAGGGTCCCCTTGGACTCTGCAGGAAAAGGATGGCAAGGGTAAGCATGAGCGCGGTCTCGCAAAACCAAGCTTGACTTTAGCTCGGTCCAAAGGCGAGCCAAACCACCCCAGTTCCTAAGGCTGCTAGAGTGCTCGGTCGCCCAAACGGAGCAGATACTAGCCCGGCTGGACGACCAAGTACTTCCACTATCTCGGTTCTTACTGTATTCTCTACAAACATGTTATTTGCTCGGTTCTGTGGTTCTTTAGGATCAAATGGAGACCAGGAGCCCGGTCCGCCCCAGTTCATCGTTCTTCACTGGAAATGAAGAACACCATGAACTATTGAAGGTTTTGGGAGGTTTTTTGGTGCCCAGATCCTAGAAACTACGCTTTTCTACCCTAAATGCGTGAAATGGTAGGGAAAATGGCATCAAGAAGGGTTTGGAACACTTACCAGGCTAGGACAACGAGCCTCCTCCTTCAAGCTTGAAGATTCGAGTCTGCAACTGCAAGGGGGCAAGAGCTCTTGAAGGGTGGAAATGGCAGAGGTTCAGTAAGGAGAGAAGGACAGAAGCAAGGGCCATGTTTATAGGAGAATCAGGATGGCCAACCGCCAAAAATTTTGAATTTTGGCAGCCGGTTGGCTGCTCGAGGACAAATGAGAGGATGCCACCTGTCACCATTAATGGCTCCGTCAGAACTGAAGAGACGTGGGGCAGGTAAGACGTCAGCCGGGGAAGATGAGAAGACATCGAGGTCAGATGTAGCATCGACGGGGAAGACTGCCAGGCAAGTTTGAAAGCAAGACCGGGCAAGTTCGAAGACGGACATCCAGCCTGGTTACCAATTGACAAGCCGGGGACCGAGGAAATGATACCCCGGTTGGAGACGATAATCCCTGTCACGCTAGAGCGGACGGAATTAAGGGGCAATTGAGTGGGAATATAGTGATTTGGTACCGTGCCGGACAGATTTGGCCGGACAGAGTTACGCCGAGCAGGTACTGCCCAAGGAGGTGCTCGGTTAGGGCACCGATTGGGTGAACCGAGCTGCGTGCTCAGATGCAAGCAAGCCCAGCAGTCTGCAGAATCCGGCGCCCGGAAAGGCGCCAACGACCGAGGTGTTCGGCTGTCCGGCAGGAAGACCGACCGGGCAAGCAGATGAAGCACAGCCCGGTTCTCTCATGCTTAGCCAGCATCGTGCTTAGGCGTGAAGCACAGCCCGGCTATGGGTTGGGCAAATGGCCGAGCTCCCAGCAGAGAAGGCCGTGGTTGGGGTTAGGTGATGTCCAAAGATGGCGTGACTCGACGGGAGGCATGGTGTATATCTTACAGATGGGATAGCAGAGCCACGTGTTGAGAGATCACCGGGAGTGGTTGTGAGGCGCAGGGAGGTATATAAACAAGTCTGCGCCACCCCCTTGGGGGATGGACAATTTTGGTAAGTGAGACTTACACTCAAACACTGTCTTTTCTCTCTAGTCATCTTTCCAGGTGTGTGAGGTTCTAACTTGAGCGTCGGAGGTGTTTTCCGCCACACACGGGTAGCTCACCCCGTTGTGCTTTTAGGTGATCGACAAAACGGAGCTCGGAAGAAAGGAGTACGGCTTGGAATATTTTCCCCCCGTACACTAATCAATGTAACACACAAAAACTCCTCAGTATACTTTTTCCAAACTTAACACTCCAATGTAACACACTAAAGAATTTCTTAGTGTACTTTTCTCAAACATAACAATGTAACATTCCACAAAAACTCTTTAGTGTATTTTTTTCCCCAAACGTAACACTCCAATCAGTGTAATATGTAAAAACTCCTTAGTGTATTTTTTTTTTCTAAACGTAGCACTCTAATATAATACTTCAATGTAACACCAGAAAACCATATTAACATAAATGTAGATTTTCACGCTCGACAATTAACACTTTAGCCACCAATTTCTCCAAAAAGAATCTTTCACACCTCACCTTCTATTCCCACCCAAAAATGAATCAGAAAATTTGAAAAATGAATCATAAAAAGGCATTCACTTAAACTCAAATGACACCAAATTAAATAAATATAACTTTCTAAAATAAAAATGATTAATTGGTTAATAAGAAAATTCTTATAACTAAATGGATCAACATTCAAACATATGGGATTTATGGATAAACTTTCCTTATCAAAAACTACTTAGAAAATGATTGCAGAAGAAAATGGTCTTCAAATTTTCTAAATTTGTCTCTTTCAATTATCTGTTTTCACTGGCCTCCCACCTCTCCACTTGCTTTGCTAGATTTGATTTCCTCTCAAGAAAAGATTGAAGAGTTGTAGGATCATAAGGTGGAGGCATGGTACATGGGCTCATATCCGTTGGACTGCTCACCCTGGAACTCATCTTAAACGTCTTCTCCAACTCTGGTCCAGAACATTCCATTGTCTCTAAGCACACTTCAACTGATCCTTCTGGTACAGTTGGTTTGTATTTCAAAAGTTTTCCATATCCATATAGCAAATGAAACATGTAGTCATATACATTCTTCATTTTTAACTCCTCTTGAATGAACTTGCTCCCAGCCTTTCCAATCTCTTGAACCTGTGAATCATAATGGAGACATACATTACAATACTTGGTAAAAAAAAAAAAAAAAAAAGAAAGTAAATTAGTACAAATTTTCTTCATATAAAAATTCCATCACATTCATTTATTGGTATAGAGACACACATTACAATACTTTTTTTTTTCAACAATAGGAAGGTGAAATCCTATGAACTAAGAAAAAATATGTAAAAATTTATTCAAAACTTGAATGTAGTGCGGACCACATTTCAGGTGAATTTATTTTACGCATTTTTGTACTCGATCAATAGGAAAATAGCCACACACATTATAATTTAGACATTAATCGATCCCATCATATTATAATAACATCATGATATTACAAAGTAAAGGAGGGGACTTGAACATCTAACCTCTCTTGAGAGAGTGTAGGAGTGATGCCATCATGTCCAAAGGCCATTGGCACAAAGCGATTACATGTTTAAACTACTGATAATCTACTAATGATATTAAATTTTTGGACAAATTATAGAAATGGTCCCTATAGTTTACCCGTGGTTTCATTTTGGTCCCTTTACTTCTAATTGCATCAATTTTGCCCCTACAATTTGGTTTTTGGCTCTATGTGGTCCAATAGTTAACAGCCATTGGGTTTTTGGACAGAAACCCACGTGTGCCTTGCACACACGGGACTTGCAAGGGCAAGGTTGTCATTTTGACACCTCTTACCCATTTTCTCCAATTCTGCAATTGATACAGGGCATATATATATACATAATATATTACGTATGTGAGTTGAGGGCAAGACAAAGAAGGGGAGAGAAAGAAAATGGAATCAATCTGTTGCCAATGTGGGTTGAAGGCTCTAGTATGCACATCTTAGACTGAGAATAATCCTTCAAGAAGGTTTCTAGGTTGTCCTCGATATGGAGTAAGTTAATAGATATATTTTTCTTCGGTTGAATCATGCTCTTTTGAATTTTTTTGTGGTTTGATAAATGCAGATGTGGAGTAAGTGAATATATATATTTATCCTCTATTGAATCATTCTTATTTGAATTTTATGTTGTTTGATAAATGCAGACTACGGATGCTTGTGGGTTCTTTATGTGGGTTGATCCTCTTTCTGGTGCCTGAGTTCAGGAGGTGATTAATGAATTACTTAGAAGAATTGGGGTCATTGAAGACCAGGTCCGATTGCATAGAGAAAGAGAAAGGAAGCTGCTGATCTTTGTAGTGATGTCATGGATATTTTTCTTATGGTGCTACCTCACAACAAAGCAAGATGGGGAAGTTGCTAGTAGCAACAATGACAATGATTCAACATAAACTAGGTTGCTTTCTTTTTTGTGTATTTGGGAATGGGAATGAGAATTGTAGATGTAGGTGTTTCATGTTTTAATGTTTTGAATTTGGATTGTGTTAGTTTTGTGATCAATGCTAGAATAGCATATGCAATGATAACCATGTGTAAAGTTGTCTGAATGGCTGAAATGAAATGATTTTTGTATTTTTGTGAATTGCAATGCCATTTGGACATTATGTATTGAATTTTGTGAGCTTTGTGATCAATGTTAGACTGCAATTGGATTACATACAAATGTATAATGTGTTGTGATTTGGTAATATTGACTGGCATTTCCAAAAAACAAAACAATACAATGACAAAAAGCAATAAGAATATGTTAGCCATATTGTGTTTTGATGATTAATTAGATTATATTTTGATTTTGTTCTTGATAAATTAAATTGATCAATATAAATAGTTTTATCCATATCAATTTAATCTATCTTCTTCTGATGCTACCATGTTCTTGGAGGCCAATATGCAGCTTAAACAGGCCTAAAACAACATCAGAACTGAGCCAAAACAGCACCAGCACTGAAGAATGATTTGGCTAGCTGTACAAGTCTTTTGGCCAGCCAGCAAATATTTTGGCTAGCTTGGATAGATTTTGGTCGGGCAAAAGAAGGAAATTTGGCCGTGGCGGTCGTCCGGGAAGACGACCGGCCAGACATCCAGAGGGACGACTAGCCATGGTATGTTGGCCTAGATTTGCTCCAGTTCAATTATGGGGGGTGTCGAAATGACAACCTTGGCCTTGCAAGTCCCGTGCGTGCAAGGCACGATGGGGTTTTTGTCCAAAAATCCATCGACTGTCAACTATTGGATCACATAGAGCCAAAAACCAAATTGTAGGGGCAAAATTTATGCAATTAGAAGTAGAGGGACCAAAATAAAATCACAAGTAAACTATATGTACTATTTTTGTAATTTGTCCTAAATTTTTATTTATTTTAACACGTGATAACTTGATATGTTACTTGCTGTAAATAAGGTGAGTTTTATCTAGTTTTTCAAGAATACGACATTAGCTATTTGCCAATCTAATTGTACGAAATTATGTATTTTCATTGTTCAAAACAAGAAAAAATAAAAAATAAAAAATAAAATAAAATAATATAAGAAAATCATAAAATACTATTGATTGACTATGCAACCATACGGTGCTTCAAAAAATTAGATAATTTATGTTGTATCTATAACCCATATAGCAAAAATGCAATGAACAGAAAATAAAATATTATTAGGCCCAACGCTTTAAATTGTTAAACCCAATGAACTAATTTGCAATAAATATTTTCAGTTGATAATTGCGAATCTTGTATTATAGAGAAATTTAATTACCTTTTGTGGGTGTTTGTTTCCCCAGTTAACTGCAGACTTGATAGATTTGCACATATTGTTCTCGTTGATTGGCCAGTAGTGAATTGAGGGTAATAAACTTCTTGTGAAGAAATCGTAGTAATGCGGTGTAACCAGCAGACTCATAGAATCACACGCTAGAATAAATTTTTCGCTCACAGACCACGCATTTCCTTCAATATAAATCTTGTATCTGTGTGAAATTAGTTTTAAAAAAATGAGAGGAATGATGAAAAGGAATGAAATGAAATATTAGGTACAGGATTTTATTGTTAGGGGCTAAACCTTTTGTATGCAAGGACGGGATTAAGATTTTATTATTGAAGGGGTTAAAAGACGAATAATTTTTTTTTTTTTTCACAATAGCACAAACGTAAATGTATGTACAATATAGATTATCAACTGTGATTAGTGCCCCGAAATTGGGGGCACTAATGGCACTAATTTCCCAACAAGGCAAAAAAAAAAAAAAAAAACAAAAACAAAGTTACCAGTTTTAGAAATTAGGGGCATTAGTGTCCAGTTTTTTAGTGCCACAAAACATTTCTGTATAGATTATATATACATAGAAAAAAAAAATTAAATACTATAGAAGCCATCTCTAATAAAATGAAGAAGTTTTATTGGTGTAAAATAGAAAAAAAAAAATTGCAAGATAACATAATAATAAGAGATATATTTTTTATACTAGGATCATTTCATGCTTTTTTATAGTGGAATTCATCGATGTTTAATTTTGTACCATACTTAAAAACAATAAGTGACTACAATAATAAGGCCTCGTTTAGGAATATGTTATCTTAGTAGCTTTTAACTTTTTACAAAAAAATATGTAAAAAAAAGTAGAAAAAATGATGTGATAATTTATAGTAATTTTTTTTACTTTTTGACTTAAACTGAAAGTTGTCGAATGAGATGAAGTATCTAAATAAACTATTTAAAATGAGTTAAAAATGACTCTTATTCTTTTTTTCTAAATATTTTTTAGATCGGTGTTAAAATGGCTATCAGAATGAGGTATTCAATAAGTAACTATCACTTGTGAATACATGGATCAAATTCTAATAAAAAGAATATGAGAATTAAATAAATGAGTATCTCTTATACTATTGTGTCCTCCTCTTGAAAAAAAAAAATAAAAATAAATAAATAAAAATAAGAGAACGTGAAGGAGTTATTTTGGGCTCATTAATTTTCTCTGTTGGAGAGAGAGAATATGAAAGAAGTCTTTGTCTACAACAAAATACAAATAAAATAACAAATTTAAAAAAAAAAAAAATTGGTTTAACACTAGCATTACTAATTTAACCTCAATATTAATTATTGTTCAATATTACCAATTAATCTTCAAGCTTAGGCCTAGCCAAGCTAGAACTTCGTCTCTTTTATGTTATGCACGAGAAGCAAGTTACATTATTCAAGTACAACTTAAAGTAAGGCATCATGCTAGATAAGATAGTGTCTTATTTACCAAAACAACTTGAAATTTAAGGCACAAGTGTTAAAATAAATAAGGATTTAGTTACCTACCTATGAGTGCATTGTTTTGCTAAATCCGTACTTTCATACCTCTCTTTACGTGCAAGTTCCCAATTCTGCAAAATTGCTAAATGCAATAAAATTGAGATCTAAAAAAATAAAAACAAAAAGAAAATAAGAAACAGCTATAACATTACTCACTAATAATACAGCCCGGCTATAAATGCACTAATTTTTATTGTATTTTTATTACCTGCTCAAATTAAAAGCAAGATTCACATCAAATTGATTATGTGAGACCCACTCCCAATTAATTATGGCAGTATAAAAGTTTGGGGTCATCCCTTATATTTTCAACTCTTAAATTTTAAAATGTGGGTAATACAATCAAATTAAAATACAGAGTGAAATTTGAGCACTTAAATATTTTTACAAAAGTTGAAGGGCCAAAATGAATTTTTACAAAAATTAAAGAGATAGAAGTATAATTTAATATTGTTTTAAGGATTGTCTAATTTTGTTTACACGCTTTGAACATAACACAAATTTCCATTAGTCAAAAATAGTAGAGTCCACAACATTGAGTGGAGTCAATATACTTTTTAAATATAGGGTACATTATTTTAGACCAATCACAATTTATGTATAATTTACACAAAATGTGTAAACAAATTCATTTTGAAGGTGTTGGTAATAGTAGTATGTGTGGACAAACTAGTGAAATGCTAGAAGTTGACAAATATCGAGTTGGATTAGGTCTGGGCCGGGCCTAAGTTAGGAAATACATAATCTCTTTACTCAAGCAAAGCTTAGGTCGACTTTGTACCTAAAGTTTTGTTTAAGTCTGATTCTGAAATGATATTACAATCTCAAAAACACATCTAACAAACTCATATATTAATTAAATTTGGCCAATTTAATAAAAAGACTTAAAAAGTCATTCCGCCATATGAACCTAAAATATGAATGTCATGCTCTTAAAAACTGTTTGCATATAGTATTTATATATATATATATATAGGCCTCGTTTGGTAAGCTGTTTTTTTAATCAAAAATTAAAAAGTCACTAAAAAATTAAAAAGTCAACAACATATATTAAAAATTCAAAGATTTCTTTTTCTCTTTACTTTTTGCACATATTTTTGTAAAAAATCAAAAAGTCATTCCAAATATACTAATTTTTTTTACATCATACTTTAACTAAAAAATTAAAAAATTATTAAAAAAACATGTTCCCAAATGAGACCATAGTAACAAGAAAGGGAAGAAATTGTTACCAAATCGTAAATGTGAGCACCCCAATCTTGTCTGTCAGTGAGATTGCATTTGAGAAGCTCATTCCTGAAACCAACTCTTGGGTTCCCTTTCCAATAAGCATAGGGCATCCTATCAATCCACTTCACTCTCTTGTTGCCTTCTTCTAGATCCTTCCTAAGGGCTTCCCATGGCTTTATGTGGATCTCCGGCCTGCCATTTCGCAAAAATATTCAATAATATTACTAGATTAGAAATTTTAAAATTTTATTTTAAAATATCAATATTTAATCAAATTCATTCTATATATGAATTTTACAATATTCTGATTCAATCTCCATCATGCATTCAAATTTTAGGTACAAATATGAGTCCCAATTTTAAATTCACAGGCTTACTGCAAAAATATTGAAAAATTGTTACTGCAATAGTTTACTATTTAAAATGCATCTGTCTATATAAATAATATTGTAAATTCAAAAAAAAAATGTTAAGAATTTAAAATGTAGAGATCAGATTCATTCTGAATGTGATCCTAACCATATGAATTTAAAATTTATAATATAAGTTCAAATTATTTCATCTCACTACACATATGTCACCATTTTTTAAATCTTATGTGAATTTTTACATAACAAAGGAAAAAATTATACATAATTTGATTGCTTGCATGATTTTTTTTTTAGTCACTAGACTCAAAAATAGAAGTCGCACCTACTTTTATTAATATGAACTTTGTTACCTTTATGTCTAGTGATTAAAAAATATAATGATAAATTTATTTATATATAACACTCCTCATCCTATCTAAAAAATAATTATTAAGTCATTAGTTTCTAGATGAATCAGCCTCCCTAATACACACACTCTGAGAAGCTTGTAGGTCTCAACACTTGTTGGGTCCATTGTGGGCCGAAAAGTTTCTCATACACAATGCAGTAGAACAGAGAGATATTAGATCCAACATTTATACATTGCATTTCTAAATTATGTTATCTATTTTTATAGTAAATATTATGTAAAGTTTTACGATAATTTATAGTTTAAAAATGAAATTATATTTTTTGTGATAATATTATGAATTTTGTGATTTAATAATGTTCGATAAAAATAGGTGCAATGTATAATTTTAATTATGAACCATAAATCATTATAAGTTTATTAGACAGTTGTATAATATTTGTCACAAAAATACCTAATATATGCTTAAAAAAATATGTAATAATGTACCTATGTTGTGGTACAAACTCTTTAAGGAGCTATATACCGAAGGGATTTGAATAACAATATTACTCCTACTTAAAAAAATTAATAAGTAAATAAAAAGTGAAGATTTACCAGCCCCAAAAGGACCAATCAGGAAAAACTATATCCAATGTTGAATCACTACCACAATAATGAAACATTGGAGTCACATTGTTGGCATTTGATCCACCATAGTCACTCTTTTGAATCACTGGTTTGTCTCCGCACTGAAACATGATATCTAAATCTGGTAACTTTTCAGGGTACAATCTCAACAGTTGCAATATGCCCCAAATACTGAACACATCTCTTGTTTGAAACACCGACCTCAACTTCTTCCAATATACTTTTCCATTCACTACTACTATTCTCATGTGTGCTTTGCTACCAGCACTTTCCACCATTTCTTTAGTGATTCCTTTTACCTTCCATGGATTTAGGTCTTGGTGGATCCATCGAAAGTACTCTGGGCACGTCCCAGACAATGAGGATTTGTCCAATTTGATTGTTGCCGAAGAATGAGTCGGGCATGTGATGGAGCAGTTGATTCCAACCATATATGTGTCGGAACTATTAGAGGGTAGAATTGTCTTTTGGAGTGAAATATCTGAAATAGCAGGCTGGAAAAAAAAACTAATAAAAAAGATAGAAATATATATATACACACTAGTTGTTGGTAAAAGTGCAATGTGTTTACAGTTTTATATTTAAATTTTTGAATAGTTTGATAATTAAGAAAAACTTATTTTTAATAATTTCAGATGGTTTCATGAATGAGAAAAATTATTTTACAGGTTATTAGATGTGATAGTATTGGATTGTAAAAAAGTAAAGAAAGAAAGAGACAAAAGGAGTAATGGAATCGATATATACTTTCACAAGTCATTACTAAAGGGGAAAGAGGTGTAAATTGTAGGGAATAGTACCCTAATCAAACAGCTGGCGAAGGGGATGAGCAAAACAGGGAGTCTACTGGACACGATTCAACTAGCGGAGACTTTTGGAACAACTGTAGTAAAGAAGGGGTTTTGAGCCAATCCGATCCCGCCTGTCTTGGATTTCTTGCCCAAGTGAGAAGTGTGCCCCGCACTGAAAGAGTGGACTTACATCACCGTTTCCCTTGTACCCCCTCTTCAAGCTGTGATTATGTTAGTTTGATCTTTATAGTTTAATTGAATTAATTTTATTTTTGAAAATTTCTCATTGTGTCAATTTAGTCTAATTGATAATGTCTTTTAGCAATTAGACTCAATTAGACTAAAATCAAAAGGTATAATAATTCATTCACTCATTCTCCCCAAAGTATATTGAAAGATTTCCGAGAAGCTTCTACTTACACCACACACAAAAAATTGCTTACACCCTTTTCTTAATTACATCCTCTTTCAAATTAGGGATTTTACACTTTATTTCATTACACTCTCCTTAATCCCAAAATTATCCCCATCCCCAACTTCTCATCCTCTCTTTACATCATTAGTATTCCAAACCGTAACTCAATAACCACCCCTCCTCCGTTTCCAACCACCTCCAATGGCCTTTCCCACACCGCAACCACCACCCCTGTAACCCGCAACTCCCACGACCAACAATTTTGGGGTTTTATTTTTTTGAATCTTAATACTTTTTGGTAATTTTGTTTAGGGATATAATTGTAATAAAATAAAATAAAAAGGGGGTAAAGAGAAAATTTTGTTGCGTAAAGGCTCCTAGATTTTCGTCCAATTTAAATGGTTCATTCCATTTTTAATGGACTATTTTATTCTTGATTTTTGTCCGATTTCTTAACACTTGTTATCATTTGGACAAAATTCACACAATTTGAAAAAATAAGGGACAAAATTTATAAAATTGATAAAATTAAGAGAACCAAATTAACACAAGCAAAAAATTATAGGGACTGCGTGTATTATTTGACCAAAAAAGAAGAAAAAAAAAAAGAAATGGCCAACCACGTCATTTTCATGAATTTATGATAGATATTATTTTGCATAATTAGTGAAGTGTCGCTATCGTCATTTCTCTCAGGTCCCATATCTTAAATTCTCTCTTCACAATATGATGTGTTAAAAGAATTTTCCTTGGCATCAATTTATAAGTTAGCATTTATTAGATTTTTTTATTTTTTATTTTTTTAAATTTTTTTTTAAAATTATGTCAAAAGATTTTACTTTTAAAGTTGTTCTAGACTAGACAATCCACAAAATTATTATTTTTTTTAAGTTCACTAAAAACGAAAATTAACCAAATTTTATTGAATTTTTTTATGAAAAAAAGTTTAAATTTGTTGAAATTTTTAAAATTTTTAGAAATGTCTAAAAATAAAAAAACATAAAAAATGACCAAACTAAAAGAATCCGAAATTTTTTTAATTGAGAGTTGTGGCATCCTTGTGTTTGGATAGTACTTCAAAGATGGAGACTGAGAGGATGGAAATAAAGAATCTTATGTAGCTATCAGATTAACAACATACATGCAACTCAAGGGATGGTTATATGTGTGGTTACTTTCGTAAAAGCATCACTTTTAAAGTTTTCAAAAGTCATTGTTATTTAATGGAAAAATCACAAATTAAAGCACATGATTAAATATTACATATTTTTTTATTAAAATATTTTTGAATTACAAAAAATATGTAATTTTATTTTTGAACTATAAAATGTGATAACATTATCACAAGATTACGTAATATTTATTAAAAAATATATAACAAAATAAATAATAGATACATACGGAATGTATGTTAAAGGAGGTGATTATTCCAACCTTTAGTTATTGATATTTAGGAGTGTAAAAATGGCCTGCGGCCTGTGAACGGCCAAAAGCCCGCCTGCGGCTCGGGATGGGCCCAGCCCATTAAGAACTGCTTGGGCTCAGGTCTGAGCCCAGCCCGAGCCCCTAGGCTAGGGCCTAGGTCATCGTTTTGAAACCCTGTCCGGTCCACGCCGAGGCCTAATGTATTTTTTTAATGAAAAATAATAAACATTTGGTAGGAAAAATTTAAAAAATCAAAAAAAAAATGGTTAGGCCTGCCCAAGCCCGAGGCCAGCCAGGCTAAGGCCCGAATACCACTGGGCTTAATTTTTTGACCCGTGGGCCAGGCCGACCTGAATTTTGGCAAGAGTCCGCGAGGCCCGACATGGACAAGGCTGGGTCGGGCCAGATTTACACCCCTATTGATATTCTTGTTGCTATCGGTCAAATAGTTTTCTAATAGGAAGAAAACAAATTCTATGACTAAGTTTATTTTTTCAATTGGAGGATATTGTTGGGTTTTTATGGACTTATTACGGAGTTTATATTGATAATTTGAACCGTTGAATATGTAATGCTCTTCAAATATTTTATTTTTAAAAAAAATCACGTTGATCAGATATTGATTGCCACTTGATCAAAACACATTTGCATCAACAATTTATTATTAAAATCGTAGTTACCATAAACACAATATGATTTGATCATATATCTATCGATATCCAATAAACATGAGGTTCGATAAAAATAAAGTATTTAACAATCTCTACACATTAACAATTTCGATTATTAATACGAGTTTCATAATGAACCACAAGACCCAACAACACCCTCGAAGCTGATATTGTCAAAAGAGAAGCTTTTCCTTTACCAAGGCTTCGTTTGAAAACATATATTTTTAGTAACTTCTTTGACTTTTTGACTAAAATATGATGTAAAAAAAATAGTATATTTAGGATGACTTTTTAGTTTTTTAAGAAAAGAATTGCAAAAAGTAGAGAGAAAATGAAATCTTTGACTTTTTAGTATAAGTTGTTAACTTTTTAAGTTTTTTAGTGATTTTTTAACTTGTAGACTAAAAAGTAATATTGCCAAATGAAACCCAGTATTTTGGATTTAATTATTTGACAGGTAACCACAATCCCAATTCCCGAGGTAGTTTCACGGAATATTCATATATGATAGTGAGTTGAACCAAAAAGAAGTGGATTGGCAACAAGTTTGATTTTTAGATGAATTTAAAAATTAAAAATTTTAACATATATTTGTAAAAAAAAAAATTTATTAAAGGCAAAATTTTGAAAAAAAAATATGAATTACTTAACTGAAATTTCTTTCAGACACAACTTTTGAACCGATTCTTACGAAATAAATTCTGAATAACTAAATTACTAATAAACGAAAGGTATGAGTTAAGTTCAGAAAACACCAACAAAAATCAAATTTTCAAGTTTTTGACTCACCCAGAGATCTGGGGCTTAATTTGTATCTCAAGATACAATTTTTAAGAAAAATTTCAAAATTTTGTTTCGTTCAAATTTTTTGAAATTTTTTTTCAAAATCACTCTCTCCTACATATCAATTAATCATTTTTTCTCTCATGCACATCTACTCAATTATAACAAAATATCAAATCATCTCAAACTATCAAACTCCTAAATTATTTTCAAAATATACAACCAAACAAACCAAAAAAATTTCTAAATTCTCTCTCCAAATTTTTTTGAAAATTTATCTCAAAATACAAGCCAAACACACCCTCAGTGTCTGTTATTGGCATCTCTATACTTGGTAGCCTCTTCTTTTGATTCATGGTGAGTTATATTATGTTAATTCAAGGGTGCATGGAGAAAAAGCAATATATAAGAGAAGAAAAGAAAATGGATTGGTGAATTTTCCGGGAAAATGAGGTTGTGGAAGAGAAACTTACAGGGACAACATCAATCCAATGGAGGGATATAAAGGCTCCAATCAAGAGGATGAGGAAGAAGATGATGGAAGCTCTCACTGGAGCTCCGGCCTTCATCGGCAGCTCAACCATCTTTGATAGAAACACACTGCATATCCTTGCTCCATGCAACAGATAACCATGATTTGCATGATGAATATTTTCTTCTTCCATATCCAAATTTTCTTTCCTCCTAACACTTCCCTTCACCACCCCCACCACCACTGCTACTACCCTTTTACCTTAAGATCATCAATCAACAACGTCTTTTAGACTCCATTGACTTGAGTAACAACGTCTGTTAGACTCCATTGACTTAAATAACGTCTTTAAGGCCTCGTTTGAGAATAAGCTTTTTAAATAATATTTTGGATTTATAATTAAAATATGACGTAAAAAAAATAATATATTTGGGATGATTTTTTAATTTTTTATGAAAAGATGTGCAAAAAATAAAGAGAAAATAAAATATTTGACTTTTTTGTATAAGTTTTTAACTTTTTAATTTTTTTTAATGACTTTTTGATTTTTTGATTAAAATCACTATTTGCTAAACGAGGTGTTAGACTCCATTAACTTGACTAATTAAACCAAGAATTGAAAAAGTCAAAAAATTAATTTTTGGCCATCAATAGGGGGAAAAAAATGGAATGAATAAAATCAACTTCAAGGGTCAATAATGGGGCTTTTCCCATATTAAGCCAATTTACTATCTTAATTCCCAAACTAAGTCTAGTTTGGACGGAATTTCCAAATTAGGCTAAAGCGTTATTACAAATCACACTTTCACTGTTTGGAGCTAAAAATTTGATGAATAGTGAAAGCGCTATTACAAACCACGCTTTTAATTAAGAAAGCGTGATTACAAACCACACTTTTAAGGTAAGTTTGTTTTCTGAAGAAAACGTGGTTTCAAACCACGCTTTCATTGTGCATATATTTTTTGAAGAAAACGTGGTTCCAAACCACGCTTTCACTGTGTTGTGAAGAAAGCGTGGTTAGAAACCAAGCTTTCAACAGTGTCCCAAACACACAAACATTACACTCACAAACAAACACACACACACACACACACACTCACTCTCTCTCTCTCTCTCTCTCTCTCTCTCTCTGACACAAATGCAAAAACATGACTCACACACACACACTCACACTCAATATATATAAATTTTAATATATGTTTATAATTTAATATATATATATATATAAATTTTATTTCACAAAATTGAAATCAATATTAAATATATAATAATTTATAATAGCAAATAATAATCAACTATATAAAATGATTACTTTTTTATTTTAATTCTTAATTTTTTTTATTTTACTGTTTAGGGATAAAATTTATTTTTTATTTTAGAGTTTAAGGTTTAATTCTTAAATTTTTTTTTTATTTTAGGGTTTAGGATTTATAAAAAAAATAAATTTTAAGAATTAAACTATAAATTCTAAATCTTAAATCCTAAACCCTAAAATAAAAATAAATAAATTTTAAGAATTAAACCCTAAACCCTAAAATAAAAATAAATAAATTTTATCTCTAAACACTAAGGTAGCATTTGGTAATATTTACGTTTTTGGTTTATGTTTATAAAAATTTTATAAACTAGTTTCTGTTTATTTTTAGAAAAACATAAATTACAAACGTGTTTGGTTTGAACAAAATGTTTAAAAAAAATTTGAAACATAAACTAAAAAATATGTTTGTTCAAGCCTAAAATATTTATATTTATATTTATTATTTATGACAATGGGATTACACATATTATAATTGAAGAAAAAATAAATTAAAAAATAATTGCAAAAAATTTTAATTGAAAAAAAAAAAATTTTCCAAAAATATTGAAAACTGAAAACGTAAACTCATTTTTTGAGTTTACGTTTTTTCCTCAAATTTATAAACTGAGACAACCATTTATAAATCAACGATTTTTCCAAAAAAAAATTTCAATAATTTTTACAAACCACGTTTTTTTCAATTAAATTTTTTTCAAATATTTTTTTAATTAATTTTTTTTCAATTGTAATATGTGTGATCCCATTGTCATAAATAATAAATATAAATATAAATATTTTAGGCTTGAACAAACATATTTTTTAGTTTATGTTTCAAATTTTTTTTAAACATTTTGTTCAAACCAAACATGTTTGTAATTTATGTTTTTCTAAAAATAAACAGAAACTAGTTTATAAAAGTTTTATAAACATAAAACAAAAACGTAAATGTTACCAAATGCTACCTTAGTGTTTAGGGATAAAATTTATTTATTTTTATTTTAGGGTTTAGGGTTTAATTCTTAAAATTTATTTATTTTTATTTTAGGGTTTAGGATTTAGGATTTAGGATTTAGAATTTATAGTTTAATTCTTAAAATTTATTTTTTTTTAATAAAAAAAATAAATTTTAAGAATTAAACCTTAAACCCTAAAATAAAAAAATAAATTTTATCCCTAAACAGTAAAATAAAAAAAAATTAAGAATTAAAATAAAAAAGTAATCATTTTATATAGTTGATTATTATTTGTTATTATAAATTATTATATATATTTAATATTGATTTCAACTTTATGAAATAAAATTTATATATATATTAAATTATAAATATATATTAAAAAATATAGATATATATATATATATTGAGTGTGAGTGTGTGTGTGTGAGTCATGTTTGTATTTGTTTGTATTTGTGTCTCTGAGTGAGAGAGAGAGAGAGAGAGAGAGAGAGAGAGAGAGAGAGAGAGAGAGAGAGAGAGAGAGAGAGAGAGAGTGTGTGTGTGTGTTTGTGAGTGTAGTGTTTGTGTGTTTGGGGCAGTGTTGAAAGCGTGGTTTCTAACCACGCTTTCTTCACAACACAGTGATAGCATGGTTTGGAATCACGTTTTTTTCAGAAAATATATGCACATTGAAAGCGTGGTTTGGAACCACGTTTTCTTCAGAAAACAAACTTACTTTAAAAGCGTGATTTGTAATAGCGCTTTCACTATTTATCAAATTTTCAGCTTCAAATTTTGATTTGTAACAAAGACTTTAGCCTAGTTTGGGAATTCCGTCCAAACTAGACCTAGTTTGGGAAATAGGTTACTAATTTGGCTTAATTTGAGAAAAGCCCCCAATAATGGTGAGCAAACCTTTATGTTGTTGCAGTGTGGTGCAAATTATATATATATATATACTATATATTAAGTAAAATGGGGTTTTTAACCCCAAGGCCTATGGAAGCTCCAATCTCCTAATCCTAATTTTCTAATTTTTTGATTTAAAAAAAAAATCTCAGCATTTATTGACTTCTCTCAACCCAACCTTAGCATTTATTGACTTTTTCCAACCCACAATCCCTTTTGACTTCTCCCATAATTATTGTAACATCCTTTTCAATTTCTCCCATAAACTATGGTTACACACAAAAATAAAAAATAAAAAAGATAAGAATTTAGATATAGATCTCAAAAAGATATAACAACTAAATTTGAATTATGATTTAATAATATAATTATGTATTTTTTTTATATCTATCAAAATTTTAAATCACTTAATGGGACAAATTAATCAATTTTTCAAAATTATTGATTTTTAATTCACAAAATAGATTAAAAAAAACTATTGACTGATTTATTTATTCAATAACAAAAATAATTCATAATCTCTCTCTCCTAATCTCTCTCACAAATTTTCAAAAAAAATATTAAAACTTGCATTCATTTTCTCTTCCCCAAGCATTTATTGACTTTTCCCAACCCACAATTTCTTTTGACTTCTCCCATAATTATTGCAACATCCTTTTCAATTTCTCCCATAAACTATGGTTACACACAAAAATAAAAAATAAAAAAGATAAGAATTTAGATATAGATCTCAAAAAGATATAACATCTAAATTTGAATTATGATTTAATAATATAATTATGTATTTTTTTTTATATCTATCAAAATTTTAAATCACTTAATGGGACAAATTAATCAATTTTTCAAAATTATTGATTTTTAATTTACAAAATAGATTAAAAAAAACTATTGACTGATTTATTTATTCAATAACAAAATATTTCATAATCTCTCTCTCTTCTAATCTCTCTCACAAATTTTCAAAAAAAATATTAAAACTTGCATTCATTTTCTCTTTCCCAAAAAATCATATAGGAATTCCAATCTCCTAATTCTAATTTTCTAATTTTTTGATTTAAAAAAAAACCTCAGCATTTATTGATTTCTCCCAACCTAACCTCAGCATTTATTGACTTTTCCCAACCCACAATCCCTTTTGACTTCTCTCATAATTATTACAACACTTTTTTCAATTTCTCCCATACACAATTTTTTTTTTTTTTAAAAAGATAAGAATTTAGCTATAGATCTCAAAAAGATATAATATCGAAATTTGAATTGTGATTTAATAATATAATTATGTATTTTTTTATGTATATCTATCAAAATTTTAAATTACTTAATGGGACAAATTAATCAAATTTTCAAAATTATTGATTTTTAATTTACAAAATAGATTAAAAAAAACTATTGACTGATTTATTTATTTAATAACAAAAATATTTCATAATCTCTCCCTCGTAATCTCTCTCACAAATTTTCAAAAAAAAAATATTAAAACTTGCATTCATTTTCTCTTCCACAAAAAATCAGATAATATTTTCTATTAAAATTGTAGATATCTACCTATATTTTGTATATTATATTATAACATAACAAAAAAAACTAAAAAACTAAAAAAAAATTGTAACGCCCTCAAAATAATGACAATAAACCCATCAATCGAACATGCATCAACATAATAAAAGTCCACCTTCTTCTATTTAACTGAATTGTTCTGTACAAAAGTATTACATGTAAACAATAAAAGCGGATGCCTTAAAGGCTTACAACTTTCCAAGTTAACACTTGGTTACAATCAAGAGAGCTCTAGCTCAATACACGTAAAGCCCTTGGCTTGAAGTTACATGCAACACATCAAAAGTAAGCAGAAGTCAAAAAGCCCATCCGCCACTAGCCTCCCAAGCTAAGTCCTTGGAGGTGGCATCTTTTATGCACGAAAATGATGTTCCCATATAGGGTGAGCCACGGCCAGAGAAATATACTAAACCGATTATGAATAATGACTAAAAGATTAACAGTTGATAGATGGTCAACACTTTTACATTCTCTCATAACACATTACAATTCCAAGACCTTCAAGTCTATATTCAATTCACTCTCCATTTTCATTAAATTCTCGGTTTATAACTCATGGCTCGAACACAGCCGCACAACTCATATGAAACAACAACTCATATTAACCACTTACAACTTCATTACTTCCACAGATATGCATACTAGCTATATCACATTCCCAAGACAAGCATATGAGCTTTATCTACGAGTCCATCCCTATCTTCTCCCCAAACAACATCCGGTTTAGAGGTACATCCCTATCTTCCCTAAACCGCGGAGTACATCCCCTATCTTCTCCAACACAACACAATGCATATAAACAACAATTATACACATCACAAATCAATACATAAAGTTAATGAATTCTTCAATCATCATTCTTAATGACACATTTCAATGATTGGTTTTAATTTACCTAATCATCATGCATTGTCTACAACAATCAAGACTATCCTCCACCGATAGCCCAAAGCAGATATTTCTAAACAGAAAATAAATGCACAATGGATATATAACCAACATCTCAATTCCACAATTAATTATCCCAATTAATTAAACAATATAATTATAGCATTTTCCATAATTAACATTCAACCCCTAAGGTTCCATTTTCATCAATGATTCCACATTAATCTCATTTCTATGTACCAACCGTACATATAGGTTTATTTAAAACAAAACCCCAAACTTTTATAAAATTGCATAAAAGCCCCAAACTTTTCCAAAATTACGAACTATCCCCAACACATCAAAATGTCAAAATTTAAAGACAGAATCCATAAAGAGGAGTAGGATATCCCTACCTCAAAGTTTAAGCCCAAAAGGAGATGAAGACCCAAAGATCAAAATGCTCCAAACACCGACTTTTTTCAGATTAGATCGCCCAAGTCACCTCTATCTTTTTAACAAAGCACTTAGGGTAGATTCACACTCTAGGAGATGATTTCTTAGAGAGAAGGCAAGTCTAGAGAGAGGCTCTCAAATTTAGGGTTTGAAGATATAAAACTTTTGAAAAAGTGAAGTTTAGATCGCCGCGAATCGATATAAATAGGCTCGCTCGGCGAAGACTTGGTCGCCGAGCGACTGCATAGAAACCGTAGCTCGAGCCAAGAAGGTCTCGCCGAGCCAACATCCTAGAAGCTCGCCGGCGAAGAAAAGCTCGCCGAGCAGAGCTCGACCTTCAGTTCGCAACTAGACGCACGCCGGCGACGAACCGCCGCCGAGCAAAGACGAAAGATCGCCGAGCGAAGAACAACTCGCCGAGCGAAATCATGGTGTTCAGTCCGCCCAGACGCATCGCCGCCGAGTGAAGCCGCCTGCTCGACCCACCGCATAACAAAACTCAACTCTCGCCGGCGACCAACTCTCGCCGAGCGAAGGACAAAATTACGGCAAGAACCCTTGGCTCCCAAACACAACCAACTTGAAACAAACGTGCCCAACACATCCTATAACTCAAATACAATATATGAAAGGACGTAAACAGGACAACAATCCACTACCAACATCCACGGACACATGTCCGGATCACTATACAACAAGGTAAACCCGGGATCGCTATAAAAATCTTTAAAGTTTATCTAAATAAACTTTAAATCAATAAAACTCACATGTCTATCACATATCTAACTCACATCATAACTTACCTAAATAATAATAATTAAAAACAAATCGAAACCACAGATAAATTAAATTTTAAAAAAAAAGATACCCACAACTCCATCTTAAATAAATTGAAAAAAAAAATACCCGAATAGAAACCACACAAAAATAAAAATAAAAATAAAAAGATATATCTATCTATCTATCTATATCTATACTATATATTAAACAAAATGGGGTTTTTAACCTCCAAGGCCTATGGAAGTTTCAATATTCCAATCTAAATTTTTTATTAAAAAAAAAAACTCAGCATTTATTGATTTGGTCAAAATCCTCTGATTAGCATTTATTAACTTTTTTTCAATTCACATATCTTTCCACATGCCTGCAATTATTGATTTTGTCAAAATCCCCTGATCAGCATTTAAAATCTCCTTATACAAATAATTATAGATACAATTCGTGTATAGTTACTGCAGTACCCTTTTCAACTTTCCCCATACACTATGGTTAGTGATAAGAAAAAAATCTTGAAAAACATAATTTATATATTAAAAAAAATCTAAAACAAATATAAATATCTATAATTATCCCGTGCATAGCACGGGTGATAGGCTAGTACTATATATTAAGCAAAAGGGAATTTTTAACCCCAAGGCCTATGGGAGCTCCAATTTCCTAATCCTAATTTTCTAATTTTTTGATTTAAAAAAAAAACTCCAGCATTTATTGACTTCTCCCAACACAACCTCAACATTTATTGACTTTTCCCAACCCACAATCCCTTATGACTTCTCTCATAATTATTGCAACATCCTTTTCAATTTCTCTCATAAACTATGGTTACACACAAAAATAAAAAATAAAAAAGATAAGAATTTAGCTATAGATCTCAAAAAGATATAACATTTAAATTTGAATTATGATTTAATAATATAATTATGTATTTTTTTTTATGTATATCTATCAAAATTTTAAATCACTTAATGGGACAAATTAATCAATTTTCCAAAATTATTGATTTTTAATTTACAAAATAGATTAAAAAAAAAACTATTGACTGATTTATTTATTTAATAACAAAAATATTTCATAATCTCTCTCTCCTAATCTCTCTCACAAATTTTCAAAAAAAAAATATTAAAACTTGCATTCATTTTCTCTTTCTCAAAAAATCAGATAGGAGCTCCAATCTTCTAATCCTAATTTTCTAATTTTTTGATTTAAAAAAAAAATCTCAGCATTTATTGACTTCTCCCAATCCAACCTCAACATTTATTGACTTTTTTCAACCCACAATCTATTTTGACTTCTCTCATAATTATTGCAACACCCTTTTCAATTTCTCCCATACACTAGGTCACACACAAAAATTTTTAAAAAAAAGATAAGAATTTAGCTATAGATCTCAAAAAGATATAACATTTAAATTTGAATTGTGATTTAATAATATAATTATGTATTTTTTTATGTATATCTATCAAAATTTTAAATTACTTAATGGGACAAATTAATCAACTTTCCAAAATTATTGATTTTTAGTTTAAAAAATAGATTAAAAAAAACTATTGACTGATTTATTTATTTAATAACAAAAATATTTCATAATCTCTCCCTCCTAATCTCTCTCACAAATTTTCAAAAAAAAAAATTAAAACTTGCATTCATTTTCTCTTCCCCAAAAACTCAGATAATATTTTCTATTAAAATTGTAGATATCTACCTATATTTTATATATTATATTATAACATAACAAAAAAAACTAAAAGACTAAAAAAAAATCTTAAACTTTAAATCAATAAAATTCACATGTCTATCACATATCTAACTCATATCATAACTTACCTAAATAATAATAATTAAAAACAAATGAAAACCACAGATAAATTAAATTGAAAAAAAAAAAAAGATACTCACAACTCCATCTTAAAGAAATTGAAAAAAAAAAATACCCGAATAGAAACCACACAAAAATAAAAATAAAAATAAAAAGATATATCTATCTATCTATTTATCTATCTATCTATACTTATCTATACTATATATTAAGCAAAAGGGGGTTTTTAACCCCAAGCCTTGTGGGAGCTCCAATATCCCAATCTAAATTTTCTGATTTTTCTGATTTTTTGATTTTTTTTAAAAAAAAAACCTTATCATTTGTTAACTTCTCCCAACCCCCAAGCCTTACCCTCATAAT
The DNA here is from genome assembly GCA_025200525.1 of Camellia lanceoleosa. Taxonomy (NCBI): domain Eukaryota; kingdom Viridiplantae; phylum Streptophyta; class Magnoliopsida; order Ericales; family Theaceae; genus Camellia; species Camellia lanceoleosa. Next base: position 51,122 of record JANUSC010000032.1, read on the forward strand.
AACACTTTAATGCATTAAGAACAAGTATAAAAAAAATTTCTTGAAAATTTCAACACACATGAATTCCTTGAAAAATTCCAACACATATAATTGTTATCCTTCATAATAACACTTTAATACATTAAGAACAATCATAAAAAAAATTCATTGAAAAGTCCAACACATACGAATTTCTTGAAAAGTCCAATACATATGATTATTATCAAAATATTACACTTTAATATAATATAAAAAAGAAAAAAAAAGAAGACATTTAAAAAAAAACATTTAAAAATCACAATTAACATATATAGAAATAATTGTGAAGTATATATGAATTCCTTAAAAAATCCAACACATATGATTATTATCCCTCATAATAACATTTTAATGCTTTAAGAACAATCATAAAAAAAAATTCTTGAAAAGTCCAACACATATGAATTTCTTGAAAAGTCCAACATATATGATTATTATCAAAATATTACACTTTAAAAACCTTATCATTTGTTAACTTCTCCCAACCCCCAAGCCTTACCCTCATAATAACACTTTAATGCATTAAGAACAAGTATAAAAAAAATTTCTTGAAAAGTTCAACACACATGAATTCCTTGAAAAATTCCAACACATATAATTGTTATCCTTCATAATAACACTTTAATACATTAAGAACAATCATAAAAAAAATTCATTGAAAAGTCCAACACATACGAATTTCTTGAAAAGTCCAATACATATGATTATTATCAAAATATTACACTTTAATATAATATAAAAAAGAAAAAAAAAGAAGACATTTAAAAAAAAACATTTAAAAATCACAATTAACATATATAGAAATAATTGTGAAGTATATATGAATTCCTTAAAAAATCCAACACATATGATTATTATCCCTCATAATAACATTTTAATGCTTTAAGAACAATCATAAAAAAAAATTCTTGAAAAGTCCAACACATATGAATTTCTTGAAAAGTCCAACATATATGATTATTATCAAAATATTACACTTTAATATAATATAAAAAAGAAGAAAAAAAGACATTTAAAAATCACAATTCACATATATAGAAATAATTGTGAAGTATATTTGAATTCCTTGAAAAATCTAACATATATGATTATTATCTCTGATAATAACATTTTAATGCATTAAGAACATGCATAAAAAAAATTCTTTGAAAAGCCCAACACATATGAATTTCTTGAAAAGTCCAACACATATGATTATTATCAAAATATTAAATTTTAATATAATATAAAAAAAATTTTAAAAAATAAAAAGACAAAGTGGTGAAACACAACCCGTGCATAGCACGGGTGATATGCTAGTATGAATTACTTGAAAAATCTCAATACACATGATTATTATCCCTCATAATAACACTTTAATGTATTAAGAACAAGTATAAAAAAAATTTCTTAAAAAGTCCAACACATATGATTATTATCAAAATATTAAACTTTAATATAATATAATCTATCTATCTATCTATACTATATATTAAGCAAAAGGGGGTTTTTAACCCCAAGGCCTGTGGGAACTCCAATCTCCTAATGCTAATTTTCTAATTTTTTGATTTAAAAAAAAAAACCTCAGCATTTATTGACTTCTCCGTACCCAATCTCAGCATTTATTGACTTCTCCTAACCTACAATCCCTTTTGACATCTCTAATAACTAACCTATCACCCATGCTATGCACGGAATAATTATAGATATTTATATTTATTTTAGATTTTTTTTTAATATATAAATTATGTTTTTTAAGATTTTTTTTCTTATCACTAACCATAGTGTATGGGGGAATTTGAAAAGGGTACTGCAATAACTATACACGAATTGTATCTATAATTATTTGTATGTGGGGATTTTAAATGTTGATCAGGAGAGATTGTCCAAATCAAAAAATGCTGAGTATTGTTTTAAAATAAAAAATTAAAAAAATATAGAATGCGATATTGTATCTCCCATAGGCCTTAGGGGTTAAAAATCTCTTTTTGCTTAATATATAGTATAGATATAGATAGATAGATAGATAGATAGATAGATAGATATATCTTTTTATTTATTTTATTTTTTTTATGTGGTTTGTATTCGGATATTTTTTTTTTTCAATTTATTTAAGATGGAGTTGTGGGTATCTTTTTTTTTAAAATTTAATTTCTCACGGAATAATTATAGATATTTATATTTGTTTTAGATTTTTTTAATATATAAATTATGTTTTTTAATATTTTTTTCTTATCACTAACCATAGTGTATGGAGGAAGTTGAAAAGGGTATTGCAGTAACTATACAAGAATTGTATCTATAATTATTTGTATGAGGGGATTTTAAATGCTGATCAGAGGATTTTGACCAAATCAATAATTGTAGGCATGTAGAAAGATATATGGATTGAAAAAAGTTAATAAATGCTAATTAGGGAATTTTGACCAAATCAATAAATGCTGAGTTTTTTTTTTAAATAAAAAATTTTAAAAATTCGGATTGGGATATTGAAGCTCTCATAGACCTTGGGGGTTAAAAATCCCCTTTTACTTAATATATAGTATAGATAGATATAAATAGATAGATAGATATATCTTTTTATTTTTGTGTGGTTTCTATTCAGGTATTTTTTTTTTCAATTTATTTAAGATGGAATTGTGGGTATCTTTTTTTTAAAATTTAATTTATCTGTGGTTTCCATTTGTTTTTAATTATTATTATTTAGGTAAATTATAATGTGAGTTAGATATGTAATAGACATGTGAGTTTTATTGATTTAAAGTTCATTTAGATAAACTTTAAAGATTTTTTTTTTTAGTTTTTTAGATTTTTTTGTTACGTTATAATATAATATATAAAACATAGGTAGATATCTACAATTTTAATAGAAAATATTATCTGATTTTTTGGGGAATAGAAAATTTGTGTGAGAGATTTGGAGAGAGAGATTATAAAATATTTTTGTTATTAAATAAATAAATCAGTGAATAGTTTTTTTAATCTATTTTGTAAATTAAAAATCAATAATTTTGGAAAAAATTGATTAATTTGTCCCATTAAGTGATTTAAAATTTTGATAGATATACATAAAAAAAAATACATAATTATATTATTAAATCATAATTCAAATTTAGATGTTATATCTTTTTGAGATCTATAGCAAATTCTTATCTTTTTATTTTTATTTTTTTGTGTAACCATAGTGTATGGAAGAAAATTGAAAAGGGTGTTGCAATAATTATGAGAGAAGTCAAAAGGGATTGTGGGTTGAGAGAAGTCAATAAATGCTAAGCTTGGGTTGGGAGAAGTCAATAAATGCTGAGGCTTTTTTTTTTAAAATCAAAAAATTAAAAAATTAGGATTAGGAGATTGGAGCTCCCACAGACATTGGGGTTAAAAACCCCTTTTTGCTTAATATATAGTATAAATAGATTATTTCAACACCCTTTTCAATTTCTCCCATACACTATGGTTACACATAAAAATAAAAAAATAAAAAAGATAAGAATTTAGCTATAGATCTGAAAAAGATATAACATCTAAATTTGAATTATGATTTAATAATATAATTATTTATTTTTTTATGTATATGTATCAAAATTTTAAAAGGCCTATGGGAACTCCAATCTCCTAAGTCTAATTTTCTAATTTTTTGATTTAAAAAAAAACAAGTTTCAGCATTTATTGACTTCTTCTTACCCAATCTCAGCATTTATTGACTTCTCCCAACCCACAATCTCTTTTGACTTCTTTAATAATTATTGCAACACCCTTTTCAATTTCTCCCATACACTATGGTTACACATAAAAAAAAAAAAAAAAGATAAGAATTTAGCTATAGATTTAAAAAAGATATAATATCTAAATTTGAATTATGATTTAATAATATAATTATGTATTTTTTTATGTATATCTATCAAAATTTTAAATCACTTAATGGGACAAATTAATCAATTTCCCAAAATTATTGATTTTTAATTTACAAATTAGATTAAAAAAAACTATTGACTGATTTATTTATTTAATAACAAAAATTATTTCATAATTTCTTCCAACCCAACCTCAGCATTTATTGACTTCTCCCAACCCACAATCCCATTTGACTTATCTCATGATTATTACAACACCCTTTTCAATTTCTTCTATACACTATGGTTACACACAAAAATAAAAATAAAAAAGATAAGAATTTAGCTATAGATCTCAAAAAGATATAGCATCTAAATTTGAATTATGATTTAATAATATAATTTTGTATTTTTTTTCTGTATATCTATCAAAATTTTAAATCACTTAATGGGACAAATTAATCAATTTTCCAAAATTATTGATTTTTAATTTACAAAATAGATTAAAAAAACTATTGACTGATTTATTTATTTAATAACAAAAATATTTCATAATCTCTCCCTCCTAATCTCTCTCACAAATTTTCAAAAAAAAATATTAAAACTTGCATTCATTTTCTCTTCCCAAAAAAATCAGATAATATTTTCTATTAAAGTTGTAGATATCTACCTATATTTTATATATTATATTATAACATAAAAAAAAAAACTAAAAAAACTAAAAAAAAATCTTTAAAGTTTATCTAAATAAGCTTTAAATCAATAAAACTCACATGTCTATCACATATCTAACTCACATCATAACTTACCTCAATAACAATAATTAAAAACAAATGAAAACCACAGATAAATTAAATTTTAAAAAAAGATACCCACAAATGCATCTTAAATAAATTGAAAAAAAAAAATTCGAATAGAAACCACAAAAATAAAAATAAAAATAAAAAGATATATCTATCTATCTATCTATCTATATATACTATATATTAAGCAAAGGGGTTTTAACCCCAAGGCCTATAGAGCTTCAATATCCAATCTGAATTTTAAAATTTTTATTTAAAAAAAACTCAGCATTTATTAATTTAGTCAAAATCCCCTGATTAGCATTTAAAATCCCCTCATACAAATAATTATAGATACAATTCGTACCATTTTCAACTTCCCCCATATACTATTGTTAGTGATAAAAAAAAATCTTAAAAAACATAATTTATATATTAAAAAAAATCTAAAACAAATATAAATATCTATAATTATCTCGTGCATAGCACGGGTGATAAGCTAGTCTATACTCTATATTAAGCAAAATGGGGTTTTTAACTCACAGGCCTTGTGAGAGCTCCAATATCCTAATCCTAATTTTCTAATTTTTTGATTTAACAAAAAAAAAAAAAAACCTTAGCATTTATTGTTTCTCCCAACCTAACCTCAATATTTATTAACTTCTCCCAACCCACAATTCCTTTTGACTTCTCTCATAATTACTGCAACACCCTTTTCAATTTCTCTCATAAACTATGGTTACACACAAAAACAAAGAACATAAGAATTTAGCTATAGATCTCAAAAAAATATAACATCTAAATTTGAATTATGATTTACTAATATAATTATGTATTATATATATATATATATATCTATCAAAATTTTAAATCACTTAATAGAACAAATTAATCAATTTTCTAAAATTATTAATTTTTTAATTTACATGATAGATTAAAAAAAATATTAACTGAATTATTTATTTAATAACAAAAATATTTCATAATTTCTCCCTCCTAATCTCTCTCACCAATTTCAAAAAAAAAAAATTAAAACTTGCATTCGTTTTCTCTTCCCCAAAAAATCAGATAATATTTTTTGTTAAAGTTGTAGATATCTATCTATATCTATACTATATATTAAGCAAAAGGGGATTTTTAACTCCCAAGGCCTGTGGGAGTTTCAATATCCCAATCCGAATTTTCTAAATTTTTTATTAAAAAAAAAATTCAGCATTTATTGATTTGGTCAAAATTCCCTGATCAGCATTTATTAACTGTTTAATCCACATGTCTTTCCACATGCCTGCATTTATTGATTTTGTCAAAATCCCCTGATCAGCATTTAAAATCCCCTCATACAAATAATTATAGATACAATTCGTATATAATTACTGCAGTACCCTTTTCAACTTCTCTTATACACAACGGTTAGTGATAAGATTGTTAAATTATTTTTATAAAAAATCTTCAAAAGCATAATTTATATATTAAAAAAAATCTAAAACAAATATAAATATCTATAATTATCTCGTGCATAGCACGAGTGATAGGCTAGTCTATATATTAAGGAAAAGGGTCTTTTAAAACCCAAGGCTTGTGGAACCTCCAACATGCCAATTCTAATTTCTTGATTTTTTAATATTTTTTTTTAAAAAAATTGACTTGGTTAATAATTACACTATTGATTACAATAAATTCAAAGATTGTAATAATTACACTATTGATTACAATAAACACTTAATTTATAATAATTACACTTATTAAATAAATAATGCAATAAATGAAATCCTAATTTTCCTACTTTTTCATCCCCAAGAGACCCATGTAATTATTGTGTAAATGCCTCTTAAATAAATAAATAAACACTTATTAAATTCTTTCAAACTCATCGGTCAAACCCCATGTATTTAATTTATATATTATGTGATTATTGTGTAAATGCCTCTTCAATAAATAAATAAACACTTATTAAATTCTTTCAAACTCCTCAGTCAAATCCCATGTATTTAATTTATATATTTAATTTATATATTAAAAAAAATAAAAACAAATATAAATATCTATAATTATTCCGTGCATAGCACGGGTGATAGGCTAGTTATTATATATTAAGCAAAAGGGGGTTTTTAACCCCAAGTCTTGTGGAAGCTCCAATCTTTCAATCTAAATTTCTTGATTTTTTGATTTTTTTAAAAAAAATCTTAGCATTTATTAACTTCTCCCAACTCTCAAGTCTTACCCTCATAATAACACTTTAATGCATTAAGAACAAGTATAAAAAAAATTCTTTGAAATCCAACACATATGAATTCTTTGAAAAATCCCAACACATATGATTATTATCCCTCATAATAACACTTTAATGCATTAAGAACAAGTATAAAAAAAAAAATCTTAAAAAGTCCAACACATATAATTATTATCAAAATATTAAACTTTAATATAATATAAAAAAGGAAAAAAAGAAGACATTTAAAATTTTTTTTTTTGAAAAATCACAATTCACATATATAGATAATTGTAAATACAATCCGTGCATAGCACGGGTGATATGCTAGTCTATCTATACTATATATTAAGCAAAAGGGTGTTTTTAATCCCAAGGCTTGTGGGAGTTCTAATCTCTTAATCCTAAATTTCTAAATTTTTGATTTAAAAAAAAAAAACCTCAGCATTTATTGACTTCTCCTAACACAACCTTAGCATTTATTGACTTCTCCCAACCCACAATCCCTTTTGACTTCTCTCATAATTATTGCAACACCATTTTCAATTTTTCCTATACACTATGGTTACACACAAAAATAAAAATAAAAAAAGATAAGAATTTAGCTATAGATCTCAAAAAGATATAACATCTAAATTTGAATTATGAGTTAATAATATAATTATGTATATCTATCAAAATTTTAAATCACTTAATAGGACAAATTAATTAATTTTTCAAAATTATTGATTTTTAATTTACAAAATAGATTAAAAAAACTATTGACTGATTTATTTATTTAATCACAAAAATATTTCATAATCTCTCCCTCCTAATCTCTCTCACAAATTTTCAAAAAAAAAATTAAAACTTGCATTTCTTTTCTCTCTCCCAAAAAATCAGATAATATTTTTTATTAAAGTTGTAGATATCTACCTATATTTTATATATTATATTATAACATAACAAAAAAAAAAAACTAAAAAAGAAATCTTTAAAGTTTATCTAAATAAACTTTAAATAAATAAAACTCACATGTCTATCACATATTTAACTAACATCATAATTTACCTAAGTAATAATAATTAAAAACAAATGGAAACCACAGATAAAAAAAGATACCCACAACTCCATTTTAAATAAATTGAAAAAAAAATACCCGAATAGAAACCACACAAAAATAAAAATAAAAATAAAAATAAAAAGATATATTTATCTATCTATATATATATATATATATATTAAGAAAAATGGGGTTTCTAACCCCCCAAGTCATGTGGGAGCTTCAATATTCCAATCTAAATTTTTTGATTTTTGATTTTTTTTTTAAAAAACCTTAGCATTTATTAATTTCTCCCAACCTCCAAGTATAAAAAAAAAATTTGAAAAGTCCAACACATATGAATTCCTTGAAAAGTCCCAACACATACGATTATTATCCCTCATAATAACACTTTAATACATTAAGAATAATCATAAAAAAAATTCCTTGAAAAGTCCAACACATATGAATTTCTTGATAGTCCAACACATATGATTATCATCAAAATATTACACTTTAATATAATATAAAAAAGGAAGACATTTAAAAATCACAATTCACATATATAGAAACTAGCCTATCACCCCCGTGCTATGCACGGGATAATTATAGATATTTATATTTGTTTTAGAATTTTTTTAATATATAAATTATGTTTTTTAAGATTTTTTTCTTATCACTAACCATAGTGTATGGAAGAAGTTGAAAAGGGTACTGCAGTAACTATACACGAATTGTATCTATAATTATTTGTATAAGAGAATTTTAAATGCTGATCAGGGAATTTTGACCAAATCACTAATTGCAGGCATGTGGAAAGATATGTGGATTGAAAAAAGTTAATAAATGTTAATCAGGGGATTTTGACCAAATTAATAAATGCTGAGTTTTTTATTTTTTGTTTTTTTAAATAAAAAATTAAAAAAATTCAGATTGGGATATTGAAGCTTCCATAGGCCTTGGGGGTTAAAAACCCCATTTTGCTTAATATATAGTATAGATATAGATAGATAGATAGATATATCTTTTTATTTTTATTTTTATTTTTGTGTGGTTTCTATTCGGGTATTTTTTTTTTCAATTTATTTAAGATGGAGTTATGGATATCTTTTTTTTTTTAATTTAATTTATCTGTGGTTTTTATTTGTTTTTAATTATTATTATTTAGGTAAGTTATGATGTGAGTTAAATATGTGATAGACATGTGAGTTTATTGATTGAAAGTTTATTTAGATAAACTTTAAAGATTTTTTTTTTAGTTTTTTAGTTTTTTTTGTTATGTTATAATATAATATATAAAATATAGGTAGATATCTACAACATTAACAAAAAATATTATCTGATTTTTTGGGGAAGAGAAAATGAATGCAAGTTTTAATATTTTTTTTTGAAAATTTGTGATAGAGATTAGGAGGGAGAGATTATGAAATATTTTTGTTATTAAATAAATAAATCAGTCAATAGTTTTTTTAATCTATTTTGTAAATTAAAAATCAATAATTTTGGAAAATTGATTAATTTGTCCCATTAAGTAATTTAAAATTTTGATAGATATACATAATTATATTATTAAATCATAATTCAAATTTAGATGTTATATTTTTTTGAGATCTATAGCTAAATTCTTATCTTTTTTATTTTTTATTTTTGTGTGTAACCATAGTTTATAGAAGAAATTGAAAAGGATGTTGCAATAATTATGAGAGAAGTCAAAAGGGATTGTGAGTTGAAAAAGCCAATAAATGCTAAGGTTGGATTGGGAGAAGTCAATAAATGCTGAGATTTTTTTTTTTAATATTTTTTTTGAAAATTTGTGAGAGAGATTAGGAGGGAGAGATTATGAAATATTTTTGTTATTAAATAAATAAATCAGTCAATAGTTTTTTTTAATCTTTTTTGTAAATTAAAAATCAATAATTTTGAAAAATTGATTAATTTGTCCCATTAAGTGATTTAAAATTTTGATAGACATACATTAATATATATATATATATATAATTATATTATTAAATCATAATTCAAATTTAGATGTTATATCTTTTTGAGATCTATATCTAAATTCTTATCTTTTTTATTTTTTATTTTTGTGTGTAACCATAGTTTATGGGAGAAATTGAAAACGATGTTGCAATAATTATGAGAGAAGTCAAAAGGGATTGTGGGTTGGGAAAAGTCAATAAATGCAGAGGTTGGGTTGGGAGAAGTCAATAAATGCTGAGTTTTTTTTTTTTTTTTTTAAAAATCAAAAAATTAGAAAATTAGGATTAGGAGATTGGAGCTCCCACAAAACTTGGGGTTAAAAACTCATTTTTGCTTAATATATAGTAAGTATAGATAATTGTGAAGTATATATGAATTTCTTGAAAAATCCAACACATGATTATTATTCCTCATAATAACATTTTAATACATTAAGAACAAGCATGAAAAAAATTATTAAAAAGTCCATCACATATAAATTCATTGAAAAGTCCAACACATATGATTAGTATCAAAATATTAAATTTTAATATAGTAAAAAAAAAGAAAAAAAAATAAAGTGGTGAAATACAATCCGTGCATAGCACGGGTGATATGCTAGTACTATATATTAAGCAAAATGGAGTTTTTAACCCTAAGTCTTTTGGGAGCTCCAATCTCCCAATCTAAATTTTCTGATTTTTTGATTTAAAAAAAAAAAAATCTTAGCATTTATTAACTTCTCCCAGCTCCCAAGTCTTACCATCATAATAACACTTTAACGCATTAAGAACAAGCATAAAAAAAATTCTTTGGAATCCAACACATATGAATTCCCTGAAAAATCCCAACACATATGATTATTATCTCTCATAATAACACTTGAATGCATTAAGAACAAGTATAAAAAAAATTTCTTGAAAAATTCAACACATATGATTATTATCAAAATATTAAACTTTAATATAATATAATAAAAAAACGTTTAATTCCTTGAAAAGTCCAACACATATGATTATTATCAAAATATTAAACTTTAATGTAATATGAAAAAGGAAAAAAAAAAGACATTTAAAAAGAGAATTTTTAACTCCCAAGGCTTGTGGAAGTTTCAATATCCCAATCTGAATTTTTAAAATTTTTTATTTAAAAAAAAAACACAGCATTTATTGATTTGATCAAAATTCCCTGATCAGTATTTATTAACTTTTTTCAATCCACGTGTTTTTTCACATGCATGCATTTATTGATTTGGTCAAACTTTCCTAATCAGCATTTAAAATCCTCTCAAACAAATAATTATAGATACAATCCGTGTATAGTTACTGCAGTACCCTTCTCAATTTCTCCCATATATTATGATTAGTGATAAGATTGTTAAATTATTTTTATAAAAAGTCTTAAAAAACATAATTTATATATTAAAAAAATATAAAACAAATATAAATATCAATAATTATTCTGTGCATAGCACGGGTGATAGGCTAGTCATATCTATACTATATATTAAGCAAAAGAGAGTTTCTAACCCCTAAGGCCTATGGGAGCTCCAATATGTCAATCCTAATTTTTTAATTTTTTGTTTTTTTTTTAAAAAAAAATTATCCTCAGCATTTATTAACTTCTGTCAACCCACAGACTTTTTGACTTCTCTCATAATTACTGCAGTACCTTTTCCAAAACAAATAATTTGTATATTAAAAAAAATTTAAAACAAATATAAATATCTATATTTATATCTATCTATTTATTTATATCTATCTCTAACCCACAAGTTTTGTGAGAGTTCCAATATTTGAATCTTAATTTCTTTTTTTTTTTTTTTTTTTAAAAAAAAAAAAACTTTAAATTTATTAAAATTTTCCTTTTTTTTTTAACTTCTCCAATTCACACATTCTCTAACCCACAAGTTTTGTGAGAGTTCCAATATTTTGAAATTTATTTCTTATTTTTTTTTTTTTTTTTGAAAAAAAAAAAAACTTACTTAAAATTTTTTTCCAAATCTTTTAACTTCTCTTTTAACTTGTCACATACCTATTGCAAACAATGAGTCTCCTTTGGTTTTCTCCCGCTGTTTACTTCTTACTTCTACACTTTCAATTTTAGTGACCATGTATGCAAACAGTAAGTCTTCTTTTGTTTTCTCCTTCTTGACTTTTCATTTTGTTTACTATTTTAATATTATAGTTAGATAGTGCATAAAAATATTTGTGATTTATTTAGCGAATAAAAAATTATAATTTGATTTTTTAATATGATTGAAGTTAGATAAATATAAACCCTCACAAAGAGAAAAATGTGATTATAATTAGTTGAATGATTCTTTTTTTTTTTAATGTGATTGTAGTTAGTTTAATAGTTTCTTTTTTTTCATTTATTTATTTTATTATGGGAAAAATGTGATGTGATTGTAGTTTGTTCAATGACTCTTTTTTTAAATATGATTAGTTCAATGGTTTTTTTTTTAATGTTATGTAATCTTTTTATTTACTATTTTAATTTTATTTTTAATATGATTGAAGTTAAATAAACATACACACTCACAAAGAAAAAAATATGATTGTAATGTGATGTGATTGTAGTTTGTTCAATGACTCTTTTTTTTTTAATATGATTGTTGTAGTTAGTTCAATAGTTTTTTTTTTTAATGTTATTTAATCTTTTTATTTACTATTTTTATTTTATTTTTAATATGATTGAAGTTAGATAAACATAAACACTCACAAAGAAAAAAATGTGATTGTAGTTAGTTCAATGTTCTTTTTTTTTTTTTAATGTGATTGTAGTTAGTCAATGGTTCTTTTATTTATTTATTTATTTATTTTTATTATGGGAAAAATGTGATATGATTGTAGTTTGTTCAATGGTTCTTTTTTTTAATGTAATTTAATCTTTTATTTACTGTTTTAATGGTTTTTCTTTACAATTATTTATGAAAAAAATATAATTGTAGTTAGATAGCATAAAAATATTTGTGATTTGATTTGATTTTTTTTATTTGATTTTTAAAGTACCAATTATATATAATGATTAGATTGTATATTGAAAAAAAAAAATTGTAATTGATTTTTTTAACTCACTGTGTTTTTTGAAAAAAAAATTATTTTGTTTTTTTAACTATCAATTCACTTAATTTGTGATTTGATTTTTAACTCATTGTGTTTTTTGAAAAATAAATGGATTGTACTAATTAGGGTCACATAATGTACCAATTATTGATGATAATTAGATTGTATTTTGACAAAAAAATTTTTGTAATTGATCTTTTTAACTCACTATGTTTTTTAAAAAATAAATTATTGTGTTTTTTTAATTATTGATGATGATTAGATAGCATTAAAAAAATTGTGATTTGTATGATTGAAGTTATCTCCTTTTGTTTATAATTTTATTTTTTAATATGATTGAAATTAGATAAACATAAACACTCACAAAAAGAAAATGTGATTGTAGTTTGTTCAATGGTTCTAAATAATCTTTTTATTTACTATTTTAATGGTTATTTTTTCAATTTTTTTTTAAAAAAATATTATGAGAAAAATTTCATTGTAGTTAGATAGCATTAAAAAAATTGTGATTTGTATGATTGAAGTTATATTTTTTTGTTTATAATTTGATTTTTTAATATGATTGAAGTGAACTCACAAAAAAAAAATGTGATTGTAGTTTATTCAATGGCTCTAAATAATCTCAATCTGAATTTTCTAAATTTTTTATTAAAAAAAAACACAGCATTTATTGATTTGATCAAAATCCCCTGATCAGCATTTAAAATTCCCTCATACAAATAATTATAGATACAATCTATGTATAGTTACTGCAATACATTTTTCAACTTCTCTCATACAAAATGATTAGTGATAAGATTGTTAAATTATTTTTATAAAAAATCTTAAAAAAACATAATTTATATATTAAAAAAAATCTAAAACAAATATAAATATCTAAATTATCCCGTGCATAGCACGGGTGATAGGCTAGTTATATATTAAGCAAAAGGGGGTTTTTAACCCCAAGTTTTGTGGGAGCTTCAATCTCTCAATCTAAATTTCCTGATTTTTTTTATTTTTTTAAAAAAAATCTTAGTATTTATTAACTTCTCCCAACTCCTAAGTCTTACCATTATAATAACACTTTAATGCATTAAGAACAAGCATAAAAAAAATTCTTTGAAATCCAACACATATGAAGTCCTTGAAAAGTCCCAACACATGATTATTATCCCTCATAATAACACTTTAATGCATTAAGAACAAGTATAAAAAAAATTTATTGAAAATTCAACACATATGATTATTATCAAAATATTAAACTTTAATATAATATAATAATAATAATAATAAAACATTTAATTCATTGAAAAGTTCAATACATATGATTATTATCAAAATATTAAACTTTAATATAATATAAAAAAGGAAAAAAAGAAGACATTTAAAAAAAAAAACATTTAAAAATTACAATTCACATATATAGATAATTGTAAACACAATCCATGTATAGCACGGGTGATATGCTAGTACTATATATTAAGCAAAATAGGATTTTTAACCCAAACTTTGTGAGAGCTCCAATCTCCCAATCTAAATTTCTTGATTTTTTTATTTAAAAAAAAAATCTTAGCATTTATTAACTTCTCCTAACTCTCAAGTTTTACCCTCATAGTAACACTTTAATTAAAAAAAATTCTTTGAAATCCAACACATGAATTCTTTGAAAAGTCCCAACACATATGATTATTATCCCTCAAAATAACAACAAGCATAAAAAAAATTTCTTGAAAAGTTCAACACATATGATTATTATCAAAATATTAAACTTTAATATAATATAATAAAAAAAAGACATTTAATTCATTGAAAAGTCCAACACATATGATTATTATCAAAATATTAAACGTTAATATAATATAAAAAAGGAAAAAAAAAAGAAGACATTTAAAAAAAATTAAAAATTATAATTCACATATATAGATAGGGGTTTGGTTATGGTGTGCAACTTATACCTTACACCTTATACCTTACACTTATACCTTACACTTACACCTTTTGTGAAAAATTAAACCTTACACTTACACATTTTTTGAGGTTGCACACCATATGCAACCCACTTACACCTTACATGTAGCGACCCCGGTCTTTTTCCATTTGATTGGTGTATCCGGACTTATGTTCCGTGGATTTCGTTGCCATTTTGTTGTCGTTGTTGTCCTTTGATTCCTTGTTCTTTGGTTATAGGATGTTTTGGGCAGGTTGATTGCAGGTTGGTTGGGTTTAGAAATCAACTCTTGATGTTCGGTTTTTGGCTTGGTCGCTCGAGCGAGCTTCCCTTCGCTCGAGCGAGCTTCCCTTCGCTCGAGCGAGGTCCTTCTTTTTGGTTCGTCGCTCGAGCGAGCCCTTCTTGGATCGAGCGAGGGTTGCGTCCAGTGCTAGACCTGATCGCAGTGGTTGTTGGCTCGAGCGAGCTTCCCTTCGCTCGAGCGAGCTGGTTTGTTTTTGGCTCGAGCGAGCTTCTTTTCGCTCGAGCGAGGCTTTCTTGTGTCTGGTCGCTCGAGCGACCAGGTCTTCGCTCGAGCGAGCCTGTCGTATTTCAGTAGGCAGCAGCGGGGAAAAATAGCATTTTTTTCTCCTTCTTTCTTTCTTGAAACCCTAGCAGCCGAGTGTCTCTCTCTCTAAACTTATTATCTCTCTAGATTTCATCTCTTTCTAGTATGAATCCATCCTTGGTCCTTTGTTAAAAAGAAAGAGGAGGTCAAGGGCTTCGGTTTAATCGGAAGAATTGTGGATTTGGAGCATTTTGATTCCGGGTCATCTTCTCCATTTGGGTTCTCCCTTGAGGTAGGGATTCTCCTTGTTCTCTTTTCAATACTCCTACTATAGATAGACATGTGGGTATTTTTGTATTGCATGAAAACTACATCATGTTGGAATTTTATATAAATTCATGAGGTTGAACTTTGGGTTGGTTGTTGGTTTTAGATCTTTGATTATTAGATGTGCTTTGGGCTAATTGGGTGGTTAATTGGCGAGTTGTTGTTGAAAGGAGAGGAAACCCTAATATTTATTGATTTGATAATTTAATAGAGGGTTTGATCCTTGGGTAAATACTTGGGTATTTTGGGTTTTTAATGAAACCATTGTTGGCTATTGTAGATGATTGGGGCTTTTGTTCAATAATGAGAAAGAGGAGGAAAACCCTAATATGGTGATTATGATTTAATTTGTATAATTAAATTGGAATGGCTTTGAAAGGAATGTTGTTGATTAAAATGGGTTAGGACTTATTGTCCTGAAGTTGGTTTTGTGAAAATAAAAGGAAGCAGGATTGGCTTTGTGGAATGGGAATGGTACTTTGAAATAAGTATGAATGTTGGACTGTTGTATCTTATACTACTATGTTAGTATTAGTGTTAAGTTGATAATTTCATGTCAATTGAGTAAGTTTATAGATGTACAATATACCTGCATCTAGAGGTTTTGTCCTTGGTCATCGGTGGAGGATGATACGGTTGTATTGAATTGTTGTGTATGCTTTACACGTATGTGTTCATCTATTTTAACACATTGCTGTTATCTTGGTAGTTTATGTATATGCATTATACATGTTGGATATGCCTTGTGTGCATGAGGGTTGTTGGCGTTATATGCCGCGCTTATAATCAGAGGTACCGTTACCTTCCAGCTAGCGCCTGGAGAACTCAGATGCTTATAATCGAGGTGCCACACCCTTCAGCTAGCGCTGGTAAAATGGTATGTTCTTTGTGAAAAGTGCAGTGTTGCTTACTATGCATATAGCTAGTAGAGCGAAGTTGATAGTAGTTATTGCGGATATCCTTGGCTTCTTGGCGCATAGCTAGTAGAGCAAGGTGGAATTATTGTAGTTTTGTTGTAACCGAAAATATCATGGATTTGATTGGTTCTGATTCGGAGGACCGAGTTACTCCATTGATTGATGGTATACATGTTGGTGGGTTGTAATTTATGTTTTTACAAAGTTATGCATGTATGGTTATGATAATATTGGGAATGAATCAAAATGTCATTTTTGCCTTTTGGAAAATGTGAAGGAGATCGAATGTTTTAAAAATAAACATGTTTAAAAAGGATACGTCTGTCGTATGTATGGGAAACGGATGAGAGTATCGGGCTTAGTGATGATTTTCCTAAGTAGTGGTTAATATTATGAAAGGATGGGAATGGGGATTAATGAGAGGAATATGGAAAGATGAATCGCATGTAGCGTTGAATGAAACGGTTGTTTTCAAAAGGAAAGTTCATACATATATATTTTTGTATAAACTGTCACATTATTATTCTAGTATGAGAAAGAGTGTTCATGATCATAGCTATCTGTACTGTTGTTATTGTTGAGGATCATGTTGAGATCCCTACTGGACTATATGTTCATCCCACGTTGTTGAATCTTTTTCAGGTGTTTAGCAGGATGTGCTACAAGATTTGGATCTACTTATTTGTTGGCCACGGGGCCTCTTTGTTGTTGGCGGGCATATATGTGTAAAAGGGTTACACCCTTCATTTGTTTATTTAAAGGTTGTAAGCCTAAGGGCAATTTATTAGTATGTTCATGTAATGTTGACTTTGCATACGAATGAGAGTATTGCTAATCACATCTACGGATTAAATGTATGAGTTTACTTCCGCATGTTATCTCTGAAATTGAATTAAGTTAATGAATTTGGTAATGACTTCGAGTAATAAAAAGTGGGGCGTGACAACTTGGTATCAGAGCTTACCGGGTTTGAATACCTTGAGCTCGTGGGAAGTGGTTTTTACCACAGTGGGTTTACTACGTGTAGTGAGGACGTTGCATATAGATGCCATGAGAATTAAGACTTATGTGTTGCACTTATGTGAGCATGGGATTCAGTCTCCTGGATAGCGTTCATAGCCGGTGAACTTGCTTTGAGGTCCTTTTGGAAACACGCCTGATCAACGTGGTTTCTGATAGGAATTCCTTGAGAGTTCCGGGATGAGTGGCTATCTTTGTGGACTTGATTCGATTATGTGTTTATATGTTTTGATGTTTATATGCAGTAGAGATGTAAATTTTGGAACTAAGTGTGTCTTGTGACTTAACAGTAGTGGAGTGTACCTCGGATAAGGCTATTGTGTTTTACGCTAAGTGTAATTTACTTTGTGCTTTATAGGATGTCTACACGAGGGAGTAGAGGACGGTTGAGTAGTAGGAGCGCCGGGAGAGGCACACCAGTTCCTTTAGCACCCGCCGTAGCAGCATCGGCTGTCGGCGAGGATGTCGCACGTGAGATTGTGAGAGCAGTGCAAGACGCCCTAGCTCGTACTGAGGGTGGCAGCGGGCATGCTCTCAAGCTTACTAAGGAGTTCTTTCGCTCCGGTCCACCTGAGTTTGTGGGGGAGGCTAAACCGTTGGAGGCAGAGAGTTGGTTGGAACAGATTACCAAGACTCTTGATATGCTCGAGTCGAAGATGAGGAGTTGAGGATTTCTTTAGCGACTTTTCGGTTGAAGAGTGATGCGAGTTATTGGTGGAAGAATGCTAAGAATAATGTGGGTAGCACGTGGGTTGCTTTCTTGAGGCCTTTTGGGCCAAGTATTTCCTCCTACGCCGGGAAAGGTTGAGGAACAGCTTTTGGAGTTCGTCGGGATGACACTCTGTAGCCTGATTTGAGATGCGGTTTGATAGTTTGTCGAGGTTTGCTCCAGAGTTGGTGACAACAGAGGAGCGTCGTTGTTTTGAGTTCGAAAAGCGGTTGTGTTTCGATATTCGGGAGAAGGTAGTTGGATCCTTGTGGAAGGATTACTATACTTTAGTTGAGGCAGCGGCCCATGTGGAGGCCCTGATTGCTAGTGGTGATGGGGTTAAGAAGGAGACCATCTCGGTCAGTCTTGTAGTTCCTAAACATTCTAGGCTCAGTAAGGGGTGGAGGCGGAAACAAGCTCAGTCGGGAGCTGGTTCCTTTTCTTCGCCAGGGGTTTCAGATCCTTCATTGGGGGTTACGGGAGGCGAGTTTGCACCGGTTTGAGAAAAGGGTCTGGTGGTTGTTTTGTTTGTGGCCAGCTGGGCCATGGTAGACGTTCTTGTCCTTTGCGTGCAAATTCTTCGGGGGTATTAAAACCTAGTCAGACTCAGTCGTACCCGTCCAATCGGGGGCGTTATCGGTAAGCAGGCGAGGCGGGCCGAGAGCCTCGCGAGGGCGACTTATTAGTTAGCCCTATAGTGTTACCCCGAGAGGGACTTTTTGTAATATTGGCGGTGGTGTATCATGTTTATTGATTTTGTTCTTTGGCCGGTGTCTTGTTGGATGTTGAGGCACCATGTTTATGTATTGCAGTTTTATGCATAGTATTGTTTGGTTAATCCTCAGGTATTGCGGAGTATGTATGGAATTTCGAACTCTCTATTTTATTTTGAGAAGTTGTTAATGGGGTCAATGATCCTAGTATTGTTGCTTGCTTAGTGCTGTATTTCGAGTTAGTCTTGTGACGGCCTGTGGGCCTTGTTCATTTTAGAGATTTGGGGTTGAGAACTCCGTGTTTGGGGTTAGTAATTTGAGTGGCACATCAGTGTGTGGATTACTGAGTGTGGAGTTTGTTGAGTTGATTGGTCAGCTTATTGGTATTGTGTTTTGAGTTGGCATTGATCACCTTGAGGATAGTTTTGACTATTGTAGACCTTGCAAGTGGCTTAGGTATAACTGAAAATAAGTCATTTATTTTGACTGTTGAATTAATACAGAACATTCATGTATTGATTATGTGTTGTATATTGCAAGTGCGTATTACATTGCATCTGCTTTTTGTTTTGGAGGAGATAGGGGATGGACTCCATTAGCATCACTTCTGTGTATGCTCATTGATAATAGAATTATTTCTATTCGTTGTTAATATGAGATAGCTAATATGCTTATCTGTGGTGAAGTGAAAAATGTTTTATCCGAGTTACTATCTCATTTAACTGTTTGGCCAGGTTCTGAGCCAGGTATATGTTATTAAATTGGTTAAGTAAAAGGAGACGGAGTGAAATTGCAAAACCATGATTTTCTTATCCTTTGTGTGTGATAGTATTGTAGTTATTTCTATTAACTATCATTACAGAAATGTTATGCTTCGTGTTGGTTTTGGTATCACTGTATGAGTGATGATTGTTGCTAGTAGTATGTTGAAAGGATATGGAAGACAAAATTTTTTTCCTAAGTGTTTGGGCCACCTAAGGGTGTTGTTGAGAAATTGAGTTAATTCAAGGGTTTTGCGAAATTCCAAATGAATCTTTTTGGTAAATAAACTGTGGGTGATTTTTATGTTTTGGATAACACCGTGTTTGTGAAAAATGTTTACAAAAGCTGTTGAGTTCGCATGGAAAATGAAGGATTTATTTTGGAAAGTTAGCATTGAAAAATTTGACTATCTTTGAGAAATGTCGCTTGAACACGAAAATGTTTTCTTATTGTTTACTCATAAGACTTGCTCGGGTTGGCTTTCGGGAATCTTGTTGTTGAGTAGTGGCTTAACTTGAAGCGCTAGTCAGTTGTTGGTAATTGTTTCAGGAAAGGTTTGGTCTGTTAAGGCTTTCGCACCTAAGTATTGTTGTTTGGAATGTGTTCCCTTCGTGAGTCTCTTCTTTGGTAAGAATGGCTTGACGGTTTGTAGTGAGAGCGGTTTCACTCCTAGTGTTGGGGGGTATTGGTGTTGTGTTATCAGTTGGCCTTGTGTTTTGGCGTACCTTTAATTTCGGGGACGAAATTCTTTAAGGGGGGGAGGTTGTAGCGACCCCGGTCTTTTTCCATTTGATTGGTGTATCCGGACTTATGTTCCGTGGATTTCGTTGCCATTTTGTTGTCGTTGTTGTCCTTTGATTCCTTGTTCTTTGGTTATAGGATGTTTTGGGCAGGTTGATTGCAGGTTGGTTGGGTTTAGAAATCAACTCTTGATGTTCGGTTTTTGGCTTGGTCGCTCGAGCGAGCTTCCCTTCGCTCGAGCGAGGTCCTTCTTTTGGTTAAATCGCCGAGCGAGCCCTTCTTGGATCGGCGAGGTTGCGTCGATGCTAGACCGATCGCGATGGTTGTTGGCTCGAGCGAGCTTCCTTCTCGCCGAGCTGGTTTGTTTTGGCTCGGCGAGCTTTTTCGCCGAGCGAGGCTTTCTTTCTGTGTCTGTCGCCGGCGACTGTCTTCGCCGAGCGAGCCTGTCAGATTCAAAGCGGCAATGGAAAAAAATAGCATTTTTCTCCTTCTTTCTTTCTTGAAACCCTAGCGGAAAGTGTCTCTCTCTCTAAACTTATTATCTCTCTAGATTTCATCTCTTTCTAGTATGAATCCATCCTTGGTCCTTTGTTAAAAAAAAGAGGAGGTCAAGGGCTTCGGTTTAATCGGAATTGTGGATTTGGAGCATTTTGATTCCGGTCATCTTCTCCATTTGGGTTCTCCCTTGAGGTAGGGATTCTCCTTGTTCTCTTTTCAATACTCCTACTATAGATAGACATGTGGGTATTTTTGTATTGCATGAAAACTACATCATGTTGGAATTTTATATAAATTCATGAGGTTGAACTTTGGGTTGGTTGTTGGTTTTAGATCTTTGATTATTAGATGTGCTTTGGGCTAATTGGGTGGTTAATTGGCGAGTTGTTGTTGAAAGGAGAGGAAACCCTAATATTTATTGATTTGATAATTTAATAGAGGGGTTTGATCCTTGGGTAAATACTTGGGTATTTTGGGTTTTAAATGAAACCATTGTTGGCTATTGTAGATGATTGGGGCTTTTGTTCAATAATGAGAAAGAGGGAGGAAAACCCTAATATGGTGATTATGATTTAATTTGTATAATTAAATTGGAATGGCTTTGAAAGGAATGTTGTTGATTAAAATGGGTTAGGACTTATTGTCCTTGAAGTTGGTTTTGTGAAAATAAAAGGAAGCAGGATTGGCTTTGTGGAATGGGAATGGTACTTTGAAATAAGTATGAATGTTGGACTGTTGTATCTTATACTACTATGTTAGTATTAGTGTTAAGTTGATAATTTCATGTCAATTGAGTAAGTTTATAGATGTACAATATACCTGCATCTAGAGGTTTTGTCCTTGGTCATCGGTGGAGGATGATACGGTTGTATTGAATTGTTGTGTATGCTTTACACGTATGTGTTCATCTATTTTAACACATTGCTGTTATCTTGGTAGTTTATGTATATGCATTATACATGTTGGATATGCCTTGTGTGCATGAGGGTTGTTGGCGTTATATGCCGCGCTTATAATCAGAGGTACCGTTACCTTCGGCTAAGCGCTGGAGAAGCGCTTATAATCTGAGGTGCCACACCCTTCCAGCTAGCGCCTGGTAAAATGGTA
Source organism: Camellia lanceoleosa (assembly GCA_025200525.1). NCBI lineage: Eukaryota > Viridiplantae > Streptophyta > Magnoliopsida > Ericales > Theaceae > Camellia > Camellia lanceoleosa. The sequence goes on from JANUSC010000032.1 coordinate 73,259, forward strand.
TGTTGCTGTGAAAAGTGCAGTGTGGCTTACTATGCATATAGCTAGTAGAGCGAAGTTGATAGTAGTTATTGCAGTATATCCTTGGCTTACTGAGCGCATAGCTAGTAGAGCAAGGTGGAATTATTGTAGTTTTGTTGTAACTGAAAATATCATGGATTTGATTGGTTACAGTTCGGAGGACCGAGTTACTCCATTGATTGATAGTATACATGTTGGTGGGTTGTAATTTATGTTTTTACAAAGTTATGCATGTATGGTTATGATAATATTGGGAATGAATCAAAATGTCATTTTTGCCTTTTGGAAAATGTGAAGGAGATCGAATGTTTTAAAAATAAACATGTTTAAAAAGGATACGTCTGTCGTATGTATGGGAAACGGATGAGAGTATCGGGCTTAGTGATGATTTTCCTAAGTAGTGGTTAATATTATGAAAGGATGGGAATGGGGATTAATGAGAGGAATATGGAAAGATGAATCGCTTGTAGCGTTGAATGAAACGGTTGTTTTCAAAAGGAAAGTTCATACATATATATTTTTGTATAAACTGTCACATTATTATTCTAGTATGAGAAAGAGTGTTCATGATCATAGCTATCTGTACTGTTGTTATTGTTGAGGATCATGTTGAGATCCCTACTGGACTATATGTTCATCCCACGTTGTTGAATCTTTTTCAGGTGTTTAGCAGGATGTGCTACAAGATTTGGATCTACTTATTTGTTGGCCACGGGGCCTCTTTGTTGTTGGCGGAACGCCATATGTGTAAAAGGGTTACACCCTTCATTTGTTTATTTAAAGGTTGTAAGCCTAAGGGCAATTTATTAGTATGTTCATGTAATGTTGACTTTGCATACGAATGAGAGTATTGCTAATCACATCTACGGATTAAATGTATGAGTTTACTTCCGCATGTTATCTCTGAAATTGAATTAAGTTAATGAATTTGGTAATGACTTCGAGTAATAAAAAGTGGGGCGTGACAACTTGGTATCAGAGCTTACCGGGTTTGAATACCTTGAGCTCGTGGGAAGTGGTTTTTACCACAGTGGGTTTACTACGTGTAGTGAGGACGTTGCATATAGATGCCATGAGAATTAAGACTTATGTGTTGCACTTATGTGAGCATGGGATTCAGTCTCCTGGATAGCGTTCATAGCGGTGAACTTGCTTTGAGGTCCTTTTGGAAACACGCTGATCAACGTGGTTTCGATAGGAATTCCTTGAGAGTTCCGGATGAGTGGCTATCTTTGTGGACTTGATTCGATTATGTGTTTATATGTTTTGATGTTTATATGCAGTAGAGATGTAAATTTTGGAACTAAGTGTGTCTTGTGACTTAACAGTAGTGGAGTGTACCTCGGATAAGGCTATTGTGTTTTACGCTAAGTGTAATTTACTTTGTGCTTTATAGGATGTCTACACGAGGGAGTAGAGGACGGTTGAGTAGTAGGAGCGCCGGGAGAGGCACACCAGTTCCTTTAGCACCCGCCGTAGCAGCATCGGCTGTCGGCGAGGATGTCGCACGTGAGATTGTGAGAGCAGTGCAAGACGCCCTAGCTCGTACTGAGGGTGGCAGCGGGCATGCTCTCAAGCTTACTAAGGAGTTCTTTCGCTCCGGTCCACCTGAGTTTGTGGGGGAGGCTAAACCGTTGGAGGCAGAGAGTTGGTTGGAACAGATTACCAAGACTCTTGATATGCTCAGAGTCGAAGATGAGGAGTTGAGGGTTTCTTTAGCGACTTTTCAGTTGAAGAGTGATGCGAGTTATTGGTGGAAGAATGCTAAGAATAATGTGGGTAGCACGTGGGTTGCTTTTACTGAGGCCTTTTGGGCCAAGTATTTCCCTCCTTCTGCTCGGGAAAGGTTGAGGGAACAGTTTTTGGAGTTGCGTCAGGATGACACTCCTGTGGCACAGTTTGAGATGCGGTTTGATAGTTTGTCGAGGTTTGCTCCAGAGTTGGTGACAACAGAGGAGCGTCGTTGTTTTGAGTTCGAAAAGCGGTTGTGTTTCGATATTCGGAAGATTGCTTGATATGAAATAAATTTCCCACCCAAACAATTGTTAACTTTTGTTTTACATAATCACACATGGGGAAAAGAAGGAAAAAATGAGTTACTTCACTTATATTATATAAGAAAAATGGGATTTTTAGAAAAAAAGTTTTCTAGGAGCTCCAAACCATCATTCTAAAATTATTAAATTTTCTTAATTTTAAACAATTAAGAAAATTTCAATTAACTAACTTCCATTTAACTTTTATTTTACAATCTCACATCAGAAAAAGAAGGAAAAAGTTAATTGTTTCACTTACATAAAGTGAATCTTATGTTCCCATTTATATAAATTATTGAATTTTCTTAATTTTAAACAATTAAGAAAATCCCCATTAGTTAGTTTCCATTTAACTTTTACTAGAATGTCACCCGTACTATGCACTTGATAAAATAATATATTATTTATTAAAAATACGTTAATTATATTTAATTTTTTTATATTTTGTCTCTCATGAATAAAATTTTATATATAAGTTTATGGATTTTGTTTGAAATGTTCATTTAGTATAATATATAATATAGATAGATTAAAATTCTTGTATTGACAATTAATAATTAAAATTATGCTTTGTTATTTAAAAAAAAAAAATGACATAGTTCTAATACTTCACTATTTTAGAATAAATTTTAAAAAATTGTCATATTGGTTTTTGAAAGGGAAATAATTAAAGAAATTTTAAAAACTTAATGAGCAAGAAAGAATCATTGTAACATCCCGAAATAAATACAATAAGCCATTCACGACGATAAGTAATTAACAATATAAATTAGAGTATAATATCATTCCATTACCTAAGACTCAGTTATACAAAAGGGTGACACATGCGAATATACATTCATAAGTCTTGACCCTGAATCTATAGCATGTGTCAACAACAAAGATATGAAATAGAAGTTAAACAGATAATTGAAATGCCCTAAAGGCTACAACTTTCCAAGATTGTACTTGGTTACATCAAAATGGATTTAAATCCAATATAGATAAAACCCAAGGCTTGTGCAAAATAATTACAACAAGTAAGCAAAATGAAGCTCTTGCTCTAATCCTCCCAAGCTACTACCTTGGTGGAAGCATCTTTCCAACACTTGAAAATGGTTTTCTTACATAGGGTGAGCCAAAACCTAATATAAATAATCCAACACAAAGTATGAATCTTAACAAAAATATAAGGGTGAAATGCATGTGCAATGCTCATGACCAAAACGTCTTGTTTCTCTTTTCAAAACCATGCAAAGTCCGACTTATATCACAATTCATCATTCATTTATTTTACATTAGAAAACAAGGCCATGAATCATAACTTTGGGAATCTCATAGTACAACCTTTCATGAATATTTCGTCAGCTAGAAACTGCAACCGGTACCCATGTAAACGTAGCCCATACAAGTGCTACTATTGCCATTTTACAGATATTTTGTCCGCGGGAATCGGCACCCATGTATACGCACAGTTTTTGGGACTTTCACCCTGAACACACAAGCTAACTTAATTTAATAAAATACATCTCCTTCCCAAATTCACTCATTTTTCTAAAAAATGTTATACATGTACAATGTATCAAGATGTGATAATGCTCAATGAAAATGGATGAGAAATTAGTTTCAATTCACCTAGTCCTCGTGCAATTTCTACAATAATCATAGCTATCCTCCACCGATAGTCCAAAACAAATATTTCTAAACAGATATAAAATCTCCAATACAGATAAACTTTCCAAATGTCCAGATGTGAGTGACAATACATATCCAACTCTACCATCCATATCAATATCCATCCAATTTCACATTTCCAACGTCAATTTCATTTATTTATACAAAATAAACATTTAAGACATTTAGGGCAAAACTTATTTTTCTTCCAAAATCCATTCCAGGTATCAAAATTAATAATTTTATCACAACTCAACCTCATTTCCACTTTCACAACCATTTTCAATACATCCATTTGAAAACCCCTCTTTTAATTTTAAACAAAAATCCTAGATTTGTTCAAAATCCTCCAAAATCACAAGATTGTTTTATAAAAACAAATAGCTAAGTTAAAAATCATGAAAAGTGTAGAGGATTCCTACCTCAAAGCTAGAAGATGAGATAAACACAGATGAAACTTGGATGAAGCCAAAATCCAACTCTATTTGGATGAAAACGAAGCTCTAGGTGAGCTTTACCTTTTTAATAAAGGTAATAGGGCGTAGAGATCAATGAATGATAGTGTATTTGAGAGCTGAAGATGAGCTTTAGAGAGAGTGTGAGAGATATTAGGGTTTTGAAATGTTCAGAGAGAGAGAGAGAGATATGAAAAAATGACTTTTACAGACTGACATACGCATAGTTTGTTCGAGCGCAATAAGTGATGCTCAAGCGTAAGACACAAAAGATGCGACAGCTTGAGTGCAAGAAGTTGACGCTCGAGCGTGAAATGCAAACTCCCAGTACTTTTATAGACCAAAGACTAACGCTTGAGCGCAATAAGGGTCGCACGAGCCAAGACCGCTTGAGCGTAAAATACCACTTCCCAGTACTTTTGCACTTTTGCAGACCTGCAAAAGTACTGAAAGCTCACAAAAACTGCTCGAGCCCAAGATGTGACGCTTGAGCGGAGGAGCAAAATTCTGGGCACAAAAGTTTGAAAACCAAGCTACCAACCTGTTCCAAACGTAACCAATGCAACCCAATAGCCAAACTCGAAGAGGTATAAGGGAAATAAGACATAAATGACTATACAAGGCCATGAAACCCGGATTCAAAACATCAAATGGTTCAGGTCTAAACCAGAATTGCTATAATCTCGAAAGATGATGTATTCAATTGAATTAAGTTGGCCTGTGTGTCCAGGGTGAAAGTCCCAAAAACCGCACATATACATGGGTGTCAATTCCCACAGACGAAATAACCATAAAATGTCAACAGTAGCACTTGTAACACCCCGAAAATAATTACAATAATTCGACCAAACACATTATACATAAGACAACGAAATCAAAATAATAAACTTCCATTATTTTGATTTCGGGGCTTTCACCCAAGACACACAGGCCAACCTAGTTCAATGCAGTCCATCCTCTATCTCCTCCAAAACAATGGAGTAAATCCTCTTTCTTCTCCCAAACAATCATACATATACCATGTATTTAAAATTTTAGTCATATTCAATGGCAATCAACAAGAGATTAGTTTCAATTTACCTAATCCTCATGTGATTTCTACAACAATCATAGTTATCCTCCACCGATAGCCCAATACAGATATCTCTAAACAGATATTAAATCACAAGACATATAGCTTGTTTAGATTTTCAAAAGGTATGAGATAATGCCTATCCAACTCTACCATTAACACCAATATTCATCCAATTTCATATTTATATTTATTTATACAAAATAAATACTTGAACCATTTAAGGTTAACTTCCCTCTTTCCCAAATACCAACCTAAGTGCCAAAATCAACAATTGTGACACAATATAACCTCATTTTCAAACCCCATGACCATTTATATCATATCCACTAAAAACTCCTCTTTTGATTTTACACCCCAAACTCTAAGTTTGCCTAAAATACTCCCAAAACCCACCATTGTTACACAACAACCAATAACTAAGTTAAAAACCATAAATAAATAATAATAATAATAAGTGTAAAAAATGCCTACCTCAAAGTTAAGAGACGAGCAAAGCAAGGTGGAAAATTCAATGACGTCGAAAGCAAGTTCCAATCGGATAAAAACAAAGCTCTAGGAATGTTTTAACTTTTTCTCAAAGGCACTAGGATGAAGAACCCAATGAATCTAGGTAAAAATGTAGAGAGAGGTGAGTTTTAGAAAGAGAGAGAGACTCAAGATCTAGGTTCTTGGAAAGTTTTAGAGAGAGAGAGAGGAATGAAAAAGTGAACTAAAAAGTCATCTTCGTGGACTGATATACGTGCAGTCGCTTGAGCACAAGAAGTGACGCTCGAGCACCAGACACATAGTTTCGCTTGAGCGCAGAATACACACTTTCAGAAGTTTTGTAGACGAAGGGCATCACTTGACCTCAAAATTGGCCACTCAAGCATCCACCCGTTCGAGCGTAGAATACACTTTTCGAGTATTTTGCAAGTCTGCAAAAATACTAAGAGTTTGCAAAACCCACTCGAGCACAAGAAGTGCCGTTCGAGCGGAAGAGCAAAAATCTAGGCCACAAAGGTTCAAAAATCAAGCAACCATCCTATTCCAAACAAGACCAATACAATCCAATAAGCAAATTTAAGGAAGAATAAGAGGGAAAAGACATGAACAACCATATGAGGATGTAGATATCCCATTTTTGATCATCCTCAGGACTTGGGTGCCACTGCTTGTGCATCCAATGATGAATTTGTATATGCTTGTCAAGTGCTCGAAGTCATCAGTGGAACGCCACAGCTTTGAGCCTTCAAACCCTACACACCTTTTGTCTTGTCTTTGGACCAAAACCATGGTTTTTCAAGCCTAGAAAACCTTGAGACCTGCCGACTACCACTGTACGCCACCAATGCAAAGTTATCGCGGTACTTGTGTGGCCGTCCGGCCAGCATTAGTGGCTTGCAAACCACAAGTGTATTTTTGCAAATATTTTGGCCAACTGTGCCAGCTGTTTGCACAGATACATGCACTTGTCTACACGTGTATGTATTGATATTTCTGAGAGAGTTTGATGTTTTTCTACATATAGAAGACCTCCCCTTCCATTTTTGAGGATTGAACATTTTGGAGCAAAATTCTCTCTCTCTCTCTCTCTCTCTCTCTCTCTCTCTACAATTCCCTCTCTCTCTCTCTCTCTCTCTTGCAAATTCTTAAACTTTTGCCTATACACTCTAAACCAAAACCTTGTGGTCTTTGAGCTGAGGTACTTTTCAGCTTACTTTGAGCTCTTGAGGATGTGTAGGTGTTGGTTTAAGACCTAGAAAAGGTTCTCCTCTTCAAAAGGTACAAGCTTTGGCTTATTTCTTTGCTTTAATTGCTATTTTGCCTACTGTTTTTGGGCTGTTTATACTCTGTATTTTTGGGCTGAAACTTGTGGTTTAAGGCCATTAGGGGTGGAGGGGTGGATCACCCTTCTTTGTACCTCATTTCTTAGGCCTTTACCCTTGTGTTTCCTACCTCTTTGTTCGCTTTCTTTGAGCTTTTAAATTCCGACAAATCTTTTAGAAAATCGATTTTGAATCAAATTGCCAAAAATAGACTGCTTTGCCAGATACAGAGGCGCCACCTAAATATTTTTGGAAAATTTAGGAAACCCATGACTTGTGCCAAAGAGCACGCGTCCATCATCACCAAGATTGTCTCGGCTCGGGAACTTAGTTACTAGAGGGGAAGGTCATGAATTGAGCACCCCCACTCCGTTTGATCAAAGATCGACCTCTACTAATCATGATATGAATCCTATTTACATTATATGCTCTTGTTATGATTATTAGGCTAGCGTTACTATGTGATACGTCCATACACAAGTATAGACTAGTTTGCAAAAATTGGAACACTTGATCCATGTTCGTTTTGAAAATTGTTTTGAATATGTACCACTTGAAAAAGTGATCGCATATAAACATTACTCAATTATTCCAATTTAACCAACTAGCCTTTATCCACAGGCATTCAAGCAGTTTATCAAATAAGCACTTAGCCTCATGGTGAATATGCTTTGACATGGTAACAATCACACATGAAATTATGCTAAAGCACAAAAGAGCTCACCTAATAGTCCAAGTCCAAAAAAAATGAAAAAGTTAGAGTAATGCATGATCCTAACTAATGCAACACATGCGATATGCAATTGCTAGGCTCGGCTACTAATATGGCATATGAATCAATTTGATAGCATCCGGTCTAAGCACATATTCAAAGAAACGTTAAACTAACAATGCAAGTTAGAATGATGAACCGAGCCTCAATGTATGCAATACAAGTCGATGCAAGGCATGAGAGATGCTAAACAAGATATAATGCCCTAAACTAACCATCGTAAGCTAGTAAATAAAAGGGAGAAAGACGTGGGGTTGGAAGATATACACATTATTAAAAGTTTACGCCCTCACCCAGGAGGGTCCAAATAAACTAACAAGCTAAGCTAATTACTATGAATTAACTAACTATTATAAAATGAATTAAACTATGATAACTTAATTATTACAACAACAAATTAAATAACTAGTCTAGAAATAATTAGAACACAAAACTAACTAAATATTTACAAGGAAAAATTAACTAGTTACAACTAATTAATTACAACAAATAACTAAGCTAAGTTATTAGATTAAACAGCCCTGGGAAGCGAGGAGTGCTTATGCTTGTACGTGGATTTTCACTCGAAAAAGCCACTGTTTTGTTGCCAGAAAGCCTCTGTTACACAATTAGAACACTTACATTATTTTTCACCTCAAAACCAACTCTATTCTATTTCAAAAGCCACTGTTGGGTTTTGCAAAGGTGGTCGGCAGGCTAGAAGTGGTGGCTTACCGGTCACAAATGATGGTCTGCCATCCACAAAAGGTGGCCTGCCGGCCATTGATGCTTGGTTCTTCCTGTTGCAACAGAGAGCAAACAGAGCAAGAGCAAGGTATTCTCAAGGGTTGTTTGCACAACTTACCCCTCCTTATCATCAAATAGCTCAAAGGAGTGGTAAACTTGATTCACAAACCATCAATTGATGCAATTTTATTACATGATGACCTATGAACCAAAGTGTGCAAGTTCAATAAATGAAACAAATAAATACTCTCAAACCCCTTCCCTATCATGAATTGATCAAGGGAAGTGGTTGACAATGACTCTTGAACCGTTTACATCACTAACAAATATGAAACGATTCAAGACTCAAGGGTTCAATTAACGTCTGATTGAACCCAAACCAAGTTATTATCTTGCATCATTTTTAGTCCTCATTTTATTACCCCATTTTAATTACCAACCATTCCTTAGCAAATTAAGTCCAAAGGTGAGCTTTAAGTTCTCTAATGGAAAGAAGCATCAAACCACGAATTGTTTTAGGCATGAGAGATGTGTCATGCCGTTGGTAATGAACCCCCAAAGGGATTAAACCATTAAGCACAAGACCTCAATCTCATGCTTGAAACAAGCAACTAGTTTGAACCAACTTTCAAAGAAAAGAAAAAGCCAAGAAAGGAGGGAGGTTACAGAAGTGATTAGAGGTGATCACAAGTATGGAAAGCCATGAACAAATGCTATCGACTCAAATAGGTTGGTGGCTAATGCCTAAACCACCAAGCCTATAAGGACAATTACACTACAAGCATGCAATACAAGGCTCAAATGCAATGAACCACTAAAAACAGTCCTAAATTAGTGCTAAATAAGTCCTAAAATATACTAGAATTAAGACAAAAATAGCTAGAATAATAAACTAAAACGTGGAGCTATGTAAGCTAGTAAACAAGACACAAGGAGGGGAGGCTCCCCTATCCATTTTTGGACTTCAAAACAACATTTTAGCCACTGAAAAAGCTCTGAAAATCAGTGTTTAAAATCTTACAAAAAGATAGTGTAAAGGCGGAAAACACAAGAGTAAAGGCTAGAGAAGGAAGGTAGAAACAAATGTGAACCACCCATCCACCCTTTAAGGCCTTAAATCACAAGTTTCAGCCCAAAATTACAGAGTTTATACAACCCAAAAGTAGTAGAAAAATAATAGGAAAAATAGCAAACAAAGCTTGGAAACAAGCCAAGCTTTATACCTCTTGAAGAGGAGAACATTCTAAGCAACAATTCAACACAAAAACACTCTCAAGAGCTCAAAGTAGGCTCAAAATTATCTCAGTTCAAAGATGGCAAGGTTTGGTTTAGAGTATATAGGCAAAGGTTCAAGAACTAGCAAGAGAGAGAGAGAGAGAGGGAGAGAGAGAGAGAGAGAGAGAATTGTAGAGAGAGAAAATATTTTGCTCCAAAAATTTTCTAACCTTCAAAGAAAAAGGGGAGGTCCTCTATATATAGACAATACACACTTGTAATATATAAATACATACACGTGTAAGCAAGTGCATGCATCTGTGACAATAGCTGGCACAGCTGGCAGAGAATATCTGCAAAACACACTTGTGGCTGGTAGGCCACACAAGTGGCCAACAAGTCTCAAGGGTTTTTAGGCTTGAAGATCTATGGTTGTGGTCCAAAATAAGGCAAGAGGTGTATAGGGTTTGAAGGCTCAAAGCTGTGGCATTCTGCTGAGGACTTCTGAGTACTTAACAAGCATACACATTCATCATTGGGTGTGCAAGTGGTGATGTCCAAGTCGTAAGGGTGATAAAAAATGGGGTGTCTACAATAGTCAACATTACCTCCCCCCCCCTACGCGCGCACACTAATATAGCCAATACTTTGTAATATTAGTGGATCAATGCACTTTGCCCACGTCCTGGGATGTGCATGAAATTTATTTATCCTAGAAGTGTAACCATTTTCAAGCAATGAGACACTGAACTTCATTAAATTCTCCTTATTCTTGAACACTACCTCCACCATCTTTGTAAATGAAGAGACTAATATAACTCTGATGGCTAATCCAATTCTCTCTTTCATTGACCAAGCATACGAAGAGGTTTTGGACCATGATGATCGATCTTGAAAGAACCTTCATGCATTTATTAGCCATATTGTCCTCCTCCTTTTATACAAGTTATGGAGGCTTTCGCAAAATATGAGCCTTTAGACCAAAAACTTTCCCAAATGGATCTTGGAAGTTCTTTATCTGCTCCAAAACCCTCTGCATGGGATGAAACTATCTCCTCTTCTACTGGAAATACTGGTTGGGATGCTTGGACAACACCAACCCAACCACAAACAAGGGAGTAGATTTATCACAGATTTGTTGAATTCGATGACCCTACTATAATTCCTCACTCTCCACGCAGCTCTGTAGTATATCCTTATATCTTTTTCGACCGCCTTCGATGTCTCGAAGACAATTTGCTTTCGGCATGGTATATCTCTACCTTGTCGACCAAAACAGTGCAAAAGACCCCTCACCCTATTGAGGCTTTGGGAATGAGTCCCTTACTCTTGGCCAAGAAAGCAAAACTTTGTTCTTTGAAAACCAGTATTTTGCCCCTATCAGGCTCCAGTTCCTCCAACTGCTTATCAGCAGTATAAAGCCCAGACCCTGCATGCTGTCTTTTCTCATTTATCCTTCGAAGCCCTTCAAGATGGCATTCCTCACAAGAACTTTATGTGGGCTTGTGACATTATCTCTCGAAGTCACAACCTTAACCCTGTGGCCCAAACAGAACTTCACACTTCCTTGGACCAGCTCCTTTTGCTGTCCAACTGGTATAAGAATGCTTTGGCCACCAGGGAACTATTGGAGGAGACCTTTGTTGTTCGCATCCAAACCCAATATGAAGTAAAAAATTTTCTTGAAGAATATGAAGACTTCAAGAGGCCTACCTTAGAGTATGGGGAAAATGTTGATATGGATGATATGTGTGGGATAGATGAAGTGGAGAAAGCTTCTAAGCACACAAAATTTGAGATGAGGGCCCAGCAACTCTTCTACCAAATAAGGGCTCACCAATTAGATAAACCAAATTTAGATAGGATAGATGAGAGGTTAGAAAAAGAACATATGTTTATTGAATTTTGCTGGACAAAGTTTCATGACCTTGTAACTTTGTCCATTCCTTGCTTTTATGAAATTGAGAATGTAACCAAATAGGTTCTTCTAATGTAAATGTTTACATTAATAAAATTAGGTTGGCATATTCCAATTGCATGATTAATATGAATTTATCCTTCAACTTGTTCATATAATCTATAAATAGCAGCTTCGAAGTAACCAATCTTATTTTGAAGCCTGGTTTGAAGCATAGAGTTCCCCTTACAAAGTGACAAGATCATTTTTTGAAGGGCTTTGTCTTAGTAGAAAGTTCAAAAAGTACTTTCATATTTCTAAAAATTAAAGGCATGGGTTTCATTTTTGTCAATTTGCAGATCTTTTAATCTGTAAAACCCTAGCATCATTTCAACCAATAGTGGCCTTACAAAAACCCTTTATTTCAAAACCAAAAACAAAGCTCTCAAAAGCACACTTTCTTTCCTTAAAAGGTCACGGAATATTTCTTCAAAGGAAATCCTCCTTGGCAGAAAGCCTAGGATTGTTCTTTTAAGACATTCGAATTGATAAATGAGTTACCTTCATCATTCTAGTTGAATACTGGATTTGAAGCCAACTACTTATTTTGAAGTCAAGCTGAACTTTTCAAAGTATATTTCCCTCCCTAAGGAAGTAACAAGATGCTGCTTTGAAAGGAATTTTCTTTATAGAAAGCTAGAAATGTGGTTTTAGGACTTTTAAAAATAATGCCTTTCATTCTACATGGGTTAAAATAAACAATCTACTAACTTGGGTTTATTTGACTCGTTAGGCTGAGTGGGTAATTTTGGACAGAAAGGTTTAAAGTCCCAATTTCTCGCGCTTTTACCTATTTACTTGTCTAGTCTTTTCCTTTCACTCCCATTGTTATCAACTTCAACTCCGTATCCTTCACATACTCAGTCTCCTCACCCTCCTTTCAATCTCTCAATTATGGCTTCTTCTTCCTCAAAAGTACCAGTTGTTCAGCACTTACATCCCTCGGTAGGTTTGAGGAGATGCATTACCGATGAGATAGCCAAATACCAAACCCTAGAGGGCCAAAGCGCCATTGATGGCCGGATCTTCGTCCCTTGCCACCATGTTCAAGGGGAGTTCATTCTTGGCCCCATTTTCAAGGAAGCTCTTACTTCACATTCTCCTTTGTATCCACGTTAGGAGGATCATTACCTTCTCTACGAAGGAAGTCTCAACTGGGGAAACTAAAGGGTTACTCGACCTCATCGTTGCTGGCCCACGTTGAAGACTGAATGAAAGGAGTGGTATGACAAAGTAGTGGAGCTCGGGAACAAGATTTAGAGGATCTCTACATTCTCGACGCCCTTCGACTTTCTAGGTTTGTCATTCCTGAGGACCCGTTTCTTATCCCTACTGCCCTTTGTTTTTGGAACCCCACATTCAACTTCTTTCAATTATGGTGTGGCATGATGGCCCACACTGTGCTTGACATGTGCCATTTCTAGGGCTTTCACCTGCTGGTGTCACTTTTGGCCCTTACTATCTAGACCTCAAGGTCACTTTCTCTATTCCCTCATGCAATTCTTCTTATAGTGACTTTGTCATCTCTGAGAACAAAAAAGGAAGGTCATGTGACCGACCGTGAGTTCTTTTCATTCATTCTTTATTGGTTTGCAAATTCCTTCTTTGTAGTTCTTCTCAAAGAATAATGCTTGAATTTGTACCCCTTGCCAAGGCTCTGGCTTCTGGGAAACGAACAGCGCTGGCTCCTTACGTTGTGGGCCTTGTATACAGGGTCTGCTATCAATTCTGTGAGAGGCCTGTAGAGCCTAATCTGGGGGGTCCAATTGGGATTCTCCAACTCTGGCTTTTTGCATATTTTACTGACTTCCACTCCCGTAGCTTAAGATTCCTGGTACAAGATCCTACTACCTACGAAGAAAAATATACCAGAGTGTCTTTATACCCATCTAGTTTTGTATACTACTTTTCTTTCTTTCACCAGTTACCCCCGGCTACTCGACCTTCTTTTTTCTGCCCTTTTGATGCTGCTATGGAGCCAAAGATGGTTCTGAGATTTTTAGCTGATTCCACCTGCTCCAGACCTATTCACAAAGACATGTGGGCCTCTATTCTGCTACTAAGGGAGCTCTTCATTGGCACATGCAATCCTGGAGCTTACCAGTGCATCTCTAAAGTCTACTGCCCTGCCCAATTCGTAAGACAATTTGGGCATAGCCAAGGGATTCCTGTTCCACTCTGCAGCTTTGCCAACTCTAACCTTGATACTAGAGACCTAAAGGTACCAAAATCCAAGCTGGATGAAGCAACATCGAAGTTCAGAAAATATTTCTCCAGCTTCGAATTTATACCTTTCATTGGCTATAGCAGGGCCATGACTAGGTTCAAGACTTGGTGGGCTGTCAATATGGAGGTGTAACTTACTGGTCCCACTCTGGATTTATTGCAAAACTTGGATCTGTCATCCTAGGGTAGGCAAGCCAAATCCAAAGAGGCTGGCATCACTATTACTTCTGCCTCCACTGTAACCCTCTCACCTAGAACCACCTGGGCTACTACAAAAAAGGTATCTACTCTATCCTTTGTCATGCCTTCCCCTTCATTCCTTTATACTATTCTCTTACTTAGAGCTCCTTTTATTGTTATAGGGACTTCGTACGAGACCTTATCCTAGAGGGCACAAACTTTGGCCGCACTGAAGAGCAAGCAAAAAAAAAAAAAAAAAAGGCCCATATTAAACTCGAGCTTGTGGAGAAGGCTCCTAAAGTCCCCTCAGAAACAAAAGAAGAAGAAGAAGTAGTCCTATGAAGAGGAAGAAAGAGGCCAAGGAGGTCCTTGTATTTTAAAGATTTGAGAAGAAGACACAGCAGAAAATCTTAAAGGAAGAGGCTACTGCTGTCAAGGCAACACAACAAGAGGATACAAGGAAGAACAAAGCTGCTGAATATCACACTTTTCACAACTCTCCAACTATCACTACCACAATTGCTGGTAACTCTTCTTACTTTTGTCAACACTTCTGTTTTTGACTTGTCCTTTCTACTTTATTTTTATACTTCTTTTCTTTTACAGCAGCAGCTAGCCTACCTACTTCTTTGTTGCCTTCTGTTTCTCCTCCATCAAGCACTGAAGGACCATTCCTGAGCTCTGCAGATCAAAATAGGACTTTGAAAGGAAAAGGAAAAGTAGATACCGACCTCTCAATGAATGTAGAACCGTTACAGATGATCTTCCCAATCCCAGCCTCTACACTCCTTACGGCCTGTTCCTTGCTTCCCTTTAAGCGTGACTTGCCAATCATCATTTCTTTTCCTTCTCTTAACCCTGACGAGTTTCTTAACTGGCCTCTAGTGACCATTTCCTTACCTTTGCTTGTTTCTACACCTCTTAGGGTCTTAGCAAGTCCTTTACCTCCTAAAAGTACACCTGTTATTTCATCTTCTAGACCTGCAGTTAGTACCTCTGGGGATGGCACTGGCAGCCGATTAACATTTCCTTCAGTGCCTTGCTCCAGTCCTCTCTCTTTGGACTTGTCGGTAGCTAGGACCATTGATGTTGCTGAGGCATCCTCCTGTCTTTCTCCTCCAACAATCACTTCAATATTCACCAATTGCTCCTCCACACTACCTTTGTTAAAGGAAGAAATGGACATCTTCGAAGCCTAATTGGCAAGCTTATTTGGCATATCTACACCGGTGCTTCTATCTGTTAGTGAGGCTGAGCCCTTAGATCTAGCTGACTCTTTCCTAGAGATAATTAGAGGCTCACCTATTGCTGAATCCTCCATTCCTCTTTCTTAGGTGGACTTGGAGGTCTTTCTGGAGCTAATTAGGACTTTCTTGAGGGTCCCATTCGAAACTTTAGCTAAACCAATAATAAAAAATGGGTTCCTCAAACATTGCCAATTCTTTGAGCAAACCAATGCCTCTTTCAGATGTCACTTCTCTCAGGCAGCGGCAACCATCGAGTTCTATGTCAATATCCATCAACTGGCCAAGGTTGCAGAGAAAGAATTCCTAAAAGACAAGGAGTTTATCTCTCATGTCCATTCTGCAGTTTCAATGCTGAAGGGACAACACTCCTCTACCACACAGCTCCAAGCCCTGCTACTACATAAGAAGGCATAATTAGAGAAGGAGCTAGTAACAATCATCCCGACCTTGGAGCAGAATGCACATACACTATATTCCTCTCACTAGGGGCTATCCAACCGCATGCAGGAGATGAACACTGCTATCCAACTGTTCCCATCCCTTAGAAGTAGAGAACTCATTGTAAAGGAGCAGTTGAGACATTGTGATGAATTTTGGGCCAAATTATGGTAAAATGTACTTGATTCATTATGAAATGAACTATTCTTATTTACCCAAATGTGTTCTTATTTCTTATTGATGCTTTGGATGATGATCCTATACTCCTTATGTTTTCCACACAGTTGGGTAATAACGCTTCAAATACCTACCATTAATTTTTTTGGGATGCATATATCCATTTAGGTTTTTCAAATGGTAGGCCACCCCAAGCAGGACACTATGGACTTGGTATGGCCCCTCCTAGTTAGCTGACCATTTTCCAAACTTGTAGCTTTTAATTCCTACTGGAAGTATTGTTTTCCAAACCAAGTCCCCTTCATCAAAGCTAAGGTACTGGACTCTTCTGTTATAGCTTTTGGCTGCTTTTCTCTTTTGTAGAAAGATGTTGTTTAGTGCCAAAATTCTAGCCTCATCTACATTTTCCAATTCCAAACACATACTTTGATGATATTGATTATGGCTTAGGTGATCTTGGTATTTAACTCTTAAAGACTTTATATTGATCTCAACAGGCACTATTATATCATTCCCATATACCAGGGCATAAGGGGTAATTCTTGTGCTTGATCTTTGGGAAGTCTTATAAGCCCATAACACATCTAATAGTAAGTTATGCCAATCTCTAGGATTGTCCTCAACAACCCTCTGTATTCTTTTTTTCAAGGATTTGTTTGATGACTCTACTTGGCCATTTGCTTGTGCATAATAGGGTGGAATTAATATGGCTAATTCCAAACTCTACTGTGAAAGTTTTTACTAGCTTTCCATTGAACACAGTCCTATTATCCATAGTTATGGTCTTTGGATACGAAACCTATGAATCAACTCCTTGATGAAATCAATTACTTCTGCCTAATCCACAGTTTTATAGGGCTTAGCCTCAACCCACTTTGTAAAATAGTCTGTAGCTACTAGAATTGAACAATGTTGCTCTGAGGAATGAGGGTAAATTTTCCCTATCATATCCATTGCCCATCCTCTAAATGGCCAAGGCTTCACTAGTGCATGCAGATCAATTATTGAGACATGTCTAATCATACCATGCTTTTGGCATACTTGGCAATCTCTTGCATACTCTATGCAATCCTTAAGGATAGTTGACCAATAATAAAAGTGCCTTTGAAGCAACCATCTCATCTTAACTCCAGACATGTGAGCACCACAAATGCCCTCATGCACCTCAACCATGGCAATCAATGCTTCATTTCGTCCCAAACACTCTAATAAGAGACCGTATGTCGTTCTTTTGTAAAGAGCATTCCTGTACATTATGTATTCCATAGACTGTAATTTAAACTTTATGCTCGCCTTCGAAGATGGGCCAATCAAATACTAAATGATTTGATGCCTCCAATTTTGCTCTTCCAAGTCATTTTGATTAGTTTCTACCAATAAGCCTCGTTTGGCTAAGGACGGTATCAACTTCTTATATGTTGCTTGGCCCATATCTATCTAAATATTACTATCTTTTCTTTTGAAATTTGATGCTTTCTGGGCCACATTATTAGTCTTGTGATTCGTGAATATTGGGATATAAATTATATCTGCCACCTGGAAATGGGAAATCAAATGTACAACAGTAACATAGTATAGTAATATGCTTGCACTTTGACATTTAAAGATCCTTTTTACTTGATTAATTACCAATTGAGAATCTCCAAATATATCAACTGCATGAGCTTGTAAACCAATGAGTATCTCAAGTCTCATAATCAAAGCTTCGTATCCAGCTTGATTATTGGTACAAGTAATCTCATCAACTCTGAAACCATGTGTGGTTTCTGCTCTTTGGCATGATTTGATCACAACACTCCCTACCAGGCCATTAGCCTTTGATCCATCAAACCACATTTGCCATGGCTCTAAATCCACTATGTCGGCATGGATAATCAGCCAAGAAATTGGCCAATACCTATCCTTTCACTGCCTTTTGAGGGACATATTCCAAATGGAACTCTAACAAAGCCAAAATCCATTTTCCTATCATTCCTCTTAATATGGTGTAGACACCCCATTTTTGACTGCCCTTAAGACTTGGGTGCCTCAAGTTAAACACTCGATAATGAAATACTACATTGTACAAACGTTCGATTTCCTCAACAAGAAGCTTCTGTTTTGAGCCTCAAAGCCTAGAACCTTACGCCCCCCTTTGGACCAAAACCTTTTCTTTTCTTTTTTTTCTAGCTTGACCACCCAACTTTTAGTGGCTAGCCATCCCTCTACTTGGCCGGCCGGCCAGGTTTCTCGATAAGAAGATATTTGCTGCCAGCTATCCCCCCCTCCCACGTGCATGCACTGCTCTAGCTAGCTCAATACAGATATTTTTGAGATAAGAACTTGTTTTTCTATATATATTTGACCATCCCTCTTGATTTTAAGTTAGAAAAATTTGCCAGAATTCAAAAACTTGCCAAACACTCTCTCTCTATCTTGCAACATACATACACTATACATACACTTCCTAAACCAAAAATTTGAGGCTCCTTACTGAGGTTCTAGAGCTAAAAGCTCAACCCTTGAAACTGAATACCTTGTGGTTTGTGAATAAAAGAGTAACTCCTCTTCAAGAGGTATAACTTTGGCCATCTTTACACTACTTCTTCTTTCTCTTTTCTTGCTTTTTTTTTTTACACTATTTTTGGACTATTTTTGGTGTGCTGAAACTTGTGATTTAAAGCTACCAAAGGTGGAAGGGTTAACAACCCTTTCTTGAAACTTATTCCATAAGCTGTTATCCTTATGTTTTCCATTTGTTTCTCAACTTTTGGTCCCTAATTTTCAAAGTTTTCAGAGGCTAAAACATGTGGTTTTAAGGTACAAAAAATGGAGGGGTTAGCCACCCTTCCTTGGGCTTACTTACTAGCTTTAATTCTCTCTCATTTTTGCTCACTTTTTTTGGCTTTTCAAACTATTTTTTTCAGCACTGTTTTATGAGTTTTGGGACTGTTTTGATGTGTTTACTTCATTCATGCTTTGAATATTATGCTTGTATTGTTATAAGTCTTCATAGGTTTGGTGGTTTAGGCCTTAGATAGCAACCTATTTGAGTTGATAGATTTTATTTCATAGTTTTCATACATATGCTCACACTTGTAATAATCATCTCTTAAACCTCCCTCATTTCTTGGTTTTTTTTTTTTTTTTTAAAGAGTTGTTTCAAACAATTGATTGTTGTTTAAGGCATGAAAAAGAGACCTTCCTTGCTTAATGGTTTAATCTTTTCAGGGGTTCATTACCAAGGCATTACATCTCTCTCATGCTAAAAACAACTTCTTGTTTGACACTTTTCTTTATTAGTGGACATAACTTTCACTTTTGGACAAAATGAATAAAGAATGGAAAGGTAATGTTAAAAGAGGCTAATAAAAATGTTAAAAGTGGTAAAGAAGATAATAAAATCAAGTTGGGTTCAATCGGACGTTAGTTAAACCTATTACGTCTTGAGTTATTACACACTCTTTAGTGATGTTAATGATTCGAGAAATGATGTCTACCACTTCCTTTGAGGTAATTCCATGATAGGGAGGAGGTGTTTTTGGTCTTTTATTTTCATTTATTGAACCTTTGTCCTATCGATTCATAGATCATCACGCAACAACTTTGCGACAATCGATGGTTTGTGAATCGATCCTACACTTCCCTGGATCAATTTCATGATAGGGAGAGGCAGAAGGGACAAACACCTCCTGGAAACACTCTGTTTTTGCTCTGGTTCATTTCTGTAGCAGCAGGGCAGACTCACAAAACAATGGCCAGTTGGCCACCATTTTATCTAGCCGACCACTTTTCGAGGTCGGCCAACCACTCTATTTTATCCAGGCAGTGCCATTTTCATGGCATAAAGAGTAGAGGTTGGGGTGAAAATAGATTAATTTTTTGACTGCAAAACAGAATAGTTTTGGCAGCAAAACATAGGAGTTTTCGGGTAGATATTCTTGTTCATACATGTGCCACTTTTCGATTCTCGTAGTCCTTTAAATAATGTTTGTTTCAAATAGTAATATGTTGTGTTTGTGGCTCCATTTGAAACTTGTAATAGCTAGTTAATTAATTAGTTAATTTGGCATTGTAATAATTAGATCAAATTCAGACATTTGGACCCTCTTGTACGAGGGTGTATTTGTAATATTATGTATGTCTTCCAACCCCCATTTCTTCCTCTCTTTTATTTACTTGCTTATGATGGTTAAATATAGCATCATATTTTGGTTTCATTGGTTTCATACCCTTGCCATGCTTCGTATCCATGTTTTGCATGCATTGGGTTCAGTTCATCATTTTAACAATATTGTCATTTCCTACTTAATTGAATACATGCAATATCGTGTGCTTTGAGTTGAGTCATATACCATGTTAACAAGCTGAACCTATTGGTTGTATTTTGTATGTGTTGCTTTAGTCACTTGCATATTAGAGCATGCATTTTTCTAACTATTTTTTTTTTTTCTATTTTGTGAGCATTTCTTGCTTTAGCATATTGCATGTGTGTTAGTATTGCCATACTAAGCATATTTACCTTGTGGCTAGGTGATTAGTTGATATATGTATTGAATGCCTGTGGATGAAGTCTAATTTGCTTAAATTGGGATGATTTGATTAGTGTGCATATGAGCTCGCTTTTTCAAGTGGCACATATTCAAAACTATTTTCAAAACAAACATGAAATCAAAACGTTCCAAAATGGGCAAATTAGTCTATACTTGTGTGCCTCACATAGTAAGTTAGCATTAATAATCAGAACAAGAGCATATAACGTACATAAAAAGCACATCATGATTAGTAGAGGCCAATCATTGATCGGGTGAGTGGGGTGCTTAATTCATGATCTTCCCCTCTCATACCTAAGTTGCCGAGCCTAGACACTTTGGTTATTTATGACAGACAAGTGGCCTTTGGCACAAGTCATAGGTTTCCTAAATTTTTTAGAAATATTTAGGTGGTGACTCTGAAATCTAGCAATCCAGTTCATTTTTGGCATCTCTGATGATAAATGGATTTTCTAAGATTTGTCGGACTTGGACTCTTATTTGTTTAAATCTATTTGCACTTGTGAAACCAAATTCAGAACCATGGGAGTCCGAACTGTAGGGCTATCATATCCGAGGAGACTAAACCCTTTCGAAGAGCACAAAAAGCAAGCTATATATAGGTCTAGACAACATGTGTTTAACCAAATCTGTGGTTGCAATTACCAAAATAGTGGTAAGAAAAAAAGTAATATCTTAATTTTATTGCTACAAAGTACAATGCTAAGCATAACTTTTCAACAGATGAATATTTACATTCACAAGAGTTTAAAAACCTACTAAGGTAATATACTGCTTGCTCATTGCCTTCCTCATTGTCCTGAGCCAGAAAGACTCCTAATGATTCTTCAGTTGCAACAATCTATAACTTCAAAGGTCTATACCTCCTTGGTGGCATCAAGATCGAGGTTCGCCAAGTAGGCATTTATTCCTTCGAAAGAAGCTTGATGCTCATTCACCTAAAATCTTCTTTATTTTTAACTTCAAAAAGAAGAAAAAACTTTAGTTTTCCCAACAGTGTTAGAAATAAACCTTCAAAGAAAATTAACCTGACCAAGGAACTTTTGCAAGTCTTTCTTACTTGATGAAGGTTTGGCTTCAATGATGGCTTTGGCTTTATTTTGATCAATCTGTATTCCCTTCTTGTGTACTATGTACCCTAAGAAGTTTCCAGCTAACACCCCAAAAGCACATTTGAGTGGATTGAGTTTTAGCTT
Organism: Camellia lanceoleosa; assembly: GCA_025200525.1. Lineage (NCBI taxonomy): Eukaryota > Viridiplantae > Streptophyta > Magnoliopsida > Ericales > Theaceae > Camellia > Camellia lanceoleosa. The sequence goes on from JANUSC010000032.1 coordinate 94,970, forward strand.
GAATTTCCTCATTCTTTCGAAGGCTGCTGCCAAGTGGACTAGATGCTCTTCCATAAATTGAGATTTTACCACAATATCATCAACGTAGCACTTTAAATACCCTCCAATGAGATCATGGAAAATAGTGTTCATTGCTCTTTGATATGTTGCTCCAGCATTCTTCAAACCAAACGGCATTTTAACCCATTCAAAGTTCCTAATGTTCCCAAGATACCTGAAGACTGTCTTGTGAACATCCTCCTCTGCTATGCATATCTTGTTGTAACCAGAGTGACCATCCATCATTGACAAAATCTTGTGTCCTGCTAAACTGTTTACCAACATATCCACTACAAGCATGGGGTACTCATCTTTTGGAGTTGCCAAGTTTAGATTTCTGAAATCAATATAGACCCTCAATTTGCCATTATTCTTAATCACAGGCACTATGTTGGATAGCCATTCGACATACCTGGCTGTTCTGATAAAGCATACCTTGAAAAGCCTAACAATCGCCTCCTTCACCTTTTGAATCACCTCAGGACTCATTCGCCTAGGCTTCTGCTTATATGGCTTAACTAAAAGTCTATGTTCCACTAATGACCTATCCAATCCAAGCAAATCATTGTAAGACCAAGCAAAATAGTCCTTATATTCTTTCAGTAGGGCCAATAACTGGTTCCTAGCTATAGGATCCAACCAGGAACTAACATAGGTAGGCTGTTGCACTGATGCATCCCCTAGATTGATCTCCTCCAAAGGATCTTGCATTTGAGCGCTTACCACTATCTCTCCTTCAGCTTTTGCTGGCTTCGAAACAATACTCTCATCCTGATCTGTCACAACGTTCCCTGGCTCAGCCTCTTTACTTTCTTCTTCATTGACAATGTCTGTCCATAGAGTCTCTTTTTCCTGTATCTCCTGGACTTTAATCTCAATATCCAATGCACAATATTTTCTTAGAGCCAATGGTTTGGCATCTTGTTCCTTGTATTTGCCGTAGCCATTCATTATGGCTTCCCTTTCTTCCCTCCAAACCTTCTGGACTATTGCCTTGATGTCCAATGTGAAGAACTACACCAAAGCCAAAGGTCTGGCTTTTTGATCCTCTTACCTACAACCAGGCATTGTTAGTATCTTTGATAGTGTGTTCATCATTTGCACTCTCTTGTACCAAGTGTTTCAAGTGTGCCAACTCTTTATCAGTCGTCACTTCGGCTGTCCCATTAGGCTTCCTCAGTATACTCAGTAGAACCACCCCTTCGGTATACTGCTTTGCTTCTGCAAAATCAGCACAAGCAATGAAGGGTTGTGGGTCTGTATCTATCTCCTTTGTCTCCCCACTATTCAAGGCTATCATTACTTTCTGATGTAAAGAGGATGGCACACATTTGTTGATGTGGATCCAATCTTTATTAAGCAAAGCATTATATTTGGCATTGTTGTCTATGAAAAAAAAGGCGGTCATACAATCTCTTATTCCCACACTCAAATTAATGGGTAATATGCCTTGGGTTATCTGTTTGTCCCCAGCAAAACTAACAAAGGTCGTACTTGTTGGGATCAACCTGAGATTCCTTTTGCCTAACTTTTTCAAAGATGAACGAGGAAGCAGATTTACTGCTGCCCCATTATCTACTAGTACCCTGTTCATTTCTATTCCATCAAAGTATGCCTTAATGTACAAAGGTTTAACATGCTGAGTCATAGATGATGTGGGAAATTCAAAGGAGTATGATAGAGTAATTATACTTGCCTCTTCATTTTCTTCCTCCGTCCCCATAGACCAGGTTATTTCAATTCATCCTGAACTATGCTAACTTCTGAGTCTTCGCTGGAAACTTCTATGGGGTCACTCTCCTGCCCCTCCTGATTTCCTTCTTCTGCTTGAAATTCTTGAGGCAATACATATACCATATTGATTGGTATTGGAGAGAATGAGCCAAACTGCACCACTGGCTATATTTGCTCTCCTTCTGGGTTGGCCTAACCACTTGTCTGAGGTGCATCTTCCATACTACATTTTGGAACCTCTGAGCTAGCAGGCTCCTTAACAGCAATGTGTTGATCTACCTTGAACATAGTGTAGACACCCTAATTTTGACCGCTCGTAAGACTTAGGTGCTTGATTCCGAGCACTTGATGATGACGATTACATTGAGTTAGTGGTTTAAATTCTTAATAAAAGAATTTGAGTTCGAGCTCTAAACAATTCCAACCTACCATACCCACTGTATTTCTACCCCGGAACTTCAGTATTGCACCTTGTATCAACTTGTATTGAACCTGAAAGTAAGAGATAGTGGAAATACATTGAAGTCTGGCCGGACCTCTTGAATTTTCACACAGATACAAAGAAGTTCTACTAGCTGCACAATTCTGCAGATATTTTGAGCAAAACTGCTCGGGGCTTATAAATACAGACCTCATCCTGATGTATCAAGGGTTAGTTTTGGTGAGAAGAGTTAGAAAACATTATCGAACAACATCAAATTAGAAATATCATACAACAAAGAGAAATATCAAGGTCTTAGGCATAATTCTTCCATCCATTCATACCATACAAGAGCTTGAACTTGGATCTTGATTTGAGAATTGAAAATCATACTCAAACTTAAGGGTGCTTTGGAATCCAGTTTGATTTACAACAAGAACACTTCTCTACAAGAGGTAAAGCTTCCTTACTTTCATTTCAATCTTTGTTCATCTTTTTCTGGTGTTTTCATATTATTTTGGGACTGTTTTGAGGGCTGAAACTTGTGATTAAAAGCTACCCAAAGGTGGAGGGGTTAATCACGCTTCTTTGAACCTTATTCCAAGCTTGAATCCTTGTGTTTCCCACTTGTTTTCGTTAAATTTTCCCACTGTTTTGGGGCTATTTTTCAACATCTAAACTATATGATTTGAAGTTGTAAAAGTGGAGGGGTTAGCCACCCTTCCTTCTACTTGTTTACTAACTTGATCCTATTTAATTTTGCTCGCTTTCTATAGCTTAATTTCAGCACTATTGTATGTTATTTAGGGGGCTGTTTAATTTATTTCAATGATTCATGTTTTAAATATCATGTTTGTTTGTACTAACCTATTAATCAACTTCGCATAACCATCTCTGCAACCTCCCTCCATTCTTTGCTTATTTCGATTAAAAAGCTGTGAAAAATAAAAAATTGTGGTTCAAGTATAAGAAAGAAACTCTTCTATGCTTAATAGTTTAATCTCTTAGGGGATTCATTACCAAAGGCATAAAAAGTTCACTACCAAAAGCATAAAAAATTCTATATTTAATGGTTTAATCTCTTAGGAGGTTCACTACCAAAAACATAAAACCTTCTATGCTTAATGGTTTAATCTCTTTGGCAATCCATTGCCCCAAACGTTTACATGTTCTTATACTAAACCACAACCTTTTATTTTTTATTTCTCTTTAGTCACAAGTGTGTTTACTTTTAAGGGACTAATTGACCCTTGGAAATCACCAAGAAAAGTATCATTATCACTTATTATCAAGTTTGGATTTCAAGTCATTATCGCTCACTATGGGTTTATCTAGGTCATTATTACTCTTTGGAGTTTGACTAGTTCGTGTTGTGCATCTTGAGTTTGACTTGAAATCCCTTATCGCTTGTAAATGAGTTTGACTCTTCCTTTGTAATTTCCCCCGAAGAATTTATTATCAATGTGTTTACTGGGATTAATTGACCCTTGGAAATCACCAAGGAAAGTGTCATTATCACTTATTATCAAGTTTGGATTTCAAGTCATTATTGCTCACTTTGGGTTTTTCTAAGTCATTATCACTCTTCTGAGTTTGACTAGTTCTTGTTGCGCATCTTGAGTTTGACTTGAAATCCCTAACTTGTAAATAAGTTTGACTCTTCTTTTGTAATTTCCTCCGAAGAAAACAAGGTTTATTTATTCGGGTTAAGTCAACACTTACTTTCCTTTATTGCATTTCAGACTTAGTGGATGTAAATATCACTGTGGACTTAATGGATTAAAGAAAATGGAAGGTAATAAAAAAGAGGCTAATAAAATTGAGCTTAAAATGAATCAACCAAAATAAAGAACCAATATGATTGATTGAATTCGGTCAGACGTTATACCGAGTTTATTGTGTCAAGGCTTGTCTTACATTAGTCCATAATGTTTTAATGAACCTTGAAGCATCTCTACTTCCCTTCTTGAATTTGCTTCATGATAGGAGGGAGGGGTGGTTGTTATGCATTGCATTTATTGATCTTTGTCCTATCGTGTCCAAAATCAACTTGCAACCATAGATGGCTTGGGAACTGAGTTCGCTCCTCTCTTGAGTATTTTCCATGATAGAGAAGAGTAAAAGAGACAAACATGGCTAGGAATACCCTGTCTGTATGTTTGCATTGTTTCACCTCAGGCACAAAAAGCAGATTTCTGCAAAGAAAACAAGGTATGCTTGGACTTATTTGGGGCTCGACTAAGTCTTGTTTTAGGTCTACAAGGCTCCAATAAATTACGAACAATACACTTTTGGTCGAAAGCAATGATAAGGTGAAATAGAACAAATCTCAACCAGGCAGACAGAGTAATTCCTGAGGAGCATCGCGCGATCATTACATATTATTTGTTGTAATAAATTAGACAGCCCTTTTTCGTTATTATTCATTCTGATTTGTAATATTTATTTATTCGGACACTTGGACATTCGGACCCTCCTTCGCGAGGACAAATATGTAATAAGTTGTATGTCTTCCAACCCCACGTCTTTCTCCCTTTTATTTACCAGCTTATGATGGATAGCATAGGGACATCATGTTTAATTTAGCATACTCATGTTTGCATCCACTTGTATTGCATGCATAAAAGTTCAGCTCATCATATTATTCAAATGTCAAATTCAAACTCTTTACTTGAATACGTGCGCTATCACATGCCTTGAATTGACTCGCATGCCATGCTAGTAGCTGAGCTTGTTAATTGCATATCGTATGTGTTGCATTAGCCATAATACATAGTTAGGATCATGCATCTTTTTTTCTATGTAGTTCCTTTTTTGGCTTGGAGTACAAGGTAAGTTTTTATGCTTTAGTATATTGCATAAGTGTGATTGCTGTCGTACCAAACATACTATCATGAAGCAAATTGCTTAAATGATAAACTGTTTGAATGCCTGTGGATGAAGGCTATTCACTGACATTGGGATACTTTGATTAATGTATATATATGAGATCACTTTTTCAAGTGGTACATATTCAAAACACTTTTTCAAAACAAACATGAAATCAAGCGTTCTAACTATTCATGAAATTGGTTTATACTTGTATGTTAAAGATAAAATACGAACATATACTGTACATAAGAATCATATCATAATTAGTAGAGGGCGATCTTTGATTAGGTGAGTGGGGTGCTCATTATTGACCTTCCCCTCTCATACCTAAGTTCCCGAACCAAGACACTTTGGTAACGACGGACTAATGGCCTTTGGCACGAGTCACAGGTTTCCTAAATTTCCCAAAATAAACATTTAGGTGGCGACTCTGAAATCTGGCAAAGTAGTCCATTTTTGGCATTTGATTCAAACATCAATTTTCCAAAAACAATTGTCGGATTTGGACTCTTTTTGTGTTTCCACTGTTTCACATTGCACTTGTGAAATCAGATTCAGAACCAACACAAGTGAGAGTCTGAATTGTACGGGCTATTCATCTTTCCGAAGGGGGCGCAAAAAGCTGAGCTACACTTAGACATTGACTGTTCAGCCATGAAAGCTTCGAACATATCTTCTTTAGCCAATACCTGTACTTGGCCTGGTTCAATTTCCCTGATTGTTTCACTATCCTCATCACTCTCCATTAAGGCCTTTTCTAGGCTTGCCAAACCTAACTGTTCTTTTGTTTTTAGTTCAATATGAACCTTAGCCATTTTCTCTTTGCTAGCACTTCTATTGAGCATGGAAACAGGGTTCGAACCTTTCCCCATTTGACCCCTTGATTTCACTAAGGACCCTCGCCAGCTTCCCTAAGATCCCTCTGGTATTGAATAAACCTTTGCTGGATTTTTCTCCTCGAGATCTAGAGATGACAGAACCATATCTCGTTCCTTTGTCTTGGGATTTTTGAGTAAAACCTAATTGTTTGGGGCCACCAAAGGAAGCTTAATCATTTTTTAAGTATTATCTTAGGTTTGTTCTCATGACAAACTAATCTGTACTCCTGCATCTATGAACCCATTATTGGTTGTAGGGCCTACTACTTTTGTCTTTGAAGACCAATCATTGGTCTTAATTCCCTGTTTTAAAGCAATCTTAGGCTTACTCACAGACTTACAAGCCATTCTGTAGTAGTTTGGTGGCCTGGTTTCATACAATGGCCTCTTGCCTTTCGACAGATTCATGGCATCCAGTGGCCTCTCCAAAGAAGGCAGCTGGTTAGAACCCCTTGGATATGCCCTCTTGTTATAGGCATTAATTGGCCTACGATCTCTCTGCACATCTTTGTAATACTACTTCCCATCAACTAGAAGCCCCTTTCAGCCATTTATAACTCAACTTGCATCTGGGACACATCCATTGTCTAATAGTTGCTTCGAGTGAGTCATTATCTATGAGCTCTTCGCTGGGATCATCCTTTTGGCCTATGACACTCTGCCTACTTGCTAGTGAAAATTGTGCATTCTTCTAAAAGGCATTTGGACCAGCCATATGCATCTACACGTTGACCTTATCCATCTCTTTCAAAGAAAGGCGCTTCTCCATCTTTTGGGCAAGAAAGTCTGGCGTGTCAACATTGGCTGCAGGTTCTTCGATTTCTAGAAAAGGGTTGATATCAATCCCCATTGCCTTCTCTACCTTGGCTGGGAATTTCAATCTTCCTTTCCGGATCTGCTCTTGAATCCTGGCTCAAAAAGCAATGCAATTTTTAGTTGAATGAGACCAAGAATTATGCCATTACAGTACATTTTTCCTTTTATTTCTTATGAAGTTGGGATCTTAACTCGCTTAGGCAATTTTAAAAAATGTGCTGCTAACAAATGATCAAATACTTTCAATGAAGATCTTTCTTTTTACACTGTGATCGATAGTGGTGTCTTTCTGAATTAATGCTTCACAGATCATAGGTTCCTGTCCTATAGTCTCTTCTGCATCAATTTCAAAATTAGGATCCCTATAATAGGTCCTATAAGAAGCATTATTTCAATCATGTTCTTCTTCAAGGAGAGTCTCATATCTAGCAACTTTATAAGTTAGTTCTACTAGGTCTCGAAATTCTGTTGAATCAAACTTCTTTCGAAGCCTAAACTCGAGCCCATTTTGGGCCAATCTTACAAATTCGGGTTTAGGTAATACGACCCTACATTTGTTTCGTGCCCTTTTGAATTTGGCAATGAATTGAGCAGCCTTTTCATCAGGCCTCTGGCTCAACCTTGCCAAGTCTTTCATAGATATTTCAAGTTCTGTTTGGAAAAACTGGGCATGAAATACCTCTTCCATTTGTTGCCAGGTTTGGATAAAGTGAGGTGTAAGGTTTGTATACCATACGAAGGTTGCCCCAGTTAGAGAGTTTGGAAAAATTCTTAGTTTCATGTACTCGTTGTTGGTGAATTCACCACATTGGCCTGTAAACCTGGTAATGTGCTCAATAGTTGACTGGTTTCCATTTCCAATTAAAAAGGCAAAGTCCAGTATCCTAAATCCCCTTGGGTATTCATGTAACCTATCTACGCATTCTGGGTAAGATTTTCTGTACACAAGAGTCTGGACCCCTCGGGTCGTGGGTCCACAAATTTCTCTAACAATGTCAGTAATTTGGTCCCTAAGAACCATGTTTTGTGTTGGTTGGGCCATTACTAGAGGAACAAACATAGGGTTTAAAGGAACTCCATGTGCTTAAGGCCCTCTTCGTCCATGGAAAGGCATATTTAGAACTGGTTGTCCTTGTTGTGCTGGTTGATGTTGAGGGTATGGTTGCCCTCTTGGAGCAGGCTTCTGCTCTGCGAAAGGTATTGTGAAGGGGACTACAAGAGGAGAAACATGTGTTGTTTCTCTTCCAATCGTAGAAATACCTTTCAACCCCTCGAGTGTGAATTCGAACATAGGATTGGTAAACACTCGTGTGCCAAGCATGGGTTCAAACATAGGATTCGAAAACACTCGCATACCATTCCTTTGTGTCAGCCCAGACCCACCAATATGTATGGTTTCGCTAGTAGGCATTGGTGCACTTTGACTTGCTAGTGGTCTAGGAGGAGCCTCGTACCATGATTGAGGCACAGGTAATGGTCTCATGGTTTTGATTATTAGCTTGACCACTAGCATGTCTATTATTTTGCATAGGCTGTTGATCTTGAGCCAATCTATGTTGATGAGGACTCATGTCCTCAACTTGCCTTATGACAAGTGGTTGATAAGAATTCATTCGATCCAAAAAGGATGTTTCCTATCTTTCCATTGTATACATTAATTACTATCCCATAGCATCTATTAACCCTCCCTATGGATCCATTGGTTGGGTAGATGGGACACTTGACGGTCCAATTTCATGGCCCTATCCAATATTCTGAATATGCATTGTATGCCCTGAAGTGCTGGTCTCTTCGACCATTTATGGAGGATCTGCTGAGACAAGCACATCTACGGGATGTGATATTTCATTATCCTCTGGGTTATGTGGTTCTACATCTCCTTCCACACCTTCTTCGAGGTGTTCATTTTTCCCTTGTCTCCTATGTCTAGCCATTATTAAGTCCCACTGGGCGTGCCAAAAAATATATGTTGGCTTTTTTGGCTTTCGAAGGTTAGAATTGTAATTCAAGCATGCTAGTAAGGATCAATAAGTCCTTACAAAGATTAATAAATGCCAACCAATTAGTCAGACGATTGCTTCAAAAATTCTTTTGGCCTCAATGAAAATGACTTTACTAGTGGCTTAGTTTTTAGGAGAAAATGTAGAAGACTAAGTAAGATAAAAGAAAAAGGGAACAACAGTATTAGAAATCAATCTTTTATTAAGTAAACAAAAGTTTACAATTATACCTTCACACTTTCACAACTTTGAAGAGGATTATAGCAACAGACTAACTTAGAATTACTCCTAGGAATTTGAAGTGCAGTACAAGAATGTAAAGACTGGAATTTAAGGACTGGAAAATATAAAGTAAATAAACTAGCTTCCTAGATTTGGTTTTGCGTTGCTACATTATTCGTACTCTCCTCTATTTATAGGCTCTGAATATAACTGTCAAAGTGGCCAATAATCCGTCGAAGTAGGTGATAACTCTCGAAATGATCTCCATGATCACTTAGTGTGGCCTGCGGTTTTGATCAGTTTGCTTCCCACTATTCTTCCACTCTTCATGGTTGTGCTTCCCTCCTTAATTTGAATTTAAACTATAGACAACCGTTTGGCCACATCACGTTTGATATCTTGACTATTCCCACGTCTTGTGGATCCATTGTTATTGCTGCAAGTTGACACGCGTCTATTGATGGTTGGAGACCTTTAATGATTCCCCAATTTGCCCCTTATAATCCACGTGTCAGGCTGCAATAGGTTTGTACAGAATATATAGTCAACACAAGCATATTGGTCCCCACTTCTTTTTTTTTTTCCTTTTTCTTTTTTTTTTTTTTTTAACGGAGGAAAATAAGTGCATTAGCTGCAAGGTGTTATTGGTTCTTCCAATATGTATCCCACTGCTTATTTATAAAAATGGCTTAAGATTGTATATGTGACGAGCTCCATCCATCAATTGCAGTGAAAATGATTTTTTGTAATTCACATTTGTGAAATTGAAATACTTTGTTTGTTTTTCCTATATTTTGTTTGGTTTGATTTTTAAAATTTAGTTTTTAAGTTATTTTTTGAAAAATAAAAATTATTTTGACGAAAATATAAATACTAAAAAGATACCCAACAAGAGATAATTATATGAAAATGGCAAGTGTTTTTATGTAATCTATTTTTTTCTTGAAATATAATCATGAAATGTAAAATTATTTGACTTTAATTGAATACATTATTTTAACCTAAACATGACAGTGAATATTAAACTACTTTTTCCTTTCAATTAAAGAAATCAACCTACAAAATTAAGCACCACAATATTAATGGAATGGAATATATGGATTTAATACTAAAATACTAAAAAGCAATGACAAGTTATGAAAGTTGGGATTATGGCTGCTAAAAAATGGCTTGAAATGGAGCCATTAATTGGAGTCAAACTTAAAATAATGCTATGTGCCTACAAACAATAGAGTCGAAGCCATGCAAAATGCTCATCTTTTTGTGGAATTTCCCACAAATGGCAAGAACAAAAGATCAAATCCGCTATACTCATCCATTATATGATTGAAGGCTTTTTGACTGGTACAAGTCCATGCATCCTAATTACACATTTTTTAAACACCCACCCCCCTCCCCCAAAAAAAAAAAAAGAAAAATAAGTTTTCATCATTGTTGACCCTACTCTTTTTTGGACAATTCCAACATAGTTAAAAATTAAAATAGAACTCAAGCCAGACTAAAATCAAAAAATCATGTTATCAACCAAAAATGAAATAACTATCTCTAATCAGACATTTCAACAAACAATTACAGTACATTATGCAACCCAGGTGTGAAATTAGAAAATGATGTTTATCACTAGAATCAAAGCAGGGAAGGCAACAATGCAAGAGTAGTTTGTAGCTACCATTCCTCCTAAAAGGCTTCAAGGTTTCGTAATGATTATGACGATTTTGGAAGTGGAGTGTAGGAAAAGAAGATTATTATCGCACACAAAAGAAGGATTACTCCAAACGGAAAATTATATAGTATTCTCAGAATACTATGCATTATATTCTCTCACTATTTATCATTTATTATGTCCTTTCAAGTGAGTTTTTGTTGTTGATGTAGCAAGATGGTTGACCACCTACTAAAAAGGCATTTTTTGATTGGTGGGGGCACCACGTGTAATGAGTGACATCATGCCTTTTGGGTAACCAATTTCTCTGAGGGAACCCATATATACTCATATTTTTTATTTTTTTTGGTAATGAGTGACATCATGCCTTTTGGTAACCAATAATTTCTCTGAGGGAACCCATATATGCTCATAATTTTTATTTTATTTTTTTAAGAGATGTAAAACAATATCACTAAGTAATTTTAAATATATGATTATTTATTTATTTTTTTATTTTTTTTGGGATAAAAGTTTGATAATGAAAAAGAAAGGAATTTTTTTTTTAAGATCTCTGATATTAATATTTTATAAGATAAATGACATATAATGTTTTCATAGTGGTTGGGGTTCTTTAACATTTTTCTAGAGAAATTTTGATTCAGAGAAATTTCAAATCAGATAAATTTCTTCTCTAGTTTGAAATTTCTCTGGTTTACTCAATTTCTCTGATTTTCTCTATATTTTCAAATTTTTTTGTGTTATGAAATTTCTCTGGTTTGCTCACAAATTTTTCTAATTTACTCACAATTTTCACTATGTTTTGACCATTTTTTTTTTTCTGACTCATTCACAATTTTCTCTATGTTTTAACCAAATGGAAATATATATAGAGAGAACATCAGAATCCTAAAATCACCAACTCTTTGCACAGCTTCCATGGCTGCAATTATAGGAGCTTCACCACATCTTTAATCAAACCTTCATTTCTTTCCATTTTCATCACCTTCACATGTTTCTCTCTCTAACCTCATTTTTCACCACACCCAAAATCCAAACCCAATCCTAACCACCACCACTCTCTTTTCTTTAACCATTTTCAGATTCGCCATAGTGTTGCTGTCAAAACTCTCCGCAACAGATATCGATCTCTCTAGTAACACCATCTTGGCAATCAAAATCAAGCCAAAAGAAACCTTAAATAACCAAGCAGACAACACAACCTCATAGTGAGAATGAACAAGTGTTAAGTGTGATAACCATGTTCTGTATTATGTTAATTAGCCTTAATTATGATTGTGATTATATGCTTAATATGATTTTGGTGATAATTGTGTCAGTATTTATGCTTTTGAAACTATATATGTTCACCGTAGAAAAATTTGTCGAACTTACTGCTATAATTTGAAAATTGAAGACCCTAGAGGTTACAGAAACTGAAATTGTTTGCACCATTGCGATTAGCGTGATTTTTAGAACCTATGGTGAAATTTAATTAAAAATTGATTCGGACCGAATTAATTAGATTAAATTGATTAATTTAAGCTCGATTAATTAGCCTTAATCAAAATTGATTAGGCAAGTATATATAAGTGACCTATTTACACTTATGCTCACTCTTTTGAGCTCATTTCTCTCTACTTGGCTGATATTACACTCTAGAGAGAGAAAGGGACAGTTCTAGAGAGAGAGTGAAAGCAAAAATTGTGGAATTTAGCAAGAAGCTTGAAATTTGAGAAGGTTAACTCAAGAACAAGCTAGAATTTGGAAGATTGGAGCTCCTAGGTGAGTATTGAACTCAAACTCATGGGTTTAAGTTTATAATTAAGTGAATTCCAACAAGATATGCAATTAAGAACAAGAATTGAGTTGATGATAATGAATTTGAAGTTAATATGTACATGCATGTGAGAATTAGCCATAAATTTGCATATTTGAATGTGAAGCATGTTGATCATGTTGAATTGAGGGTTGTTTGGCACATGCATGTAAGAATTTTTATGTATTGAAGCTTAATTTCAAGCCTAGGAGCTTGTCCATGCAAGATACAAAACATGAATTGTGTATATAAAGTTTATGGTTTGAAATTTGTTGGAATTTTGAACTATGGTTGCGAGTTATCTTCAAATATATGTTTTTGGGACTGTACTTGCATATTTGAGCGTTTTATACATGAATTGGACCTTTGGAATTGTGATTTGAGCTTCAAATAGAATTCTGGAGATTCCAAAATTTGACCTGTCCACTTGAGCGAAGAAAGCCTCGCTCAAGCGTAAAAATCAAGCTCCCATTAGTTTTGCAGAGATTTGTACTGTAGCTCGAGCGACAAAGTGTGCGCTTGAGCGAACCCTATTTTGCAAGGCTCCTCGCTCGAGCGTCAGAAGTCTCGCTCGAGCGTAAAATGCATGCATCCAGTACTTTTACAGAGTTTTATAGGCCACTCGAGCAACCCAAGCTGCGCTCGAGCACAGGGCCCTGTTTCAAAAATTTTGAAAAGTTGTTTTATGTTTCGTTTTCCGTTCTCTTTCATTTCTAAGCACTCTTAAGCATGCATTGAATATTGCATATGAACAAAAGGTATAAGAAAGAGGCCTAAGAGAAATAATAAGTTAAGAACCGATTGAATTATTTGTGACCCAATGTATTATGAAATGTGTAGGATCAAGCATGAGGGCAAATCCATCGACGGAACACTGGGAGCAATATCTTAGTAAAGATATTTTCAAGTATGCTACTTTCCAAATGCTTACTTCTGTATAAGTTTCATGGATTTGTTAATTTGAATTGTAAACAAGTATTCATTATACCAATGAATGAATTGGGGCTGAGGCCGTCTAACATGAATGAATTGGGCTTGAGGCCGTCTAACATTAATGAACTGGGCCCAAGGCCGTCTGACATTAATGAATTGGGCTCGAGGTCATCTGACATAAATGAATTGGGCTTGAGGCTGTCTAATAAGAAAGAATTGGGCCCGAGGTCATTTGATATGATGGGCTAGAGGCTGTTTGATATATTTGGGCCTGAGGCCGTTTGATGAATTGGATAGGAATATGAATGGGCCTAAGGCCGTTTGATATGTTTGTTAAGAATTTCATTCATGAAACCTCTTACCTTGGTATTATTCACTGGGTTTTCACTCACTCTTATCTATATGTATGTAGGTGAGCAAAGAGATATCCAAACCCAGCCTCAGTGAACCCCAGCAGAGGATGTGAGAGAGATCCAAGTTTTTGTGAAGTCAGCCCAAACGTCTTATGCACGACGCTTTGTTTTTGTTCTTTTGTTTAGTCTTTTTTCTACCTTGGTGAATACATCGGATCACCCATGTATATAAACTTTTGTTTGGCTGACTACATGTTTGAAGTTCCTAGATGTACAAGATGTTACAAGATGTTAATTCTGCCTATATGTGTGAGTTATTATGGAATGTGTAGCTCGACTATTTCGGGCCCCCATTCGAAGGTTTGAAAGAAGCCCTATAGTTCGAACTCCCGCGGTTCTAAATCTAATCTCACAAGTGCAATATGAAATTGATCAACACCAAAGAGTCCAAATTCGGCAAGTCTTTTCGAAAATCAATTTTGAATAAAAAATGCCAAAAATAGATTGCTTTGCCAGATACAGAGTCGCCACCTAAATATTTTATTTTGAAAAATTTAGGAAACCCATGACTCGTGCCAAAGGCCACGTGTCCGTCATCACCAAGATTGTCTCGGCTCGGGAACTTAGGTACGAGAGGGGAAGGTCATGAATTGACCACCCCCACTCACTCGATCAAAGATCGACCTTTACTAATCATGATATGATTTTTATCAACATTATATGCTCTTGTTCTTATTATTAGGCTAGCATTACTATGTGATGCGCGCACACAAGGTATAGACTAAATTGCAAGAATTAGAACATTTCAAGTCATGTTTGTTTTACAAAATTGTTTGATTTTGCCACTTAACAAAATGGGCTTAAAGTTGTGAATTTGCCACTCGACAAAGTGAGCTTAAAACGTACATTCATCAAATCATTCCAATTCAAGCAACAAGCTTTCATCCACAAGCACTCAAACAGTTTAACACTTAAGCACTTAGCCTCATGGCAAGCATGCTAGTCATGACAATCACTCACACTCATGCAAGTATGCTAAAGCACTAAAAACTCACCTAGTACTCCAAGCTAAGATAAAACAACAGTGTTAGAAAAGTATGCATGATTCTTAACTATACAAGATGACTAATGCAACGCATGCAATAATGCAACTAAAATAGGCTCGACTACTTATCATGTTATTTGCAACAATTTCATAGCATGCATTTAAACACGTATTCAAAAAAATATTAAAACGACAATGCAGTTAGAATGATGAACCGAGTCTCAGTGTATGCAAGACAAATGAGTGGATGCAAACATGTGATATGCTAATTAAAACGTGATATCCCTAATCTAACCATCATAAGCTGATAAATAAAAGGGAGAAAGACGTGGGGTTGGAAGACATACACATTATTACAACATTGCGCTCTCACGAAGGAGAGTCCGAATGAATAAAGCTAACTAGCTTACTAAACTATGCTAATTAGAGCTAAGCTAATTAAGCTAATTATTACAAAATATAATGAATAAATACCAAACTACTTAACTAATTATTACAACACTTGAATTAATTAACTAATCTAGCTAACTAGAATAATTACATTAATCACTTAACTAATTAAAGAATTACAACATAATTGCAATTAATAATTAAACTAAGCAATTAACTACTCCGCCTCGGGAAACGAGGGATGTGCATACGCATGCTCGGTTTCCACCCGAAAAGACCACCATTTTGCTTCTGAATGCCTCTGTTTGCACAGTTGAACACCAGCACTGCTTCTCACTCTACTCTACCTTACAAACACTATGATGTGTTTTGCATCAGTGGCTGGTCGACCACTGGTAAAGGTTGCTAGCCATGGATGGTGGTCCACCGGCCATGGAAAGTGGCCTGCCGGCCACTGATGCACAAGTTCATCTTGCTACAACAGAGGACAAACAAAACATATACAGGGTATTTCAAGAGTTTGCTTGCACAACTCACCCCTCTTTTTCATGGGAAAATCAAAGGAGTAGCAAGCTTTGGTTCACAAACCATCAATGGATGCAATTTCATTGCATGATGGCTTGTGAAACCAAGTGTGCAAATTTAATAAATGCAAAACAAGACACAAACTTCCTCTCTTTTAAGAAAGATCAAGGGAAGAAGTTGACCTTGGAGACTTGGATCATTTTATCACTAGCAAGTATGAAATGGTCCAAGCTCCATGTGTTCAATTAACGTCCGATTGAACACAACAAGTTATTATCTTGCTCACTTTTAGTCCCAAGTTTTAATTACTCCTTTTAATTTATCAACCATTCTTTAACCAATTAAGTCCATTGGTGAGTTAAGTCCTCTAAAAGAGAAGGAAGTGTCAAACAAAGGGTAGTTTAAGGCAAGAGAGAGATGACATGCCGTTGATAATGAACCCCCAAAAGAGGATTAAACCATTAAGCATGGACCTCATTCTCAAGTTTAAACAATCCCAAGGTTGAAACATCCCTCAAAGCAAACAAAGAGTAAAGAAATGAGGGAGGTGACAAAGATTATGCTTGCTGAAATTAAGTTATAAAAACACTAGAACAATGTAATCAACTCAAACAAGTGGTGTCTAAAGGCCTAAAACACCAAGCTTGTGAGAACGCTTACACTAGAAGCATGCAAAACAAGACTCAAATAACATAACCAACCCAAAATAGATTTAGAACAGTCCAAACCAGAGGCTAAAACATACTGGAATTAAGCTACAAATTGCTAGAAAAATAAGCTAACACATAGAGCTATCTAGGCTAGCAAACAAGACACAAGGAGGGGAGGCTAACCCTTTCAAATTTGGGCTTTAAAACATGATTTTCACCACTGAAATTACTCTAAAATTCAGTGTTCAAAAGCCCAAAAGAGATGGTTTGAAAGTGGGAAACAAAGGTGGAAAGGCCTTACAAACAAGGAATAAAGAAAGGTGAGCCACCCCCTAACCTTAAATAGCCTAAAACCACCAATTTCAACCCACAAAAACAGAGTTTTTTATAGCCCAAAATCAATGGAAAAAGATAGAAAAACAAGTATGCAAAGTAAGGTAAAAAGGCAAGTATTATACCTCTTGAAGCAAAGATCAATTCTAGGCAACAATTCAAGCCAAAACCAACTTCAAGAGCTCCAAGAAGGCTTTAAGGAATCTCAGTCCAAAGGTGATCAACTTTGATTAAGGAAGTGTAGGCAAAAGTGTAGTGTATGTAGGTTAATGTACACAAATTGGCAAGAGAGAAAGAGAAATGTAGAGAGAGAAAAAATTTTGAGTTCAAAATTTTCTAACCTTGCTACAAGAGAGAGGGCGTCCCTATATATAGAAAACATGAAATTCCCTCAAGGAGATCTAGCTCTACACATGGGGATAGATGGATACATCTGTGCAAACAACTGGCACAGTTGGCATAAAATGTCTGCAAAATACACTGGTGACCGGAAAGCCATCAGTGGTGGCCGGCTGGCCATCACTAGTGGCCGGCAAGCCACATCAATGGCCGGTAGCCCAAAAGTGATGGCCGGCAGCCTCTAGGGATGACCGGCAAGCTACTATAAGCTGCAGGCTAGAAAGACCAAGGCATGGTCCAAAAATAAGGCAGCAAGGATATAGGGTTTGAAAGACTCAAAGTTGTGGCATTCCGTTGAGGGCTTCGAGCACTTGGCGAGCAAATACATTCATCAGTGGATGTGCATGTGAGGACGTCCAAGTCGTAAGGGCCGTCAAAAATGGGGTGTCTACAGAATGCTTTTGGAATAATTTTGCTATGCCATATAAGCACAACTCATTGGACAAAATTTTTAAGTCTGCTTCCGTTTTGGCTCCTTTATTTCTATTAAAACATATTTAATCAAGTTTGAGGCCGTAGGTAATCTCATGATTACTAGCCGATTATGACCTTAATCCATAGGGGCGGGTTTAGGTCATGATAGAGTGGTATCAGAGGATGAGTTAATAACTCACACACTTGTCCAAATGAGCAATAAGCGTCTAGAAAAGATCTAGGATGCATTCATGTGATAAGTATAAACTTGAAGACATTGAAAATATACTTAAATGCTTCAAAATGAATGACTATGTGCTATATGCTTTGTGATTTGCTTGCATTGTGATTACTTGAATATGTATGCCTGTTTGTATATGCATACTTGTAAACATTTTTGTATATAGAATAATGCAAGTTTAATCAAATAATGGTGAGAACAAAAGGTGATGAATTAGAGGAGTCCTCTACTGCCAGAATGGATAGGATGGAAAGATTAATAGAGGACATGACAGAAACATTAAGGCAATAACAACAATGGCAATAGCCACACCCTCTGTCTCCACCTCCGGTACCGCCTGCCCAAGATCTACAAAATGATGACTGAACAATAGCTCTCACCAACGATTTTAAGAAGATGAATCCGCCACAATTTCATGGGGGATTGGATCCATTGGGTCCTTGGCATAGTGCAATTGTTTGAGGTGTTTCCATGTCTTGAAACACAGAAAGTATTGTTAGCCACCTTTACACTAGAAGTTGAAGCAAGAAGGTGGTGGATGTTGATGCGTGAAAACAATAAAGATATTGATTGGGCACGGTTTTTAGAGATCTTCAACGACAAATACTTTCCGCAATGTGTCTATGATAGAAAAGTGTCAGAATTTATGGAACTTAAGCAAGGCAGCATGACAGTAGCCGAGTACGAGACCAAGTTTACTGAATTGGCCAGATTTGCACTACACATGGTCAATACTAACTATAAGAAAATGAGACACTTTGAAGGAGGTCTTCGAGATGATATCTTAGAGAAGGTGAATGTACTAAAGTTAGAAACCTATATCGATGTGTTAGATCGGGCCATAATATCAGAAGGTAACATAGCTAGGTAGAGTAAAACATCGACTAATTGGAAAAGTAAGAGGCAGAACTTCTTTTCAAAGAAAAGACTTTCAAAGAAATAGAATACGGGCTCCTCAAGCACTACAAATTCTTCCAGGGATACATCTCCAATATGCAACCAATGTGGTAAAAGACATCGCGGGGTTTGTTACCATGTTTCAGGGACCTGCTTTAAGTGTGGTAAAACAGGGCATATGGCCAGGGATTGTAACCAAAACAGTGGGAAGTTAGCTGCTAACTCAACTGCATCAATCCCAAAATTGGAGAAACACTACGAGGCCTACTACCACCAGAGACACCATAAGGCAAGGAAGAGTCTTTGCGCTCGTTCTAGCCGATATACGAAACACAGAAGCCATCGTCTCAGGTACTATCTCTATATGTAATCAAGATGCATTTGTGTTAATTGACTCTAGATCAATGCACTCCTTCGTAACTTATGCATTTGCATCTAGATTGAGTAGACCCCTAGAATCATTGCCATATTTGTTATGTGTATCTGATCTATCCGGGGAATCTGTGTTGTGCACATCTATGTGTCGATTTTGTGATATGCATATTGGGAATGCTACTTTGTATATGGATCTGTTACCCTTGGACTTTAGACATTTTGATGTAATTTTGGACATGGACTGGTAATCTAAATATTGTGCCACCCTTTATTGTGTGACGAAACGAGTTGTATTTAGACTACCAGTAGGGAAGAAATTGTGTTTGTGGGTAATAGGGTAGTGCATCCACCTTATTTGATATCTACAATGAAAGCATATAAATTAATCTAAAAAGGGTGCCAAGGTTACTTGTGTTGTGTGTTGTGTGTTGTCTGAACAATCTGTGAATATTGAATTGAGCAGTATCCCTATTGTTAGCGAGTTTCCAAATGTATTCCCAAATGAATTGCTAGGAGAATTGGTTGACAGGGAGATAGAATTTACTATTGATATTGTACCAGGCACTCAGCCTATCTCAAAAACCCCCTACAGAATGGCTACTACTGAAACAAATATTTTTTGGGGCAAATTACTTACAAGTTGAAGAGACAAAAAATACATATATATATATATATACCCAGACATGGAGGGGTGCAAGTGAAACTTACACCCTCACAGTTTTTTACATACACCCCCATCACAGAATCACTTGCACTCCCAATATTTTTATAATTTTTTTTTTGTCTCATTGTTAAGTAATTTCTTCTATGTTTTAGTAATTTTTGTGGTGATTTTATTTTATTTTTATTTTTTTAAATTCACTTTTAATGAATTCAAAAAGTAAAATTTAAATTAACTTTTAAAAATATCAATAAAATAAAATAAAAAACTAATAATTTGATTTATTTATTTTTAGTGAATTTTATTTTCAAAATTTTTGATTTTTTTTTCGCTTTGAAATTCTCTAAACTAAATACATAAAAATTAAAATTTTAGATACAAATTATTAAGAAAAAAAGTTTAAACAAATTATTTAGAACAATCTAGAGAGAGAGAGAGAGAGAGAGAGAGAGAGCAATTTGAGCGTCAACACAATAGCACTTTTTTATTTGTTTTATTTTGTTTTATTTTTGTATTTGAGCTCTTTTATTGTTGGAAGCTAAATGTTATTTGATTTCGTGTCCAATTTTATTTGAATCAAGATCCTCTCCTTCATCTCTCTCTTTAATTCCTTCCTTGTTAGGTTATTGGGTCTACTTTTGGGTTCAATTTTGATGATCTGAACCGTTCACATTTTAAGATTTGTTGAGTATATTATACTTGTAAAAAATCAAGTTGATCGGATATCACAAATCATGTGTTCGGAAAAATGTTTATGAAATTTTTTTTAAAAATAGTTTGTAGATCGATGATTCGAACATGTAGTTTCTGATATCCGATCAACTTGATTTTTTACAGGTATGATATACTCAACAAATTTTAAAATGTGAATGATTTAAATCATCACCATTGGACCCAAAAGTGAGCCCAATGGCCTAGCAAGGAGGGAGTTAAGGAGAGAGATGAAAGAGAGAATCTTGATTCATTTTATTTGGGTGAAGTATCAATAAATTCTAAGTAATGACCTTATGAATTGTTTGGTTCTCTTTTTTTTCTTATAGACCCAAATGTCTCATTTTAGTGTGAATTGCATAAAAGACCAAGTATAAGCGCACGTGTGTTAACACACGTGTGTTATGTGTTAAGGGACAAATATGAATTTTCTTATAATATTAAAATTACTAAAGGTAACATTTCAAAAAAACTCATTAGTGTAATTTTTCCAAATGTAACACTCTAATAAAACACACTAAAAAACTGCTTATGTTGTGTTTGGTTGAGTGATTTAGAGAGGGATTTGAAAAGGGAAAGGAAAAAGATGTGTGAAACTAGGTGAAATGTAGGTATATTTTATTCACATTTCACCTAACTTTTCCCTTTCCTTTTCCAAATCCCTCCTCAAATTCCCCAACCAAACACAGCGTTAGTGTATTTTTTCCAAACGTAACATTCCAATCAATGTAACACTAAAAAATTTATTCGTTTACTTTTTCCCAAATATAACACTCCAATGTAACACATTAAAAAACTCATTAGTGTACTTTTTTCAAACTTAACAATGTAACATTTCAAAAAAAAAAATTCCTTAGTATATTTTTCTCAAATGTAACACTCCAATCAATGTAACACACAAAAACTCCTTAGTACATTTTTTCTAAACGTAACAACGTAACATTCCAAAAAAAATTCTTAATGCATTTTTCCTAAACGTAACACTCCAATCAATATAATATACAAAAACTTCTTTGTATACTTTTTTCAAATGTAACACTCTAATGTAACATTTCAATGTAACACCAGAAAACCACGCTAACAATTATGTAGATTTTCAAACTTGACAACTAACACTTAGCCACCAATCTCCCCAAAAAGAATATTCCACACCTCATTTTTCCATTCTCATCCCAAAAACGAATAAGAAATTTGGAAAAATAAATCACAAAAGGACATTTATTTAAACTCAAATAGTACCAAATCAAATAAATACAACTTTTCAATACCAAAAAGACTAATTGATTCATAACAAAACTCTTAGGACTAAATAGATCAACATTCTCTCATATGAGATTCATTTGGTGATAAATTTTATTTTATTTTTAGTACAACTTTTCACGACATACTAAGGCATGCCGTATAAAGTTATAAAATATTATAACATAAAATGCATATTGTCTTAAGTACAAATATTTCATGACAAACTTTTACAAGTCATAAAAGTGCACATTTTTTATAACATATTTTTGTATGTAAACATATAAATAAATGAATTAGATAATATGTATGTCATTCTTGACAAAGTATCAATGGCTTGTAAAAAAAAAAAAAAATACAATAAAATACACTAACTACAATATATAGTTGATCCATGCCGTTAACATAAAGTCGTAAAAAAATTAATTTTATTGTAGTGAAGCAGGACTTTTCAAGGAGATTGGTTGCTAGTTCGAGCACTGTCCTGCATAGGAATGTGTACTACTCTCGCTATCTTAAAAAAAATAAAAAAATTTAAGATATATCCCTAAAAAAATGAATTTTTCCGGCATTTTTTAAAGGGGATTTTTTTTTTTAGGTCTCTGGTATTAAGATTTTATAGCATAAAGGACACCCAATATTTTCATAATGTCTAAGGTCCCTTGACATCGATCTAGAGAAAATTCAACCCAGAGAATTTCTCTGGACTTTCCAGAGATTCTCCAGAGAAATAATTTCTCTACACTTCCCAAAGAATTTCTCTAGACCTCCCAGAGATTTTCTCTCCAGAGAAATTCTGGAAATTTCTCTAGACTTCTGAGAGAAGTTCTCTGTGTTTTTGACCAATTTTCTCTAGTTTGCTTATAATTTTCTTTGTGTTTTTGATCAAACCAGACTGTAAGCCATTTAGACAACAAAAACCAGAGAAAATTGAATAACCACCATTTTGACCCATTTTCTCTAGATGGTAAAGACATTCGAACAACAAGTGCACCAATATCGATCGAAGCAATCTTGCTTCTAGTGTACGCATCAAATTTTGCACATACAAATAGAGAAAATGAGATTTATCTCGTCAAATAAGAGAAATGCAGAGAAAATTGAACATCATAAAGAAAATTAAACAAGACAGAGAAAATTAAACATGCCAGAGAAATTACACATGGCAAAGAAAATTAAACATGTCAGAGAAAATAACACACACGAGAGTGTTAAGTGGCAGTTCTCTCTTCTTGTCTAACTTCATTCCTTATCTTCCCAAATTCTCTAGTTTGCTTATAATTTTCTCTGTGTTTTAATCAAATCAGAGAAAATTGTGTTTTGACTCAACTAGAGAAAATTGATCAAAAAGGAACCTAAAGATCAATATATACCCAATCATTATCAAACCAGAGAAAATTCATTCAAAATCACATTTTTCATTTTTTTTCCATCAAATATCTGAGCAAGTAATTAAATTAATAGAGAAACTGAAGCGACCAAATATCAAAAAGGAACCAATACATCCCTGAGTTTTCCAAAAAAAAAAAAAATTCACAGTGAACAACCAGGGAAAATTCACACAGTGGCTAAATCCATTTCATTTTGACCAATTTTCTCTGGACTGTAAGACAACAACAAACCAGAGAAAATTGAACAGCCACCATTTTTATTTTGACCAATTTTCTCTGGACATTCAGACAATAACAAATCATAGAAAATTGAACAACTACCATTTTCATTTTGACCAATTTTCTCTGGACTGTAAGACATTTAGACAACAGCAAACCAAAGAAAATTGAACAACCACCATTTTCATTTTGACCAATTTCTCTGGACATTCAAACAACAACAAACTAGAGAAAATTGAACAACTGCCATTTTTATTTTGACCAATTTTCTCTGCACTGTAAGACATTTAGACAACAACAAATCAGAGAAAATTGAACAACTACCATTTTCATTTTGACCAATTTTTTGTGGACTGTAAGACACTTTCTCTAGACTTTATGCTGGGCAATTAGGATGTGATTCTTCCATTTCAGTGCTTAATTTGCCTCAATTTTACCAGTTTATAATGCCAAGAACAACCTATATCGAGACACAACCCAACTGAAGTTTTGCTAGTTTATAAGGCCATGCTCACATAAATGAATTCGTAAATGGCACTAATAAGATAGGATGTCTCCATACAAGACACCAAAAAATTGTCTCTTGCCTCATAAAAACTAACTCATAAGTTAAAATATGCTCTGCTCACCATAGGCACCACTAATAATTCAATTAAATAAAATAAAATAAAAATTTAATAACTACATATAACACAAAAATTAAATATATGACTAAAAACCTTTAAGAATGTAAGCTTGAAGATGCTTGGGTTAGAGCAGTAGCGCCTTATCGCAGTCTTTGATGATGTGCTTGTGAAGCTCTAATTAACTATAGCAAAAGGTTCGATTACTGAAAGTCGAGTAGCAGAGTTTTGCAAGTTGGACTCTCTCCAAGATTGCCGCCGACGCTATTGACACAGACAATAGATTGAAACCACTTCGTATCTATCTCTATCTCTATCTTCTTCACCAGAGTTGTGATTTTCCTTGGTTGAGATTTTAGAGAGAGAAGCGTTGGAAGTATCGAGCGATGGTGCATAAACAGTGCCTTACCTCGTTTAATTACCGTTAAACCAGAATTATATCTTACCGATAATTGAATGCCAAAAAAGTATCGACGTCATCGATTGGAATCGAAACTAAAACTGAATAAGACTGCCTATTGAATTGCATATTCTATCTGTTAATTGTATGATTTTATCTGTTTGTAGTTTATGTTTAAACTGTTAATTGAAGGCCTTATCGGCGGCCGAATTAGGAACCGTTTAGTGTTTTGTAATCAGGAGAATATTTGTGATTTAATGATATAATTATCTGAAAATCGATTAGGAATGATTAAATTAGATTAAATTGAGTTAATTAAAGAGTTGCCTTATTTACAATTATGCCATTGGGTGGGCTTTGCTTAATATTATTCTTTGTAGAGCCTTATACACTTAATCAACCATTCCCTCAGCCTTGTTGAGAGATACAACCGAAATTAGAGTGAGAAATAGAGGGAGAGTAAGAGATTTAAGCTCATTTGTTGAAATTGCTTGGAGACTTGAAGTACATTGAAGTGTAGTTGCATAAATTGAACTCTAGTCAAGAAATTGAAGACTTAGGTAAGAAAATTACCATCTTCTTGTTATGTTTTAAGTTCCATCTTGCATGCATCTTGGTTATAGAGAAGTTAAGTCATGATTTTGCTCATATGTGTTGAATTGAAGATCAATTGTTGCATGCATGGTTGAATTAGTGAAATTGGAGTTGAATTCATGCTTGAACTATACATGCATGTCCATGTCTATAAATTAGCTCATGTTTTCAGAATATTTTCCAACTATTGAGCTCTCTAGATCAAGATTTGAAGATTGAATTGGGTTTGAAGCTCATGCATTGCATGTTTTAAACTTGTTCTTGAAAATGGGTTTGAAAATGGTTTTAATTAACTCACCTTTGGGGCTTGAATTCATAAATTGGCTTTTGAAACTTGTTATACATTGTTTTGAGATGTATTCCCCAGAATTTGAGCCCAAGAGGTCGAATATTGAGTTGAGAATGCTTGGTTTGAGCTTGGACAACGTCTGTTAAATTCCAGATGCTTCTTCTTCGCAGAAAAGGATTTCTTCGCCGCGACCAACGTTTTCCTCTGAGCCCGCCGAGCGAAGCGGATTGGTGGCTCGGCGTAAAATCGAACATCAGGATTGTTATCCGATTTTAGCCTTTTTTTTTTTGCCTCGCCTTTCGAAGGAAGGCTCGCCGATCGCTGAGCGAATCGAGAAGGAAAGGTCGGCGGTATGGCCCCGAGGCTATTTCGCGAAGCCTGATTTTTAACCTCGCTCGGCGAAGGCTCGCTTCGGCGAAGCGGGAATTTAAATGCTTTGAAAAGTGCCTTCAGCGTATTTTGCATCCTCATCGCATCCTAGGCATTTTTAGGCCTAGTTTAAGACATCTTAATGAGGATTTAGACATAGAACCACACCGAGGAATTTAGGGATGTAATTATCATCTTTTTCGATCGTGAACTTAGTGTGTGTTCTATTTGTTAACCGCTTAGGGTTGGGCTCTGGGGGGCGCTCTAGCTATCGAACCGCTTAGGGTTGGTTTCTGGGGGCTTAGCTCTAGCCCAATCTCTGTAGTAAAAGACAGTGTAAAGATATGTTCAAATGGTTTTATTTTGAAATAATCGAATCTTGGGCTGCGCGGTTATTGAACGATATTGTTTATTGAATGAATGTATGTCACATATTTAAGGCTGTTGTCCTCAGATTGAATCAGACAGGGCATCCTTAGCACCTTTGTTATTTGACTTTTACAGCTCTCGCTGCTTTCCTTTGTGGAACCATACCGATTGATGGCCATCATTATTGTTGGGTTCAGTAAAGGCAGTCCTTGGACCACTCTCTTTTTATAGGCTAATGGATGTACCACATATGACCGATTGATTGAAATATTGATTGGTAAAATATCGAAAAGATTGACATCTTTGTATCAGAGTAATGAATTGATCTCATTCTTTGTAGGACATTCATTCATAACCTCTTTACACGTACTATGTTATTCAGGCTTTAGCTCACTATTTATATATATATATATGTAGGTGCTCACCACGGAGACAAGCAAGAGCGTGGCCAAGCTAGGAGGCGGGATTGGTCCCCGATTTTTCAAGCGCCAATGTGCCTCACCGTGAGGTTCCGAGACCTTTGTGAAAGCCATGCCATGGCTTGGGGTGTTTTTGTTTCCAATTGCCCTCCATCAGATTGTACCTTTTGTGTAGATCGCTTGTCTATCTTATCGAGGATTGAGTCCCCGTTGAAATGTCCTCAGAATGAATGTATAGGCTGCATTGCTTTGAACTGTATAAATGCATGTATGAATGAAAAATGTTTTTGGCATACAGATTTTCACATCTCAATGGACACTAGTTTTATACTGTATTGGCTTCCCGCCAGCCTCGTACTTTCGATTGGTATTCTTTGTTGTTGGGCCTTCTCTCTCTCGGATTCTTGGCCATGGTTGACTAAACCCATAGGGCCGGGTTTGGGTCGTGACATGGTCTCTCTAGAGATGATGAAGAGGCTAAAGGGTTCCCTGTAAAGAGCGCCCTTGTACCGAATCTCGTACTTGGAGGTTAAACTGATGAAGCTTCATATGTACGAATCTATTGAAGACGAAGATGAAGACCACAATGGTGATGGTGATGGTGATGATGAAGCCGAAACCACTTCGTATCTATCTCTATCTTCTTCACTAGAGTTATGATTTTCCTTGCTCAAGATTTTAGAGAGAGAAGAGTTGGAAGTATCGAGCGATGGTTTGGTCTCTCTGGAGATGATGGAGAGGCTAAAGGGTTCCCTGTAAAGAGTGCCTTGTACCAAATCTCATACTTGGAGGTTAAACTGATGAAGCTTCCTATACATGAATCTATCGAAGGCAAAGATGAAGACCACGATGGTGATGGTGATGGTGGTGGGGGTGGAGATGATGATGATGATGAAGCCGAAGCTTTCATGCTCGATTCGTTCGACATTTTGTCAAATTTCTCTATGGTATATGGGGTTAGGATTGAGGGACCTTAGACATCATAAAATAATATTATGGATTTTATTCATTACTAAAAATGGAATAGGGATTTTAGACTAATTTTTTCTCTTTTAAATCTTAATAAAAGTGGGGGGAAAAAAAACGTCATTAAAAGCCTTCTTAACATTTTTTTTCAAGCATTTTTCACAAACCTAGCCAAAGCCATGGTCAGGAATATTTCTGGCATTTTTCAAATCCCGAGAATATTACTGGCATTTATTTAAAATAAAATAAAATAAAATTACCAGCAACACGATTTCAATGTCGTCAACATATTGCCAATATTTTGAAAAATGCTATGAATATTTTTAAAAAATATTTAAAACTATTATATTTCAATTTTAATATTTTTCAACCTATTCAATACCCGTGTGTGTGTATATATCTATATCAATTCCTTAGTATTTAAAAAAACATACAATTAAAGAATAATCACTCTCACAAGTTAAAAACATGCATAATAATTAATTTCAACTAAACACTCATAATAAATTATACAATCATTCACAAAATAAATCACCAAAAAATACATCAAATTAGATAAAGGGGAAAAAAAAAACACAAAAGATAAAAATAAAAATAAAAAACACACAAAATAAAAAAAAAACAAAAATGAAAAGAAAGTCCGATAAGAAGTCATCGTTACATCCAGCTGCATCAGCCCGAGCAACAATTGCACAAATGAAACCCACTTCGACCATATACAATTGACATTATCTTCAAATTTCCTTCTAGAATTACCTGTTAAATAACAAATGAAGATATACCCAGGTCATTTAAACATAATATTAACAGAATATATCCAAAAATATTTTGTTTTAGAAGTTGTAATGCACGTTATGAACAAAAACTTAGCAATATAGAGTCAGAAAATCATTTTCTGAAGATTGAATTCAGGTTGTTGCTTAAAATCCTCAAAACCAGACAATAACAAACGAAATATATATAATATTTACAGACGGTTTTTTTTTGTTTCATCAATTTGGCAAGAAAGGCACAATAATAAATCACCTATTTTACTAAAAATTTTTCATCTTAATAAGAAAAGAGTAAACTAACAATAGGTCATAATAGTTAGATTTAATTCCTATCAACTCTAATTGAAAATACTTTATAGCAAAATCGTCGTTAAAAATAATTTTTTGTGATATTTTTTGCATGTTACTAAAAATTGACAATTAGTGATTTTTTTATAAATTGTCGCTAAAACTTACAATTAGTGACATTTTTCTGTGACAAATTTTCAAGCTATTACTAAAAATTAAAAATTAGCGACTTTTTTTGCGACGAATTTTTTAAACAATCGCTAAAACTTATAATTAGTGACATTTTTTTATAACAAAAATTTCAAACTGGTACTAAAATTTAACAATTGGTGACTTTTTTTTTAGTAGTGGTTGATGAAAAATATCATTAATTATCATAAAACTTATTGGATAATGAATCCACCTATTAAAGCCTACACATAAGTCCTCTATAAGAAAATTAATAGGTACAGAGTCTGGTTGGAAAAGAGGAAAACTAACCTGAAAATTGAGAATTTTGGTCCAGATCCACCACCCATCACCACTAGTGGCGGAATCAGAAATTTAATATAGGGGAGGCACTTATTAATTACAATCTTAAAATTTTTCTTCTCCAAATCAAATTCCTAATTTTAGCACAAACAACAACAAACCGAAATCCCTAATTTTAATATAAATCAACACCAATTAAGATTCATAATTTTAACCTATCGAAATCTCTTTTTTTAACAAAAATAATAACAAATCAAAAAAATTACAAATCAAAACTTAACAAATAACTATAAACTAATACTCATAATTTTTATTTAAAAGTAAAAAAAAAAATTACTTGTAAACAATAAAGAGAAGATACCAAGTTGTAGTGTAGTCTCAAATCTGTGTTGTATGATCATAATTTGGTGAATCACTAGTCGGTAAATTGCAAAGCAACAAAGGAGATAAAGAAGACAAAGAAAATATGAAGATATTTAACAAGTCTTGTGAATAAATAAAAAATAAAAATTTTTATACACTTTTAAAATTTTAGAGTTTTAACTTCTTGTAATTGGAGTTGTATGCACTCACCCCAAAAAAATTATGTATTAATATTTGGTTGGGAATGGAATTCTCAAAAAAAAAAAAACAAGCGTGGGGTGTGTGTGTGGCGTGTGTCAATGGGTTTGATTTGAGATCTATTTGGAAAGGCTATGGCACTCCATAGTTTGAAAGCTTGCCCCATGAAAGGGCACTCCACAGTTTGAAAGCCTGCCCCCCATAAAATTATAAACACAAAAAAAAAAAAAAAAAAAAAATCAAAAGTCAGGGGGGGCACGTGACCCCCCTGAGCCCCACGTCCCTCTACCTCTGATCACCACCATAGCCCACCATAGATCGGTTACCTCTTCTTTTTCTTCTCCTCTAGCCTGCCACTAGTCTATCGAAACCCTCACTTTCCTTCAGCAGAACCCTATTGTAATGACCCAGAATTTCTCCTTCCGCTCGAGCGGGGGAGTTGGCGCTCAAGCGGGTCTCCAGGATGAGTTGTATTTCTGAGGCATGTGGACTCATTTTTGACATCCTATTAGTGTATTTGGAGCGTCTTTATTTTATTTTGGGATTCTAGTTGAGGTGGTAATATGATGGTAATGTATGATTGAACCAAAGAATTTGATTCAGGTAGTTATTTTATGAACAGCTGCCACTCTTTTGCCCTTTTCTTTGTCCACATTTTGAATTTGGATATGAGGTTAGAACCATTGGAAAGCTTATTTCCGGGGCTTCAATTTGGACACAAGAACGACCTAAAACGGAGTCCGGATGGGAAAGTTACACCTGTTTGAAGTTTTGGAATCTGTCTTTGTGAGTAGGTCCGCTCGAGCGGGAAAAGGTGCGCTCGAGCGGAGTTTCAGGACAGCACTTTTAAATCGTGATTTTGGATCACTTTTGATATTTTCTTTCCCTTCTTCTTTCCTTTTCTCCTAAGTCCGAAACCCTAGCTCCAAACCCTTGAATTCCTTTACTTTGATCAACAACCCACCATGATTCTTGTATCAAGGATGAAGAACAAGAGGAGATGAACATTTTTTCAACCGATTGGAATTGAGATTGCGTGGATTCTTCTCTAGGTTTGGTTTCTTGCTTGGTTCTTGAGGTAGGGATTCTCCTTGATCTTTTTCAATACTTCATCTATAGATAGACATGTGGTAATTTTTGTATTGCATGAAAACTATATCATGTTGGATTTTTGTATAAATTCATGAGGTTGAACTTTGGGTTGGTTGTTGGTTTTAGATCCATGATTATTATATGTGTTTTGGGGCTAATTGGGTGTTAATTAGCTAGTTGTTGTTGAAAGGAGAGGAAACCCTAATATTTATTGATTTAATAATAAGATAGAGGGTTTGATCTTTGGGTAAATACTTGGGTATTTGGATTTAATTGAAGCCATTATTGGTTATTATAGATGATTGAGGCATTTTGTTCAATATTGAGAAAGAGAGTAAAACCCTAATTTAATAGTTATGATTTAATTTATAAAATTAAATTGGAATGGCTTTGAAAGGAATGTGGTAGATTAAAATGGGTTTTGGCTTTGTTGCCTTTGGATTTGGTTTTGTGGAAACAAAAGGAATAAGCAGTTTTGTGAAAACAAAAGGAAGCAAGATTGGTTTTGTGGAATGGGAAAGACACTTTGAAATAAGTATGAATGTTGGATTGTTGTATCTTATACTACTATGTTAGTATTAGTGATAAGTTGATAATCTCATGATAATTGAGTATGTTTATAGATGTACAATATACTGCATCTAGAGGTTTTGTCCTGGTCATCGGTGGAGGATGACACGGTTGCGTTGAATTGTTGTGTATGCATTACACCATTGATTGTTTGTGTATATGGCGTTGTGTTTATATGCATTACTTGTGTATGGGAGGAGATAGGGGATGTACTCACGGTTTAGGGAAGATAGGGGATGGACCTCTAAACCGGATTTGTTGGGAGGAGATAGGGGATGTACTCCACGGTTTAGGGAAGATAGGGATGGACCTCTAAACCGATTTTGTTGGGAGGAGATAGGGGATGGACTCGGTAGCATCACTTATGTGGGTGCTTATTTTTATTTGTTGTTGATATGGTACATCACCACCATGTGTATCGGTTGGGAAGTATGGAAGTGAGTTTGATTGTGATTATTCTGATACCAACATGTGTATTCGTTATGTTATCGGATATGTTTAACTTGATTTGTTATCCTGTTGAATTTGGAAATATTGTTAATGAGAGATGGAACCCTTGTTGAGTTATGTGGCGGGTTACGAGCCATAATTGGAAGGTGAATTGTGCCATAGACTATGTGTCATAGGCAATGTAGATATTCATGTCATGAAATTGTAATTGGATTATCTTGTGTTAATCATGTATTAGTTGCTACCCTTGTCTTTTAGAAGTGTAAAGAGAATCAAACATTTTAGAAATATGTTCTAGAAAGGCACATCTGTTGTATGTGTGGAAATTGGGGAATAGTAGTGGTCTTAGTGAATTTATTTCCTAAGTAATTGCTTATGTATAAAAGGTTGGATGCAGGGGTTAATGAAAGGAAAAAGGGAAAGATGAAAGCTTATAGCATTGAATGAAATAGTTGCTTTTGAGAAAAGTTTATATACATATATATTTTGTCTAAAGCTGTCACATTACTATTCTAGTATGAGAATGAGTGTGCATGATCATAGCTATCTGTCTTTGTTGTTATTGTTGAGGATCAAGTTGAGATCCCTCTTGGACTATATGTTCATCCACGTTGTTGAATCTTTTTCGTATTAAGCGAGGTTGGTGCAAGATTTGGATTTACTTATTTGTTGTACGGGGCCTCTTTCTTGTTGGCGGAAAGCCATATGTGTAAAAGGTTACACCCTTGATTGTTTATTTAAAAGTTGTAAGCCTAAGGGCAATTTATTAGTATGTTCATGTAACATTTACTTGCATACGAATGAAATCTTGATATTCATTGCTATGGATTGAATGTATGAGTTTATTTCGCATATTATTTACGAAATTGAATTAAGTTAATGAACTTGGTAATGACCTCGAGTAATAAAAAGTGGGCGTGACAACTTGGTATCGAGCTAGGGTTTGAATACCTTGAGCTCGTGGGAAGTGGTTTGTACCACAGTGGGTTTACTACGTGTAGTGTAGTGAGGGCGTTGCATATAGTTAACATGAATATTAGGACTTATGTGTTGCATTTATGTGAGCATGGGATTGATCTCTGGATAGTATTCATAACGGTGAACTTGCTTTGAGGTCCTTTTGGAAACACGCTTTGATCAACGTGGTTTCGATAGGAATTCCTTGGGAGTTCGGGATGAGTGGCTATCTTTGTGGACTTGATTCGATTATGTGTTTATATGTTTAGATGTTTATATGCGATAGAGATGTAAAGTTTGAGGCTAAGTGTGTCTTGTGACTTACGGTAGTAGGGTGTGTCTCGGAGAAGGCTATTGTGTTGGCACTAAGTGTATTTTATTTTGTGCTTTATAGGATGTTTACGAGGGAGTAGAGGTCGGTTGAGTAGTAAGGCACTGGAGAGCCTGGCAGTTCCTTTAGTACTGCCGTTCTGACATCGGTGTCGGCGAGATGTCGCCGTGAGATTGTGAGGCGATTGCAAAACACCCTAGCTCATCTTGAGGCGGCGAGGGCATGCTCTCAAGCTTACTAAGGAGTTCTTCGCTCAGGTCCACAGGTTTGTGGGGAGGCTAAACCGTTGGAAGCGAGAGAGTTGGTTAGAAGCGATTACAAGACTCTTGATATGCTTAGAGTCGAAGATGAGGAGTTGAGGGTTTCTTTGGCGACCTTCGGTTGAAGAGTGATCGAGTTATTGGTGAAAGAATGCTAAGAATAATGTGGGTGTACGTGGGTTGCTTTTTACCGAGGCCTTTTGGGCCAAGTATTTCCTCCTTCTACTCGAGAAAGGTTGAGGGAGCGATTTTTGGAGTTCGTCGAGGATGACACTCTGTAGCCTGATTTGAGATCTGGTTTGGTAGTTTGTCGTGGTTTGCTCGAGTTGGTGACAACGAGGCGTCGTTATTTGAGTTCAGCGGTTGTGTTAGATATTGGAGAAGGTAAATGGATCCTTGTGGAAGGATTATTATACTTTAGTTGAGGCGGCCCATGTAGAGGCCTTGATTGCTAGTGATGATGGGGTTAGGAGGAGACCATCTCGGTCTTGTAGTTCCTAAGCACTCTAGGCTCGATGGGGGTGGAAGCGGAAACATGCTCGATTAGAATTTGGTTCCTTTCTTCGCCGAGGTTTCGGATCTTCTGTTGGGGGTTAGAGGTGCAGATTCGAGACCGATCTCTGGGTAGAAGGTCTGGCGGTTGTTTTGTTTGTGGCAGTGGGCCATGCTTGGCGTTCTTGTCCTCTGCGAGGCGACTAATTAGTGAGCCCTATAGTGTTACCTTGGAGAGGACTTTTTGTAATGTTGGCGGTGGTGTATCATGTTTATTGATTTTGTTGTTGGCGGGTGTCTTGTGGATCTTTGAGGCACCATGTTTATGTATTGCATTTATATGCATAGTATTGTTTGTTTAATCCTCATGTATTGGGGAGTATGTATGGAATTTTGAACTCTCTATTTTATGTATCGAGAAGTTGTTAATGGGGTCAATGATCCTAGTGTTGTTGCTTGCTTGATGCTGTATGTTGAGATAATCTTGTGGCGGCTTTGTGGGCCTGTTCACTTTGAGATTAATTGTTGAGAGCGGGAATCCATGGGTGTATGGGTTAGGCGTGATGGTTTGAGAGTTGTGTGGTATCGGCAAGATTATGTGAGATTTGTATCTCGGGTTAGCGGGAATGGTACTGTTTGTTGGTTTGTGTTTTGGGCTTTGCTAGTTAGCGAGTCTGTAGTGACCCCATCGGTTGTATGGGGGTAGTGTTAAATGTTGTGATTGGTTATCAATTGTGGAGTATGGTTTGTGAGTGAATCTTTGGCGGCGTTTGTGTTCTAGAATAACGAGAATAACGTTGGTCAAATTGTCCTTCGTGATTGGGTTGGTATGATTGAGGTTGACCTTGTCGATTTTGAGTTGAGGATGAAGCGGGCTTGTTGTGTGGCCATAGAGGGTGGTGATACCCTTAGGCACGATGTTGATCACGGTTTAAATTTGAGGCGATCGGTGAGATTCCAAAATTTGGGGATTTATGTAGAGAACTCCGTGTTTGGGGTTAGTAATTTGAGTGCTTTGTCGATTGTGTGGATTCTTGAGTGTGGGGTTTGTTGAGTTGATTAGTCGACTTATTGGTATTGTGTTTTGGGTTGATATTGGTCACCTTGAGGATAGTCTTCATTGTTGTAGACCTTGCGAGTGGCCTAGGTATAAGCGAAATTAAGTCATTTATGTTGTTGTTGAATATCTGAGAACATTACTTGTATTGATTATGTGTTGTATATGGCAATCGTGTGTTTCATTGCATATGCATGTTGTTTGGAGAAGATAGGGATGAACTCCATTAGCATTACTTTTATTGTGCTTATATTTGTTGGGAGGAGATAGGGATGAACTCCATTAGCATCACTTATGAGTGTGTGCTTATTGATAATAGAAATATTTCTATTTGTTGTTGATATGATACATCACTACAATGTGTGTCTATTGAAAGAATGATATAGCTAATATGCTTATCTGTGATGAAGGAGGCGGAGGAAATTGCAAAACCATGAATTTCTTATGCCTTATGTGTTAATAGTATTGTTGTTATTTCTATTAACTATCATTATAGAAATGTCATATTACATGTTGGTTTTGGTATCCTTTGTATGAGTGATGGTTATTGCTAGTGTTATGTTGAAAAGATTTGGAAAACAAAATTTTCCTAATGTTGGCCATCTAAGGGCATTGTTGAGAAATTGATTTAATTCAAGAGTTTTGAGAAATTCCAAATGAATCTTTTGGTAAATAAAGCATGGATGATTTTCGTGTTTTGGATAACACCGTATTTGTGAAAAATGTTTACAAAAAATTTTTGAGTTTCGCATGGAAAATGCAAGGTTTATTTAAGTAATGTCAACATTGAAAATTTGACTATCTTTGAGAAATGTCTCTTGAGCAAAAAAAAAAATGTTTTCGTAATAATTACTCAAAAGATTTGCTTTGGTTACGTTGTTGAGAATTATGTGGTTGAGTAGTAACTTAGCTTGAAGCGCTAGTCGATTGTTGGTAATTGTTTCATGAAAGGTTTGGTTTGTTAGGTTTTCGTACCTAAATGTTGTCGTTTCGAACGTATTCCTTTAGTAAATCTCTTCCTTGGTAAGAGTGGCTTGACGGTTTGTAGTGAGAGCGGTTTCACTCCTGGTATTGGGGGGGTGTTGGTATTGTGTAATCAGTTGGCCTTGTGTTTTGGCGCATCCTCAATTTCGAGGACGAAATTTTTTTTTAGGAGGGAAGGGTGTAATGACCCAGAATTTCTCCTTCCGCTCGAGCGGGGGAGTTGGCGCTCAAGCGGGTCTCCAGGATGAGTTGTATTTCTGAGGCATGTGGACTCATTTTTGACATCCTATTAGTGTATTTGGAGCGTCTTTATTTTATTTTGGGATTCTAGTTGAGGTGGTAATATGATGGTAATGTATGATTGAACCAAAGAATTTGATTCAGGTAGTTATTTTATGAACAGCTGCCACTCTTTTGCCCTTTTCTTTGTCCACATTTTGAATTTGGATATGAGGTTAGAACCATTGGAAAGCTTATTTCCGGGGCTTCAATTTGGACACAAGAACGACCTAAAACGGAGTCCGGATGGGAAAGTTACACCTGTTTGAAGTTTTGGAATCTGTGCTGTGAGTAGGTCCGCTCGAGCGGGAAAAGGTGCGCTCGAGCGGAGTTTTCGGGACAGCAGCTTTTAAATCGTGATTTTTGATCAGTTATTGATATTTTCTTTCCCCTCTTCTTTCCCCTTCTCCTAAGTCCGAAACCCTAGCTCCAAACCCTTGAATTCCTTTACTTTGATCAACAACCCACCATGATTCTTGTATCAAGGATGAAGAACAAGAGGAGATGAACATTTTTTCAACCGATTGGAATTCGAGATTGCGTAGGATTCTTCTCTAGGTTTGGTTTCTTGCTTGGTTCTTGAGGTAGGGATTCTCCTTGATCTTTTTCAATACTTCATCTATAGATAGACATGTGGTAATTTTTGTATTGCATGAAAACTATATCATGTTGGATTTTTGTATAAATTCATGAGGTTGAACTTTGGGTTGGTTGTTGGTTTTAGATCCATGATTATTATATGTGTTTTGGGGCTAATTGGGTGTTAATTAGCTAGTTGTTGTTGAAAGGAGAGAGAAACCCTAATATTTATTGATTTAATAATAAGATAGAGGGTTTGATCTTTGGGTAAATACTTGGGTATTTGGATTTAATTGAAGCCATTATTGGTTATTATAGATGATTGAGGCATTTTGTTCAATATTGAGAAAGAGGAGTAAAACCCTATTTTAATATTTTTGATTTAATTTATAAAAATAATTTGGAATGGCTTTGAAAGGAATGTGGTAGATTAAAATGGGTTTTGGCCTTGTTGCCTTTGGATTTGGTTTTGTGGAAACAAAAGGAATGAAAGCGGTTTTGTGAAAACAAAAGGAAGCAAGATTGGTTTTGTGGTATGGGAAAGACACTTTGTAATAAGTATGAATGTTGGATTGTTGTATCTTATACTACTATGTTAGTATTAGTGATAAGTTGATAATCTCATGATAATTGAGTATGTTTATAGATGTACAACATACTTGCATCTAGAGCTTTTGTCACTGGACATCGGTGGAGGATGACACGTTTGCGTTGAATTGTTGTGTATGCATTACACCATTGATTGTTTCTGTATATGACGTTGTGTTTATATGCATTACTTGTGTATGGAAGGAGATAGGGGATGTACTCCGCGGTTTAGGGGAAGATAGGGGATGGACCTCTAAACGGATTTGTTGGGAGGAGATAGGGGATGTACTCCACGGTTTAGGGAAGATAGGGGATGGACCTCTAAGCCGGATTTTGTTGGGAGGAGATAGGGATGGACTCGGTAGCATCACTTATGTGGGTGCTTATTTTTATTTGTTGTTGATATGGTACATCACCACCATGTGTATCGGTTGGGAAGTATGGAAGTGAGTTTGATTGTGATTGTTACGATACCAACATGTGTATTCGTTATGTTATCGGATATGTTTAACTTGATTTGTTATCCTGTTGAATTTGGAAATATTGTTAATGAGAGATGGAACCCTTGTTGAGTTATGTGGCGAGTTACGAGCCATAATTGGAAGGTGAATTGTGCCATAGACTATGTGTCATAGGCAATGTAGATATTCATGTCATGAAATTGTAATTGGATTATCTTGTGTTAATCATGTATTAGTTGCTACCCTTGTCTTTTAGAAGTGTAAAGAGAATCAAACATTTTAGAAATATGTTCTAGAAAGGCACATCTGTTGTATGTGTGGAAATTGGGGAATAGTAGTGGTCTTAGTGAATTTATTTCCTAAGTAATTGCTTATGTATAAAAGGTTGGGTACGGGGTTAATGAAAGGAAAAAAGGGAAAGATGAAACGCTTATAGCATTGAATGAAATAGTTGCTTTTGAGAAAAGTTTATATACATATATATTTTGTCTAAACTGTCACATTACTATTCTAGTATGAGAATGAGTGTGCATGATCATAGCTATCTGTACTGTTGTTATTGTTGAGGATCAAGTTGAGATCCCTACTGGACTATATGTTCATCCCACGTTGTTGAATCTTTTTCAGGTATTAAGCAGGTTGAGCTGCAAGATTTGGATTTACTTATTTGTTGGCCACGGGGCCTCTTTCTTGTTGGCGGAAAGCCATATGTGTAAAAGGGTTACACCCTTCAGTTGTTTATTTAAAAGTTGTAAGCCTAAGGGCAATTTATTAGTATGTTCATGTAACATTTACTTGCATACGAATGAGAGTACTGATATTCATTGCTATGGATTGAATGTATGAGTTTATTTCCGCATATTATTTCTGAAATTGAATTAAGTTAATGAACTTGGTAATGACCTCGAGTAATAAAAAGTGGGGCGTCACTTCGGCCTTCTCTTCCGACACAAATCTAAAACATCCATCCCACCATCGTCATGATTGCCATCAAAACCTTTATTCTACACCATAGATCTAACATCTCGTCCCCTTCTCTACCACCACCTCGCAACTTGTCTACAACTGAAGCCCCGCGTCCTCAACCATATATTCGCTACCCCCTCATTTTCTCCACCAATTGCCGACTATCAAAAACCTTTATCCACCGAACAAAGAGAGAGAGAGAGAGAGAGAGAGAGAAAGAGAGAGATAGAATAGATAATGAAAGGAGTTGCTAAGGTTTTTTCAAATTACAAGCTATTTGATAACATTTGCAGCATTTGCGAATAAATACCGTGTATAATATTTTCTTTTTTTTTTTAGTACATTGGTGATAAATCCAATCTAAAGCGGGTATAAGGCATTAAAGTCTAGTGGATTTTTTTGATGACAATAGATCCACCTTTTGTGAAGTAGTTTGGTAAGAAGTCATTTTGTTTGTTTTAAATGACATTTTGTTTTCAATTTTATCCCCTAATTTATCTGTTGACATTTTTTTATCTGTTTGACTTTTTTTTAATTATCTGTTTTATCTATCTATTCAAATTATTTTCTATCTATTCAAATTTTTTGATTATCTTTTCAAAAATTTTGAACCTATCTGTTGAATTTTTATAATCTATTTTTTCTATCTGTTCAAATTCACACCATTTTCAAACTTTCTCTTCCTATTTGTTTCTCTCTCTACTTCTCTTTTCTCTCTCTACCTGTTGAAAAAATTCCATTCTTTTTGTTTTATTAGTTGAAACAACTCTCTCTTCTTCCTTCCACCACCACCTACATGTTTCTGTTCAAATATTTTATTTGTTTAAAATTTCAATATCAACAACATCATCATCAACAACAATAGATCTGAGCCAAGGAAAAAAATGTAGATCTAAGCCAAGAAGAAAAAGAGAAAAAAAACAAAAAACAAAAAAGGAACTTTTCCAAATTTCTCATCTACAGTTGAATATACAGATGAAAATACAGATCTCACCTTACTCAATAGATCAACTCATTTTTTTTATCTGTTTAAATCAAACACAAACACAAACACAAACACAAACACAAATACAAACATATCAACTCCACAGATTTCATAATCAAACACAAACATATTTCCATATACTGGGATATTTTGGTCATTTTGTAAGAGTTTGCCCTTATGAACAATATATTTCAGCGCACCTTTGGCCAAACAAAATTCAACCCCCCCCCCCCTCTCTCTCTCTCTCTCTCTCCCCCCCCCCCAAAAAAAAAAAAAAAAAAATTCCCCCTAAAATGGCGCGGTTTTGTTTACCCAAAAATAGCAGAGTTTTTGAAAAATTACTGGGGCTGGAAAATACAATCACCAGTGAGTTTTTGATATCTTTCAAAAAACGACGTCATTTATTTTTAAATATACAGAGTTTTATTGAAAACACTGGGAATAATAATGGAGTTTGTTAAGAAACGCTGGAAATAATAAATTATGGAGTTTCATAAAAACGCCGACGGGAAAAAAGTCTTTTTTGTTGGAGTTTTGAATGAAGAATATATTACCTTGTCGCACCCAGTTGTATATTTGTCCAAGTTACAAAGAGTGGACGTTAAGAATGAAGTTGATAGAGCTCACTAGAATAAATATAGTCTGAGTCGATGCCTTCCAGCTCTGATTTCAGAATCATTAGCTTAAAACGCCTCCAGTTGTTTTGACAAAGCTTCTTCAATGGCCATAGAACTAACTTAACTAATACATAATTAACTAGTTTGTGGCTACACCTTTGCAGAGGTTTGCTCATTTTAATGAACTCTTTTGGTTTCTCAAAAAATGTCTACTTACTTTAAGTCTTTTATATATATACTATATTGGTAAGAATAATCACATGTGTGGTAGGACTTACCTTAATAAAAACACACACACACACATACATATATGAAGTCTACTTTGCTTATGAAGAAAAATAATTGCAAATTAATGGAGTGCAAATAAGATATATACCTAAGTGCAGGGGTCATTCAACAATATACACTCTAAAAATAGAAGTGTATCATATACAAATTATGATATTTTATTGTGTTAATATCACAGGGTATCATCACTAAACTACTTTTAGTTATAACCTTGCTAGGATGATTAAGTTTTGCTTTGATACTCTATGCACTCACCCTCTGTATCAATGTATTTCAAATGTTTTTTTGGATAAATTATGCAAATAGTCATTATAGTTTACATGATGTGTCAATTTGGTCCCTGTAATTTCAATTTACTCGATTTTGCCCCTTAATTTAATAGATTGTGTTATTTTAGTCCAATAAATAACGGTTGTTAAGTTAATTTAACGGAAGGTCAAATAATGTGTCAATTTGATCCCTGTACTTTACACGATGTGTCAATTTAATCCCTGTAGTTCCAATTTTCTCGATTTTGACAAGGACTAAATTGACACATTGTGAAAAATACAGGGACCAAATTAACACATTATTTGACTTTCCATTAAATTAGCTTAACAATCATTATTTATTAGACTAAAATGACACAATCCGTTAAATTAAGGGGCAAAATTGAGCAAATTGAAATTACAGGGACCAAATCGACACAATGTGTAAACTACAGGGACTATTTGCATATACAACTTTCCCTTCTTTTTTTTTTTTGCCGATAAAAAAAAAAAGGACCACAACGGATCATAACCAAACACTACAAAAGTCGTAATTAGGACATATGTTAAACCCCTTTTTGAGATGTGTATCATAAAAATTTCTGTAACACTCCGTTTGGATGTGATGATTTGGTCAAAAATGATCAGAAAGAACCCCTTTCTCATATTTGACTTATAAGTTGAGTGAGAAATTATGAGAAATGGTGAGAAAGAGAGTTTTCTTACTAAACCTATTTTATTTTTTTACCAAAAATAATGAGATTTAGTGAGAAATAAATTAATTAGTTGTAAAATATTTATAATATCAAGATTGCTCCTTAAAATATAACGGAAGAAAAAAAATGTCACTCATATTCATCTTTCTCATGTTTTGCTTTCTTATTCATCTAACTATGATAGTAAGAAAATAAAATCATTTTATTTATTTTCTCACCTAAATGAGATAACACAATTATATTTTTTGTCTTTTTCCATCCTATAATCCAAACGGTGTGCAAGTGCACGAGTTGTGGCAATTTACATGAATTCGCAATTTGTTTCCTCATGGGAGTTATCTTATCCTGAAATAGTTTAAGAAAGTTAAAAAACCGTGACAAATCTATCAATTGAGGGGCAATTTACATGAATTCACAATTTGTTTCCTCATGAACCTAAATTTACAATTGCGTACCCGGTGGTGCCCTTCTTTTGAATTGAGTTAAATCTGACCGTTAACTGATTCCTTCAAGATTAGGACCCACAGATGCTATGATATTCCCACAAATCATCCTTTTTTTTTTTCTGCTCAAAATAAATAAACTTAGAATATTAGAAAAGCATATTAGTGTGATACATTAATTATTTAATTAATATTAACAAACCAACCACGAAATTAGAGGAAGTGCAAAGAGAATGATAGCAAGCAAACAGCAACTGGTGCGAACACTCCCTTTGCATGCAATAGCCAATCTTTGGATTTTTGAACCAATAGTGGGACCCACAAATCACTCTTTGGGAAGCTAGCAAAAAGCTAGCTTTTAGCTTTTATAGCCAAAAAAGCTAACTTTTTTACCGAAGTCATTATCCAAAAAGCTAATTTTTTTTACTAAAAAAGTTAAAAATTAATTTTTTACCAACTTCTCAGAACACTACTGGGTAATTACTGATGAAATGAGGGTCATGACACCGTATTTATACAATACACATCCAAAGGCTATTCGATGTGGGTTAACCCCAGCCCAACACTCCGAAGCCCGAAAGTCTCGCCTGAGCCTAAGGAAGGTGGAAAACTGAGCCCACACAAAAGACAACAATGCTAGAGGGTTACAATTTTTATGTCCACAATGGCTCAAAATTGTCAAAACGACGTTGTTTTGACATGTTTTGCATTCAAAACGACGTCATTTTAACAGTTTTGAACTATTGTGACCACAAGAATTGTGTCCCTCAAACATTTTCCCACAAAAAACTTTGAAATTAGTTTTTTTTTAACTAATATAGTAGGACCCACAAACCACTCACACTAGCAATTGCTGACCAGGTGAGGGTCATGACACCGTATTTACACGACACGCACCCAAAGGCTATCCAATGTGGGATAGCCCCCAGACTTTAGATTAATTGACACGGATTGCAATAACCAATCTTTGGGTTAATTGACACGGATTTAGAAATGTCTTGTTTGGGAAGTGATTTTTTTATTTATTTTTTGATTATTTAATTATTTTAGTAGGCTATTTAATTTTATATTTAAAAAGATAATTAAATTTTTTATTTGATTATTGTATTAAAAAATATATTTCAAATTATGTTGGAATGAAAAATAACAAATTAGCCCTAATGATTGAATGATTGGTGTGGCTTTCG
The DNA here is from genome assembly GCA_025200525.1 of Camellia lanceoleosa. Taxonomy (NCBI): domain Eukaryota; kingdom Viridiplantae; phylum Streptophyta; class Magnoliopsida; order Ericales; family Theaceae; genus Camellia; species Camellia lanceoleosa. The sequence goes on from JANUSC010000032.1 coordinate 137,860, forward strand.
AAAGCTCTCAAAGGGAAAAATCATCTTTTCGCAGACTTGGGGACAGTTTTGCCACACTCGTGGACTTGTTGTAGACCTGTTGTACTTTTTGTTTGCACATGTTTGCTTTTTTCAATACTTCGGCTATTTTGCTCCTCAACCCACTCCCCAAAGACCGCCTAAACATGATATCGAAATGGAAAACTATTTATACATAAAGTATATAATTAAAGAATAATATAATAATATTATTTTTATAAATAAATTCATGTGTATGAATATCCTGTTTGAGTTGAGCTACTCTAAAATTCAAAAATATTTTTGTTTTCTATCATTTTTTAATTTGAGAAAACTTGAGAGGCACATGGGATCCACTTCGAATCTCGTTTTGATAATTTGAATCATTCATTTTTGTAAGGTTCTCAACTTATATTATCCATGAAAAAAAATTATATCAATTTAATAATTATAATATTTTTATTTTATCGCATCCATTTTCGAAAAAAATGGACAAGTGTGTTTTTGGAAAATACCATTTATTTTTCAAAAACAAACATAATGAAATAAACAGGTTACAATTATCAGATTGACTTAGTTTCTTTTATAGATCATATACACGCAAGGTTTTACATAACAAATAATTCAAATTATCGAAATTAAACCCATGATGGGCTCCACGGATCACTCAACGCTCAACCTTGTCTATTTTATATCATTACTCTTATGGAAAATACTAATTAAACACATAAAATTTGGTACAAAAATTTCATATAAAATAATGTAACAATTAAATTTTTGTTAAGATATGTTAATCATATTGTTTAATTTTGATAATGTCTAAAATATTAATTGAGAAATTGTAAATAATATACATATTTTATATTATTTGACACAAAATATTATCTATTTAAAATATATATTGTATGATACATTTGTTATAAATATTATTTAAATAAAAATATTTTGAAAATTTTACTATTCATGTTTTGAATAATTCGGTTGATCATTATTTATTTTTTTACAAATTTGATGTGATTGTCTTTTTTGAGTAAAATTATATTATATCTTTTTAATACATATTGCATCGATTTCAAATTAATTTTGCATCTTCTTGTATGTAAGACACACCCATGTGTTGCGTATTATGAACAACTATTTTATATTTTTTAAATATATTATGTAATATAATATAATATATTACTGGGTAGGTAGTGCATACTTTACATGTACATATTATTATAATAAAAAAGAAGAAAAAAATGGAGCAAATCATTTCATATCTTGCCTGTTTGAATTCAAAGTTTTGAATATTATAATATATTATTTATAATGTTCAACTTGCCCACAAGAGAAAAAGACGGCTCTATGTTTGAAAAAGAGAAAAAGCTTGTTGTACTTTTATCATCATTTCAATCATTATCTTTTGCTATCTATTTGAAATCAAGGAGCATCACGAACATTTGTTTTGTCAAGAGGAGTGTCTCCTCTCCCAACGGATAGATTTTTGGATATAAATAGAAGTGTTTTATGTGAAGAAAAATTAAGAACTTGAAGAGAAAAAATCTGTGTGCTCCAAAATTTTGAATGTATTTTGTACTCTGTTCTTTCACTTTTAGATCTAAGTGTTGTCTTTGTTCTTACATTTTCATATCTACTTTTTTGTGAGAAAATTATTGTAAAAGAGGGTTAAAGTACCTTTTATTTCTATTCATTATTTTGTGAGAAAATTTTGTAAGGATGAGGCATTTATTGTTAACTGAGGCTCAATAGATAAAAGTAATACCTATGTAAAATCCACATGTTTGGTGAAACTTTGGTAGTGTATTGATTCATTTTGATAGTTAAGAAATTCTCAAGGAGGTTCCTTAGGGAGTGGACGTAGGCCCGACGTACCGAATTACTATAAATCTCAGTATTTGATTTTCTCTCTATATATCTCTTACTTTTATATTGATAATTATTATTCTTTTTTTTTTTTTTGGTTAAAATTTAAATATTGTGTTTATTATTTTTTAATAATTATTTTTAACAACCCAATTTACCTCCCTCTTAGGTTGCCCACCTAGGATAACAGGATAAATTACACTTTACACCTTTGCATTTTCTACCAAATTCCACTTTGGCCCTATACATAAAATCATAACAATCAATTTCTTGCACTTCTAGTCAAATTTTACTTTAGTCCCTACACGAGTGTCAATGTCCTATTTCTATTTCTCCATTATTTAAATCTTTTACAGAATCCAATCATGTGACAAAAATGTGATTACGAAATGAGGGTAAGAGAAGAAAATCATCCCCATTTTCCACCAATACACACTTTGTTCCAAAATTCACATCAAATTATGACTGTATTAGACTAAAACAAAACGCAGATTGTAAACGATTAAGAAGATGAACTAAGGTTTTTCATAAATTAGAATCACAAAACTCTTTTTTCTACAGTACCATAGTTTTCTGTTTATTTCTCTTCATTTCTCTTTGATTTTTCTACAATCTTTTATTTATTTCAAAGGTAAAATATCATTTTGTCCACCAAACTTTCACGCATTTTTTAATTTGACCATCAAATTTCTATTAATATCAATTTTACACCCAAACTTTCAAAATTTTGATCAATTTGGCCCCTGCCATCACATTTCGTCTACAATTGGATGGAATGTGCTGATATGGAGGGGGGAAATTGATTTTTAAGGGATAGTTTGGGAGGCAAATTCATTTTTAAGGTATAGTTTGGAGGATAAAATAAAATTTCAAATGAACTTTAGTGTCACGTCAACACATTCCTTCCAATTGTAGACGAAATGTAACGGCAAGGGCCAAATTGATCACAATTTTAAAAGTTTGGTGTAAAATTGATATTAATTGATGTCCGGGGGTCAAATTGAAAAAGGAGTGAAAGTTTGGGAGGCAAAATGATATTTCCTCTATTTCAAAAGCGCTATATTTTTGCCTCACCATCCAATATTCAGCATACGAACATATATATATATACTGCATTATATAATTCTCATGTGCTTATCACATAAGACAAAGTGTGCATTGGTGGCAAATAGGGATGATTTTCCTTTATTACCCTCATTTCGTAGTCATATTCTTGTCACATTATTGAATTTTGTTAAAGGTTTAAACAATAGAGTAATAGAAAATAGACATTGACACTAATGTAGGGATCGAAATAGGATTTCACCAAAAGTGTAAGGGTTGACTGTCACGATTTTATGTGTAGGAATTAAAATAGGATTTGACCAAAAATGTAAAGGTCAACTATCATGATTTCATGTAAGGATCAAAATGGAATTTAGTGCAAAGTGCAGGGTGCAAAATGTAATTTACCCTTTTTGTTATTATGAAGTCTAGTGTTGGACTTTTTTACTTCTAATGAATAAATTATGAATGAAAAATAGTGTTGTTATTAGCACCACATTTATTATTTTAGACCTCCCAATTTTTTGGACCTCCACTTATAAATTTTAAAACCTTTTAAATTTCTTTCCTCCCCCCAAATAATACCAAAGTTATCCTTCTTATAATTTCACCACCACTCACATGCATACCTCCACAACCCTAAAAAAACATTGGGTGTATTTTGTTTGTGTTTTGAAATATGTTTTTGGAAGAAAATTTTCAAAAACATGTTTGGTTACAAATTTCCTCAAAAAAAATCCAAAATTACTTCTCTCTCTATTACATGTCAATCGATCAATCACTTTTTCTCTCTCCTCTCTCCTTTTCAATCACTTTTTCTCTCACACACATCTGCTGTTGGTGATACGCGCAGTATTTTGCCGGATCATGAGAGGGAGGGAGTGGATTTGGCAGTGGCCTCGGCTCTAGGGGCGTCAGATGCTTCTTCCTGATTAATACCCCCAGAGCTTTGAACAGGGGCATATATAGGGGGGTAAAGGTTCTTTGGCCTCTGGGTTGATATTTGGTGTTTTGGGTATTACTTCCAGATGTGCCAGAGAAAGGCGTGGCTGTCGTGGGTCTTGGGGGAGGGGGAGTGGTGGTGACCATGCTCACCTCTAAAGCTCGTGCGATTCTGGCGCCACTTTGCTGCGTTGTTGTTACGGTTGAAATTCCTTCTGGGTTGCTCCTTATCCTGGTCGATCAGACCTTGTTTCATGGCATCCTCGATCTATACCCCCATCTCGTGCAAATCTAAGAAGGTGGGAAAGGGAAGTACGATCATCTTCTGCATCAATTTCGGTTGGAGATTGCGCACAATCATCCTGATTTGATCTTTGTCTGTAGGCCTCAAGGTCATCATCGATGCCTTTGCCCTCCAACAATTCTGAAGTCTCGAGAAAGTCTCCTTGGGTTCTGTCTCGTTGTTTGAGATCACGGGTTATAATCTCGATCGTGTATTGTCAGTCTTGTGCAACAAAGGCCTCGACCATTTCGTCCCAGCTTCTTTTTACCTTATCTTCTAACCGGCGTACCAGATGGCTACACCACGACAAAGTTCGCCAAAGCAGGAAAGCTTTGTGGTCGGGTTAGGCCCATTGGCATGAGAATGTCCGAGAATAGTCGAAGATGAACCATGGGGTCCCGGACCCGTCGAAGCGGTCAATTTGTGGCATCTTGAATCATGCAGCAATGTTACGGCTACATCGGTGTACCCATCTTGATGTCTGGAATGGCCTTTACCCTTGCGATTTCTTGAAAAGCTTCTCAAGCTTGCTTTCGATTTAAATTTGTATGGTCGATTTCAAACTCAAAGGGAGAGTCCGGTGGTTGGGTGTGTGAGTCTTGGGCGATTGAGGTGGAAGCGGGAGCTAGCCGTTGGAAGGTTTGTGTCCTCTTGGATATTCGGACATTTGGCACGGTGTTACGGGTGTTTGGCGAGTATTACGAGCAGTAGGAACTGCTTTCGGGTAATGGGGGCCCTGGTGGAGGAGGAACCTGATGAGAAGCAGATGCCGCATTCTGCTGTTGCAGTCTAGTAACGAGCTCGGCCTGCTGGGCCATGACCGTGGCCTGTTGCTTAGAAAATTCCGCTTGGCGGATGGCATCTTCCTACATCTATCTCATGCTCTCTTGCATTTGACGCATCATTTCCTTTATCCCGCCCATATTACATTGGTCGGTGGTTGACCGACCTAAGTGTATCTCTATGGCGGAAACAGGAATCCCAACTTTGTTGTTTCTTTGCTAAAGTAGCCATTGTCCTGCAATCCTGCTCGACACCTCGCCTCCTTGGCCTTCTTCTAACAACTGGGGGTAGGGAGTGGAACACTGGATGTCCGTCAACCAGATCCTCAGATCGATTAAGTCGGCGACCTCGTGTCCAAAGTGCTTGGGGAATATCTACTGGTTTGGAAGCAATTGTGCTAAAAACCTACTCCTAGCAAAAAAATAAATAAAGCGAAAAGGAAATAAATAACGGATAAGCAGATGACATAAGATAACTTAAATTAAATACACAACACACGACTGGTAAGCTGAATTCATACTGTCCTCAAACACTGATCAATATCCCTGAATCACTGTCCCCAAAACTGAATCGGATACCCGCAAATAATTGATTCTCAAATACTAACTGATGCCCGCAGGCCTGATGCCCAAACTCATAAACTGATACATGCATTCCTGTAGAGACACACTCCAAAGCACATAACAGATAAGTGAGAGCCAAAACACCCCTATGTTGGGGTAGGGTTTCCCTGTTCTATTTTGTCAGGAGCTAGGGTTTCATTACGCACGCAGCGGCTTCAAACAACTTATAAACGGGTAAGCAACCTGTCCTAGTTTGGAATGGTCACTATGGATCCGAATATGCACTAGGTCGAATGATCAAAAAGGGTGCCCCGGTGAAACCGGGGTTTGTGTTCATCTGAGCGAGTTCGTAACGGTCGACCTTATGGACATGCCTTGACAAGACAAGCCTCCGGCAAACCGCTCAAGAATAGCAGATGGCAAACACAGTGTCCTAGGCGCACCAATGCAAATGCAATGCAAAGAAACATACAAGTGTAATCAAAATCAGATATCATGAGTTCGAGTCAAGTTCTCTAAATCCCAAGATGCGAAGCTAGAGCGTCCCGACGCCCCGGGAGGGTTAAGTCTCGTTCTGTTCATATTGGGGTCACTACAGTTCAAGGACTCAAATGTCACGGTTCTTAATCTTGAACCAAAGAGTCCAAATCCGGCAAATCATTTTGAGAAAACTAATTTTTGAAAGAAATGCCAAACATGGACTACTTTGCCAGATACAGAGTCGCCACCTAAATTTTTTTTTTTAATGGGAAATTTAGGAAACACTGACTCGGTGCCAAAGGCCACGTGTCCGTCATCACCAAAGTTGCCTCAGCTCGGGAACTTGGGTACGATTGGGGAAGGTCACTTCGTGAGCACCCCCGCTCGCCCGGTCAAAGACCGGCCTCTACTAACCGTGATATCTATTTTTGAAAACATTGTATGCTCTTATTCTGGTTATTAGCCTAGGTTACTATGTGATGCGCACAGCATACAAGTATAGACTGAGTCGTCTGAATTGGAACAAAACACTTCGTGTTTGTTTTTTGAAAGATGGTTTGCTACCCGCAGGTAGGCTTAAAATGTAGATTTTGCCACCCTCGGGTGGGCTTAGAAAACATGATTTTGCCACTGTCTAGTGGGCTTAAAACAAACATTTGATGAATTGTTCCAATCCAAATAACACAACCTCTACCCACAGGCATTCAAGGCAGTTATATCACATAAGCAGTTAGCCTCATGGTAAGCATGCTATTCATGGCAACACTCACACGTATGCAAGGATGCTAAAGCATAAAACTCACCGAGTACTCCAAGCCAAAACAGAAACTCATTAGAAATCATGCATGATCCTAAAGTATACAGAAATGCCTAATGCAACACATGCAAAAATGCAAACTATAGCAGGCTCGGCTATTCTAAACATGGCATATGGAATGCTACAACTAACACGTATTCAATTTGGAATTGAAATACAAATGCAGTTTGTATGATGCGCCAAGCCCGGTGCATGCAAAAACAGATGAATGAATGCAAACATGCTATCATACTGTATGTTAATTGAAATATGCCCTAATCTAACCATCATAAGCAGGTAAATAAAAGGGAAGAAATACGTGGGGTTGGAAGACATACATCACACTCACGCACACTTATTACAATTATGCCCTCGCGCAGAGGGTCCGAATAAATATACAGTCCCGAATAAAAGAATAGTACAGTCCAAATAATACAGTCCAAATATGTACAAATTCCTAATTAATTAACAAATTAACTAAGAAAATAAATAAACTGGCATGCAAGCCAGGGATTGCCTTGATTCCATTCCGGATGATGAATGATGCATGCCCGGGTTGCCTTTGCGCAGAAATCCATGACGATGCCCCAATTAGCCTCTGTTTGCACCTGTTATTGAAATGCGTGCCAAGTCTCGAAAGACTGTTGATTCTTGATTTTGCTGCACCAGAGAGCAAGAGAGGGGCATAGCAATGTATTTTCACAAATATATGCATGATGGCCGAGGAGCCGAATTGCACAACTCAATATAGAATGAATGCATATGAACACTACAACAAAACCTAACTCCATCATGGATAATCCAGAGTGTTGGTGACTTGGGAATTGTTCCGTCACTCGGAGTACGGAGCGCACCTCGTTTCCCGTGCCCGGGCTAACTCCTATCCCGAACACAATGCGATATGCATGATATGCATGAAATGCAACTAATATTCAACCTAGCATGCGCAATGCTATGAAATGACAAACACGATGCACGAGGTAATACACAATCGAGCATACACAATGCTATGGATGAAATGACATACGCAATGCAATAATGGGCTTGCACCAACATGAGAGAGCCTCAGCCACACTCACATAGGAGGCCATCGGATGAAAACAAGACAACTCCAAATGCGTGCACGCGTGCACGCAAATCGAGGACCGACCCTCAGGCACCGAAATGCCACTCTAATGAGACATGGCAAAGACATGGAATATGGTATGCAAACATGCAAAAAACAGTAGCAAAATGAGGGGCAAAACAGCCCCGAAACAAGGAGAAATGACACCCGATGCATGGAATCACTCCCGAAATGCAAAACTAGGTACATGAAATGGCTTACAGCTATACAAAGCATGCATAATTAGGACATGAAGTGTAAAATAAGAAGTAAGGTAGACCCGAGACAAGCATTTTCACAGTTCAAAGAATGGCCAAACAGTAAGCACAAGTGGGACTAAATTAGCGTACAAAAATGGCTCCGCAAGGGAGGCAATGAAGCAAGTGGTAGATGCAAAGCCCAAACAGAAAAATACCCATCTACAACACTGAAGAGGGACCAAAAATATGACTTCTTATAGTTTATGGCAGCCCCCAAAACAGTATACAAACACACTCAAAATGTCGTGCAAGATGAGGCTCAAAGGAGGCTATAACACAAAGTATACAAAATATTCATAAAACAGCCAAAGAACCTTAATAAAACATGACAAGGGGGTCAAAATATGGAAACTTTCAGTTCTGATCAAGGTCCAAAAACAGAAGCTCAATATGCTAATAAATCATGCAAAAATGGGGACCAAAGAGGGGTACAATGGCAAGTGATACATGGAGGTCCCCAACAGTGTTGAGCCCTTCTTAAATGTTGAAGAGGGGCTTAAAATAGTCATTTTTACAGTTTACATCAGGCTCCAAAACAAACCACACATAAGCCAAAAATATTATGCAAATTAATGGCATTCAAGGGGATATTGAAGCAAGTGCAACATGGGGGTCCCAAACAGTGTTGAGCCCTTAAAAAAACATGAAAAATGGCTCAAAATAAGCCTAGTTCCAGTTAGGGTCAGAGCCAAAAACAGTAAGAAAAGAGGGCTAAGAAATGTTGCAAAAATGAGACCAAAAAGAGGGGAAATGAACTTACCCTTGTAGACCAAACCTTTTGCTGCCTCTTGGACCAAAAATGTTGCCTCCTAGCCTCTGAAAAACTCCCCAAGCTACTGGAAATGGAGTAGTGGTGGTGGTGCTAGGTGGTGATGAAGAAAGGGTGTAGAACTTGGGAATTTTTTGAAGGAAATGAGAGAGATGGAGGGAGATATGCATGCAAGAGCTCAAAGCAATTTTTTGTAACCCTAAAACCAGGTTTTTGCAGCTGGTTATCTAGACAAATGAGAGGGAGAAAAGGAGGGAAAAAGGGGTGGGAAATTGCATCAAGTTTCCCTCCAAAAAGTTCCTCCTGATCTGTGTTTTGAGGGAAAAACAATGCACAGCTGTAATGTACTCACCCTGAGGAAGCTGGCCGGCTAGTTTTCTGAGTTGTAGGTGGCCGGCCGGCCATCCCCCATGGCCGGCCGGCCAAGGGGCAACATTGTCAAGTTGAATTTCTGGCCGACCATCACAAAAATGTGTCCTTCCAGGCACCCTCAACACAACCCTGTGGTTCAAAACTGGAGAAAGTGAAACAGGAGAGAGAACAAGCCATTTTTCAAAGGGGTTCAAAAGGGTCAGGTGGAATTATTGGCCGGCCACCAACTTTTTGTGTCCTCCCATGTGTATACAACACAAATATGGGGGTTAGGATTGAAAAAAGTGACCCTAGGGTGGTCAACATTGGCATGGAATTGAGAAAAACGGGCGTCGGAGGGCGATGATGGAATATAACTGGTTGCTGAAATAATTGCTGGCCTCCCACCCTTCTACGGCCTTCCTGGTGATGAAACAGAGGTACCTGCCAAAAATGAACGAAAACCGATGCAAAACAAAGGTTCCGGGGCTGAAACGCGCAGTCCGAGGTCCTGAAAATTGCCTGTCAAGCACCGGGAGTGGTGTTCGACCACAAAGTTGGTCTCTCGGTCCACAATGTCCCTTAAAAGGGAGAAAAATAAGATGCATGCCAGAAACCGGAGCAAACGGAGGTAGTTAGGCGGTCCCGAACCGAGGTGCTCGGCCCGACGCTCAAAACTGAATCGCTCCGAATGGCAAAATGGCCTACGGCCACGAAATGTAGCCCACGGCCACTGAGAGATGATCTACTAGACCTCTCCCTCCCCTCAGGGAAAAGAAACAGAGAAAATCGAGCCTGGTTCGCAAACCGAGGCAAAGTACAGAAAAGTCCAGAAGTTCGGAGGCAAGGCTCACGGCCGAGACTCCGCAACCTTAGAACGAGCACAGTATACAACATCACCAAGCGCTCAATCGGTGACGTCTGAGTCTTAAGGTCGGTCAAAAATGGGGTGTCTACAGTTGCCCCTCTTTGACAGAACTCGAAAGTCATAAGAATGACGGGAGTGAATGTCAAAGCCCCGAGACGACCCATTTTTGACAAGGCCGAAGACTTAGACAAAGCAGACAAGGTGAACAGAGATATGCCCGCAGGCGTGCTCGCAGGCAAGGGGGCAAAATGCAAAACGACATGGACAGAGCCAGATGTAACTTAATGATCATGCAAATGCAGCAAGCTGTAATGACGCAAGTATTCGCAAATAGATGCAACAGTTTTAAGCAAGAATGCAAAGCAACAACTACATTTCATGCAGTTAAGAATGCGGAGAATTGTCCAATTCTCGTCGCGTCTCACACGGAGAAGATACGATACCTGCGCGATTCGTCTGGTCGCACCAGCTTCAAATGAACCGTACATACAATATCGTGCCTGCAAAAGAAAGAAACTCAACAAGCACAACACATCTAACAACATATATTCAATGTGATACCGAAAGTTTGGCACACGCGGTGCCGGTGAGTGAATGCATCGCAGTGCAAGAAAGGAATGTGCGTGACAACGCAAGCTTAAACACAGAGGCATGGTAATATCAAGAAATGTGCATAACAATGCAAGTATGCTCATGAGAATGCAATTTGTGTGCATGACAATGTAAAACGAGCATAAATCAGGGTGCCCGTTTGCTACGAAACAACGAGCAAGGAAACGCCCGTTTCGGCGAGGGCGGCTCGATCGCGACCTCCGATTTACCTCCCGGAGAGATTACAACATGTTCAAAAGGATACATCTCGATTTTGATGAGTAATGATGAGACGCGCATCAGGAATTGAAGCTGACGTTCTGGCAGGGCGATTTCGTGACAGAAAGTGCACTTTTCTTGCACTTTTTCAGGTCCCGGAAACTCCAATATTCCTCAAAATTTGCAAAGAGCTAGGTGAGCATGTGGGGATCACCACCGGCCAGTTATCTTCCCCAAGGGAGGCCACCGGCCACTTTTCAAAAAGAGAATGGCCGGCCCTGTAAAAGGTGGCTTGGCCACCACCGCCCAAACTGTTGGCAATTTGGTCTTTTCACCCTATTTTCTTTAAATCTACTTGCCCAAACACTTTGAGCTCATAACCTCAGCCACGAAATCTTCTCCTCTTGCTTCCCAAACCATTTTTTCCCTCAGATCTGAGCTCTATACGCGTTTTCCAACCCCCCACGCAAGTTGTTTTCGCGAAAACTTTCAGTTTTAAACATTTTGAACCGATTAAATTTTGATTTCGGGGCTTCTTTTCTCATTTTCGCCACTTGAGGTAAGTTTGTCTCAATATTTGGAAGATTTTCTCGGGGGTTGACTTTTGTTGACTTTTTCATTTCCTGAGAGTTGACTTCTGTTGACTTTTTCCAATTTTGGCTCATTTTTGCTTCTTTTTGCAGATATTCTGAAATGGCCGATCATTTTCCTCACAACGGAGGTCCTCCGGGTGCCGGGGATGATTTTGATGTCATGACTCTGCCTGCGAGGGTTCGACCCTTCATTCCCGAGAGATACGCCCCGCCGGCACACGTTCTTCCGCGGGCCATTTTTCGTCGCTTCACTGACTTTACTGATCGAGCACCCGGAGATCTGCTTCTGCGGGAGCCAGAGCATCACCTCTCCCACGAGGCACGTGAGGTATTTTAATTCATTTTTTACCTTTTCTGTAACATATTTTGCATTTTTCATGCACTTCGTGTCTTTGCCATGTTTGTCTGCTCATTTTGAGTAAGCAGCTTATTTAGAATGTTTAGTTCATGACATAGCATCTTTTTTGCATTCTGAACACGCAGTTCAATCACTTGAATTTCTGAACACTGGGCCCATAAATTGATTGCGAACGCATGGCACACACTGGTAGGGAATTGAACACACGGCCCAATACTTGAATTCTGAGATGAACACACAGCCCATTCTTTGATGTCGAGCACACAGTTCATCGTTGAGGTAGACACATGACACACACTCATTGAGAGTTGAACACGCAGCCCAAACATTTGAGATGAACACGCAGCCCATTCTTTGATGTCGAACACACAGTCCATCGTTGAGGTGGACACACGGCACACACTGATCGAGAGTTGAACACGCAGCCCAAACATTTGAGATGAACACGCAGCCCATTCTTTGATGTCGAACACATAGTCCATCGTTGAGGTGGACACACGGCACACACTGATTTAGAGTAGAACACATAGCCCAAACATTTGAGATGAACACGCAGCCCATTCTTTGATGTCGAACACATAGTCCATCGTTGAGGTGGACACACGGTACACACTGATTTAGAGTAGAACACACAGCCCTAACTCGGATTTTTCTGAATACACAGCCCATAAATTGAAGGTGAACACGCAGCACACACTGATTGAGAGTAGAACACGCAGCCCTAACTCGGATTTTCTGAACACACAGCCCAAATTGAAGGTGAACACGTAGCACACACTGATTGAGAGTAGAACACGCAGCCCTAACTCGGATTCTCAACACATGTTCGGCAAATTGAAGGTGAACACGCAGCACACACTGATTGAGAGTAGAACACATAGCCCTAACTCGGATTTTCTGAACACACAGCCCAAATTGAAGGTGAACACGCAGCACACACTGATTGAGAGTAGAACACGCAGCCCTAACTCGGATTTTCTGAACACACAGCCCAAATTGAAGGTGAACACGCAGCACACACTGATTGAGAGTAGAACACACAGCCCTAACTCGGATTTTCTGAACACACAGCCCAAATTGAAGGTGAACACGCAGCACACACTGATCGAGAATAGAACACGCAGCCCTAACTCAGATTCTCTGAACACACAGCCCAAATTGAAGGTGAACACGCAGCACACACTGATTGAGAGTAGAACACGCAGCCCTAACTCGGATTCTCTGAACACACAGCCCAAATTGAAGGTGAACACGCAGCACACATTGATTGAGAGTAGAACACGCAGCCCTAACTCAGATTTTCTGGACACACAGCCCAAATTGAAGGTGAACATGCAGCACACACTGATTGAGAGTTGAACACGCAACCCACTTATTTTATTTCGCACGCAGCCTATTTACTTGCACACAGCTTTATTCATTTCATTTGCGCACAGCTCATTCTTTTTATACTGACACATGTATTCAATCTGAATGCAGGTTGGTTCTCGCACTGTGCAGGGATACGGCTCCACCACTGCTAGAGGTTGGTATGCTGAGCTCCCGGAGGCTGTCCGGGATTTAGTTGATTTGGCAGGGTTCGGGGCCTTCTGCGTTGGGTTATCGCATTGTCTTGCCAGGAGGACACTGTTGGCAGCTTTGGTGGAGAGATGGTGGGACACCACCAACTCCTTTCATTTTTCCGCCATTGGGGATTTGACTATGACCCCGCTGGATTTTGCTGTATTGACTGGCCTGGACATAGGAGGTTGGCCCATTCCTTACAACGAGGACATGGGCGAATAGGAGGCCGCTTGGATACATTTGTTGGGGGCCCGCCCGCCTGTGGACAGAGCTTCAGGGAGAGTCCGATACACCTGGTTCTCTTCCCATTTTCAGAGGGTGGAGATGGAGCCCGGGACTCCTGAGGAGGCAGAGCAGTATGCCCGTGGTTTTCTTATGTTCCTCTTCGGGACTACTCTGTTCGCCGATAGAGGGAACACGGTTGGGTCAGATTCATGAGCGCCTGTGGACCTATCACAGTCTGACAAGACGACTGGGTGGCGCCCGCTACCCTTTACTGCTACATGAGTGCGACCTCCCGCGGGCAGGGAGACTTACTTGGCGGTTATTGGAGGGCTTGGGAGGTACTTTCTGTCCTCTTGATTTACATTTCTACTCCTCATTACTTGTACATTGCACACACAACGCACTTTACACTCTGTATTTTTCCCTCAGCACTTTGTATTTACATTTTGCACTGCTTTCTTCAGTTATGGGTCTACGTATATTTCCCGACGTTAGCCCCAGAGTTGGTGGTGGCAAGGCCCCTTATGACCCCGTACTCACTGGTATTCGAGGACCAACACCGACCGAGACCCCGAGAGACTCTTTTATCTACGACAGTATTTTGACACTATGCGGACGGCGGAGGTATTTCAGAACTCTCAGTCCCTTCCGTTTTCATCTTTGATTTGCCCCGTATATTCCCGATTTCTGATTGGTTTATGCACTAGTTACCCGCAGATTACATGGCAGCCTTGGGCGCCCTTGGGTGATGGTCTCCGATTTCAGTATGCCGGAGGATTGGGCACCTCCCAGTACAAGATCCTGCTCGAAGGACCGGTTGGTAGAGCATGGTTTCTGGGGGAACGCTTTTTGCGTCAGGTATGGGGATACACTTCTCAGGACCCTCCCGCAAAGACCCCGCCAAGATGCGGATCGCCGATAGGCTCTTCTCAGGATGTTGTTAGTGCTATGCTGGGCACTGATGCTTTGCTATATCTTGAGGAGGGGGACTATACCACTTATCGCCATCGATATCTCGATGCCTCCCTTGACGGAGAACGACCACATCGAGGCCCGCTGGTGTGCCATCTTGATCGAGCTCGCTACAGAATATCCTCCTCCAAAGGGCCGGGTACATCCAAAGGTGGGCGCAGATTCATTCCCCCGATTCCTCCGACTCTTCATCATCCTGGGTGGCCAGACATGCCGACCGAGTTGACGAGTTGGCGATTTGGGGTTCCTTACTGTGTCTCACCGAGCCTCCCTTCCTGACCATAGATATGTCAGAGATCCTGATTCACCACCGGTATGCTTTACAGCTTTGATTTATCAATCGGATACTTGGACATTCATTCCTTTACTGATAGTTTTGCATCTGTATCTGTAGCCTCCTGTTGAGTATGTGGATGAGATGCTTGGAGTGATGGCTACATTTGAGGGCATGATCCTGCGGAGGGAGGCACAGCTGGCCATTATGGGTGTGCAGGTACTGTTCATCTTTCTTGCATTTATCATATTTCTGATGACACGCTGGTTTTGAACATTCTACTGCATTGATAGGCTATTTGTGTAGAACATATCTGACACACACCCCACTCACATACTGTACTTGCATCTGATTTTCATATTTGAACTATTGTATTGAACTCTTCACTTTCAGATGCCTCCTATATATGCTCCGCCGAGGGCCGGGCCACCCGGGCCTTCTCAGGGAGGTCGATCGTCTGGACCTTTTCGAGGCGCCGGGCCATCTGGGCCCTTTCGAGGAACTGGGCCATCCAGGCCTTTTCAGGGAGCTGGGCCATCCAGGCCTTTTCGAGGAGCTCGGGGAGGGTCCTCTCGCAGGCGTAGGGCACATATTATAAAGGCGGAGCTCGATGAGGATGAGGAGGAGGAGGCCGCAGACCGTCAGTCGGAGACATCCGCTGAGGAGGGGGATTTCGGCCTTGGTTCCGGGAGTGGAGGCGAAGCTGAGGGGGATCCTGAGGATGACAACTCCGACCCAGATGGTGATGGTGGTGCAGAGGTTGTCTCACAGAAGAGGATGAGGAGGGCCCCTCATTCCCGCTCCCGAGGATATTGATGCTGTTGTTTCCTGCTTTATTTTTCTTTTTGCTAGTAGTTTGTAGCACTTTGCATATTGTTAGGCAGTTTTATTTTCTGTAAAACTTGTACCTTTATTTGTAAAAGGAAATATGATGGGGTGAAACAGCTTTTCAAAAAGTGTTGTATTTTTATGCTCTCAGCATCGCATCGCATCGCATCATTTTGCACAAAAATGAGATTGAATGGAAATGTGCACTTTGTATTTACCGGGTCAGGTAATGAACCGACGCAACAAATCAGACAACTCGACTCACTAAGAAATAACAGAATCTTAGCAAGTTTACAACTCGATAAGCAAAATACAACAATGTTAACGACTCGATAAACAAGACTTAACAAAATTGCGTAAACAAAGAGTAACAACTCAAAACACAAAATACGACAGCTCGACAAAACTTACAACTCGATAAACAAAACGACAACTCGATAAGCAAAAATTACAACTTGATAAACAAAACAAAGCGTACTTCGGACGATCTGGGCAGCGGAACGCATCCGAAACAGAGGGAAATGGAGGTCTTCGATACATTCGATGCTTGAAAATGCCTGGAACTTTCCTCTGGAGGGCAAAACAGGACCAAAGGCATACATTGGAGCATGGCCGGCCACTTTTTGGAGTCGGCCGACCAGTTTTTTTGTGTTTGGAGAAAGAAATGTGGCCGGCCAGCTAGAAAAGGTGGCCGGCCGGCCGCTTATTCCAGCAGCCGTCAAATTTTGACACGTGTCCCCTGAATAGTGTCCCATCCTCTATAAAAGCTCCAACCTTGGGACTCATTCATTTCATCTCTGCTTTGCACAAAAAATGGAGGCATTTCTCACAGAAAATCTCACATCTTGGATCTCTTCTCTAGATGGCTCGGAAAAGTTGAACTTCCGAGGTTTCGACTTGAATGCACTATTCACGCTGGGCCGGACTCCACTGCACCTTCCTTTCCTCCATGCCGCGGCGAAATTTTGGAACCCGGTAACGCATGTCTTCAGCTTCGAAGAGCAAGAGGTATGTCCCACTTTTGAAGATTTTCAAGTTTTGATGGAGTCTGAACGTTCAGAAGAGATCTTGCCTCAGTCTCGTTTTGGCCACGCCCAAGCTTTAGAGCGGTTGTGTGGACTCACCGCGCATGACGTTCGATCTCTGACCTCTAATGGGGAGCTGGATATCCTTGGTTTGATTAATCGTTTTTCTAGTGTATGTGACCACGGCGACCATCATTGGCAAGGTTTCCGACAACATGCCCTCTGCTTGTGCATGCTATCTCATTTTCTGTTTGTCTCGGGCTCAGGAGGAGCTAGCATCCGTTTGATTGAAGTCGCTCAAGGCTTAAAGGAAGGAAAGAGCTGTATTGCTATGGCATTGGCCGAAACACTGATGGGCTTGGATGCTTTCTATTGGCGGGAGATGACTAGATTCGCAGGGAGTCCACTACTGCTGCAAGTAATGCTTCCCACCCAAGCTCACATATGTATTTGCTCACGTCGCTCGGCCCTCAGGCTCAGTTTTCTCACAAAACCCCCGTCTTACTTTTCTCTCATCGCACTTCTCTCTATTCTTTATTCTCTCATTTTTCATCCCTCCCCAGATTTGGTTGATGGATAAATTGCAAGTTGTGGACTCTTGCCCTGCTTACTCAAATTTCATGCTATTTCTTTCGACAACGCCTAGTCGACGCCCTGGATAAGGGATGGTGGTTTGAATGGACGTGCAATTTGTCAGCTGATCGCATTGCTTGGCGCTGTCCTTGGCTTAATCTTCCGGCGATGAGCTATAGCATGTTCCGGGACACTGGGATCCGGTTAATTGGCCTGACCCATTGTGTATTTTATTTCCCATTCCGTATCCTGCGCCAGTTTGGTCATAATCAGACTTGCCCTCCGGAGGGGATTGAGTACCCAGTCGCTTTCCCGGTCCGAGGTGCACACCTTGCCCGACATACTACGGCCTGGAGGACTAGAGAGCTCTTGCCCCCCGCCCCTATTTTCAGTTGCACTTTATCTGACGAGTGCTGGGATTGGCTCAATGAGGAGGCACAGATTGGGCCTAGCTTGGCATCAGAGGCTTCGACTAGCTCTGGGAGGGGGCGCAGGGACATCTGACTTGACTATGCCCCAGATTTATTGTTTTATTAGTACTTTCAAGTTTTCATTATGAGCGTAATAAAAAGCAACTTCAATTGTATGCAAGAGCAGGAGAACTCTGTTTTGAAATCAATGAAATTGAAGGTTGTGGTACTGAAAATTTTCCGCTTTGGTCCAAAAATGGTCTTAGTTGTGAAAAGATTAATTTGAACAAAGCCAACTTTTATTAAAACTTTTCAAAACTATTTTCGATATGGATTAGAACTGGACATGCCTGAGATCTGTCACTAGGATGCACAACCCCAGATCCTAGCAACTAGAAAGTTGCCCCTAGTCTGAATGGTATGGCAGCATTGTATGGCAACGGAAAGTTGCCCCTAGTTTGAATAGCACTGTACCGGAGATCACGATGAACGCTGATGGACAAAGATGACTGAGATGATCAATATGGACAAAGTTGATCGAGGAAAAGATTGTGGCTGAACTTCAGAATGAAGCTGCCTACGTATCCCAAGGATGGGAATCAAGCCTTACGTAGTTCAGGCTTAGGTTCGCTCGGGTATTTTTACTCTCTTTTTGCGCTCTAACTTTTGCCAAGGCCGCCCTTTGCGAGTTTTCAACCTTGCGAGCTCAGTTTTTATAATTTCAAAATTTTTTGTGCTCTGAGTTTTGCCTAGGTCGCCTTTTCGGGTTTTCGGCCTAGCAAGCCTCTCATGGGTAATATTTCTTCAACTTGTCCATGTTGATCGGTTGGGAAAACTCTAAGCCATCTAGATCCATCAGAACCACAGCTCCACTTGACCAGATTGACTTGATGATGTAGGGACCAGTCCAATTGGGTCTGAACTTGCCCCTTGGGTCGTGGATGGGAGCTCAGTTGTCCTTGAGTGCCAAATCTCCTTCTTTCAAATTCCTGGACTTAACCTTCTTGTTAAAAGCCCGGGCAATTCTACGTTGATAGCCTTGAATGTGGTACAGCGCTTTCAGTCTTCTTTCATCGAAAAGCATGAGTTCCTCGAATCGCTGTTGCCATTTCGGCTATTTGACACTCGGCCAATACTCGTAATGACGGAACCTCAATCTCAATAGGTAGAACGGCCTCCATCCCATAAACCAGTGAATACGGAGTCGCCCCAGTAGAAGTTCTAATTGAAGTCCGGTAGCCCCACAGAGCAAACGGCAGCTTATCTGGCCAGTCCAGGTAGGTTTCCACCATCTTCTGCAGTATGTGCTTGATATTCTTGTTGGCGGCCTCAACCACTCCATTGATCTACGGCCGATAGGTAGACGACTTATGAAAAGCCACATTGTATTTCTCCAACAAATCAATCACCTCCTTCTTGAAGTGGGAACCATTGTCTGAAATTATTTCGTTTGGGACCCCGTAGTAACAGATGATGTTGTTTCTGATAAATTTTGCGACGTGCGAAGCTTTCAACACCACATAAGATTGGGCCTCAACCCACTTTGTGAAATAATCTATCGCTACCAAGATGAACTCATGCCCATTCATTCGACCCTTTACGGCGTATACTCCGATTACATCAATTCCCCACACTGAAATTGGCCATGGCGAAGTCATGTTGTACAGCTTTGACGGCGGAATGTTCATGCGATTTGCATGAATCTGACATTTGTGGCATCGCCGGACGAAACCAATACAATCCTCCTCCATGGTGGACAAGTAATAACCCTGTTTGAGGATCTTCCGTGCCAACATTACCCCATTCATGTGTGCACCACATTCTCCCTCGTGGATGGCTTCCATCAGACGCTTTGACTCTTCGGCATCAACGCACAGTTTATGCATTCCCAGATGACCCCTTTTATACGCTTTACCCGCAGATGATGAATCGAATCGCCATTCTCCTGATTGCCCCTTTGGCTTTGGCATTTACCCCTGGCGGGTATGCTTCTTTCTCCAAGAAGTTCCAGATGTCGTAATACCAGGGGTTTTCGTCCTGAACTTCATCTATAGCGGCAATCGACTCGTAGGTAGGTGCAAATTTCTGGTTGATGATGACTGGACGCATCCGGACTCCACACGGGATGTCTATCATAGAAGATAGAGTTGCTAAAGAATCTGCGAACCTGTTGTTCTCTCTTAGTAGATGAGTAAAACTTAGCTTCTCAAACCGAGGAATCAGCAAATCCAAGGTTTGGTGATACATCATCATCTTTTCCTCTTTTATTTTCCAATCTCCTTTAGCTTGAGACACAACAAGGTTCGAGTCCCCAATGACGTCCAACCGTCTTGCCCCTAGTTCCAAGGCCGCTTCTAGACCAGCAATGCACGCCTCGTATTCTGCTTCATTGTTCGAGACTTTGAATCGGAGTTTGAAGGCTAGAGGGATACGGGAATTGTCGGGTGCTATCAGCAACACTCCTATCCCATACCCATATTGATTTGATGCTCCGTCAAAGTACATCGTCGAAGTTTCATCGTCGATGTATAAAATGGCTTCATCTGGGAATAAATACTCGACTGCTTCACCCCCTTCCACTGGATGGTCGGCTAAGAACTCTGCCACTGCCCTTCCTTTGACCGACTTGCGCGCGACATACTTCAAATCAAATTCGAAGAGCAACAACAACCAACGAGCTAGCCTACCCGTAAGTGCTGGTTTCTCGAAAAGCTATTTGATGGGATCGGGACGCGAAACCAACATTACGGAGTGAGCTAACAGGTAGTGCCGCAGCTTCCTGGTAGCCCATACCAAAGCTAAGCAAGCCTTTTCCAATGGAGTGTAGCGGGTTTTGTACTCCAGCATCTTCTTGCTGAGATAATAGATGGCTTTCTCCACCTTGTCTTCTGATTCTTGTGCAAGCATGCAGCCCATTGTAGTTTCAATTACTGACAGATACAAAATCAATGGTTTTCCTGGTTCTGGCGGTGACAAAACGGGCGGGTTCTGTAAATATTCTTTAATCTGTTCAAACGCAGCTTGACATCGGCCGTCCCATTGAAATTTCTTGCCTTTCTTCAGGAGACCAAAAAGTGGTTCACAAGTCAAGGTTAATTTTGAGATAAACCGTCTTATGAATTGCACTTTACCTAGAAAGCCTCGCACCTCCTTTTCAGTCCTTGGTGGGGGCATTTCTAGGATGGCCTTGATTTTGGAAGGGTCGACCTCGATGCCCCTTTGTGTAATCAGAAACCCCAAAGATTTTTCCCCACAGAACACCAAATGTACATTTTGAGGGTTCACCAAGAACCGAATTCCCCGATCCTTTGGAAAAACTTATGCAAGGCGTGTAGTGGCCTCTATTTCCTTGGATTTGACAATCATGTCGCCCACATACACCTCAACCTCTTTGTGGATCATATCATGTAGTATTGTGGTTATGTCCGCTGATAAGTAGCTCCAGCTTCTTCAAACCAAACGGCATGACTCTATAGCAAGATGTCTCCACGGGTGGTGAATGCGCCTTTTTCTCGCCTTTCGTGCCATTACTATCCGTTGTAGCCTCGAGAAGCCATCCATAAATGAAAGCAATGCGTGTCCCGCCGGAAATCCACCAACTCATCAATATGCGGTAAGGGAAAGTCGCCCTTCTGACTAGCTCGCTCAAATCCTCAAGTCCACGATACCGAATCCCGCCATCCTTCTTCTAAGACCGAACAATGTTGGCCAACCAAGTCGGATATTCAGATACCAAAGGAAGCCCGCGTCGATTTGCTTGGTGACCTCTTCATTAATCTTGAGAGCCCAAATCGGATCCTCCTAAGTTTCGCTGATGTGTCGGGCCTCGGGTCAAGGGGATCCGATGTCAGATAATCTCAGATCGATTCTGCATGTCTTCGTAGGACCACGCGAAAACATCTTTGAAATCTTTTACTAAAGCGACTAAGCGCTCGCGTTCCTCCGAAGACAACGTGGACCCGATCCGGACCAGCCGCGGGTCTTCCTCAGTACCAATGTTCACGGTAGTGATTTCCTCCACTAGGGGTTTAACAAATCTTTCCTGCTCTTGCTCAATTAATCGTTGCAAAATCGAGGAACTTCGCCCTCGCTGCTTTCAAAATTTTGAAAGTCCTAATTAATGCAATAAATTAAGGGCACGTAAAAGTACTTTAAAACCACATTCACCTCATTCTCATTAAGTTCATCCAAATCGTCCGATTCATTTACAACAGACTCAAATGAAAAGGAAAAAGACGACCTAGACAGGACTGTGGCATCCGGGTTAACATCCCCAGGAGTACCAGACTCAGACTCAGTCGAGCTGGAATCTAATTCCGACTCACAAGACTCGGTGGAATCAGATTCTGGCTCACTACCTGACCCGGTGCTGCTGGACAAAAATCCCTCCTCGTATTGCCAAATGAGAGAGGGTGCGATAGATACATCCAAGATAGCTGCTGGTTGGCTCGCAACTGCTTTCATCCCCAATCATGGAAACCGCGGGTTATCCCAAGCACTTATGGTCGATCGGAGGATCGAGAGTAGACATGCCAACGCTTACCCCATTTCAAATTTCGTGCCCTCAGATCCACCGCCTTACACCGCTCAACCTCACCGATGGGTCTGCTCGCTCTCAGGCAACGCTATCCCCGGATAGTTGCAGTCGAAGAAGATCTCAAGCTCGCACGCGCTTTTCTCCGCTTATCCACGGCTCGAAGCCGCAAATGGAAAATCCTCCCCCTCCCGGACAAAGCGTCCATTCAGGGTACCCTGAATGGGCCTATGCATTAATTCAAAAGGCTTCCCACTGCTTTTGCTCGCTCTTCCGCCATTTCTTTCCTTTCTCACCCAACCTCTTTGGTGGGCGATAACCCAATCCAAAGGTATGCGGGTTATGTGGCACTTCGCCAATGCGCGACTCCTTTCCCGCCGCTTCCTTCCTAATCCCATCCCGGATGTTGTAGCTTGTTCATGAGGTAGACGGATTGAGCACTGACGTACACACCTTCATTCACAGCCATAATATTCTGCACCACCCGGGCCTCAGCCAAAGTGAACCCCGATAAGAACACATCCTCCGTGCCATGCTCGATCTCTAGAACTGGTGTAGACACTTCCGGCGGCGGATCGATGGATGAATTTCCGAAGACAATAGCCACCCCCTTCCCGTGAGGGTACTTCAACATCTGGTGTAAAGTGGAAATGACTACTTTTACCTGGTGCAACCACAGCCGCCCCAAGAGCAAGTTGAAGGTTGCGGGAACGTCCAAGACATGAAATTCGATGTTGTGTTGTCCTGGACCAACCCGGGTCTAAATCTTGACAGTCCCCATCACTTCCCTGCTAGTATTATCATATGCCCTGAGCACTTGAGTAGTCAGCATGAAGTCCGCGGGCTTCAACCCGATTGCATATACTGCTCGGGTCAAGGCATATTAATGGCGACCCAGATCAACAAGTACCACCCAGATCCACTTGTCTCTACACTCCACGGAGACATTGAGAGGTTTGTTATGCTTTGTCCCCTCAAAGCGTAGTTCTTTGTCCGAAAAGGTTAATGCCGGAACCTCCTCCTGAAAGACCAAATTTCAACCACCGCTTCCGTGTTGTATCTATAGAGAGTTTGGCCTTGTCCATAGCAGATAGGACAGCCTGTCTGTGTACTCGCGACGCTATAAGCAGTCCCCAGATGGAGATGTCTACTTATATCTTCTTCAATTGCTTGAGCACAGCTTCTTCTTCAATCTGTTTCTCCTTCTGTTTCTCAGCTTCTTTGTCTTTCCCTGATGCCTCAGGTTGGTCTAAGTGTTGGGGCTTGAAATATCGCCCACTTCTTGTCATATGAGCGATCTCGTCAATATACCAGGTATCATCTGGTTGGTTACTTTAACAATCCTCATCTGTGTGGGCAAGACATAAGTCATCGTCTTCCCACCACATCCCGCTTTGCACCGACAGACACCGTCCGGCTCCCAGATGATCGTGCTCGCAAAGACCTTCATCCTCATGCCCACAAAGATTTCTATTCCTGCACACAAGACTCTCGACTCCCACATGGGTCTTAGCTTTTCGATTCTCTAATCCTCAAGTCTTTGTTGTTCCAACTGCTCAAGATACCGTGGTTCAATACTCCTCGATTTACAATCCCCAAATTTCGAGCGAAATTTTAGTGCCTGGCTCTCCGCGGTGTATTTCGACTCTCGGCCCTTCCGCCACCATCGATACTTTTCTCGGCCTTTGCTCGTTGAAATTCTACAATGTTTGGTTGATCATCTAACCATCCCAGAATCTTCGCCGACCTCAGATTCAAACCAATTGATTACGGCATCTCCTCGATTCTTGGTCATCAAGAACCGGAGGTTGGCAAAGTCCTCTCCCACAGCTTGTTAGATCATCTGCTCTTTCAAATCTGTCCCCTCAATTACACATAACTCGCTTTTCGTAGCCCTACACTCACTCAGACCGCCCATCGACCGGATGTATTCACTTGGATCATAAGCTCCTTCAAAGAAGATTCCTGACTGCTCAATCTCGCACTCAAGAACTCCTTTTTCCTCGAATCGCCATGTCCCATCTTCGTGGTCACCACCACCGCTTAGATTGGGTTGTGGAGATGTCCATCATGCACAAGTCAAGGCAGATAGAAGGATCACCTCGCTTAGGTAGGTGGGATGGGGTGATATAGATACTAGGATCGTAAGACACGACCCCAGTTTGGATGAAGTTGATTTTGTTGGGAGGAGGGGCTTGGTTATGTGGTGGTAGAGGATTTGTCGTGACGTTGGGTTTTTCAGGAGACACAATCACCTGCTTATTAATAAGATCCTGGATCTCATGACGCAATCTGAAACAACAGTCGGTGTCATGACCGTGCTGTTGGTGATACGCGCAGTATTTTGCCGGATCATGAGAGGGAGTGAGTGGATTTGGCAGTGGCCTCGGCTCTAGGGGCGTCAGATGCTTCTTCCTGATTAATACCCCCAGAGCTTTGGACAGGGACATATATAGGGGGGTGAAGGTTCTTTGGCCTCTGGGTTGATATTTGGTGTTTTGGGTATTACTTCCAGATGTGCCAAAGAAAGGCGTGGCTGTCGTGGGTCTTAGGGGAGAGGGAGTGGTGGTGGCCATGCTCACCTCTGAAGCTCGTGCAGTTGCAGCGCCACTCGGGCCTGCGTTGTTGTTACGGTTGAAAGTCCTTCTGGGTTGCTCCTTATCCTAGTCGATCAGACCTTGTTTCATGGCATCCTCGATCTGTACCCCCATCTCGTGTAAATCTGAGAAGGTGGGAAAGGGAAGTACGATCATCTTCTGCATCAATTTCGGTTGGAGATTGCGCACAATCATCCTGATTTGATCTTTGTCTGTAGGCCTCAAGGTCATCATCGATGCCTTTGCCCTCCAACGAGTTACGAAGTCTGAGAAAGTCTCCTTGGGTTCCTGTCTCGTTGTTTCGAGATCACGGGTTGTAATCTCGATCTGTGTATTGTACGAGTACTGTGCAACAAAGGCCTCAGCCATTTCGTCCCAGCTTCTTTTTACCTTATCTTCTAACTTCGCGTACCAGATGGCTGCCACACCCGACAAAGTTCGGCCAAACAGGGAAAGCTTTTGTGGTCGGGTTAGGCCCATTGGCCGCAGAATGTCCGAGAATAGTCGAAGATGAACCATGGGGTCCCCGGACCCGTCGAAGCGGTCAATTTGTGGCATCTTGAATCTGTCTGGCAATGTTACGGCTACATCGGTGTACCCATCTTCGATGTCTGGAATGGCCTTTACCCCTTGTGATTTCTTGAAAAGCTTCTTAAGCTTGCTCAGTTTTAGGGCTGTATGGTCGATTTCGAACTCAAAGGGAGAGTCCGGGTGGTTGGGTGTGTGAGTCTTGGACAGTTGAGGTGGAAGCAGGGGTGGAGCTAGCCCCGTTGGAAGGTTTGTGTCCTCTTGGATATTCTGGACATTTGGCACGGTGTTCTGGGTGTTTGGCAAAGTATTCTGAACAGTAGGAGCCTACTCGGGTAATGGGGGCCCTGGTGGAGGAGGAACCTGATGAGACGCAGATGTGATTCTCGGCATTGCAGCCTAGTAATGAGCTCGGCTGGGCCATGACCGGCCTCGTTGCTTAGAAAATTCCGCTTGGATGGCATCTTCCTCATCTGCCTCATGCTCTCTTGCATTTGACACATCATTTCCTCTATCCCGGCCATATTCTGTTGGTCCAGCTGACTGACCAGTAAGTGTATCTCTATGGCGGAAATAGGAATCCCAACCTGACTGTTTGCTGCTAAAGTAGCCCGCTGTCCCGGCAATCCCTGCTCTGACACACTGCGCCTCCTTGGCCTTCTTCTAACAACTGGGGGTAGGGAGTGGAACACTGGATGTCCGTCAACCAGATCCTCAGATCGATTGAGTCGGCGACCTCGTGTCCAAAGTGCTTGGGGAATATCTGCTGGTTCGAAAGCAATTGTGCTAAAAACCTGCTCCTAGCAAAAAAATAAATAAAGCGAAAAGGAAATAAATAACCAGATAAACGGACAGCATAAAGCTTAAATTAAATACACAACACACGGCTGGGTATAGCAACACACGGCTGGTAAGCTGAATACACACTGTCCTCAAACACTGATCAATATCCCTGAATCACTGTCCCCAAAACTAAATCGGATACCCACAGATAACTGATTCTCAACATCGACCGATGCCCGCAGTTCGATGCCCAAACTCATAAACTGATACATGCATTCCTGTAGAGACACACTCTAAAGCACATAACAGATAAGTGAGAGCCAAGACACCCCTATGTTGGGGTAGGGTTTCCCTGTCCTATTTTGTCAGGAGCTTGGGTTTCACTACGCACGCAGCGGCTTCAAACAACTTATAAACGGGTAAGCAACCTGTCCTAGTTTGGAATGGTCACTATGGATCCGAATATGCACTAGGTCGAATGGTCGAAAAGGGTGCCCCGGTGAAACCGGGGTTTGTGTTCCCATACTGGCAGAGCCCGTAACCGGTCAGCCTTATAGACATGTCTTGACAAGACAAGCCTCCGGCAAACCGCTCAGGAATAGCAGATGGCAAACATGGTGTCCTAGGCGCACCAATGCAAATTCAATGCAAAGAAACATACAAGTGTAATCAAAACCAGATATCATGAGTTCGAGTCAAGTTCTCTAAATCCCCAGCAGAGTCGCCAGAAACTGTAGACGTCCCCGAACGCCCCGGGAGGGTTAAGTCCCATTCTGTTCATATTGGGGTCACTACAGTTCAAGGACTCAAATGTCACGGTTCTTAATCTTGAACCAAAGAGTCCAAATCCGGCAAATCGTTTTGAGAAAACTGATTTTTGAAAGAAGTGCCAAACATGGACTGCTTTGCCAGATACAGAGTCGCCACCTAAATGTTTTTTTTTAATGGAAAATTTAGGAAACCCTGACTCGGTGCCAAAGGCCACGTGTCCGTCATCACCAAAGTTGCCTCGGCTCGAACTTGGGTACAATTGGGAAGGTCACTGTGAGCACTTCGCCGCCGGCCAAAGACCGGCCTCTACTAACCGTGATATCTATTTTTGAAAACATTGTATGCTCTTATTCCGGTTATTAGCCTAGGTTACTATGTGATGCGCACAGCATACAAGTATAGACTGAGTCGTCTGAATTGGAACAAAACACTTCATGTTTATTTTTTGAAAGATGGTTTGCTACCCGCAGGTAGGCTTAAAATGTAGATTTTGCCACCCTCGGGTGGGCTTAGAAAACATGATTTTGCCACTGTCTAGTGGGCTTAAAACAAACATTTGATGAATTGTTCCAATCCAAATAACACAACCTCCACCCACAGGCATTCAAGGCAGTTATATCACATAAGCAGTTAGCCTCATGGTAAGCATGCTATTCATGGCAACACTCACACGCATGTAAGGATGCTAAAGCATAAAACTCACCGAGTACTCCAAGCCAAAACAGAAACTCATTAGAAATCATGCATGATCCTAAAGTATACAGAAATGCCTAATGCAACACAAGCAAAAATGCAAACTATAGCAGGCTCGGCTATTCTAAACATGGCATATGGATTGCTACAACTAACACGTATTCAATTTCGAATTGAAATACAAATGCAGTTTGTATGATGCGCCGAGCCCGGTGCATGCAAAAACAGATGAATGAATGCAAACATGCTATCATCAGATGTTAATTGAAATATGCCCTAATCTAACCATCATAAGCGTGTAAATAAAAGGGAAGAAAGACGGGGTTGAAGACATACATCACACTCACGCACACTTATTACAATTATGCCCTCGCCAGAGGGTCCAATAAATATACAAATTTAATAAAAGAATAGTACAGTCCAAATAATACAGTCCAAATATGTACAAATTCCTAATTAATTAACAAATTAACTAAGAAAATAAATAAACTGGCATGCAAGCCGGGAACTACCTTGATTCCATTCCGGATGATGAATGATGCATGCCCGGGTTGCCTTTGCGCGGAAATCCATGACGATGCCCCAATTAGCCTCTGTTTGCACCTGTTCTTGAAATGCATGCCAAGTCTTGGAAGACTGCTGATTCTTGATTTTGCTGCACCAGAGAGCAGGAGAGGGGCATAGCAATGTATTTTCACAAATATATGCATGCCTCGATCCTCGTGCCACCAATCACGCATCTCGATGCATGATGGCCGAGGAGCCGAATTGCACAACTCAATATAGAATGAATGCATATGAACACTACAACAAAACCTAACTCCATCATGGATAATCCGGAGTGTCGGTGACTTGGGAATTGTTCCGTCACTCGGAGTACGGAGCGCACCTCGTTTCCCGTGCCCGGACTAACTCCTATCCCGAACACAATGCGATATGCATGATATGCATGAAATGCAACTAATATACAACCTAGCATGCGCAATGCTATGAAATGACAAACACGATGCACGAGGTAATACACAACCGAGCATACACAATGCTATGGATGAAATGACATACGCAATGCAATAATGGGCTTACACCAACATGAGAGAGCCTCAGCCACACTCACATAGGAGGCCATCGGATGAAAACAAGACAACTCCAAATGCGTGCACGCGTGCACGCAAACCGAGGACCGACTCTTAGGCACCGAAATGCCACTCTAATGAGACATGGCAAAGACATGGAATATGTTATGCAAACATGCAAAAAACAGTAGCAAAATGAGGGGCAAAACAGCCCCGAAACAAGGCGAAATGACACCCGATGCATGGAATCACTCCCGAAATGCAAAACTAGGTACATGAAATGGCTTACAGCTATACAAAGCATGCATAATTAGGACATGAAGTGTAAAAGAAGAAGCAAGGCAGCCCCGAGAAAAAAAATTTTACAGTTCAAAGCATGGCCAAACAGTAAGCACAAGTGGGACTAAATTAGCGTGCAAAAATGGCTCCGCAAGGGAGGCAATGAAGCAAGTGGTAGATGAAAAGCCCAAACAGAAAAAGACCCTTCTACAAAACTGAAGAGGGACCAAAAATATGACTACTTACAGTTTGTGTCAGCCCCCAAAACAGTATACAAACACACTCAAAATGTCATGCAAGATGAGGCTCAAAGGAGGCTATAACACAAAGTATATAAAATATTCATCAAACAGCCAAAGACCCTTAATGAAACATGACAAGGGGGTCAAAATATGGCAACTTTCAGTTCTGATAAAGGTCCAAAAACAGAAGCTAAATAAGCTAATAAATCATGCAAAAATGGGGACCAAAGAGGGGTACAATGGCAAGTGATACATGGAGGTCCCCAACAGTATTGAGCCCTTCTTCAATGTTGAATAGGGGCTCAAAATAGGCCTTTTTACAGTTTACATCAGGCTCCAAAACAGACCACACATAAGCCAAAAATACTATGCAAATTAATGGCATCCAAGGAGATATTGAAGCAAGTGCAACATGGGGGTCCCAAACAGTGTTTAGCCCTTAAAAAAACATGAAAAATGGCTCAAAATAAGCCTAGTTCCAGTTAGGGTTGGATCCCAAAACAGTAAGCAAAGAGGGCTAAGAAATGTTGCAAAAATGAGACCAAAAAGAGGGGAAATGAACTTACCCTTGTAGACCAAACCTTTTGCTGCCTCTTGGACCAAAAATGTTGCCTCCTAGCCTCTGAAAAACTCCCCAAGCTGCTGGAAATGGAGTAGTGGTGGTGGTGCTAGGTGGTGATGAAGAAAGGGTGTAGAACTTGGGAATTTTTTTGAAGGAAATGAGAGAGATGGAGGGAGATATGCATGCAAGAGCTCAAAGAAATTTTTTGTAACCCTAAAACCAGGTTTTTGCAGCTGGTTATCTAGACAAATGAGAGGGAGAAAAGGAGGGAAAAAGGGGAGGGAAATTGCATCAAGTTTCCCTCCAAAAAAGTTCCCTCCGGATGCAGGTTTTGGAGGGAAAAACAATGCACAGCTGTAATGTACTCACCCTGAAGAAGCTGGCCGGCTAGTTTTCTGAGTTGCAGGTAGCCGGCCTGCCAAGAGGAAAAATTTTCAAGTTGAATTTTTGGCCGACCATCACAAAAAGGTGTCCTCCCAGGCACCCTCAACACAACCCTGTGGTTCAAAACTGCAGAAAGTGAAACAGGAGAGAGAACAAGCCATTTTTCAAAGGGGTTCAAAAGGGTCAGGTGGAATTACTGGCCGGCCACCAACTTTTGGTGTCCTCCCATGTGCATACAACACAAATATGGGGGTTAGGATTGAAAAAAGTGACCCTAGGGTGGTCAACATTGGCTTGGAAGTGAGAAAAACGGGCGTCGGAGGGCGATGATGGAATATAACTGGTTGCTGAAACAATTGCTGGCCTACCACCCTTCTACGGCCTTCCTGGTGATGAAACAGAGGTACCTGCCAAAAATGAACGAAAACCGATGCAAAATAAAGGTTCTGGGGCCGAAACGTGCAGTCCAAGGTCCCGAAAACTGCCTGTCAGGCACCGGGAGTGGTGTTCGACCACAAAGTTGGTCTCTCGGACCACACTGTCCCTTAAAAGGGAGAAAAATAAGATGCATGCCAAAAACCGGAGCAAACGGAGGTAGTTAGGCGGTCCCGAACCGAGGCGCTCGGCCTGACGGCTCCGAAAACTGGGAATCGGGCTCCGAAATGGGCAAAATGGCCTACGGCCACGAAATGTAGCCCACGGCCACTGAGAGATGATCTACTAGACCTCTCCCTCCCCTCAGGGAAAAGAAACAGAGAAAACTGAGCCTGGTTCGCAAACCGAGGCAAAGTACAGAAAAGTCCAGAAGTTTGGAGGCAAGGCTCACAGTCGAGACTCCGCAACCTCAGAACGAGCACAGTATACAACATCACCAAGCGCTCAATCGGTGACGTCTGAGTCTTAAGGTCGGTCAAAAATGGGGTGTCTACACCTAAGAGATTGCTTGGCCCGAGGTGGCTCGTGTAGGAGGCCGCAATTCATATAATCACACCTACGATGTCGCTTATGACCAAAACACACCTTCATGCTCTTTACTTGGAATAGTTGCATGGGTCGCGGTGGTGGGCCGCGGCTTTGTAATCGTGCTTGCGGTGTTAAGACCGTGTTCGCGATTATGTCTTTCGCACCCGCAATTTGGGTTTCGCACCCGCGATGTGACTAACTATAAATATCACCCAAAAGCTAGAAATATTTACTTTTTTCTCTCATCTTCTTCCTCTCTCTTCTAGATCACCATTTCTGTTGCTTTAAGCTATAAAACCTTGGGTTTTATCTCTTTTTACCCATTTTCTACCCCTAGTGCTTGTGTTGACAGGTAGAGCACGTCGATGTTACGTTTTAATCTGAAAAGTTTGAGTTTTTATCTCCGTTGATTTTGAGGGCATGTCTGGCATGTGTCCGTGTCCAACACGTGTTCAACACTCGTATGTGACCTCCAAAAAGGTGTTTGTGCTTCATAGCTCATTATTTTAATCATCCAAACAATTGATGAGAAACTTTTTTTCACTTTTTTTTTTTCACCAAAACCTCTCATTTAGACTAAAAAAAATGCCAAATAAAATCTCCCTTATTCTTTTTTCTTTACAACATCCAAATGAATTTCAACAATCAAAACACTATCTTTGAAGAAACAATGTATGTTGAAATGTCAAAAAGAAAAACAAGTTAAGAGAGAGAGAGAGAGAGTGTGTTTACTTTGAGTCTATCAACCGAGAGTAGTAACTCAAAATTTTCCTTGATCCATGAGATTAGCGTCAAGATTGTTCCAAAGAGAGGGACATCTCCATTTCCTGTGGCGACTGATTTTGTTCTCCCGTCGTGCTCCATCCTATTCTATTCATATAAATTATAATAAAGTGACTTAAATTATGAATTATTTGTATTTTGTCTCTTGAATTTCAAAACGCAACAATTAACCACTTTGAATTATTATCTTGTTACGCTTGATACCTTTCGTTAGGATTATGTTCAATTTAAACAAAATCAGATCATGTGTAAAGCATATATGAGGCACTTCTTGATTTTTTAAGATAATAATATGCTTATGTAGTAATCCCATTTGCACTTTGTCTCTTTTATCTTGGTGGCAAATTACAAACGAGATCACTAGATAAAAGCATTATTACCAAAAAGTTCAATAAGTGTGTTATGTTTTTCACACAATGACTTGATTATGTTTAAATTCTAATATGTAATCCTAATAGAAGATGTTAAGTGTAATAAGATAATAGTTCGAGGTGATTAAATGTTGTGTTTTGAAGTTCAAGGAGTAAAAATGCAAATAAATCATAATTTAAAAGGATTTGCTACAATTTATCCATATATTTATATTTATACTTATATTTATATTTATATAATAATGCGAGATTTGGTCAAAACCCCCTCATAATAAAACTTTAATACATCAAGGACAAGCACAAAAAGTTTTCCCAACACATACCACTATTATCAAAATGTTAAATTTTAAAATAATATAACTTTTGATCTAGATGTTGGTTTGTAATAAAATTAGTATTTTTAAAATCTTCTTATCAAGATCTATCAAATCAGGTCCATGTTGACTATGAAATTCTTAAAAAAAAAAAATTTATTACCGTCAAAATTTATGTAAACAGTTACATGCTACTCTGGTTCACAGTAACATATTACTTTAGCAATATTGTCCAAGAAAAAAATATATATATATTTTACTTTGTCCTTACTCAATTATACACCTTCTTCTTAGGGGGTTTATGAAGAAAAATAAATTGAGCTATCATTTTCACCAAATAAGGGTCCAAAGGATGGGTTTTAGCTAAATTTATATATATATATATATATATAATCTTTTCAATATAATAAAATTAAAATTCAAAAAAATACTTAAAATTAATTTTACTTATTTATTTCTCATCTTATATCTTTTAACTTTTATTAATTATAAATCATTATCCATAACATATTTTATTATCTATAAATTTTATTAATATTTTCATTTTTTAAGTTATAAAACTAACCCCATCCCACCTCACCACAACCTGATTTCCCCAGCTCGCAATATGGTAAGGTGCGGAGTGCCTCAAACCCGCCTAGTGGCCATCCCTACACGTATCTATTACTAGCAGAATATGTAAATGAATGGTCATGATATGTAATAGGATAAATTACACTCATCTCTCTTTGAAGTTTGGTAAAATATACTTTCTATACTTCTGAACTTTTAATTCACATAATAGTTATACCCATTTTTATTAATAATTTGTTAGTCGTATAAATGAAAATATATTGCCATATTTTCATTCTTGCTAAAATATATATTTATCTTTGTTTATTTCAGTGTCTAGCCACCGTTTACCTTTTGATCGCTTTACCCTTACTAAAAGAGAGGCCAATATAATTATATAAAAAATAGGACTAAATATATTTTTTTCCAAATATCAGGGGAGATGAATGCAATTTAACCTATATGATGTAGGGTGCCTCTATTTGCATACAAAAAAAATTGGTTGGACACCCCAATCTAAATTTTGAAAGGGGAAGGTTTCTCTCCAATCCAAATCGGACTGGAAGATATTGTTGGGCCTTTGTGGGCCCACCACAGAACCCGTATTGATAATCTGAACCGTTCAATATATAGGGCTTGTCAAGTAAAATCATATTGATCGGATATCAATAGTCACGTGATCATATCACATTTGAATCAATAATTTAAATGTGATTTGATCAAGTGATTATCAATATCAGATAAATATGATTTTTTGCAGGGGTGAACAAATCTTACATATTCAACAGTTCGGATCATTGATGCGGATTCTGTAGTGGGCCTACAGAGGCCTAACAACACCCTCTAGTTGAAAAACCCAACCCAACTAGAAAGAATCCTCTTCCATTTTGAAATTTATTCTTCTACTTTGAATACTCCAAATAATATCTATTATATCTTCAAAAACTCTAAAGCCATACTTAGGACACCTTACAAATTAAATAGGCTCTCAAACCACCCAAACTCAATCTCCCATGGCAAAGCCCACCCCCATTGTCGCCACCCAGTCATCAAACAAAAAAAGTCGCTAGTTTTCAATTCCGAACTTTGTGTTTCTTTTTCTCTCTACATTCCATTATTTCTCTAAATTATTTACCCTCATAAACTCTAACAAAAATCTTAAATTTTATTTCAATCCTAAACTTTTATCATAGAAATATGTTGCAACACAAAGTAGTTTTGTCATTGACAATCTAATATGATGACTGTAGGAAACTAAACAAACAATCTACTCATTATTATATGTGCTTTATTAAGAAATTGTAGTGATTTTCTGTAACAACAAAATGTTATTCTATTTTTTTTTTTTTAACTATAGAAACACAGAGTTGAATATAGATATTTTGTTCGGATAAAAAAGTTTGAACAATATCAAATAATTCGGAAACACTACCGAATATGCTAACTTTGTTTAGAACAAGTTTCCGAATAAATGTAATTTTTGGTACTAAATGTCCAAACAAATTTTGTACACCCATCGACCAAAAACGAAGAAAATAAATAGAAAACCTACTTTTTCTATCAAAAATAATATGGATACTTTTTCTTCATTATTCATGGTTGACTTGAATATGAAATAGAATGCAAGAATAATGGATTCAAGAAAAATAAGATTATACAAAGTGAAGAAAGTGAGAGAGTAAGAGAATAAAGAATAGAGAAGATAAAATTGAGACTAGTTATGAGATGGGGTATCTAAAATATTACGATTTGTGCTTTTTTTCAATATCAAGTATTTTTTATTTTATTTATTTATTTATTTTTGTCATCTTGAATATAAATATAATAGTAATAAAATTTCATTAAATGGGAATGTCCAACTAACCTTTTGCGTGCAAATAGAGCCCCCATGATATATATACTAGTAATAGCCATCTCAAAATTTTAACGCTTTTTTATTATTATTAAATTTACATTTAATTTTTTGAAAAAAAAGAAAGAAAAAGTGCTCAAAATCATCTCTAATTGTTTTATGAAGGCAAGGAAAAAAATTTCATCAAATAAAGCATTCATCAATCTTTCGTCAAAAAAAACTTCATGTATATAATATAGAAAGGTTTACATTCTCTAAGTGAAACATTCAACTTGAGAAAACAGTTATGTTGGCTATATAATTTGTACAAGCCAATTATAATTCAACACGTGGCATGAAAAGGGCAATTTGGGGAGTTAATACAAATTGCCAACCATATTCAGACACGTGTCAACCCATATTGGTAATAATGGGTCTGCATAGTACTGAAATGATCGAGGGATATAAGGTGATATGGCCTAATGGTTACTCATAAGGTTCAAATTCAAAATCAGGAGAGAAACCTAACTGCAAATGTGGCGTAGTGGAACTGACTATGAGAGAGCATGTTCAGCAATCATGGAGGGACATTACGACAATTAGAAGCCCACTTCGATGGTCATCATTGAGAAGTATAAATAGCAGAGAAGGCCCCAGAAAGGAAGATCCAGACTCAGATCAAAAAACCAGTTTATTTATTTTGCTTTTCCTTCCAATTTTTATAGTTCTTTACATTTCTGTACTTCAAATTCTTGTACTACACTTCATTCATACGAGTAATTTCAAATAGCTTGTTGCTGTAAACCTCTATAAGGCTAGGTCAAATCATTATAAGTTTTTCATTTTACTTAATGAAATTCTAAAATTATTCTTCGCTTGGTTGTTATTTACTAAATTCTCCTAAACAAGCCACCAATAAAAGTCCTCTTCATTGAGGTTGAAAGAACTAAACACAATCGTATGATAATTGGTTGGCAATTAATCTTCTATAAGGACTGATTGATCCTTGCTGGCACGCTTAAAATTATAATACTAACCTTCGAAAGCCAAAAAAGCCAACATATATTTTTGGCACGCACAATGGGACAAATTGAAATGGCTAGACGTAGGAGACAAGGAGAAAATGAACACCTAGAAGAAGGTGCAGAAGGAGAGATAGAGGAACCTGATCCAGAGGATAATGTGATAACACATCCTATTGAAGCACCTATCTCATCAGAACCTATGGTCGAACATACCAGTAATTCAGAACATGCACCACATGTTCAAAACATTAGACGAGGCCATAGAATTGGACCATCCACTATTCTATCTACTCAGCCAATGAATCCATGGGGTGGCCTAGTAGATGCCATGGGACAGCAGTTAATGAACACAATAGAAAGACAGGCAATATCATTTATGGATCGAAATAATGCTTATCAACTAACTAACACAAGGCATATGGAGGAAAATTCAAATGTTCCTCAGCAAAGATTAGTTAAAGATAAACAGTTCATGCAAAGTAATGGACATACTAATGGTCAGACTAGTAATCAAAATTATGAAAGACCATCACCTATACCTTAGTCTTGGTATGAGCCTCTTTCGAGGCCTATGGTAAATCAAAATGCCTCATTACCTAACAGTGAAGCCATACAAATTGGTGAATCTGGGCCAACATAAGAAAATGGCATGAGAATGTTTCTAAATCCCATGTTCGAAGCCATACCTGGCACAAGCGGGTTCACTAACCCTTTGTTTGAATTCACACCCAGGGGGTTAGAAGGTTTTCTTGCGGTTGGAAGAGAAACAACACATGTTCCTACTATTACAGCACTTTTCGCAGGTCCTTTCGCAAGACAAGCTCAGAGAGGTCAACCATACCCTCAATAGCAGCCAGTACCACAAGGACAACCAGTCCCAAATATACTGCCCTATGGACCAAGAAGACCTCAGACACAAGGTTTTCCACCAAATCTTGTGTTTGTTCCTCCAGTGATAGTCTAACAAGCATAAAATATGGTTCCTAAGGACCAAATTGCTAATATTGTCAGAGAAATGTGTGGACTTATGGCTCGGAGGGTTCAAACTCCTGTATATAGGAAGCCATACCCAGAATGGGTGGATATGGTACATGAATACCCAAGGGGGTTTAGAATACCAGACTTTGCTCTTTTTTATGGAAATGGAAACCAGTCAATAGTAGAACACATTGCTAGGTTTGCTACCCAATGTGGTGAATTTACTAATAATGATTACATGAAGTTAAGACTTTTTCCAAATTCTCTAATTTGGGAAACTTTTGTATGGTATATTAACCTTACACCTGGCTCTATCCAAACTTGGTAGTAAATAGAGGAGGCATTTCATGCCCAATTCTTCCAAACGGAGCTAGAAGTTTCCACGACAGACTTAACAATATTGAGTCAAAGGCCTGATGAGAAGGTTGTTCAATTTATTGCCAGATTTAAAAGAGCACGAAAAAAGTGTAGGGTCATTCTACCAGAGCTTGAATTTGTGAGATTGGCTCAAAATGGTTTAGAATTTAGGCTTCAAAAGAAGTTTAACTCAACTGAGTTTCGAGACTTAGTAGAATTAACCTATAAGGTGTCTAGATATGAATCATTACTTGAGAAAGAACAAGATCGAAGTAATGCATCATACAAAACTTATTATAAAGATCCTAATTATGAGATTGATGCAACAAAGATCGTAAGGAAAGAGTTTGTGATCTTTAAGGCATTAATTCATAAAGACACTACAATAAACAAGTAGTTTAAAAAGAAAAGCCTTCATAGGAAATACTCTTTTGATTTAACGAAGGCAGATGATATTTTTTATCATTTGCTTGTAGCGAATTTTCAAAAGTTACCAAAAGGAGTTAAAATTCCTTCTCCAGAAGAACTTAAAAGGAAAATGTATTGTAAATGGCACAATTCTTTGTCTCACTCAACTAAAAACTGTATTGTTTTTCAGGACAGGATCCAAGAACATATTCATAAGGGGGGTTTAAAATTCCCAACTTAAGTAGAGAAAGTTATGGGGATTGACAATAATCCATTCCCAGATATTGGAAAAGTTACAGCCAATGTTGTTGTGTCAGACTTCCAGAGCTTATCCTTGAAGGAATTGGAAGAGGTTAATGTGCAGATGCATGTTGCTAGCCAGACTACTATAAAAAAAGATACCAGAAGTTCACCAACGAATTGACAGGGCTTTGCAGACCAAAGGGAGGACTCTAGTCAGGAGACACTGGATGATGACTCCTTAGAGGTAGCTGTCATGCAAAAGATGTGTCCCAGATGCAGATTGAGTTATGAATGGTTGAAAGGGTTCCCAATTGATGGGAATCAGTATTACAAGGATGTGCAGAGACGTCCTAAACCAACCAGTACCTACAACAAGAGGCCATACCCAACTGGTCCCAGACAGCAACCATTCTTGGCTGGACCATCAGCCACTAGAGTGCATTCCAATAGCAAGAGACCTCTACATGAGTTCAAACCACCCAACTACTACTGGATGGAGGGCAATCATCCTGAGATGAGGCCTGAAGTGGGCTCAAGTTATGGATTCAGAGCCAGAGATTGGCCTCATTGATAAGCCTCAAACAAGATAGAAGGTAAGCACCTTGACAGAAGGCCTGAATTAGGCCCAAGACAGGGGATCAGGGCCAAGCAGTGGCCTCCACAGGCAGCTTCAAAGCTGGCTACGAAGGTAGAAAGAGCTAGTTCAGCAACTGAGCTAGTGAGTTCATGGGTACCTGGGGTTCCAGATTGGTTTGTCATGTTGAACAAGCCTAAGGAAATGCTTGTCCAGAGAAGTGTTGTTGGAGACCAGGGTAGAATGGTTAAACCTCGCTTGGTGGCTCCAAATAATTAGGTGTTACTGAAGCATCTAAAAACAAAGGAACCAGAATGGTTCCAATAATTTCTAGGTCCCAAAGGAGGAAGATCCAGTGAAGGTACACTCAGTACCAAAAGGATCTGAAGGAAAGTGGGGAGAGTTCTTTATTGGCCTAGCCAAAAGGCCAGACAGAGAAAAGAGAAAGTTCAAAATTGGATCATAGTCCAAAATCAACTCCTCAGAACATAAGAAGTTTCAGCAAAGAGCAGTTGGCTAAAGTTCACTCTGAACTAAAAGCCAAGGAAAGATCCAGCTCAGTAGGTCTTGAAAAGGCCTTGATGGAAAGTGACAGTGAGACATAAGGAGAAGTTGACCTAGGGCAAAGGAAAGAAATGGTTGAGGAGGAGATGTTTGAAGCCTTCATGGCTAAACAAACATTTTTGGTCGAAAAACCAGCAGGAACAGACCATTCGAAAGAAGTCACTAGTACTGAAGTGCTAGAATGCAGCATGGAAGATGTTTTTGAAATAACTAAACAAGTTAGCTTGGAAAAGAAGCAAGTGCAGCCAGTAGTTCAGTTTGGCTCATTTCCTCTAGTCTCAGTGAATATGGTGCATATACTACCACAGGAGTTCCAGGCTGAAAATGGAAACCAAAAAGGTCAGGAGATTGACCCTATTCCAGTTTCTAGTGAAGATTCACAGGTTAGTATGGTGTAAGATGAATCTGAAGTGGCCATACCGATGGAAACTGAGGATGAGAGTGAGGAAGAAGTGAGTATTAATCTCTCATATCCTTTTGAGTATCCTACAACATCCATGACACAGCATGTCAAGCCCTTGTATATCAAGGCTTTTTTCGATGGGATACAGATGAATAGGGTATTGGTGGATAATGGGGCAACAGTGAACCTGCTTCTGAAATCCTCTTTGAAGAAACTAGAGAAAAGGAACCCTAGATTAATCCCAACCAGCACAACCATTGCTGGTTTTGCTAGGGATAAGCAGATGGCTTAGGGTATTTTGCCCATCAACTTGAGTGTGGGAACCAAAGATTGCATGACAGCATTCTTTGTTATTGATAGTAATGCTAAGTATAATGTTTTACTTGGTAGGGATTGGATTCACACCAACAAATGTGTGCCTTCCTCTCTACATCAAAAGATAATAATGGCCTTATGCAATGGAGAGACAAAGGAGATCAATGCAAACCCTCAACCCTTTGTCACTTGTGCTGACTTTGCAGAGGCCAAGTTGTATACTGAAGGAGTGACACCACTCAGTATGTTGAGAAAACCTGATGGTTCAGCCGAAGTGACAGCTGATGAGGAAGTAGCACACCTGAAGCACTTGGTACAGGAGAGTGATGATGAAGAATTTGTCATCAAAGAAAATAATGATGCTTGGTTGTAGACAAGAAGATGAAACCCAAGAAGTCAGACCCTTGGCTTTAGTCAAGTTTTCAGCATTGGACTTAAAATTAATAATCCAAAAAGTTCAGGAACAAGAGAAGGAACCCATGGTAGTTGGCCGTAAGCAGGAACAACAACAGGTCAGACCTTTAACCTTTGATAAATACTATGCATTGGACATTGAAACAAAAGTCCAGAAAATACAAGAAGAAGAAGCCTTATGGACAAACTTTGTCTATGAGAAAGAAGGCAAAGATGTTGAATAAGAGAAAGTAAGAGCAGAAAGAAGCAAAGAAATTGTTTTGAGGATAGAAGAAATCAAAAGAGAAGTATTTGTGAGTTCTTAAATACAAGACCCCTTAGAAGAAGTTAATTTAGGGGAAGGTTCTGCACAGCAACCCACTTACATCAATGCGTGGTTAAGTACTCTTGACAAGGACTAGTTATTAATGGTTTTAAAGAGATATAAAGATTGTTTTGCATGGTCTTATAATGAACTGCCAGGATTGGATAGGTCATTAGTGGAACAAAGGCTCCCTATGAAGCCTAATTTCAAGCCATACAAGTAGAAGCTAAAAAGGATGAGTCCTGAAGTGATTCAGAAGGTCAATGAGGAAATTCTTAGGCTCCTTAAGGCAGGCTTTATTAGAACAGCCAGATATGTTGAATGGCTATCCAATATTGTACCTGTGGTTAAGAAGAATGGTAAAATAAGGATATGCATTAATTTTAAAAACCTGAATTTAGCAACTCCAAAAAATGAGTACCCCATGCCCATAGTAGACTTATTGGTGGATAGTTCAGCAGGGCACAAGATTTTATCCATGATGGATGGACATTTTGATTACAACCAAATCTGTATTGCAGAGGAGGATGTCCATAAAACAGCATTCAGATATCCTGTGAACATTGGCACCTTCGAATGGGTTAAAATGCCATTTGGCCTAAAGAATGCTGGGGCTACATATCAAAAGGCAATGAACACTATCTTTCATAACATTGTAGTAAAATCCCAGTCCCTGGAGGAACATTTGTTTCACTTGGAAATAGCTTTTGAAAGAATAAGAAAGTTCAAGTTGAAGCTTAATCCTCTCAAATGTGCTTTTGGTGTATCAGCTGGAAACTTCTTGGGCTATGTAGCACGCAAGAAGGGAATACAGATTGATCAGAATAAAACCAAAGCCATCATTGAAGCCAAGCCCCTATCAAGTAAGAAAGAAGTACAAAAATTCCTTGGACAAGTTAATTTTCTTTGAAGATTTATTTCTATCATTACAGGGAAAACTAAAGTATTTTCTTCCTTATTAAGGTTGAAAGATGAAGAGGAGTTTGTGTGGACAACAGAGCATCAAACTG
Organism: Camellia lanceoleosa; assembly: GCA_025200525.1. Classification (NCBI taxonomy): domain Eukaryota; kingdom Viridiplantae; phylum Streptophyta; class Magnoliopsida; order Ericales; family Theaceae; genus Camellia; species Camellia lanceoleosa. The sequence goes on from JANUSC010000032.1 coordinate 179,453, forward strand.
CTTTCAAAGGAATTAAAGCCTACTTGGCCAAGCCTCTAGTGCTGATGCCACCAAAGAGTGATAAACCCTTGAAGTTGTACTGCAGCAGAAGATTCATTGAGAGTTTTCTTAGCCCAGAACAATGAAGAAGGCAAAGAGCAAGCAGTTAATTACCTTAGTAAGTTTTTAAATTCTTATGAATGTAAATATTCAGCTGTAGAAAAGTTGTGCCTTGCATTGTATTTTGCTATAATGAAATTAAGATACTATCTTTTGCCTACAATTGTCTTGGTAATTGCAACTATAGATTTGGTTTAAGTATATGTTATCTAGACCTATGTTGAGAGGAAGAATTGGCAAATGGGTACTAGCCTTATCAGAATTTCATCTAGAATATGTTCCTTAAAAGGCAGTAAAAGGACAAGTTTTAGCTAATTTCTTGGCAGATCATCCATGTCAAATAGAAAGCCAAGAGGTAACGGATTTTAGTATGGTTAATATTGAGCCATGGCAAATGTGGTTTGATGGATCAAAAGCCAATGGTCTAACTGGAATTGGTGTGGTGATTAAGTCACCACAGGGGGTAGAAACCACACATGGTTTCAGAGTTGATGAAATTACTTGTTCTAATAATCAAGTTGAATATGAAACTTTAATAATGGGACTGGAAATGCTTATTGGATTACAAGCTCATGCAGTTGATATATTTGGGGATTCTCAATTAGTGGTCAACCAAGTGAAAGGAATTTTCAAATGTCAAAGTGCAAGCATATTGTCATACTATGTTGTTGCATTACATTTGCTTTCTCAGTTTCATATAGCAAATGTGATTTATTTCCTAAGATTCATGAATGACAAAGCCAATGATGTAGCTCAGAAAGCTTTGAATTTCAGGAGAAGGGATGACACTCAAATGAACATAAGTCAAGCAACATATCAAAAATTAATATCACCTTTAACTAAAAGGAATGTGGTGTTAGAAGTCAATTATAATGACTTACAAGATCAAGATTGGAGGCATCTAATAATGTAGTACCTAACTGGCCCATCTTCGAAAGCCAGCAGAAAAATCAAATTGCAATCTATGCAATACATAGTATATGGTAATGCTTTTTACAAAAGGGGAGCAGATGGGTTGTTATTAGAATGTCTAGGGCCAAATGAGGCATTGACAGCCATGGCAGAAATTCATGAAGGCATCTGTGGTGCTCATCAGCTTGGTGTGAAGATGAGATGGTTACGTCAAAGACATTCCTACTATTGGCCCACCATCCTTAATTAGTGTATAGAAATGCTAGAAGTTGCCAGGCATGCCAAAAGCATGGCATGATAAGATATGTACCAATAACTTATTTACATGGAGTTATGAAGCCTTGACCATTTAGAAGATGGGTTATGGATATGATAAGGAAAATACATCTACCATCTTCAAAGCACCATTGTTTCATCTTAGTGACCACAGACTACTTTACTAAGTGGGTCGAAACTAAACCATATAAAGCTGTAGACCAAACTGAAGTTATTGGATTTTTATTAAAGATCTGATTCACAGATTTGGCATCCCACAGACCATAACTGTGGATAATGGGACTGAATTTGATGGAAATATGGTAAGTCTTTCGCGGCAGGGTTTGGAATTAGCCTTGTTAATTCTACCATGTATTATGCACAAGCAAATGGTTAGGTAGAATCATCCAATAAGTCTTTGAAAAAAGGAATACAGAGAGTTGTGGAAGACAATCCTATGGATTGGCATAACTTGTTGTTGGATGTATTGTGGGCTTATAGGACTTCTCTAAGATCAAGTACAGGAGTTACTCCTTATGCCTTAGTATATGGGCATGATGCAGTGTTACCTATGGAAATTAACATCAAGTCCTTGAGGGTGAGATGCCAGGATCAGTTAGTTCCTGAGCAGTACCATCAGAGCATGTTCTTAGAATTAGAAAATGTATATGAAGTTAGAATTTTGGCATTAAATAGCATTATTTTCAAAAAGAAGAAAACAGCAAAAACTATAATAAGAAAGTCAAGCACATTAGCTTTGATGAAGGTAATTTGGTATGAAAGACAATACTCCCAATAGGAATTAAAAGCCATAAGTTTGGCAAATGGTCACCTAATTGGGAAGGACCATATCAAGTTCATAGAGTCTTGCCTTGGAGAGTATACCATTTGAGAAATTTGAATGGGTATATACACCCTAAGAAAATTAATGATAGGTACTTGAAGCCGTATTATCCAACTGTATAGGAAACACAAGGAGCATAGTAAATGCTAAACAAGAGAAGCATGAAAACACTCAAATAATAAATAAAGAATGCATTTCATAAGGAGTTAAGTACATACAGCCATAGAATGGCCCAAAAGTCAGTACAATGTTTCAGTTGTTCCCTTACAATTGATTCTCTACTCTTAAGGGATGGAAACAACTGAATGGTTGTAGTCATCTCCTGCCTTCGACCAGCCAGTCCTTGGTTAGTGATTTGCAGTTTTGTGGCAGTTTAATCCAAAGCCAGGTTTACTGCTGATAACTCTTCCTCTAGTTGAGCTTTCTTCTCCAAAAGCTGGGCTCGAAATTGGGAGACAGATGAATATTGTTCTTTCAATTCAGACACCTCAGCATGCATATGGGAAACAAATTCCTGGTCTCTTAATAATTTCTCCTCTACAGCTTTGGCAACATGACAGATGTTGGCATAAAAGTCAATGGTAGCTGCTGCCTGAGACAAGTGACTTGAAATAGCCATGTTGGATTGCTCAATGACCTTACAGCACTGGAGGAAACCATTCTTGATAATAGGTCTTTGCAAGGCTTCGAATAAGATCCTTAAGAACAATGTCAGCAACTCCAAACAAATGCCCAAATCCAATGAAGGTGAGAAAGCCCTACTGATGGTTGAAGAGCTCAAAAACTTTCAAGAGAGAATCAGCCAGAACCAATGGCTCAGTTTCATTATTGGTTGTTGGAATGGTAGAAGGCATGTCAAAAAGGCTAACTAGTCTAGCTTCGAAAATGTCCATGGTGCAGAAAGGACTCTAGTGGAAAGAAGAAATGGCTGCATAGGGATAGGAGAGGAAGATGAAGTGTCCCTAGCAGTTTCCATAGTCCTGGCAACCAGTAGGTCAAGAGAAGGAAGGCTGGAGCTGGATAGTGATGGTGAACAAAGAATTAGTGAGCTACCAGTATCTTCTCTGAGGGAATCAGCTATCACTGGAGGTGAAGTAATAACTGGAATCTCCTCAAGAGGGGAAGGAGCAGCAAGGATTGTAGGGAGAATAAATTGGCTGAGTTAAAGGTTAGAAGAGGAAGATATGGAGTTAAGTCAAAAGATAAAGATATAGGAATGCTTTGCCTCAAAAAAGGTGTGAAAAGTGTAGAACCAAGAAGTGGGAGCATTGCCTGAATAGGCTCTATACTTAGAGACACTTTAGTGTCAGTCTTTTTTTTTCTTTTCTTTTTTTTGAGGGTGCTTCTAATAGTCATTCAACTTCAAATGAAACTGAAGATGTCCATATCAAAGGAGAATGTAGAGTAGTTGTTGCTACAAAAGAAGAAATACGAAGCAATGTTAAGTTTCAGTATTGAAAACTAGAAAAAGGAAACTAGAGACACAAAAAGAAATTACTAGTTTCAAAAGTGATAGCAATGGTTGGAGAACTGCGAAGGGTATAATGTTCAGCAGTTTGTTGCCTCCTTGAAGTTTCTCTTTGGAAGGCATCAGCAGCAGCAGCTTCATCCCTAAGTATTTGTTGTTGTCTTCTCTTCTTAGCCCTCTGAAATACAATGATCTCTTTGGAGTGTTCCACTTCCACTGCTTTAGCAGATGCTTCATGAATGAAATCCCCAGTGAAATCAAAGGAGGAGACCATCATTTTCTTCTTTCTTTTTAATGGTGTCTCCTGCTCTTTCTCTGCTTCTTTTTCTTCCACATGAGCCTCAAGTACCTCCTCTTCAGGATCAAGCAAGAGTTTTCTTTTCCTTTGTTGTTGCTGCTAGTTCTTGAGGAGATTTAAAGCTTGAACTCTTTGAGGAGAATCTCCCTGTGAGGTACCTACACCACCTACACCAAAAAAGGAATTATAAGTAAAAAGCAAAAGCATCATAAAGGGAGAGAAAAGAAAAGAAGCAGCAGTATGTACCTTTCTTCAAAGCAGCTCTAGTGACTCTAGGAAGAGGTAAGGCAGCAGAAGCAAACTTTGTGGCAGCAAGAGCAAACTTTATGGTAACAGGAGTAAGAGCTATGGTAGCATGAGCAGTGGAGGAAGTAATAACTCCAGTCCCCTTAGACTTGGTTTGAAGCACATCAAGTACCACTAATAGATCTTGAGAAGTAATGGCCAAGTGCACCTCTATATTGGCCATCCACCAATTCTTGTTTCTTTTCAGTGCATTGCTTTGGGGAGTGAAATATAGGTATTCAAAATCAAATAAGTCTTGGATAAACTTGGAGGTTGCCTCTTCTAATCTAGATCTTGGAGTCTTCAGTTCTCTGCTTGCAAGGTTTGAGTTAGACTGACTGCAAAGAGGGATAGGGATCCCCTGAGAGAGTCCAAATTGCCTAGCAAATTGGGCAGGGCAATAGGGCTCAGAGATGCACTTATAAGCTCTAGGGTTCATGGTGCCAATGAATAGCTCCCTTGGGATCAAAATAGAAGCCCACATATTTTTGTGTTGAGGCTTGGAGCAGGACCTATCGCTCAGAAAGGTCCTCAGCCAGGCTGGGCCAATATTGGCTTCAAATGAGATAGATGAAGGTGGGAGAAGAAGGGAAAGTTGGGAGTTGGTGAAAAAAAGAAAAGCAGAAGGCAAAGTTGGAAGGATAAAGAGAGACATTGGCTAACTTCATGCCATAAGTGGTAGGGTTTGGCATTAAAAACTTTAGACATTTAGAGCGTAAATCAGTGAAGTACGCAAAAAGCCAGAGTTGGAGTATCCAAAATGGGCCTCCTTGATTGGCATCTATGTGTTTTTCACAAAAGAATGAACAAGCTCTATAGACATGGCCCAAAATGTATGGAGCTAAGGCCACCTGTTTATGCAAAACAAAGGCTTTGGCAAGAGGGGCAAACTCAAGTATAATCCTCTGAGAAGAAGTATAGAAAAAGAATTTGCAAAGCCAATATAATAAAAAGGAAAAGAATTCCCCATCAGTCACAGGGCCTTTCCTTTTGTTCTCAACCTTGACAAAGTCACTATAGGATGAGTTCAGAGGGGAAAGAGCAAAAGAGATGCTGAGGTCAAGGTAGTCTGGACCAAAGGAAGTACCAATAGAGGATAACCCTAATAGATAGCAGATGTCAAGGACAGTAGGAGCCATCATACCACATCTAAATTGGAAGAAATTGAAAGCAAAATTCCAAAAACACAAAGCAGCAGGTAAACCTAGACAGTTGAAGGGTGTTGAAGAGGCAAAGTTCCTAGAGATCCAGTGTTCTAGCAGGGACGATCCGATCATACCATTCCTCCCATTCTAGTCTTACTGTGGACCAGCAGTGATGGGGTTGGTTCACTCTCCAACTTCCCCAATCAAGACCACCTTCATAAATGAGGCAATGGTCCTCCAAACGCGAGTACAGAGCTGGAAGCGAAGTAGGGACCTCTTTAAAAATAGACCCAAGCACATATTTCTGTTGCTCATGGCGACGGGGAATGAAAATATGTCCATCAATAGCACTTTTCTCGCCAGCTTTGTATTTTTCACACTCTTTAGCAATGATCCTTTTTAAGGCTATGGATGGACTCACACACTCCACGACTAGTATCTTCGAGAAGGAAGAAGCCATTGACAGAAGTTTTCAGAGGACGAAGTTGAGAAAGAGGATAAAAGAGAGGAGAAGTCAATAGAGATGAAGGGTTTGTGTATTGGGTGAGCAAGTAAATTAAAAGCATGAAAGGAAAGGGTTTTTAAACCTTTCTGTCCAAAAAATGCCCAATCATTTTAAATGGGTAGAATTCATAAAAAAGTATTGAAGGTACAGATACAAAAAGTTTCTCTCAAGAGTTATAGTTTGGGAGGGAAACGTATCTCAAACACTCATATTGGCTTCGAAATCAAATATTTGCTTCGAAGTTTTGGCTCCAAAGCTAGATGACAAATATCCAGCTAAGGCTTCAAAAGCAAGAAATTGACTTCGAAGCACGTTTCATACCTAAGAGTACAAGAATGCTCAGGTGTTTTTTTTTTTTTTTTTTTTTTTTTTAAAGAGTGTTAAAGAATTGCTTTTCAATTTCTTGTTGAAAGTAAAGTCCTTCGAAGTAAACTTTGAAATACTCTGCAGCTAGAATTTGTTTGTTTTAAACTTTGAAGTTGTAAAAAGCCAATATTTGATTAAGCAGTGGAAAGCCCAAAGGGACTCACTCTTTAAGAATAAAACAATGCAATCCCTAAGAGAAGTTTCCATATTTCAAAAAAAGTAGACTGTTTTTTTAAAAGCAAAAATAGTTAATTCGAAACTGTTGATTGTGTTAACCATATGATTGGAATGAGAAGACCTAAGGCAAAGATTGTCAATTATACTTCATATGTTGGAGATATTCAAATTAGGTTTCCAGTATTCCATTAGAAATGTTCAAATTAGGTTTCAAAGGACAAAATTGATAAATTCGAAGCTATAATTTTGTTTGATTTAGGCGAATAGAATGGTTACAAGTATGCAATTGGAATATAAAGTCAAACCATACCGAATAAAGAAAGGAAGACCTAGCTTTATTAATATGAAAGTAATTACATTAGAAAGCCTTCTTGGCTACAAATTTAATTCCATAAAATAAGGAATAGAAAGAATAACAAGGTCATGGAATTTGTTCCAATAGTGGTCAATGAATTTATGTTCCTTTTTATTTTGTCCTCTATCCTCTCCAAGCTAGGTTGTTGTAGCTGATATGTTCTTATTTAATAAAAAAGTTGTTCAGCTTTCATTTTGAACTCTGTTTCCTTCAATCATTGTTCCATCTCATCCATATCGAGATCATCCCAGTATGCAGAGTCTTTATTCTTGAAGTCATTATATTCATCGATAAGGTTCTTTGCTTCATACTGGGTGTGAATTCGATGGACTGAGATTTTGTCCAAAGATTAAGTGGTAGCCAAAGAAATTTGGTACCAATGGAGAAGCAGTGTGAGTTGATCCAAAAACATTTGAAGTTCTGCTTGAGCAATGGGGTTGAGGACATGACCCCGAGTCATAATGTCACAAGCCTATCGAAAGTTCTTCAGAAAAATATCACCTCTAAGAACATTGAAGGGCAAGTGAGAAAAGGCTACAAGCAGAAGTTGAGCATGATATCGCTCAAATATAGTGGGGAGAGCTGGAGGTTAATAGGAAGAAAGAAACTGATTCTCAAAGAGAGTAAGTCTCAGTTCTTCCATCCAGTGAGGGTTTTGAGAAAGAGGAGGCACTGGAGGATCCATCCCAAAGGAAGCAGGGAATTGGGGGTTATTCACACATTCAAGCCAATCAAAAGAGCAAAATTTTGCCTTCTGGGCTAAGAATGACGACTTGTATCCTTGTGCTTCCTCTGGACGAGGAGTTGCTTGCACTATCTTCCTAGGCATAGAAGATGTGTACCACGCTATAAGTAAGTTGTCTTTTAAACTGCGTTGGTGATCGATAGATACATAGAGGTAAACCACCAAGCTCCAAGCAAAAGGAGGGAAAGACAGAGGATCAACGAATTCGACGAATCGATGGTTAATTCGCTCTCTTAGCTTGGATTCATCATGTTCTAGCCAGTTTCTCCAGCCAGAAGCTTTAGAAGAAGAAAAGGAAGCAGCAACCTCATCCCACGCAGAAGATTTTGTGGCAGAAGAAGAGCTTCCAATATCCATTTTTGCAAAATCTTGGACTAAAGAATTGTGAACAATAGGTTCTTGATCCAAAGATCGATGATTTGCAAAAGCTTCCATAACTTGAATAAATGGAGATGGATAGGTGTGGCTAATAAATGCATGAAAGTTCTTTTAAGGGCGAACATCGTTATCTAACAACTCTTCGTATGCTTGATCTATGTCAGAGAAGGTTTGTTTGGCCATGCTAATTGTATCAGTCTTTTCGAATGCACAGATAGTGGGAAATGTTCAAGGTGTAGGAAAGAATTTAATACAGTGCAAACATTGCAATGATGGACGTCAGTTACAGTTCTAAGAAGATGCAAAGCCCATGCATGTCCTAGGACGTGGGTAAAGTGCCTTGATCCACTAATATCACCAAGTATTGGGTATATTAGTGCAGGGGGTTAATGTTGGCTATATAATTTGTATAAGCCAATCATAATTCAACACGTGACATGAAAAGGGTAATTTAGGGAGTTAATACAAGTTGCCAACCATAGTCAGACATGTGTCAGCCCATATTGGTAATAATCGGTCTGCATAACACTGGAATGATCGAGGGATATAAGGTGATATGGCCTAACGGTTACTCACAAGGTTCAAATTCAAAATCAGAAGGGAAGCCTAACTGCAAATGTGGCGTAGTGGGACTGACAGTGAGAGAGCATGTTCAGCAATCATGGAAGGAGATTTCAACGGTTAGAAGTCCACTTCGACGGTTATCATTGAGAAGTATAAATACCAAAGAAGGCCCCAGAAAGGAAGATCCAAACTCAGATCAAAAAACCAGTTTTATTTACTTTGTTTTCCCTTCCAGTTTTTATAGTTATTTACATTTATGTACTTCAAATTCCTATACTACACTTCATTCATAGGAGTAGTTTCAAATAGCTTGTTGCTGTAAACCTCTACGAGGCTGGGTCAGATCATTGTAAGTTTTTCATTTTACTTAATGAAATTCTGAAATTATTCTTCGCTTAGTTGTTATTTACTAAATTCTCCTAAACAAGCCACCAGTACAAGTCCTCTTCATTGAGACTGAAAGAACTAAAACGCAATCGTCTGATAATTGGTTGGCAATTAATCTTCTGTAAGAACTTATTAATCCTTGCTGGCATGCTTAAAATTACAATACTAACATTCGAAAGCCAAAAAAGCCAACAAGTTCCCTATCGAAAAAATAAATAATAAAAAAAGAAAATTGAGAAAACAGTTATGCTTACTCATTTGGGGCCAACCTTAGTGATACAAACTGTTCCTTTATCGTCCCTTTTTTAAAAACAAATACGAATTAAACATATAGTTACTGATATTCAATTATTTTAAATTTTTACATGAATATTTAATTCAACAAATCTTAAAAAGTGAATGGTTTAAATGACTAAAATGGGCGCTAAAATAGACCTACCAAGCCCAAATTATTCTCTCAAGTTGAATAGCCAACTTCAGATAATCCAAACCCAATATAAAAACTCCCATACACCATGCTTTTCCAAATGGATTAATTTTTCACTTTCTCATGAATTTGGGGATAGGAAGAATGAATGTTGCCATATAATTGAGTGATTTTTTATACCTCATTTAGATAGTCTCGCATTAATATTCTCAACAATTGTGACATAACATCCATTTATGTGCTTCTATTAGACAAAGCACTGATTACAACAAATATATTTTTATTTTTATTTTTATTTTTATTTTTTTGTTAACATGCAATTAGAGGAATTGTTAAGAAACTTAAAATGCTTAATGCTCAATATTTATAAATTCCATATCATATATTCTAACTGATCTATCAAATAAAACATAAAAAATAATTTACATAAAATTTATGTATATAAAACTTGTACAAAATATTTGGTAGTGACATTTTTAGAAATTATAGTGATTTTCTGAAACAGCGAAATGTTCTTCTATTTTTTATTTTTTTTTTAAGCAGAAACACAGAGTCGAATATAAACATTTTGTTTGGATATAAAATTTTGAACCACGTCAAAAAATTTGGAAACACTGCCGAATATGTGAACTTTGTTTAAAAAAAGTTTCCGAATAAACGTAATTTGTTTGGTACTAAATTTCCAAACAAATTTTGTAAACCCATCGACCAAAAACGAAGAAAATAAATGGAAAACCTACTTATTCTATCAAAAATAGTATGGCAACTTTTTCTTCATTGTTCATTGTTGACTTGAATATAAAATAAAATGCAAGAATGAGGGATTCATGAAAAATAGGATTAAGTATGAAGATATAAAGTGAAGAAAATGAGAGAGTAAGAGAATTAGGGCTGCAAATGAACCGAGCTGTTCATGAACAAGCTCGGCTCGGCTCGGCTCGGCTCGGCGCGGTTCATTTAGTAAACGAGCCGAGCTCGAGCTCGTATAAGCTCGGCTCGTCAAATTCAGCTCATTTATCTTTATTTAAATTATATAATAAATATATTATTTATATATAAATATATATATAAATCTATATAACAAGGAAGCTAAGATTTTGAATCCAGATGGGACTTTTGTCCCTTTGTTCAAATTTTGACCATTAGATTGATTTTAATCTAAGGGTTAAAAACATCTCACTCTCATCTCTTTCAGCACACACCCTCTCTCTCTCACACGTACTCGTTTCCTCTATTTTTGTTTTCAAATTTTGAACACACACACACACACACACACACACACACACACACACACACTCTCTCTCTCTCTCTCTCTCTCTCTACCTCCATCGGAGCCCATTCCTGTGTTTCCCTATCGGAGCCCAACCCTTACCGTGCTTCCCTGTCTTCATCTTATCTCTTCCTCTCTCCCTCTCTGCTGGAATAAAATAGATCAATAAGGGAACAAGGGTTGAAAGGGAGTCGTCACTGCTGGAACCGGACCGAAGTCTGTCACCGGCCAGAGCGTCACCATCCCCGGTTGCCTGTCTCTCTCTCTCTCTCTCTCTCAAGCCAATATGTATGCATTTGTGTATATAATATATATAATTTGCATTTTGGATGTATATATATGTATATATATATGTATATATGTAAAAATTTAAAATAACTCTTCTTTATATGGTTAATTTGAAACATTTCAAATTAATTTCCTGAGAAACATTTCCTGTTTGAATGAGTTATGTTATAAACATGTTAACATTTCAAAACTGTTCTTCAGAAACATTTCAAAACTCTTCTTGATAAAAGCACCCCCTATGATGACCGGGACCCTTTTTTTTCCTTCTTTTGGTTCGCTCTCTTTTGTTATCGTTGGGTTGGCACCCTCGAAAATAATTTTCGAGTTAAGATTCTTGTCCTTGCATGTGGGTCGGTGTTGAAGTTTCTTGTTCCAGGAGTGCCCAGGGGCGAAGCGGAGAAATTTAAGCAGAGAGATGCTCTCTTTCCTCTCATGCGTGTGCCACGCCAAGAGATGCTCTCTTTCCTCTCACACATATGCCACGCTGAGAGATGCTCTCTTCCCTCTCATGCATGTGCCACGCTGAGAGATGCTCTCTTTCCTCTCTTGCGCGTGCTACGCTGAGAGATGTTGTGTTTGAGACTCCGGGTATTCTCAGTAGTCACTTTTAGTCTTCTCCGCGTGAGACGCAGTGAGAATTGCATAATTTTCTTACATCCTTTCTGTTGGAATATGTGGGACTGTTATTTCTTATTCGCTTGCTTAAAATGTCGCATTTACTTTGCATGTTATGCTTCATTACAGCTCTCTTTGCATGATCATAAGTTATGTTCAGCATTATGCGTGTCGTTTGCATCTTGCCCCTGCCTGCGGGCGCATCTCTTTGTTATCTTGTATGCTTGTCTAAGTCTTCGGCCTTATCAAAAATGGGTCGTCTCCGGGCTTTGACATTCACTCCCGTCATCTTATGACTTTCGAGTTCTGTCAAAGAGGGGCAACTGTAGACACCCCATTTTTGACCATCCTCAAGACTTGGTCGTCATCGTTTGAACACTCAATGATCATCCATGCTTGTGTTTGTTTTGAGTTCTCGAAAGTCTCAGTTGCGCGCCTTGCCTTAGGATCTCTCAACTTGTTTGTTTTGTGCTTGGTTGCGGACCAAGGACTTGTGGTTTTGCTTCTGAGGGAAGAGGGTGGCTTATTGGCCATCCCTACAACCCATTGGCTAAGGCCTTGTGCCATCGGCCTTGTTTTCTTGCCATCGGCCATAAGTGGTGGCCGATCGACACTCTTTTTGGTCGATTGGCCATATTTCTTGGCCGAGACCTTTCCATCTGCTTTTGTAGATATTTTTGTGCCAGCTGTGACAGCTGGTGAGCATAATTCTCATCTTCTATACACGTGTATGGAGGGATTGAATCAAGACTCAAGCTTGTTCAACAAGCTTGAGAATTGATTTTCTATAAGAAGGGAGGCCCCTCTCCCTTTCCAGAGGTTCTGAAAAGCTGATATACAAAACATATATCACTCTCTTTCTCCATTTTTGCTCTTGTTTGTGCTCAAAAGTGTAAAATCTTCACACTTTTACACTAAAGCACCTACTAGAGCACCATCCTTTTGTTGTTGAGGCTTCTTGAAGTTGGTTTTAGTGTTTTTGGACTGCTTTTGGTCATAACAGAGTGCTGGAGTTGTGTTCTTGAAGGTGTTCTTCAAGGGTGAGTCAACTAGCTTTTAAACCTTTATTTTGGCTTAAGCTTTTGGACCTATTTGCATGCTGATTTAAGCTTAACTTTCTACTGTAAAAAGTTCTGATTTTTCAAGCTTATAATGATTGTTTAAGGTCACTTTTGTGTTGGGGGTAGTCTACCCCCTCTTAGGCCTTGTTTGGCCTCGTTTTGTGCCTTCCTTTTTGAGCTATTGGGACCACCTTGTTTTGGCCTTCTCACCAATGAAACTCAAAGGATTTTCAGTGGTGGAAAGGTGGTTTTAAGGTCCCAAATAGGAGAGGATCATCCCCTCTCCTTGTGTCTTGTATGCTTGCATTAATGGCTCATAAAAGTAACATTGTTTGTTAAGCTTGTTTTGGCTCCATCTTAGCATGTATTAGGCCTTATTTCAGCATGTTATACCTCTGTGTCAGGTTGGTTTGATAGCCTCTTGCATGCACCATGCATTTCTCTATTGCCTTAACATGCATCTTGTGTTTAGACCATCATTCTTGCATATTTTGGCTCAACTCCAAGAAGCTTTTAGCCTTGTTTTACCATGCTTAAGCTCTTATTTGTGTTGTTTTGGTCATGCATGCCATGCTTTGTATAGCCATAGTGCGTTCTAGCTTGTTAGCTTTGAGTGTCCAAGTCACTAGCATGTATTGCTTAGACCATTTTCATGATTTGGCATCATTTCATATGTGATTTCAGTCCATATAGTATGGTCATGCACTCACATTTGTCACCTTTTCCATACAATGGGAGGTTTGTGTTTTAAGCCTTGAACATGAGCCATTATGCATGTCTTATTGCTTAAGCTTTTGGGATACCATCTTAGTGGGTTTTTGGGCTTATTTTGACATGCCATAACTCTAATTTTCATTGGTTAAGTCATCTCATATTTGGTTTTGATAGGTGTAGTGTAATACCCCTTATTAGCCTTGCATGCTTCATGCTTTTGGTCTTTTGTTCTAGCTTATGTTGGCTAAGTCCAAGCATGTTTTTGGTCTTGTCTTGACCTACCTTGGGATTTTTTTGGTTGCCTTCGGCCCTTTGGGGCATGCTTTGCATGGCCATGGTGTAAGTCCCTTTGCTAGTTTCAAGCTTCGAGCTTTCTTGCATGCTATGCTTGACTTGTTTGAGTGGTTTGGCACCATTCTATACATGATTTCAGGGTCTACAGTGTTATCACACATCCATGCTTTTCATTCATTGCTCTTGCTTGAGAGTTGTTATCTCTATGCCTTGTTTGTGAACCAAAGTGTATGCATGTTTGTATGTGCTTTCGTACTTCATTTCCATAGCATTTTGGCCACTGATTTGGGCATGATTGAGGTCTGTCCATTTTAGTTTAAGTCCATCTTGCATATTGTTGAATGCTTGTCGCATTGCATGTTGTCGCATGCTTGTCGCATTGCATGATTCTTACATGTTTAGGTTGTATTACATGGTGCTTGTATGCTCATGTTGCATTACATTGTTTGCATGTCATTAGCTTTGTTAAGTTATGCTTGCATTGCATTGCATTTGGCATGCTCATGTTGCATTGCATTGCATTTCCATGTTGTGTACATTGCATTGTGTTTGGTTTGGGTGTTAAGCCAAACACGAGGAACGAGGGACGTTTCATACTTGAAGTGATGAAACGTGCCTCAATTCTCGGTCGTCGACCCTCTTGATCATGCATGATAGAGGTGAAGGCATTTATGTGTTTTTGTGCATTTCATCCATATTGATTTGTGCAACTCGGCCTCTTTGGCCATCATGCATCGTAATGTGATTGATGGCTTGAGAGCCGAGCACTACACACCTTTGAGCCTTAGACATAATAAGGGGTGTAGTTGTACAACATTTTCTTGCAAATACATTGCCATGCCTCTATTTGTGCTCTGTTGCAGCAAAAAGGAGAGTTTGCAGGAAGAAGTGGCCGATCGGCTGTCTAGTGTGCCGATCGGCTATCAATAATTGGCCGATAGCCTTGAAATTGGTCGATGACCCTTATTCTTTGGCCGATGGCCACACCTTTTGGCCGACTACCTCTCAGATGGTTCCTAAGGTAGGTCAAAAGTAGTACGGAAGTTGGCACAATTTTCAGAGGTGCAGAAGTGTGCAAACAAAGGCAACATAAGGCATGGTAACGGATTTTCAAGCGAGGAGATCGAGCATGCATCTTCAAACTCTCAGAACTGAGCTGAGGCTTTGTAATCTGTAATTAGCTTTACTTGTTAGTTAGCTTTTGAATTTGTAATTAAACTAGCTAATTTGTTAATTAGTTAACGTGTTGTAATAATTAGCTTAGTGTTAGCTAGTTATTCAATTTGATTATGTAATAATTAGTTTAATTAGCTTAGATTAGCTAGTTAGCTTCTTATTCAGACCCTCCGTCGAGAGGGCAAATTTTGTAATAAGTGTGCGTGAGTGTGTGAATGTCTTCCAACCCCACGTCTTTCTCCCTTTTACTTATCAGCTTTTGATGATTAGTTTTAGGACATATTTCAATTAGCATCCTTATGCTTCACATGCGTGCATCATTCATCTGTCTTGCATGCACCGGGCTTGGCGCATCATACAAACCGCATTGTGTTTTAATACATTTACTTGAATACGTGTTCAACAGCATGTTATCAAGTTGCATCTCATATGCCATCTTAGAATAGCCGAGCCTATTTCTAGTTGCATTTTAGCATGCGTTGCATTAGCCATCTTAACATGAACTAAGATCATGCATGATTTCTAACTAGTTCTTTGTTTTGACTCGGAGTACACTATATGTGTTTATGTTTTAGCATCTTGCATGGGTGTAAGTGTTGCCACGTTTAGCATGCTTGCCATGAGGCTAACTGCTTAAGTGTTTCACTGCATGAATGTCTATGGATGAAGGCTTCATTGTTTGAATTGGAACAATTCATTGAAATACGAGTTTTAAGCCCACTTTGCGAAGTGGCAAAATCTTGTTTTCTAAGCCCACTTGAGGGTGGCAAATCCACGTTTTAGCCTACTTGCGATTAGCACCTTCAAACCATTTTCAAACAAACAAACATGAGATGTTTTGTTCCAACTTAGGCGATTTAGTCTATACTTGTATGCTATGCGCATCACGTAGTAAGTTAGATTAATAACCAGAATTAGAGCACATGTGCTTTCAAAAACAAAATATCATGTTAGTACAGGCTGATCTTTGATCGGGCGAGCGGGGGTGCTCATTGCATGACCTTTCCCTCTCGTACCCAAGTTCTCGAGCCGAGGCAACTTTGGTGATAATGGACACATGGCCTTAGGCACGAATTAGGGTTTCCTAAATTTCCCAAAATAAAATATTTAGGTGGCGACTCTGTATCTAGCAAAGCAGTCCATGTTTGGCACTTCTTTCTTAAAATCAGTTTTCCAAAACAATTTGTCGGATTTGGACTCTTTGGTGATTTATCAATCTTGCATTGCACTTTGCAAGATTAGATTCAGAACCGTCACATGAGTCCGAACTGTAGTAGCTAATGAACAAAATGGATTTCGCGCCCTCGCGCACGGAGCCGTGACGTTCGGGCAGTCTACAATAACAAAACACACAAATCGTCATCCTACATCAGTAAATTTTGCAATCAACTATAAATTGAAAAACTAAATGCGTCATATTTTGAAGAAAAAATCAACTCTATGCCATAGCATCCCAACAATATAGCAATACAATTTTCATAAAATCGCTTAAATGGTGAAATTTAATTTTGTAAAAAAAATAATTCCTGCAACTCATCGGGTTTGTCAAATTAATGTGAAAATCATCAATTGAATCAACTATAGAATAGAAATTATTGCTTTACAAAATAGCCAAATTAAAAAGAGTTTAAAGTCATCAATAGCCATCAAGTATTGCTAGTATCAATACCTGAAAGAAAATGTATAGTAAGAAGAGTAAATTAAATAAGAAAAATTATAAATAGGTGATAAATTCACAAAATATTTAAAAACTCACTGATTTGTAATTTTCCCAATGAAATAAGAAGATGAGTAAAGAGAGCCAATATTACAGTTTGGTGCAAATCTCCATCATCCTATGAAAATAAAAGAGAACATAATTTTATTAAAAGACAATTAGAGGAAGGAAAATTGTATTTAAAAAGGAAAAAAATAAAAAGACAACTGACATGTCCAAAGTAGTGACAACTTACATGTCCAAAGTAATAAATCAATTCAATTCAAAAGAAAGACAATATTTTTTTTGGTATCACGTGGAGAACTCAATTGTAATAAACTGATTCAAAATAAAAGACCAAGTCAACACTCTTCCCATTAGTTTGTGGCTAATACCTGATAAATTGGTGAGTGTCACAATACCCCAAACTACAAATACCTGATTGAAATAACATACAACAAACAACATGGATTAGGCCAAATGCAAAGTATAACCTGACAAATAGTAGTCTATAGAAATTGTTTACATATTAATGTGAAAATCATCAATTACATCAACTATAGACAACTTTAGAATAGAAATTGTTGCTTTTAATAAATAGCTAAATTAAAAGATTTACAGTCATCCAATAGCCATCAAAAGTTGTACTGAATCCTAAAAAAAAAAAATTCAGGATTCAGTACAACTTTTTCCTCACAGCTCTTCATACATTTCGCCTGAATCCTCTCATTCTCTTATCTGTAAGCTCTCTCTCTCTCTCTCTCTCTCTCTCTCTGATCTTGCACGGATTTTCTTTGGAGAGAGTTTTTTTTGGTCCCCTGTAACTCTTTATTGAAACACCCATTATTCATCTTCTTGATGTAAAAATTTTTGTTATTGCTCACTTTTTCAAATTTTGTTTGTTGTAGTTGGTAATTATCTTCTGAACCAATAGGATATTCTTGATGCTATGGCTTTAATTTGTGATAATCTGTTAAACCCATGTTTCAGTTTGTGAAAGTTTCTTAGACCTATCTTTATCTCATTGTTTTGGATCTAATATCTAGAAATCTTTCTTTTTTTTTCAAAGAGTCAAGGTAGAGTTGCAGTAACAAAAGTTGTTCTTTGTAGTTGTCATTTAGGTAGAGTTGTGTTGTGTGGAGATGTCGAACAAGATTTAGTACTTATTTAGGGGTTGGATTGATGTAATGAAACATACAAACTGAACTTTGAGACCACCACAGCAAGGGTGCAAAAGTTTTATCTGGTTACTCTAATTTTGATTATATTAGCAGGTTTACACTAGGTCTTTCCTTGATGCACTCTGCTTCCACCATGCATATCAGCAGGTAAAAAATTCAACTTCAGTGTTTCTTTTATTTGTCCTTTTAAATTTGTATAGTAAAAAAAAAAAAAAAATGTTTAGTACAGTTAAGATGGTCTGAATCTTTTGATAAGTTCAATTAACAAGGACTATTCTATTGTTGCTTCTATGGTAATTTTTGTAATCACTTCCCCTACCATATTGTTATTAGCTTGCAATTTGTTTCATTCAGCATCTTGATACTCAACTGAGGGTTCAATGCACTTTTTTCTTAATAATTACATAGAGTACAGGGATGTATATGTGCAATGTTTCTCTTAGTTTATATCATCTGTCCGATGCACTTTTCTCTTAGTTCATATCATCTCTTAGTTCATTTTGACAGATTACTATTTTACATAAAACAACATATTACTATTGTTCCTCATTTTGAATTTTGGAGAAAAAATAAAACAACAAATTACTATTTTACATAATACCAAATGTTTGATGATATAGATATAAAACAACAGATTATTGCTCCTTTAAAAATATAGACATTGACACTTATAAAATTTTATTTTGATGATATTGTTTCTTTTCTCTCATCCAAGGGTTTGTTTGGGAATTGTTTATTTTATTTTATTTTTTGTGGCTTTTTAATTATTTATGAAAAGACTTATATAAAATAAATAGGAGTTATTTTTTGTGTTAGTTTTTGGCTTTTTAACCAAAATAGATAGGAGTTAAATTAATGTTTTTTTCTTTTTTTTCTTTTTCTTTTCTCCTTCAATTAATAGGTTGACAAAGTAATGTTATACAAACTAACAACCTTACAATTTTTTTTACTTATTGATGTGACACTTAGGGCATGTTTGATTAATAGTATTATAGCATAGAATTGAGATTGTTAGTTCATGGATTCACAATCCTATGTTTGATTGTTAGTTCATAATTTTAAGTATAAAAGAAAATAAAATAAAATAAAATAAAATGAATACATAATAAATGGTTATGTCCCGAATTTGATTGGATAACGAATTCTTCACTAATTCATAGGATTATTAATCCTGTTAATCAAACAAGACCTTATTACGTTATTAAAGTGGTACTATTTCAGATTTTGAGTTTTATTTATTGCATAAAACACCCGCTCATGAAACATTGGTAAGATTTATTAGTTTGCATACCATTTTGATAACATTCAAATTTGATTTACAAATAACCTCTCTGATTTCATTTGGAATGCTATTAAATGTCATTCTCAATATACACAACCAACTAATCATTAATTACGTTATCTTTTGTTTCAATAATCTTTACTCTAATGTTTGGATATCTTTAATTTTTGGATATTTTTTGTTTCAATAATCTTCAATAATCTTTAATATTGACAACAGGATTGGGACTTTTTTGTCTGAAGCATTGTGGACTTCCTAGAGACCTTTCATATCGAAACAAGGTAGAGATGTAGTAAGTATGAAAACCTGGGCTTTGTTATTATGTGATTATTTCTTTTGTTGAATCTTTATAATTCTGGTTCTTTTTTTTTTTTTTTTTTTTTTTGTCCTTACAATTGTCATTATTTGGGTTTATTAAAATCAAATTGGGGTGGGTGCGGTAGGGGGGGGGCAAGAAATCAACCTTTTTTTTTTTTTTTTAGTTTGTCATCTGCATATTTATGTGATAATTTAAGAATCATCATTCTTGCGTTTTTGTTAGATAACCTGCCATCATTTTTGTTTATCCATCATTGAACAATAATTGAGTTGCAAGTTTAATGTGTGAATATAATCAAAGTTAAGAACATCACTTTCTTGCCTTAATCAGAGCATTTGAGTGCATGACTGGTCAACAATTTCTAAATTATAAATTTCAACTCATGATAAAACCTTGCAGTGTGATGAGCTTCTTCTTCTCTCTTTTTTTTTTTTTTTTCCCATATGCTTTTACTTGAATAAAATTTTAATTGGCAACCCCATAAAATTTTAAATTTTTTTTGTTTGCATTGATAATTTTTTTTTTCTCTTTGTTTTGTTTAAGAAAATGTAATCTATTAAGGGTATTGAATCATGGTGTTAGGTAGAGATTTGGAAAGATAAAAGAAAAAAAGTGAGTAAAATATTAATGAAATATAATTCACATGTTTTCTTATATTTCATTTTTATTACCTTTTTCAAATACATATTCAAGTTCATGATCCAAACACAGTTTAAAATAATTAAATTGTTGGTATTTAGTTTCTCGCACAAGCTCATAATGAGCAAGACATTATTTGAAAATTATCAATGCCTAAAGCAGTGTATCATAACTTTTCTTAAATTGAGGAAGCAAAACCAATTTATAGAAGAAAAAAATAAATTAAGTAAACCAATTTATTTTTTATCTTTTCCTCTTCTTTTTTTTTTCACTTGGTAGAAATCAAATTTCAGGAATAGGTTCACTTGGTAGTTATTTATCTTTCAGTGCTTCAGTTATTTATCTTTCAAGGTCCACAAAATCCACAAATTTTAGAAATAATGTGCTATGAGATAATGTTCTTTTGTCCACATTTTTTGTGCTTATTTCACAATCATTTTAGTAACTCTTGGAAAGTCAATTCTTAGATCTTTTAAGGTTAATAATTCAATTCTCATAATATTTCTTTAAGGTTAGATATTTTGTTATGTACATTGAAATATTTCTTTATCATATATATCTTTTGTGAAACAAAGGTTAGCGTAGTTCTATCTTGGAGACGTTTCAGTGGTTGACCACCCAATGGATGAATTATTTTTTATGAAATTATTTGTTGGCTTTTTGACTTTAGCAGTTGACTTTATGAAATATATACTTTTTTTTTTCTTCTTTTCTATCTATTTGTCCACTTTAGGTGCATAAGTATATATTTCCACCCTTTGTTACTACATATATTTCTACTCATTTGCACCATTTGCTAAGAAAAATGGTAACATTCATTAATATTTTCTTTTAATGTTGTTTGGAGTCAGATTGTGTTACCAATCCTTGAAAATATCCTCATATAGACTGATTTATTATTTTTATTTAATGTTTGGAGTGAAATTATTATTTTAAAATTGTGTAGATGTGCAAAGCTTTTGTTATTTTTTAATTTTAATAAATAGATTCTTGGAAGCAAAGTACTAAGTGATTGATGTGTTTTATTTTTGTCTAAAGATTATTTGTTAATAAATAGATTATTTGTTAATTTTTTTACCTCCAGTTAATTTAATGGCTTTATTTTTGTCTAAAGATGCACACTTTAATTTGGGACATCTCTGTATGAGTGTTTTTAGGTGTGTTTGTATTTTGTTTTCATGCATAATTATTGATTTCTCATCTACAACATGTTTCTTTCCTATAACAAGTTTCATGCTCCATTGTACCAATTAAACGTATCTAAGGTCAGCTACTTCTCATGCTCCTTTTGAAAATTTAGTATTGTTTGATATTATTTTGCTTTTGAAACTCCATACATTTTGTTTTCCTTTTGTACTTATAAATGCACAATTTATAGATTGTGCTATGGCGGATTTGGGCAATATATTTTTGATACCTATTAATAGTTGGAGCTATTTGATGTTTATTTAAATTGTTTTTTGTTTTTGTTGCAATATATGTTTGTAGCATTTCATTACACCATGTTAACCCATTAAAGGTATCCAACAATAATTGGCTTCCATAGAGTAATTGGCTTCCATTGGGTAAGGTTTTTTTTTAGTTCATGAAATTTTTTAAGATTTAATATTGTCATGAAATTTTAGTTCATGAAGTTTTTTTTAGTTCATGAAAATTTTTAAGATTTAATATTGTCATTTCTAAGATTTAATAGTCATTTCCTATTGCATAACATTTGTTTAGGGTGCTTGGTTGAATTTTTTAAGATTTAATATTGGCATATGGTTGCTTGGTCTATTTATTACTTCCATTTTTGAATTTTTTTTTTTGAATTTTTTTAAAGTTTAACAAGGGAGCTCTGTTTTTGGTTAGTTTACTTTTTTGTTTTTTTTGGGACAAATTTGTTTGGGTTTACTTGCAGTGTTTATGAAAGAGATCATGCTTTAATTACACCTGAAAGTCATGTGTTCAACCCTTTACTTGATTGGTATATTCAATTGCAACTCTATGTTTTGACATGTGTCTTGGATATTGTTAAATGGATATAGCATGAACTGGAAATTGACGTTTTATTAGGATGTCTTTCTTTTATTTTATCAATCAAAAGAAAACACAACATAATCATAGTATATTGCCCTAGTTGTCTTATTGTTTTTTCTACTTGGGAGTTGATTATTTAAAATTATTTAAAATTCGAGAAGGTTGATTATTTACCTGGGAGTTTTTTTTACTTGTGCTCATTTTTTGTCAAGTGCTTCGAAAAAGGTAGTAAAACTAGAGGTGGAGAACATGCTAAGGTCAGGATAGCAGGACTATGTTAAGATTATAGGAAGAAAACATGTTAAGATTCGGGGAGCTGAACTATGTTAAAACTATAGGAGAAAAACATGTTAAGATCATTTTCATTTCAAGTATTGATACTAGCAACAGTTGATGGCTATTGGATGACTTTAAATCTTTTAATTTAGCTATTTATTAAAAGCAACAATTTCTATTCTAAAGTTGCCTATAGTTGATGTAATTGATGATTTTCACATTAATATGTAAACAATTTCTATAGACTACTATTTGTTAAGTTATACTTTGCATTTGGCCTAATCCATGTTGTTTGTTTTATGTTATTTCAATCAGATATTTGTAGTTCGGGGTATTGTGACACTCACTAATTTATCAGGTATTAGCCACAAACTAATGGTAAGAGTGTTGACTTGGTCTTTTATTTTGAATCAGTTTATTACAATTGAGTTCTCCGCGTGGTACCAAAAAAAATATTTGTCTTTCTTTTGAATTGAATTGATTTATTACTTTGGAGATGTAAATTGATTTATTACTTTGGACATGTCAATTGTCTTTTTATTTTTTTCCTTTTTAAATACACTTTTCCCCCCTCTAATTGTCTTCTAATAAAATTATGTTCTCTTTTATTTTTATAGGATGATGGAAATTTGCACCAAACTGTAATATTGGCTCTCTTTACTCATCTTCTGATTTCATTGGAAAAATTACAAATCAGTGAGTTTTTAAATATTTTGTGAATTTATCACCTATTTATAATTTTTGTTATTTAATTTACTCTTCTTACTATACATTTTCTTTCAGGTATTAATACTAGCAATACTTGATGGCTATTGGATGACTTTAAAATCTTTTTAATTTGGCTATTTTGTAAAGCAATAACTTCTATTCTATAGTTGATGTAATTGATGACTTTCACATTAATTTGACAAACCCTGATGAGTTGCAGGAATTATTTTTTTTACAAAATTAAATTTCACCATTTAAGCGGTTTTATGAAAAATGTATTGCTATATTGTTGGGATGCTATGGCATAGAGTTGATTTCTTCTTCAAAATATGATGCATTTAGTTTTTCAATTTATAGTTGATTGCAAAATTCACTGATGTAGGATGATGATTCGTGTGTTTTGTTATATAGATTGTCTATTCTTTGTTGCAGAAAATTTAATATTGGGGCTCCCTCCGCAATGTAAAGATGTGTCAATGCTTTCTTCAGATTGATTGGAAAATTATTTCAAATATTTTCCTTTTGTATCTTAATATGTAAACAATTTCTAAAGATTACTATTTGTCAGGTTATGGTATTTATGTTATCTGTATTATGTTATTTCAGTCAGATATTTGTGGTATGGGGTACTATGACACTCACCAGTGTATCAGGTGTTAGCCACAAACTAATGGTAAGAGTGTTGACTTGATTTTTTATCAAGTGCTACAAACTCTACAAATTTTAACATGATACGTACAATTTACAGTTACATTTTGATCCCAATATTATTTACATCAATAGTATAAGTATATTATTTATTTATTAAATAATTTTTCTATTTAAATAATATTAAAAAAATTATCAAGTCAAGCCGAACCGAGCTTGAGCTCAATAAATGAGCTTGATAAGTAAATGAGCCGACCTCGAGCTCAGCAAAGCTCAACTCGGCTCGATTCGTTTGTAGCCCTAAAGAGAATAAAGAAAAGAGAAGAGAAGATTGAGACTAGTTATGAGATGGGATATCTAAAATATTATGATTTGTACTTTTTTCAATATTACGTATTTTTTTGTCATTTTGAATATGAATATAATAGTAACAAAAGAATTTCATTAAATTGGGATGTGCAACTAATCTTTTGGAGTTCAAATAGAGCCACCTTATGATATATATACTAGTAAGAGCTATCTCAAATTTTTAATGCCTTTTTTCCATTAAATTTACATTTAATAAATAAATAAATAAAAATAGTGCTCAAAATCATCTCTAATATTTTTATCAAGGCAAGGGAAAAAATTTGCATCAAATTAAGCATTTTGTCAAAAAAACATAATGTATATAATTTACAAGGGTTTAAATTCTCTCAAGTTAACCATTCAACTTGAAAAAACAGTAGGGCTTAGTGGACTAGTTTAGGGCCGACCTTAGTGATCTAAATTGTTCCTTTATCGTCCATTTTTTAAAAATAAATATAATTTAAACATATAGTTACTAAATTACTAATGTTCAATCATCTTAAATGTTTGCATGAATATTTAATTCAACGAACTTTAAAAAATAAATAGATCAAATGACTAAAATCGGCTCTAAAATGAGTTCAACAAGCCCAAAATTATTCACTCAAGTTAGATAGTCAACTTCAGATAATCCAAACCCAATATAAAAACTCCCATACACCATGCCCTCCCAAATGTAATTACTGTGTATACTCTTTTGTGATTAATTTTTCACTTTCTCATGAATTTGGGAACAGGAATAATGAATGTTGCCATATAATTGAGTGATTTTTTATGCCCCATTTAGATAGTCTCACATTAATATTCTCAAAAATTGTGACATAACAGCCATTTATGTGCTTCCATTAGACAAAGCCCTAATTACAACTGAGAGGGAAAAATCCAATGAGCAGAATAGCCGAGCTATGTAGGTGCTCGGTCAAGAAGTATAGGACGAGCTATGTGTACAATTGAAGGGAATTCACACCAAACAAAGGACCGGACTACATGTGAAATAGGCTGACCTAAGAGTAGTTCGGGCTAATGACACCGTCCACTGTATGGACTGAGTAATATTTGGCCGAGCTGCGGTTGACCTGTCGAACAACTCAGAGCCGAGCCGATTGATGGAAGTTGGTAAATGGCCTTGTGCCATGTTATGGGTAGCACGGCAGGAGCCGCTACGTGGCCCAATTGGAGTGCGAGGAGGAAAACCCGCCAGTAGTACGCGTCAATACCGTTTGGCTGTTTTGGCCAAATGTTGTTTGGGCAGTATTGACACATACACGTGTAGGGAATAGAGAGGGCAGTACAGCCACACGTCCAGAAAAGGACAAGCATAGTGGTGCACGAAAAGACTATTTAAACTGTGCATCGCCTCCATGCACAAGGCTGGAGTTTTCTTACACACAGGGCTTTATCTCTCTTTTGTCACATTTCTCTCTCTCTCTCTAAAAGGGTGCTAACTTGACTGTCAGAGGGGTTTTCCGGCATCACACCAGCCGAGTAGCTCACCGTCGCTTTGTTCTCAGGTTGAACAATGTTGTTCGAAGCAGCATGGAGCTTGGACGCGAGGAGTACGGAGAGCGACAAATATTTCCTTTCCATACAATTGGCACTGTCTATGGGAATCTAACAAATAAAACCTTCTCCTCCAAGCTTTTCCGGTCATCTTTAATGGCGAACAACGACAACATTTCCCTATCCTCCATCGATAGCATCATGCTAGAGTCTGTTCGACACAGAAATGGCCTGCCCGCCATTCTGACAATGGCTGGTTTGGAGACCTCCGCACGAGGACTTCCTAGAGCTATGCGAGACAAGCACGCAAGGAGTTCTGGGCACTCTGTCAGCCCAAAAGAGCGTCGTTGATAGTGAGACTCACATACTCAGTACTTGGAAGACAAGCTGAGAGACCAGGATACCATCATCAAGAAGATAATGACAGAAATGGAGGCCATGAAACACCAGATGAAGGAAAATGGCATTGCTGAAATGGGAAACCACAGTGAGCACGCCCATTATCGTTGTTCCGGTAATTAGAATAGACACCGCACCCCTTCACTCTCCGTTATGAGAAGCTTCAGAGCTAGAGACTACGTCGCACCGGCAGTGACATTTCGTATGCAGGACAGTAGTTACCACCCCTCACGTCTGAAGATGGTGTCGAGATATTCACACTCCGACCAATTGAAAGACCTGAGGGATGTGTTGGAGGAGCGCACTCGCTGGCGAAAAGCACAGAGGGTGCCCACATTACAGCGGCTGCCCCTAGAGGGTGAGCCAATGAAGAGGTCACCATGCCACCACCATGCTTGGCGGCACATGTGCCACCAGAGAAAGAGTTGGCAAGGCTGAGCGCCACCCCTTTTTCCAATGAGATTGAGAACACACCGCTCCCCCCCGAGTTCCATTAACTAAAGTTCACACTCTATGACAGAAAGACTGATCCGTACATACACGTAAGCCACTTTCGGCAAGTTCTGGCTAGGCACAGGCAAAATGATGCACTCATGTGCCTTGTTTTTCCATCAAGTTTGGGCAAGTTGGGCCTAAAATGGTTCGAGAGGCTATCGAAGGAGAGCATTGAGGGGTGGCAACAGTTGGCAAAGGCATTTGTCACCAAATTTAAGACAAACGCCAAAACGCCCAAGGAAGTTGACCATCTCTTGGGAGTAAAGATGGAGTCAGGCGACTCCTTAAAGGCGTATAACACTAAGTATTATGAGACTTTCAACGAGATTCTTGATTGCCCGACCAACCTTTCAATCACTTAGTATAAGCACAATCTTCCAGTTGGACATCGACTGAGAGACTCACTCATAATGAATCAACCGTCAACCATGGAATTGCTCATGCAACACATTAATGATCACATCCGAGTCGAAAATGATGCAGCCGTAGCTACCGTGACGGCAAGTCTGGTAGTAGAGGACAAGAAAGTAGTGGGAAAGGTTCACGCAGTCAGATAAGATGATGGCCATGCAAACCACCATAGAAGAGATCTAGGGAGTTCGATTTTGGAAGACGTCTGTAAGAAGGTCAAGGAAAAGGGGCATAAAACTTGCAGAATATAAATGGTCAATCCATTTCCAGAACATCAAACTCTGTCAATCTAAAGTTTTGTTCTTAGTTCTATTTTTGTAACCCTTTTTGTCATTAGCGCAATGAAACAAGTAGACCATTTTCTTAAAAATTGTTGTATTTTTGCCTTGCCAAGCAGATTTAGGCCTCATTTGGGGAGTGACTATTTTAGCCAAAAAGCCAAAAAGTTACTAAAAGTTGTCATATCACCTCTCTACTTTTTTGCACATCTTTTCGTAAAAAGTCAAAAAGTTACTAAAATAGCCTGTTCCCAAATGAGGCCTTAGCGCGGTCCAAGAGGCAACTAACGATCATCTTGATGGATTAGAATTCCTTACCAAGCTGATCTTGCTCGCCAAGATAAAGTTGGTGTTTTGTTCAACTTTAGAATTCCTTGCCAAACGAATTTTGCTCGGTAAGAGGTTTGTTGACGGTTTTGATCGACTTTGGAATTCCTTGCTGAGCGGATTTTGCTCGGCAAGAAGTTTGTTAATGGTTTTGATTAACTTTAAAATTCCTTGCTGGGCGGATCTTACTCGGCAAGAGGTTTGTTGATGGTTTTGATCAACTTTGGAATTCCTTGCTGGGCGGATTTTTCTCGGCAAGAGGTTTGTTAATGGTTTTGATCAACTTTGGAATTCTTTGCCGAGCGGATCTTACTTGGCAAGAGGTTTCTTGATGGTTTTGATCAACTTTGGAATTACTTGCTTGTCAGATTTTGCTTGGCAAGAGGTTTGTTGATGGTTTTGATAAACTTTGGAATTCCTTGCAGATGTGGGTTTTGTTCGACAAGAGGTTTGTTGTCAAACTTTGGAATTCCTTGTTGAAGAGTAAGCTCAGCAAGAGGGAGAGTTGGTGATTGGTCAAACTACATGAATTCCTTGCCTAAAGAAGATTCAGCTCGGCAAGAAGAGGAGTTGGTGATATGCCTAACTAGGTGTATTCCTTGCCTAAAGCAGACTTAGCTCGGCAAGAGAGAGAGTTGGTGATTTACACGAATCAAGTTGGCCCCAAGGCTCTATCCCCTCCTTGGCTAGTTCAAGGTGAACGTCACAGGGGATTGCAAATCCCTCACAAAAATCAACAATTGCTCCTAATGAGCTCACTCTTAAGCAAAATTTGCCCATAGAGCTCGGTTAAAAAATTTGCTGAAGGAATAGCCCAATCGCTCAATTGTAGAATGCCAACAAATGCTAATTTTGATGTGTCTGGCCAAATCCTAGTCCAATCTGCAAGCTGAAAAAGTAAAGTGCATTATGTTCAAGCCTTAGCGCGGTTTGTAAGGCTCTATGAGTTATACTCACTTTACTCAATTCTTCTTGCCATTTGATGGCCTAGAAGGTAGCTCGGTCATGAGCCGGAGGCAGCATTCTTAGCTCGGTTATGGAGCCCTGATGAGATTTTTTGTTTGGTTAGGCTTAGTGGTATTGCATGTTAGCTCGAATTTAGCCTAGTCATAGGGTAGACAACTTATTTAAAAGCATTTTTACTCGGTTGTAAAGCTATGGAAAGACTTTAGCTCAATTTTGAAGCAAAAGGAATATTCCTAGCATGACCGCCAAGCTAAAGGAATTTCATTCAAAAATCAAAACAAGTGTTGTTGCCTAAGAGGCCATTAGCTCGGTATGGAAGGAAAAGTTGTGTATTTGGTTTTCAAAACAGAAACTAAGCTAATAGCTCGGTTATAGAGCAAGTGCGATCGTGTCAAGTCTTGACCCGAAAGAAAGTAGCCCGGTTGTAGGACAAGTAAAAAGCTAATTGATGGTAGCTTAGTTATGAGCTAAGGGGCAGTGTTCCTAGCTCGGTCATGGAGCTAAATACACATTTTTGCTCAGTAATAGAAAGCTTGGTCTCAATGGAAAGCACGGAGCAATTATAGCTCGGCTATGTGCATAGTTCCTAGCTTGGTCTCAAAATTGAGGAATTATGAGTTGACGCAAAATTACAGCTCGGTAGTGGGGATTTTTTTTTTTTTTTTAATTCAGTTTATTGAGAACATAGCATAAGCTCGGTCACCAATGGAATTCTGCATCAGAGCATTAGACTGTTTCCAAAGCTTCATGGTGGGACCTTCCAAGCACAAACATATTAATTAATATGTTTGTTGTTGAATTCATGCACGAGCAAGATTTCTAAATGGGACCAAGCAAGCATTTTCATTACAAAATTTGTTTGGCTTTGGAAAAGTAAAGGCTTGCATTCCACCAAATGCAAAAATGAAGCAAATGGCGTCATTGGAGCACCATATGTTGGGTCAGGCTGTGCACAATAAGTGGTTGACACGAAGGTTGAAAAACATTTTGAGAAAATTGAAGATTTGTATAGCCGTGCAATGTAGGCCCTGGAAGCAAGTGATAAAACTTGACCGAACCATCATGAAGCTTGAAGTGAAGTTACGCAAGAATGAAGTAATCCCAATCAAGTTACAACCGATGGAATTAAGGGACAATTGAGAGAGGAAAATCCAATGAGCAGAATGACCGAGCTATGTAGGTGCTCGATCAAGAAGTGTGGGACGAGCTATGTGTACAATTGAGGAAAATTTACACCGAACAAAGGACCGGTCTACATGTGAAATGAGCCAACCTGAGGATTGTCCAGGCTAATGACACCATCCACTATATGGACTGAGCAACATTTGGCCGAGCCGCAGTGGACCAATCGGATAACTCAAAGCCGAGCAGATTGATGGAAGTTGGTAAATGGCCTTGTGCTGAGTAATATGTAGCACGACAGGAGCCGCTACGTGGCCCAATCGGAGTGTGAGGAGGAAAACCCGCCAGTAGTGCGTGTCTATACCGTTTGGCTGTTTTGGCCAAATGTTGTTTGGCAGTATTGACACATACACGTGTAAGGAATAGAGAGGCGAGCGTCTGACCGCAGCGTCGAAAGAAACGGCGAGTGGTTCGCGCAGAAGCTATTTAAACTATGAAGTGCCTCCATGCACAGGGCTGGAGTTTTCTTACATACAGGGCTCTATCTCTCTTTTGTCGCATTTCTCTTTCTCTCTAAAAGGGTGCTAACTTGATCGTCGGAGGGATTTTCCGACATCACACCTGCCGGGCAGCTCACTGTTCTCAGGTTGAACGACGTTGTTCGGAGTAGCATGGAGCTTAGACGCGACGAATATTTCGTTCCCATACAGCAACAAATAGATTTTTATTTATTTATTTATTTATTAACAAGTGCAATTAGAGGAGTTGTTAAGAAACTTAAAATGCTTGCATATAATGCACAAAAATAAGTGCAACAAAGACTTGTAAAAAGCTCATATGACATTAGCAAACTCCACTTGAACTCCACAAAAATAAGTGCAACAAAGACTTGTAAAGAACTCCACTTAACAAACTTCATACAGCTTGAAAAATAAAAATAAAAACATCAGCAACAACAGAACGAGTACCCAGGCCATCATATCAGAACTCACAATGGAAATCATAGAGAAGAGAAGAGGAGAAGAGTTGACAAGGCAATTAGAGAGCCTTGAGAATCTCATCAGCACCGGATACAGTGAACTCCCCACCTGATTCAATGTTTGCAACCTTCACCTTGAGATCATCAACCAACAAAGCAAACCTACGAGAGCGAGTTCCAAGTCCTTTCTCTGCAAGGTCAAGCTCAAGACCGAGAGCATGGGTATAGGTTGCTGAACCGTCTGCAAGGAACTTCACATGCTTGTTCTCGGGGAATGTCTTAGCCCATGCCTTCATCACAAATGGGTCATTCACTGCAAATTCAATTGAGCACAGCAATTACATTCAGTTGTAGAATTTGAGATCAAGTAAATTGATGAGCATCTTAATTTCTGTAAAAATTGCTATGTTGGCATATATCCGTTTTGCGTTGTATCCATGTCTCATGTTCGAATCCATACTTCTTAGCCATCAAGGATCCTACTACGTCGTTTACATGTAGACCTAACTTGCATTGTATATAAATTAATCGCTAGTGTCCCAATGACATCTGGTATGTAGCATTTTTTCAGAGAAAATATTAATCCATCAGTTTCTTGAGTGAAGATATGATTTTATATATAGAAGGGAATTAATCGTGTACAACTTCTAACTTGCAAAGATTGTGAAATTATGTACTAACAACAAAACAAAGAAACAAAAGGCTGAAGTTTAAAAGTACCACTAATACACAAGATTTCATCAACACCCTTTGCCTTCAGCTCCTCTGCTTTCTCAATGAAACCTGGGACATGCTTCATGCTGCCATCCAAAAGAAACATAAAAAAACTCAGAATTCCAGACCTGGCTTAATTACATTATGTAAATCAATCAAAACAGTGAGATGAGAAACAATAGAATGAAACTTATGTTTACAGGCAGAAATACAAGGACATCAAACCAAAAAATCGAAGGCTGAACTTATATAGCCTAATAGTCTAAAAATGCATAATTTAACCAAAACCATAAGCACAGTCAAGCTAATGAAGAAGAATGTGTGTGATATAAGGACTTTAACGACATAAAGAAGACAACCTGACACCTGACACGACCATATTCTATTACGCGTATTCTTATTTAGTTAAATATTTTACCAAAACGGGTAAAATTAATCACCAGACATACATAAACAATATGCCACCTAATCAAAGCAGCAATCATTTCATGAAGAAAATTTCAATTAAACAATCACATTAATCGAGTACAACCAAATTCAGGTCATGACTTCTGTTTTACTGAAAATCTTCACAATTGACAATGGCTTTGTGACCTTTGTCCCTTTAAAGGCACAAAACTGCCCAAAACAAAATCGGTCCATTCAATTCTGAGGAGCAAGCCAAAACGACCTTAAATCCTTGATATATTAGAGCATTATTTTGTTTAAAAAAACATATTCCATCTAAATGGTTTCTAGTGGTTTTTGTTTAATTTATATGCATGATTTAATATAAAATTAAGGGTTGCTTGGATATGTGTGAACAAGGAAGGGATTTGAGGTCAAATTGATAAACTGCAACAAAAGCAGACAAGTTAATAAATAATGTTACAATACACATACCTTTTGTGTACCATCATAACCAAATCATTTTCTGTCATAATAACATAATGGATCATAACCAAACCCATTCGAGCCATAACCAAATACTCTTTGGTCATAAGTCATAACCAACATCACAATATCACGATGTGTCGTAACCAAAAAACCCTTTGTAACAACCAAAATAACAACCACACGAGCTTATATAACTAAGAGTCATAAAAAGTCGTAACATCATGATAAATCAAAACCAAATGTCACAAAGTCATATGGTACACTCATTTTTTCAATGTATTATAGAATTTCACAAGTTAAATATAGAAGATAAATATATATACACATATATTCGTAGGTTCTTTTTTACTACAAAGAGAATTCATAACCTGATTTCAAAATACTATTATTCTTGAATAATTAAGATGAAATACTAGAGATTTGAAATCCATCGTTTATAATAGTTTTAATCGCTGCCAATGATCATCAATCCCCATATCAATCTCATTATAGCATATCAAACATAGTGTATTCTTCAATTATTACATCCATTCATTTCTTTTCAAAATCAAAATATATTTAGTATTTCCTTCAAAATCTCGGCAAAATCAAACACCAACACAAAACGTTAAAATCTTCTTTTCCCCGTTTTCTCGGGAACCAAACGGAGTAAAAGAGAGAGAGAGAGAGAGAGAGAGAGAGAGGAGTAGACCTGCAAGTAGGAGTGAAGGCACCGGGGACGGCAAAGAGAATGACCTTCTTGCCGGCGGCGATGGAGTGTACGGAGAGGTGTTGGAGCTCATCGTTCTCGTCGAAATAGGCCAGCTTTCCATCGGCAATCACATCTCCCACTGCTATCGGAGCCATGTCTGATTCTGATCTTTTCGATTCGCTTATTTCTTTCTTTCGATTCGAATTTCACCCAACTGTGATATGACACTACTGCGGTTGAGGATGGGTGTTGAATGTAGTATATATATAGACACGTGTTATTTGCTAAATTTATAAAGCGTTTGGAGTCCGCACAGATCCTAATAAAAATCTCTAGGTTACGTCCCACTTGTATGAAACGCCCCCATTCCCTACCGGACAAGTATAACTTTCGTGTTGGCCGGCCGTCGGCTATAAATTTTATATGTGTTCGCCAGCGATACAATTGACTTCACGGCATAAATTAAAAAATTTAGGCCTTGTTTGGCATCTACTATATAATCCATCTTTTTATCTTTTTATCTTTTTTCCATCACATCACCTCTCTACTTTTCTGCACATCTTTTCGTAAAAAGACAAAAAGTGCACTTTTTTAGGACACCCCAAACCAACCCTTAGAAAGTCAAAAAATTATTATTTTATTTAAGTTATATCATTTTATTTAAGTCATATTATTTTTTTATTACATTACTTTGAACTCAACTCATACTTTATAAAAAATCAAAAAATACACTTATTTAGATTAACTAAAACAACTCCATTATTTGAAAACTTCACTAATAGTTAAAAAAGCACTTTAATATATTTTATATGATAAAAAATAATAAAAAGGGAATTTAAAAATATGTGTTAAAATATGTTAAAAGTTTATTAATTTTAAAAAGTAAGTGATGGTACAATAAATGAGTTCAGATCTTCGGCCGCGCTTTCCAGCAGCGCTTCCAGCAACCCCTACAAAACGACGTCGTTTTGTATTTTTTATTTTATTTTATTTTTTTTTTTTTTGGCCCCTTCTTGTTTTGCTTTCCCCCTTTTCGTTTTGAACCCTAGCCTCTGATAGAGAGAGAGGCGATCTGGGTTTGATTTCTTGGGTTTTCTGAAGCCCCAAAGATGAACTAGAAGATTGAACCTGACACCGGAAACAAGCAAACTAATCAAGTCGCCGCCACGATCCAACTCCAACTCCAAGATCCCTATATCTCCAATCCTCCATGGACGATCGAAGGGAAGAACACAAAGACACCGGATACAAGCAAACTAATCAAGCCGTCACCGCCTCCACCATTTTCGATTGGATTCTTCCTTTGGTAAGTTTGTTTTTGTTTTGATTCATTACAACATTCATTCCCAGGCTTAATATTTTTTTTGATTCATTCACTTCACTCCACTCCTCACATTTTTGTTTGATTTCCTTTTTTAAAAAAATGGGATTTCGTTTACAATGGAGGTTGATAACAATTTTAGTTATGATTTTCTAAAAAAAAGTTGGGTTTTGTTATGATTTTTCTTTTTTAAAAAAGTAGGTTATGTTTTGATTCACTTCAAAATAAATAAATAAATAAATAAAAATAAAAATAAATTGGATTTTTGATCATCAATCAATTGTGAGCAAGAATGATCCTCAAAGTTTTGCTGGTTTTATCTAATTCTGTTGTTAATTCTATTCTTTCCCAACTTCTCTTTTTGTTGCAAACCAACTGTTTGATAAATGTCTTGAGAGATTACAATAACTATCATACCATTGATTACTATCAGTGAAGAAAAAAAAAAAATCTTAAATATCTTCATATGGGAAGTGGGAAATATGATTTTCAAATAATTTGAGAACCATGATTTGTTGATAATTTGATGTAGGTAATGATAAAAATTGAGAACCATGATTTGTTGATAATTTGATGTAGGTAATGATAAAAATGAATTGGCTGAACAAAACATTGGTTCAAAAATTATGGAGTGAGACTCTATATTAAAAAATGTATTGACTCATCCAAAAATAATTTGAGAACCATGATTTGTTCTTTTGTTTTCTTTACTTCTGACTTGCAAGCTCCATGAAAAATCAAAGGTAAGTAGTTCAATCATTTCACTAGTCATGAAATCCACTTTTCATACATTACATTAAGTATGCCATACAAGCATACACATCCTTTAGATACTGCATATTTAACAAGTCATTCACGCTCCACACCTTTCATGTTTATTTGACATCAACTCATTATGCTAGGTTGGAAAAGTCAAGTTTTGAAATGGATATTTTAACTTCAACGAACTGCCCTATATGTAAGTGTTTGAAGTGTGAATTCAAACTGTGCTATGTTTCCCTTCATATTGCCATATAGCGGGCTTCAAAGATGAAAAAAGCTGTGTTTATTTTGAGAGACATGCTAATTTGTTTAACACATTTCCTCAAGCTTTGTATTTTCAAACCCTGATGTGAGTTCAGAAAAGTGTAGTTCAATCGTTTCATACAAAATCAATTTTTCATTTCATGACTAGTTCCTTTAACAGGGGATTGCAAGCTCCATAAAAAATCAATTAACCAACAAAATCATTTCTTTGAGCTACAACTCTGCCAAAAGAAACTAATATAACAAAATTCAAAGTGCAGAAGCATAAATTAGTGAATCAATTTGGCTACAAACACTGAAGGTAAGTAGTTCCTGTAAAAAAAATTATTGGTAAACCAAAATTTCCTCATGTTTAGCTAATCACGTGTTTCAAGAATGTATTTTTCACTGATGTTATGCTTGAAATACATGCTAAATATAATCATTATATACTTCTTGATATTATAGCCTCGGAGGAGCAGACTAGTTTGAGCAGCCTCGGAGGAGCACATATGTTTTTGAGGCTTCAAAGAATGGCACTTACCAGAGAAAGAAACCAAGACACAACCAAGACACAACACCGATAGGCCAAAACAAAAAATGAAGATACTGTATCCAAAGGAGATGAAGTTGACACCTGAGATCACTTTTGGGGGTGCTTGTATTTGTATGGGGTCTCATGTAGTTTTTATTTGTACAAAACAACCTTCTATCTTTCTTTGTTCGTATTTGTATGGGGTCTCATGTACTTGTATTTAACTTAAAATTTTATTTTGTTTCAATTTGAAAGCTCAAGAAATTTTATATAGGTCGATACTTGCTGTCATTTACTTTCTTGGTTAGACTAAATACTTGATAACATTTGTAGCCCAATGGTACACAAGTATACTAATATAGTTGTGCTTTGATTCATGTGTGTTTCTCACAACATTGTGATTGAATCTGTTTTCAATAGCCATTTCATATGGAGAAATAGTTTTTTTTTTCTTTTTCTTTCTTTAATTGAAAATTGAGCTTCTTACTTAAATTCAAATTTAAATTTATAATCCAAACACAATCAAAATCAATTCCTACGAAGATGAAAATGAAGAAACTGGAAACATTAAACTCACAAATCAATGAAGTTATATCTTCATGAATAACCAAACAAAATTGTAACAGATTGATGTTCAATCCCAATGTATGAACATATCAATTACCATATACAACAAAAAAAGACTAAACAACACCACCTAAACAGTAATTCTAACAAACCAAAAACTAATTAGCTCAGTTGAATTCCCATCCATCAATTAGTAGCCCATCTAATAGTTTAAAGTATCAAACATCATCTTCTTCTTGCAACTGGTCACAAGTTGATAGCATCTGCCCAAACCCCCACCTAAATTGTTGACTTGTCTCCAAACCTCCAGTTACATCACAAGTGTTTAGATTAACAACCTGACAAATAAAAAATATAAATGAAGTTAACAAGGATCAATTTAATAGTCTGTTTATTGAAAACCAGTCAGAAAGAAAATTTTAGTTTGCAACAAAAATTCTTCAAGATCATTGTATACCAAGATCTTCTCTCAAGACATTTATCAAACAGTTGGTTTGCAACACAAAAAGTAATACAAATCACAAGAAATGCTTCCAAAATGCAAACCAGAAATTTCAGTAAAAAAAAAAAGGGTCTATAAAAGCACTTTCATACCCCCTCTAGAAGAACCGCCATTAGAAAGAGAGAGAAGAAAAAGCACAAGCAAAGCAAGTGAGGTTTGAACAAAGGCAGAGAAGAGAACCCAAGTCTCCATATCTTTCTCTCAATCTCAAATTTTCAAAATGAGTACCATGAAATTTTGCCACGAATGGTCAGTTCTTCAATCCTCCATTTTTCTACATTCACACTCACAGATATGTATGCACATATATATGTTCATTCAGCTGTACATAACAGCAAGGAATGAAAATGATGATGAAATGGACCTGGTCGCGTCCCTCCGCCATCTCTATCCGTCGTGTTCCTCCGTCTCTCCGCCGCTCTCTCTCTCTTTGTCTCGCGTCTGTCTGTTCGTTTCTGTGTTAGGGCTTAACACAGATGAAAGAGTAAGAGATGAAACTGAAAAAATGGGGGAAACTCAAAATTTGAAGGGAAAAAAAAAAAAGAAAGAAAGAAAAGCAGCGTCGTTTTTGATAGAAATTTCTGAAGAGTCTTTGCAGAATGTGCGGCCGATGATCCGGACTCACAATGAATATGTTAAAATATATGTTATGATGTGTGTTAAAGAATATTTTAAAAACTAATTTTTTATTAACTAATCATCCTATGTAGTGCGTTTCATAATTTTTCAACCACACACTTCCTAATTTGGAAACTAATTTTTTATTAATTAAAAAATATAATTAATTATTATATTTGCCTATAATACACACCTTTTTTACCATACCATACCATACCATACCATCTCCCTTTGATTTTTTAATTAAAATTTGAAGTGAAATAAATTAAAATATTTAAGAATGACTTATTAATTATTTTTTTATCAAAAGTAAAGAAAATGAAAAGGAATCTTTTTTCATTTTTTTTTATGGGTTTTTGTTTTGGTTTTTTTTTTTTTTAAGTAATTTTTTTTGACTAAATTAGTTTATTGTCAAATAACCCTAAATTAGGAATCTTTTTAATTTTTCTTATGGGTTTTTGGTTTTTTTTTTTTTTCTAAATTTTTTGACTAAATTAGTTTATTGTCAAATAAACCCTAAATTTCCATACAAGTTTTTAATTTGTTAAGAAATTAACCAGTAAATACTCAGTTTGTAGTCATTTAATTGTGAATGAATTTAACAGTTAGTCGGAATAACACTCTTTCTTCTTTTCATTTTATTAAAAATAAGTTGGGTGAAATTTTAAAAGAATTTCATGCTTTCTAATAATAAATAAAAATCAATAATTCAATAATCTATTATTGGACCATAGCCATTTATTCCTAGAAGGCACCAAAAAATTAAAAAACAATAATTCATCATTTATTATTTTTTAAATGTTTCACAAGTAGAAAGCACTAAAAATATATATATATATATATACATATAAAAGGTGACATGGGAAGTAATCTTTTCAAATAGCCTACTTTGAAAAGTTGGTTAAAAGTCAACTTTTTAGCTTTTTGATTTTTTTAGGTCATATCACATTTCTACTTTTTTACATGTTAGTCCCTTTTTAAAAACAAAGAACAAAATTAATATGAATTTCCTATTTTCTCCTTTTTTAAAATTCATTAACATTAATTGTAGTGGTCGGGTCATGAGCTGACCCATTTTATTCTTTTTCGTTGGGACACAGGGTTGTCCCAAGTGACTTTGACCTTGTCAGGGTGGTTTGGACTCTTGGTGTGCTTCAGGTTGGCTACAAAGTAGTAGCCAAGTGTGCTATGTGAGCTTAGTTGCACCCACGACCATAGGCATCGTAGCCGTGATATTGAAGGGTGGAGGTTGCGTCCACGATGGGCCACAAACCGATCGCGACTGAATGTGGCCTTCAGGTCAATTCACTAGGGAGAGTTGCATTGCCCGTGGTGGGCCGCAATGAGGGGCCACAATTAGCTTGATCGCACCTGCAGTATCATGGTCACGCCCGTGACTAGGGTTTTGGAGCAGTCACACCCGCAGTATATTCCATCACGCCAGTGATAGTTAGCCTATTTAAAACGTCAGTGCGTGGAAAATATCACTTTTTCTGGTTCTCGCTCTCTCATCTCTCTCTCTCTTTCTCTCTCTCTCTGTCATTTTCAAATGTTTTAAGCTTTCAAGCTTGGGTTTCATCTATTTTGAGTGATCTTTGTTGTTCACCTTGTGAAATTAAATAAATAGATTTATGAAGAAATCAAATTATATATATACTAAGAACACATGCTGATAATTACAACTAAAGTTCAACAGAAACACACAAAATAATCAAAGGGTAAAGAGATTTAAACCGGCTCGTGACGGAAGTAGTTTCTTAAAAGCAGATTTCGTGCCTCACGGTCGAGTGCTTGAGGAAACCCGCGTCTGCCTCCCAAGATACGACGGTCAAAACCAGCCTACTGGCGAAGCACTCTGTCTAGCTTAGCGAACAAAACAATGGCAGACTCTCACATCAGAGGCACTTTCAGCAAACCGACTTGTGAAATAGAAAGAAAAATTTACGTGTTTGAGACTTGACAGAGGGTCTCAATTTATACATGTATAGGGAGAGAGGAAGAGCTCTAGCCTTTATGGTCTTTGGTCAAAATGCACCATTAACCTCTGCAATAAAGGCAGGAGTTACAAACCCCATTAATGCAGGAGTTACAAATCTCATTAATGCAGGAGTTACAAATCCCATTAATGCAGGAGTTACAAACCCCATTACCTCTTTCATGAAGCTAACTTCTTGAGTCAATTTTTCTTTCATATCTTAATGGTTTTTGACCATTCTAAGCGTGGTGTCTGATCTCATAGCAAAGTATCTAGACCCACTTAGACCCAACTCGAGAGATGGTTGGGACCCACTTTAATATTTAATTAAAGTCACCAAAAACTCATTTTTTTCCAACAATCCCCCACATGAATAAAAATTGACCGAATGACTCAACAAACGGACACCGTTCAACAATAATGACTCGGAGAGAGAGTACAACGGATTAACCCCGACATCAGAGAAGGTAGCTTTTGGCTTTGAACCTCTCCCAGTGAAAACCTATCGAGTTCTTGGTGATCGCTGAATATGACATCTTGAACTGCTTCGCCGCTTATGTAAACCGAGACAATAGATCTCACACGGGAATTACTCCTACCACCATTCTGTTCTCACTGGTGTGCCCTGTGTGGCCCTGGACACTAGCCTGGTTCAGCGAGTGGTTTCAAAGAATCTTGGCCTTCCCAATTCTTCTAGAAGCGGCCCCACTTCACACTCACATAGGTGACTCTACTTGAGTATCTGCTATACTCACCAACAGCCTTAACACACTAGAGTCATTAAAAGCTCACTTAACCTCTACACTTGCAGTATCAGCGATAGAAGGAATGGTGGAGGTTTAACCTCCTCGATGACATACCACCGTTATATACGCAATTAGGTTGTCCCATTGAACCTAGATCTTGGGATCTCCAAATAACTAGGTTGGGTTTCCATTCCAGAACTTCCAAAGGCCTTAACCCCATTCCTTTTGACGACGTTTCACTAACACTCGATTTAACCCTTTGGTTAGCGAATCCGCAATGTTGTCCTTAGACTTTACATAGTCTATAGAGACAACTCCATTCGAGAGTAGTTGTCGATGGAATTATGTCTACGACGGATATGTCTAGACTTTCCATTATACATATTACTCAGGCCCTACCAATTGCTTGATTGACTATCACAATGAATACAAATAAGCGGTACGTGTTTAGACCAACGTGGAATATCTTCAAGAAAATGGCAAAGCCATTCACTTCTTCCATTGCTTTATCCAAAGCAATAAACTCGATTCCATCGTTGATCTAGATATACACGCTTGCTTGGAAGATTTCCAAGACACTACCGCTTCCACCAAGAGTGAACACATATCCACTAGTGGATTTTGAGTCTTTTATATCTGATATCCAATTTGTGTCACTATAGCCTTCAAGCACCGCTGGATATCGAGTATAATGCAGCCCATAATCCCGAGTGTAGCGTAAATACCTTAACACCCGCACAATGCCCCTCCAATGAGAAGCATCGGGATTACTTGTGTATCTACTAAGCCTGCTAACCGAGTACGCTATATCCGGCCTAGTACAACCCATCAGATACATTAAACTTCCAATTACCCGAGAATATTCTAACTGTGAGACACTCTCATTATTGTTCTTGGTAAAATGTAGACTTAAGTCTACAGGTGTCGATGACACACTCGTATCTGATCCACTAAACTTCTCAAGTATCTTATCAACATAATGAGACTGAGCTAGTACAATTCCGTCAGAGATTCTGGTAATCTTAATTCCCAGAATAACATCTGCAATGCCTATATCCTTCATGTCAAACTTAGAGTTTAACAACTTCTTGGTAGTTTTGATCATTTCATCGTTACTACCTATAATGAGCATATCATCAACATATAGACACAAAATGACATAACCTCTGTCAGTGTCTTTGACATAAACACACTTGTCACATTCGTTGATTCTAAACCCATTTGACAACATTGCGTTGTCAAACTTCTCATGCCATTGTTTAGGCGCTTGCTTCAAACCATACAAAGATTTGACAAGTTTACAAACTTTCCTGCTTTGCCCTGGAGCTGAAAAACCCTCAGGTTGCTCCATGTAGATTTCTTCATTCAAATCTCCATTTAAGAAAGCTGTCTTTACATCCATCTGGTGAATTTCTAGATTGCGCAGCAAAGAATCGCAATCACCATCCGAATGGATGTTATCCTAGTAACGGTGAGTACGTATCAAAGTAATCCAGCCTTCTTGTTGCCCTGCACTTTGATAACGAGCCTTGCTTTATACTTGTCAATTGACCCATCGGCCTTCATCTTTCTTTTAAAATCCATTTGTAGCCTAAAGGCTTGCAACCTGGAGGTAAATCTACCAACTCCTGTGTGGTTTTGTAAGATGGAGTCAATCTCACTTTGATCGCTTCTTTCCATAATGGACTCTCGGGAGAAGTCACAACCGTGGAAAGTTTGAGGTTCGTTCTCAACCATATAAGTTAAGAACTCGACCAAAAGATATGGATATCCTAGCCCTTTACGTCATTCTGGGCTCATATAAAACCACAATTTGATCATCACCTAAATAACCAATATGATTATTCTCACTAGTAAGCTCATGAAATTGCTCCAAACACGTTGGAACCCTTTCATAGGTTCGCAAGGAAAAATGTCTTCAAAAAACATGCATTCCTTGACTCCATAATGGTATTCTGTGTATGTCGGAATTTCGGACTTGTGTACAAGAAACCGATATGCACTACTATTATGTGCATAACCAATGAATA
Source organism: Camellia lanceoleosa (assembly GCA_025200525.1). NCBI lineage: Eukaryota > Viridiplantae > Streptophyta > Magnoliopsida > Ericales > Theaceae > Camellia > Camellia lanceoleosa. The sequence goes on from JANUSC010000032.1 coordinate 221,254, forward strand.
TACAATCCACGGATTTCGGGCCTATCCTAACCCGCTTTGGGTGTAGGAATTGCCACTTTGCAAGACACCCCACATTCAGAAGAATTTATACGAAGGCTTAACGCCTTTCCATAACTCATATGGCGTCTTGTCCACCTTCTTCCGGGGTACTTTATTCAGAATGTGATTTGCAGAGAGAATTGCTTCCCCCCACATGTTCTATGGCAACCCAGAACTTATCAACATTGCATTCATCATTTCCTTTAGCGTCCTATTCTTCCGCTCAGCAACCCCATTTGATTGAGGAGAATAAGGCGCCGTGGTTTGGTGGATAATCCCGGATTGAGCACAAATCTCAATAAACGGTGATTCATACTCACCACCACGATCACTTCTTAAAGCCTTAATCTTGCGGCCTAATTGATTCTCAACTTCATTCTTATAAAGAATAAACTTGTCAATAGCCTCATCTTTGCTTTTGAGCAAATAGACATAACAATACTTAGTGCAATCATCAACCAAAGTGATGAAGTATTTATTGCCACCACGTGATTGTATAAACTTTAAGTCACACACATCACTATGCACTAAGTCCAATGGCTCTGAACTTCTTTCAATAGAATGAAACGAAGATCTTGTCAACTTCGCTTCAACACAAGTCTCACACTTGTGTTTTGGATTAATCTTAAAAGATGGTATGTGATCTAACTTGATTAATCTACGTAAAGATTCAAAGTTCACATGTCCTAGTCTACCATGCCACAAATTGGAAGACTCAAGCATGTAAGCAGAAGAAGATGCATCTTTATTCATCTTTGGGATAATAGTCATTACATTGAGTTTAAACATACCCCCCAACATATAACCCTTACCCACATACACTCCGCTCTTGGTCAAAACGACCTTGTCGGACTCAAAAACAATGCGAAAACCATGTTTGCTGAGAAGAGACCCTGAGACAAGATTCTTACGAATGTCCGAACATACAGACTTCGCTCAAGGTCACTCCTTCGACATCAACTTCAGACCACCTTTCCTTTCCCTCAACAATCGAGGTAGCAGAGTTTCCATAAACAACTTCTCACCGGTTATAACCGGTTCGAAGTTGTAAATGCTTTTTTCTGAGCAGATGTGGCCAGAGTCCCAAGATCAATCCACCATTCTCTTGAGTTTGAACCTACCAGATTCACCTCAGAGACAACGGCAGACAAGTGCATATCATCCTCCTCATGGGAGTGCTCTTGTAAATCTGCCATATGAGCACGAGGTTTAGTCTTGTATGACTTCTTCTGCTTATGGCAGTCACTAGCCCGATGCCCATTGTTACCACAATTATAGCACTTCCCAAAGAACCGACATTTGGTTCCGGTGGCTTGTAAGCCGGCTTCTTTGCAACACCACCTCTAGGCCCCAACTTAGCGGGCTTCTTTCTTATTCCAGAAGATTTGCCATGCTCAATGACATTGGCTTTTACTGAAGAGGTACTCCCTCCTTTTTTCCTATTATCCTCCTCAATCCGGAGTCGGACAACCAGCTCTTCAACTGACATTTCCTTGCGCTTGTGCTTCAAGTAGTTCTTGAAATCCTTCCAACCATTGGGAAGTTTCTCAATGATCACAGCAACTTGGAATGACTCGTTCAAAGGCATTCCTTCAGCATGAATTTCATGCAAGATCACTTGAAACTCCTGGACTTGGCTTATCACAGTTTGAGAATCTACCATTTTAAAATCAAGGAACCGGCCAACCACAAATTTCTTTGCCCCGGCATCCTCAGTCTTGTACTTTTTGTCCAGAGATTCCCATAACTCTTTTGCTGAGCTCTTGGAACAAAACACACTATAGAGTGAGTCTGCCAAGCTGTTGAACACATAGTTCCGGCAAAGATAGTCTGTCTGCTTCCATGTGTCAAGCGCCATGACTTTCTGCCTATCAGGCTCATTCTTTGCCACTACCGAGGATCTCGCCGTAACCTTTGCAAGGTTTAGCGTGGTCAAGTAAACGAGATCTTTTGTCGCCATCTCTTGAAGTTCACCCCAGCAAATTTCTCTGGGCGCTCATGATGACTGAGTGGTCCTCCCGGAACAGCCGGAGTAACGCCATGGTTGACCACAGAAGTCACAACAGTAGGGGTTGGCAACCCAGTTGCCCCGGGGTTCAGATCCCCACCAACATTAGCAGTAGCAGCAGCATCAGTGATAGTTGCCATTTCTGAACAAATAAAACTCCTTTTTTAACCAAGGCTAAACACTTTGGTTTCTATTCCAGAAAACCAAACCAAATTCCAAACTTACAAGTAATTTAATCTTGCAAACAATTTAAAAAATTGCTACAACCATATACATGCATATAAAATGCGTCTAATAAGCAAAGAAAACTTGCTACTACAAATTGGTAAACAAACCAACTAAATCTCAAGCAAAAATTTCTTCAAACATAAAGGAAAAATAACCAATCCAATTGAGGATTATAAGTAGTCCATACAATTCCTTTCTACACTTAGGTATGCCTACAAAGAGAGTTAGTAGAAAACGACAACATAATATAAAGCAATTGTACATATAATCAAATATTATTTAACCTTCTAGTAAATCATAGAATAGCAAAATAACTAAGGAATTAAGATACTAAACAAGTTACACAAAGTTTATAACTCCAAAGAACTAATTCACACTCTATTCATGGAAATAACTTATGTGTATAACTCTAGAAAACTAGAAGCAATTTCACATGCAAATTAGATAGTAAAACTAGAAGCATGCAAAATCAAAATATACATATGTAACATTAGACAAATAGGATGAAACCAAATAAGTAGCATGCAGTTTATGTAAATAATTTGAATTGTTCATATAAATCTATTCGATCAATTTCATAGAAAATATATAAAAATCTGTTCTAAGCTTGTTGTTCACCTTGTGAAATTAAATAAATAGATTTATGAAGAAATCAAATTATATATATACTAAGAACACATGCTGATAATTACAACTAAAGTTCAACAGAAACACACAAAATAATCAAAGGGTAAAGAGACGAAACCGAAGCTGACGCAAGCAGTTTCTTAAAGCAGATTTCGCCGCCTCGGTCGAGTGCTTGAGGAAACCCGTCTGCCTCCCCAGATACGACGGTCAAAACCACTACTGAAGCACTCTTTGTCTAGCTTAGCGAACAAAACAAAGGGCAAGACTCTCACATCAGAGGCACTTTCAGCAAACCGACTTGTGAAATGGAAGAAAAATTTCGTGTTTGAGACTTGACAGGAGGGTCTCAATTTATACATGTATAGGGGAGAGAGGAAGAGCCTCTAGCCTTTATGGTGCTGGTCAAAATGCACCATTAACCTCTGCAATAAAGGCAGGAGTTACAAACCCCATTAATGCAGGAGTTACAAATCCCATTAATGCAGGAGTTACAAACCCCATTACCTCTTTCATGAAGCTAACTTCATGAGGCAATTTCTCATTCATATCTTAATGGTTTTTGGCCATTCTAATTGTGGTGTACAGATCTCATAGCAAAGTATCTAGACCCACTTAGACCCAACTCGAGAGATGGTTGGGACCCATTTTAATATTTAATTAAAGTCACCAAAAACTCATTTTTTTCCAACAATCTTTTACCCATAGTTTCATATACCAAAATGTAGAGGGTCATGAGAGCTTCGATTTAATCTAAGCAGATCATATTTTAGTCGTCGATGAATTTTCGGGTTTTCTGCTCTTCGTTTCAAGAGGTAGAGATTCTGGAGTTTCTTTACAATACTTTGCTATAAATAGATCTGTGGTGATTTTTATGGCATTAAAAATGTAGTTTGTATATATGATTTTATTAAAAGCTATGAAGCACGGGTACGGGTACAAGTACGAGTGCTGGTACTGGTACGATATAGGTCCGTCAATACGATAAAATTAAAAAAAAGTACAGTACGGGTACAGCTTGGGCTTGGTACGCTTGCAAAAAAATATTTACTTTTAATTTAGAGTAATGTAAAAATTAATTAAATGGTTTAATTTGTTAAGATCCAACCTATAATTAACATTTAATGCCAAAAGTAAAGGTATAAATCAAAATTAAATGTCAATATATTAAATAACTTACAAACCATAGTTTAATTTTAAAATCATACTAAGCATAAAACTAAAAATAAATAATAAAAAAAAAGTATAGTGAAAGGAGTTTTGTTTCTGTAATAGAAGAAAATATTGTTTCAACTGAGGTACGGTACGGCTTGGGTATATACTAGGTACGTCCGTGTATGCTAAAAATTAAAAAGAAAAAATTTAGGTACATGTTTCGTGTACTCAGTACGTATGCAAAAGTACCATATGGGGTACCATACGCTGGTAAATACCCTGTACGGGTACGGCATATTTTTTGAAGTACCCATGCTTCATAGATTAAAAGCATATGGGTCGGTTTGAGCTTAGATTTGTGGGTTTATGATTGATTGTGGGTTGTAAGAGTATGTCTAGGATGTGAAGTTGAAAGGCCTTGGGTATCTGATTTATAAATTTTGGAATGTTGAAAGAAATGGTTGAAGTTGTGTGAGCTTTGGGTAATGTTTGGTTATAAATGAATTTGGAGTTTTTGATTAATAAATAAGGGTGTTTGAAAGTGTTGTGTATGTTGGAGGATTTGGAGTAAAATGAATTGATTTTCAAAATGTATGATATTGATAATCTATTTATAAAATAAATGGTGAACTGATTTTCGAAACAAAGTGTGATTGATTATCTCTTTTATTAAAGAAAATGAGAATTAGAAGGAATTGGTACGTCGGAGGTTCAAGTTGTGATCTTTATGCTTTTGATAATGTAATTGGTGTCTTAGAGTTCTGTCCTTAGCCATTGGTGGAGAATGATAGTTGCTAGATAGATACTATGAATACTACTATAGAGTGGGCTATGTAATGCAGGGTGATGTGTTATGGGTTATTGGCAATTAGTCTTATTTATCTATTTGTTGTGGGTTGTTAGTGGACATTGTGAATAGACAATTCTATTTTTGTGTCGTGGATTATGTTGTTGGAAAGGAATTGGAACGCTTGTGAATGTTGTTCATATTATGAGATTGTCGTTAGATAGATAGTTTGGGTGAACGGTAGCCATTAACTAGTTATGGTTTTGATGATTAATAACTCGTATTGTATTTGGGAAATAAATGAAAACCCGTTGTTGAACAGTGGTGCGCGGAGCACATTTTGTAAGAATGGGTTAATGTATTTAACTGGTAGTGGTTATTGTTATGTTGAGTGAATCAAGTGTATGTATTACATTCGTATATTTATTTGTGTATCTAGTTTGTTGTGTTATTGGATTGGGTGTCCATTTCCCATCGAGTAAAACTAATAAAGCGTAGCGCCTTGACGGAGGTTTCCTTTCCCTATCGATTTGCACCAGGTAAAGTGTGAATTGAGGTCCGTTTCTCTTCGTGTGAAACCGATAAAGCGTGGCGCTTTGAAAGAGGTTCTTCTCCCTTCCGGTTTGCATCCGAAAAAGTATGATCTTGGGGTCGTTCCCCGCCAGGTGAGGCTAGTAAAGCATTATGTTTTATTTGGGTTATATCGTTTGCCATCCGTGTTGTGTACCAATAGAAATGGAATTTGAAGTATGTATTACTCTTAGTTATTTATTTTTGGGTGTATATGTTCCCGGTTTCTTATTGGGGGTGTCCCTTGCCCTTAGGCCTATGGCCAGGAAAGGTAATAGAGATATTGGTGTATAGATGCGTATAGTGTGTTGGCATGTGGGGCCAGTTTATGACTTGTAGGTGTGCACATGTTTTCAAAACTAATGTTTGAATGGAATTATTTTATATCAATGGAAGATTTAAGAGAAAAGGAAACGGGGTTTTGAAACATTTTTGCAATGAAATAGAAGTTAGAAAGAAAAAAATATATATATGATTTTATTCTGTGTTATATTAAGAGAATGTTTTGGGGAAAAGAAACGTATTTATATGAGTATATTTTGGATATCAACTGTCACATTTTTTATACGGTATATTGTGGTGCATATATGATCATATCTAACTATATGTTGTGATTGTTTAGGATTTTTGAGATCTCTACTGGGTTTTATGCCCATCCCACGCGTTGACAAATTTTTCAGGTACCTAGCTAGAACATTGTTCATAACTTGAAGTCTCTTAGTTCGTTTGGGATGTGCTAGTTCATTTGGGATGTGGCTTGCCTTTTTGGCTTTTTGACTTTTTGGTTATTTTAGTCTATGGCTAAAAAATTTCGTTTGTGATAAGTTTTTTAACTTTTTTTACTTTTATGAGAGAAAAAATGAAATGATTATGGTTTAGATGTGATATTTTGTCTTAGGCCCCGTTTGGGGAGTGGCTAAAATAGTCAATTAGCCAAAAAGTTACCTTTTTAGCCAAAAAGCCAACAACTCATACCAAAAAGTCAAAGATTCTCTTTTCTCTCTACTTTTTGCACAACTTTTCGTAATTAGTCAAAAAGTCATCCAAAACATACAAGTTTTTTTTACCTACTTTTTTAGCCAATTAGCCAAAAAGTTACTAAATTAGCCTGTTCCCAAACGAGACCTTATTGGGTTAAAAAGCATATTTTGTCTTTTTGTGATTAAAATAGTCAAAAAATCAAAAAGTTTGACATGCCAAACGAAGGCTTATTATGTTTGGCCGCATGGCCTTTTATTTGTTGGTTAAATGTCACATCTTGTGTAAGGGCAAATCCCTTTTAATATTTGTTGTTATTCAATGAAAAGCCTAAGGGCATCGCATCAAATTGTACTTATATGACATCATGACATCATCACTTTCGAGAGAAAATATGATTATTTAGTTATTGTTGTGTTGGTACAAGTTTGATATTGTTGAATTGGTAATAATATAAAGTATTTAGTAATAGATTCGGGTAATAAAAGTTAAGGCGTTACATTAATATATTTTTTTTTAAAGTATAATAATTATACTATCAATGGTAGTTTTGAAAAGTTAATATTTTTAAAGTGTAATAATTGTACTACTAAAAAAACTTTTCTTATTGTATTTTTAATTGTCCAAAAATATTAGTGTCTTTTTAAAAAGAACAAAAATAATTTGAATTTCCTATTTTGTCATTCTTTTAAATTCATTAACATTAATTTTTTTGAAGTATAATAATTATACTACCAAAGGGTAATTTTGAAAATTTAATATTTTTAAAATGTAATAATTATACTACCAAAAAAAATTAAATTTCCCACAAGAGAATATTTTGGGATAGGGAAGTATAAAAAAAATAAAGAGAATGATATGCCAAATTTCAATGACCTTTTAGCTTTTTTGCTAAAATGTTTGGTTTCCAAACATAGCCTCACTAACCATTGATAGCTAATACAATCTAAAAAAAAAGTAAGATAAATTGAAAAAATATACTAATGTTCAATATTTATAAATTCCATGTCACATATTCTAACTGATCTATCAAATATAACATAAAAAAATAATTTATATAAAATTTATATATATGAAACTTGTACAAAATATTTGGTAGTGGCATTTTTTTAATTTTAAATCACGATAATAAATGTTTAATTTGACACATTATTAGATATAAATTTTTTGTATAAAAATTATGCATTTGAAAAGAGAGTACCTAGTTCTTTTGAGATCTGGGTTAGCTTTTTGATTTTTTAGCTATTTTAGTCTGGGGCTAAAAAGCCTCATTTGGGATAGACTTTTTGGCATTTTGACTATTGTGAGAGCAAAAATGAAATAATTATGATTTGGATATGATTTTTTTGTCTTATTGAACTAAAAAGTATATTTTTTCATTTTGTGGCCAAAATAGCCAAAAACTTTGGCATGCCAAACGAGGGCTTATTATGTTTGGCCTCATGGCCTTTTATTTGTTGGTTGAATGTCACATCTTGTGCAATGGTAAATCCTTTTTAGTATTTATTGTTATCGAATGAAAAGCCCAAGGGCAATGTATTAAGTTGTACTTAGAAGATATCATGACATCATCACGTTCGAGAGGAAATATTATTATTTAGTTATTGTTGTGTAGGGGTGTAATTTTGGCCCGTGGCCCGCGGGCAGCCCGAAGCTTGCTTGTGGCCCGAGGTAGGCCCGGCCCGTTAAGGCTCGAGCCCAAGCCTAGCCCGAGGCCTTGGGCCTAGGCCTGGGCTATCGTTTTGAAGCCCGACCTACTTGGCCTCGCCCGTGGCTCGGCCCATCGGCCCGCTCAAGGCCCACCCAAAAGCCCGGCCCACCCGAGGCCCAGTATTATTTTTAATAGAAAATAATAAAATTTTGATGAAAAAAATAAAAAAAATTTAAAAATTGTTTAAGCCCACCCAAAGCCCAAGCCCAAGGGCCCGCCCTACTGGCCCGCCCAAAGCTTGAATACCCCTAGGCCTGGGCTTGTAGGTCTGGGCTTGGGCCTAGTTTTCTAGCCCATGGGCCGGGCTGGCCCAATTTTTTGCGGAAGCCGCAAGGCCTGACATGGGCCCGGCCCGGCTCGAGCCCGCATAAACCGGGCCAAAATTACACCTCTATTGTTGTGTTGGCACAAGTTTGATATTATTGAATTAGTAATAATATAAAGTATTTAATAATGGATTCGGGTAATAAAAATTGAGGCGTTACATTAATATTTTTTAAGTATAATAGTTATACTACCAAATGGTAGTTTTGAAAAATTAATATTTTTAAAATGTAATAATTGTATTACTAAAAAACTTTTCTTATTGTATTTTTAATTGTCCAAAAATATTAGTGTCTTTTTAAAACAAAGAGCAAAAATAATATGAATTTCCTATTTTGTCCTTCTTTTAAATTCATTAACATTAATATTTTTGAAATATAATAATTGTACTACCAAAGGGTAATTTTGAAAATTTAATATTTTTAAAAAATAATAATTGTATTACCAAAAAAATTAAATTTCCCACAAAAGACTAATATTTTGGGACAAGAGAGTATAAAAAAATAGAGATAATGATATGACAAATTTCAATGACCTTTTAGCTTTTTTGCTAAAATGTTTGGTTCCCAAGCATAGCCTCACTAACCATTGATGGCTAATACAATAAAAAAAAAAAAAGTAAGATAAATTGAAAAAATATACTAATGTTCAATATTTATAAATTCCATGTCACATATTCTAACTGATCTATCAAATATAACATAAAAAAATAATTTATATAAAATTTATATATATAAAACTTGTACAAAATATTTGGTGGAGACATTTTTAAAATTTTAAATCCCGATAATAAATGTTTAATTTAACACATTATTAGATATAAATTTTTTGTATAAAAATTATGCATTTGAAAAGAGAGTGGTTGTACTATTTTTTATGGCATATTTTACGTTTAACTCCCAATGACTTTAGACCTCACACACGTTATAAATAAAGAGTAAAATATATAATAAAAATTAAAGAGAGGCTCGTCTCTAGTCCATGGCCCACCACAAAATTTGTTTCGACGATTTGAAATATTTATTTTATCAAATTTTATGGATATTATTGATTCGATAATTACAATTATATAATTTTATTAAATTTATTTTTTTTTTAAATGATCTATTTTCAAAATTATAGATATCATTCATTTTAAAGATAAATATAATAAAATTATATAACTATCATTATCGAATCAATCTGAATTTAATGTGAATGATTTACACCTGAATTCCAATAAAATTAATGTTTAGATCATAAAAATGGGCCTGTGGTGGGCCCCATAAGGCTCAACAACCAGACTCTAAAAATTAACTCTGCTTGGTTATGATTTTCAGAACTCATTTTTCAAAAAAGTTTACTTTTTTGTTTTTCTTATTTTTTTATTTTCACTGAATTTTTTTAATATTTTAAGCATTTTTTTAATTTTTAGACATGCCTAACATAAATACACTTAAAAAAAAATTTGTGAAAAAAAAACTTTAAAAAATTTACTAAATACAAAAAATACAACAAAAAAAAAAAAACCAAAATTCAGTATATTTTTCATATTTTTGTATATTTATTAATTTTTTAAAATATTTTTTCATAAATATTTTATTTTTTAGATACATTTAAATAAAGTGCATTTAAAAAAGTAAAAAAAAAAATTGTTTAAAATTTTAAAAATATTTACTAAAAATAAAAAATAAAAAAAATAATCAATTTTCAAAAAATTAAATTTAGAAAATTGAAACCTATATTGATGGGCACCCAAGAGGGCCCCAGCCCACGGCTCAGGGCCCAGGTAAACTCAACCCACCCCCTGTCCTAAGCCTCCAAGTAGTCGCGGTTAAAACCCAATAACTTTAAAAAGCCAATGCTGGGACAGGACTAATGCCATTCAAGCACTTGTCAAGCAAGGGCTTAACCAAATAAGCAGACAAAAATCCTGCAAAGTTATTACTCACACATCAGCCATTTAATGAAGTCATTGTAGCATTAAATGCAGCAAGACCCCTCACACCGAAGTATGCAAAATCACCATGAACGATGTTAACTAGGCTATAGACTTTCAGCCAACAGGACAACTTGAAAGAGACAAGGAAATGATAAGTAAGGAATATAAGGAAGTCGGTAAATAAGGTTAACGACAAGTAACTATCTCTCTCTCCCCTTTTCTTCTGCCTATCTCACCTCCCTTAATCTAACTTGATCGTCGAAGTATCCACGAGAAAAATCCACTCCGCCACTGATATCTCCCCTCCAGACACTTTTTGCAGGCACACTCTGAGAACAAGGAGCTGAGCAAACCCGTGAGACGTGTGATAAGTTCTACACATCCTTTCCTGACAACACAGCATTATCAAAACCAAATTAGCATCTCTAATCTTTCTCTTGAAAACTTCTTGCACTCAAAAAAAAAAAAATCACAACCTAAACGTTAGATACTTTTATCGTCAGATTTTGAATTAGGCTGATCTAACCATGAACCCAATAACATCTCTATGTCAAGTAGGACAATTTTAATCGTAAGATTGAGTTAATCATCCCCCTTCACAATGACATGTAAGATATTTTTTACACATTTTAAAAAACCTCACTTACTTTATGGTATAGAATTCTAATCCAACTTTTTACCATTAAACACAAAAATAGTAGACCTCATTTATCTATCTATTTATATAAGATTGAGTTGGTATTGACATTTTTCTATCACAAAATTTTTATTCCCAAATTACTCTTCTTCTTTTTTCCTTTTTTTTTTTTTTTTTTTAACTATTGATTCAATCTGAAATCGTTAATTTCAAGTCACGTGGAATTTCTAATGCACCTATATGCATGTGCACAATATCTAGTACTAAGAGGAGCATTTTTTTAGTGTGTACATGACGTCTCAAAAAATTTTAAATATCAAAGGAAATTAAATAAATAAAATGACTTATTAAATTAAAAATTTAACATCTTAATAGGAAATTACAATTCCCATACAACCAAAAGTATAAACACTAAAAAAAAAAAAAATTTAAGAAAACTTAAAAGGTTCAAATACAACATTCAACAATATTATAACATCCTTAATTATTAATACATAAGATAATAAAATTTTATTTTGCAATAGTCTTGGTTTCAAGTTAGTCAAGGCTCTATATTAATATCAGCTCCATTTTTAGCTCACATTGGCATAAAATGTCAGGACAACAAAACATATGCCATGAGTTTTGCAATATAGTAAAAAAACATTACAAACCTGCCTTTCTTTTTAAGAGAAAATAATGAAATTAACAATCATGACATTTAAGAGAAAATAACGAAATTAATAGCATGACAATACAATAACCATTAAAATAATTTCAACAATCTTAATAATTTAGGTGACACTCAAAATCTCACCAAAGAGATTTACTTGCCAACCACTAAGCTATGGCCACGGTTAATTTGAAACTTCTCTCTTGGTCAAATATTTAAGTGTTACCAATCGTAACTACAAAGGATGCCATACCCAGAGTTACATACCCAAGCTGTGGCATCTGTCATCTGCCCCAAGGGAACGGTCTGTTTGGTCCCTGTGTGCCACCTGCACATCCACTTTATAACGATTCTAATTTAGACCCGACCTATTTCAAGCTTTTGGATTCGAGAATCCATGTATTTGACTATTGTTCATCTCATTTTCATCTTGTTACTAGTTAAGTTTGGCTATTGGGAATTTTAATCGTGTTTGAAATAGGTTTGGAAGTTAATTTTCCAAAGAGTTGTTGTCCAGAATTTTGGTTGTTCGCTCAAGCGACCATTCCTACACTCGAGCGGTCTTTTACAGTCTGCAAAACTACTAGAAATTTGATATCTTTGCTCAAGCAATCTTTCTTACGCTCAAGTAATCTTTTGCAGGTTTGAACTTTTGGGAGAGGGTCATTGTTCACTCGGGCAATGATTTTCGTCACTCAAGCAGTCACTTATTGTGTCTATTGCTCGAGTAACCATTCTTGTGCTCAAACGGTCTACCTGTATTTCAATTAGAGAATAAGACTTTTTGGATCACTTTTTCATCTCTCTCTCTCTCTCTCTCTCTCTCTCTCTCTCTCTCTAAACATTTCAAAACTCTAAAACCCTTACCTTCTCTCTCTAGTTCTTGTATTTTAGCTTCAAATATTCTCAATCTGTTGATTTTTTCACCATAGTCCTTTGGAGCAAAAGATAGAGCACGTCAAGAGCTTCGTTCTAATTAGAGAAGTTAGTGTTTCCGGCTCCATCAAGTTCTAGCCATTATTTCTTCTTCTTTTCTACTTTTAGGTATAGATTTCTTTGACTCTTTTATATGATTTTTAGTTTGGTTATTTGCTCTTTGAAAAGGGTTTATGAATTGGGGATTTTTTTTTTCAAAATGGGTAAATTACAAATACAGCCCCTGAAGGTTTAATTAAAATACAAATCGCCCCTTGTGGTTTTGAAAATTACATTCCATCTCTTGAGGTTTCTAATTTCATAACAAATCGCCTTTTTTATTAATAAATCATCAAGTCAATTAACAGTTTTTAATGATATTAGAAATATATTTCAATTAATAATTTAGGTAATTTTATTATTATATAGGAGAGCAATTATGAATTTTATCTTTTTAGTTAATTCCGTTAAATAAAAAATTCTAATAATGGAGTATTTGTAATTTTTCAAACTATAAGAGGCAATCTATATTTTAAGCAAAACTTAGGGGGTGTATTTGTAATTTACCCTTTGAAGAACCTAGGGGTTGAGTTTGAAATCAAAAGAGGGATTTTCCAAATGGGTTCTTGAAAATGGTTGTGGGGATGTGTTTATGGTTGAGATGGGTTAAAATGGTGGATATTCCTCCTTAAAATTGATTTTGTAAGAAAATTGGGGGGAGGGGTTGCCCTGAATTCTGGAACTTTGAAATTGTGAAGGGAAATGGAAAATGATGTTGGGTTTTGTGGAACTGGAACAATGTTTATGTTGATGATGATGGTGGAGTTGTGTAACGACCCAAACATGAATTTGATGAAATAGTCATCTAATTGCATTGTTATGTGCTAATTAATTATGTGTTGATAAGAAATTGTATGTGAATTAGAAGGATTTGAATTTATATCTATTGATTGTAAAAAAAACTTGTTAAAATTACAACTTTAAACTGAAAATTGAAGGTCTTAGAGGCACTAAAACCAAAACTGAGGACATAGTTATGATCAGCATGATTTTTAGAACTTAATGAGAAGTTTTGTAAAAATTTGATTCAAATGAATTAAATAGATTTAATTCAATTTAAGCTTTAGTTATATATATATATATATATGGATGGGCCTTAGTTGATAGACTCAACAAAATATCTCAGAGAGAGAGAGAGAGAGAGAGAGAGAGAGAGAGAATTCTAGAGGCCTCAAGAAGGAAAGAAGATGATGAAGAAGAACAAGGAAAATTAGAAGCAAATCTTCATAGACCAACCCTTTAAGGTTCCTTGCTAATTTCATCAGATTAGGGTTTTTTCCACTTATCATCTTAATAGATTGAAGCTTTGAATGAGGAACTCATGGTTATTTAAGAGTTTGTAGAGTTGAACACCTATATGAACATAAAAGAGAGGAATTGTGGAAATTAGCTCAAAAACATTGCATACATGGCATTCTTCATGTTCAATCACTTGTTTCTTGCATGGATTTTGAAATGAGAATGAACTTCCATGAATTTGTAGGTTTGGCGAACTCAAATGTGCATGTAATATGATTTTACACATCAATTCAAAGTTTTGATCCTTTACATGAAGCATTGAGTTTTGATTTGAGGTTATGATTTTTGTTCATGTAAGATATGTTTAATGCAACATGTTTTTAAGAGTTTTGGACCTTAATTTTCATGAAATTGAAGCTGGTTTTGTAAAGGGGGAAGTTCCATGTTTCAGTAGATTTTCAAACTAATTTACCCCTGCATCATTGCTTGCAGCGCAGCTGCCAAGACCACCGCACGTGGCCAATGAGCGATTTTTCGATTTTGTTTTCTTTACATTTTTCGACTTCGGACCTTCATTTACATGATTTTCACATGTAATACACATCCATATGCATAGCATAAGCATGAAAGAAATTAAAGAAAGAAGAAGAACACTGTAACGGATGTGAAACGAATGACATGTAATTTTGAGATGTTGTGCTTGGTTATGTGTCTGCAGGTTGAACTATTGAGGTGTACCACCGACCAAGTACTATTAGTAACATTTCTGTAAAGATATATTGATATGCACTATACATGAAATGTTATACGAAATGCTATGTTTTTGAAATATGATTTTGATTCTGTGAACGAATATTCAGTTTGTAAATCTAGTATGACATCCAAAGATAGTCCCAAGTCATGGGGGACGGCACGTTAGTGCGGGTCCATGATATACATGTGATTACGAGATCTCGTTAGCCACTTCATTGTGGTAATATGTGTTTAATCGGTGTCCGGGACCGATTACTCTAATCGAAAAACGTTACAAAATGTTCCTTTGAATGTACAATTATTATGTTCTGATATGAGACTGATATGATAGATTTGTTATTATCTGTTTTATGTATGTGACATATATGGAATTCGTTCACTAACCCTTTTACTTTAATATTGTTCATTGAGTTTTAGCTCACTGTGTGCATATATATAGGTGAGCGACAAGAAGGTCAAGCTTAGGTAAACACCGTCAGTCAAGCCACCGCCTAAAGTCTATGGAGTTTTGATGCCCCCGAGTTGAGACTAGATCTAAAAGACCGTTGGCGAGTTTTGTGCTTTTGTTGTGGAAGTTTTGATGACATGTATATATGATGATAGAAGGTTTTGTACACGATATATGTATGTATTGTTTAGTGGATAAATTAATGTTATATGCATCTGAGTTTGTTCCTATAGATTCACAGCTCAATGGACTATTTGTTGTATTTATGTTATAAGCTTTCGCTAACCCCTGATTATTTTGATTTGTACAGAAAAGCCTTTGGTAATTTTAGATTACTGACTGATTACGACGCTGAACCTATAAAGATAGGTTTGAGTTGTGATAAATTGAATATATAATATCACTCCCATTGGAAATAATGAAATTATATCTTTTGATTAAAAATTGAAACACCCCAAAATTTATACAATAACACATCCACAACATTAATAAGTAATCACAATAATAAAGTAATTATCTTTAATTAGTTTCCAATTGTTTACAAAAAAGTAAATATGCAGATATATATTCACAAGCCTATCCTTGAATTTATAGCATATGTCACATAATAGAATAAACATCAAGCAAATAAGAAATGCCCTAAGGGCTTACAGTTTTCTAAGGCCGTGCTTGGTTATAACAAAATGGATTTAAATCCAATACAGTTAAAGCCCTAGGCTTGTACATATAAATACAACAAAATAAATAATATGAAGCCCTTGCTTCCAAGTCCTCCCAAGCTATTGTCTTAGCGGAGGCATATCATCAGTATTTTAAAATTGTTTTCCTACATAGGGTAAGCCAAAGTCTAGAAAAAATAATCTAATACAGTATATGAATCTTAACAAAGATATAAAGTTGAAATACATATGCAATGCTCATGACAAAACGTTTTATATCCTTTTTTTCCGAAATGATGCAATGCCAGGTTCATGCCACAATTCAAGGATCATTTCCTTTATATTAGAAAACAGAATAGTGAATCACAACTCTAGGAATCTCTAGACAAGTATCACATTTCATAGAAATTTTGTCCGCGAGAAACGGTAAACTGACACCCATATAAACGTAAGCTATACAAGCACTACTATTGCTATTTTACGGATATTTCGTCCGCGGGATCAGCACCCATGTATACGCGTGATTTTTAGAACTTTCACCATGAATACATAGGCCAACTTATTTGATATAATAACAACTTTCTCCCAAATTCGACCCTTTTTTTCAAAACAATATACATTTTCCATGTATTAAATGTGTAACAATGCCAATACAAATGGATAAAAAAATAGTTTCAATTTGCCTATTCCTCATGCAATTTCTACAACAATCATAGTTATCATCCACCGATAGCTCCAAACAAATATCTCTAGATAATTTTAATAAAGATAAACTTTCCAAATTTCAAAATGTAAGGGATAATACATATCCAACCCCACCATCTTCATCTATAACAACTCAATTTCACAATTTCAATATCAATTCCATTTATTAATACAAAATCAACATTTGAAATTTTTAGAACAAAAACCCTCTTTCCCTTATAAACCATTTCCCGATGTAAAAAATCATCATTTCAACATATCTCATTAATAAATGTCTATCCACGACCGTTTCCAATAAGCCATTTGAAAACCCCTTGTTTTAATTTTGAAACAAAACCCAAGATTTGTTCAAAATTCATTTTTTTCACAATGTTATTTTATAAAAACAAATAACTAAGTTAAAATTCATAAAGAAGTGCGGAGAATCCCTACCTCAAGCTTAGAAGCTGGCAGAGAACTCGAAAAAAAACTCAACGTCAACGAAATCACGAACCACGCGGATCAAGAAGAAGCCCTTAACACGATCTATAATTTATCTCAAAAGGATCAAGGTAAAAAGATATCTCCAGATGAATAGATCTAAGGATCTAAGTGGGAAAAAATTAAATTTAGAGAGAGAAGAGAGGAATCACGATTTGAGAGGAAAATGAGAAGGAAAAATAATAAGAGGAAAGTGTTTTGGAACCTATTTATAATGACTAAGTATTAATAGAATAATAGCTCCAACGTCAAATGAAAAGAACAAGTCAAAAATCCCCAAAAAGTAAGCCCGAAGCCGAACATGTCACACCCCACTTTTTAATTACTCGGATAATATTACCAAATCATTATTATAAACAATTTCAAAGATCGCAGATAGAAGTCCAATATCTTAGTAAAGATAAGTAAATGAAGATTCTCTCATTCGTATATTGAACAATGCAACATGGGACATAATTATAATAAATTATCCGTATGCTTACATCAACAAGCAAAGTGTCATATGTTTCAACCAATAACAACAAAGAAAATAAAATAAAATAAAAAACCCACTCTCAAGTAAATGCTACCAGACAAAAACATGTCTACATACTATAAATTATACAAACTCATCTACTATTATCTCAAAAAATTCATCCTCTTGCAAGATTTACTTTGAACTAACGTTTTTTTGCTATTATTTCAACTTCGGCAAACAAAATATAACAAAAATGTGCTTCAATAGACAAAAGGAAGCAAAAACTCACAGTATCAACATCCTGAAAACAGACTATCCTCTATTCCAGAGGTTCCGGAAGTCAGCAATTCAATTCTAGTTTTTCAAGTTGGCAAGGGTCATAAAGTGCCTTCATCTACTCAAGAGAAGGGCTAAAGTACTCAAATTGGTTCAAAACTCTCACCTAACAATATTAAAGGAAAATCACTCTTCAATTGCTTGAAGCTAGGTCACAGCAAAGCTACAAGAGAATTAAATTCTTGTTTTCGAAGCAGCAAGGGTAATAGAGTGCCTTTCTTCTACTAAAACGAAGGGAGAAGAATGTACTCAAATTGGTTCACTCTCACCTAACAATATAAAGGGAAAATCACTCTTCAATTGATGGAGTCATGTGATGGCAAGGCTATAATAATTGGGAAAAATAATTTGAGCACACATACGGGGCTTCTTTTTTTTCAACTAAAGGCGAGTCCAACTATGAATAGATGTTCTAATAGGTCAAAAAGATCAAACCACGCATTGCAAAGAAAAAGTAGACATTTTTTCATAACAGCAGCCATGGGTTGTTTGAACCACACTAGAATGGATGGTTGAAAGTTCTGATGATATAGCCGTTGGATTCCATTCAGGTATAGAAACTGAAGGAAAGAGGTAACAAAATGAAAATAGAATGGTTAGGTAGGCATACAACAATTGTTACCTCTGGAGTCCCACATGCTTTCATAGGATGTTACAACTTACAAACAACAAGCATGTTAACCAAAGCAAGGATCATAAAGTTAGAATCACAGGATCCATTCACCAAATCGGACAAAAAAAATTAGTCACACATAAGGATATGTCAATAGAAGATAGAGAAGGCTTAACCATGTTTAACCAACAGAGACAATGAAGGTTTACATCTATATACATGCCCATGCAGATAAGAACATAAAATTCTTCACTAATAATGAACTATTTTACAAAAGATTAATCTTGGCAATGCAGTTAAAAGATAACTACGGAATATGAATAGCAAAGATATGTTTAAAAGTTCCGATCTCATTCTATTTGGTTACTAAGTAAATGCAAGGGAAATTGTGCAACTTATCCCAAAAACTAAAAGTATGAATATTGTGTGTGTGCCTCTACTAAGAAGCACAAACACCTCTGCAGAAGAAGTGTTTCATGTCTAACACCGACACTCTTCGAACACTCCTAAACGCATGTCCAACAATTCTTCAACTGTCTTAAATAAAAAGATCAAATTCATAATTTTGGTGACACTTTGTAGACCTTTTGGTGACACTTCTTGAACCATCCAAACATGTCCCATTCATAACAACAATATTCAACATTCTTTACAACATAACTTATTCCTCTAAATATGTTTTGAAACATTTACAAGATGAATACCTCAGCTACGATGTTTTATAATTGTTTTCCATTCTTTAAAATGTAATTACTACATGAATGATACTTTGATATTTACGATATGAAATATATAAAATTTTAATATAGCTAGTGTAATGTTACATATTTTTCATTAATTTTTAATAAATTATTCATATATCTTATATAATAAATTTGTAAAAATATAAAATTTTATAGTGTCTCAAGCATGTCATGTCTCCCACCTTTTGAAAATCGGCATGTCCATGTGTCACGTGTCCATGCTACTGCAAAATGAGTATCGTTGAACTGGAAAGATAGAAGCAAAGTGACAGTCAAAAAATTTTCAGTACATTAAACCCATTTTGCACAAAGTTTCCCAAGTTATTTGTCATGAGCCCCTTAACCATGTCTCAGTTCTCCTTTATTTGGACAAAACTCAATTAACTACCAGAGCTTCTTTCATAGGTTTGGATCAGTTTCTCTATTAAAAGTCTAACAAAATATTAAGTTTAAAAAAACTTTTCACCGTAGGGTTGCAACTACGCATGTAAAGTGATGCACACACTCTATAAATCCATCTGTACTTCAAATAGGACCTGCAGTGACAAAAGATAAAATGGGCAAATATGCACCTCTACTATGATATTGGGCACATGTCTGCCTGAAGGAATAATGGTCTCCAGTTACAGTATCATAGTTGTCCTCAAAAACAAGATGCCTGAAGCCAGCTTTCAGAGCCTGCTTGAGCCTACACAACAGAGTATGATATGAAAAGAAAACACTATGTCACTTATTCAAATTTGTAATCCATTGATATGCAAAAGATGAAAATAGCAAACAACTTCAGATTTGCAAATTTATAAATACATGCAAATGATAGCATAAGTAGTGTATTGAGAAAGATAAATTTGATTAATCTCCAAAACGTGATTACTGTTTTAATTCATTCTGGTGGTCATCAAAGAAGACAAGAACCCCGATTGCGATCTTCAATTTCATGTTTCTTAAATACACTTCGCCAGTCAAGACTTCCAAAATCCATAAGCGGTCCCCTTTTTTTGGTATTTTTCAGGATGGCGGGGTGAAAGTGACACAATGGGTTTGTCTGGCATTGCTTGCTGCAAAACCCAAGTTGAATGCCCCTTGAAAGCACCACTCTCAATCATCAGATCAGGTTTTAGCCATCGGGCGATGAACCAAAGCCCAAAGCTGTGGTCGAAACCCATACCATACATGTTTTTGATAGGTCGTGTTTCATATATTAGCACAAACTCTTCCAAGCCCCTGAGTAAATCCTTGGATGTCCACTCAACAGTTTCTCCATGTTTCAATCTGCCTTTCGCAAAGGATTACAAATAAATGGGCACAAATTATAAGAACTTTAGGACTTCATGCTTAAACTCAGATTTCAAGCTGATGAATCAACTTATTAAACCAAAAGTATAAGCTTCACAGATATATATTCCATTACAACTACTAAATTTTAATGCATAACAATGAAAAACCAATGAAGCAATAAAAAAGGACAAAAAACAGTTTTTAAAACATGAAATCCATTAGGACAGGAAATAAAATCTTCAAAAAAGAAAAGAAAAATAATCAGCCAGAAATTAGTGAGTCGAACAATGATATAGTTCCAACAAACATTCACAGAATCAGTGACCATAACTTTTGCAACATAATGTTTCAGCATTGCCGGAATGCTGCTTTTTTAGTGTAGCACTCCAAACTGACATTGTTACGTTATTGTAATATATATGAATAGCATTTTTCTAGTTGAAAAACAAAAACAGGAAAACATAAAAGAATCATAATAATATAAACTAAGAATTAAAATCAAATTCTAAAATTT
Organism: Camellia lanceoleosa; assembly: GCA_025200525.1. NCBI lineage: Eukaryota > Viridiplantae > Streptophyta > Magnoliopsida > Ericales > Theaceae > Camellia > Camellia lanceoleosa. The sequence goes on from JANUSC010000032.1 coordinate 242,088, forward strand.
ATTTATTAAAAAAAAAAAAAACATTTTAAATCTGTTAAGGCCTAACTTTGTCGAAAACACCCCTGAAAAATTTGTCAAATTCCACATCAATCTCATCAGCAAGCCTCCACTCTCCTAATCTCCTCAAACCCCTACTCAAAACCTTAGCCACATACTCATCAGCGACACAAGTGGCCCCCCACCCACTTCTCTTCATCAACCCATAAATCCTAACCGTCGATTCCACTCTCTCAGCCGCAATCAACGCCTTCACAAGCCTTACAAGCCCCTTATCATCACATTCAATCACACCCTCCTCCTCCAGATCACAAATCAGACGGTCAATATCCTCCGTCATTCCTTTCCTCGCCAAAGCCGAGACCAAATCGGCGTAAAGACCCAAATCGGTCTTGTACCAGAATTCTGATCGGACGTAGGAGAAGACTTTGAGGGCTAGATCGCAGTGATCTTGACGAAGGAGCTCGTTGAAGGTGGCGATGAGATCGGGCTTGATGAGACGAGAAATGGATTTAGAGAGGAGGTGGTTGAGCTTGGACTGGTCGTGGAGTCTGTGAGCTCGTTTGAGGGATTGGACGGCTTGGATTGCTTCTGTGCTGAGTACTCGGCCTTTGACTAGAGGACCACGGTTGTCTCGTGGGCCGCATCGTATGGTGAGAAAACTTCTGGGTGTGTTGGTGGTGATTGGTTGGGTTGTTGTTGGAGGGTAGAGTGAGAGTAGTGAGAGATTTGAGCGGAGGAAAGAGGACGCCATGGCAGCGAGGAACGAAGGAAGAAAATGGGAGAGAAAGAATGAATGCGAATTTTTGAAACCCTAATAAGTTTTAGATTATTAATTTAAAATAATTTATAAATATGTTTGGCATAACTTTTCATAATATGTCCCCAAAAAAAAAATTACAAAAAAAAAAAATTCCTTAACAAAATAAATAGTAATGAATTTTAACCCAAGCAATGTGGCAATTTAGTAAGAGTTTGAGGGATAAATCTTGAGATTTAAGATTCCAAGTGTGTTTGGTTTGAGTTTTCTGGATTAAGTTTTTTGAAAACTGAGTTTTTTGGTTTTCGTATTCTTTTATTTTTAGTGAATATTTTTTAAATTTTAAACATTTTTTAAACTTTTTTAGATGCATCTTAGTTAGATGTATCTAAAAGTAAAAATTTGAAAAAATATTTAAAAAATTAATACATAAAAACAAAAAATGTCAATTCTTGTATTTTTTTTTGTATTTTTGGTATTTAGTGAATTTTTAAAAGATTTTTTTTACAATTTTTTTACTTTTTTGGTGTATTTATGTTAGGTGTGTCTAAAAAGTAAAAAAATTACTTAAAATATTAAAAAAATTCAGTAAAAACAAAAAAATACGAAAAATAAGAGTGTAGAATTTTCTGAAAAGTGTTTTCTGAAAACTCAAAACAAGCAAACTTAGCTATTCGGACATATAGCATGTATGTTTGGTAGAACGAAGTTTTCAAAATTATTCAGGCATACTTTTGGTGTGTAGTACCACTTTAGGATCTAGTTTCAACAGTCACCTATGTTGGTTAGATTTTTGTTTTTTTTAAATAATAGTGAATAGTTGTTTTAAATATTTTAAATAAGTGTACTTTTTAACTTTTTATATTAAAAAATTGAGAAAAAAAAAAATGATTGTTTGAGTTAATTTTTTGACTTTTTATAAAAAATGTGTATTAAAAAATTGTATAAATTAGTCTGTAGGGGAAAATTAGGATTGGGAGTTGTGCAACCGTAATTTTTGACTTTTAGTAAATAGTGATAACTTTTTGACTTTTTGACCACATGCCAAACTTGGCCTTAATCTTTTAATTTCTTTTCAATATAAATTATTTGTCTATTTTCGGTAAGTAGAATTATCGAAAAAAATGTATTTTAGTTATTGAACTTATTGAAAACAAGTATTTTAGACATTTTTCATACAATTATATTTTTCAAGCAGTTTTACTTTAAAAAAATATGCAAATAATTTTGAATTGAAAACAAATAAAATATTTGGACTTAAATTGACAAAATTAAGAAATTACTTTATTACAAAAGCTCAAGTCCTCGATTTTTTTTTTTGCAATTTTTCCAAAAAATAATTAAACATATTTTGTTAAATAAATTATCACATAATTCTTTTGTCATGCAAATATTCAAAACGCCCTAAAAAATTGTATGCCAAAAAAGATAAGATTATTTGTCCATAATAATTTAAGGGTTTTAAATAAGCAACAAAAATTACAAAACCTAAGTTAAGAAAATCTTATTTATTTTGATCAAATAAATTGAAAAAGTAAAATGTTATAATCTAAAATTATAACCAAACATCATTAATCAAATAAGCTAAATAAATGCTATCAAGCATGGTAGATATCTATCGAGTAATTTTATTTTCACATATCAATTATTCTTAAAGTACATACTTAATGATATATTTTGAAAAAATATCCACACACAAAAAAAAAAAAAAAAGAAATTTGAGAGTGACAAAAAATAATTACAAATTCATAAAAATATACTATCTCTTATTTGCATAATCATATAACTTATACTTTCATGAGTTTCTAATTATTTTTTTAACTTCTCACTTTATTTATATTTCCCCATATTTTTTTAGTACACACATCAAAGGAAAAAATTATTCTCAATACACTTCTCTTCATTTCAAAAATATCCTGATCTTTCATTTTCAAAAACTTAATTTCTTTGTCCATTCACAGTGGCGTAGTCAGGAATTCAATGCAGAGGGGGCACAAATTAATGATAATTTGGGTCCATTTTTCTAAAAATACTTTTCAAAAAATTTTGTTTTCTGTGTTTTTTTTTTTTACTAATTTTTAAAAATATTTTAAGTAATTTTTCTTTTTATTACTTTTAAGACATACCTACATAAATATACCTAAAAAGTAAAAAAAATATGAAAAAAACCTTTTAACTAAATACCAAAAATACAAAAAAACAAAAAAACAAAAAAAAAGAATTCAGTATATTTTTTAAAATATTTTTTCACAAATTTTTTAATTTTTAGATACACCTAAATAAGGTGCATCTAAAAAAGTAAAACAAATGTTTAAAATTTTTAAAATATTCACTAAAAACAAAAAAATACGAAAATAAAAAAACTCAATTTTTAAAAAACTTAATCCATAAAATTCAAACCAAGCGCACTAATTAAATTTTTTTTTTCCATAATAAACAATAATGAGATATTACTAAACTTAAATGTAAAGAGTTCATTTGGATAAATGTGAATTTTAAATTAAAGGATTTGAGATTAAATTTTATACAAATTTTGAGGAGTAAAGTAACTATTTTATAGGTGGATTGAAAAATTAAAAAAAGAAGATACATTGAGACAAAAATAATATATTTTAATAGAGAAATTCTATAAAACATACTGCAAAAAAAGTGTCTATTATATGTCGCAATTATAATCTTCGTGGTCTTTAGTTATAACACATTATAGTGTTATATATAATTTAGTTATAACTTCTTGTGGTTGTTATTTTAGTTATGACTATATATTAAGTAATAGTTAGTTATGACTTATTTTGATATTAGTTATGACCTATTGTAATTTGTTTTTTTGTTTTTTTTTTATGATTGAAGATGTATTGCTTAATTATAATTTATATAGTGGTCATTTAGTTATGAATGGAAAGAAACACATGAAGGATAAACTCCTCATGTCGAATGTAACTAACAATCCAATAAATTCTATATCTTCATTGAAATTAATTATGTTTGCATGTCAATAATGATAAATATCACCATTGTATTAAAATTTTTATAGATAATAATATGACTTATTATAACCTCTTTATTTTCAATCAAAATAACCATTATTGTTCTCATAATTTTAAAAATGTCATTGACATTTCACTTTAAATAATTTTTTTTATTTAATATATTTTCTTTATATTTTTAAATTTTAATTAAAAAAAATTCCCAAAACTCAGGGGGCATATGACCCCCTTGAGCCCAACATGGCTCTGCCTCTGTCCATACACCTAGGGCTGGAAAAGCATCCATCCGATCCGTCAAAACCAAATGACATGAATCAATCTATGACAAAATGGACGATTTCAATGATCCGAGCAGACGAATGTAGATATACTTTTCTCAATCCACCTAAATTTGAACAGATGGCAAATGAGAGGTCACCCAACTTAACATGATCTGCTAATACTCATAAGAACAGATATTATGCTTTGTGTTTTAAAAAAAAAATATATATATATATTTTTATTTAGTAATATATTTGCTATTTATGAAATATGAAAGTTAGTGTCACGACCCAAACCCGGCCCTATGGGTTTAGCATCAGAATCGCCAAGAATCCGAGATTACCGAAGCCTCTGAACAGATGTAAATGATTAGCATGTCTGAAGCCAATACAAGATAAATAACTAGTGTCCATTGAAATTTGTGAAAATCAGATGTCAAAAACATTTTTATGCATTCATACATTACAAAACCAAGATGATCTATACAATCATTTACAGACATTCAAGACGGACTCAATCCTCGATAACAAGATATCAAACAATATACAAAAGGTACAATCTGAGAGGAGGCAATTGGAAACAAAACACCCCAAGCCATGGCATGGCGTCTCGGAACCTCGCGGAGGCACATAAGTGGCGCTTGACAAAATCGGGGACCAATCCCACGCCCTAGCTTCGGTCAGTGGTGAGCACCTACATATATATATAACTGAGCTAAAGCCCGTGAATAACATAAAGCGTAAAGAGATTATGAATGAATGTCCTTACGATAATGAAATCAATTCATTATCTGATATTCAATCAATCGATTTCAATCAATCACCATATGTACATCCATTAGCCTATAAACAAGAGGGTCCAAAAGGACCGCCTTAACAGATCCAACAATAATGATGGCCATCAATCAAGATGGTTCCACAAGGAAACCGACAGAGCTCAGAATACCAATAACAAGAGGTGCTAAGGATGCCACAATCTGATTAAAATGCAGGACATACATTCATTCAATAAGCAATATCGGTTCAATAAGCAGTTGATTCAAGATTCAAAATATAACCATTTGAACATATCTTTACACAATCTGTTACTCACAGTGATTGGGCTATCAGTAGTTAGAGCGCGTCCCCGTGAGTCAACCCTAAACAGTCAATCAAATAGAACACACACTAAGTTTACAGTTGGAAAGGATGATAATTAAATCCCTAAATTTTCTCGGTGTGGTTCTATGTCTAAATCCTTATTAAGATGCTCTAAACTAGGCCTAAGAATGCCTAGGATGCGATGAGGATGCAAAAATACAGTTAGAAGGCACTTTTCAAAAGTTGTTGAAAACAGGGGTCTCGCTCGAGCGAGCCTTTCTTTGCTCGAGCGAGGTTGCAAAAACAAAGGCTTCGCTCGAGCGAACAATCCTTCGCTCGAGCGGTCTGATGAAACAGTAAAAATACTGGATGCTCAATTTTTACGCGCGATGCTCGCTCGATTCTCGCTCGAGCGAGCTTCCAAAATCAAAGGGTTCGCTCGAGCGAGACTTCCTTTGCTCGAGGTCGATGAAACAAAAAAATCTTGGATGTTCGATTTTACGCCGAGCCACCAATCCTTCGCCGGCGGGCTCGAGGAAAACGTTGGTAGCTCGGCGAGAATCCTTCGCTGAAGAAGCCAAATCGAATTTTCAGATTTGCCTTCCTAGCTCAAACCAAGCATTCTCAACTCGGTTCTCGACCTCTTGGGCTCAAATTCGAGAATACATCCCAAAACAATGCATAACAAGTTTCAAAAGCCAATTTATGAATTCAAGCCCCAAAGGTGAGTCAATTAAAACCATTTTCAAAACCCATTTTCAAGAACACTTTCAAACATGCAATGCATGAGTTTTAAATCAAATTCAAGCTTCAATTCTTGCTCCAAAGAGCTCCATAGTTGGCAAATGAAATGAAATCATGGACTTAATATGAATATGAGCTTGCATGCACCAATTGACCATGAATTCAACCTCAAGAACCAACAATTTCAACACGATGCAACAATTCTAACATAATCCAACCTCTTAGCACTCTAACTCAACAATTGACATGAATGATGCAAAATGAGGCTCAAGACAACAAGAAGACAATGAATTTCCTTACCTAGAGTATTGGTTTCAAGTCTATCAAGCTTAATTTAGCCAATTACACTTCAATTCTTCTCAATTTCCTAGCATGCAAGATGAATTTCTCCAATCTCCTACTCTCTCTAATTTCGGTGGAAGCAAGCAAAATGGCTGAGGAAGAGTTTTCTCTAAGTGTATAAGGTGTATAAAGCTCAATATCATTGAATAAACAAAGCTCCACTCACCATGGCAATTTGGTAAATAGACTAACACTTGCACTTAGCTCAATTTTAATCTAGTTTAATCCATTTAATCATACTTAGTCACATTTTAGATAAACATACCATTAAATCACAAATATTCTACTGATTCTAAAACATCAAACGGTTTCCAATTCGGCCGCCGATAAGGCCTTCAATTAGCAGTTTAAACATACGAATTCAAACAGATAATGAATCAATTAAACAGATAGAAATGCAATTCAATAGGTTAACTCATTCAATTTCGTTTTCAGTTTCATTCAGTCTGTTCAGTAGTTCATCCAGTTCACTTATCAGTCATTATCAGTTCAGTTTAGCAGTAATCAGTATATAATTCAGTGGTTATCCGGTAATCAGTACGAGGGTTGTTACAGTTAGGCATTTATTTTTATTGTGAAAAATAAAGAATAAAAATTTTTAGACAAAAAGTAGTAAAGAATTACTGAAAAATAGTTTGAAAAAACGTTTAAAGTAGTCAAGCCCAAATCGCCAAACCAATCCTCATCCACCTACACATCCTGCTTAATCTGCATCTGCTAACTAAGTGAACCTATGTGGATTATTTTTTTCAATCCGGCTAACTTCAAATGGATGGCAAATGAGAGCTCACTTGACATAACCCAATGCGCGAGCACCCCTACACACACCCCTCCTTACTTTAGCCAAAAACTTGTGTTGCCACTATGACTATTGCCATCGTTGCCACTCTCAACTACCACCACTACCTCCAAACCATTATCGATCCACACTAAACTTCTGCAGTCTACCCACTGCCGCACATCCCCAACTTCTAGTCTCAACCAACCATTCCTTCGAAACCTAGACTCTGTGACCAAAGATGATTCCCCACCTCTACGACCCCACTCTACTATGACTCTATCTCTACGAACTTTGCCATAACCATGAACCTAACTTCTATAAACCCTAGATCGGTTCAATGTGCCTATTTGGTGCAGCTTAAAAGCTGTTTATTTCAATTTTTAGCTTAATTTAAGCTATTTTGATGTATTTGGTTTAGCTTATAGTTTATATCTTATACCTTTTTGGAAGTCAGAAATCAGCTTATTCTTTGAGTGGGACAGGAGATGCTTAATTTATAAGTCAGAAATCAGCTTATGTTCATAGTTATAAGCTATAAACTGTTTAGGCATAAGCTATAAGTACTTTCCCACAGCTCTACCAAACAGGGCCAATGGTTGATACCCAAGCAAATCCTATAGGTTCAATAGTGATATCCAAACAAACTTTATTAGTTTAGAGATTGAAATTCGATCGGTGATGATCTATCCAACACTAGCTGTTCGAATAATATGAAAGAGTTAAGACTTCAAGGTGGTGGTATGTGCAATTTACACAGAGAGAAATAAGATGCTACACATTGACGAAAGTAGCGGAAATAAGGAAAGAGGCTAGGTGTAATGAAGGTTGGGCTTGGAAGGCGGCGACCAATAATGGAGTTATTGGCGCAGTGGTAGTGGGTGGATGGATGGAGTTCTTAATGGTTATTTAAGGGATAAATTTTTTATTTTAAAAAAATTTCATTAAATGGGTGCCCTAAAACAAATTAATTTGTGTAAACAGAATTACTGATATCTATCTTTAAGATTATTTGACAAAATTGGCATATCGTAAAAATAAAAAGACAGCCATTCTATTTCTACACCCATTTTTTCCCACTAATCCGTACACTTTACTCGATAATTTTTTTTAAAATTTTTTTATGAGTTTTGCTAACACTTTCCAAAAAGTTTGAAATATTTTTCATTAATTTCAAAAAAAATTTACTCCTTTCACATCATTTTGTTATTCGCTTTTTTGTGAAAGTTTTAACTTTTTAAATGCACATGCAATTTTTGGTAAGGAAGAGGTTGCATAGAGTTTGATGCACTGCAGGTGTATGATATAATTCCCTCGTAACAGAGTTAGAATAGTTGTTAGGTGGTTAGTTTTAGTTACGGAAATGCAATATAAATACACATTGTAGATCTTCATTACAGTTAGGGGTTGTTTGGGATGTTATAAATATGTGTACTTTTTGACTTTTTATGAAATATGAGTTGGGTTTGAAGTGATGTGGTAGTAAGGTGATGTAACTTAAATAAGATAATATGACTTAAATAGAATAATAACTTTTTAACTTTTTGACTTTTTTTTGAATATGTCAAACTTAGCCTTAATCAATATCTTGAGTTGATTCAATCTCTCTTCAATTATTACACATTAATTTAAATTTTAAAATAATAATTCTAACTAGGGGTGTGCGCGGTGTGGGTCGGTGCGGTTTGAGAGAAAAATAGAAACCGTATGATGGGTGACGGATTGATAAAAGTGTCACTAGAATTTACCATTTTCCTTATCAAAAACCGGCGATTCGGTTGGCAAATAATGGCAGATTTGCCTTGGTGGTTCGGGCAGATTGGCGGTTTATAAAAAATATAATTCAAATTACAAAACTTAAATTAAAGAGTAAAAAAAAGACGAGAGATACCGTGATGTTAAGCATCTTGCGAAGCTTTCTTTTGATGCAGCAAGTGTAGCAACAACATGATAATATCAACGACTATGCCATCAGTTCATTACAAGCATCTGTGGAAGCTACAATGATTAAATACAATACATAAAATTAATATCATTTAGGGTTTACAATATATTGAAAATGTTTACTATTGAAAAGTATTTAGATTGAAAAGTGAGTTGATGCAAGTTTGCAACATGACCACAAAAAAAAAAATTGAAAAGTGAATTGGAATCCAACTTTATTTTGGATTACTGACATCTTGAATTCCCCTCGAGCAGTAATGTAATAATATATTCTAAGGTGTAGAACAACAAGCAAACTTAAGTAAAAAAGAATTTTTAGAATCTTATAAGACATGATTCAATAGCGGTGCGGGTCGGTGCAGTTTAGAAGAAAAATAGAAACCGGCGGATTGATAAAAATGTCACTAGAATTTGCCATTTTTCTTACAAAAAACCGACGGTTCGATTGGCAAATAATAATGAATTTGCCTTGGCGGTGCGGCTCGGTGCGGTTTTGGCGGTTTCGACGGTATTTTGCACACCCCTAATTCCAACAATGGCTTTTTACTCTCATTTTAAATATGTTTATAATCAAGGGATCGTTTTGAAATATTACACACTTTTGATTTTGATTTTTTAAATAGCACAAACATTTTGAGACATCCCAAAGTAGAAAAATAGACTAACAAAAAGCATGAGGGGGGGGGGGGGGGGGGGGGAAGTAACATTTTCACCATTTTTAAAATACTTTGTACATAATTTTTAATATTAAACAATATCTTATAAAATAAAATGAAGAGTTAGCATTTGTCAATTTTTATACAAATCAAGCAAGATGACTAACAAGGATACTCATTAAGGCACCATATTTTTCTTTTTCAATTCGGTAATTCATATTCGAAAACTATGGTTTTATAAAATATAATGATCCAAGAAAGAGTAGTCTGAAATGATGAAAATGCACTTTTATAAAATAAAATGAAGAGTTAGGAATATTAATTTGTGACTTTATTTAGGGTAAGCTACCCATTTGATCTCTGTAATTTGAGCCAAGATTCAAACAATAAAATACAAAAGTTGCCAAAAAAATCAACTACAGTTTAGCAAAAATCACAAATCCTCTCATAAATGTGGTTGGAAAAAATAAGATATGATTTGAACTAGATCAACAAAACCACGGAAAAAATAAAATATGATCTGAACCAAATCAACAAAACCACCAATCAGCCACGGTGTCCCTGCCGCAGCGCGTTGAGGCAAACAAACAATTGAAGTACTTTGCATGGTTGAGTTGAGTAATTTACTTCTACATCAAAAATTCTTGGCAACCAACAATTGGTGTTGTACCATTTCATTTGGTGGATTATACTAAAATAAATGAGCATAATATCAATGAGATTGAAATTCAAATATTTCTGTCAAAAGCAAAACTTATTTCTTCTAGAAAAATTACTAATTATTCCAAAGTGACTAGAATGAGATTCATTAACCAAAAAACATTCAGTTTAGATACAAGATACTTGCCCAGAAGTTTTCCCAACTCAATCATAGATGATGAAATTGTTGAAGGTTTAATATTTTCAACTTCTATTTGTAACTTACTAGACAAATACATGCTGAATGCATACTCCATTTGCATTCTACGATTGCTAAACCGTTAACAATGAGTGCCAGATTCGTATCATTAGCCTATTTGGTTGTGTTTTTGTCTTCTGTATTACACTTTTCGAACAAAGCCAATATCATCACAGAAATGAACTTTATGCAGCTGGTTGTGGAAGGAACACTGACCTTTCTTCTTCAATCATTGATATTCTTCCAAGCTCTTCAAGACCAGATACTCAGATAAAATGGATAAGCTAGGAGTCCAGACTCGTCTCATCTCAGTTACAATTTGGTTCTGGTGCTCTATCCAATCCAATCCAATCCAATCCAGCATTTAATTCACAATCATAACAAATTACATGCCCTCACCGTTCTCAGAGTGCCAAGTGAAAAACCCTAGTAGAATGTAGTGTGCTCACAACCCATTGGTCAGACCTTTTACAAATAGATTTCCATATAGTGATCGGTTATGGGTGCTGAGAGCCTTACCGGAGCTGGTGATCACCAATGGACATCGGGATTTTATCACCAATGGACAACATGCCAACGTCAACCATTAATCACATTAAACCTGTCAACTAACTAAAAATTAATCTGGTTCTTGGAATCGCTTTGGAAAAATATATAACCAACTTTACACTACATCAAACCCCACAAGAAGGAAAAACTAGCTGCACCCTAACTGTTCAAAATAAATTGGAGATGCATTCAGAAAACCAACAAACTGCCAGCAACACCTACCTATTTTGTAAGAGATAGCTACAAAATCCAAGGATTCTAGACATGTCTACAATGGAACACAAAGGTTAAAGCTGAGTTTGCTAACCAATCCAAATTGTTTGAGAAGCATAAAAAATCATGAACAAATGTTTTTCCATTGAAAGAAAAAGAAAAAGGATTGCAAGCACAAAATTAAAAAATAACTCTAAACGAGTGAAATCTTGCAACAGCAAACAAGAAACAATAATATTGCTAAGGTCAAGGAACCGATTTTGTCAGGAAAAAAAAAAATGTCAGAAACAATTCTCAAAAGTGAAATTTTTTTATAAAACAAATAAATAAAAAACCTAGCAAAAAGGTTAAAAGAACAACTATGAGAGGAATGCCTGGTATTAACAGATCTCAAGGTTTCACATAGTGGCAAACCAAACATCTAGATTCACATCTACTTCAGATAGCTTTTAAGATTTTTGTTCGGATACTTGAAGATATACCATTTGAGTATATCCATTGAATACGGATGCCTCGAGTCTATTCAAACCAAGCCGCTGAAACAAGCCAAACCTTCCATCCTCAACAATGGGACTGGATGCGAGCAGGATCATATCTGGTTTGATGAGTAAGTGAAGGACCAGCCACCGGTGGGAGCTCCCAATAAACATCTAGCACTGATTCCACAAACCTGCTGTTCTTAATATGTTCTGCATACGTAATCGCCTTATTACTGTGGTTAAAGTCATCTCGCATCTGTCCCCTAACACCCCACCATGTTTCACCGGGCCCACATAGATCTTCTACATCCATAGCCTTCTCCCAGAACTCCTTCCTTCTCGATCTGATCCTAGCTTCATCACTATCTTTAAAGCAACTATGGCCACCACCTGGAGCCATAAAATACTAATATAAATATACAAACTCCCAAAACCAAATAATATCAACAAGCAATGTGTCATATGTTCCAACCAATAACAGCAGAGAAAATAAAATAAAATAAAAAATCATTCTCTAAGTAAATGCTACAAGACAAAAACATGTGGAAATACTATAACATCTACAAACTCAACTAGTATAATCTCAAAAAATGCATCCTCATGCAAGATTTACTTTGAACTATATTTTTTTGCTATTATTTCAACTTCGGCAAACAAATTATAACAAAAACGTTGCTTCAATAAACAGGAGGCAAAAACTCACAATATCAACATCCTGAAAACATACTATTCTCTATTCCAGAGGTTCCGGAAGTCAGCAATTCAATTCTGGTTTTTCGAGTTGGTAAGGGTCGTAAAGTGTCAGCATCTACTCAAGAGAAGGGCTAAAAGTACTCAAATTGATTCACACCTCTCACCTAACAATATTAAAGGAAAATCACTCTTCAATTGCTTGAAGCTAAATGACAGCAAAGCTACAAGAGAATTAAATTCTTGTTTTTTGAAGCAGCAAAGGTCATAGAGTGTCTGTCATCTACTTTAGACAAGGGAGAAGAATGTACTCAAATTGGTTCACTCTCGCCTAACAATATAAAGGGAAAATCACTCTTCAATTTATGGAGTTATGTGATAGCAAGTCTAAAAGAATTAGAAAAATAATAATTTGAGCACACAAATGGCCCCTTTTTTTTTCAACTAAAGGCATTATATGAGTTCAACTATGATGAGACGCTCTAATAGGTCAAAAAGATCAAAACCAAGCGTTGCAAACAAAGTGCAACTTTTTTCTAGTAACAGCAGCCATGGGTTGTTTGTACCACACTAAAATGGATGGTTGAAAGTTCTGACGATATAACCATCGGATTCCATTCAGGTATAGAAACTGAAGAAAAGAGGTAACAAAACGAAAATAGAGTGGTAGGCATACAACAATTGTTACATCTGGATCCCTACATGCTTTCATAGGATGTTACAACTTACAAACAACAAGCATGTTAAGACCAAAGTAAGGATCATAAAGTTAGAACCACAGGATCCATTACCAAATCGGACAAAAAAAGTAGTCACATGCAAAGTTTTAAAAGGCTTTATTTCGCCTCGCCTCAATGCTAACGTAATACGCATTTAGGCTTTGATTTTTAGGCTATTCTCCCAAAAGGCTTTTGCATCATAGCCGGAGGCATGCACCTTAGGTGCGCCTTGAAAAGTACGCATATGAAGCAGTTGTCCTAGGCTCCTGTCAAATTTAGTCTAGTAGATTGTTTAAACCTAAAAAATTCAAAAAAATTCAAAAAAAATCCCTTTTGCAACTATATTCTATAGGAAAAATTAAATAAACAACCAATTAAGAAAAAAATACAAAGCTAATACTCAAGTGAGATGCTCAATCCCTAAAGCTAAGAATGTCAATTTCATTTTCAATGAAAACAAACTTTTTCCTTCAAACATTTACGCCTTAAAGAAAAAATATTTACACCTTTATTATAATTTTTATTTATTTTTGCACTGTTTTGAATTATTTAATTTATTTACTAAATATAAAAATTAAAAATTTGAAATTTGAAATTTGAAATGCTTATGCCTCAATGCCTTGAGACTTACGCCTCACCTCATGAGGTGTAAAATGCCTCGTGTTACGCATTTGCCTTTAAAAACTCTGGTCACATGTAAGGATATATGAATAGAAGATAAAAAAAAGAGGCTTAACCATGTTTAACCAACAGAGACAATGAAGTTTTACATCTATATACATGCCCATGCAGACAATAACATAAAATGTTTCACTAATAATGAACTATTTTACAAAAGACTTTATAATCTTGGCAATGTAGTTATAGATAATTATGTAATATGGATAGCAAAGATATGTTTAAAAGGTTCCAATCTCATTCTCTGTGGTTAACAAGTACATGTAAGGGAAAGTGAGCAACTTATCCAAAAAACTAGAAGTAAGAAAATTTTGTATGCCTCTACAAAAAAGCATGGACACCTCTACGGAAGAAGCGTTTCATGTCTCACACCGACACTCTTCAGACACTCCTAAAAGAGTGTCTTTAATTAAAAGACAAAATTCATAATTTTCGTGAAACTTTGCAGATCTTCACAACACTTCTTAAACCCTCCAAACATGTCCTACATGAAGAAACCCTCTCCATAATAACAATATTCAACATTCTTTATAAGACAATTTATGCACCATAAATATGTTTTGAAACATTTATTAGATGAATACATCATGTGTATAACAATATTCTATAATTGTTTCGCATTCTTTAAAATGTAATTGCTAAGTTAATGATATCTTGATTTTTAAGTTATGAAATATACAAATTTTTAATATAATTAGTGTTATGTTACATATTTTTATTATTTTTTGATAAATTATTCATATATCTGATATAATAAATTTGTAAAAGTATAAATTTTAACGTGTCTCAAGAGTGTTGTGCCTTGAATTTTTTGAAAACCGGCATGTCAGCATGTCCGTGTTGTGTCATATGTGCATGCAACTACAGAATGAATGGAAAGATAAAAGCAAAGTGACCGCCATTTTTGTTTGAGCACATAAAACCCATTTTGTACAAAGTTCCTGAAGTTGTTGGTCATGAACCCCTTAACCACGTCTCAATTGTTCATTTATTTGGCCAAAACTCAATTAACTGCTGGAGCATCTTTCATAGGTTGGGATCAGTTTCTCCATAACAAAATATTAAGTATAAAAAAACTTTTGTGGCAACTATGCATGTTAAGTGATGTACATACTCTATAAATCCATTTGTAGTTCAAATATGACCTGCATTGATAGAAGATAAAATGGGCAAATATGCACCTCTTATATAATATTGGTCACATATCTGCCTCAAGGAATAATGATCTCCAGTTCCAGTATCATAGTTGTCCTCAAAAACAAGATGCCTAAAGCCAGCTTTCAGAGCCTGCTTGAGCCTACACAACAGAGTATGATATGAAAAGAAAACATGATGTCACTTATTAAAATTTGTAATCCATTGATATGCAAAAGATAAAAACAGCGAACAACTTCAGATTTGCAAGTTTATAAATACATGCAAATGATAGGTTAAGTAGTGTATTGAAAAAGATAAGTTTGATTAATCTACAAAACATGATTACCGTTTTAATTCATTCTGGTGATCATCAAAGAAGACAAGAACCCGATTGAGATCTTCAATTCCATGTTTCTTAATTACGCTTTGCCAGTCAAGACTCCCAAAATCCATGAAGTTCTTTCCAGCAAAGTATGTGCAGTTCCCATCAACATAAGCAGGCCCCTTTTTTAGGTATTTTTCGGGATGGCGGGGTGAAAGTGACACAATGGGTTTGTCCGGCATTGCTTGCCGCAAAACCCAAGTTGAATGCCCCTTGAAAGCACCACTCTCAATCATCAGATCAGGTTTCAACCATCGGGCAATGAACCAAAGCCCAAAGCTGTGGTCAAAACCCATCCCATACATGTTGTTTTTGATAGGTCGTGTTTCATATATTGGCACAAACTCTTCCAAGCCCCTGAGTAAATCCTTGGATGTCCATTCAACAGTTTTTCCATGTTTCGATCTGCCTTTTGCCAAGGATAACAATTAAATGGGCACAAATTGTAAGAACTTTAGGACTTCATGCTCAAACATGGATTTCTAACTGATGAATCAACTTATTAAACCAAAAGTATAAGATTCACAAATATATATCCTATTACAACTACTAAATTCAATGTCCAACAAAGAAAGAACCAATGAAGAATAAAAATAAACAAAAAATGGCTTTTAAAACATGAAATCCATTAGGATGGGAAAATAAAACTGAATCTTCAAAAAAGAAAAGAAAAATAAATAAATAATCAGCCAGAAATTAGTGAGTTGAAACAATGATTACGATTCCAACAGACATTCACAAAATCAGTGATCGTAACTTCCACAACATAATGTTTCAGCATTGCTAGAATGTTTCTTTTTGAGTGTTGTACTCTCAAATCATCTATGAAGCATGAATACTTCGACAAACATGTCGTACTTGTACTACCAGGTACTGGTACTTTTGCATACATATCGAGCACACAAAACATGTATCTAAATTTTTTTTCCCTTAATATTTGCCTTATCGCAAATGTACCTAGTATATATAATATACCCGAGTCATACATCATTCAAATTAGTGTTTTTTTCTTTTAATACATTAGTTTTATTGGACTTTTTATTATTATTATGCTTAGTATGATTTAAAATAAAGTTATAGTTTGTAAGTTATTTAATATAATGACATTTAATTTTAGTTTATACCTTTACTTTTGGCACTAAATGTGAATTGTAGGTTGAATCATAACAAACTAGATCATTTAACCAATTTTTGCATTACTCTAAACTAAAAATAAATATTTTTTTACAAACATATCTAGCCGTACTTGTGCCCTATTTTTTTAGAGTTTACTGTATCAACGTACCCATATCGTAATCATACTGCATGCATGTTCTACATAACATTTGAAGACATAACTTCATTTTGAACAGTTCCATCAAACAAACTTTAAGTCATTATCACAACTCATATAATAGATCATTTTTAGGGTCACATCAATTAAGGCCTTTCAATATTGGACAAGCATTTTTTTCCAAAGTGCTACGGCATGCACCTAAAATTTCAACCACAATGATTCATAACTTTATCAATTTGAGTCATATCAAAACAAAATTGATTCATAACAGAAAGACTCCAAAATTTTCATATCTAAGACTACTTTGGTTCTTAACAAAACACCACAAAACCTAATAACCAACGTCATTTCAGTTCATAATCAAACACTTCGTAGAAGGAAAATCTTACCTTGGTGGTGTTTCTTACTGAGAAAAGCGATTTTGTACTCCCAACCCAAGTACGAAACTTGTAAGAAACTCACTCCCGTCGAGGAAGAAAATCACCCCAAACGAAGATACTCAAACATACAAATCTCAAAGAAACAAAAGAAAAATAACTCAAATTTATTATCATACGTGCCATTTACATAATATTTATTTATAATTAACAAAAACAATAATAATTCATATTTAACACATATTATAACTAACTAGAAAAAAAAATAAAAAATATTAGAATATTTATATATATATATAATACAACAGGTAAAATATACACACGCTTCTATAGGTACTCAAAAGCTTAGAATGATGCCCTCCTGCCCTCGTCTTCACCCCCCCTTCACGCAACTAAGATCAAACACCAGAAAATCTCATCCCGAAATCAGTTTGACTAAACCAAAAATACCACAAAAGTCTCGTAACTAACCACTACAACAATTATAACTATACACCAACATCATTCATAACTAAGAGCTTCTTCACTGGTTAAAATAGCAAGAAGTCCCAAAATCACCTCTCCAATAATGAAAGAAAACCATTGCTATAATTTAGCATTGTTATTCCTAATGTTATATTTGGCACAAAAAATAACAATAGATAAAATTGTCAACTCATCAAAAGGAGGGAATGATAATGAGTAGTTGTGATTAAAGGTAGAAAACCACAAATCAAACGTTGTGATTAAAACAAGAAAATAAAGCAAATACACTATTGTAGCAACACATGGACTCAGGTACGAATATTGGGTGTGAGTGTGTATCCAAACGTCATACCTTCATAAATTTAAATCTTAGGATACGTATCCAAAATTGGATATGGGTACAGGGAAGTGTCATATACACATATATATTACATATTATTTAATATTCTCAG
The DNA here is from genome assembly GCA_025200525.1 of Camellia lanceoleosa. Taxonomy (NCBI): domain Eukaryota; kingdom Viridiplantae; phylum Streptophyta; class Magnoliopsida; order Ericales; family Theaceae; genus Camellia; species Camellia lanceoleosa. The sequence goes on from JANUSC010000032.1 coordinate 259,951, forward strand.
ATGAAATGTTGTAGATTATACAAAAATATACTTGAAATTGAATAGTATTAAGGAAAAATATGAAATTTCTATATTTAATTCATGTGAGAGGCCAAACATATTGCTTTACTAGCAAATGCGAGTTTGTTCTTCTCATATATTGTAACAAATTAAATGATCTGAGTGTCTAAATTGGGTACGAGTATTAGACACATATCCCACATCCTTACCATGTCATATCCGGTAAACATGGGTATTGTGGGGGGAATAGAAGAGTCCATGTAACATAGACATTACTAAATTATAGTAATTTTTCACTATTCATTGCTAAAACAGGGCAATAGCTAGAGTTTTAGCAAATAAATCATTAGAGATGCTCTAAGACCACAAATCTTCCTAACAGTGTATGGTACACATACAATACAATTTTCTTCTTTTTATTTATTTATTTTCTAATGGTCTAATGGTTATCATTTTCCATAACAGCCCACAATGTAATACATAAGTTTGCTTAAAAAACACAATTTAATTTCAATAATGCCTTGAAACTATTGCCGCTGGTTTGATTGAGTGGATAATAGCATATTATTGGGATTATTAATCCAAGGGATGCACATTCCATTGTTTGGTTACAAATTTTATTATTCGGAATAGATTCCAATGGCCACTCTATCCAATTGATGAATCTTTTAATCCTACAACTAATAATGCAAAACACACATATAATTGGGATTATATATTTCCAAATCTATTGCAAAACAAACTTGGACAAGAGTATCTCACTAATCCAACTGGATAACCTGTTAATCCCCGTCACTATTAATCCTGCTAATCAAACAAGCAAGCAGTAGTTTCATCAGTTTTTTACTAAAACAGTGCAATAGCAACCAACTGATAACACAAACATTCCAAAACTGGCTAATTCCAAAACAGCAAACAAAATTACATAATTTAAACATGAGATTCAAATTTCATTATACTACAATATTTTGCTCCATTTTCTCAGCAACCAAACAGGCAACAACTCCATCCGAAATATGCGTACCAGTAAGCAAATCCGAAAGTTGATAATTTAGATCTGAGAAAACCCTAACAAAACAAAATCGGCACGAAATGCAAAACGCTCGCAGATCAGATCAGAGAGAGAGAGAGCTTACACCAGGGCACGCCGAGGGATCCGAAGTCGGATTCGAGTTCGCCATAGCCGAAGAAGCGGAAGCGAGAGATAGGATCAGAGACGCAGACCAGATTGCGAGAGTGAATAATGAGAGAGTAGACTAAGAGGAGAGAGATGGAGAGGATGAGGCAAGGGTAGAGGTAACCGGTTCGGGTGAAGTAGTTGGTGGCTCTAATGAGGGGTGAGATGTGCTTCCTGGTCTTCGACTCATCGTCGCCGTCGTCTTCGTCTCCTTCGCCGCTAAACTGCGCTGCCCTGCGCGCAGAGAGCGCTCTCTCCAGCATTTTTGGGCTCATCATCTCGATGGGGACACTCAGGCATCTCACTCGTTGCGCTTTTCACAGTTCCAATTAATATGTATTAATTTGGGACGTAAATAAGTGTATTTTTTTTTTTTTTTTTTTTTTTTTTGTATTTTTTTGAGTTTTTAGAAATAAAAGAGCTGTTTAAAATGGAGAGTGTATTTTAAAAAAATTTAAATAAAAAAATGGAGATAAATTTTTTTTTAACTTTTTAAATAAAAAAATGGAGATAAAATATGATTATTTAAGATAATTTTTTAATTTTTTTATAAAAAAAATATATATTAAAATATTATATCAAATAATAAGATTATTTTTTTTATCCCGATGCATACTGACATTAATGTGATCGTTTGGCAGCCGTGGTCTGCATTGGTTCTGCATCCTGACAAAATTATTATTTTTTTTTTTTGTTGTTGTTTTCCAGTCGTGGTCTACATTGGGTATGTTTTGAAAAGTTTTTGGGTATGTTTGGTTTTCATTTGGAAGATGAGTTTTAGAAAAAAAAAATTAAAAAATTGTTTAGTTTGAGTTTTTCTTAAAAAAATTTTAAAATCACTTTCTCTCTCTTACATATCAATCAATCACTTTTTCTCTCTCATCTCTCATTCTCAATCACTTTTTCTCTCACACACATCTACTCAAATTCTCCCAAAATATCAAATTATCAAAAACTCCAAAAAAACAACTCTCCCAAAATATACAACCAAACAAATCAAAAAAATTTCTAAACTCTTTCTCCAAATTTTTTTTCAAAAATAACTCTCCAAAAAACAAACCAAACAAGCCCTTTATTTTTTCTACTTTTGTTTGGCAGTGGTGGACGCGATGTCTAGTAAACTTATGCAGATGAATTTATGTCTATGCCTAGTGAATTTATTTTTCTTACTCTTTGACTTTTATGAATAGTGTTAATTTTTTGGATAAAGTATACTTATATCCAATGAAGTTTCGATTTAATACATATTATTTTTTTGGATAAATTATACTTATATTCAATGAGGTTTCGGTTTAATACATATCACTGCTTAACGTTTGAGAAATTATACTAACTCCCTATCATTATAATTATTTAGACGGAATGAAGACATTAAACTCATGCTCTCTCTCTCTCTTTTTGCTTTGTTTTGCTTTACTTTTTCTTTTTTTTTCCTCCTTTCTTTTATTTTTTTTTAAATGTAATTTCCTCTGTTTTTCTACTAGGAGTTGTTACCTTTTATATAAGCATAGGAGTTTGTGAAATGAAACTATTAATCACAAAGGTGAGAATATAATTTCTAAAACGTTAGGGGATGGGTAGTAATTGGACCAAACCTCAAGGGGTATTAATATAATTTATCTTAATTTTTTTTGTAACTTTTTGACTTTTTATCTTTTATAGAGTATTCCAAACAAGCACAAAATATATATAAAAAAAAAAAAATAGAGAAAGTGGGTAGTGAAGTATGGAGGAGATGTTAATAAATATTGATTGATGTGACTCAAATAAATATATGTATAAAAAAAAAGTGCACTTTCTTAGTACATGCACTAAAAAAGTAAGTGTTTGGCATACACTTATTTAGGTCACATCAATCAACATCTATCAACATTTATTAACATCTCCTCACTAACTTTCTACCCATTTTCTCTACTTTTTTACACATTTTTTTTTATATATAAAAAGTCAAAAAGTACATTTATTTAGAACATCTCAAACCACCCCTAAATAAAAAGATAAATTATACTTTGCATACCTGCACGTTGCACCAAATCTAGTTAAGCCCTTATATTTTTACTTAAATCACATTTTCATTTTTACGCAAGTATCAATGTCCTTTTTCTGTTATTTTTTTTAAAATTTTTAACAAAATCCAGTCATGTGACAAAAATATGACTACGAAATGAGAGTAAGAAATGAAAAGTATCCATGTTTCCCACCAATATATTTTGTCCTACATGATAAGAACATGAGAGTTATATTATACATATATATATGTTCGTATGGTAAAAATTGAAACGAAAAGACAACAAAGTAGAGCTTTTGAAATAATAAAAAAATGCGATAAAAAAATCAAAGAAAAAGAAAAATGAATAGACAAAAGATTATGATATCATAAAAATAGAGTTTCATGATTTCAATTTATGGAAAACTCTAGTTCATTTTCTTAATTATTCACAATGTACATTTTGTTTTATCTAATATAATCAACTTTTAATGTAAATTTTGGGATAAAATGTGTATTGGTAAAAAATGTAGATGATTTTCCTTTCTTACCCTTATGTCGTAGTCACATTCTTATCACATGGTTAGATTCTGTTAAAGATTTAAACAATTGAGTAACAGAAAGGAGACATTGACAGTTGTGTAAGGACCAAAATGAGATTTTATCAAAAGTACAAGAGTTGACTGTAATAATTTCATGTGCAGGGACCAAAGTGAGATTTGACTAAAAGTATAAGGGATTGACTGCCATAATTTCATGCGTAGGGATAAAAGTAAGATTTAGTGCAAAGTATAGGGAATGCAAAGTGTAATTTACCCATTAATTAACTAGTTAGCTTAGAACATATCTCACTTATCACTATTTTTCCAAAAAATAAATAAATAAATTGGTGATACTTCCTTGAAAATAAGTTCATACAAAGTTGGGCAAACATTCATCCAACCCGTTCAAATCGAATGATCTGAATCAATTCGTCACGAAATAAATGGAGTCAATGGTCTAAGCAGATAGATTTAGATGTATTTTTTTTCAATTTGTCTAAGTTCGAACCAATAGCAGATGAGAGGTCGCCAAATCTAAACTGATTTGCCAACACTTTTAAAAAACATAATGTTATACTTTTATATTTTGTGTTCTATTTGCTGTTTTTAAAATATAAAAGTTTGGTTTTTATTTTTATTATTAACAATGAAGAATTAAAATTTTTGGCCCAAATAAAACCCAAAATAGGAAAAATATTACTTCAAAATAATTTTAAAAAACGTACAAAATAGTAAAGCTCAATTGCCAAACCAATCCACATATATTTGTCAATCCGTACAGTTCATTCAATTCGTATCTGCTAACTAAGCGGATGGATGTAAATTGATTTTTTCTAATTAGTCTAGGTTTGGGCTAATTTTAAGGATTCAAAAAAAGTATTCGTAGTTTTATTTATAAGAAAAATGATGTAAAATGATTTAAATACCTATTATTTAGGTATCAATTTCTATTAAAATAAAAAACACATTATTAAGCTACCTAAATTTTAATTCCTCTAAGTCATATTCTAAAAGGTACTCGATTCATAAATCCAAATCTAAATTTTATTTGTCCAAAAGTCTACCCGCTAAAACATTATGTCCATAAGGACATACTTGTCTCTAAAGACCAAACTACCCACATACATATACCTATCAATCTACGTGTGTTTATCCTGATCTGTTCAAATTGAAAATCAAACTGTCTTTCTCTAAAACACACAGAACCCACACTGTCTTATCCTCTTCTTTCTCTTCTTATTTAGGCTTTTCATAACCCCCCCTCTCTCTCATCTTTCTCTCTCTAGATTAACAAAGAGCTTTGGATATGCCATCGAGGTCTCTTTACTCCAATTTGATCCTCCAACTATCTATATAATCAGTAGCGGCATTGATGCATCGGTGACTCCTCTGTCGCTCACTTCCTCTGCTTGTACTCTGACCAGTCTCTTCCTCTGATGGCTACTGTTTCCCTTGTTGGCCGCACCTTCGGAGCTAGAGCTTCCATATGCTTGTTCGATGATGATTGCTTCATCTCTTTACATAAGCGCGAGTCTTCGGTGGATCGCTCGGAAGAGGCGCCACTGCTTATCGCGATCGATTTTCGAACGGAGCAGTGATCGGGCCGTGCGTTAGCAAGAGAGATTTGTAATGGTGAGCAACTTCGGGGGGTTCTCGATGGGGATGGGATCTAGGATTTGGTGGTGATCGAGATCTTTTTTCCATTAGAGAGGAGAGAGAGAGAGAGAGAGAGAGAGAGAGAGAAAAGTGATGGAAATCGAGCTCTTCCATAATGGTTTCTTTAGGTGTTTGTCGGCTTTGGAATTGTTTGGTAAGTAAGAGCTCTCTCTCTCTCTCTCTCTCTAAAAGCTTCAAATCCAGCATCCATGGAGGCACCAGACCTGTTGTTTCTCTAATCTCTACCAAAGTCTAATCTAAGCCATCTTTTTCTCTCTCTCTTTCTTTCTCTCTCTCTCTATCTCTCTATAAAACCCTTTCTTTCTGTTTATAGTAATAATTTCATAAAGATAATATATATGTTTTGTAATTATAGATCCATATATATATATATGTATTTGTTCATGATTTTAAGATACAAATTCAATGAGGTTGCTTATTTTTTACAAGTAGCAACTAGTGGCTTTCATCTTCATTTCCATTTCCATCATAATCTTCATCTTCTTTGACTTGGAAAACAATTTGATATGTTTAGTAATGATATTCTTGTTGCACATTTAATGACTGAAGTTAATATGTGAAGCGAATGTAGTACATGGAAAATTAGACGGAGTGAAATAGCAGCGGAGAAGATTATAGAGAGTCAGAAATTAAGGTTCAAATTAAGTATGGGCTTAAGTGTTGAGGTCGCCCCTTTTAGGCAACCAAGAATGACTAAAGGAGCATGGGCTAAAGCCCCCAAGAAGTGGGCCAACAGTGGGTTGCAACAGGTCTGACCTACCAAAGATCCAAACAGACTCCACGAAGAAAAATGTCTAAGTCAAGTTACGAAGGCAACACTTGCAGCGGTTAAGTTGCTAAGGCACTCTGTCTTAGCGTCGCCATTCTCAATATTGTCAGTTCCACCGCTATCTGAAGTTGTTGAGGGAAAAAGAAAACCGAAGCAACTAAGTTGCAGAGACAACACTTGTAGTAGTCAAGTTGTAGAGGTACTTTGTCTCAACACCGCCATTCCAAGTATTGTTGGTACAACTGCCATTCCTAGTATTGTCGGTTCCATCGCCATCTGAAATTGCTGAGGAAAAGAGAAAACCAAAGCAACTAAGTTACAGAGGCATTTTGTCAGCGTTGCCATCTCTAATATTGTCAGGACTACCATCTGCACTTTCTGTCAGAAATGACTGCCGCAACAACTACAGTCGCAACAACTAACTTGTGGAGGGAACATCTCCCAAGGTGATAGCAGCCTTTGGGAGAAGCTTTCCCTCCACAAGTAGAGGCTAATGCTTGGTGCTGATAGCAGGCCCCAAGGCACTACTAGCCTAGGGCTGATAGCAGGCCCCAAAGTTCATTAGTTTGGCGCTGATAACAGACCCTAAGGCTTATTGGTTGGAGCTGATAGTAGGCCCAGAAATACCAGTATACCGCGGCAATCTCGCGAAGATGGGAGCGGGGCAACCCGAGAACAAGGGACTTCCTTTCCATTTACCTAGGTCATGGACCTGCTTTAGCCGTATAGGCAGGACTAAGAAAGCCCCCTTGGGCTTAGTACTAAGGCACATCATGGTTGATAACAGGCTTGGCTGTGGCCTTCGCCCTAAGAAGCTGGGGAGTTTGTGGTTAGGTGGCTAAGAGTGGAAACTTTGCTGAGGTGAACACGAAAACATAGCTGATTACAGGCTATGAAGTCCTGAGAATGCATGTACTAGCTAAATAGAACTAAGAAGGCAAGTGTAGCAGTAAGGTTTATCTCTACAAGTGCACTTGCTGAGGTTCGAGCTGAGAAGGCAAGTGCAGTAGCAAATACTCTCGCCGTAACTGCACTTGTTGAGGCTCAAAAGGTAGTTGCAGCGCCAAAAACTCCTACTACAACTGCACTTGCTAAGGCATCTATGCCAAACAGATAATACACGGTACATGCAGAGGGACACGTGGCATCTTCAACCTAGTGGCTCAAGGCAGAATATTCCATGTGATCCTTAGGGACACATGTATTTTCTCTATTTGGCCACTTAGTGTCCTTTTCGTACCAAGGACAAGCCTATAAATAGGACCTAACTTCTTAAGGTCCAATAGAGGAATTTTGGAGATTTTGGGGAGATGCTGCCCATTTGTGCACTGTTATTCTCTTCTTCTTGAGCTGCTTGTTTCACCCTCACCTAGCTTCTCATTCTCCAACCATTTCACCATTGTTGGACCATTAGCATAGTTTTGCCTCTCTAATCACTACTTACATAGAACCCTTCCCTATATTTCTGGCGACTTCACTGGGGAGGCTGCTTTGTTCATGGTTCATACCTGCAGTGACTTACATACTTCATTAGAAAAAATGACAGAGGATAAAGTTCAACAACCTCCACAGCAGCAAGACTCTTTCAATGGTAGAGCAACACATGTTGAGGCCCCTGACCACAGTGTTGTGGTCGAGGTAGTTTAGTCACTTCAGGACACGTAGAGGGAGATCCTGGCTGCTCTACAAACACTCACCGAAGCTATTATGGCCATGGCGTGTAGACCAGCTCCAGCACAAGCACCTCCGCCTGTAGCAGTCCCAAACCTAGTGCCTAATCTGTTCCTTAAGAACCAGGCTTCGATCTAGATGCCTCCGGGAGTACCTCGGTAATGGTGCAGTTCTTTGGTTCAACTACCAGAGCAGTGGTCCATTCAGCCCCATTTCACTTACTCTAGCCGATGTACAAGCTATGCTCAAGCAAGAGCGTACCAAGAAACAACTACCATCTCTTCCCAATTCAAATGTGAAACCCTCATACTCTCAGGAGATTTTGGTCATGCCATACCCGACTGGGTATATAGTACCCAAGTTTGTAAAGTTTGATGGGAAGCAAGGTAATGCTAGAGAACATGTAATGAGGTTCATTGAAACTCTTGTTGTCCATGGTAGTGACCACCCACTGCGCCTTCGGGGAGTTCTCCAAATCATTCACCGAAAGGGCTTATAGCTGGTATGTAAACTTGGCCCCCAACTAGATCAAGAGTTAGGAGGAGATGGTGAACAAGTTCCACACAAAGTTCTTCCAAGTCCAAGAGAAAGTCACAACCCTCACACTTGGGCGAGACATCCAAAAAGAAGGTGAAGATATACTGAACTATGTTAAGTGGTTCCAGGATAAGGCCATTGACTATCATGAACCAGTAGATGAATCCCACTTGGTCAGTATAAGTATAAAAGGTGTCATACGCGACTACAAAATCTTTTTGGTAAACTATAATCTGTCTACCTTTTCAACTTTGGTTGAGGCGGCTAGAAACCTCAATACCACGGGTCCTTTACAGAGATCTCGCGACAGTTTCCACTTCTCCCGTAGTAGCAGAGTTACTACGGTAACCTTTACGGGAGGGAGCCGCTCACAAGGTGAGGCGTCGTCCTCCCAAAAGAGGAAGCATTATGAGGACAAAACCTATATCCTTGCAACCTTGAGAATGTTAAAGCCTTGGTCAAGAAATGGGTAACCGATGGAGAACTTACTTTACCTCTGATTGATGTTCCCCCAACTAAAAAGACAAAGAAAGCCCAGATTATTGTGTCTATCACAGGGCTACTAGACACCCTACTAGGGACTGTTGGACTTTGAAAAATATCTTCAAGAATAAAGTTGCTGCGAATGAGCTGAAGTTCAAAGATACCAGTAATCATGATATGAGAAAAGACCCATATCCTAACCACAAGGAGAAGGGAAAGAACGTACACATGATTGGGTATCTTGGGCTTGTGCGCGATCAAGTGCACACGGCGTCTTACTATGACGAGTTAGAAGAAATCGCAACGGGCTAACTCCTTGAGACAGTACCTGCGAAGGCAAAACTCGCAAAGGATACTCATGCTCAAGCCCTATAAAACTCTGTTAAGTTTTGTACCTTCTTTGACCAATAGGGGCTAAGCCAAGCCGCCAGGTTAAAAGTATCAAAGGCCCTCATCAACATTCTGAAGTGCATCATACCGAAGTCACTGGGGCTAAGGAGTATATGCCTCGGCATATCTAGGAAGACTATGGGGCCATTACTTTTTCAAAAGCAAACAAAGCATACCCATTCCTCCATAACCATCATCTTTTTGTCACAGCTTACATCTATGATATAGAGTTGAAGTGTGCTTTCCTTGATGGCAAGGCGTCCATTTACATCATCACTACCGACACCTTTGCAAAAGCTAGTATCCCAAAGTCTAGGTAGGATGATCTGCCAACCCATTACTGTGACGAGCTTTGGTGGTGAGAAAAAAGTTACTAAGGGCGATATCTGCTTCGTGTTGTAGTGGACTTAGTAGTTGGCGATATCCGCTCTGTAACTAAGTTCCATGTGATTGAAGCAGACATAAATTACCACATGATACTTGGCAGAGTTTGGATGCACCGATATAGGATTATCCCGTCGAGTTATCACCAATGTGTGAAGACAAAATTGGGAAAGCGAACGGTGACCATAAATGCGTCTGAAAAGCCATTTAGAGTGGAGGAGGCACACTATTCTGATGCAATCTTCTTTATTGAACTGTCAGCAGATGAAACCCTAAGGATAAGCAAAGTTGCAGAGGTAAAGTTGCCAAAGTAGGAAGATATTTGAGATATAGAGGCTGCTTTAGAAAATAGTGGTGTTAGAAATGGGTGCCCATGTGGCATGACCATTTGAATTTGAATTTGAACCTTATCCAAATAGGTTTTGGAATTGAATTCAAACCTATTTAGGATAACCACTCAGGATACAGATATTATCTCCATTAACTGATATAGATAGATAATAATAACACATTATATATCTGATATATGGGTTATGGGTGATTAAGAGAGAAACAACGTATGATCTGAGTTTTTCCCATATACAGTTTCTCCCATATACTGACTCTCTCCCAAAAACAACGATAAAAGCCATTTGCACTGTGGTTTGTGTGGGTGATATTCACTATTGTAATATCACCCCATTGCTGGGTTGATTGACCAGATTCAGGAAGCACGTGATTTACCCACGAGATCCTTCAATTCAGACTCTGTTCAAAAAGGTATGACCATAATTTTTATTCCGCTGCGTTATACTTTCTTTACATTGGTATAAGAGCTTTAATGGATATTTTCGTGTTTCTTTTAATCATGTGTATATTTTTATATGTATATGTATACATTATATACATGAATGTTAGTAAAGGAGAAAAAAAAATCTATTTTATTAGATTAAGTGCATAAATATTTTTTTTATGTTCATTAATGCCTTTTTTAAATACCATAAATAGTTTTATTTTGAAAAAAGGAGTCCGGCAGTACAAAAATCGGACCAGAAAACACCCTGGAAGGCGGCGCATGGTATGCACGCGCCACCCGACGCAGTGAGTCACTCACACGTGCTTCCACGAGCTCGCACGCGCCAGACGCCATTCCTACACGCCGTCACGCGTCGCGTAGCCGCGTCACACACACTTGGCCGTCCGCGTCACACCAGCGCCCGAGCGTCTTTAATTCTTGTGAGCAGCGTCCGGCCGTCGTTTTTGTGATCGTCTTGGCGAATTGCGCGATGACTAAGGCATTGTTTGTTCTGTTTTTTAATTCTGTATCGTGTTAAATGGTCATTATTAATTCATTACATATTTTTTTTTATGCGTGGTTTGTACTGTTAGACTCAGAATTAATTTTTCTATATTCTGTAAAATTTTGAAAATTTTACGAAAATAAAAAATATTTTTTCTGTGTTAATAATTCATTTTTTATGCTTTAAAATGATTCTGGTATTGCATAAATAATTTTCTGGGGTTAAAATTTTTATTGTGGACTTCTGAAATGTTTTACTATACACTGATAATATTGTCTCAGTTTATCAGTTTCTGGATTTTTTATTTCTAATTTTATGTGTATTTATTAGTTATTTAAAATTCCAGAATATTTCAGAAAAATTCCAGAAAATTTTAGAATGATGTACATTTTTAATTATGGCATAATCTGAATATTGTTTTAGTTTATTAGTTTCTGATTTTTTTTATTTCTAATTTTATGTGTGTTTATTAGTTATTTAAAATTCCAGAAAATTTCAAAATGATGTATACTTTAATTATGGCATAATCTAATTATTGAATACAGCATATTTTTTGGGTTTGTAATATGTTGTAATTAGAAAAACATGATTAGTTATTTATTTATTTATTTGAATTCTATTATTAAATAAATATAGCATGAGTTGTTTGTAAATTTACAATGAGATGCTATTGTATGGATTTTATCATGCTTTGTATATGCCATAAGTAGTGGGAGATTGTTTGATTGTTTGATTGTTTTTTGCGCATGGAATTAAATTAAATTTTGATAATTATCACTAGAGGCGCAAGAGATGATTACGAGCATAGCAAATTTTCGATCTTGAGACATGTGTAAAATTATCATTATTTAATTCAGATTCTTTTTGCTGCAAAATATTTTGTTTTGTGTTGCTATCATTAATATCCCCTGCGCATTTGTTTACTTTGTATGTAGAAATGGCTGCTAAGACAGTGGTGGCAGACTTAACTAAGGGAGAGAAATTGGATGGCGACAATTATGATATATGGCGCCGTAAGATCCAATACCTCCTCAATGAGCAAGAAGTGTTAACCACACTTGAACAAGTGATGGTTGAGCGAGCGAGAACATCTGACTCCACATCGTGATCTTGAAGCCTTTCAGACTTGGCGTAACAAAGATCGGTGTGCGCACTTTACTATGTTGAGCAGTATGCACAAAGACTTGATTAGTGAGTTTGAGCATTGCCCGACTGCATTTGAGATATGGAAAGCTCTCAAGTTTGGTATTACCTCTTCGGCAAAGCTACGTGGGCTGACTATGAAGTTTGACTCATATCAGAAAAGGGCGCATCACTCGATGAAGCAGCATTTGAGAGTCATGTCAGCTATGATACGTGAGCTTGCTTTGGGCACAATTTGACTCAAGAGCGACAAGTACAATTTGTGATACGCTCTCTGCCAAATTCTTGGGAGCAGATGAAGCAGAACATGATGCATAATGAGAGTGTGAAAACATTCGAAGACATATCGCGTCATTTGGAGCTAGAGGCTGAGCTCCTTGAGGCGGCTAAGTCTGATGGTTCTGCAATGGTGGTTGAGTCAAGCTCACGTAGGACTTCTCAGTTCAAACGTGGAAAAGCAAAAGGTGCCCCTAAGAAGCAAGCAGTAGCTGCGCTTAAGCCCAATGGCGCTAGAAATTTCAAGCGTAGGGGCAAGAGAGGTGGTAAGAAGGCAAAGGCTAAATTGACATGTTTTAACTGTAACAAAGAAGGACACTTCGCTCGGGATTGCCCTAAGCAGAAGAAGGTACTCCCTTACTTAATTTCTCGTATTCAATGCTTTGTGTCTAGTCAAGCATTAATTGCTCATTTTTCTCATTTTCAGGTTGTAGACTCCGGAGCAACAGACCACATCGCGAGGGACAGAGTAAGGTTCGTTGAGTATCGCCGAGTACCTGCTGGGAGCAGAAAAGTTTACATGGGGAACGAGTCCAGTGTGGAGGTGCTTGGCATTGGCACATTCAAAATTTGGAAATCACGACGGCACCTTGTATCTTCATGATGTTCTTTATGCTTTAGATATTAGTGAAACTTAGTTTTGATTATTAGCATGATGAGCCTTGGTTTTAGCTTTTGTTTTGAGAATAATGGTGTTAGCATTTATTTGGGAACAATTTTTTATGGTTTTGGTTATCTTTCAGATGGTTTTTTAGTTTTGGATGTGGATGATTCTAGTTTTAATAAAAATGCCAATGGCTCTGTTTCTAATATTGCATCTTTTTGTGATAATGATTCTATGAGATGGCATGCTAGACTAGGCCACATAGGGCAAGACAGGATGACTAGATTGGCTAGAGAAGGTCTTTTAGGCCCACTCGCTAGAGTCACTTTGCCTACTTGTGAGCACTGTCTTGCTGGAAAGGCAACAAGGAAACCATTTGGGAAAGCCATAAGGGCGTCTATCCCATTGCAACTTATTCATTTTGATATATGTGGACCAATGAATGTGAGGGCAAGGCATGGAGCCCTTTATTTCATCACATTTATAGATGATTGCACGCGTTTTGGTCATGTCTATTTGATTTCTCACAAGTCAGAAGCATTGGATTGCTTTAGACGGTATGTTAATGAGGTTAAGAATCAATTAGACAAGAGCATTAAGGCTCTAAGGACTGACCGAGGACGTGAGTATCTATCTGAGGAATTTAAAGTGCTCTGTGAGGAAAAAGGAGTTATCAGGCAATTGACAATTCCTAGGACTTCGCAACAAAATGGTGTAGCGGAGAGAAGGAATCGCACATTGCTTGACATGGTTAGATCAATGATGGCGTAAGCTAATCTTCCAATTTCTTATTGGAGAGATGTTTTGTTGACTGCTGCCTACGTCCTTAACCGTGTGCCCTCCAAATCAGTTCCGTCCACCCCATATGAGATGTGGACTGGCAAAAAGCCTGATTTGGGCAATTTGCGGCCTTGGGGTTCGGCAGCTTACATACACAACGCTTCTCATAAGTTGGAAAGTTGGGCCCTAGAGGAAAGAAGTGTATCTTCATTCGCTATAGTGAGCATTCTAAGGGCTATGTGTATGTTGGGGAGCATCTGGATGGAAGTGTGACTGAAATTGAGTCATGAGATGTGGATTTCCTAGAGGAGGATTTCCCTAGCAGAGGTGAGGTAACTAGAGAAGTAGAACTCTATGAGATGGAGGATCTACTTGAAGGCGCACCTAGTAGCCTAGTAGAGAATGAGGAAATAATTCCTCAAGCTCCTAGGGACAATGGGAGCAATCTACCTGTCCATGGATTAGATCCAATGGATGAGGATTCTTAGGATTCTCAACTACGTAGAAGCAAACGTGGAGCTATACCCCGTCGTCGTTTTGAGATTGAAGGGGAAGCATTCATGATTGCTCCGAGTGATGAGATGGAGCCTAAGAATCTCAAAGAGGCTCTCTCATCCCCTACTTGTAAAGAATGGAGTACTGCAATGGATGAAGAAATAGAGTCTATGAAGAAAATTATGTCTGGGACTTGGTTGATTTGCTGTCAGGGCGCAAGACTATTAGGAACAAATAGGTTCTCAAAGTCAAGCGCAAAGCGGATGGTTCGATAGAAAGGTATAAGGCTCGCCTAGTGGCGAAAGGTTACACCCAACGAGAGGGTGTGGACTATGAGGAAACTTTTTCACCAGTTGTAAGGTTTGCCTCTATTCGCCTAATCCTGGCCATAGTAGCTCAGTTGGACTTAGAGCTGTATCAGATGGACGTTAAAACTGCATTTCTCAATGGAGAATTGGATGAAGAGATCTATATGGATCAACCAGAAGGCTTTGTGGCAGTAGGTCAGGAGCGCAAAGTTTGCAAGCTTCAACGATCTATTTATGGCTTAAAGCAATCATCCAGACAGTGGAATCTGAGATTTCATCGAGCCATTGTTTCTAATGGGTTTACGATGATTGATGAAGATCACTGTGTGTACGTTAAGCGGTCCAAGGACATTTTTCTGATATTGTCATTATATGTAGATGACATATTATTGGCTGGAAATGACAAGGAGATGATTGTCGCCACTAAAATGTGGTTGTCCTCTACATTTGAGATGAAGAACATGGGTGAGGCGAGCTATGTGCTCGGTGTTAAGATCCTTAGGGATCGCTCTAGGAGACTTCTTGGTTTGTCTCAAGAGACTTACATTAAGACTATTCTAGAGCGGTTCGAGATCTTGGCTGCAAACCCATTGACACTCCTGTTGCAAAAGGCGAGAGCCTAAGCCTTGATATGGGTCCTAAGACTCAAGAAGAAAATGAAAAGATGGTCCGTGTTCCCTATGCAAATGTTGTTGGAAGCTTGATGTATGCTATGATGTGTACACGTCCTGACATTTGTTATGCAGTCGGATTGGTGAGTCGTTACCAATCCAACCCAGGACCAGCTCATTGGAAAGTAGTTAAGAGGATATTACGATATCTTAGAGGGACTGCAGATTACACACTTTGCTACCAGAGTTCAGATCTACATCTAGTTGGCTATTGTGATGCTGACTGGGGAGGAGACCTAGATGAGCGTAAGTCTACTTCAGGATATGCTTTCATGCTTAGCGATGGTGCTATTTCTTGGAGCAGTAAAAAGCAATCCTGAATCGCCTTATCGACTATGGAGGCTGAGTTTGTGGCTTGTTCATCTGCCATTCAGGAAGCCGTGTGGTTGAGGAGATTTCTTCAGCATTTGGATGTTGTCACACACACTTCAGACCCTGTGACTATCCATTGTGACAGCATGGCTGCACTCGCTTACACTAAGGATCCTAAATACCACGGCAGAACCAAACACATTGATGTAAGGTTCAACTTTATCAGAGACATTTTGGCGCAGAAAGAAGTGATCCTGGAGCACATCCCTACGAGTTGCATGGTTGCGGACCCTTTGACTAAGCCCATTGCTAGAGATGTTTATCTTACTCATGTTAGGGCTTTAGGACTACGTAGGTGGTGATTTTTTTTGTGTATTCAGTTGAACTCTTATTTTTTTGGGGATATTTATGCCATTAGCATTCATATTTGTTTCTATTACACATTTATGTTTACTACCTTTTGCAATGGTTTGTGAATTAGCATACACAAAATAATTAAATTGATGTTAGCAGGCAAGATTGGCTCACTCACACGAGCAATCGCCCTTAGCGCTAGGTAGCGAGTAAGGATGAGACTAGTGGCTTATTATATTTGGAGCAAATAGAGAAGCTAAAATTATCCACTAGCTATGTCGCCTTGGCTGGAGCCAAGATGAGGTCTTGATTGGAGACCGACCATGGATATGAAAGTACCCACTTTTCCATGATGTGCCTGTTATGAATTGCTAGATGCGAGATCTTATTTGATGCCTGAGAGGCGAGCAAATAGAGAATTCGAGTTAGACGCTAGGAAGCGACTTGTGCGCTTAAGAGCGACTAGACTAAGATCTGTATAGTGTGTGAGTTTAACATCACTCTTTGGAAGAGTAACTCCACTATAACATGCATTCGTACTGCATGTGCTTATCGACCCGTTAGCGAGGTGAAAGAATGGATCCCTGCTTCTTCACCGTGTGAGTCCTAAAAGTCATTTTTCCCCTAAATGACTTCACTTTGTGCCTTTTGTGACCTTTGACTATGTCATAAGATGAGGAGTTGATGTTCGGCTACTTTGGTATGTTGCCTATGGTCATGTATGATTCGGCTTTAAGGGACATTACTGGGAAAGCGGTCAATTTCAAATTGAATGATATGAGGGTGAAGGGAAGATCATCTAGTTCTACATCTCTGCTCTATATTCACTGTCGACAACTCACATCGCTCTTTAAAGGATGCTGATTGGGTGTGAATATAATGCGGGACCTAGGAGAGTCAAACATGCTCTTTGAGGAATTAGAGATGTTTTTTTTTTGACTGATGTAGCTAGATGGGTCTGGGTACATGAGACACTATTTCTGTTCTTTTTGGGTTGATGTCTCTATACTGACTCATATTGAGTTTCTAGTATAGAGCTCCCACATGCAGGTGTTCTCAGCGGTCGTACAGTGCATTGGCTAGTATGAGATTGTTCTTTTTTTGGGGAGATCGAGATAGAGATGTGGCAGTGTCATGCCAACTCATGTGCGAGTGGGAGATGTTAGAAATGGACGCCCATGTGGCATGACCATTCGAATTTAAATTTGAACCTTATCCAAATAGGTTTTGGAATTGAATTCAAACCTATTTAGGATAACCACTCAGGATACAGATATTATCTCCATTAACTGATATGGATAGATAATAATAACACATTATATATCTGATATATGGGTTATGGGTGATTAAGAGAGAAACAACGTATGATCTGAGTTTTTCCCATATATAGTTTCTCCCATATACTGACTCTCTCCCAAAAACAACGATCAAAGCCATTTGCACTGTGTATCATTTTTAATTAAATTTTAGAAAGCATTAAAACACCTAAGGCATAATATATATATATATATATATTGTTTGATAAACAGAGTTCAAGGACCACACCTCTTTCGCAAACTCAGTTGGGAGAATGTCAACAGCCAAACATATGAGGCCATTTCCGTCCATGTCATGATGGTATGAATTATTAAAGGGATCATATCTACAAGAGATGATTTACTAGATTACCAAACAAGCCTTACATGTACTAAGATTTGTAGTTAGAAACACCATTGAAAGTGTAAAAAACATGGCCAACATCAACAAATTCTCAGCAAAATGAAAAAGCACATGATACAGTTTGTAGGATAAAAGAAATGCTCATGACTCAAAAGATGAGATGGCATACATGCTATAAAAATAGCCTTATTCATTTCCTTATTGATAATACATAACAAGAAAATCAGACAGGCCATTGTTTGGTGCAATGATAGAAGCTCAAGCTGCCATGAGTGAGAGTGTAGGTTTGAGTCCGCAGGCAAATGCTTTTTGCAAATAATGAAAGATTAGCTATGTACTCTCAGTCCACCTCTCTCAGCACCCACATTTGTGGAACCAATAATTGGTAATGGCCTCTAAAATTTCAGATAGAATCTGCTCTCTATTTTTTTGGGATAAATAAGGCGCAACTTTTTATTAAAAAACGAGCATCAAGACGATGCTAACAAATACCACCGGAACTACATTCTAGACAAATAAAGAATCAACTAAATCCAAGAAATAAAATAAATCCGGCCCCACCCTCCCCAACACTCAACTAGACAACACCACCAAAAACTTATTCTTCAAACAAGGCACCGACACCTATAACCCTTGAAAAATCCGTCGATTACGCTCCAACCAAACCAGTCACATTAAACACAAAGGCGCCAAACTCCAAGCCTTCTGACGCCTCTTCCCACCCAACCCCCCATCCAACTACACAACACCTCCTTCACAATTTCCTGCTGCACCCAATCCAAACCAAACATTGCAAAAATCAAACCCCAAAGTTAAAAGGCCACAGGACAATGAAGCGATGATGCGAGATGGATTCCACATCCGACAACACATAACACACCAATTGACCAAAATCGATGATGTCAAATCAAATTATCCAAAGTCAAAATCTTTGTCACACACAATCATCCACACAAAAATGCCACTTTAGATGGCACACCAATAACCAGACACTCCGCACGAAATGAGCGGGCCATAAGTCCCACTGGACATGATTAAAGAGGACACTAAAAACTCCTTTAGCACCTCATAACACCATCTCAATCCATCCTCCCCAACCCAACCCAACCCTTGAATGCCATACGGTAAAGCTAATAAATCCACCAATTGAGCAACCACCTAATCAAAAACCGCCTCGAAACCTTACATCCCACACCACCATCGCATCTTGAAAAGACATACAACGCTACCACAAGATCCTTATTTATCGCCAAAGACGAACATCGAGGAACAGAACAGCCAAAGTTTGATCACCACACCACATATCCTTCCAAAAGCGCATCCGCTCACCCTGCCCACCCGATAACTAACCCACCGCCAAAACTCCTCATAACTAGCCAAATACCTTTCCACAAATCGCTTCCATGCGATCCTCACCTCATCAAAACACCAACCATCCCACCCAAACACAGAATCTGTCATAACCAAACTCGTAGGGTTGTTCAACATTTAAGCTCACTTAATAAATAACAATTTGCATAAGCGAGTTCAGTGTTCAAATAGTAATTTGAGCCCCAAAAAGAGTAAGTGTTATAGATGTAGAAACTTACATAATTAAATGTCAACCAACAATATAATACCTGAAGAAAGGTGAGTCAATTAATGTATTTTGGTTAACAAACTCTATTGAGCCTCCAATATCACAAGTTATATCAGAGATTCCAACAAGTGGACATCATTTCCTCATTAGATCTTGCAACTGCTTGGTAGTCAACAACCGAGGAAATCTTTCCTCCCAATACATGCAATTGACTGCAGACAAAAATTCAAATACTTATGGCTATTTGTCATTGAAGTTCCAAAAGCACTGAGAAGAGAAAAATGGCATGGAGCTTAGCCACTTAACTTCCTAGTGGTGTTAAGTACAATAAAGACATAGAAAAAATGACAGAATACAATAGGAACACATTTATACCACCTTCTAAATGTTCACACGAGTTTAAAATTATATTTTGCATAATTTTGGAAATTGTCATCACAGTTGGTAAACAAGCCAATAAGGCCATGATAAATTAGATATCTTATCATTCATTGGCCTACTAGTTTGGCGATGGTTCCTAAACCCCTACATTAAAAGCGTTAGGTTGCTATCTCTTGTCATTATCATATAGCGGTGTGGGTACTTATATCAAGCTCAATACGCCGCATCGCCAAAACCCCACCCACGTGGCAGACCAATAAGGCACCACGTCGGGCATGTTGTATGATTATACATGGCGAGCCCCATGGGCCCCATGTGCCGCCCACGTGGCAGACCAATAAGGCACCACGTCGAGCATGTCGTATGTTTGATACATGGCGAGCCCTATGGGCGCCATGTGCCAAGGCAACCAAAACTATATGCTTAGCCTAAGCAGGAGCATATGTACAAGCCCAAACATATCTAGATATGAAGAGCCCTGCAACAGGCAGCACCACGGCCCCAAGGCCCATGGTCCTTCATACCTCACTCCAAGGCCAAACAACAATACAATCAGCCCCCGGCTCACTTGGACTTGGATTGATAAATAATAGCTCTCCTAAACGTTGAAATAAGCCCGCGGCCCATTCTCCTATTTGGTCACTTAGAAGCGAGTCCCTCTCCTAAACACTAAGGTGGGCCCTAGCCCATTCACCTACTTGGATGCCTGGGTTGGGAGGCGGGACCTGCACTCTTGCTCGGGATCATCGAGAGGATCTTGGGTGGCGGTGAGGTCATGGGATCGCCGAAATGGTTGTCTCCTTCCTAAGACACCTCCATCTCGACCAGGCTTGGAGAAGAGGCAACAATGACTTTACATTCATGTCATTCGATGCATATACGAAACGTTACTTTCTGCCTGTCATGAAACGTTGCTCTCACTTGGTCAAGCATGACGGCGAAGAACTTATATCGCTTCAGCGAATTGAGGAGAACGAGCCACCATCCAACAGTTTGCTTAGGCTCCAATACTCCCATGGCCTATATAACGATCGTATATCGTGATAACAACAATAATACAACCAAGTCTTACGCTTAAACACCTTCTCATACTTTACATTAGTGTTCAAGATCTATCACGCCAACCTCTCCTCTCCAAGCTTGCCTTGACCTCCTCCTCTCTCCACCTCCGGTGATCTCGAGCCATTGAAGTGCCGCCATCTTCCCGGACTATCTCTAACCACACCTCTCACCCACATTATACTCTGCTGGGGAAGAGTGGTGCTCGCTTCACATGGCACCCAAAAAGAACACTGGAACTGGAGTAGCGACATCCCAAGGTGGCGGTAGGGAGACCTTGGCAGAGACCTCGGAACACAACTCCGGCGGCTCTCCGGAAGAACAATCCTCCCAACCAATTATAGCAGATCAGCTACGTATATTGACTGAGAGCGTCACCTCTCTTCAACAGAACCAACAACTCTTAATGGACGCCCTGCTGGCCCTACAAAGGACACCCATGCTCCCATCATCATCCAACCCTCCTACATCGTCTCAAAATGGCGCTCCGCCATTGGCCCAGAATGGTTCAGAAGCCAACCTCGCCACACAAAATGATTTGCGAACCCAAGCGGGAGGACAAACAGTCACCCCACTCCCTCCATTAGCTCCCAGCCAGACACCTCCACCACAAGTTGGGTCCATCAGTGGAGCTCCCACCGTAGTGGCTTCGACTGGCTCTCCAACTCTTCCGGCAAGTCAAAACCCTTCCCAGCCGTTAACATTGGAGGTCGTAAAAGAGCACATTCATAGCTTACTTCAGACAAACAAAGGTCACGTCACTGCCTCTCCAGAGTTGGACCTCCGTCCCCCTTACCCTATTCACATCGCAAGTCTTCCATATCCGGTGGGGTATACAGTACTCAAATTTGTCCGTTTCGACGGACGAAAAGGGAACGCCAGAGAGCATGTTTCGCGCTTTCTTGATGCCCTTGGAGCTCACCGAGAAGATCGAAACCTCCGCATGAGAGAATTCTCCAAATCCCTCACAGATCGGGCATTCTCATGGTATGCCAACCTTGCTGCTGGCTCTATCTCTTCGTGGGAAAACTTGGTAAAAAAGTTTTACATCAAGTTCTTCTACGTTGAAGAAAGGTTAACCACCCTTCATCTTATGAGGGAAACACAACGGCTTGGAGAGGACATCCTCGCTTATGTCCGCCGTTTCAGGGAAAAAGTAGTAGATATTCAAGACCCGATGGAAGAACACCAACTGGTGTCATTGTGCATTGAAGGAATGCTCACGACTTATAAACTCCAGTTGGTCAACCACCACTTCCCTGACTTTTCCGCTTTATGTGCTGCGTCTGAAACATAAGTGAAACAAGAAGATCGAGAGCGAATGACAATAACCACAACCCCATTCATGGCGATCAACAGCACCACAACCCCATTCATGGCGATCAACAACACCACAACCCCACTCATGGCAACCAACGGTACCTCAACCTTCTTCATGGAGGCCTAACCGACGCAACCACGCTGTATATGCAGCTAAAGGCTCTTCTTGGGGAAGAAGACTTCATGAGCAAAAAAGAAAGTTCGATCAAATTCCCCGCCACTACCTATCTCGATGAACGAGGCAGAGCACTCCTCAACGCTGGGTAGAAGATGGAAAAGTTCACCTCCGAGCCAAGGCAACTTTGTTACCAAAAAGGATCAGCGGCAGGCGGACTATTACATATACCATCGTTCCATTAAACATCCTACTACGGAATGTTGGGCACTCAGATCTCTAGTTCGAAAATGATGTCGACGGCGCTTTGGAGCTACCTCGCCAAGCGAAGATGTCTTTAAAGATCCTCTCCCGCGCCACAAGGACAATAGCAAGACGGTCATGATGCTTTCGCATTATGACGAGATGGAAGAGCCAATGGTGTGCGAGCTCTCCGAACTCCCAGCTTCCACTTGCCCGGACTTTGAGACCAGGCGTGTGATAGCGCTTAAAAAATCGACAAAGTTCAAGTGGTTCTTCGACCAATTCGGCCTGTCTGAAGCAACACGCTTTGAAGCCACCAAGGCCTTTTTAAGACTTGCGGAGCAGAATGGTGAAACCTGCATGAGTGTAAGCGGATCAGTATGGAAAGTATTTCGAGATAACTCCTTGGCGATAACCTTTACCGAGGCCGACAAGCAAGTATTGTTTCCACATAACCGCCCCCTCTACGTCCCAGTATTCGTCAATGGGATGGAGTTTCAAAGAGGATTCATGGATGGAGGAGCTTCACTCAATGTGATGCCTTATTCTACTTTCCAGGCAGTCGGGATCCCACAAAAGCACTTAGTCAGACAACCCATCTCCATCACCGGTTTTGGAAGCCAAAAAATTAAAACCATAGGTGATGTCCAGTTAGACTTAGCAGTGGAACCGATTCGCTCTACTACTAAATTCCATGTTATAGAAGCAGAGACGACCTATCAGGCTCTCCTAGGGAGAACTTGGCTTCACAGATATGCTGCGATCCCGTCCACCTACCATCAATGCGTCAAAGCAATCTACAACAATGAGGTAGTAGCCATAGCTGGCTCTCAAAAGCCTTTTCGAGTAGATGAAGCTCACATGGCGGATCGATATTTTACAATCATGTCGATGAAGATGAACCTCCCCGCCGAGGAACTCCTATACCTAACTGGGATGACCTCTCTGAAGAAGATTCATCACCACTTCGCAGAAAGACATTCACCAAATCAGAGCCCTCAAAAAAGCTCCCTAAAGTCACCAGGTTTCAAACAAAAGATGGTAGAATGGTATACCGCTTATGACGGTGCGAGGGGTTGGCAAATGTTACCAATGCCGACCCCCAGCCAGACGACTTAGCAATCGCCTGTCGTGAACTAAGTAAAGAAGATCACTATTGTTACACCTTGTCTGTGCTGGCCCAACGCCCGCCACTGGCAAAGAATAAAAAAACTAGAGACAAGAAAAGTAGAAGGAGAAAAAAAGCTGTGGCTTTGCCAGCAACAATTAAACATTTTGACAAATCCTGTTGTCCTGCGGTAGCTCATCTGGACAGGACCGAAGGCTCAAAAGTTAAACCCCTCGCCGAGGCTGCCATTTCATCTCCTAACCAAGTCTTACGCTTAAACACCTTCTCATACTTTACATTAGTGTTCAAGATCTATCACTGCCAACCTCTCCCTCTCCAAGCTTGCCTTGACCTCCTCCTCTCCACCTCCGGTGATCTCAGGCCATTGAAGTGCCCGCCATCTTCCCGGACTATCTCTAACCACACCTCTCACCCACAAGCGGCACTAGTAGTAAATGTTGAGAAGCATTTCTTTAATGTTCAGATATGTTGAGAAGTGTTTCCAAACCCCAACATTAAAAGAGTTAGGTTGCTTCTCGACTCTCCTCTTAGTGTATGGCTAAGAAGCATAGACACATCTAAGAAGGTAACATGTCATATCTGACACCGACACGACACAACCAGACACTCATCAAACACTTCCCAATACTTAGACAACATAAAAACACATTATAAGTTCAAATGAAAAAATTTAGAATCCAATGATAAAATAAAAACATCGTAAATTTATACATGTTTTCCTCTTTTAGACTTTAAAAATTATTATATTTGACTTAATATTTATAGATATGACACATAATACTTATTTATCCTTATATATGACATATAATAAATATATAAGATTATATAATTTGCATGTGTCCCCTACATGTTGTGTCCTACATATTTTGAAAATTTGCAAGTTGGCGTGTCCGTGACGTGTCACATGTCTATGTTCATGCTTCTTAGGTGTATGGGTAGCAATAATTAATTCCAAGGTTGTTAAAATCGGGATCCTAAGTAGGATCGGTGAGAGGGTCTGGTGGATCGGATCGAGGATCGTAAGATCCTACTTTCTATTAAAAAAAAAGATAAAAATTAAAATTAAAATGATACATATTAAAAATAAGGTGAAAAATCATAAAATCTACAATCCTACGTGCGATCCTACCTCCGCCTCCTATATCCCATACTCACATCCTACGATCCCATGCGATCCTACACGATCCTACTTGCGATCCTGTTATAACATCGATCCTACAATGATTTGGATCGTTTTGGCAAAGTAGGATCGTAGGATCGTACGATCCTATGATCCGGATCGCGATTTTAACAACCATGATTAATTCATCATTACCTTTCCTCTAAGAGCATTTCCCTAAATTGGTCCAATAAACTTGGTGTGCTGTGAGGGTGAAGTGGCCATTCACACACTCTTACCTAACTTCTCATGCTTTATAGCCTAAATTTTACCACTTAACCAAACCAAGAAATGGCTCCCATCATTACATACCTTGCTTCAATTTATTTTTAAAGAAAGAAGTAATGACAATAGATTATAGCAAGAAGTATAAAATTTTCTTTAACAATGTATGTCCTTAGCCAACCAGAATATGATAAATCCACCATTTAGTTTCCTTTCTCTCTCTACAAAGTGAGATTCATTATCAAGACAAGCCAAACAGAACACCTCAAAAGAATATCAACAGAAAATTGACAGCACAATCCAAGAATAAATGAAGCTTACTGATGATGGTGCAGCCCCTTAACTGCCTGGAATCCAATTATCGGATTTAAAAGCCTAGGGTAAAACCCATGGACCCAAAGATCTTTTGGTCTTATAAATCTCGTTGGTAGATTATTATTATTATTGGTGTTTAGTTTAATTATATAATTATTAGAAAGATATTCTTATTTTGTTTCCAAATAATAAGAAAGATAGTTTCCTATTTTGACTACGGTTGATAGCCTATATATGCTACAGTTTACAGTGTAATAATCAGCTTGGAGATGAAAAATATTGAGAGTGTTTAGGCTGTGGCCATATGTGAGTTTTTCTCCTCCTTCCCTACTGTCTTCTACATCACTTACTGCTTGGTACTGTTATTCTGTCACTTTCCGAACCCTTTTTCGGCATTGCCGCCACCCCCAAACCCTTCCCCGTCACTTCCACCACCCTTAATCCTTACCCAGCTAACTGTTCTGGGCCACCACTTACTAGTGGGAACATTGACTGCAGCAGTTTCTAGGACACTTTCATCAGCTTGGTCACACAGGCTCTCTCTCTCTCTCTCTCTTTCTGGTAGCAAAAAAACTAAGGAAGTGTGAGGAAGTTATCAATAATTATTTATAAAGATGGTTCACAAAATCCTTTGGTACAGCAGAGCAGTGGATTGAAGCACAATTGCAATGTAAATGCTACAAAACACTAAAGGTAGACTGGCAAGAACAAAATTATGTGAATATGGTGTTGAGTTATATGTCAATTAAGAGGAAAGTCAAGTAGATAGAAAGGAAGAGAAAGAAGAATTATGTAGAATCAGCTTTCCTTTCTCAAGGATAAGCCATGTATATATATATATATATAGTGGAGTATAGGTTACCAAACCAAACCAAGCCTTAAGTCCCATCAAATGGGGTCGGCTAAGTGGAGTATAGGTTACAGGTATAAAAATAAAAATCTCATACATAAGTCATATTGGAAATAGGAAATAGGAAATAGTGATATTATAATTATGGTAGTGTTGGAATTAGGAAATAGTGATATTGTAATTATGGTAGGGTATATGAAATCTATGATTGTGTCAATCATAGATTTAATACCTTTTTTATCTTCGTTTCCTATTTTGCAATATTATTTCATTATAAATACAAGGCTTTACCTCATTCATAGGTAAGCCAAAACAATTCTTTTCATCTTTTTTGGTATCAGAGCCAAAACACATAAACCCTAGACCACTCTTCATCCCTGGTGGCCCGTATTTTTCACTACCCAGCAGTTTCTTCACCTTCTTTCTTCTTCCTCTAGCAGCCAATAGACCTCCTCTCCCCTCTAGACCACCCGGACCCTAACTTTGCCACTTTTAGACCAATTCAAACCACTTACCCACCCTCCTATACCCCTCTGCAGGATGTATTACACCTATCGAGGGCCTTCATTGCCAACCAGGTCTTATCCTAGCCTAGAGTACTTTGACCATGTCTCCCCCTGGCCTAGATTGGTTCGACACCCTCTTTAGGGTGGTCTGAACCTTTTTTCTCCCTTTTATAGGGTGTAGTGCTGATGCTTTAAGCACTTTTTTGTACCTCTTTTTTTCATTTTTTCTTTGTGGGCTACTATGTTTATTTGGTAGCATTTAGCCATTGAGTTTTTTCCGGCTTTTCTGGTTGTTTACTCAGACTGTGTTGCTGTATTGTTATCTATTTCAACCCTCATTATCTCCCCATGGATAACTCATCTTCTATCATTCCTACTGAGGTATCTACTGCGGTCTCCACCAAACCTATGCCTGATCCAAGTACTGATTTTTCTCTTTTCCCATCACACTCCTATTCATCGTATTACCAGTGTAGTGTTGAATGGGAAAAAAATTGTTGCTTGGAGCTGTTTCCTTAAACTCTACCTTGGGGGAAAGGTAAAAGCCCATTGGCTTTTATCTACTATTACCCCGCCAGTTGCGACAGACCCTACACATGCTCAGTGGGATATCGATAACTGCACTATATTGGGATGGATGTTCAATTCCATGGAAGATCGGATTTATCATATGTTCCTTTATTGCGATACAGTTCCAAGTTTGTGGCAGGCATTGTCATAGATGTACACTCATGCTCACAATGATGCACGTATCTTCGAGCTTTACCAAGATATGGCTCGTGCCTCTCAGTCCTCTCTTGGCCTTTCTGTAGCTGAATTCTTTGGATATCTTCAGGCTTGTTGGGAGGAACTTGCTCAATATAAGCATTTAACTGACCTTCCACCAGAAACCACCTCCCTTGTGTCCAAGAGGCTTGCCCGACAGCACACTTATCAGTTTCTTATGGGTTTAAACTCTGAGTTTGAATCTCTTCGAATTCAGATTCTAAACACATCACCCATGCCATCTCTTTATGAGGCTTTTGCCATTATTGACAGTGATGAGCGTCGCTGACGATTGGTTCAGCCTAGTGTTCCTTCAGTACCTCCAGTTTTAGCAGATTAGATGGCTTTTCTTTGCAAGTTACGGTTCTCGAGTTCCACGGTTACATTACTTGTCATCATTGTGGTGCGCCTGGACATGTCAAAGCCTGTTGCTTCAAACTTCATCCTGAGTTGAGGCAACGCCCTTCCTGTCCTCATGGTCCTGCTACACGTGGTTTTGGCATTGCTCGCACTACTGTTTTAGTCCTACTTCTGAGCCCCCTAATGTCCCTAATCTACAATAGTTACAAACTCAGATTGGTCAGTTTCAGGCCCAACTTGGGTCTCTCAGCACTGGTTCTCTTAGTCCATCATTCTCCATTGCCACCCTTGCTACAGGTACTTCTATTGCCTTCCATGTTCAGTCTACTAGTCCTTCATGGATTCTGGGGCTAATGACTGGTAAGTTTTCTTTTCTTTCCTCTTCTGCACCCACCATTGCTACCCAATCTGTGTGACTTGCTGATGATTCTTGCTCTTCTATCCAACATAAGGGTGTTGTGTCTCCCCTGATAGCACATTATCTTTTGTATTGCATGTTCCCAAGTTTGCTTATAATCTCTTATCTATTAGTCGTTTTGCCAAAACCTTTAATTGCGCCATCATCTTCTTACCTTCTTCGTGTCTTTTACAGGACCTCAGTTCGAAGAGGACTTTTGGCAGGGGATATGAGCGCAATGGGCTATACTACTTTGGGGATCCACCGGACCAGCCTTCTTCGACTTTAGCCAGTTTTCAGGTGTCTATTTTGCCTGCTTATATATCTTGTGTTTTTTCTGTTCAAACTTTAGAGTTATAGCACGCCTGGGTCATGTTAACTTTCAATATTTATGTCAACTTTTCTCGTTATTAAATAAAGCTCGCAAGGATTCTAAATTTCATAGTGTTACTTGTGAGTTGTCTAAACATATCCGTACTAGTTATATATCACATATGACACGTGCCCCTAGTGTTTTTGACCTTGTTCATTCTAATGTTTGGGGTCCCTTTCCTATTCCTACTTTTTTGGGTCATTGTTATTATGCGACTTTTATTGATGATCACACTAGGTGCACTTGGGTCTATTTACTTCACCGCAAGTTTGATGTGTTCCCCATCTTTGTTTAGTTTTTGCAAATGGTTAAGACACAATTTCGTACCATTGTTAGGAACATCCGCTCTGATAATTGTGGAGAATATATCTCCAATGAGTTTCGTTCTCACCTTAATCGAATGGGTATTCTTCAACAACTTACATGTCCTCGGACCCCTAAACAAAATGGTGTGGCTGAACGTAAAAACCTTTACATTATGTCTGTCGTGCATTGTCTTCTTCCTGGTATGAGTGTGCCCAAGTCTTATTGGCACATGGTTGTTTTTACTGTTGTCTATCTCATTAATACGACTCCTAGTTGTGTGTTACATAGCCTTACTCCATTCCATATTCTTATGCCTAATACTATCCTTTTTCCTCTTTTGCCTCGTGTTTTTGGGTGTACATGTTTTGTTCAGGACTGGCGTCCCACTCGCACTAAGTTAGATGACAAGTCTATTCGTTGTGTCGTTGTGAATACGGTGTTGAGTTATATGTCAATTAAGAGGAAAGTCCAGTACATAAAAAGGAAGAGAAAGAAGAATTATGTAGAATCAACTTTCCTTTCTCAAGGATAGGCCATGTATATATATATAGTGGAGTTTAGGTTATAGAGATATAAAAATAAAAATCTCATACATAAGTCGTTGATCCATGATTCGTCATGAGCCTCTAATTATTCTAATTCCAACAGAGAACACACGTACAAGCGAAGCGTAGGTGCCATCATGACCAAAAACATTTTGGTTTTATACAAAGGAGTTTAACTTATAATTTCGGGCTCACAGGTGCAGAAAATTAGATTAATGTTGTCTATAGAATAAGTTCTAACTCAAAAAACACCAACCATGTTAAATATTGTTTCTGTTCATCAGAAGTTAGTAAATAAATGGATACAATTCCAAATTCTACTTACCATAAAAAAATATTATAAATTCTACCCATACCATGGTTTGCTTTCGTTAATCCAAAATTAACTACAAAATGCAAGTAGCATCATAAGTGCACTAGTGACTGGTAAACTGGAAAAAAATGCAAATGGCCAGCCATAGCTCCAGTAAAATATATCTTCAACTTACTTTGTCTAATTAAATGGTAGACAAAAATAACAATTTTCACATTGTCGGATTGAATATCAATGAACAGCATAACTACGAAATACCTATAACAGATGCATAGGGAGCTATTTTTTCATGGAAAATGGGGCTGTAGTGCTCTGGATGTGCATAGTAGTCAACCTGAAATAGGATACAATATTCAGGGTTAGCAAACTTTGCATAAAGCTATCTCAAATAGGATAAAGGCATTGCTGATCTTAGTTTCAACTGAACTTGAATATTTCTGATCAAGCACAAAGAAAATCACATTAACCTTATGTATTAAAATTTAAAAGCAGTATATTTTGAGACCAAAACAAGATAGCAAAAACTGTACTAAGACTAGTACAATGACTGTTGACTTCAAAGTCTTCACTGAAATCTAGCAATAAAAGATCCTTCTCTAGAGAAACATGACAAACTCAATTTCTTCCACATATCATACACACATTAGAGGTGTTCAAAGTTGACTCATGCCAAGAACTATAGTTATTGAGCAGAGATTGAGAGTTCAAACAATATTAGAAAACCAGTTTTGGATCTATGCCTACGAGGTCAGAAAATGAAGCCATTTATTTATAAATAAGTTATGTTATAGGAAAAAGAGGATTCTTGACTCTTTTTTTTCTAATGTGAAAGAGGAGACTAATAGAGAATTACACAGAAAAGAAGAAAAATATTCATACGATTTTTGTAGCCTTAGAGAAAACTAATGACCATTCCCTACAAATAAGTGGACCTTGGGAGGGAAAAAATAGATAAATAAAAAAGAAAGATGTTAAGTAGAAGCTTTGAAATGACAAAACAGAGTGTTGAATGTTTTGATGTTAATACCAGATCCTTCTAACTGGTGAGAGGAGAAACCTGTCTTTAATATCAACAGTTTCTAGAGAATGTTCATGTATTTAAATTCCATAATATCGGCCTATGCTTGTCCTCCGCAAGAATTGCCCCCTCCTATTGTCATTATTCCCCACCATCAGTCTGATTGATATATTTATATATATATATATATAAAAGTATTTTGAAGCTGGTATTATAAACAATGTAATTCTCATTATTACTACTACATGGTGAATCACGCAGACCTTTCCGGTTAGTTGTTCATCACCAAATAAATGCTGGGATTTCCATGTGTATCTAGGTGTCCATTACCCTTTTGTGCGTGGTCATTTACAATGGTTTTTATAATTGCTGCTGTCTCAATTTTGGCATTCCATCAGACACATAAAAGATGAACTTCAGTTGTTTCTTAACATAAGAAATTGACAAATCATCTACTACATGACAAATGTAATGGTATCAATGTAATTAAGCAGAAATAAGTCGAAGCTTAGCATATAAAAATAAGTTCACATACTTTGTCAAAAAGTTTTGTAGGATCTTTAGGTTCAACTATGTCTTGACAAGTCACTACACAACCATATACTTGAAAGGCCCTCTTTGATGTCCGAGCAGATTGAGAATCCCTGGCCTAACCAATAAACAAATGGGATTAAATGAAATATGCAATTCATTGTAAGTTTCCTTTTGAGCTAGAAAAAATTGAGAACCAAAAGGAGCATACATCTAGTATCAAATCAATCAATAAAATGGAAATGAAAATTCAGATGCCAGCAAGACATGCATATGCCACAGCATGGGGGGCAACTAAACATTTCATAATCCCATCTGAGCCTCTTAGGTATATTCCTCATTGGTAGTTCCTGCCCTCAATACATAATCTACAAAAGAATGAGACAGTGACTTGCACAAATCACTACAAGGTTATTTCTTGAGCTAGCAGAAATTGCCGCTATCTTGTATTTATGACGAACCTTTCTTTGCATTTACGCAGGTACAGCCATCATAAAACCAACACATTTTTGCATGATTTTGAAGCCCTGACAAGTTTTTGATGCAACTGATGCATCCATATAATATTAAACTTCTAACACATTCTTCTATTTGAGGTTGAACAACATAAATCTTGAGCCAGAGCAAGCTACAAGTTGATATTTTACACCCTTTTTATTTAAGTTCATATGATTAAATGAACTTTAAATTTTTAAGAATCGTAAAAATGGAAGCATGAGAAGTAAAAATATTGCTTGTTAATCTCACATTCTATCAAAAAGCTTACAAGTGTGTGCAAGCATGTATTAGCACACATGAGAGGAAACCAGAAAGAAAAACTTGCAGCTTTGTTGAAACAGACAAATGTCCAAATCCACTATTTTAATTCACTTAATGCTGGTCCACCACAACCAAATTCAATGCCTAGGACAGGACCTCTTCCTGAATCTTAATTAAAATGACATTCACTGCAGCATAAACTTGTGGTTGAAACTTGAAGGCCAATTTGTTATACTGTAACACCCCAGCCCTGCATTGTACAATATTATCCAGTTTGGCCTAGGCCAACACGGATTTAAAATACATTAATAGTAAAAGTCCAAAGCTCACAGTTAGAAGACACTTCACACATACTTCACCAACCGATGTGGACAGAGTACATGGACTTGTTACCTTCACCTCAACTCATTCATCTTGGTCCCAAGTCTCAGGAATCTTGGCCCTTAAATCTGGGTCACCACATATACAACCTGCTTTATACCTTTTAGAAATGAGACATATTTCTCCTCCCATATTTGACTAGAAATACAAAATTCACATAAGTGTGATTCATTTCTGAAAGCTTACATTAAACACAATGAAATCATAACTATAGGATACAATTGCCTACATTTGTGAAAGAATCAAATATGGTGCTCAAATAAAATAAAACTCAACGTTACCATCGCAAATAGTTCTGGAAGTCTACTTGGATCTACAAAAGTGTGAGGAAGAAGCTTGAATATTTCTTGGGCCCCAAGGGAAACTACAGAAAACACGTAAAGTATTTCAACCAAAGAATACTGGAAAAAGAAATATCTTATGTGAACAGTAAATAAATGAACAGGAGACTTTTATAATATTCAGCACTGAAAACATGAAAACAAGCACTGTTTATTTCTGGCAATTGAAAGTTAAATTTATGCTCAAACACAGATTATATTTGGAGTGCAGATACAAAAAATACTGGAATCAATCTGTACAGCCTACAGATCATCATATTTATTAAATTTCACACACACACACACATATAGAGAGAGAGAAAGAGGATAACAGAAATTCATGAAAGCATTGTTTTAGATTTTTTAATGGTACAATACCATTTCCAGAACCAGTGAAAACAAACACTAGAGGACAGATTCCAGATGACAGTCCAAAAGTTGCTATCTCTTCACCCACAGATATCACTGCAGACTTGGCAGCAGCCAAAGAAGGATACATGTAAGACGCACCCAGTGACAGGAAAGGTGTTGAATATCCAAGATTAAGATACCCTGAAATGACAAAAGTAAAAGGTTAACTAAATTTCTTAATAGATACCAACTCGTGATGCATGAACTCCTGGTATCTGTACTTCAACATTACTGAGAAATGTACAATTTGAAGCTCTATATTGAAACAGTAAACAAGATGTGAAAAAACACCTGAAAATTACAGTATGTTTAATATTATAGAATCGAGTGCAAAAGTGCATACGCTGTCCCAATCCACGTAAAAAATCAATAAGTCCAGCTCTACCAGCAAATTTTCCGAATGCAAGTAGCCTTTTTCCATTGTCACCAACAATAAGCTCATAATCAAATAACGATGCCCTTTCGGCTATGATCTAAACATCGCGAAGAATGTCAGCAGTGGCCAAAATATGGTAACGTTATGATGACTGCTATGATGAACTGCACAGGGACGTACCTTATCTAACAATGGCATGTTTTCTTTCTGCGCCTTGTGAGTATGGGAGAAAAAGGCATAGGCTCTATCAGGAAGAATCTTCTCCAACTGCCCAGAAACAAAATAATTTTAGAGATCGTGACTATGTTAGAAGGAAAAAAAAAAATGGTAAACAGAAATGTATAGCACCTTTGGTTGTTTGATACCCAAGATAAGACCACATTCTGACAAGTCATCTGATATCTCGCAGCCAACATCCTCATAGAGAGCATCATGATGCACACGCTTTGTTGATGGTTGCACAATAATGCGGGCTACTCCAGTTTTACCCTTGTCACTATGTAGCAGTCGAGCGCAGTGAGAGGGGGAAAGAGGTGCCCTTCGTTCCCACTTATTTGTAGACTCAGAGAGGATTCCAACAATTCCATTTCCAAGCATCGTTCCTTTGCCAATATCCTTCTATTCTTCACCACAAAAATAAATAAATGACATAATGCCAACTATTCAAGATTACCAATCAAATAAGAGCACTGGTCTCTGACAGTGACAGGCATATGATCACACTTGATTCATGTCATTCCAATTCCAAGTAAGAAAAATGTAGGAGAATTTGTACGAAATGATGAAAGTGTAGGATTTATACAAACATAAGAGTCTGTCAAACCATCTAGTATCTAGTTCACAAAAGACAGCTTCTGATGCAAATATTAGTGTGTGTAGGCAGCTTCTTGGAATATTTTGATGTGTAATAATACTGGCACATGTACACAAACTTGGATTCTGTTTTTTTGGATTACTAAAAATATACGAGAACTAACAAACACACGAGTGACCTCAAAACAAAAACCAGTTGATTGAAACGCTCTCATCAACCAATCCATTACTTGCTTCAAAAAATTTCTTGCAAGCGAATTATAGAATCATACAGTGGTTTATTATGTACGAGTACGATTATGGCACAGAATGGATTTGAGTTGCCTACAATTTGATCAAGATTTGTATTGCATACACTTTGATCGATGACCAGGGCAACCAACAGACCACACATTTTAATTCTCTTATGCTCTGTTCGGTTCACTGGAATGAAGTGAAATTGATGTCCATTCTCTGGTTCATTCATTAAAACAAGTATTCCAAATGGAATAATCATTCGATAGGATGCTAAGAACTCATCATTTTATTCTATTATATTCTATTCCATTTGATTCGAGTGAAGTGAACCAACAACTACGTTAGGGTTCTTCAGTAGCAAGATAATTTAATTGAACTTCACGAATCATGAATTTTAACCCCCCCCAAAAAAAAAAGCCCAGCATAGAAGCATCCAATACAACCACATACAATACAATACAATTTTATTTTTATTTTTATTTTTTTTTTGGCAAGGAAAGGCGCCTTTCTCTTCAAAATTGTTTGATAAATTTAGGGCAAATTACATATACCCCTTGAGGTTTAGCAAAATTACAAATATTTTCTTGAGGTTTGAGAAATTACAGATACCCCTTGAAGGGCATGACAAATTAGAAGGCAATTTGTTATGAAAATATAACCTCATGACAATTTGTTATGAAAATATAAACCTAAGGCGTATCCGTAATTTCCGAAATCTCAAGTATCTGTAATTTAGCAAAATCTCGAGGGAGTTATATGTAATTTGCCCAATTTAAGACGAAAACCTACAAGAAGAGAGATCAACAAAAACAACCGCCTTTAATTAATTTTGAAGTCCGAACAAGACAGAGGACAAGGGCGGACAAGGTTGTGTTCGTTTAGGCTTGCTTTGCTTTAGGATGATGATGATGATGATGATGATCAGCGGAACAACAACTCTTTGAGAAAAGGACAAACTACATACATTGTTACAACAATGATAATAATTATAGTTATAGTAACGTGTGATTAACAGTATAATATACAAGTCGAAGAAGGTGATATTACCGTTTTTGATGATTTATGTAATGAATATCCGACTAGTCGCTTGTCTGCGATTCCTCTACTCTACTCAACCATCTGAGTCTCCTCTGCCCAGGCCAGTATTTATTGTTGTCGTGAACTCGAGAGAGACATAGAGACAGACAGACAGATTCACGTTCTCTCAGCAGCCAACACAGCACATCCATTTTTATTTGGAAAATGCTATGGATATCAAATAATTTATTTAATTTTTTATTATATAAATATACATATGTATAGATTTTACAATTTTTTATTATGTAAATTTACATATGTATAGATTTTACATTTATGTAAAAAATTTGATAAAAAATTTAGCATAACTTTTTTTTTATTTTATTATTGCAACCATGTACTTACGTGGGTTGAAATTGACGTGTACCCCATTAAATTAGATTGATAATTACACAAAGACTTGTTTTATTTCAATCGTTAGTCATCCTAAATACTGATATAAAATTTTGAAAATGCAAGTCAACATCATCAACTGTCTTTTTGTATTATATAAAATAGAGGCCAAGTTTGGGGAGACTAAATAAGTGTACTTTTTGAATTTTCTTGTATTATGTGTAGAAAAAGTAGAGAGGAGATGTTGATTGATGTGACTCAAAAAAGATAAAAAGATGAAATAAGTGTACTTTTTTAGTTTAGCCAAACTTGGCCAGAGTACTAAGGGATTAGGTTTTTGTAAAGATTTAAATTTAAGGAAAAATTATTTATAAGTTCTATTAAGGAGATTTATATTATATATGGTTCTACTAAAAAAATTATGTTTTCATAAGTCCTGTGAAAAGTTTGTTGACATATTTACCCTCAATATTAATTGTTAATATTATAAATAATAGTAAAGCCATATATAGAAAATTGAATGTTGCCCTAGATCATATCTACATAAACGTAACGTGACACAAAAGACAAACTCAACATAACATGACACTTACATAAACCATTAGGTAATTGTGGAATAGAAATTTTTCTCTGACTTGCCATGTTTACTTTTCTTTGTCATATTCATTTTCTGTGCTTGCTAGATATATATTTCTTTTTTAAATTTTTTCTGGCTATATTTTACTTCTATATGTAATTTTAACAATTATTGAAAATTTTTCTAGCATCTTTATGTTGCTTTGTTGATTTTCTCTAGGAATGGAAATTTTCTGTGGTTAGATATATTCCACAGGAAAACAATTAGCACTCTAACATTTAATTTTCAGTGTCTAATTTTCTCTGACATTTATAATTTTTCCTGGCCACCTTAGTTTTCTTCCTTGTGTGTAATTTTCTCTAACATGCCCAATTTTCTTTAGCATGTTTAGTTTTCTCTGGGATTTAATGTTGACATCTTTATGTTTTCATCATTGTCTAGAAATGGAAAAATGTAAAAGTAACAAAACACCAGAAAATACCAAGCAAGAAATAGAAATTCTCTTAGTCTTCTTATGATCTAAGATCCAAAAGTAGCAAAACACCACAAACTCCTTGTCAAAACACACAAGTTCAAGGTGGTGAAGTAACTAGCATCAAGATGAATACCCCAACTTCAAAAGACTCAAGCTCAATGGGGGAAAAAACCTGTTAAACTCTAAAGAAAGAGAGTTTATTACAACATTCAATACCGATCCAACCTCTCATCTGTTGTCTCTTTTTTTCAAACACTTAAATTCAATTCAAACTAACTTAAAGAGCTTTAAAAGACCCACTCTGGTATTTGATCCAAGCTCTAACCATTGAAATGATGGATCCAAGGAAATCTTGGAAATCTGATGATGATGTAGTTGTAATAATCCAACGTTACAATGAAAAAATGAAAGCATTCACAGTTGGTAAAATGAACTTGACTTTTACAACCAATGATATGACCTTGATTTTTGGTTTACAAGGAGGTAAAGGAGTTATGTCATTAAGATACTTTAAAAAGCCAAAATCTACATTCCTAAGGAGAAGATTTCCAAAGGACACAAGGCTCACTAGTCTCATTCTTAAAAATGCCTTAGTTAAAGCAATGAAAGGCAAGCAACCAATTGACTTCAAAGATGTAGCAATCATTGTTATCTTGTACTTGTGTCTCACTCTATTTTTTGCAACAAGTTGAAATTCAATAGGGTGGGTTTTTATAAAGTACGTGGAACCTCTTGAATTAATGAAACAATATGATTGGCTAAAAGTAATCACATCAACATTGATCGATTCTATCATAGTATTGCACAAAACTCCAGAAAAAGTTACAGGATGAGTTATTGTATTGCTGGTAAGTATAATTTCCATTCAAATTTACAGTTATGATACTTACAAATTTGTTTGTTTAGCAAAATTTAATTACTTTAATTTCCATCACAGTATTGGCTATGTGAACATGTGAATATCATTGACTCAGAAGACAGTAACACAACTGACTTCGCAAGATGTGCCAAGTGGAACCTACAAAACTTGACCAAACAGTTGCAGAAGACACCAGTCCACTCTTTTGCACCTCGACAGGTTAGATTTCTATCGCCACTGAAATCTTAATGAAATTCCAAAATTTCTCTGACTATTGGTTTGTTTCCCTCCTTGTCCCTTGATTGATTGAGATCAATTTTCTCTGAATTTTCAATTTATGTTTCTTCTTTGATTACCATTGGTTTATTTCTACCATTGTAATAAATTTTCTCTGAAATCCAAATTTCTCTGACCACAATTGTCACACATTAACTTAGATGCCCTGATTGACTTTCTCTGATATCTGAATTATGTTGGTTGTTTCATAATTTTCTCTGGCCCATAACTTATGTGCCTTGATTGATTGAGATCAATTTTCTCTAAAATTTCAATTTATGTTGCTTCTCTGATTAACACTTTTTTTTTTACGCCTTTTAATGAATTTTTTCTAGAAATTTTTTTTTTTTATATATATATTATAGTATTTTATTTTATCTATCTTGATTGACTTTCTCTGATATCTGAATTACGTTGGTTGTTTCATAATTTTCTCTGGCCCATAACTTATGTGCCTTGATTGATTGAGATCAATTTTCTCTAAAATTTCAATTTATGTTATTTATTTGATTAACACTGTTTATTTCTGCCTTTATAATGAATTTTTTCTGGAATCCAGATTTCTCTTACCATAATTATAGTGACATTATTTTATCTACCTTGATTGATTTTCTCTGATATCTAAATTATGTTGCTTGTTTCATAATTTTCTCTGGCCCATAAAATTAATTGTACTTGTGTGTAATTTTCTATAACCCATAAAATTTTCTCTAAAATTTGTATCCCATTAGTATGATTTAGATGAATTTTATCTGGTCCATAACTTATGTGCCTTGACTGATTGAGATCAATTTTCTTTGAAATTTTAATTTATGTTGCTTTTTGATTACCACTGTTTCTTTCTGCCCTTGTAATGAATTTTCTCTGGAATCCAAATTTCACTGACACAATTATAGTAACATTAACTTATATGCCCTAATTGATTTTCTCTGATATCTAAATTATATTGCTTGTTTCATAATTTTATCTGACTCATAAAATTATCTCATTGTCTGTAATTTTCTCTGACCTATACAATTTTCTCTAAAGTTTGTTTCTCATTAGTATGATTTAGATGAATTTTATCTGCCTTATTTGAATTTTTTCTCTCAGTGAATTTTGTAACATTTGTCTAATAAAAGAGGCTCCTGTTACAGATAGATAACGAGAAGCTAGTTAAAGGCCCATCAGAGGAGTTTTGTCTTGGTAAAAATAAGAAGAAAGAATCAAAAAAGGCAATTGTCAAATTCAATAAGATATTAGAAGATTCATCTGAAGAAGAAGGAGGGAATAAAGAAGGAGAAGGCAACACAGAAGAACAAGAAACAAGCAATGAAGAAGAAAATCCAGCAAGTAGTGCAGAAGCGAAAGCCAGAGAAGAAAGTGAAGAAGTAGAAGACAAAGAAGAAAATGAATAGAAAGAAGAAGACAATGAAGAAGAAGATGAAGGCATTGAATCTAAAGAGGAAAAAGAAAACAATGAGGAAAACGATGAATAAGAACATAATAAGTTGATGGATCAACATCATGATAGCATTTGTGGCTTAACAATGCATCAACCTCAAGAATATGAGGAATTAAAGGATGCTCAAATTGCTAATCTACATCAAAGACTAAAGGCACTTTCTAAATCCAAAATAGAAGAAAAGAAAAATTCAAATGAATTACTTGCAAAAAAGGACATTGCAATAAGAACCTTGACATTACATAACTCAGAACTTCAAGAAAGAGACAGCACAAACCAAATGAAACTAAGGCCTTGTTTGGCAAGTGACTTTTTTTTAAAAAAAAAAAAAAAACTAGAAAAAAAAAAACCAAACAACCAACCCAAAAAAAAAAAAAGATTTTTTTTTTTCTCTTTTTTTTTTTTTTTTAAATAGAAAAAAAAAAAAAAAAAAAAAACATATTTTTTTTTTTTTTTTTTTTTTTTAAAAAAAAAAAAAAAAAAAAAAAAAAAAAAAAAACAAAAAATGAAGCCTAAAGATGTTGAAGGTTTAAAAACAAGATGATACAAAAACAATTCAACAGTTGAGGTATTCAATTTCATAGCTTGAAACTGAAAATACTAGATTGCATGAACAAATTCAAGAACTATCCATCCAACTAGCAACACAACCTTACCGAACACCAACACAAGTTCAATCCCAAGGTCAGTGAAAATCTTGAGCCACAAAAAGTTATGTCCTTGTGTCAACATAACTCAGAGAAATTTTTATTTATTATAATTTTCTCTGTTAATGGTAATTTTCTATGGAAGTTAAATTTCTCTGACCACATTAGTTTCTGCTACTTATTTCTATTGATTTCTATTGCGTATTTGATTTTCTCTATCTATTTGCTTATTTGATTATTGGGGCTTGTGTGATTTTCACTGTGTATAGTTGGAGTAGAAATGGAACAACAACCAACAACCCAGGAAGAACAAGTGGCACACAAAGAACAACCAAAACAAAAGACAAAAGTCTATGGTAACTAGAAAATATTGAATCAAATAAATTTACATATTAAAATATCATGTGTTACTTCAGAGAAATTTAAATTTTACTGATATTTTCATTGTCTACAGTGAAAAAAGATCCCACATCAATGATAAAGAATTTAAAAGCAAAAGAAAGTAAAGAAAAACAGCAAGATCTAGAATTTCAATATCCCAAAGTTGCGAAGGTGACTAGAGGTTCAAAACAAGCTGCAAAGCAAACAGAGCACACCACCAAAGACAAAGAAGTACTTGATGCCAATGAGTATGTCTTGCCTCAACCAACAAGAATTAGAAAATCTTGGGTTTTTCCATAAAATCTACCAGTTTCAAAATTGGTAAAAGAACATGTAAATGATATCTTGCAGCATATATCAAATGTGTCTAGACTCGAGTAAGTACAACAAATAAAATAGAAGATAACAAATAACAATTTACTAACTTATATTGCATTAACAACTATTAAATCTCTTCTTTGTCATCTTGTATGGCTTTAATCTAGACAGATGAGTTGAATCTCATTACCTTTGAAGATATTGAAAACCTAATAAAGAAAAAAGAAATTGTCAACAATGAAAGTCTTTCATCAAAATTTCTGTGCAATGTTCCATCAGCCTTTATATACCAATGTTACAATTATAAATGATATTTTTCAGGTCATTGATGGCTATGAAGAGATCATATTTGCTGACCAAAAGAGAAAAGGACAACAACTAGCTTTATTTTTTTTCACATGCATGAGCTTAGTATATTACTACTCTTTAATTTGATTTTCTCTGGAATTTACTTACTACTTTCTCTTGTTAAGATACTTCTTGAAGCCAGTTGTGTCACTAGTCTAATTTTCTCTAGCTAGTTGTGTACATTTAAAATTTTTCTATGTGTATATTTCTTAAATTCCTATCATTTCAACTTTCTCATAACCATTTTTTGATTTTCTCTGATCGCAGAACTTCATCAAGATGACAGAAAATCAATTTTTTCGAGTCTCATTATTTGACAAGCATCTTGAAATAGCATGGAGGAACTACAAGTTCCTCAATTTCCCAATAAATACTAGGGGCAATGAAAAGTCAATAGATAGAAATCACTGGACCTTGTTAGTCTTGAACAAACAAGACAATTTATGGAGGTTCTACAACTCACTAAGGCTAATGAGGGATGATGTACAAGACAAATATATCAAAGATGTAAAAAAATTGGTAACGATTGTAAATTTCTCTGATCCATGATAATGTTTATGTGATGATAATTTTCATAGAATCCCATTGATTTGTGTGTAACTTTCTCTGTTATTTAAAAATTATTTTTTTACAGCAAGATTATGTGGAGAATTTTTTTGAAAACTTGCCTTGAAAGAGAGGCACAATCACAACCCTCTTTCAAATTGATAGACTCACAAAACACAAATTATGGCTTTGAATATGTCAACAATGCTCTACAACAAGACAATGATTCGTAAGTTTCATACAACATCTATAAACAAGATAATCTAATTTGAATGTTTCTTAAAACTAAATATACCTATAATTTGTATGCAATGTGGATTGTGACCTCTTTGTATGATACATAATGAGACAATATAGTAACCAAGAACCTATTAGCTCGAAATTGTCGACACAAGATGTAAGGTTGATGAGGGCAAAAATCATAGAGAGATTTGTAACCGAAGTTGGCTGGTCATAGACATAACCAATTCAAATACCACTAGAAGAAGAACCAAAAGTATAATAGTGAAAACACACTACTGAAAGGAAGACAATGCACACAATGTAATTAGGAATAACCCTTCAATTTGTTATTTTTTATTTTATTTTATTTTATTTTTTTTATACATTAAAATAATGATGATGTTTGACATATATGTATATATCTTTTTTTTGACTAATGTAAATTTCATAGCTATCAATGGTTAAATATATATATTTTTATAATGCATGTTAAGCTGTGATTGTCAACACAATCCGCATAGAGAAAATTGTCTGCAGAAATTTTTCTGGTATGATGTTACTAGAAATTCACAGAGAAATTTAACTCATATCATACCAAGAGAGTGC
This sequence comes from Camellia lanceoleosa, assembly GCA_025200525.1. NCBI lineage: Eukaryota > Viridiplantae > Streptophyta > Magnoliopsida > Ericales > Theaceae > Camellia > Camellia lanceoleosa. The sequence continues at coordinate 302,345 of JANUSC010000032.1, forward strand.
CTATATAATCATGTAATCTGTAATGCTATGTGTTGGTACAAAACAATCATCAAATTCAAAAAACACAAAGCGCACAGTAATTTTCTTTGCTATTGGCAAATATCTCTAGATGAATTTGAAGCTTCAAAACACAATGCATAGAGAATTTTCTTTGCTAGTGGAAAATTTCTCTAGATGAATTTGACTGGTATTATAAACACACTATCTATAGTATGTTTCAACAAACATAATACACACTGTAATTTTCAATGCTATTGACAAATTTCTCTAGATGAATTTGACCTCACAAAACACAATGCACATTCCAACAAATACAATGCCCATAGTAAATTTCTCTTCTATTGACAAATTTCTTTAGATGAATTTGACTGGTATGAAGTTACTAGAAATTCACAGAGAAATTTAACTCGTATCGTGCCAAGAGAGTACCTATATGATCATGTAATCTATAATACACTGTATTGGTACAAAACAATCATCAAATTAAAAAAACACAATGCACATAGTAATTTTCTTTGCTATTGGCAAATTTCTCTAGATGAATTTGACTTAACAAAACATAATGCACAGGGAATTTTCTTTGCTAGTGGCAAATTTCTCTAGATGAATTTGACTAGTATTATAAACATATTGCCTATAGTATGTATTAACAAACATAATGCATACTGTAATTTTCTCTACTATTGGCAAATTTCGCTGAATAAATTTGATCTCACAAAATACAATGCACATTTCAACAAAAACAATTCCTATTGTAAATTTCTATGCTTTTAGCAAATTTCTCTAGATGAATTTGACTGGTATTATAAAGGCACTCCCAAAGTATGTTTTTAAAAATACAATACAAAAAGTAATTTTCACTGCTATTGAAAAATTTCTCTTGATGAATTTAATTGGTATTATTATATACACACTGTCCAAAAAATACATTTCACAAAACAAAATATACAAAGTAATCATCAAATATATTATTCAATCAATAAAATATATTATCCTCAACTATTTAACAAAGGTTCCTTGCATGTCCTCTTATTATGGCAACCAATACTCTCACATCGACTACAATTAATCACCCTTTTAAACTCTCCAGTAGAAGCAATTTTGTTCTTGTTTGGCCTCCCAGCTGGTCTCTTACTCAATGGAGGTAAAATCATAGCATCATCAATGCTACACACAAGTTTTTCAATAGTTGGAACTGGGCCAATCGAAAATGAGTATGCTTGACGATACATATCAGCATGAAAAAATGATTCAACAAATGAATTCAAATTCTTTCAATTCCTAAAAATTGCAGCAACAACATGTTGACATGGATACCCATTTATTTTCCATTTTCGACATGAACAAGTTCTTAACCCAAGATCAACTATAACCGAAGGAAAACAATGCACTTCAAAGACATTATCAGATGATAAACTCACATTCCATGTCCTCCCATCCATGAAAGCCTTCTTCAATACACTATCCATACGAGGACAGAGAACTTTATTCCATTTACTAGAGAGTAGCCTCCTATCAGACCTCATATTCATAATTTGCAACCGTATCATGTCCACCAAATTTGTTATTGGCAAGTGCCGAGCTTCTCGTATCCATGAATTGAATGACTCAGCAACATTTGAATACATCTCACTATAATGTTTCCCCTCAAAATATGCATCACTCCAATTTTCATATGGTAAACTTTTTAAAAAAACACTTACAATGTCTCCTCCCTCACTTTTTAATTCATTTAACTTAAAATGAAATGATGCCTTTGTTGGCGCATATGCACATTTTGAAAATTTGGACACAATCATCTCCCTAACCAAATTTGTGTTTCCACATGACAACCTATCCCTCAAATTTCTCTTTAGATATTCAAGACAAAATCCATGAAAGCAATTAGGGAAAAACCTAGCAATTCCTTCCACAATATCACAATGTCAATCTGATATGAAACTTATCACCCTCTCCAATCCCAATACTTCACATAATGTCCAAGGAACCAACACCAATTGTGTTTATTCTCAACATCAACAACAGCAAAAACTATAGAAAAAAAAACCTACAAAACAAATAGAAACAAGCATATTAGATATACATATGTAGAGAAATTAGAACAATAAACAACCAAAGAAATTTGACACTGCCAACATCTAAAGAAATTTCACACAGTGGCCAAATCTAGAGAAAATTCACACAATGGCAACCTCCCGAGAAAATTTACTTAGTGACCAACTCCAGAGAAAATTCACACATTGGCAATATCCAGAGAAAATTCACTTAGTGACCAACTCTAGAGAAAATTCACACATTGGTAATATCTAGAGAAAATTCACTTAGTGGTTAACTACAGAGAAAATTCACACAATGACAATATCTAGAGAAAATTCACTTAGTGACTAATTACAAATAAAATTCACACAATGACAACATTCAGAAAAAATTCACACACTGATCAAAATCCAAAGAAAATTCATATAGTGGCCACAACCAGAGAAAATTCACATAGTGGCCACAACCAAAGAAAATTCACACAGTGGCCAAAACCAGAGAAAATTCAAAGTGTCAGAGAAAAATCATATTCACTCAATTCCCACATGTATAGAAAATTCACATACTTAGATAAAATTAGATATATTTATAATTACCTTCATTCCTATATTTTCCCGTCGCAACAAGCATAAATCATTTGTATCGTCCTTTCAAAAATGTTCCATCAAGAAACAGCAATGACTGACAATATTTGAAACTAACAATGCATGCATGAAAAGTCACAAACACTCTTTTGAAATGCTTGTTATCTTCAAAATCTAACTCAAAACGACTACCTGGATTGTTCTTCAATGCCTCATCAAAATACTACTGTAATTGATCGAATGACAAGCAAGAATCTCCATATGTACTACAGTTTGCTTTTTTAACCCCCAACCAACCACAGTTATAACTTATTGAGACCATATACTTGTTTTTCATTTCTTTGATAACATCCACTGGACGAGTTAAAGGTTTTGCACTTACCTCTTCAAGTATCAACCCAGAAACTAAGCTGGAAGTCATCCTATCATGTTTGCTAGTACGAACCGCCACACCACAAGTATGTTCATTGTTCAAAGTTCTTATGTAAAAAAACCCATTTGTTTTTTCAACTGAAGCATGTACACGCCACATACATCCCCTTGATTTCTTATATGTACATTCTGCCATAAATCTCAGCTTGTCATTTTAACCATATGTAAATTGAAAACCAACCTCAATAGCATACTTGTATAAAATAATACGGAACTCAACCACACTACCCTCAAACTTTTGTCCGACACTTGTAATATTATTTTGCCAACCAGCTGACAATAACACCTTTTCTTGGTGTGAACAAAATTTAGAGAGTGAATTCCTTTCAATATCCACCAGCCTATCACATTCACCATGCACAACATCTACTCAATTAGACTCCACTTCATCCTCTTGATTAGAAGTACTACACTTAATAACTGAAACATCAACTATATCAACACCAAGTGCACAAACAACCCTCAACATATTCAGAAAATCAATATTATTTCGAACCATACAATTCGGATGGCCCACAATAGAATATGAAATACACATCGTTTCAGGTTTCAAATTCTTCAATGTGTTTATACAAAATGCCAACAAATTCCTCAAAATTCAATTCAGATGAAACATTAATGACAATAGTATCATTCCCATATTTGCATAGCAACAACACTGCATTGTCCATCGAAACTGAAAGAAAAAACAAAAAAAATAATTTGTTTAATATAAAAACACATCACAAGAACAACATAAAAATTTAGAGAAATTTCTAATAATTATAATTTTCTCTAGACTCAAATAAAAGTTCAGAGACATTTACAAACTTATATTCATCTTCAAGATAACAAAAATAAAATCATAGAAAACTTAATGAATTCAGAGAGAATCATAGAGAAATTTACTGCTAACTATTAAACATAATCATAAACAAAAATCACACAGAAGATCTGTTATGAAATTATAAGCTAGGATTTTCACTGAACTACAAGCTTACAATTTTCTCTGTGTGATTGTGCAATATTGCATTCATATCAAAATCCATAGAAATTTACAAACTTATATACACCTTTAAGATAACAAAAAATACTGCATTGTCCATCTAAACTGAAAGAAAAAAATACAAAAAATAACTTTTGCTCAGAGAAACAAAAACTTATATTCACTTTGAAATACAAACTTATAATTTTCTCTGAACTACAAACTGAAAGTGAATAACAAACTTATAATTTTCTTTGAACTACAAATAAAAGTCCAAAGAAATTTAAGAACTTATATTTATTTTCAAGATTACAAAAACAAAAACACATTAACATCAAATTAATAAAAATGCTAACTATTCCAGACAAGAGCAGAGAAACTCATAGAGAAGATTTGTTATGCTCACAAAACATTCAATTGAGAAAAATAAGAAATAAAAAATAATAAACTTATAATAATATGTCCATAACAAATCACAATTTTCTTTGTGATTTTCACTAGATTACAAACTTACAATTTTCTCTATGGTTTTCACTGAACTACAAACTTACAATTTTTTCGGAGATTCTATCTGCATTAGAAACTTCTAATGATATGTCCATATGAACTTATAATTTTCTCTGTGATTTTCGTTGGATTATAATAACAAACTTACAATTTTCTCTGGACTATACCAACAAAAGTGCAAAAAAAAAAAAAAAAAAAAAACTTAGAGAATAAAAAATGGTAAGAAATTTACACTTATCTCTGGTTTAAAGAAATTTCTCTGATTTGAAAAAATAGAGAACAAAACTTATCATTGATAAGTATGTTGATGAAAAACAGATAATGAAAAATAAACTTCAAAAATCAAAATCAACGCTATCAAGCTGGTCTTTCTCTAAAATTGATCAATAACAGAGAATGAAAAATCAACTCCAAAAATCATGAACAATTTCACTGAACTAGCCTCTCTTTTAAATTGATCAAAATTGAAAACAAAAACCTAATGCAAAAATACACTCGAAAAACTAATATGAAATTGAAATCCTTACATAAAATTCAAAACAAAATTCGAAATCCATATGGAATTTCCATAGAAAACATACCTAATTCAACTCCACTGAAAAACCTATACGATCAACACACTGTAACACCTACATGATCGTAGCAATCTCTATCGTCAAGTCCACTGCAACACTTGCAAAATCCCTACAAAATCTTTACCACGAAGTCAGTTTCCAAAATCTCCACCGTGAAGTCAGCAATAGAATATTCAGTTTGCTAAAATCCAAACAAAATTATATTATAAAGAAGGGTAAATTAAGTATTTTATAACGTAAAATAAGTTTGAGGGATCTTAGCCATTAAAACATATTATTGTGGACCTCCCCTTCTATCAAAAGTTGGGCAATGATCTTAGACTAATTTTTCCTATTTTTCATATCAAAATGAGTGTTTATTTTATTATCTTTTAATTTAATATATCATATAAAATCATTATATGATAATTGAATTAGAATATATTTATATTTAATTTTTTAAATAAATTTTATACGGTTTTTATTTGTACATATTCTTATTTTCCAAATCACTATAAAAAAATTAAATAATTAGAACACTTTTAATTTTATGTTACTAATTCTCCTTCTAATGTAATTATTATTTTTAATATCAAAATTAGTGTTTATTTTATCTATCTTATAAAAATTTAAAGTAAACTACCAATAAGTCTTAATAGTTGGATTATTTTTCATCAAATTCTATTGAAAATAAGTCATAGTAAAATCATCAATAAAAATAATTTTTTATGAAATTTTTTTGCATGTCGTTAAAATTGACAATTAGTAATTTTTTTTGCCATGATTTTTATAAATTGTTGTTAAAACTTACAATTAATGACTTTTTCTGTGACAATTTTTTTAACTATCGCTGAAAGTTTAAAATTAGTGACTTTTTTGTGACGATTTTTTAAAACTGTCACTAAAACTTATAATTAGTAACATTTTTTGTGATAAAATTTTCAAACGATCGTTGAAAATTAATAATTAATAATATTTTTAATAGTGTTTGATGAAAAACTCTATTAATTATCATAGGACCTATTGAACAATAAATTCACCTATTAGCAATTACAATATATCATATAAAATTATTATATGATATTTACACTTTTATAGTATAACAGAACTAAAATAATTAAAATAAACAAATAATTTAATTAAATTTATTACATATATAAGTATTCAAATAACACTTTTATAACGATAAGGCTAAGATTATTAAAATAAATAATTAAAATTAAAATTTTATTTTGAATTAAAATTAAAATAATTCTTTTGTAACATATCATAATATAAAATATCATTTTGAAAGGAAAAAAAATTTAATCAGTGGATCGCATGAGTCAACTACTAGTATGATTTTAAAAATAGACCATTTAATTATTATTATTTTTTTTTGAAAAACAAATATAAGAAAAACATGTAAATTTTGATTATGGAATTATTCTATTTTTTTAATAAATAATCTTCACATAAAATGTAAAATTAATAAAAAATAAATAAAGACCAAAATAATTGCAACTATTTTATAATTCGAGAATTATGACAATTCAAAAAATAGAATGAGTTACAAATTTGTATAAAAGTAGAGTTAAAACAAAAATTTCCAAAATTTCCTATATAAGTTAATCAACACAGCTATTTAAATGATTAAAAGTTAAATTTAAAAAAAAAAATCACTAATGATGTAAACGGTTAAATGTAAGGGAAAGTTACTAATAAATTCTAAATGTTGAAATTGTGCTCTATTTAGTCTCAACTTTTTTTCTTTTGATCTATTTGATCCTTTCTATTGCTGAATGACGTAAATACCACTACATATTTTTCTGAACGCTTGAATAGGTAATGGTGTGGTGTGGCACAACCTCATGTTTGTGTGTTTCCGAAATTTGTGTTCGGCACGTGCCACATTGAGGGTGATTGGTGGGTGCCATACATCAACAAAGTGCACAAAGGCTCTTTATGCTTTTTACCTTGGAATAATGTATGTCACGTGACACACAGTGTTTGGCACGTATCATATTGAGGGTGATCGGTGGGTGCCACACATCAACAAAGTGCACTAAGGCTCTTTATACTTTTTGTCATGGAATGATGTATGTCACGTGACACACACAAGGAAGGGTATATTTGACCACTCAATGTTACCAAATAAAGGAAATAGGATCAATTGGTAAGATATTCCCCCACTAATAGGACTAATCAAAACAACAGAAATAACCTTAGAACCAATCGGTAAAAGTGTTTATCAGATAGAATTTATTGGTAAATATTACTTAAGAATTAAATAAAATTTAACCCCGGCTACATCAATATAAATAAATTTAAAATAATATTTTAAAACTCCCTATTATCATAAGTATTATATTTCAGGCAACACATTGTTTAAATAAACAATTATTTAATTTATCAATATAAAAAGACGTCAATGATAAAAACAGCCTTTATAAAATCATTTTAACTGGATCACTCTTGCTTGCGTGTTTACTACTTTGTATAGAGTTTACGATGGAGACTTTGCGTCCATTCTCAAGTGGTGGTAGCTTGACAAATCAGAAGTACAAACAAATTTGATCTACGAAACTTACTTTAATTTTTGTGCAATACAATGGCAAATCCAGTCTCATTATTATAATCTAATGCCCAAATGGACACATCAACAACAAATTTTGAATAATCATATAAAATTGAAATCAACTTTATCAAATCATATATATTGTTAGGGGAAAAAATATGAACTCAGCCCTAAGCCTAGTCATAACAGCCCAAACTAAAAGTTATAAGCCTAAACGCATTCCTTCATCAGACCTTCTAGAAGGCCAAAGCTGTTAAGTAAAGCAGAGGCGTTAGATAAACCTTCATCCAACGGTAGGAAGCATAGAACAGATAAGATTAGGGTATATAATGGGCCTAATTAGAAGCGAAATTGTCCGACCAAATTTAATCCTACAGACGAGATACTTGGCAAATTGGCCACTGACATCTGATATCATCTATACCATCCATATATTTATAATGATACAATGATCAGAGGCAAAACATACTTGGTAAGTTGCTCGACCAAAGTCAACTTTGAGCAAAACCTTTTGATCAAAGCAAAATCCAACGGATAAGGTAAGAACTAGAATAGCCATAAAAGGGTAAGCAAACAAAACAAAATCCAACGGATGAGGTAAGAGCTAGAATAGCCATAAAAGGGTAAGCAAACAGGGCATAGGAGACAAGTAAGTGGATTTTATCTAAAGCAACAAAAACTCAATCAAATTATATACAAATAATATTTTTTCTTTTATGTTATACATTATGGCCGATCATTGTGTTGATTTGTTAGTTGGAGGGTTCTTCCCGGCCAACACTGATTGGGAGTGATTACTGACATTTGGTTTTTGTTTGTAGAGTATAAAGTATTTGGCACATCATCTCGCTTTCCCTGTATAGATAATTTCACCTTCCCCCTCCACCCCCCCAACACACACACACACACACACACACACATACATATATATATATATATATATTATCAAAAGTAGTATTTTTTTTATGTTTAGGTAGCACATTATATGGACTTATTTTTTTTTTAAAGAGAGTCACATCGGCATGTATTTTCTTAATTACATATAGAGTTCGACACAAACTCAAACCTAATTTAAATTAGACTAACTTTACCTATTTTATATGAACTCAATTTGACAACTATTTATTTTCCATATATGTTTCATGGTAAATTAAGATAATCCACAAACTCAATATCAATTTTGAGTGTCCCGTTTTCCTTCTTAATTCTTTCAAGGATATTAAGATTTTTTTTTGAATGCTAAATTGTCTTTTATTTCTTCTTATTTTTTCGTATATTATTTTATGCCTAATACCAATTATATACTATTCTATATTATGGATTTGTAACTTAAATTTTATAGTGATTCTATACTCTCAAGGAACCTCTAAAATTTGCATTTACTAATTGAGTTACTTTTTCAATTATTGAATAGTAAATTCTTTTATATTTTGACATCATATTACAGATGATTAATCACTTCACACACTGAGATATATCTATCGTTTGGATATTTTCATTATTTTTTTTTCTTTTAGGTTTAGGTATTATTATGTGATTCTTTTTTAATTAGTTATTACTTAATTTATTTTATATATGTGTTTAGGTCCTCACACTTATATAAGAGGTTTGATAAAAAAAATTAAAAAATTATTTAAAATTCCTAAGATAACTCTTTTTATTTTATGATTACACCCATGGACTTACATTTGTTCAAATTGACGTGTACCCATTAAATTAGATTAATAATTACACTCTAATTACACAAAGACTTGTGTGTTTCATTTCAATTGTTAGTCATAATAAATACTAAGATAAAATTTTGAAAATGTAAGTCAACATCAACTGCCTTTTTTATATTATCTATATAAAATAGACTATTAATGGATTAGGCTTTTGTCAAGTTTAAATTTAATAGCAATGGTTGGTGGTCCGAAATTTAATGACTCGAATGGCTCGAAACTGTCAAAACGACGTCGTTTTGGGTGCAAAACGACACAAAACGACATCGTTTTGACAGTTTCAAACCATTTGAACCATTAATTTTGTGGCCCTCAAACATTTCTCTAAATTTAAATTTGAAAGAATTAGTTATACCCATGACCTTCCAACAAGTTTTGTTTCAATGATTTCAACATTCATTTTGTAGGGATTTTTCTATATATTATTTTAAAAAATATATATTAAATTGATCTGATAATTTTAATTTTTTAATTTTATATCTTTTATTTTTGAAAGCATAGACTACTAATGTAACTTTAAAAATAAAATTATTTGTTTTTTCCAAATAAAATGATAAAATAAAAATTTATATATGCAAAAAAATATTTTAAAAAATAATCGATTTCAATACAAACTCAAATAATATTTTTAAATATAAATTTAAATTTAAGAGAAATTTATCATTATTCGATTTTATTTATATATTATCATATATATAAAAGTAGCGTTTTTTCCTTTTTTATGTGCATATTATAATTTTTTATTTTTTCTAAAAAAATCACATCAGTATCTTTTTTCCATTTATATATAGAATTATATATATATATATTCAATTTCAATTTCAATTATACTAATCAATTTTATATAGACTCCGTTTGAGAATGTTTTGTCTTTATTGTGTGGCACTTTCTAAAGGTTTATTTTTTATAAAAAAAACTACATTGGCATGATTTTTTCATTTATATATGGATTTCTATATAAATTCAATTTTAATTATACTAACCAATTTTAGATATTTCAATTTAATTATCATGATATTTGAAAATCATTTTCTATCTCGATGTACAAGTAAATAAATAAGACTGCTTGATTATGTACACCTCACGGTTCAAATTAATTTTCTTTTATATTTTATATTTTTTGACTATCTTATTAATGTCTTAATATTATTTTATATTTAATTTTTTATTTAACATTACATTATTTATTACGAAATATTTATATTTAATTTAAATTTTATATACCTATATACAATATGTATGAATAATTCAAAAAAAAAAATATTAAAGGAAAAATCAATACTCTACATAATTAATCTATATATTTTCTTCTTAATCCAATCACAACATATTTATATTTAATCTTTTAAATAAATTTTGTGTAGTTTTATTTCTACATATTTTTATCTTTCAAATAAATATAAAAATAAAATTAGGTAATTAGAATCAGTTTTAAATTTATATTACCAATTCTCTTTAGTTCATTTCTAATTAAGCAATCTCAGTCGTTCAATTTTTAATAAGGTCAATTTTAATTTATTTCAAATCAAACAAATCTAAATAATATATTTTGATAAAACAGCTAAAATCGTGGTTAAACTAGTGAATCAGTTAAACCGAAAACGATTCAGCTTAATTGGTTAAGTCCAAAGACCAACCAATTTACAAAAAAATTAATTAATTAAAACCTTTAAATTTTATTTTAAAATTGAAACCATCTTAAATTGAAATATGCACAACACTATAATATTAAATGAGAGTATAAGATTCACTTTATATAAGTGAAACAATTCACTTTTTATTTCTTTTCTCGATGTGGGATTGTAATTATTTTAATGTTAAATATTATGAGAATTTTAAAATCTGATACAAAATTATTTTTAAAATCAAAACATTTATGTGAGATTGTAAAATATAAGTTAAATAGAAGCTAACCAATGAAGATTTTCTTAATTGTTTAAAATTAAAAAAATCAAAAAAAAAAAAAAAAAGGATTGACTATAGGGTTTCTCATTAAAAATCTTCTTTTACTTATATAAATGGGAGTATACGATTCACTTTATATAAGTGAAACAATTCACTTTTTTCTTCTTTTTCCAATGTGGGATTGTAAAATAAAAATTAAATGGAAGCTAACCAAGAAGAGTTACCTGGAGTCACAGACAAAGCAGCAGGAGGAAGTGTACCAGAGGTGGAGAGAAGCTGTTGAAACATGGCCTTAACATCTGTTTGAGAAAAAACAGGGGCAGACGGAGCAGGAGACTTAGAGAAATCCTCAGAGGCAGCAGCAACAGTGCGATTAAGCTGACGATGAGAGCTCCCCCTAGAAGAGCCACCACAAGAGGAGTGACTAGTGGAAGATAACTGGGATGGATTGCGAAAACAATCCTGCTGCAGATGACCAGGACCAAGTTTGTTGCAATATCGGCAGGATCAGACAGGGCAATGAACCAAAAGATGAGTAGAATGAAAGCCCCAATTCTGACAATAGAGGTAAGCAGTGGTCCGTTGGTTTGATGAGGGCCGTAACTGAGGAGTGGCAAGAACAGAGTCCACATGATGAGTCTGGAGAGTACTAAGACGAGTCTCCTCAGATAACAGCTCAGAAATAGCCAATTCAAGAGTGGGTAACGGATGGGGATGAAAAAGAGAGGCACACACTAGCTCAAAAGAGGGAGTAAGAGCCATGAGAAAGTGAACAAACCGTTGCTGATTACGATAGTTAGTGAATAAAGCAGCATCTTCAAGGTGAGGCCGTGCTGGTTCTGAGAGAGCAAGTTGGTCCCAAACAGAATACATTTGAGAAAGAAAGTCATTAATAGACTGACTAGTTTCTTGACGCATGCGGTGGAGTTAACTCTGAAGTTGATACTGATGGGTAAGACTGGTAGTTTGGTATCGATCACTCAAAAAATCCCAAATGACTTTAGCACAATTGGGAACAGAGTCAAGTTGAAAACGGCCAAACTAAAGACTAATAAAGGGAACAGAGGTATTCTGAAGCCTAATAATGATTTGGTAGTTTTTACTGTCCTAGTCTTCGAGTAGGTCTTCATGTTTGGCAGCAAGTTCAGCATTCTCTTTCACCGGTTTGGTCACATCCCCGGTGATAATACGCCAAAGTTTCCGTCCTTTAAGGAAAGAGGACATGGCTTGGGTCCACAGTACATAATTGGAACCATTACGTAGAACATAAATTAGATGGGAGACATCATGGCGATCCATAATAAAAATGGAGTAGCACTAAATAAATAGGAACAGGCCTGTAGGAGCAAAATTTGGTAAAACAGAGTATACCAATGAGTCCGGAAGGTTGAAAATAGCTGGGAAAGGGGTTGCTGACGTCAGCGGTGCACAATAGTAGCCAGAGGAGTGGTGTACAATAGCAGGGACAGCAGGCGGTGCACAATAGCCGAACGACGCACGCGCGGCGTAAGGGAGCAGAATGGCGCACGAGGGCGCACAATAGCAAGACGGTATACGCGAGGTACACAGCAGCAGGTGCGGCGCATGCAAAGGGTAGGGCTGACGTCAGAGATGACGTGAGCACGCAACGGAAGGCGCGTGAGAGCGCATATGAGAGTGGTGGCGGAAGCAGAGATGCGCTGAACACGGAAGTGGTGCGTGAGGGTACGTGACGGAGTTTCTGGTGACGTGGGTGGTGTCGTTGGAATCGTGAGGAAATTCCGAGCAGGTTGGTAGGAAGATACAACGGTTTGGAAGTAGTTCTGTAGTGCCACTGTGTACGGAACTAAGAACACGGAGAAAATAAACTCAGCTCTGATACCATGTAAACTTGGTAGAGAGAGAGAGAGAGAGAGAGAGAGAGTGAATAAATTGTATTATGTTCAGTAATTTATAAGGAGCAAATCACTCTCTTTTATAGAGAGGAAAGTGTGGTACATAAGATGCTAACAGTGGACATATGATGCTAACATCGAAAGCAGAAAGTATACAACATCATTAGTATGATAGTTAGATATGACATCTATATTACACTAACAACTCTATATTACACTAACAATTGAAACTCTCACAAGACTCCGTATTAAATGAGATGGGAGTATAAGATTCCCTTTATATGAGTAAAACAATTCAATTTTTTCTTCTTTTTCTGATGTAGAATTATCAAATAAAAGTTAGCCAATAGAGTCTTTTTAATTATTTAAAATTAAGAAAATTAGTATGAGATTTGAACCTCTCACAAGACTTCTCACTGAAAATACCATTTTCCTTATATAATATATAAATAGATAGATAGATAGATAGATATACATAAATAATTTCATTAAAATTATTATATATTTATTTATGCTATATTTTATATCATGATAAAATTAATATTATTCTTTTGTAATTTATACATTATAACATATTGTTAAAATAATTTATCTACATATATATACAGATAATTTAATTTAATTTTATAAAATATTATTTAAAGAAAAAAAAATTGACGAGCACGGTGAGTCAACTACTAGTTTATTACGAACAAGACAAGGAGGGTTTGTGCTGCAGATACGATTATAATCATTTTATTCCAAATTTTCGAACTTAATTTAAGCTATTTTGATGTATTTGGTTTAGCTTATAGCTTATAGCTTATAGTTTTTTGGAAATCAGAAATCAGCTTATTCTTTAAGTGGGGCAGGAGATGCTTTAAGAATAAATTGAAAATCAGCTTAAGCTGAAAGTTATAAGTTATAAGCTGTTTAGGCATATCACAACTTTACCAAACAGCACTTTTGGTGGCGAATTAAAATGGGAAGATCATGAGGGCAGCGTGTCAATTGTCAAGAGAGACTGACAGAAGATAACGACATGACGTGGAAAACTTAAACACGTACGAAGGCGTCGGGCTAGAGAAGTTATTTGGTGCTCCTGGTGCAGGTTTGTGATAAGAAGAAAATATGAGCTTCACGTCTCAGGTGATTGGGAACCAATTGGTGCGGATAATGACAAGCATTAAACTTTCTTCATGGGTTGGTATCGTAGGACCATCTCCCAAGTGACCAAATATAAAAGTAAAAATAAAAATATTGCTCTAACTGTTTATTCTTTGGCCGTATTCGCTTTTACCAACAACGCTTACGTACGTAAGCTTTTACCAATTTGGCCGTAACCTTCCATTTACGATTACGGAAATGCTGGAGACCCCCAGCATTTTGACACTCCCAGGACCCTCAGTGTCACATGGGAGCTTGCCAATGGACAAAAACAAAGAAAAAAAAAAAAAATAGTTTTTTCAGCCAATCACAAAGGACTCCCAGTACCCCCACTGGGGGTCTCAAGCTTTATTCTTACGATTATATATATGATTTATAAAATAAAATATCATAAATTAGTGAACATACCGGTGTGGAGAGTGGCGTCCCCTATATTTTCGTCATGTATGTATGGTATGGTATGGTGTGGCATGGTATGGTAGGATCATCTCCCAAGTAACCAAATATAAAAAAATGTTGTTCTAATCTTTTACTCTTTGGCCACATTCGCTTTTATCAACAACGCTTAAGGTAAAAGTATTTATCGATTGGCATTCTCACCGTCAATATCATTATCAAACTTTTTTATAAAATAATGATATTGACCCTCTCTATGCATCTATTCATTAAAAAAAAAAAAAAAAAAAAAAACCTTCTATGTACCAAATTACATGTAAAATGTCATGACATTTAGCATAGAATAAAATTTTGATCATTCTAACATTAATCTTTCAAATATTTATTATTGATTTGAGTTATTAATTTTGCTAAAAGAGTATATAACTCTTTGAAAAGTAACATATAAACTAATAAATTTTTATAGTAAAAAATATAAAATAAAAAAATATTCACTTTGTTTGGTTTTAATTTTTTTAATTTATTCTTTTAGAAATTAATTTTTTTTATTTTTCATATCTTTTAATTTTTAGTGAATTTTTAAATATTTTTCAGATTTTTTTTTTACTTTTTATATGCACCTAACTTAGATATAGCTAAAAAGTAAAATATTTGTAAATTTTTTTAAAAAAAATCAATAAATACACAAGAATATGAACATGTGTTGAATTTTCATATTTTTTTTAAAAATATTTTTGGTATTTAGTGATTTTTTTTAAAAAAAAATTTCACAAATATTATACTTTTTAATTGTATTTATATTAAGTGTATCTGAAAAGTAAAAAAATTACTTAAAATATTAAAAAATCACTAAAAGCAATATATATATATATATATATATATGAAAAAAAAGAGTCAATTTTAAAAAATTGAATTCTAAAAATTAGAACCAAATAAGGTGATTAGTGTCTCACACAACAATAAAAGTTTACAATTTAAAATGGAATCAATTATAATAGTAAAATAGATGCCATATCAATGGATAAAAATATATTTGTAAGAATTAATTTGAATAACATTACATATAATTATTTATGTGAAAGTGTATGCCAATGATGTGGGGAGATTCTATTTACACTCAAAAAATTAATTAATACGTATTCTATTAAATTATTTAAATATATAATTTACTCTTAATACACTTTATATTTTTTTACAAATTACCTTTGAATAATATAATATTTTTATTTTATGATACATCCAAATAATAACCTTAATATAAAATTAATTCAAAAAAACACTCGCTCTTCTCTTTTCTTCTTAGTCATTCTCAATTATGGCATCTTCTTCTCAATCATTCTCAGGCGCGTCTTAGTCATGTTATCCTCTTCTTAGTCTTTTCATTGCGAATTGCTGAAGAAAAAACACATCGGGTCCAAGTTGAAGGAGAAGGAAAACAAGCTAAATATTTGTTTGGACTTTTTGATTTGAACAAGATTGTTTCGCTTAGATCTAAAAAATCCAAACAATATTAACATAAAACAGGCTAAATATTCGTTTTTATGTTTAAAAAAAAACACTGAAGTCAAGAATTGAATTTTAATATTTAAGTGAATACTTACCTATTTTCTTGATAGGTTTATTGAAAAAACAATTTTAATTATTATTCTTATTCATTGTTTGATTTTATTTAAACTTTTTTTTTATTTACAAATAATAACACAATAAGAAACAATGATATTGATGATAATGGTGAGTTTTGGTGGGGTGGATTGGAGTTTTGGAGTAAGGAAGGAAAAGAAGAGAAAATAATTGAAACCTGAGAAAAAAGATGAAAGAACTTGAATATGAAGAATATGTATAAGTAATTAGAGTGTACTATGAAAAAAATAATAATATTTTATTTTAGAATTTAATATGTATTATTCTTATTAGTAAATTTGCATTAAATATAATAGGATGTACTGACTTCTTTTTTGAAATAATTTATACTATATATTAAGAAAAAGGGGGTTTTAACCCCAAGGCCTGTGGGAGCTCCAATTTTCTAATCCTAATTTTCTAATTTTTTGATTTTTAAAAAAAAAAAACCTCAGCATTTATTGACTTCTCCTAACCCAACCTCAACATTTATTGACTTTTCCCAACCCACAATCCCTTTTGACTTCTCTCATAATTATTGCAATATCCTTTTCAATTTCTCCCATAAACTATGGTTACACACAAAAATAAAAAATAGAAAAGATAAGAATTTAGCTATAGATCTCAAAAAGATATAACATCTAAATTTGAATTATGAT
Organism: Camellia lanceoleosa; assembly: GCA_025200525.1. Classification (NCBI taxonomy): domain Eukaryota; kingdom Viridiplantae; phylum Streptophyta; class Magnoliopsida; order Ericales; family Theaceae; genus Camellia; species Camellia lanceoleosa. The sequence goes on from JANUSC010000032.1 coordinate 319,301, forward strand.
TTAATAATATAATTATGTATTTTTTTTTATGTATATCTATCAAAATTTTAAATCACTTAATGGGACAAATTAATCAATTTTCCAAAATTATTGATTTTTAATTTACAGAATAGATTAAAAAAACTATTGATTGATTTATTTATTTAATAACAAAAATATTCATAATCTCTCTCCTAATCTCTCTCACAAATTTTCAAAAAAAAATATTAAAACTTGCATTCATTTTCTCTTTTCCAAAAAATCAAATAGGAGCTCCAATCTCCTAATCCTAATTTTCTAATTTTTTGATTTTAAAAAAAAAAACCCTCAGCATTTATTGACTTCTCCCAACCCAACCTTAGTATTTATTGACTTTTCCCAACCCACAATCCTTTTTGACTTCTCTTATAATTATTGCAACACCCTTTTCAATTTCTCCCATACACTATGGTTACACACAAAAATTTAAAAAAAAAGATAAGAATTTAGCTATAGATCTCAAAAAGATATAACATCTAAATTTGAATTGTGATTTAATAATATAATTATGTATTTTTTTTTTCTGTATCTCTATCAAAATTTTAAATTATTTAATGGGACAAATTAATTAATTTTTCAAAATTATTGATTTTTAATTTACAAAATAGATTAAAAAAAACTATTGACTAATTTATTTATTTAATAACAAAAATATTTCATAAACTCTCCCTCCTAATCTCTCTCACAAATTTTCAAAAAAAAATATTAAAACTTGCATTCATTTTCTCTTATCCAAAAAATCAGATAATATTTTCTATTAAAGTTGTAGATATCTACCTATATTTTATATATTATATAATAACATAACAAAAAAAACTAAAAAACTAAAAAAAAATCTTTAAAGTTTATCTAAATAAACTTTAAATCAATAAAACTCACATGGCTATCACATATCTAACTCACATCATAACTTACCTAAATAATAATAATAATTAAAAACAAATAGAAACCACAGATAAATTAAATTTAAAAAAAAAAAGATACCCACAACTCCATCTTAAATAAATTGAAAAAAAAAAATACTCGAATAGAAACCACACAAAAATAAAAATAAAAATAAAAATAAAAAGATATATCTATCAATCTATCTATATCTATACTATATATTAAGCACAATGGGGTTTTTAACCCCCAAGGCCTATAGAAGCTTCAATATCCCAATCTGAATTTTTAAAATTTTTTATTTAAAAAAAAAAAAAACTCAGCATTTATTGATTTGGTCAAAATCCCCTAATTAACATTTATTAACTTTTTTCAATCCACGTATCTTTCCACATGCCTGCAATTATTGATTTGGTCAAAATCCCCTGATCAGCATTTAAAATCCCCTTATACAAATAATTATAGATACAATTCGTATATAGTTACTGCAGTACCCTTTTCAACTTCCCCCATACACTATGGTTAGTGATAAGAAAAAAATCTTAAAAAACATAATTTATATATTAAAAAAAATCTAAAACAAATATAAATATCTATAATTATCTCGTGCATAGCATGGGTGATAGGTTAGTCTATACTATATATTAAGGAAAAGGGGGTTTTAACCCCCAATGCCTGTGGAAGCTCCAATATGCTAATCCTAATTTTCTGATTTTTTTTTTTTTTTAAAAAAAAATTGACTTGGTGAGTGGTTCAAAGATTATAATAATTACACTATTGACAAATGGAGGAGATAGAGGGTGGGGAAGCACGACTGACTAGAATAACACAATAAATGAAATCCTAATTTCAAGATTTAAAAAAAAAAATTGACTTGGTGATTGGTTCAAAGATTACTGACTAGAATAAAGCAATAACTGAGAGAGATGCTATATGACTATGTGGTGTGTATGTGTGATAATAAAAAAAGGTATTTGCCTTTGGGGCTACCTCCTTAGTCAAACCCCAGGTATTTACACGCCATTACTTGTTGCATCCCCAAGAGACCCATGTAATTATTGGGTAAATGGCTCTTAATTTTTTTCCCTCTTAATTTTTTTGTTTTGTTTTTTGAAAAATAAATAAATAAACACTTATTAAATTCTTTCAAACTCCTCGGTCAAACCCCAGTATTTACACGCCATTACTTTTTTGCATCCCCAAGAGACCCATGTGATTATTGTGTAAATGGCTCTTAATTTTTTTCCCTCTTAATTTTTTTGTTTTGTTCTTTGAAAAATAAATAAATAAACATTTATTAAATTCTTTCAAATCTTTATAACTTCTCTAATACACATATTTTTCTTAACTTTTCACATACCTATTGTAAAAATCTAAAATAAATATAAATATTTATAATTATCCCGTGCATAGCACGGGTGATAGGCTAGTACTATATACACCAATTAGTGTACTAACTAGTAGACTAATTGATGATGTGACATAATTTAAGAGGTTTTTGATATTTGTAATGTAATTAATGAGTGAGATCAATAATAATATTATAACCAGTATTGGTACACTAGTTAATACATTAATTGATACATATAGTACCGCCAATTTTTTTTTTGAGTATAAATAGAATCACCCCAATGATGAGCTCAAGTCACAACCCAATCCAATGAGATGGATGTAGACAAATGATGGGCTACAAAAATTGGGCTTTCGTAGTTGGAATTCTGTATTTAATTGCATCATAAATTAGGGCTTTGGGAGAATAGCTGTAATAGGCTGAATTGCTTCCGATCTTAGTTGGATATGAAAGAAAATTTCAAATTCCTAAAAAATTTACAAGAAATGTGAAAGTATTTCTGCATTGATCGGATGCCCCCGAAGGGACATGTCTGCATTGATGAAACAACTTATAAGTAAGGATTTTGATATTGGTCATCAAAAAAAAAAAAAAAAAAAAAAACAAAAACTTGTGAATTTATTTTTGAAGGGAAGTACCTTATGAACTCTATTTTAAGCATGTCTATAACGAAACTAAAAAGTGTCCAATCCTCACTAAGGAAGCTAACAATTACTTATTAGTAAAAGAAGGCCTTCAAATTTTCCATAGTATTCCCTCCGGTCTATATAAGCAATTGTATGATGATGTTAGAGCAATTCCAACACTACGAGACATTTTGTTTATCAAAAGTGCACAAAAAGTACGATCTTTATTTTTTCTAAAGATGAATTACAGTAATCATTCTTATAATTTGATTCTAAATTTTCAATATTATTTTAAATAAGAACAATTAAAAATACTATTGATTAATTTTAAGAGCAAAGTTGGTAATTTAATAAAATATAAATTAAATTTGACAAAAATAAATGTCAAAAAGATATTTTTGAATTTTTAAAAATTATTTCTACTCACCAAAGATAAAATTATATAAAATTGATAAATCTTTTACACATTTATTTATTTATTTTAACAAATTAATTATTATTATGTGTTTGGATGATGATCATGTAATGGGTGGTTATTTTTATTTTCATTAAATTAATTTATATTTTTCTAAAAGTCAAATATAGCGACAATTTTGATATCATTATTAAACCAATTCATTAAATCAAAAAATTCAAAACTAAAAACATTTCATATATTAAATATATCGATCACACATTAAAAGCCTAACAAACCATCCATTATATGATCATCGTCCAAACATATAATAAAAATTAATTTGGTAAAATAAAGAAATAAATAAATGTGTAAAAGATTTATCATTTTTATATAATTTTATCTTTGGTTAGTAGAAATAATTTTTAAAAATTCAAAAATATTTTTTTGACATTTATTTTTGTCAATTTCGTTTATATTTTATCAAATTGACGATTTTGCTCTTAAAATTGACAATTGAATATTCAATTGTCCTTATTGGGAACAAGATTCAAAATTCAAGGTCAAATGTGTCATAATTAAAAAATTAAAAATCAAAGTAACACAAGTCCCAAAATACAAAGACAGTTAGTATAACTTACATTTTTCCTAATCACTTTAGTTAATGTGTATTCTAACAAATAAATAGGATGGAGGTGGGGTCCACTTAGTGTTGTGTTTATTTGTAGAGCTGGGGAAGAGATTAGGATGGATGAGGGGATTAAGATAGAACTTGGAAGGGGGATTGAGATGGAGGAGGTGGAGGTGGTATTAGAAAAATAGTGAGGGAAATAGAAATTTTTTTATTTTTTACATGTTGGGCATTTTTTTTCGAACATTAATGTTTATTTTTGTATATTTTTATTTGTTTTATTATTTTATATAAAAATAATTTAACAATTCCTACACTAAATAACTATCATCAAAATAAGTATAATTTTACTTAATCTCCTCATTATATCAATCATTTCACTATAAATCCCCTCAATTTTACTTCTGAAAACAAACGCAGCCAAAACTCTTTATAGTTAGCCACGTAGACAGTGAGAGAAATCATTTTCTAACCTCTCTTGGCTCTCCACTTGTAGCTAGCCCCTTTGCAGATAAGGCATAATGCCTAGTGCATTGCTTTGCCAGAGTATTGAGATTGTAACATAGCTAGGTAAAATGCCTAGCCCCTTTGCAGATAAGGCATAATGCCTAGTGCATTGCTTTGTCAGAGTATTGAGATTGTAACATAGCTAGTTAAAATGCCTTACATAAGAGAAATCATTTTCTACTCTCTTGGCTCTCCACTTGTAGCTAGCCCTTCGCAGATAAGGCATAATGCCTAGTGCATTGCTTTGTCAGAGTATTGAGATTGTAATAGCTAGGTAAAATGCCTAACAGGTATAATATAAACAGCCTATTGAAGTTGCTTGTAGACTGTTACTCTTAAACCGTTATTACAAACATGTTGGGAAAATTGTATTGAAAGCGTTAAGGCAATAAAATTTCAAACTCCACAAATGAGGGACACTATAACGCAATTAGGAAAAAGTAGTGCAGTTCTTAAAACAAGAAGTGAAGCTAACTGTTTAGCAACTTATGAAATTGAAAATTTTGAATTCTTATTAGGCATGACTATTTGGTGTGATATATTATTTGCAGTTAATTCGATTAGTAAAAGTTTACAATTAAAAGACATGCATATTGAAATTGTTATAAATCAATGAAAATGTCTTTTTTCTTTTTAAAAAAATATATAGAGAGAAAAATGGATTTGCAGTTGTTATGGTTTCATATAAAGAGATTGAAGATAAAATGTGTACGGGGAGGAAATATGCGTCGCTCTCCGTACTCCTCGTATCCAAGTTTCGCTTCATTTTGAATAACTTGAGAACACAACAACGGTGAGCTACCTGGTGGGTGGTGGCTGGAATACCCCTCCGACGGTCAAGTTAACACAATTTTACAGAGAGAAAAGACAAAAAAAAAAAAGAGAGCTCTGATAACCAAGAGGTCTCAGTGTGTAAAGGTCCTAGATCTGTGCATGGAGGTGCCGCGTCGTTTATATAGTTTATGCACACATCACCCTACTCGTTCTTTTTTGGACATGTCGATGTACTGCTTTGTTATCTCCCTCAACATATAGGCACGAATACAACCAAACATTAATGGCAAAACTGCCTAACGGTATTGATGTGTACGGACGGTAGAATCTCCTTCCTGTAGTCCAATCATGCCACGTAGCACTCCTTACTGGGCTATGCCCAGCACGGTGCCACAATCTTCTCTCAGGACCGCGTTACCCGTCTGGTCCTGACAGATAAATCTAAATGTTGGCTCAATCGAGCTTGCCAGTCCATAATGAGCTCCTGCTCAGTTGAACCTGGCATACCAAGGAAAAATCCAGCCCAACTCTTGATAAAATGCATATCTCCAGACCAAGCCAACGTCTCAAACGTCTTTCAACCTGATCGGACTATGATCTCGGTCCAAGGCTTGTACATCATTTGACCGCGCTCAGACCCCAGTCGAGCATGTAGCCTCATTTTGCCCAAGTTAAGACCTCAACCGAAGCCCAAATTAGCTTGGCTCGTAGCTCGGCCCATACCTGGTCATAAATCTCCCTCTCAAAATGGAAATAAACTTATATTTTGTGAAAAACATATAATTCGTAAAAAGAAACAATTTGATGAAAAGATTAATGAGGAAATAAGACAATATGTTAAAGAAGCTTTTAGGGTTATTAATTATTTCATATACATCTTAGATCAAGCTATTTTTTCAAGGGCAAAGCACCATTAAATCCCAAATTTGGAAATTTTAAACTATTTAGTCCAGTGTTTTTTTTTTTTTAAAGACTGATAGGTCCTATTTCAATGTTAAAGACTTTATAGCCCATGTTTTATGCGTGTAGGTTTGAAATAATGAGGGTAAATATAGGTTTGTGTTGATGTTAAAATTACTAAAGTGTCCAACAACGAAAAGTAGTGTTCTGTTGTTGTCCCTTCTATGCGATCGGAACCGTGACGGTGAAGATGGGGTGAAGATGGAAGGTTTTGGATTTTGATTCCGATGTTGCAACGATTCACTGACGTGATTTCTGGGATTTGTGTTCGGTTTGGTAATGTTGATGTTAATCTCCCAAATTAACATTAGCGTACCTCCCAAAACCCCCTTTATAGTAATAATTTGCAGTGTTCGTGACGTTTGGTGTGATAACCATTTCATCCATGTATTAGCGGTGAATACGACATCTATACAATATTGACATCGGAGATCGTTGCGGGAACACACAGCGACAAGTTTGTAGTGTATGTTTTTTTGATGTATGTATTGGTTTTTTGGGTATGGGTTGGTGAAAATGTACGTGGTACGTTGTAAAACCCTGTCAATTGTCAGTCTTGTATTTGTCGTTGTGGTGATGTTACAGTGTAGGTCGAATGTGGGTTTGTGTTAGTAGGAGTGCGGGAAATGGAGTATTGTTTAGTGTTTGATTTTGTTGTGACCTTCATTATGTTATGGCTTTGTGATAATGTACATTGGTGTGTTATTGTGATTAGTCCATTTGGGATAGGTTTGGGGAAGGAGGGCCTCTGTTGTGATGTTGTTGGTTTGTGGTAGACCTATTGTTTGTTTGATAATGTGGGTGAGGTACTCTTAATTTTGGTGATGTGGTAATCTGGGTTATGGTTCTAGGGACTCCTAATGTTGCTTGTTTGTTGTGACTCCTAATTTTGGTTTGTGGTGGACCCATTGTGTATATGACCATTTGTGTATATGATGTTTAGAAATCCATAGGGTGGACACTGAGATTGTTGTTTTTTGTTAAATTTTTTTTTTTGGGACATCATTTGGTTGTTGTGGTGAAAATAATGTTTGTATTACATGAAGACTAGTCCATATTTACCCTCAATATTTGAACCATGTGGACATAAAACATGGGTTACAAATTATGTAACATTGAAATGGGACCTATAAGTCATTTTAAAAACAGATAGGATTGACTAGTTTTACATTTCTATATATGGTAATTTGCGTGAAGTTTGTTGGTGTTCCAATGATGTGGAATGTGGTCCCCTGTTTGTGTTGGGTGTGTGAATAAATTTATCATTGACGTGGTTGTGTTACTAATTCGAAACACACTTTTATTTGTAAGTTAATTCACGCATTGATTAAAATATGTACGTTGTTGCGAGATGTGTGTTGGGGTATTGGCATTGAATTGGTTGGATTAACATGGCAAACACATGTATACATACCCACAAACATCATAACTATCATAAAACCAGAAACCCATATTATGAAGAAAAAAAAAAAAAAAAACATGTAAGACAATGTACAACCACAACAAACATCATATACACAAATGGTCCAATAAACACACGAAGCCACCAGCCAAATCACAAACAAAATCAGAAAATTGATATAGAACCAACCTGTAGTGAATTCTCACGCCACACATCAATTGCATTAACCTAGACAAATCAAATAACACCGCCCAAGCACCCAACCTACAACTCATAAAGCAATAGCCCCAAACCAATGTCGTATAAATTGTATAATTAGACAAGCTAAATAGATTCATGATTTGATAAATTGAATTAAAATACATCCAGTAAAGCCATATTTGATAAAATACATTCTAGAGCATAAAACATTGCTAACAGAAATATTGAAAATAAGGAATCAAACCAAATTCTGTGTGATACCACAGTATCCTTAAAACTGATTAGCCACTTCACTGTGGGTGCTAGAGGAACGTTGACTTCTATCTTCCAAGATAAGATAGTTTAGACCGGTTAATGCAGAAGCACCTTCTGTTAGCTTTGGTGAACCGACAATGGCAGCACTCTCTCAACACAGGAAGAAAATTATAGACACAAACAGACTGACTATATAATTCTAGAAGGCAAAAATCTATACAAAACCAAGGGAGATGGGTCTTCTTTTATACACCATGGGAAAGAGAGGAGGAGCCTCCAGGCATGAAAGCTAGCATCTAATACCATAAAAGCTGGCCACTAATGGCCATTACTCCTGCAAAACTGCTGGAGTAATGGACCAAAACTGATGGACAATTATATCTATGATATATATATTCTGTATATACTAATGTATATATTTGCAGCAGACTTGACCCAAAAAGTTTAGGTTGGTGAACCACCAATCTGGCCCAACCCAAACCTAACCCACTCCAGTAAGCCTCAAGCCTCAGCCTCAACCTTAAGCCCAAGCCCAAGCCCAAGATCCACGATCCACGACCCACGGATCATGGACCCGGCTCAGTTCGGGCGGGCGAGCGAGCGACGCGCGCGTGGCAATTTTGCCATAACCAACTTGGACCATAGTCTTGGCCCAAGCCCATCCTTGAAGCATCTATAACTCCCTTCCTTTGGAAAATTTGGATACCCCAAAGGGCTCATGTCCTTTTCATAATCTTGAGGCTTAAATACCCATAAAAGTTTTCTTCCACAATCAATGTGGGATTGGTAGTTATACACAATTCCCAAAACTCCATTCATGAGGCGATTTTTATGTGACAATTTCTCAGTCAATTCTCAATGGTTTTTGGTTATTCTTTTTGTGGTGTAAAAATCTTATTACAAAGAATCTAAATCCATTTAATCCCACTTCAACCAATGGTTGGGACCTATTTTAATTTCACATTAAATTCACCAAAAACCATTTTTTTTTCCAACAACCCCCATATGAATAAAAATTGACTGAATAAAGAAAACAGACAACGTTTACAATAAAGACTCGGAGAGAGAGCACACAGACTAATCCTGCATCAGAAAAGGTAGCTGTTGGCCTTGAACCTTTCGTAGTGAAAGCCTATCAAATTTACTAACTGAACAATGAACGTAATGTCTTGAATTGTTCTATCGTTTTTTCTACTTTTTTTGAAGCTTAGTTCAAGCATGTTTTAGGCTTTATTTTGACCTGCTTTAACTCTGTTTTTGGCTAGTTGGGTCAATTCTTGCTTGCGTTTTATACTTGTAGTGCAATCTTGCTCACTAGCCTTGCATGCCTAATAAGTTAGTTTATCATTCTTGCTTATGTCAGCTTAATTCCAACACATTTTTGCTACTGATTTAGCATGCTTTAGCTCTGCTTTGGGTGGTCTTGGTCATATATGCTTTGCTTTGTATAGTTATAGTATAGTTGGCCTTTACTAGCTTTGTGTCTGAGGCCCTCTAGCATGCCTTATTTGTGATGTTTGCATGGTATAACATCATTTGACAAGTGATTTCAGAGCATATGCCTCTGTCACACTCGCACATATATCACTCTTTAATTGCTTTTGAGAGTTGTGCCCTATGCTTTGTTTGTGAGCCAATATGTGCGCATGATCTTTTATTCTTTTGTGCCTTAATTTTAACATGTTTAGGCCACTGATTTGACATGTTTTAGGTCTGTCCATAACTAATTTGGTTGTTTGAGCTTGATGTTGCATACTTCTAGTGTAATACACTTCACTAGCTTTGATGTCTTTGGCTATTAACATGTTGTGCATATGTTGATTGCATGATTTTGTGTCATTAGCATGCCATATCAGCACTAAAAGTCTGCCACCTCCCTCCATTCTTCGCTTTTTAATTTGCTATTGAAAGTGGTCTTAAGCCCCTTGTCGGCTTGAGCATGAACTTGAGGTATTCGTGCCTAATGGTTTTAATCCTCCATTGAGGATTTCTACTAACCAACAGTATGAGACCTCTTTCATGCTCAAGGCATCTGTGGCTTAGACCATCTTTCTAATTAGAGGACTTTCACATTGGACTTAACCGGTTAAAGGACTAATTGGTAAGCTAAAATGTGTAAATAAGAAATGGACAAAGTAAAACATGAACAAGATAAGCATTCGTGTTGCATTGCATATATTTGGATTGGACATTAATCCAAACACAAGAAATGTGGGACGTTTCATACTCGTAGTGATGAAACGTGTCACATTTCTTGGTCGCCGTTACCCTTGATCGTGCATGATAGGGTGGTGGCCAATTGAGTCTTATGTGTGCACTTACTAAACTTGTATAAGCTTGGTTTTTGGGCCATCATGCATTGGGATGCTTGATTGGTGGCTTGAGAGCCAAGCGCCACACTCCTTTGAACTTGAGAAATGATAAGGAGGGTGGTAGTACACACATTTCCTTGCAAATGCATTGTCTTAGCTCTGTTGTAACAAAAACAACATTTTGGGAAAAGAGGTAGTCGACCGGCCACTTGCACTAGCCGACCAGCCACTAGTCCATTTTGGTGCAAAAATGTTCCTGTTTTGGGGCAAAGGCAGTCTAAAGTTAGCACAATTTTCAGAAATCAAGGCAAGTGCAAACGGAGATAACTGACGGCAAGGTGATGGATTTCCGAAATGTCGCCAACCGAGCATGCATTTCTCTCTCACCCGCGAGGCCATTTAATTGCTTATGATTAGTTTGTGTAACTAATTAATCAATTCGTTTTGTAATATCGTAATTAGCTTAGCATAGCTAGTTATTCGATTGTGTTATAATAATTAATTAGCTAAGTTAGTTGATTAGTTAGTTTGTAATAATTAGCTTAGCTTAGTGTAGCTTAGCTTATTTATTCGGACCCTCCTTCGAGGGGGCGCAATGTTGTAATAAGCGTGCGTGCGTGTGTGTGCGCGTCCTCTTTTACATAACCACTTTCGATGGTTAGATTAGGGCACGTTTTGATTACCATACCTTATGCTTGCATGTTTGCATCATTCATTTGTCTTGCATGCACCGGGTCTAGGCGCATCATTCAAACTGCATTGTATTTCAATACCTATTTGAATACGTGTTTCAAAACATGTTATCAACTGTTGCATTCATATGCCATCTTAGATAGCCGAGCCTATTTAGTTGCATTTTTGCATGTGTTGCGTTAGGCATCTTAAACATAGTTAGGATCATGCATGATTTCTAACTAGCTTTTGTTTTTGGCTCGGAGTACATTGTAAGTTTTACGCTTTAGCATATTGCATGAGTGTGAGTGTTGCCATAATAGCATGCTTACTATGAGGCTATTTGCTTAAATGCTAAACTGCTTGAATGCTTGTGGATAAAGGCTTTATTGCTTGAATTAGGACAATTCGACAAATGTATGTTTTAAGCCCACTTTACGAAGTGGAAAAATCATGTTGTTTTAAGCCCACTTGAGGGTGGCAAATCCGTGTTTTAGCCCACTTGCGAGTGATATTTTCAAACCATTTTCTAAAATAAACATGAATTGATTTGTTCCAAGTCTTGCGATTTTTCTTCTATACTTGTAGGCTGTGCGCATCACATAGTAAGATAGCTAATAACCGGAATAAAAACACATGTGTTTATAAAACAATATATCATGCTTAGTAGAGGCCGATCTTTGATCGGGCGAGTGGGGGTGCTCATTTCAGGACCTTTCCCTCTCATACCCAAGTTCCCGAGTCGAGGCAACTTTGGTGATGACGGACATGTGGCCTTTGGCACGAGTTAGGGTTTCCTAAATGACGTGTGCTAAAATGTAATCTAATGGTTTAATTATGTTAGAATTTGGGCCAAAAATAAATAAATAAATAAATAAATAAATAAAGTAATTAAACTTATCCAATTAGGATAAGTCCATATCTCATATCTGAGATACCTCATGAGCCTCTTAATGACTTAGCTAGGCAACGTGTCACTCTATGTGCGTGCTCAGCAAGTATAATGCTTAGTATAAATAGGGAAGTGGAGGTGATAGGAAATCAAGGAAAAAAAAAAAAAAACAAAAACAAAAACCCAAAACAAATGTAATCGAGGAATGAGTCAGCACGCAGTGAGGAAGAGCACGAATAGAAGTCACTATTTAAGTGAGTGATATTATACCTTGAGCTACCATAATATGTTTTATATATGTCTTGAGTTACCATAATATATTTTACGAATGTTTTGAGTTATCACAATTTCTTTTTATATAAATTATGTTTTATGGTTATGCTAATGTTTTAATTATGTGGATTATTTTTCTGAACTCCATTTGTTTAAATTGAAACCCACGGATATGTTTGTTTATATTTTAGAAAATATTTGACAATGATTTTATAAACATTTATTTTGAATAAGTACCACCACAGAGGTCCCATGCCTTGGGGGACTTAAATAATTACTGGCCCTCTGAATTGTCACTTTAGTGACCCTCTGACAATCCCATGCCTTGGGGGACTTAAATAACCTTTGGCCCTCTGATTAGTCACTTCGTGATTGACCCTCTGTTCTGTTCTGTACTGTGGTTATGATTATTGTGTTATATGTCTGTTATTAAAAATAATTTATTTAAATCAAACTATTCATCTTTAGCCTAAATAATTATCCATGGTGATTTTATACCCTCATACTCTCAGTATAATATTTCTCACTCTACCATGTGCTTATAGTTGTTAAAACCCCTTTCAGGTGAAGAAATTTAAAGAATGATGGTTTTACCCTGTGGATCAGAACCTCAAATTTGTAATGGATGTCATGTTTTTTTCCTTGTAATCATTATCTGACTGATGTTACATCGTTACATAAATAATAATTTCTATGTATTCTTTGGATATTAATCTACCTCCTTTATTTGATTTCGCTGCGTTATTTAAATTAATTACTTGGAAATACTCATTGGGATTTTAGGATTAGCTAGTCACGATCCAGCCTTGGTTGTCAGGATGGGTCGTGACAGTCCGAACTGTAGGAGACCAATTCATGCCTCTCCGAAAGGGGGGCCCGCGAAGAAAGTTGAGCGCTACACACACACACACACACTCTCTCTCTCTCTCTCTCTCATTGCCTATCGCTCTTCACTGCTGGTGCCAACAACCTCCATAACATGGTTGTTGTTTCCCGTTGTTGGCATGGCTCCCCCGCTGTCGTGGAGATTTGCAAGATCCTCATCTCTACCAAATTATCATCTCCATTAACCCATACCTCATGGGTCGTACCGTTATCCACCACCATCTACCATTGTTCACCGTTTCACCTTCCAAGCCACCCTCGCCTCACTGCCACTACAGAGTTAGATCTACTACCACCGTTGTCACACGTTACCACCACTGCTGTCCATATCCACTCCCTGCAGTGGTGCCATCACCAATCTCAGATCTCAAATCTACAAAGCCTACGAAATCCCAAACAAATCCTCATCGTTGCTGAAAGAAAAGCTTCCGAGAGAGAGAGACCATTTCAAGCTTCATTTATTTCATTTTAATGACGGCCACAGCTAGGGTTTTCTTGATCTCTCGCTTCATTGATCTTTCCCTAAAGCCCCTTCAACCACCTCATCCTCTTTACCTCATTATCCGCTCACTTTTCCTCTCATTCTCCCTCAAGAAATGTCACTCCGTTTACTGTTTTGTTTTCGGCGTTGATAGTGGCAGAGTCTCTGACAACTTCATTTTCACTTGAAAGTTTGGTTTTGATCAAGAATTCTTTGTTATCTTCAACATGCTTAAGAAGATCGAACCTCTCGACACTTCCGTTATTTCCAAGGGCATTTCTGATTCCGCCAAGGATTCCATGAAGTAGACCATCTCTATCATGCTTGATTTGCTTCCCTCCGATCGATTCTCCATCACTATTAGGGTTTCAAAACGTCCTTTCGATCGCCTCCTTATCTCTTCCATAATCACTCAGTAAAATCACTTGTAGATAGATATGTAAGAAATGGTTTGAGAAATGGTTTGGCGTTTGGAAAAAAAAAAAAATATTTTTTCCAAACTTTAGTCTAATTTTTAGATGAGACCCATGCACCAAAGTTGGCGGGTCCATGTGGCAACGCGTTCTTTGCTGCGTAACGATTCACGTCGTATATTTGGTTTCTCAAAACCATTATTGGGTGAATGAGAAATTGAAGCCAAAGTGAGCTCCATAAAAATGGTGTGTTTGGTGAAATTTTGCATAAAGGTTGGAGTTAAGGTTTGTCCCACATTGTTTTGGGGGGAAAACTTTGTATGGGTTTACAAGCCTTGGGTTTGCAACTTGGGGAGAGCCCCAAGGGGTACCCAAGTTTTGTGGAAGGGTGAGGTTATGGGCAAAGTGGGCTAGACCCATTGGACCCAAAACACACGCGTGCGCTGTCGTCCGTCCATCTGTTCGGGCTAGCTAGGTTGGGCTTGGACGCGAGTGCATGGTGTGAGGTTAGGTTGGGTTGGGCTTGTCCGACCCAATGCTTATCTTTTTGGGTAAAGAAACATTTGAATTTAAATTAAATTCTTTTGAATTTCAGTTTGAAAAATTCAAAATTAATTTGCTCGGTCCAATACACCTTCTTTTTTTACTGAACAAGTTCCTACCTATTTAATTTAAATCTGAACAGGTTCAAACAGGTTTGTATCTGTTTAATTCAAACCACACAGGTATTGTGCCTGTTCGAATAGGTTTTTTTCCTATTAAAATCGTTCTAAAAAGCCACAAGTTCTCCTATATAAAGGCAGCCCCTCATTTGGATTTTGCACTCTAATTTTCGTTCTTGTTTTTTGCCATTGCTCTCTGCATTTTGCTGCATTTAATTTTTCTGTGTGAAAGTATATAGACACAAAGTGTGTTCATCGTGTGAATAATTTGTAGTGCTGCTATTATTCGTTGTAGATCATTTCATCCTAGGAGATAGACGTCTATATTCTGTGAGCACCCTAGAGAGGATGAATCTGTCTTAAGGATATAGTGTTAAATATTGGACTTGATCAAAATCTTGTTCAAAAAAAATAATACATTTCTCTTATTTCTTTAATTCTTTCTTTGAATACACTGAAGATTATCTAACAATCTTAAGATAAAATTTGTTTATTTAAAAAGTCATCATTGTATTAATTAAAAAAAAATCATTTTATAAACCTGTTTTATTTGAATCCAATAAAATATTTTTTTGGTTTTTGTAACAAGAAAATTATTGTGTTGTATTTTATTTTCTTGGTTTTAGTAACTATAAAAGTAAGATTATTTTATGTTATAACTTATTTGGTTTTTTCTCATTTTTGTAATAAGATATTATGGCTTCTGAAAGTAGTACTCCAAATCCAATTGCTACAACGACTTCTGTCCTTACCCAAAACCATGTTCAAGTTCCAATAAATTATGGAGAAAAATCGAAAAAATTTAATGGCACCGAGTTTAAGAGATGGTAGTCGAAAATGATGTTCTATCTTACAACTCTTAATCTTGTCCAATTTCTCCGTGAAGATGCTCTAGTGTTTAAAGTGGATGAAAGTGATCGGTAAGTTGTTACCACGGTGAATGCGTGGAAGCATTTTGATTTTCTTTGTAGAAATTATATCCTCAATGGCCTAGACAACATGCTGTATAATGTTTACAACCCTTTGAAAATAGCAAAAGAATTGTGGGATTCTTTGGAGAAAAAATACAAGACAGAGGATATTGGCACAAAGAAATTTGTTGTTTGTAAATTTCTGGATTTTATTATTGTTAGAAATTGGGCGCCCATGTGGCATGGCTCTTTGAGCTTTTTGAACTTGAACCTCTTGGACCTTATCTATGTAAGTTTGAATTTAATCCAAACTTATTTGAATAACCATTCATGATATCTATATCTATCATATCAATAGATATGGATAGATAGATAGATATTGGTTATATATCAGATTATATGGCTGATCTAATATATTGAATCAGATACGTATATCAGATACGTTATGGGTTTTTACCCATAACCTTTTTTCCCAGACTCTCCTCTCTCTCTGACTCTCTCCCAAAAACAACGATCAAGCCATTTGCACTGTGATTTGTGTGGGTGATATTCACTATTGTAATATCACCCTATTACTGGGATGATTGACCAGATTCAGGAAGCACGTGATTTTCCCACGAGGTTCTTCGCTAAAAGGTATGATCTAAACATTTTATCCACTGCGTTATAATGCTTTATGATTTACATTGGTATTAGAGCCATGTATGGGTTTTTTCGTGCTTTCTTTTATCATGTGTATATTTATAAAAGTGGAAGAGATCCAAAATATTTCATTTTTTATGATCATTAATGTCATTTTTAAGACCATAAATGATTTTATTTTGAAAAATGGAGTCCGGAAGTACTGAAATCGGACCAGAAAACACCGTGGAAGGCGGCGCGTGGGCTACACGCTCCATCTGACGCCGGCAGCGACCTCCACGCGCTGTCACGCGCCGTGCACGCGCTCTTACGCGCTCCAAGCGCGCGCCCTTCGCTGCGCCGCTGCGTCGAGCAGCGAGCTCTCGTTTCCCGAGCCAATTTGTGGTTGCTTGGTTGTAAGTGCTCTTTTTTTTTTAAATTCTGAATCGCGTTAAATGGTCATAATTAATTCATTACATATTTGTTTTATGTGTGGTTTGTATTGTTAGATTCAGAATTAATTTTTCTATATTCTGTAAAATTTTGAAAAATTTTACGAAAATAAAAAATATTTTTTCTGTGTTAATAATTCATTTTTTATGCTTTAAAATGATTCTGGTATTGCATAAATAATTTTCTGGGGTTGAAAATTTTATTGTGGACTTCTGAAATATTTTACTATTTACTGGTATAATTGTTTCAGTTTATCAGTTTCTGGATTTTTTATTTCTAATTTTATGTGTGTTTATTAGTTATTTAAAATTTCAGAAAATTTTAGAAATATTCCAAAAAATTTCAGAATGATATACATTTTAATTATGGCATAATCTGAATATTGTTTCAGTTTATCAGTTTCTGAAATTTTTTATTTCTTATTTTATGCGTGTTTATTAGTTATTTAAAATTTCAGAAAATACCAGAAAATTTCAGAAGTGATATAGTTTCTGTTATGGCATAATTTGAATATTAAATACAGCATATTGTTATTTATTTGCCTAGAGTTCATAATATGTTGTAATTAGAATAGCATGATTAATTATTTTTTTATTTTAATTCCTTTATTAAATGTAACATAGCATGTATTGATTGTGAATCTACATTATGATGCTATTGTATGGAATTAGAATATCTTATCATTTTTTTTAGACATGCCATAATCAGTGGGAGGTTATTCGGTTGAGAGAAATCTTTGTAGATTAACTCCCGAAAACCAATATTTTGCGCATAAATTAAATTAAATTTTGGATAATTGTCACCTGTGGCGCAAGAGATGATTACGAGCATAGCGGATTTTCGATCTTGCGACTTGTGTAATATTGTCACTATTTAATTTAGATTTTTGCGGAAAAATTATATTATGCTAATCAAATTAATACCAATGCGAATTTCTCACTAAATTGATTTAGCTTATGGAAGTTAATTTGGTTGACCTAGACTTAGTAGAGATGTTCAAATGTGAACAATGTAATCCCATTCTTTAGATGAGCAAAAGTCTTGGAGACTTTAGGTCAAACCTTAATTGAGCCAAAGTAAGGAAACATGACTCAAAGTTGTCGTATTTTTGTTGCCTTGTTTGGCATAATAAAAACTAATGTGTGCGCTATGGTTAGCGGCACGCTACGTAGTTTTGGTTGGCGAGTTTTGAGGTTATGAAATTAGTAAGCCCTCAATAGATCTGTATATGATCTTGACTATTGAGCTGCACGGATTGACTTTGTAAATTTGACTTGTAAATAATGTTACATCATTGGATGAAGTAACATTCAAGAGTCACGTCATCCAAGAAATGCGAGCTTAAATAAATTAGTCATTAAGTGTAAGACGAGTAGCCAGTATGAGCAGTGTTTTGCTCTTTACCCAATTATTGGGAGTGGATGGAGCAAAATTTCATGCACTATAATAGTGTGCGTTGAAATATCACGCTAAGTGAAAAGATTAGCGCTTAGAAGCTGCAAAAATCTATTAACACTAGGTGAAAAAATTAGCGCTTAGTGGCTGCAAAATCTATTAGCATTGCCAACTTGTCTAAATCTGGACACTTATTGTTTCCACACTTGAGTGTGAAACATGAGGAGGGGCTTCTTTGTATGATTCCTTAGCTAGGCTAACGTTTTTGAATAACGTTTACCACTAAGCGCAAACGTTGCAGCACAGTAATGAAAAGGTCAAGGTCGACAAGGTTGTTATGACTCTAAGAATTTGACGCATCACTTGTGAGAGCATTGTGTTGAATTAGACTCTTTAGCCTAATTTCCGCTTAAGTTACTTCAAGAGCTGTCACAGATTGATAGCTTATTCTCTCCTTCTTGTGGATAGTAGAATTAATTGCAAGTAACTATGAAGCGAGAAATAGATATGGCAAGAGGAGTATCGTCATCTTTCAACTAGATGCATTAAAGTGTATGGAGAATAAAATTGACTTGAAGGTGCAGGGGATTAGCACTTACTAGTTAAATTTGCGACTTAGGCGCACTTGATATCTCCATGACATCCTTTTATGATCTAGTGAATATGAATTAGTCCTGAGTCATTACCTAGTTGGGCCTAAACCTTTTAAACTTATCTTCGAGAACTCACACATTAAGATGATTGGAATTAGTTTATGACATTGGTCATGAACCGGTGGCTTATTATACTTAATCACATTAATGAGATGATGACACAATGGTTTGAGTAGGCCTTCTCGGGCCCACTCGCTTGTGACATCCTGCTCTCATATAAATGTGTAACTTTGTTCGCAATGGGTGCACACAAGTAAGTAGGAAAGCCGTAGAAGGTCATTTGTATTGGCGCATTTAGTCCACTATAATATTTGTGACTAGATATGTGTAAGGGTATGATAGCTAAGCCTCAATCTCGACACATTTATAGATTACGATACGCATCTGAGTCAAGACTATTTGATCTCCTATAAGTCAAAAGTTTTGAGATGATTTTTGACATTGCACATATGAGGTTGAGATCAATTAGATAACAACTTTTGTGCTTTTAGTTTTGATCAAGGTGGCGAGTATCTATTTGAGTTATTTTTAGAAAACTCTGTGAAGAGAAATGGATGCTTAGAAAATTGATTATTCCTAATACTCAACAACACAATGGTGTAGTAGAGATAATGAATTAAACATTGTTAATGTTAGGTAGATAATGACGCAAAATGTTTCCCAATTGGGAATTGCACTAGTTTGTTGCCTATATCCCTAACTAAGTGCCCTCCATATCGTATTTTACACTCCATTTGAGTAATGGGTTAGCGGAGAGCCATTTATGGGCAATCTGTAACCGTTAAGCAGCTTATCTTTATTTTACTTCTCATAAGATTGCGAAGTTAAGACCTAGGGTTCTATAGCACATTATTGTATGCTGTCTTGTAAACACATAGGGTTGTGTGGCGCATTATTGTATGCGGTCATGTAAACCCTCCTGGTCATGTGCATATAGGTAAGTAGCTTTGTGGTAGTGTAACTAAGTCACATAAAGTTTTCTTAGTAAAGGTGACGTGTATAGAGTTTTGGAACTCTATAAGATAGAGAATTCTAAGCATAGTGCTTTTATGTAGCCTAGTTGAGAATGGAAAGAAATTTCCGATATCCTAGGGACAGTGGGAGCGATGTGCCTACTAATGGATTACTCCATTAGAGAAAAATACTCTACATTCTTAGTTGCGTGGTAGCGAATATGAAAATTTTCTATGTCATCACTGGGTGATTGAGAAGGAAACATTCATGATTGATCCGCAAGATGATAAAGAGCCTAGGATAATGCCAAAGGCTCTAGTCCCTTGTTTTTAGAAAGTGGATTAATGTTGCGCAATTTAAGACAAAGTCTTTGAGGATTAACCATTTCTATAAATTGGTTGACTTTCCATTATGACGCGAAACTGTTCTAAAGTTATGCGTAATTTGGATAGTCATTGTTGAGGCATAAGGCTCGCTAGATACCGAAAAGTCGCACCATCGAGAAAAGTGTAGACCATGAGGAGACTTCCTCCTAGGGAGTGAGGTTATTTCGACTTAGGCTATGATTGACATAAGTTCGGAACATTGATTTGTGGACATTGTGACCCAACTTCTCGTTGGAGAATTGGATAAGTAGATCAGTAGGGATTTACCTTATGCTTTTATGGTGAAAAGTTAGCAGCGCAAAAAGGTTGCTAGTTCCAATAAATCTTTTACAGCCTAAAACAGTTATCCAAATAGTGGTTCTTAGATTTTGTTAAGCCATGATAGGCAAACGATGATCGATGAAGACCACTGAGGCATGATCAATGGTCCAAAAGAAGTTTTTCCTTACTTAGTCATTATGAGCCAGGAATTTATAGGGTTGTCGCCACCTAGGGTGGGCAGTCCTCTATTTTAGATATAATGGACATGGGTGATGTAATTTATATGCTCGGATGTACGATCCTTAGGGATTGTTTTGGGAGAATTCCTATTTTGTCTTCGATGACTTACATAAGGAATATCCTAGAATGATTCTAGATGCAAAATTGCAAACCCATTGGCTTACCTATTGGTAAAAGCCAGAGCCTTAGCTATTGAGTGTATCCTCGGATTGTCTTTGGGAGAAACAGATGACCTATATTCCTTGATCTTTTTCTTTGTTGTGGGAGCCTAAAGTACGCTATGTGGGCGTATTCGGCATGATAAGTGTTATCTTTGGTAAATGGTCAACTGAGTTGTTTAGACATTGACCTTGCTCATTGGACCGTGGATAGAATTCTTTGCTAGTAATATATTAATTTGCTCATTGTAGAATTCAATGCGCTAGTTGGGCGCATTCAGAATGAACGCAAATTGGTCACCAAAATATCTTTAGAGAGGTTATTGCGCAAGAGGTTATGATCATGAATCACTTTATGTGAGGCGCACATGGTGGATTCCGTTGTATATACTTATTGCAAGAGGTGCTGATAAGGCTTATGTTTGGAATCTAGAATTGCGCAAGCTGTGGTCAATTTTTTTAAAATCGATCACTTATTTTGAGATGATGGGATGTTGACACTATTATGGTTTGTGTCATAATGATTAGCAAATGATGATGTCAACAGGCAAGATTGGCTCACTCACACGAGCAATTGCCCTTGGCGCTTGGGAGCGAGCAAGGATGAGACTAGTGGTTTATTTTTATTTGGAGCCAAGAGAGGCTTAAATAATCCACTATGTATGTCGCATTGGTTACAACCAAGATGAGGTCGTGTTAAGGACCAAACATGGATGTTAGTACCCACTTTCCATGTTGTGCCTGCTATGATTAGCCAGATGTGAGATCTCATTTGGCGCCTAGAAGGCGAGCAGATAGAGAATTCGGGTTAGGCGCTAGAAAGCGACTAGACTAATATCTGTACGGTGTATCGAGTATGACGTCACTCTTTTGAAAGAGTTACTCCATCGTAACATGTATTCATACTATATGTGCTTGGCGACTGAGTAATGAGGTGAGAGAATGGATCCCTGTTTCCTCACCGTGTGAGTCTTACGTGTCATTATTGATATGACTTTCATTTTTGTACCCTTTTGTGACTTTTGACTATGTCATAAGGTAAGGGGTTGATGTTCTGCTACTTTGGTATGTTGCCTGCGGTCATGTATGATTCGGTCTTAAGGGACATCACTGGGAAAGCGGTCAATCCTAAACTAAATGGCATGAGGGCAAAGGGAAGATCATCTAGTATTACACCACTGATGTATATTCACTGCCGGCAACTCATATCGCTCTGTATGAGAAGCGGATTGAGTGTGAATACATTGCAAGAATTGAGAGGGTCAAACATGCTCTTTTTGAGGGATTAGAGATGTTTTTTGGATCGGTGTAATTAGATGGGTCTAGGGTATATGAGACACTATATTTGTTTTTTTCTTTTTTGGGTTGATGTCTCTATGCTGGCTCATTTTGAGTTTCTAGTATAGAGCTCCCACATGCAGGTGTTCTCAGCAGTCGCACGGTGCATTGGCTAGTATGAGATTGTTCATTTTTGGGGAGATTGAGATAGAGATGTGGCAGTGTCATGCCAACTCATGTGCGAGTGGGAGATGTTAGAAATTGGGCGCCCATGTGGCATGGCTCTTTGAGCTTTTTGAACCTAAACCTCTTGGACCTTATCTATGTAAGTTTGAATTTAATCCAAACTTATTTGGATAACCATTCAGGATATCTATATCTATCATATCAATAGATATGGATATATAGATAGATATTGGTTATATATATCAGATTATATGGTTAATCTAATATATTGAATCAGATACGTATATCAGATACGTTATGGGTTTTTACCCATAACCTTTTTTCCCAGACTCTCCTTTCTCTCTAACTCTCTCCCAAAAACAACGATCAAGCCATTTGCACTGTGATTTGTGTGGGTGATATTCACTATTGTAATATCACCCCATTACTGGGATGATTGACCAGATTCAGGAAGCACGTGATTTTCCCACGAGATTCTTCGCTAAAAGGTATGATCTAAACATTTTATCCGCTGCGTTATAATGCTTTATGATTTACAATTATGGTAGACTCCCAAATGGTTATTTCTCAAGTTCAAAGTTTTTAATTAATTTTACATGATATTCATGTTGAGGGTATGTTTCTTAGTGAATCTTTCCAAGTCGTTGCTTTAGTGAAAAAATTACCACTAGCTTGGAAAGATTTCAAAAATTATTTAAAACATAAACGCAAAGACATGACCATGAATGAACTTATTATAAGACTAAGAATTGAGGAAGATCACCGTAAAGCTGAAAAGAGAAATGATAAAAATTTCATAGAGTCTAAGGCTAATGTAGTGGAACAAATGCCCAAACCACATAACAAAAAGAGGAAGTTTGTTGGAAATGGTCCTAAACAAGGCGACAACAATGGCAATAAAAAGTTCAAAGGAAAATATTATAACTATAGCAAGATTGGACATCGTGCTTCTGATTGCCGCCATCCTAAGAAGGATCGTAGAAGTATAAGCAAGAAGACTACCAATCAGGCCTATGTGACAGAACTAGATTACATCTCTGACAGGGTAAATGACATCAATCTCTCTGTTGTGGTGTCTTAGGCTAATTTGGTTAGAAATCCCAAGGAATGGTGGGTTGACACTAGAGCAACTACACACATTTGTGCGGACAGGAAGATATTTACTATTTATAATGAGGCTGCAAATGGTGAACAATTATTCATGGAAAATTCGTCTATTTCTGTTGTGGCAGGACAAGGGAAAGTAATATTGAAGATGACATCGGGGAAGGAACTGACCCTCAACAACGTGCTGCATGTACCAGACATCCGAAAAAGAATTTAGTTTCTGGTTCTTTGTTAAGTAAAAATGGTTTTAGGCTTGTATATGAGTTTGATAAATTTGTATTAACAAAGAGTGGTATATATGTGGGTAAGGGATACATGAGTGATGGTCTCTTCAAGTTGAATGTAATGACTGTTGTACCAAAATTTCCTATGAATGACACTTCTTTTGCTTATATTCTTAAGTCAAATTTATGGCATGGTATATTAGGACATATAAATTTTGATGCTTTGCATAGACTAATTGGTTTAGATTATATACCAAAGTTTGAAATTGATCCTAATCACAAATGTGAGATATGTGTAGAAGCAAAACTAAGTAAGGCTCCATTTAAATCAGTTGAAAGAAAAACCGAACCTCTAGAATTAATTCATATTGATGTGTGTGATCTTAAATTTGTTCAAACTAGAGGAGGCAAAATGTATTTCATAACATCTATCGATGATTGCACAAGATATTATTATGTATATTTACTGAATGTTTAAACTCTACAAAACTGAAGTTGAAAATCAACTTGAAAAAACCATTAAAATGGTTAGAAGTGATAGGGGTGGTGAATATGATGCACCTTTAAATGAATTTTGCGCACACCATGGCATTATTCACCAAACTACAGCACCCTATTCTCCATAGCAAAATGGGATTGCTAAAAGAAAGAATAAAACCCTTAAAGAAATTATGAATACCATGTTACTAAGTTCAAGCTTATCTCAGGACTTGTGGGAGGAAGTAATTTTGTCTGCTAATTATGTCCTTAATAGGATACCTCACAAGAAAACGAATAGCACTCCTTATGAATTATGAAAAGGTCGACCACCTTCCTACAAATACTTAAAAGTATGTTGGTGTTTGGCAAAGGTAGAAGTTCCTGTTCTGAAAAAGACTAAGATAGGACCAAAAACAGTGGATTCTGTGTTTATTGGTTATGCGCATAATAGTAGTGCATATTGGTTTCTGATTTATAAATCAGAAATACCTGATATACCTGTGAATACTATTATAGAATTAAGGAATGTTTTTTTCTTTGAACATATTTTTCCTTACAAGAAAGGACAGGAATTAAGTTCACAGAGAAAAACTTATGATTGTACACAAAGTCAAGAGACTAATGACAATCCAACGCAAGAGACTAGAAATGGTCTCAATCAATAGGATTTAACTGATGATGAACCAACATGAAGTAAGAGAGCGAGAATATCAAAATCCTTTGGTCCAAATTTTCTAATATACTTGTTAGAAGATGAGCCTCAGAGATTTAAGGAAGCAATATCAGGTCCTAAAGCACCTTTGTGGAAAGAGATTGTTAATAATGAAATTGAATCCATTATGCAAAATCATACTTGGGAATTGGTGGATCTTTCACCTAGTTCTAAACCTCTTGGGTATAAATGGATATTCAAGAGAAAAATGAAAGTAGATGGTTCAATAGACAAGTATAAAGCAAGACTTGTAGTAAAAGGTTACAGACAAAATGAAGATCTAGACTATTTTGACACATATTCTCCTGTGACAAGAATCACATCTATCCACATGTTTATTACTATGGCAGCGTTGTATAATTTAGAGATACATCAAATGGATGTTAAGACAGCTTTTTTAAATGGTGATCTAAATGAATAGATCTATATGGAGCAACTCGAAGGGATTGTAGTGCCAGGGTAAGAAAAGAAAGTTTGTCGGCTTGTAAAATCTCTTTATGAACAAGCTTCTAAGCAATGGCATGAGATATTTGATTATACTATGCTTACTAATGGGTTTAAAATAAACAAATGTGACAAATGTGTCTATGTTAAAAACACTAACTAAGGATATGTCATAGTTTGTTTTTATGTGTATGACATGCTTATCATTGGAAGTAGTCAAAACATGATCAAATCAACCAAGCAAATACTAAACGAAAGATTTGATATGAATTTATGCTGTTAGTAAATTGAGTAGGTACACTAGTAACCCTGGAGAAGACCATTAGAAAACGATTATTCAGGTTCTTAGATATCTAAGATTTACCTGTGATCATGACTTAAATTTTACTCGATATCCAGCAGTACTCGAAGGCTATTGTGATACAAATTGGATATTGGATACTAAATATTCAAAATCCACTAGTGGATATGTCTTTACTTTGGGAGGCGTTGCTGTTTCTTGGAAATCCACGAAACAAATATGCATCACACGATCCACAATGGAATCTGAGTTCATTGCTTTAGACAAAGTAGGAGAAGAAACAGAATGGCTTCGCCACTTTTTAGAAGACATTTCAATATGGCCAAAACTTGTGCCAGCTATTTACATTCATTGTGATAATCAATCTGCGTCAAACGAGTCATTGGTTTAGCTAGTTTGGAGAAATCTTGGATGAACGTTCGGTAGTAACCAGCCAATCTTGAGAAACTGTGGACTTCTGACACGATTTTCGGTTGTCTCCAATCTAAGACTGCTTCCACCTTGGTTGGATCCATTGTAGTCCCATTCTCAGACACTGCATGCCCTAAGAATTTCACTTTGTTTAACCAGAACTCACATTTGCTTGCCTTGGCATACAACCGATTGCCCCTAAGAACTTGAAGGGCATTCATTAAATGTTGCTCATTTTCTTCTTTAGACCTCGAATATACCAAGATGTCATCAATGAACACTACTACAAACTGGTCAAGATATGGTGTGAAAATCTTGTTCATTAGGCTTATAAATATTGTCGATGCATTGGTTAGTCCGAAGGGCATTACTACAAACTCATAGTGACCATATCTGGTTCGAAAGGCAGTTTTTGGTATGTCCTCCTCCTTGACACGTAGTTGATGGTAGCTCAACCTGAGATTGATCTTTGAATAACACCTTGAGTCTCTAAGTTGATCAAAAAGATCATCAATCCTTGGGAGTGGGTATTGGTTCTTGATCGTGACTCGGTTGAGTTGACAGTAATCAATGCATAGACTTAATGACCCATCCTTCTTTTTAGCAAACAACACGGGTGCTTCCCATGCTGAAGTACTTGGCCTAATGAATCCTTTTTCGAGCAACTCCTGTAATTGCGTCTCTAATTCTCGCAGTTCTGTCGGTGCCATACGATATAGGGCCATGGATATTGGAGTAGTTCCAGGTTGTAGCTCAATACTAAAGTCTACCTCTTGGGTTGGTGGCAATCCCGGTAATTCTGCAGGAAATACATCTGCATATTCGCATACTACTCGCGGAAGTTCTAATTATTTTTGGCCCTGCTCATTTAAAATCAAACTTGTTATCCTACCTGCAAGTTGATCGTGCTACCGCGTCTTACGTTTTGTTGAAGTCATGGAGTTTTGTCTATCCCCCTTAAACTAGAAATGTGTTTCGTCAGGCGTGTGAGCTACTACTTTCTTTTGACGGCAATCGATCACCGCTAGGTGGGCAGACAACCAATCTATGCCCAAAATGAGATCAAAGTCTGACATTTCCATGACACGAAGGTTGCAAGTTAAGCGAAGGTTCGACACTCTTATTTTACAATCCTAACAGATCAACCCTATCCAAACGCACCCTCCCATAGGTGATATTACACTTAAGGTAGTCTCTAATGGTTCATATATAAGTTCTAATGACTTAGCACAAGCAGAGGATATAAAAGAATGCGATGCACCAGTATTAAATAAAACATGCACCCAAGAATTATATAGCACTAAATTACCCTCAATTACAGATGGGTCCGCTTCTTCCTCTTGCAAGGCAAAGACTGTGTCGGTTGCCTTCTGGTTGCCACTGGTCTTAGCATTCTGAGTTCCTCCACTCTTCTAGTGCTGCTGCCCTGTAGATCCTGTCTTGTTTGTCCAAGGCTTCCGTCCTCCCAATGCTTGGGCATTTGCTCCAGAACCTCCTCCCCGGTATCCTGATGGAGGGAGTTGAGGGCATTCGCTCTATTTGTGCCCCAACTGCTGTCAATGAAAGCACTAAAGTTGTCCTGTCGGCTTTAGTTGATAACCTTCCTTCTAAATCTGTTGCTGTAGTTATTGTCGTTGCTGTTGTGGTTGTGGTCTGGAGTAGGGCTTGGAGGCTGTGTTTCCCTTCTGGTTCCTCTAAGGTCCTACAGATGTTTGACCCAATTTCCGCTTGTTCCAAGTTTTCCTAGTGTCGGCTATTTCCCTTTCAGGTTCTAATGCCGTCTCCAACACCTCGGCATATGAGTAGAGTTGTTGCGGGAGAACTATTCCCCTGATTGTAAGGTCCAGCCCCCACTTGAACATTCTTGCTTTCTCTTCGTCATTTGCTATATATCTAGTTGCGTAACGGGCTAACTCTTCAAATTTTCTAGCATACTGAGTTACGGTCATATTCCCTTGCTCCAGGTTTTGGAATTCCCTGACTCGCTCTCGACGAACTATACTTAGAAAGTATTTATTCAGGAACAATTCCTTAAACTAGTTTCATGGCATGTTTGTAACGTCATGCGTATTCTTGATTAGTTCCCAGCAATGATTGGCCTCATCATTAAGCTCGAACATAGCCAAGGCTATTCTATTGGCATCTTCGATTATTGCCATAGTGTCCAACATTTTCTCTATTTGTCGAAGCCAATTCTCAACTACCCTCGGGTCTGGTACTCCTGTGAATTTTGGGGGCCTTTGTTTTCTAAACTCTGAAAAGAGTCGAGTCCTCTCGTTTTGCCGATTGTTCCTTAGCTGTCCCAATTCTTCCAAAATTTGATGCCCAAGGTTATTGGGGATACTGGCTTCCACGGGTATAGGCCCATGCTGATTTCTGGGATGATTTCAGGCATTGTTGCTGGTTTCTGAATAGTCGTTAGCTCGTGTATCCACTATTCTGTTCACAGTACAGGGTAAGTTGGTTTCTAGATTTCTCAGCTAGAGGTAATATTTTTACGAGATTTGAAATTAAGGTTTAGTTTTCTTAGGATGTGACAAATATTAAAACAAGTAACAGTCAACAGATGTAGATCAAACCATCATTTCATTATATTAGGCATTAGTACAAAAGACTTCCATATACTAGTTTTACTCAAACGCATTACACACGCCATAGTTACATAATTACTACATACATTTTAAAAAGCCCTACCACGAGTGGATCCCACAAAAAGTCTAGCTTACTATCTCTAGATTAACTCTCATTCCCCGATCAATCGAAGTCTTCTTTGGGATCCTCATCTATCGAGTCGGCTTCCTGGCTAGGGGAGTGGTGCATGTGTATCGGCAAAGAGGGGATGTGTTCAGATGACACCTCAATTGGGAAGGCTGGAGTTGTTCCTGGTTGTATTGGCGATGTTCTACCTCCATTAGTGGACTATTGCTCTACCCAGGGTAGTGAGACTCGGCACTTTCCGCTGGAAATTGGTGCAGTGTTTCTCCTGCTAAGGCTTGGTGCATCAGACATCCATTTTCTGATCATGCTGCTCATTTCAGACTGCACATTTCATTGTGTGACTTAGGTATTGTAGGCGTCGTCGAACCAATGATCTCTTTTGTTCCCTCGTGTAATAGGAGTAATCCGTTTCCACCTTTTATATCTTCTTGATAATCAGCTCCTCGGTGGAGAATTCACACCTTCAACGGCTGAAGTACGTATTGAGGGACATGGCCCTCCTGCTTTGCATGTGGAATGCTCCCCATGTGTCGAGACTGATGTCGGTTATTTGGCGGCTTTCTGATGACGTCCTAAGGTAGAGGGAAAAGATTTTAATTATTAGTCTTTTTTAAATATAATAGTGTAATAATAAAATATAATAATGTAAAGGGGTAAGGGCTTCTAGAGTCGCTTATTGGGTTGTGCGGGCACTACCTTTTTGACAGATCTTAAGAGGCATTGACACAAGGTCTCATAAGCAACGTCATGGATTATATTGGTGTTGGAATATAAGTACATAATAATAGAATAGTTACGAATATCCTTAATTACAAAAGCTTGTTCCATTAACATTACATCCCAAAAGAACAATTTAAAATTTCATATGAACCTTACAAAACATCAAAAGGGAAAGTTCTAACTTTTCTAAGATAGCAAAATGTCTTCGAAGGTTTTCGACTGGTCGTCTCCTGCTATAAGCTCCTCTTTAGTACCTGGCATGATACGCTGTGAGTTTTGAATACCCAGTAAACGTACACTTACCCCATCTCCTTTTCCCAGTCCAATACACAACAGCATTTACAAAGATAGAGGAAAGGGATCATAGCATTTAAGTTCATAACACAAATTATATGGTTAGTTGTTAGTAGTCTAGAAATCCCCCCAAAGAGATTTCATCCTCCTAACTCCAAGAATTGGAGTCAGATTATTCGGCATGCCCCCTCTTTTACTGCTTTGTTGTAGACCTTACCTCGGATGCCTACCAACAGTTATATACCACGTAGCGCCACCCGCAGGGTCTCAAAAGAGACGGTAGTGATGGGCCTTGCCCAAATCCCTCCTTACTCCGAACTATCTAGGGTCCGAATACAACCGCTTCATTCAAGGGTTTCAAAACAACCACTTACGCAAGACTTGCTCATTTTAATCCACTACTAATATCAACTTAACATTCTCATCATTTACTATGTATAACTAGTGTGGTCGTCAACCCTCTTTACCAACCCATTTAGTTTTCCCCTTTTCACACTAAGTTTATTTCACATTAGTGGTTAGCATAAGAGCAAAATAAGGCCATTCAAGGTGAAACTCAAGCATGCAAGTATAACATATATTACAACAAATATGTCATGATAGCACTAAAGCATTAACTACAACAAGAACCACACTGTTCAGATTTCCAGCACTGCACTAGTTCAAAAATAAATATAGAAAAAATATTTTTTTAGGGTTTCAGAAATGTGACTTCTTGAGGATTTGTAGAGAATCAAGTCTAGTTTCATAATCATTTTACAGAAGTAGGGTGGCCTTTTTTTGATTTTTAGATATTTAAGAAATACATAGACTCTGTCCAGATTTTACAGCTGTTACAAAATTTGGTGTTTCTTTTAAAATACTCATTCATTTTCATTGAAATAATTTTTTTTTGAAAGCTAACATTCAGAGGAAGATTTTGATATAAAAATGAATGTGAGACCATTTTCCTACAATTTTCTAAAGTTCTTTATTTTAATAGGTTCTTTGCAGCAAGTATGTAGAAAAATAAAATGAATCATAAAAACACATCCATGGTCTTAGCCAAAATTCTCGCGTACTTTATATATGTCAATTAATACCTCTTTAAAAGAGATTTTGAGTTGGTGAAGGTTTGCTATGGAAATAAAAATAAAATCAAAAACCTTGAGAAAAGCTTGCTGGAAATTACAAGGAAGAAGAAGAACATTTCATTTTCAAACTATACATCATATAACAAATGTAGTAACTCTTAGTATCATATGAGATACATTTTTAGCATGTATTATGAAGGGGAAAAACATAATGATTCATTGAGAGAAGAGGTATATGAGGTTTACCTTAGTTGTTTAGAGTTTTCTTCCTACTTTCTTTCTTTCTTTTTTTCTTCCTATTTCTCTCAAACTTACAAGCTCTCTCTCTCTCTCTCTCTCTAGCAGGTTGCTGTGTGTGTGAAGTGTGAGGAATATGAGTTGCTAGAGCCTTGTATTTATAGGCCAAAAAGAAGAGAGAAAATGGTTGAATTTCAATGGAATTGATCTAGTTTGGTTGGTTTGTAATTGGATCCAATTGGGATTAGTGTTAATTAATCTTGATTAAGAAAAAGTAATCCTATTTATTAGTTAATTGGGAGACAAGAGTACATTACATTTATTACTAGTCATTTCCTTTTATTTATTCAAAGATATGCCAATATAAAATTCAAGATATTATAAATAAAAAATTAATTTTCCTTGTCCCTTCTACTATTCACAGCCGGTTGGGCTTCTACACATGTGGGAAATCAATTTTTTTATACTATCATATAGTAGATATTACATACAATCAATATAAAAATAGTTGTACCTTATTTGATTAAAATATTGGGGTTTTTGGGGTCAAAATGCAATAATAAAGAAAGAAAAGGGATGAATCTGAAATTCTGAAATAAAACATATATTTAAGTCATATATTTAATAAACTAATGATAGGAAAAGTATTTCGGGTCACGTGATGCCGATTTGCAACAAAAGGCGAAATACCGGGCTAAAACAGCGATTACCGGAAACTAGGATTTTTCTCTTATAAATTTTCATTCTAGGGTTTCTAAATTATTTATTTAGGGTTTTAGAATGTTTCCTAAGTTCTCGTAGTCGATTAGGGTTTGTCGATTAGCTTCTGCAGTCGTGTTGTGTTTATTGATGATATTTTGATCTACTCCAAAAATAGGGAAGAACATGAGAACCATTTGCGAACTGCTTTACAAATTTTGAGAGAAAAGAAGCTGTATGCACAATTATCTAAATGTGAATTCTAGCTTGACAATGTAGCATTTTTGGGTCATGTAATTAACAAAGACGGTATCTCTGTTGACCCTCAGAAAATTGAAGCCATTGTGGATTGGCCAAGACTAACTAATGTGTCAAAGTTAGAAGTTTTTTGGGACTTGCAGGTTACTACAAAAGATTTGTGAAAGATTTCTCAAAACTTGCTATGCCATTGACACAATTGACGCAGAAAAATATACCGTTCGATTGGAACGATCAACGGGAGTCAGCCTTCCAAGAATTGAAAACTAGACTGGTAAATGCACCAATCTTGACTTTACCAAACGGAACGGATGGGTTCCAGCTTTACAGTGATGCTTCCTATAATGGCTTGGGATGTGTCTTAATGCAAAATGGAAAGGTAATTGCTTATGCCTCTCGACAACTCCGTCCTCATAAAAGGAATTATCCGACCTATGACCTTGAACTTGCCGCGGTGGTTTTTGCATTGAAGATTTGGCGATATTATCTGTATGGTGTGACTTGTGAAGTGTACACAGACCATAAAAGTGTCAAATATTTCTTCACCCAAAAGGAATTGAACATGAGACAAAGAAGATGGTTAGAGTTGATCAAATACTACGATTTATAGATTTTGTATCAATCGGGAAAGGCTAATACTGTGGCAGATGCCTTGAGCCGAAAGTCAATGGGAAATTTGTCATATTTGCTTATCGGTCAAAAAGAATTGCTATGTGATTTGGAAAAGAATGAGATTGAAGTTGTATTGCGAGAACAAGCTGGAATTTTAGTTGCTATCTATGCCTAGCCTGTAATCATTGAAGAAATCAGAGAGAAACAACTGCAAGATGAATTCTTAAAAAGGACTGTAAATGAGTTTAACTCAAAACTAAGGCCCGGGTTTATACTTGAGAACAACGTGTTGAAATTCTAGAATCATCATTGTGTACCGGATTGTTTTGATTTAAAGAAACGTATCATGACTGAAGCTCACAACTCCAAATTTGCTATGCATCCGGGGAATACAAAGATGTATCATGACTTGAAACAAAATTTCTGGTGGCCTGGGATGAAAAAGTGTACTGCAGATTTTGTGGCAATTTGTGTACAATGCCAGCAAGTTAAAGCCAAACATCGATGACTCGCTGGTTTGTTATAGCCACTCCCAATATCGGAATGGAAATGAGAACATATTACTATGGACTTCATTGTAGGGTTGCCTTGCTCCTCTTGAGGTATGGATTCTATTTGGGTCATTGTTGATCGCTTAACTAAGTCTGCCCATTTTCTACCTGTCAAAACTTTCTATAATGCGGATAAGTTAGTTAACATTTATGTGAATGAGATTATGAGATTACATGGTGTGCCAATATCCATTGTATCTGACAGAGATTCGAAGTTCACGTTAAGGTTTTGGCAGAGTTTGCAATAGGTCCTAGGAATTAAATTGTGAATGAGCAGTGCACCCACAGACAGACGGTCAATCCGAAAGAACTAATCAGACTTTGGAAGATATGCTACTGATATGTGTGTTGGACTTCCAAGGGAATTGAGAGCCTTACCTTTCTTTAGCCGAGTTTGTATACAATAACAGTTATCATTCAAGTATCGGGATGGCTCCTTATGAAGCTCTGTATGGAAGAAAATGCCGTTCTCTTATCTGTTGGGCTGAAATAGGTGACAGACCATTGTTGGGACCAGAACTTATGTAAGAAACAACAGAAAATGTGAAATTGATTCGACAATGCTTGAAAATTGCACAAAGTCATCAAAAGAGTTATGCGGCTGTTCGAAGAAGAGACAGGGAGTATGAAGTTGGGGATCACGTGTTTATCAAAGTGACTTCAATGAAAAAACAAACGCAGTTTGGTGTTAAAGGCAAGTTAGCACCGAGATATGTTGGGCCATATAAGGTTCTAGAGAAAATCAACCCGGTGACGTATCGGGTAGCCTTGCCGCCAGTTATGGAGCATATGCATAATGTCTTTCATGTTTCAATGTCACGAGATTACTTATGAGATCCGCACCATGTTATCGAGTCGACACACGTGCTCTTAAAGGATGACTACACGTACAAAGAAAAGCCAATACAAATTGTAAACAGCTGAATTAAAAAGCTAAGGAACAAGGAAATACGGTTGGTAAAAGTTGATTGGCAAAACCACGGAGGGACCTATGCAACTTGGGAAACGGAGGAAGATAATGATAAGAAGATACCCTGAATTGTTTCATTTGAATCCAATGTTCTTTTAAAATGAAGGTAACTCAAGTTTGGAGAACCAAACTCTTTAAAGGGGGAAGACTGTAACAACCATGACCCATGATTAACGTTAATCCATGCTTAATTATGCCTAATAAGTAAATAAAGCAAAATTTTGCATCATATGTTGCCTCATTTGTGTTTATATCAATTTAACGTAGAAAGATCTGTTCATGTTTCCGTTTTGGTTTGCGAATTGAAAGCCTTATCGGTATCCGATTCAGAAATTGACTTGATTTATGTGTTTTTTGAGATTTTTAGAATTTTATAGTAGGTTTAATTGAAATTTGGTTTGGAAAGAAATAATTAGAACAAAATAGTGCAAATTTGTTTAATTAAGTCAAACTTAATTAAGTTCTTTATTTGAGCCTATATAAGGCCCAAGTGAACTCTTTAGTTCACTTCCACATTCTTCTATCACCCTATTTTAAGAGAAAAACGTGGGAGAGAGAAAGATAGAAAGAAAATTGAACTCAAAGCTAGGAATTGTTGGAGATTTGCAAGAAATTGGGAGTTGAAGTTCTATACTTGTGCAATTGAGACTCTAGGTAAGAATTTTGTCCTCAAACCTTGTAATCAAGACTTCAATACAAGAATTCTTGAGAATTAAGCTAAATAATGCAAGAGATGAGCTAATGAATTAGAAAAGAGGATCATTCAATGCATGCATATCTATATATATATATATATATCATAGCATTTTGAGTATGTTTCTAACAATTTTCACATGCATATGTAATTCATGAAGTTTGGAGGTTGATCTCAAAGAATTTCAACTTACATGTACTCATCTTACATGTGTTTTGAAAATTCATCTTATGTTGCATCAATTTATATCACTTGATCATGTTTTGAAAGCTTTGGAGTCAAAGCATTGCATACATGACATGTTTTGTATATTTCGAGTTGGGTTTTGGTCAATTGACATGCTTTTAAGCCTTGATTTCATGAGATGATCTTCAATTCTTTATGTTTTCCAAGTTTAGACTTGTTTTCTCAAGTTTTGGGGCCTAAAGGTTGAGTTTTATGACTTTGAATTCAAGTTTGGAACTTAGGAGTGCAATCTGGAAATACAAGATTCTGCATTTATGCTCAAACGGCTATATCTGCGCTCAAGCGGCCACTCTGTGATCTTACGCTTCTGCTCGAGCGACTTGAAGTCTGCTCAAGCGTGAAGTGCATGCTCCCAGAAGTTTGCATGTTTTGCAGACTGATCGAGCGGCAAGAGTTGCGTTTGAGCGAGGGCATGAGTCTCACGCTCGAGCGAGAGTCGAGCAGCCATCGAGCGAAGATTTCTCATAACCAATACTTTTTCAAAGTTTACAGACCGCTCGAGTGAGAGAATTTGCGCTCGAGCGTCCCCTCACATGTTTACATGTCCGCTCGAGCGAGGAAAGTTGTGCTCGAACGGGACCCCTGTTTTTTGCAAGTTTTGTTAAAAGTGTTCAAGTGCATTTTATCATCCTTATTGCATCTTAGGCACTCCTAGGCCATGATTAAGACTCAATAAGAGGCTAAGACTTAGAAACACACTAAGAATAAAACGAAAGAAGTTAAGTACCAACCGAGTACGTGTTTCATTATGTGTTCTGCTATGTGTGTGTAGGTCACGCGCCACAAGTTATTTGATTTACCTATTCTACAAGTGGTGCCATCTGTTAGTAATAACTTAGTAAAGCTATGTTTAACTTAATTACTTTTTGAATGATATGAATTAAGATCTGTTTCATGAAATGTTATATTTTGTGCAATGAATGATTGTCCAAGCTTCTAAAATGTATTCGTGGAATCTTTAGCACAAGGCCCTTGCCCGGGGGTAACAATACCATGCCTTTATAAGCAAGGCCCTTGCCCGGGGGGTAATAATACCATGGTCTCATGACCCTTACCTGGAGGTAACAATACCGTTGTTTAAGCAAGTTACAAGTTTTCCGGTACCGGAGGTTCCCGATAGAACTATCAAGCAAGTTAATGCTAATGGATGTACCATATATAACGAAGCATGAACTATGATTTCTGTATGTAGTTGAACAAGAAGATAAATATATCTGTTTCTGATGTGAACTTTGATTTTGATACCTGTTATGGACATCATTCATTTAAATCATTTACTCCGTTATTATTCATTGGGCTCCAGTTCACTATTTGTATTATGTATGCAGGTGTGCAGACACGTGACTAGGCCCAGAGTTGATGGCCTAAGATTCTGTTTCGTCAGCCAACTACCGTGCCTTTCGGGGAGGTTCTTTTTGAAAAGACCATGTCAAGGCTTTAGTTGATTTTGTTCTGTATATCTGTACTTGGCTAAGTCTCTTTTTTGGTTTCATGTTTATGAATAGGCGACGTATGCAATAATGTAATTATGACGTTATATATAGATATATACAAGTTTGTTTTGAAGATTTCTGTCTCATATATGTTAACACAGCTCTATGGACATTGTATATTCTCTATTTTTGCTTTCTCAGCCCCTTATTATTGTTGTTCTGTCAAGAGGCCTTTGGTAATCCAAGGATTATTGGCCAGTTACGATGCTAAACCTATAGGGGTAGGTTTGGGTTATGACAACTAGACCCATTGGACCCAAAACACACACGTGCGTGCCGCCGTTCGTCCGTCCGTCCGTCTAGCTGGTCGGGCTGGGTTGGCTGGGCTTGGGCGCAAGTACGTGGTGTGAGATTAGGTTGGGCTTGTCCGAACCACTGACCCAATGCTTATCTTTTTGGGCCAAAAACATCTGAAATGCTGCTATAGCAATAAGCATGCAGATAGATATTATTCTTGTCACAGGGGAATATGTGTCAAAATAGTCCAGACCTTCCTTTTGTCTATAACCTTTTACCACAAGTTTTGCTTTATACTTATCTATTAAACCATTTGCTTTCATTTTTCTCTTGAATATCCATATTTATACCCAAGAGGTTTAGAACCCGGTAGAAGATCCACCAATTCTCAAATATGATTTTGCATAATGGATTCTTCAGGATGTCTGGTACATGTAGCACATTGTTGAGAGTAAGTTCTTTTTCCCGATGTCATCTTCAAGACAACTTTCCTTTGTCCAGCTATAGCAGAAGTAGACGAATTTCCCATGAATAGTTGTTCACCATTTGCAGCCTCATTATAAATAGTGAATATCTTCTTATCCACGTAAATGTGTCGAGTTGCTTCATTGTCAACCCAGCATTCCTTGGGATTTCCAACCAAATTAGCCTCAGACACCACAGTAAAGAGATTGATGTCATTTACCGCGTTAGAGATGTAATATAGTTCTGTCATATTGGCTTGATTAGTAGTCTTATTGCTTGTACTTTCGCGATCCTTCTTAAGACGTTGACAATTAGAGGCACGATGTCCAATTTTCCCACAATTATAGCATTTTCCTTTAAACTTTTTATTGCCATTGCTGTTGCCTTGTTTAGGACCATCTCCAACAAAACTTGTAAGCACCATAGCAGGTGAACTATAAGAAATAGTTTGGGAAAAAATAGATTTTTTTCTAAACTATGGTCTAATTTTTAGGTGGAACCCATGCGCCAAAGTTGGCGGGTCCTTGTGGCAACACATTCTTTACCACGTAACGATTCACGTCGTATATTTGGTTGCTCAAAACCATTATCCGGTGAATGGAAAATTGATGCCAAAGTGAGCTCCATAAAAATGGTGTGTTTGGTGAAATTTCCATAAAGGTTGGTGTTAAGGTTTGTCTCACATTACTTTGGTAGGCAAACTTAGTGTGGGCTTATAAGGCTTGGGTTTACAACTTGGAGAGGGCCCCAAGGGGTACCCAAGTTTTGTGGAATAGTAAGTTTATAGGCAAAGTAGGTTAGACTTATTGGACCCTAAACAAACACATACCCGCGCGCTGCTGCCGCTGTTTGTCCGGTCAGTCAGGTGGGCGGGCTGGGCTGGACTTAGGCACGGGTGCGTGATGTGAGGTTGGATTGGGCTTGTCCAGCCCAATACTTATCTTTTTAGGCCAAAAACATTACATTTGAATTTATTTTATTTTTTGTTTGGAAAATAAATTCTATCCGTTTTTTATTTCAAATTTCGATTGAAAAAAATTCAAATTTTGGCTTACACCTCTTCAAACTTTTTTGTACAAATTCCATACCTGCCCGAACAGTTTCATATACGTTCCATTCAAACCCATATCTATTCAGTTCAAACCCAAACAGGTTCATACCTGTTGAGTTCAAATCCGAACAAGTTTTCTATTTGTTCAACAGTGTTCCGAACAGGTTTTCACCTGTTCTAAAAAGCCATGATTTCTCCTATAGATAGATAGACTCTCATTTAGATTTTGCATTCCAATTTTCTTTCTTGTTTTCTGTCATTGCTCTCTGCATTTTGCTGCATTTAATTTTTTCTGTGAGAAAGTGTATAAACACAATGTGTGTTCATTGTGCGAATAGTTTGTAGTGCTGGTACTATTCATTGTAGAATCATTTTCATCTGGGGGAGATACATCTCCATGCAGGCACCACCTTAGACAGGACTATCTTAATCTATCTTAATTAAACCTTTGGATTTGATCATTCTAAGCCGGTACTATTCATTGTAGATCATTTCATACTGGGAGATAGACATCCATATTCTCTGAGGAGACCTTAGAGAGAGAATCTATCTTCTAAGAAGAAGACAAGTATAAACATCGATTTGATCACTCTAAGAAAATATTTTCTGTAAGTATTTTATTTTCTTCTTTCATTCTCTATTTCCATCTTCTGTTTGGTTTTTGTAATTAAACAGATTTTGAAAAAAAAATTAATTTATTTCCTGTGTGTTCTGTTTGTTGTTGAGTATACAAACAAAATTTAATTTTAATACCGTGAAGATTGTCCAACAATCTTAAAACACAATTTAATTTTAATACAGTGAATATTGAAAAGCCACGAGTTCTCTTATATAAAGGTAGTCCTTTATTTGGATTTTGCACTCTAATTTTCGTTCTTGTTTTCTACCATTGCTCTCTGCATTTTTCTGCATTTAATTTTTCTGTGAGAAGTGTATAAACATAAAGTGTGTTCGTTGTACGAATAGTTTGTAGTGCTACTACTATTCGTTATAAATCATTTCATCATAAGAGATAAACGTCCATATTTTGTGAGCACCCTAGAGATGATGAATCTGTCTTAAGAAGACAATGTTAAACACTGGACTTGATCAAAATTTTGTTCAAGAAAATAATAAGTTTCTCTCATTTCTTTAATCCTTTCTTTGAATACACTGAAGATTGTCCAACAAGATATCTCTATAGATAAGGTATTTTTGTATGTGTTTGAATTGTAGAGGAATTGACTTGATTGAGGTTTTGTTTTAGGTATACATTGTGGAATGTAAAGTATCAGATTTCATTGATGTGGAATTTTGATATTTTGACGAGTAATTGGAAAAGTTCTGTTTTTCTTGAGAAAAGTAAAATTTTGGAGGTGAAACGAAATGAGAGTAAGAATGGGGATGATGAGGTTGATGTTGATTGTTGAAGATTTGAAGAGCATTAATCTTCAAAGTCTTGGGGATTTGTCTCCTAAGTCTCTGAATTACATCTAGCAGTTAGAACAGATTCTTGGATAAAGCTGTTCAAAATTTGAACAAATAATAATAGAATTGAAAAAAAATTGAACGAATAAATAGAATTTAGGGGATAAATTAAACAGATAGATGTAATTTAGGGTAAAAAATTGAACAAATAAATAGAATTTAGGAAAAGAATTGACTAGATAGATATACTTAGGAGAAAAAATTGAACAAATAAATAGAATTTATAAAAAGAATTGAACATATAGATATACTTTAGGAGAAAAAATTGAACAGATAGACAAAAAATTTAAATAGATAGATATAATTTTGAATAGATAGATAAAAAAACTTGGACATATAGAAAAAAATTTAAATAGATAGATATAAATTTGAACAGATAGTCAAAAAGTCAAACAGATAAAAAAAAGTCAAAAGGTAAAATTGAAAACAAAATGTTCTTCAGGACTTCTCACCAAACTATTTCATAAAACTTGGATCTTTCATTAATAAAAAATATCTCTTGGACCTAATGGCTTATACTCTCATTCGATTGGATTTATCATCAATTAATCCTTTATGGTTTAGACTTATTTTTTGAATTAAAAATTTTAAAAGAATTTATACCAATAGGAGGGGGGAAAAAAAAACCAACTGACATGTTAAATTATACTAAGAAATTAGATTATTTTCTTAATACATGTATTGCTTATGAAATTTTATTAACAATACTGGTAATTGTTGCTTTTGTAGAAAGAAGCTTTTTAAAATTAAAATTAATAAAATCGTATCTAAGATCAACTACGTTACAAGAGGGAGTAAGTGAATTAGCAATATTATCAATGGAAAAAGACACATTAGAAAAAAAATATATTGATACAAAAGTTTAGAATGATCTAAATAAGTATACTTTTTCATTTTTTATAAAAAAAATGTATAGAAAAATAGAGAAATAATATGATCCAAAAAAGATAAAAAGATAAAAAATGTGTAGTTATTAGTACACCACAAACAAGAAAAATTTCAAATGAAGATAAGATATGAAAAATTATAATTAACATTAAACAGAAAATGCTTTCATATTAAAATTTTACAGGATAATTACTGCTGGACAGCCCTTGATAAAAAGTAAGCTTTGAGAGTAGATAGCAATGGAAGTACGGTGGAAATAAAAATTGAAAAAATTGATTAAATCGGATCGAATTGGCCATATTTGATCTGTTTTTTAACAATAGTCGGTTTGTGTGATTTTTTAATTTGATTTTTTTTTTATTTTCGGTTCGGTATCAGTACACCGAACTAAACTTAAACCGATCGCTCCAACATATATTGTATATATAATTTATATAATCTAATATATAATGATATTAATAAGCATAATAAATTATTAATCTCAATTAATTAATCTTATCATCTCTACAACCCAAGATAGTAAACTTTTATTATATATAATTTTAACTCTAATTTATCTTTTTTAAAGTCTTAGTATTTATTATTATTTTTTTGTTTGTATTTTTATGAATCTAAGAATTAAAAAATATTTAATAAATAGATGGATTGGATATATTTCAAAAAGTGGATAAATAACTAATTCAACATTTTTACATAGGTGAGTGGCTATATTAAAAATGACTAAAGTTTGAAAGGTCTTAGTACCAATTACATTGCACCGAACTAAGCCGTTCATATTGGTTCGGTTCGGTGCAGTCTGATAAGAGAAACGGTCTGTGTCGATACTAAAAATAATAAAATTGAAATTATTGATTTGAAGAAATTTTTTATCTAACTACCTACTATACTAAACTAATTACATCCTTAAATGGAAGAGTGACATGTAACAAGACGTTAGGGCATACATGCCCAGAACAACATTCCATTTTTTTTTTTTTTTTTCAGGAAAAAATTCTCAATAAAATATTAAGAAAACACATTCAATGATTAAGATTAATTTTTGAGAGATTCACGTATAGATTATAATAAGTGAACTTATTATTCAATAGGTTCTATAATAATTAATGATATTTTTTTTATCAAATACTATTAAAAAATGTTATTAATTGTTATTTTTTAGTGACAATTTAAAAATTTTGTCACAAAAAATATCACTAATTATAAGTTTTAACAGTTTAAAAAAATTGTCACAAAAAAATGTCATTAATTTTTAATTTTCAACGACAATTTGAAAAATTTGTCACAGAAAAACGTTACTAATTATAAGTTTTAGGGACAATTTATAAAAATTGTTGACAAAAAAAGTTACTAATTGTCAATTTTTGGCGACATGCAAAAAATGTCACAAAAATTATTTATAGCGACAATTTTGTTAAGACTTATTTTCAATAGAACTTGATGAGAATTAAGTTCAATTATTTGAATCTATTAATATTTTATCCTTAATTTTTTATGGATAAATTTTACTATACAAAAAATAAATCTCAATCAAATACTAATTTTTCGATTCAATTCGTAATCCATAATCTTGGATCCATAATAATTTGGAGGGTGGATGTCGGATCACAAAAGGAAAAGGACTTAGAGGACTTTGAGCATTCCTATCAATTTACTTAAATTTTATAAAAATGCTTTAAATCACTAATTAGTAGTGGCTCTAATACACACTGTCACATCTGTATTGTGTCTTGATTTTTTTTTTTTTTTTTTTTTTTTCAATTTCCACCTCACTAGTGGTGGATTTAGAGCTCCCTATTTAGAGCTCTAAATCATTACTGTAAATTTTATTCTAAAAAATTCATTTTTTATTTTAGAAATCACTTTTTCATTTACTTTCCTCATCAAACTCTTTATTTTTTCTCTATTATATTAAAATAATATTTTTAATTACTTTTAAATATAAATATTTTTTTAATAATAAAATAATGAAAAGCCAACGAGGACACTTTTGGACATTTTTGGGCAACATCACAGTAGAGAAAAACAAATAGGGGAGGTCGACCGGCCGAACGATTGGCCGGTCATCCGGTTAGGTTAGTTTTGGATATTTTTTTTTTTAATTACAGGGTACTTACAGATGTCTGAGAGGATGTTCGGAAGATATCTAGGGGATTTCTTCTTCACGCCTTCAATAAAATAAAATAAAAATTTATCAAATATAAAGGAACTACAGTGAATTTTTATAAATAAAAAATTATTATAGTAATCCTAAATTTAAAAAATAGTATGAAGAATCTGTTAAAATTTTTTTT
The DNA here is from genome assembly GCA_025200525.1 of Camellia lanceoleosa. Classification (NCBI taxonomy): domain Eukaryota; kingdom Viridiplantae; phylum Streptophyta; class Magnoliopsida; order Ericales; family Theaceae; genus Camellia; species Camellia lanceoleosa. Next base: position 362,031 of record JANUSC010000032.1, read on the forward strand.
AAAAAGATTTAACCTCTTATAATAGTAAAAAGTTATGATAAAGAGACTGATAGGAAAACTCTTATACCAGCGCATCATGATTCTTTATTGATTATGGAACGCTTTTACTTTTGGGTTTTGGTGAAACTACCAAATGGACCCTCTTTTATTATTCATCAGTCAAAGCTTATTTTAGAGCCTATTAAAAATTAAGTTGTTGATAAATTTATTAAGTGATAAAGATAAATTTATCAGTCTTTTTTTTTTTATGAAAAAATTTATAGTGATAAATTTATTAGTCTCTTTATTTTTATGAATAAATTTATAATGATAAATTTATTAATGTCTTATTTTTATAATGTTAAATTTATTAATTAGAACCTGTAGGTAAATAAGTCTAGTAAATAGGACCTACACGTAAGTACCCCTTTACTTTTACCTTTTTTTTTTTTTTTTTAAAATTACCTTTATGAAAATGTCCAATAAACAATGTTTATTAGGTAGCCAGCCACCTACGCGTAACGCTGGGCTGTTTGTGCTGATTGGCTTGCAAAAGGGGCCATTAGTACGGCTGTTAACAGGGAATATTTGGTAGATGCGCCCTCTGTTTTGACTACAGCTTTAGATAGTGATATATGAGGGCTTGCTTCCTCTCGTAATGTTATTCTTCAATTTTGACTTCGGCCCGGAGCTTTAAAAAAAAAAAGACGCTGGGCTGTTTGAGAAAAAAAAAAAACAGAAAAAAGCAAAACGCGTGTTCGAGTCGTTTACTTTACTCCATTAGCCAATCTATTTTTGCTTTAGCCTTCCCTTGTGGCGTGGATTGGTTGGCTGACTTTTTAGTTTTTTTTAATTATTTTAGTTTAAGATTAAAATATTTTGTTTGGAGTAAATTTTTTAATTTTTAAATTTTTGTGAGAGAAAAAATAATTTTTTATTTTTATTTTTTTGAGATAAAAAATAAAATAATTATGATTTGAATGTGATATTTTATTTTTTAATTTTTTTTTGGACTAGAATAATCCAAAAAAAAAAAAAATGCCAAAATTGCGTCCGAAAAGTGGACCCTTGATGGAATAGTATTGCAAATCACCTAATAAAACCATGGAAAATTGCATTGATGTGAATCTTTTCAAAAAAAAAAAAAAAAAAGAAGTAAATCAATGAATTTTTTTATAAATATTAATAATTAAATTCATAATTTTTTCCATTAATTTATAAAATACTGATGTGTAATTTCCACATAAAACTGGGGTTGCAAATCACCTAATAAACCCGGCTGAATTTTAAGGAAATTGTGTTTGCTTTTGCTGAAAATTAGTTAAACTTTTAAGCATCAACTTTCAGCCAATTTGAGTTTAAGCTCATCTCATATGGTGTTTAAAAAAAGCCTAGCCTATCACCTAGTAAAACAATCAAAGTGGAGAATGGCTCGAAATTACAATGAAAGTTTCTTGAAAACCCTAGGTGTGTAGATAATGTAAAATATTTGATTATAGTAAACTAAAAAGTCAAGTTCCTAGTAAACTTAAACAAGAGTGGAAGGCCAAAGAAATAGCGGAAACGAAGGAAGGCGGCAAGCCAAGTGAATCGGTTGAAGTAGAAAAGAAAAAAAGCCAAGGACATTGTTGATACTCCTACGGCTAACTATGTGTTGGAAATTTTAGTTTTACAGGTTTATTTTGGACCAACTTTGAGCCCAAATATAAGTGGCGCCCACTGTCACGACCCAAACCCGGCCCTATGGGTTTAGTATCAGAATCGCCAAGAATCCGAGATTACCAAGGCCCGCAACGATGAATACAAGAGAACAGAAGTTCGAACTGGCGAGCCAATACAAGAAATAACTAGTGTCCATAGAGTCAGTTAATCAGATGCCAAAAACATTTTTCATACATTTATGCATTCACACCAGTACAGTATATACAATCATTACAGACATTCAAGACGGAACTCAATCCTCGATAACAAGACAAAGAAAATCTATACAACAAGACAAAACAAGAGGAGACTAGTGGGGACACAAAACACCCCAAGCCATGGCATGGCGTCTCGGAACCTCACAGGAGGCACATAGGGCAAGCTTGACAAAAGCTGGGACCAATCCCACGCTCCTAGCTCCGATCTGGTTGCTGAGAACCTACATATATATATAACAGTGAGCTAAAGCCCAGTGAATAACATAAAGCGTAAAGAGGTTATGAATGAATGTCCTTACAGTAATGAAATCAATTCATTAAACAGTAGTTTCAGTCTTTCAGTATTTCAATCAATCAGTCATATGTGGTACATCCAATAGCCTATAACAGTAGGTCCAAAAGGACCGGGCCTTAATAGACCCAACAGTAATGATGGCCAATCATTCGAAATGAGATGGTTCCACAGGAAACCGATGAGCTCAGAATACCAATAACAGATGAGTGCTAAGGATGCCACATGTCTGATCAGAAATAGGACATACATTCATTCAAGAATAATATCGATTCGATGAAACAGTTCGATTGAGATTCAAAAGATAACCATTTTGAACATATCTTTACACATCATTACTCACGAGATTAGGCTTATAGCGACTAGAGCGCGTCCCGGTAGCCAACCCTAAGCAAGAAATGTAATAGAACACACACTAAGTTTACAGCTGGAAAGGATGATAATTAAATCTCTAAATTCCCTCGGTGTGGTTCTATGTCTAAATCCTCATTAAGATGCATTAAACTAGGCCTAAGAATGCCTAGGATGAGATGAGGATGCAAAAATACGATTGGAAGGCACTTTTCAAAAATTGCCGAAAATGTGGGTCTCGCCGAGCGAGGTTGCAAAATCAAGGATTCGCCGGCGAACAATCCTTCGCCGAGCGATCTGTTGAGCAGTGAAAATCTTGGATGCTCAATTTTTCTGTACGCGATGCTCGCTCGAGCGAGCTTCCAAAATCAAAGGGTTCGCCGAAGCGAGCCTTCCTTCGCCGAGCGATGAAACGATGAAGCATCGGATGTTCGATTTTTACGCCGAGCCACCAATATCTCGCCGGCGTAGCTCGGAGAAACCTTGGTCGCCGGCGAGAATCTTTTCGGCGAAGAAGCCAAATCTGAATTTCAGTTGCCTTCCAAGCTCAAGCCAAGTGTTCCAACACTCAAAACTCGACCTCTTGGGCCCAAATTCTGGGGAATACATCCCAACTCAATAAATAACAAGTTTCAAAAGCCAATTTGAGAATTCAAGCCCCAAAGGTGAGTCAATTCAAACCATTTTCCAAGAACAATTCAAGAACACTTTAAAACATGCAATGCATGAGTTTCAAACCAATTTCAATCTTTAAATCTTGCTCCAAAGAGCTCAATAGTTGACAAATGAGATGAAATCATGGACTATCATGTAAACATGGACATGCATGTATGATTCAAGCATGAATTCAACTCCAATTTCACTAATTCACACATGCATGCACTAATTCTAACTTAATTCACCATGGATGAACTAAAACCAAACTCAATTCAACAATTTGGCATGAAAGATGCAAGAGACAACATAACTCAACAATTGAATGGTTGTAATTCTTACCTAAGTCCCAATTCAAGATGAATAAGCTCAAATATGTAATACACACTTCAACCTTCAAGCAATTTCCAAGTAGTTCTAACCAAGAATGAATTCAATTCTCTCTCTCTCTCACTCTCTCCATGTTTGGTCGGCTAAGAGAAGGAAATAGGCTGATCAAATGCTTAGATTATGTGTGTTAAGGCTCTAGTAAGAATAAACAAAAGTCCCACTCAATGGCAAAACCGTAAATAAGTTCAAGTTCTCAATTAACTCATTTTAATGTAATTTAATCATTCCTAATCACGTTTTAGATGAATATACCATAAAATCAGAAATATTCTACTGATTCTAAAACATCAAACGGTTTCTAAATCGGCCGCCGATAAGGCCTTCAATTAGCAGTTTAAACATAAAATACAAACAGATAATCATACACTCAAACAGATACAACACGCAATTCAATAAACAAACTTATTCCGATTTGATTTGATTTCATTGATTTGTTCAAGAGGTTCATCCAGTTCACTTATCAGTCATTAGCGGTCCAGTTTAGCAATAATCAGTATTTCATTCAGTGGTTATTCAGTAATCGGTACGAGGGTTATTACACCCACACATCTTTTGGGATGGGTCCAAGTGGTGATGTATTCTTTACCGCATAATAAGTCACACGATGAAAACGGTTCGTTAAAACTATTTGTGGGTGAATGAGAAATTGGCGTTTTTGGTTTCGTGCAAAGAATGAAGAGACAAATGTGGGTTATCTTATTTTGGTTGTCCTTGTTGGAAAATTTGGTTTATAAGGCTTATTTTGGGCCAACTTTGAGCCCAGGCCCAAAATTGAGTGGGCCCTTAACGTCTTTTGGGGCGGGTTCGAAGAGGTGACGTGTTCCTTGCCACGTGGCAAGTCACATGGTGAAGACGGTTTGTCAAAACCATTTATGAGTGAATGGGAAGTTGACATTATTTTTGGATTCGAGGAATGGACATTTAAATTTAAATGTGGGTTTCCTTTTAATGGGTTATCCCACGTTGAAACTTTAAGAGAGTTTTTTTGTGTATATAAGCTCTAGACTACAACACTTGGGTTGGGCCCCGAGGGGCGTCCCAAGTTTGTAGAAGGGAAGAATTATGGACAAAGTGAATCTTAGCCCAAACAACCACACACGCGTGCGCGCCTTCGCCGTCCGTCCGTCCAGCCGTGTGTAGACACCCCATTTTTGACCGCCCTTAAGACTTGGGCATTACTGATGGTTTACTTGGTGGTAAAAGGTGTGCAGGGTAAAGGTTCAATTTCTTCGGCAATGAGAGAGACAAATCTCAACTTCACACCCCATTTTGGGCCAAAGCTATTTTGAATGGTTTTTAGACCTTAAAACCCTCTCTTTCAAAACATTTTTGAAATAAAATTTCTACAATGTTTCGAGACTCACATTTTGTCAAATAATGCGCTTTTCGATAAACCAAGCAAGGACAAAATGGAAATGAATGAAAGAGAGATAAAATCTTTGAAAAATATTTCAAAACACCTTACTTAGGGGTTTGAAGTTGAAGAAAAGAGAAGAAGAGGGGAGAAAACAAGTTGGAGAAGAAGTTCGCATGAATCCGGGTGGAAGAGAGTTGAGCAGCCCTCGCTGAATCGGGCCTATTCATCTGCATACTTGGATTTCAGCTATGAGGCCACCACCATTGGAAAGCTTACTTCCGGGGCTTCATTTTGGACACCCACCACCCACTTTTTGGCCTTGGCAGCACCTACCGGCCATCAATTTGGCTGGCCGGCCAAATAAGTAGCAGGCCGGCCAAAAAAAGTAGCCGGCCGGCCAAATATTTGGCCAATTGCCTCCTTTTCTGGCTGATACCACCTCTTTGCCTTTTTCAAGCATAATGCATGTCAGCTGTGCCAGCTTGAGTGCACAGACCCTCTCCCCCGTGCATAAGTGTGGTTGTTTTGCCCCTTTTGCACCGTTTTGGTCTAGCTACTTGAGGAAGCTTGGACCTTTGTCTTAGCTTCCTCAAGAAGCTTGCTAGCTGTCCTAGCTTCCTCAGGAAGCCTTGGCCCCCTTGCCCCCTTTGACCCTTTTCTTGTTTAGCTTCTTTGAGAAACTTCAAGCCATTCCATTGCCTATATAAGCAAACCCTCTCCTTCTTTGAGATGGGTCAGCAAAAACCAGCCCTAATACATACATATCTGATATATATCACCCTCTCTCTCTATATCTCTCTCTACTTTTGTGCGTGTTTGAGGGCCTAAAGGTGTGTTTTCTTCTTAGTTTTGCACTAGGCCCTGTTTGGGGACTTACCTTTTTAGTCAATTAGCCAAAAAGTTACTAAATTAGCCAAAAAGCCAACCACTTATACCAAAAAGTCAAAGATTCTCTTTTCTTTCTACTTTTTGCACATCTTTTCGTAATTAGCCAAAAAGTTATCCCAAACATACAAGTTTTTTTTACCTACTTTTTTAGCCAAATAGCCAAAAAGTTACTAAATTAGCCTGTTCCCAAACGAGACCTAAGTCACCTATTACTACACCATACTTCGACTTGGGAGGTCTTGAGGGTTTGTTCTTGGAGCTTTGGGTCGGTTTTGATCAGAAGAAGAGGGCTGAGGTTGCTGTTCTTCAAGTGTTCTTCAAGGTTAACACTATTTACTTTATTTCCCGCATTCTTGCACTAGTCTTTAACCTATCTTGCATGTTGTTTTGAGCTTAACTATAAATTGAAAAAAGTTTTGTATTTGCATGCTTAAGATGTTTGTTTAAGACTATTTTGGTGTTGGGGGTCATCTCCCCTCTTGCATGCTTGTTTTGGCCTTGTTTTGTACCATTCTTTGAGACCTTCGAGCAAGCTCTTGCTTGGCCTTCTAGCCACTGAAATCCGGTGGATTTTCAGTGGTAGGTTTGCTGTTTTGAGGGCCAAAATCAGAGAGGGTGACCCCCCCTCTCTTTGTCTTGTTTGATGGTTTTTTTGGCCTTCCAAAGGGACCCTATTTTGCATGCTTTGAAGTCACTTTCCAGGCCTCATTCTGAGGGTTTTGAGGTCTGCCTTGGCTGTGTCCAAGGCCCTTTTGGCCATTTTTTATGTCCTTCATGCATGTGAGGAGCAACCCTCCTCAAGGCCTTTCAAGAGGGCTTTTCTTTGTATGCTTTATTGATCAATTTCAAGCCCTTTTTGGTGAGTTTTAGGGCTGTCATAATTAATTTCCAGAGTTGGTTTGGCCTTGTTACATGTCCATCATATATGTGCTTAATAATCCCTTGTATGGCCCTCTAAAGAAGCTCATCATTTTTGCATGCATTGGCTGCAATTATTTGCGCATATTTTGACATGTTTTATTCACTATTTTTGGCTGGTTTGATGACTTCTCATATGCTTCTTACACTTGCCATGTAAACCATGTTTGCTAGTCAAAGTTGCATGCTATTTTAGTCCATCATGCTAGCATCTTTTGGCCATGCTTTAAACTAGAAATGTGCATGTTTTGGGATTGCCTTGGCTCTGTCTTTGTGCTTCATGGTCAAATAGTGTTTGCTTTGCATACTTGTGGTTCAATACACGTGCCTAGCTTTGGGGTTTCGGGGCTTATTTCATGCATCTTGGTTGCCTCATTTTCATCACATGGCCACTGTTTTGGGCCTAGTTGAGGGCTGCCCAAATTAGTTTAAGTGCACTCTTTACATGTTGTCACATGTCTTACACTTTGCATGCTTTGATTGCATCATGTCTTGCATGTCCACTAGCTTGCATACTTGTTCATTGTTTGCTTGTTTGCATTGCCATGTTGCATACTAGCTCACATGCCTAGGATGCATTGCATTGGCATGCGTGCTTTGCCTCTTGACTTGGGTATGATAGAGGTTGAGCTTATTGTTTGTTTATGTGCATTTCATTCCACATTGAAAATGCACACTTGGTTTCTTGGGCCATCACGCATTAAAATGCGTGATTGGTGGTCCGAGAATCGAGTACCATATCCCTTTGAGTCATAAACATGATAAGGGATGTGGTAGTGCACACATTTGCTTAAAATGCATTGCCATGCCTTGTTTTGCCCTCTGCTGTTGTCAAAACAGGATTCTGCAGGAAGCTTTGGCCGGCCGGCCATCTACAGTGCCGACCGGCCATCCATCAGTGGCCGATGGCTTCACAAGTGGCCGGTGACCACTCACTTTTGGTCGGTGACCATCCCACATGGCCGGTGGTGTCCCCCAATGTCCAGAGAGTGCACCTTGGGACTTGTGCAATTTTCAAAGGAGCAGAGCAGGGTAAACAGAGGCAACTTGTGCATGGCGACGGATTTCCGAGCAAACCTGAACACGCATGCATTGGACCCTCTTCCCGAGGCCTTTTATTGCTTTCCTTAGCTTAATTGATTTATTAATTAATTAGGTGGTCTGTAATTATTTAATTAGCTTGTAGGTTAATTAATTTGTATTATTCTTTTGGTCCCTCCGAGCGAGGGTGAATTTGTAATAGGTGTGGGTGAGTGTGTGTGTGTCTTCCAACCCCCACTTCTTTCTCCCTTTTACTTACCTGCTTTCAATGGTTAGTACTAGGGCATATTTATTTTAGCATACCTTATGCTATGCATGCGTGCATCCATACATTTGTCTTGCATGCACCGGACTCGGCACATCATGCTAACTGCACTTGTATTTCAATTCCAAGTTGAGTACTTGTTAGTTGCAGCATTTCACATGCCATCTTTAGGATAGCCGAGCCTATTCTAGTTGCATCCTGTATGTGTTACATTAGCCATCTTAACATGAACTAGGATCATGCATATGATTACTAACTAGTTTCGCTTTTGGCTTGGAGTACTAGGTAGCTTTTTTTTTGCTTTTAGCATACCGACGCTGCGTGAGTGTTGCCATGATAGCATGATTACCATGAGGCTAGCCGCTTATGTGATATAACCGCTTGAATGCCTGTGGGTGAAGGTTGGATTGTTTGAGTTGGAACAACTTATTGAAATCGTATTTTAGCCTACTTGCGGTAGCAAATTCCAAAGCGCTTCCAAACAAACGGATATGCAATGCTTCGTTCCAAATTAGGCGATCTAGTCTATACTTTTGTGTTGTGCGATCACATAGTAATTCTAGCTAATTAATCGAATAAGAACACATAACGTTTTCAAAATCGGATATCATGGTTAGTAGAGGCCGATCTTGGATCGGGGCGAGGTGCTCATAGCTGACCTTCCCCAATCGTACCCAAGTTCCCGAGCCGAGGCAACTTTGGTGATGACGGACACGTGGCCTTTGGCACCGAGTCAGGGTTTCCTAACTTCCCCCATTAAAAAAATATTTAGGTGGCAACTCTGTATCTAGCAAAGCAGTCCATGTTTAGCACTTCTTTCAAAAATCTATTTTCTCAAAACGATTTGCCGGATTTGGACTCTTTGGTTCAGATTTAGAACCGTGACAAATTTGAGTCCGAGCTGTAGTAGACCCAAAAACGAACGGAACGGGGAGTCATCCTCCTGGGGCGTTCGGGGACGTCTACACCGTGCCGAGTGCAGGTTGTGGGTCGGGTCGGTTTTAATATTAATTTTTTAGACAAAATTTATTTGAATCTTTTCCAAAATTTGTTGCGGGAGAAATTAATTTAAATTTTGTAATTCGAATTTGAATTCAAATTCTTGTCCAATAGTTGTGCCTCCTTCTGTCTGAATTTCCTACAGTAATTGCCGAACAGATTTAATCAGTTTCAGATCTTTTATACAGTCCAAACAGGTCTTAATTTGTTGCACCTGGACAGATTGAAATTCGGATAGATTCAAATTCAACTGTAGCAGTTTCAGAACAATTATTTAATTGTAGCAGATCTGTATCTGTTCAATTTAAATACTGCATTTGTTCACTTTCTTGGTACCTGTTCAGGTCAAACTTTTTGCCTATAAATACCAACATTCCAGCAATGTTTTAAGCATCCGAAAATCAGTCTAAAAATTCCTTTTGTTGTCCTATTTTGCTCATTTGGTGCATTATTCTTCATTTTAGCTTTAGAGAAAATTAAAGAGAGTTTAGAACACAAGGTTCTAGTTCGCCGGACAAATTTGTTTGGAGTGGTACTACAAATTTGTGAAGATCATTGTATCCTGAGAGATAGATGCCATTCGTCCGTAAGCACCGAATCGGGGCAAATCTGTCTTAAGGACAAAGTGTCACACACTTGACTTGGTTTTTTATTTTTCCATTCGGTTTGAGAAAATAAATTCTGTAAGTTATTTATTTTATTTTGTTTGATTTAGTTTCAATTTATTTTATTTACACAGAAGATTGGTCCAACAATCTTAAGACAAATTTGAGTTATTCTGTTTACAGAATTTTTCGTTTGTTCCCTTTTCTCTTTCTTGTTCTTACAAAAATTATTTTATGTGGATTTACAAAATAATATTCTGGTTGGAAAAATAAATAGTGATTATATGCCATTTGACAGATAGTAGTAATATACTGTCTATTTTCTTTGACAACTAGTAGCAATATACTGGTGTCATTAACAATTCAGAATATTTATTTGTGAAATTTTATCAGAAATTAATTTTGGTTTTTAGAAATTATTTTCTAAGTGTTCATTAATTAAAATTCTGTTTCAGTTTTTTAATTATTGAAGTGTTACAAAAATTTAATTTTCTGTGTGGAATTAATGTGGTTAAATAAAATTTTATTTTATTTCCAAATTAATTAGAAAAAAATAAAAGTTACATTCTTGTTTCTTTTATTTTTACAGAATTTAATTTTGTGAATTTGGTATAATTTTCTGTGCAGTGTAAATTGTAATTATAATTTTGTTTTATAATTTAGAATTGATGGTTACTGAAACTAATGTCCAAACAAGTACTAGTGTAGTGGCTGTAATTGTGCCAACCCCCTTTCCGGTTGTGACAGTACTAGTAAATCACAGTGAGAAGCCAAAGAAGTTCTCAGGAACTGATTTTAAAATATGGCAACAGAAAATGTTGTTCTATCTTACAACTTTGAACCTGGCTCGTTTTCTCCGTGAAGATGCTCCTATTTTGAAAGAGGATGAAACCGACTGGAAAGTGGTTGCTGCGGTCGATGTCTGGAAACATACTGATTTCCTTTGCCGGAACTATATCTTGAACGGACTTGATAACACATTATACAACGTCTACAGTCCTATCAAGACAGCAAAGGAACTTTGGGAGTCTTTGGAGAAAAAATACAAAATGGAAGATGCCGGCTCAAAGAAATTTGTGGTTGGCAAATTCCTGGACTTTGTGATGGTTTATTCTAAAACTGTGATCAGCTAAGTTCAAGATCTCTAACTCATTCTGTATGACATTCACGCAGAAGGCATGTCTCTCAGTAAATACTTCCAAGTTGCAGCCTTAATTGAAAAATTACCACAAGGTTGGAAGGATTTCAAAAACTACCTCAAACATAAGCGCAAAGAAATGTCTTTAGAAGAATTAATTGTGCGTTTGAGGATTGAGGAGGACAACCGCAATTCTGAAAAGCGGGCTAGTAAGCATCCTATGGAGTCTAAGGCAAATGTGGTGGAACATACTCCAAAAGCAAAGAAACGAAAGTTTTCTGGAGAAAGTTCATCACAAGGCTCTAAAAAAGAGGAAATTAAGAAGTATAAGTTAAATGACAAGTGTTACATTTGTGACAAAGAGGGACATCGGGCCAAAGATTGCCGTAGCAAAGGCAAAAGCAAAAGAAGAACAAGCAAGAAACCTGCTCAAGCCCATATGACCAAAGTGGATAATATTTCCAATAGTGTAGATGACATCAATCTTTCTGCAGTTGTTTTTGAGGCAAATCTTGTCAGAAATCCTAAAGAATGGTGGGTGGACACTGGTGCTACTCGCCACATTTGTGCCAACAAAAAGATGTTCACATCTTATTCTATAGTGGACAATGGTGAACAACTTTTTATGGGCAACTCCTCAACTTCTAAAGTTGAAGGACAAGGGAAGATTGTTTTCAAGATGACATATGGAAAGGAACTTACTCTTAACAATGTACTGCATGTACCAGACATTCACAAGAATCTTGTTTCCGGATCTTTGTTGAGTAAGAATATGTTTAGGCTAGTATTTGAGAGTGATAAATTTGTACTTATTAAAAATAGGATGTATGTAGGAAAAAGGTTACATGACTGATGGCCTTTTCAAGATGAATGTAATGACCGTTGTACCCTCAGTTATTAATAAAAATACATCTTCTTCTTATTTGCTTGAGTCTTCAAATTTATGGCATGGTAGACTAGGATATGCCAATTATGGATCTTTACGTAGATTAATTAATATGGAATGTTTACCAAAATTTGACATTGATTCAAATCATAAATGTGAAATTTGCATTGAGGCAAAATTATCCAAAACTTTTTTTCATTCAATTGAAAGAAGTTTGGAACCACTTGAATTAATTCATAGTAACATTTGTGATTTTAAATCAATTCAAACAAGAGGTGGGAAAAAGTATTTTATCACTTTTATAGATGACTATGCTAGATATAGTTATGTTTATTTAATTCGAACGAAGGATGAAGCTTTGGAAACTTTCATTCAATATAAGAATGAAGTTAAAAATCAACTTGGTAAGAAAATCAAAAAACTAAGAAGTGATAAAGGTGGTGAATATGAATCACCTTTTGGTGAGTTTTGTAAAGAACATGGAATAATTTATCAAACCACCGCTCCTTACTCACCTCAGCAAAATGGAATTGCTGAAAGGAAAAATAGGATTTTAAAAGAAATGATGAATGTCATGTTAATAAGTTCTGGATTACCTCAGAACTTGTGGGGGGAAGCAATACGTTTTGCAAATTATATTTTAAATAAAGTACCCCGAAAGAAAGTGAATCAAACACTTTATGAAATGTGGCATGGGAGAGTACCATCCTACAAATACTTGAAAGTGTTGGAGTGTTTGGCTAAAGTGGCTATTCCTAATCCTAAAAAGACTAAGATAGGTCTGTAAACGCGTCCTTAGGCCTCATGCTACAGTTCGGACTCAAATTGTCCCGGTTCTGAATCTAGTCCCACAAAGTGCAATGCAAGACCGATAAATCACCAAAGAGTCCAAATCCGGCAAATCGTTTTGGAAAATTGATTTTTGTAAAGAAGTGACAAACATGGACTGCTTTGCCAGATACAGAGTCGCCACCTAAATATTTTATTTTTGGGGAAATTTAGGAAACCCTAACTCGTTGTCTAAGGCCATGTGTCCATCATCACCAAAGTTGCCTCGACTCGGGAACTTGGGTACGATTGGGGAAGGTCAGCTATGAGCACCCCCGCTCGCCCGATCAAAGATCGGCCACTACTAAACATGATATCTTGTTTTTGAGAACACATGCGTTCTTATTCCGGTTAATCAGCTAGAATTACTATGTGATGCGCACAATACACAAGTATAGACTAGATCGCCTAATTTGGAACAAAGCATCACATATCCGTTTGTTTGGAAATGGTTTGAAGTTTGCTACTCGTAAGTAGGCTAAAATGCGGATTTCAATGAATTGTTCCAATTCAAGTGATCCAACCTTCACCCACAGGCATTCAAGCAATTATATCAACCTCATGGCAAGCATGCTGTTATGGCAAAACTCACACTCATGCAAGAATGCTAAAGCATAAACACTTACAGTGTACTCCGAGCCAAACAAAAACTAGTTAGTAATCAATGCATGATTCTAGTTCATGTTAAGATGGCTAATGCAACGCATGCAAAATGCAACTAGAAATAGGCTCGGCTATCCTAAAATGGCATATAAGATGCGGCAATTGATACATGTATTCAACTTGGAATTGAAATACGATACAATTAGTATGATGCGCCGAGCTCGGTGCATGCAAGATAGATGAATGGATGCAAACATGCAGGCATAAGTATGCAAGACAAATAAATGGATGCAAACATACAAAGCATAAGTATGCTAATTGAAACATGACCTAAAACTAACCAACAAAAGCAAGTAAGTAAAAGGGAGAAAGAAATTGAGGTTTGAAGACATGCACACACGCACGCACGCACACTTATTACAAAATTGGCCCTCTCAACGGAGGGTCCAAATAAATAATACATGCCGGCTAATTAACTAACTAACAAGCTAATTAATTATTACATAACCAAATTGAATAACTAGCTACAACTAATTATTACAACACTTAATTAATTAACAAATTAATTAACTACAAATGAAAAGCAACAAATAAAGCCGCTCCAGCTCTGTTCACAGAAGCAGAAGGGTATGCATGCTTGTATTCGGTTTCTCGCCTCGAAACGCTCTCCAATTGTTCTTTAGAGGCTCTGTCTGCAGGGCGTTCTCAAGGAATTCCTGCTGAACCTTACCAAAAACATGCCGAGTGCATCTGGCTCATCGCTATAGGGAGCCACTGGACCAAAAAATAAAGTGCTGCCAACAACAAGGCATCACGCCACCATCGATGTGCTAGGGACACCAAGTCTAAAGACAAAGACAAACAGAGAAAATGAAGGGTCTCCCAAGGGTATGTACGCACTATGCCACCCGATATCACCTCAAAACATCAAGGGAGAGGCATAGTCGGATCCACAACCATCAATCACGCATCCCGATGCATGATGGCTAAAGATCCAACTTGTACAAATCAATATGAAATGAATGCACAAGAAAATCACATAAGTGCCTAGAACTCTATCATGGATCATCAAGAGCGTCGGCGACCGAGAATTGAGATACGTTTCATCACTTGAAGTATGAAACGCCCCTCATTCCTTGTGCTCGGATTAACACTTTAATCCAAACGACAATGCAAAGCAAGCATGGCAAACATGCAATCTGACTTAAGCATGCAAACATGCAATGTAATAACCCGAGCATGCAACAGGCATATCAGCATGATGTGAGGTAACAGCCTTGAACAACATGATAAAATGCAACATGAACATACAAACATGCAAGGCATGTGAAGGCGGACAAGTATGCTACAACATATGAAGTGGGACAAGCATGTGACAACATGGTAAGATGGGCTTACACTAAAGATGGATAGGCCTTAGCCATGCCTAAAATCAGTGGCCAAAAGTGATGAATTGATAACATGAAAAACATGAAAAGGCAAGGCAAACATGCATGCCAATTGGCTCAAGGATTAAGGCACAAAGATGCAACTCTTAAGCACACTTAAAGGGTGACAAGCATGGAAGTATGACAATACTACATCCTCTGAAATCTCATGTAAATTGATGCCAAATCAACTAAACAAAGGGATTTAAGCCATGGCCATGCAAGTTATAGCGATCTCGGGTTTTATCCCTTGTTGTACAGTGATCCGGACTTGTGTATGTGGATGTTAACAGTTGTTTAAATCTTGTTTACGTCCTTTCATACTTTGTATTTGAGTTATAGGATGTGTTGGGCAGGTTTGTTACAGGTTGGTTATGTTTGGGAGCAAATGGTTGCTGTCAAGAATTTTGGTCCTTCGCTCGAGCGAGCTCTTTGTTTTGGATCCTTCGCTCGAGCCAGGGTTTTGTCGCTCGAGTGAGAGTCGAGTTTTGTGTTTGGTGGATCGAGCGAGAAGTCTTGCGCTCGAGCATGTATCTGCATCTCATTTTGACCTGAGAGCTATGTTTCTTGGCTCGAGCGAGCGAGGTATATGTTTTGAGTTTCTTCGCTCAAGTGAGAATTTTGTCGCTCGAGCGTACTTCTGGGTTGCAGACTTGAAGTTTCGAGTTGTTGGCTCGAGCGAGAATTTCTTTGCTCGAGCGAGTATTCTTTGTGTCTGGTCGCTCGAGCGACCAATCCTTCGCTCGAGCGACCAATCCTTCGCTCGAGCGAGCCTGTTATATATCAGATCGCAGCAGCAGATTAAACATCACTTTTTCATCCCTTTTTCTTTTTCAAACCCTAGATCCGAGACCTCTCTCTCTAGACTAGTCTTCTCTCTAGGATTTCATCTCCCTCTAGTGTGAATCTATCCTAGGTCCTTTGTTAAAAAGATAGAGGGTGACTTGGGCTTCGTTCTAATCTGAAAAACTTGGGATTTGGAGCATGTTGGTCTTTGGTCTTCATCTCCGTTTGAGCTCAAACTTCGAGGTAGGGATACCCTACTCCTCTTTATGAGCTTTGTCTTTGAATTTTGGTATTTTGATATGTTGGAGGTTGTTGTGTAATTATGGAAAAGTTTGGGTCATTTGTGTAATTTTACAAAAGTTGGGGTTTTTGTTTATATAAACCTATATGCATGTTTAGCATAGAGAAATGAGATCAATATTGGATTATTAGTGAAAATGGAACCTTAGGGTTGTGATGTTAATTATGGGAAATGTCCTAACTACATTGATAAATTAATTGGTATAATTAATTTGAAGAAAAGAGGAATTGAATTGAAAATGTTGGAATTGGATGTGTATGGGATTAAAGGGTGTAGTTAGATTCATCCATCGCTCACCTAGTTGAAATGTTAATTATATATCCATTTTCTGCATTTATTTTCGGTATAGAAATAACTGCTTTGGGCTATCGGTGGAGGATAGTCTTGATTGTTGTAGACAATGCATGATGATCAGGCAAACTAAAACTAATCGATTGAGTATGCCATCGAATATAGCGACTGGAATAATACCTTAACTTTATGTATTGGTTGATTGTATATGATCTATGTTTATATACATGTGTTGTGTAGAAGGAGATTGGGGATGTACTCTACGGTTTAGGGGAAGAGAAGGGATGGACCTCTAAACCGGATTTTGTGTGACATTGATACAGCACTAAAATGTGTATCAAGTGTTGATTATGGAAGTGTTCGAATTGATTTGATATAGCACTGTAACAAGCCCGCGAGGGACCTCGGCTACAGTTCGGACTCCCTTTTTTTGTTTGTTGCGATTCTGAATCTGAACCAAAGAGTCCAACTCTGGCAAATCGTTTTGAGAAAAACAGATTTTGAAAAGAAGTGCCAAACATGGACTGCTTTGCCAGATACAGAGTCGCCACCTAAATATTTTTTAAAATGGGAAATTTAGGAAACCCGACTTCGGTCTTAAGGCCACGCGGTCCGTCATCACCAAAGTTGTCTTGGCTCGGGAGCTTGGGTATGATCGGGGAAGGTCAGCTATGAGCACCCCCTTTCGCCCGGTCTGACGACCGGCCTCTACTAACCATGATATCCGATTTTGAAAACGTTATGTAATCTTATTCCGGTTATTAGCCTAGAATTACTATGTTATGCGCACAGCAAACAAGTATAGACTAGATTGCTTAATTTGGAAACAAGCATTGCATATCCGTTTGTTTTGAAAAGCGCTTTGGAATTTGCTACTCGCAAGTAGGTTAAAACACGGATTTCAATGAGTTTTTCCAACTCAAACAATCCAACCTTCACCCAGTGCATTCGCTTTATCTCATATAAGCACTTAGCCACATGGTAATCATGCTGTTATGGCAACATTCACACGCATGCGATATGCTAAAGCGAAAAAACTCACCTAGTACTCCAAGCCAAAACAGAAACTAGTTAGTAATCATATGCATGGTCCTAGTTCATGTTAAGTGGCTAATGCAACACAAGCAAGGGTGTAATCTAGACAGGCTCGGCTATCCTAAGCATGGCATGTGAAATGCTACAAGTAACAAGTATTCAATTTGGAAATTGAAATACAATGCAGTTAGCGTGATGTACCGAGCCCGGTGCATGTAAGACAAATGTATGGATGCACGCATGCTATCATACTGTATGCTAATTTAAATATGCCCTAATCTACCATCGTAAGCAGGTAAATAAAAGGGAAGAAAGAAGTGGGGGTTGGAATGCATACACACACACACCCACCCTTATTACAAATTCGCCCTCGCTCGGAGGGACCAAATAAATATTACAGTCCAAACAATAAATAAATAAATTATTACAAAATTTCTAATTATCAAATTAAATCCAATATAAAAAGAAAGGGGCCTCAGCCCTACCTCGGGATGCGCGAATGATGCATGCTTGATCCAACTTGCCCGGAAGACCCGCACATGCCATCAAGGTTTCGCTTTTATCGCCTGCTTTCTCCAAAACCGCCAAAGTCCTGTATACCTTCCTTGTATGTCACGCACACTATCGGTCGGAGGAAATGCCCACCGCCATCTAAAATATCTACCGCTGTCCATGAGATTATCGGCCATGCATCGATGGCCGGTCGGACTCTATATCACGGTCGGCGTAAAATTCTCGCAAAAGACAGCTTTTGACAAAGAATAAAGAGACAGCAAAGGCATGACATGGAGTTTTGAGCAAATGTAAGCATGGCTATGCTCCCTGTCATGTGTTAGACTCAAGAGAGCATAGCCGTCGACCCTCGGGCCATCAATGATGCATATTGGTGCATGATGGCCTAAAAGGCCAAGTTTGCATTTTAATGGAAATGTATGCAACACACAAATGAAGACCAGGGCTCTATCATGTATTGGTCAAGGGCCTCGATGACCGAGAGTTGGGACAAGTTGCATCACTTGTGGTATGAACTCCTCTCAACCCTCACACTTGGTTTGACACCCCAAACCAAGTAATACAATGCATGTTATGCAAGCATGGCTCCACAATGCAACCTAATACTAAAATGCAAACATGCCAAATGTAATGCAACATGCAAGGTGCAAATGCAATGCAAACATGGACAATTTAGGCAATAGGATTAGCATGTGGCAAGACCATATTAATCAAACATGCAACAAGCATTAGACAAATGTGCAATGGTGGACTTAAACCATGATGGGACAGACCTCAATCCACCCCAAAACAGTGGCCAAAAGTGCCCCAAAAGGTGGGCAAATGTCCAAGCCAACATGCAACCATAAAGGCCTAAAGCTAAGGCACAAAGTGGAGCATTCCACTACCTACTAAAATGATCACTCATGGCATATATTAGGCAAATAAAAACAGAATTCTAGCATGCAAAAATACACCCAAACCCTCTGATATGATAGCCCCAAAATACCTCAAATACACAAACATGCACAAGGCCTATTTCAAGGCACAAAAGAACAACCTTCCAAAGCATGAAAGTGATGACCAATGCAAGCATATGAGCATGATTTAGGGATTGAAATATAGCCTACAATGATGCCAAATCATGAGAAAAAAAAAAAAACTAAGTTAAGCATGCTAGTGATCTACACAACCAAGGCTTACAAGCCAAAATGCAAAGCCATTATACCAAGCATGCCAAACATGGCAAAATCAAGGCTCACAAACTTAAACATGGCAAAATGATGCTAATATCTTCATGGAGTTATGCTAATACATGCAAGAAACATGGCCTAAACACAAGATGCATTTCTATGCCAAATAGAGGAATGCAAAGCAAGTATAAGGTGAATGCATAGGACCAACAAAACACCATTAGAAAGAGACAAAATATGATCCAAAACACCTAAAAAAAGCTCTGAAATGGCGCCAAAAACAAGCAAGCATGCATGTTGCCCTTTAAGCCAAAAACAAAGGCAAAAGAGGGACAAAGGGGAGAGGGGTGTCCCTCCCCTATACAAGACTTCAAACCACCTTCCTCACTACTAAAAACCCACTGGTTTTCAGTGATGAGAGGACCCAAAACAACAAGGCAAATAAGGCCTCAAGAAAAGGCACCAAAGAGGCCAAAATAAGGCCTAAGAGGGTGAGTTTGCACTCAAACCACAAAGTGACCTTAATGAAAGTTCAAAAGCAAGAAAATATAAGACTTTTTTATGTTATACACAAAGATAAAAACAGTAAGCAAAACAGGTAAAAACTTGTTGCAAAAATGGGGAAACTAAAGCAAAGTGCTCGCCCTTGAAGAACACCTCAAGAACAGATGATCCAGCCCTCTTCTTCTGATAAAAAACAGTCCAAAATCTCAGCAAACAACCCTCCAAGCCTCCCAATCTCGAGCTAAGGTGTAATGGTGTGTGTATTAGTGCAAAAGTAAGGTAAAACCACACTTTTAGGCCTAAAAACACACACACAAGAGGAGAGCGAGGGAAAATCTAGAGAGAGGAGATATATGGGAGATACATAGATACACAAGCTCTGGTTTTTTTTGATGAAAATGGCTAACCTCCAACAAAGGGAGAGAGATGGTGCTTATATAGGCAAAAAACAAGGCTCAAGGCTTCTCCAAGGAGCTAACTAAAAGGGGCAAAGGGTGCAAAGGGGTCTTGGCTTCTTGGGGAAGCTAAGACAACTGGCCAAGCTTCTCCAAGAAGCTTGGCCAAAGGGGTCAACTTTCTAGAAGGTTTGGGGGTTCAAAGGTGCAAAAAGGTCACTCACATGCACAGGGATGAGTGATGGTGTATTCCAGCTGGCAGAGCTGGCATGCACAATGCCTCAGGGGTGCAAAGGGTGCACGCCGGCCACCAAAAGGGGTCATCGGCACAATAAAGTGCCGGTCGGCTAAACATAGTGCCGACCGGCCATTGTTTTTAAGAAAACACTGCCGGTGGTACACATGTGCGGCCGGTGATGATAGGAGAGGGCCGGTGTGGGGATGGCTAATAAGCCATTCCTCGCCTCTTCCAAGGCAAAACACAAGTGTTTGGTGCAAAACCAGACACAAAGCGGTCGAAGTTCGGAGATCCCGAGGCAGGCCAGAGTCGAGACCTTCGAACTCCAAACGAACACAAACATGGATAATCACCGAGTGTTCAAACGGTGACGTCCAAGTCTTGAGGACGGTCAAAAATGGGGTGTCTACAGTTGCCCCTCTTTGACAGAACTCGAAAGTCATAACAATGACGGGAGTGAATGTCAATGCCCAGAGACGACCCATTTTTGACAAGGCTGAAGACTTGGACAAACATGCAAGATAAACAAGGTATGCGCCCGAAGGCAGGGGCAAAATGCAACTGAAAATGCAAGAAGCCGAGCATAACTTATGATCATGCAAAGAAAGCTGTAACGAAGCACACATGCAACAGTTTTAAGCTAGCATACACCAAGCTACACTACAATGCAGAAGGGATGTAAGAGAATTATGCAATTCTCAATACGTCTCACTCGGAGGATACAATACCTGTGCGGTTCGTCCGGTTGCACCGGCCTCAAATGAGCCGTACATACAATATTGTGCCTGTAAAGAGAACAAACTTAACAGGGACAATGTCGTTAGTAACATGCGTGACAAAGCAATCGAAAGTGCGCGACAACGCACGTAGTGTGTATAGAAAAAATAGCGGGATTGAACACATGTGAGTAAAGCTATGCACGTATGCAAGCAATGTGTATAGATAGAGAACTTGAACACATGTGAGTAAAGCAATGCACACATGCACGCAATGTGTATATAAAAGGAACTTGAACACATGTAAGTAAAGCAATGCACGCATGCACGCAATGTGTATATAAAGGAACTTGAACACATGTAAGTAAAGCAATGCACGCATGCACGCAATGTGTATATAAAGGAACTTGAACACATGTAAGTGAAGCAATGCACGCATGCACGCAATGTGTATATAAAAGGAACTTGAACACATGTAAGTAAAGCAATGCACGCATGCACGCAATGTGTATATAAAAGGAACTTGAACACATGTAAGTGAAGCAATGCACGCATGCACGCAATGTGTATATAAAGGAACTTGAACACATGTAACTAAAGCAATGCACGCATGCATGCAATGTGTATATAAAGGAACTTGAACACATGTAAGTGAAGCAATGCACGCATGCATGCAATGTGTATATAAAAGGAACTTGAACACATATAACTAAAGCAATGCACGCATGCACGCAATGTGTATATAAACGAACTTGAACACATGTAAGTAAAGCAATGCACGCAATGTGTATATAAAGGAACTTGAACACATGTAAGTAAAGCAATGCACGCATGCACGCAACGTGTATATAAAGGAACTTGAACACATGTAAGTAAAGCAATGCACGCATGCACGCAAGGTGTATATAAAGAAACTTGAACACATGTAAGTAAAGCAATGCACGCATGCACACAATGTGTATATAAAGGAACTTGAACACATGTAAGTGAAACAATGCACGCATGCACGCAATGTGTATATAAAAGGAACTTAAACACATGTAAGTAAAGCAATGCACGCATGCACGCAATGTGTATATAAAGGAACTTGAACACATGTAAATAAAGCAATGCACGCATGCACGCAATGTGTATATAAAGGAACTTGAACACATGTAAGTAAAGCAATGCACGCATGCACGCAATGTGTATATAAAAGGAACTTGAAATTGAACCTGGCAAAACATGATGCTGAAATGCAACGTACTGCAACACAGTATGATTGAAATGATTTATGGAATTCACAAGATATAAAAGGATACAGGAAGGAGCGTCCTTCGCATGTACCGAGCATCGCTCACAAAAGTCATGGCCTGAGGTCAACTCGAAGGTCCACTTGCATTCTGACAGTGCATTTTCTTGTATTGCCTTGAGTGATGAAGATGCCAAACCACACAATTGACCCGAACAAGGGTGCGAAAGGTACAATGATCATGCGAGGGAGGTTATCGGTATCCATTCCTGCACCTCGCTACCCTATTATTCTCCTGCTTTACTTTCCTTTTATTAGGAGTTTAAGCATTGCATTGCCTCAGGCAGGTCCTATTTTTTGAAATCGCATATTTTTCTTCTTTTTTTTTTTTTAGAAATACATGACGGAAATGAAACAGCTATTTGTTCAAAAGGTGTTGCATTTGCACGTTCTACGCATCACATCGCAAGGCATCACATGACAATGTGACCGAAATTGACACTGTGTTTTGAAAACGAAGCATCGCATCGTAATAATCAGGTAGTGAACCAATTACAATTCGATAAGCAAAACAGAGGGACTCGTTATGACCAAGCAGGTGCGAGTATAACTCGATAAACAGTACAAAGACTTAAAGAGAGTGAAATACAACTCGATAAGCAAATATACAACAACTCGATAAACAAATGGGCGCGCCCTCGTGAGAATTAATCACTGGAGGGTATTGAAAATGGTGGGATTCCCCAACTTCTTAGCATAAACAGCTCAGAGGACAAGGGGGAGAACCACCGGCCCAACAGAAAGGCCGTCGGACGTGAGGAAAGGCCATCGGCCGAAAAATTGATCCATCGGCCAAAACAAATGGCCGGTTGGCAATCTATTTGGCCGGTCGGCCAAGAATGGAAGGAACCAAAGAATGTCGACACCGCCCTCCATTCAACCTTATCTCCTACAAAGACCCCACCAGAAGTTTTCTTCATTTCCACTCTGATTTACTCAAAATGGAAGAATTCCTTGCCCAAAATCTCGCAACTTGGATTAACAACTTGGATGGCTCGGAAAAGCTGAATTTCTGGGCCTTCGGCATAAACGCACTATTCACTTTGCATCGTACTCCGCTGCATTTTCCATTTCTTCATGCCGCGGTAAGGTTTTGGAATCCAGTGACACACGTCTTCAGCTTTAGCGGGCAAGAGGTGTGTCCTACCTTCGAAGATTTCCAAGCTCTAATGGAATCTGAGCGTAATGAAGAGATTTTGCCCCAACTTCGTTTTGGCCATGCCCAAGTCTTAGGGCAAATGTGTGGGCTCTCAATACCCGATGCTCGTTCTCTGATTTGTGATGGGATGCTGGATGTTCCGAGCTTGGTTTGCCGTTTTTCTGAGACTAGTGATCGCGGTGACCATTACTGGCAAGGCTTCCGGCGACATGCCCTCTGTTTGTGCATGCTATCTCATTTTCTGTTTGTCTCAGGTTCCGGAGGGTCTAGTGTCCGGTTGATTGAGGTTGCCCAAGGCTTGAAGGAGGGCAAGAGTCAGATTGCCATGATTCTCGCCGAGACGCTTCGGGCTTAGACGCCTTTTATCGTCGAGAGACGACCAGATTAGCAGGGGGTCCACTATTACTGCAGGTAATGTTTCCCTCCCAATCTCCCATATATGTTTGCTCACATCACTCGGCCCTCAAGCTCGGGTTTCCTCACAAAAACCCTTTTCTCACTTTTCCCTCTCATCGTACATCTCTCTATTCTTTATTCTCTCATTTTTCATCCCTCCCTGTATGGTTGATGGATAAACCGCAGTTGTGGACTCTTGCCCATTTTACTCACCATGTTACTTCTTCAGCAAAGCCTAGTTGACGCCCTTGATGAGGGTTGGTGGTTCAATGGATGTGCGCTTTGTCCGCAGATCAGATTGCTTGGCGGTGCCCTTGGCTCAATCTCCAGAATGAGCTACATCATGACCCACAACCCGGATCCAATTGATTGGCTTGACTCACTATGTCTTCTACTTTCCATTCCAGATCCTCGCCAGCCTCGGTCATGATCGACTTGCTCACCGAAGGGATAGAGTACCCGGCTACATTCCCGATTCGAGGCGCACAGTTGGCCCAATATGCCACAGCATGGAGGACGAGAGAACTCCTGGCCCCCGCTCCCACTTTCAATTGCACTTTGTCTGATGAGTGCTTGGATTGGCTTAATGAAGAGGCACAGGAAGGGCCCACTTTGGCATCAGAGGCTTCAACCAGCTCTAGGAGGGGGCGCAGGGACATTTGACTTGACCATGCCCCGAATTTATTGCTTTATTAGTACTTTCAAGTTTTCTTTGTGAGTGTAATAAAAAGCAACTTCAATCGTATGTAAGAGCAAGAGAACTCTGTATTGAAATCAATGAAATTGAAGGTTGTGGTACTGAAAATTTTCCGTTTTGGTCCAGAAATGGTCTTAGTTGTAAAAAGATTTATTTGAACAAAATCACCTTTATTAAAACTTTTCAAAACTATTTTCAGTATGGATCAGAACTAGACACGCCTGAGATCTGTCACTGAGATGCACAACCCTGGATCCTAGCAACTGGAAAGTTGCCCCTTGTTTGAACGGTACCACGCATCAGACAAAGAACGGAAAGTTGCCCCTAGTCCGAATGGCATCAGATCGAGATTGCGATAAACGCCGATGGACAAAGATGACCGAGATGATCAAATGGACAAAGTTGATCGGGGAAAAGTTTTATGGTCAACTTCGGGATGAAGTTGCCACGATCCCAAAGATGGGAATCAAGCCTTACGAGTTCAGCTTGGGTTCACTCGAGTATTTTCACTCTCCTTTTGCGCCTAACTTTTGCCAAGGCCGCCTTTTTGCGTGTTTTCAACCTTGCGAGCTCAGCTTTTATATTTTCTAATTTTTTGTGCTCAATTTTGCTCTAGGTCGCCTTTTCGGTTTTCGCCCAGCGAGCCTCTCAGGGTAATATTTCTTCAACTTGTCCATGTTGATCGGTTGGGAGAACTCTAGGCCATCTAGGTCCATCGTAACCACACTCCACCGACCAGATAGACTTGATGATATAGGGACCACCAATTGGGTCCGAACTTGCCCCTTAGGTCGTGGATGGGAGCTCGTTGTCTTTGAGTACCAAATCTCCTTCCTTCAAATTCTCGACTTAACCTTCTTGTTGAAAGCCCTGCAATTTCTGCTGATATCCTTGGACATGGTATAGTGCTTTTAATCTCCTCTCATCAAAGAGCATGAGTTCTTCGACCGCTTCACGCTAATCTACCTCGGCTATTTAACACTCACCAATACTGTGAAGACGAACCTCAATCTCTATAGGTAGAACGGCCTCCATCCCATAAACCAAGGAATACGGAGTCGCCCAGAGAAGTTCTAATTGAAGTTCGGTAGTCCCAGAGCAAACGGCAACTTATCCGCCAATCCCTAGGTTTTCACCATCTTCGCAATATGTGTTTGATGTTCTTGTTGGCGGCCTCAATCGCCCGCTGGTCTGCGTCGATATGTGGACGACTTATGAAAAGCCACATTGTATTTCTCCAACAAATCAATCACCTCTTTCTTGAAGTGGGAACCATTGTCCAAATGATCTCGCTCGACTCCATAACGGCAGATAATGTTGTTTCGATAAACTTTATGACATGCGAAGCCTTCAAGACCGCATAAGATTGGGCCTCGACCCACTTCGTAAGTAATCTATTGCTACCAAGATAAACTCATGCCCATTCGACCTCTTCTGTAATGTTTCAATCACATCAATTCTCCAAACCGAAAATGGCCATGGCGACGCCATGTTGTACAATTTTGACGGCGGATGTTCATGCGATTTGCATGGATCTCGCATTTGTGGCATCGCCGAACAAAGCCGATACAATCTTCCTCCATGGTAGACCAAGAGTAACCCCGCTCGAAGATCTTCCGTACAACATTACCCCATTCATATGTGCCCCACATTCTCCTCCATGGATGGCCTCCATCAGCGCTTCGACTCTTCACTTCTACACACAACTTGTGCATTCTCAGTGACCTCTTTTGTACAATTTACCCCGCAGATGATAAACCGAATACCATTCTTCCGATTGCCCTTTTGTCCTGGCATTTGCCCTCGTGGGTACGCCTCCTTTCCAAGAAGTTCCATATGTTGTAATACCAGGGTTGTTGTCCTCGCACTTCATCTATGGCGTAGATTGACTCGTAGCAGTGCAAATTTCGTCAATAATGACGGACGATCCGACTCCAGATGGGATGTCTATCATGGAAGATAGAGTTGCTAACGAATCTGCGAACTCGTTGTTCTCTCTTACTAGGTGAGTGAAATTTAACTTCTCAAACCGAGGAATTAACAAATCCAAGGTCCGTGGTAAATTATCATCTTTTCCTCCTTGACTTTCCAGCCTCCTTTTCACCGAGACACAACAAGGTTCGAGTCCCCAACGACGTCCAATTGCCTTGCCCCTAGTTCTAGGGTCGCTTCTAGACCCAAGCAATACATGCCTCATACTCGCCTCATTGTTCGAGACTTTGAACCGCTTGAATGCTAAAGGGATACGGAATCGCCAGCGCCATCAAGAACACCCCTATCCCATACCGCATCGATTTGACGCCCGTCAAGTACATCGCCCAAGTTTCATCTTCGATGTGCGTAATAGCTTCATCTCGAATAGGTACTCAACCGCTTCATCCCTTCAACCGGTGGTCAAGAAGGAACTCGCTATCGCTCTCCCTTTTACCGACTTGCGTCACATACTTGAGATCAAATTCGAGAGCAACAAGCCTAACGAGCTAGCCTACCCGTAAGTGCCGGTTTCTAAAAGATATTTGATGGGATCGAGTCGTGAAACCAATATTACAGAGTGAGCTAACAGTAGTGCCAGCCTTCCGGTAGCCCATACCAAGGCCAAACAAGCCTTCTCCAGTGGAGTGTAGCGGGTCTCGTAATCCAGCATCTTCTTGCTCAGATAGTAGATGACCCTTTCTACTTTATCTTCCGACTCTTGTGCGAGCATGCAGCCCATTGTAGTCTCGGTTACTGACAGGTACAATATCAACGGTTTCCCCAGCTTTGGTGGTGACAACACGGGCGGATTCTGTAGATACTCTTTAATCTGTTCAAATGCAGCTTGGCATCGGCCGTCCCATTAGAACTTCTTTCCTTTCTTCAGAAGACCAAAAAGTGGTTCACAAGTTAAGGTTAGTTTTGAGATAAACCGCCTTATGAATTGCACTTTACCCAGAAAGCCTCGCACCTCCTTTTCAGTCATTGGTGGTGGCATTTCTAAGATGGCCTTGATTTTGGAAGGGTCGACTTCGATGCCCCTTTGTGTAATCAGAAATCCCAGCATTTTTCCCGCTGTAACACCAAACGTACACTTCTGAGGATTCAGCCGCAGCCGAAATTCTCTGATCCTTTGGAAAAACTTTTGCAAGGCGGTGTAGTGGCCCTCTCTTTCTTTGGACTTGACAATCATGTCGTCCACGTACACCTCGACCTCTTTATGGATCATGTCATGTAATATTGTGGTTGCAGCCCGTTGATATGTAGCCCCAGCGTTCTTCAACCCAAATGGCATCACTCTGTAGCAATATGTACCCCACGGGGTGGTAAAAGCGCTTTTCGGCCTTCGGGTGCCATTACTATCTGATTATAACCTGAGAAGCCATCCATAAACGAAAGCAAAGCATGCCCGTGGAAATCTACCAACTCGC
This sequence comes from Camellia lanceoleosa, assembly GCA_025200525.1. Taxonomy (NCBI): domain Eukaryota; kingdom Viridiplantae; phylum Streptophyta; class Magnoliopsida; order Ericales; family Theaceae; genus Camellia; species Camellia lanceoleosa. The sequence continues at coordinate 389,469 of JANUSC010000032.1, forward strand.
CGATATGCGGTAAGGAAAGTCATCCTTGACCGCTCGCTCAAATCCTCGAATCCACACATACCCGGATTCGCCATCCTTCTTCTAAGATCGAACAATGTTGGCCAACCAAGTCGGGTATTCGGATACCAGCAGAAGCTCGCCAATCCGCTTGGTGACCTCTTCCTTGATCTTAATGGCCCAATCAGGCGGATCCTTCGAAGTTTCGCTTGATAGGTCGAGCCTCGGGTCAAGAGGATCCGGTCAGATAATCTCAGATCGATTCTGCATGTCTTCGTAGGACCACGCGAAAACATCTTTGAAATCTTTTAATAAAGCGACTAAGCGCCGCGTTCCTCGAAGACAACGTGGACCCGATCCGACCACCATGGTCCTTCTCAAGACTAATGTTCACGGTAGTGATTTCATCAATTAAGGGTTTAACAAACCTCTCCGCTCTTGTTCAATTAGTCGTTGCAAAACCGAGGAATTTCGCCTCGCTGCTTTCATCAAAATTTTGAAAGTCCCGATTTAAGCAATAAATCAAAGGCACGTAAAAGTACTCTAAACCACATTTACCTCGTTCTCATTAGATACTTCCAAACCGCCCAATTCTTCTCATAACAGACTCAAAAGAGAAAGAAAAGACGACCGACAGATCGTGGCATCCGGTTATCACCCCAGAATACCAGACTTCAGACGAAGCCGAACTCGATTCGACTCACAAGACTCGTGGAATCAGATTCCGGCCACTACGACCGGTCTTTGCTCGAAATCCTCTTGGTCCGCCAGACGAGAGAGGGTGCGATGGATGCATCCTAAATGTTTGCAAGTAGGCCCGCAGCCGTTTCATCTCCGATTATGGACACCGAGGAGTCATCCTGCAGCACAACCGGGTCGATCAAGGATCTGAAAGTAGACATGCCAAGCTACCCCATTTCAAACTCGTGTCCGCAGGCTCTAATTCTTTGCTATGCTCAACTCAATCTGTTGGGTCTGCTCGCTTCCAAAGAACATCATCCCCGCCCAAATAATCAGAGGTCAAAGAAAATTTCAACCCCGCACGCTTCTTCTCTGCGTTCACCATGGTTCGAAAACCACGTATGGAAAATCCTCCTCCTGACGGCGTCTGCTCAGGTACCTCGGATGGGCCGATGCATCAATTCAAAGGGTTTTCCCATCTGTTTTGCTTTGGCTCTTCCAGCCATCTCTTTTCCTTTTCTTACCCAATCTTCCTTGGTGGGCAGATAACCCAAGCCGAAGGTATGAGGGTTGTGCGGCACTTCGGCCGATGCTGCAATGCCCTTACGGCCGCTCTTTCCTAATCCCATCCCGGGGATGTATTGGAGCTTGTTCATGAGATACACTGCTTGAGCACTGACATATATCCCTTCGTTAGCAGCCATGATATTCTGTACGACCTGAGCCTCGGCCAAGGTAAAACCTGATATGAACACATCCTCCATGCCATGCTCGATTTCTAGAACAGGCGTGGATACCTCTGGTGGTGGGTGGATTGATGAATTCCCAAAGACAATGGCTACTCCCTTCCCGTAGGGGTATTTCACCATTTGATGCAAAGTAGATAACACTGCCTTTACCTGATGCAGCCACGGCCGCCCTAAAAGCAAATTAAAAGTTGCGGGAACTTCTAGGACATGGAAATCTAGCTCGTGCTACCTCGACCCAACCTTTTTCTGAACTTTAACCGTTCCCATTACTTCTCTACTTGTATTGTCGTATGCCCGGATGACCTGAGCTGTTGGTACGAAATCTGCGATTTTCAAGCCAATCGCATACGCCCTTCTTGGCAGACGTTGATGGCGTACCCAGATCAACAAGTACCACCTAGATCCACTTATCTCTACATTCCACGGAGATGTAGAGGGTTTATTGTGATTTATGCCCTCGGGCGGAAGTTCTTTGTCCGAAAAGGTTAATGCGGGAACCTCCTCCCTAAAAACCAACCAACCACCGCTTCCGTGTAGTCTCTATAGAGAGTTTGGCCTTATCCATGGCCGTCAGGACAGCTTGCCTATGTACTCGTGAGGCCATGAGCAGTCCCCAGATGGAGATGTCTGCTTGTATCTTTTTTAGCTGTTTGAGTACAGCTTCCTCTTCCAGCTGCTTCTCCTTTTGCTTCTCAACTTCTCTATCCTTCCCCGAGGCCTCTAGTTGATCTAAGTGTGGGGGTTTGAAATACCGCCCACTCCGGGTCATGTGGTCGATCTCTCCAAGGTACCAGGTGTTATTAGGTTGGTTATTCCCCCAATCTTCGTCGGTGTGAGCGAGGCATAAATCCTCCTCTTCCTACCACATGCCATTAGCGGCCGACAGACACCTATCCGGCTCTGGTATGACTGTTCTTGCACTCGCAGCACCTTCCATCCACATGCTTGCAGTATTCTCGATTCTTGTGCACACAGGATTTTAGCTTCCACATGGGCCTTCGCCTTCCTGATTCTCTCGGAATCTTCAAAACTTGCTTGTTCCGACATGACTGACTGTTCAATAATCCCCGTACTCAAAATATTCCAATCTCGGGCGAAATTCTTGACACCGGCGCCCTCCGGCGATGTACTCTGCTCTTCGACCCTTCCGGCCGTCACTGATATTCTCAACCCTGCTGAGCCCTGTTCTGACTGAAACTCTCCTATCACATCAGGTTGATCGTCCAACCACCCAGTAACTTCTGCTGAATTCTCATAATCGAACCATGCGACTGCCGCATCCTCTGGGTCTTGGTCACTGTAAAACTGGAGATCGGCAAGGTCCTCCCCCACAGCTGTTACACCATCTGTTCCCTGTCCCAAACTATCCCCGTGAATCACACACAACTCTCCCTCTGTTGGCAATTCTACTCCGGGCCCATCTTGGCCTATTGATGAAATGTAGTCATCCGGACTATATGTCTTCTCAACATAATTCCCCGATTCCGCAGACTCTAGCTCAACCACCTGTTTTTCCTTTGGGATCTCCTCTCTCCTGTTCTCGGTGGTCACCACCGCTGGCTCAGGTTGGGTCATGGAGATGTCCATCATGCACAAGTCAGTGCAATCAGGAAGAAACACCTCCGGTTTAGGCAGGTGGGTAGGTGTAATATAGATACTAGGGTCGTAGGACACGGCCCCAGTATGGATGAAATTGAGTCTTTTGGGTGGTGGAACTTGGTTATGTGTGGCGAGGGGATTTGTAGTAACATTGGGCTTCTCGGGAGGCAAAATCACCCCGTTATCGATGAGATCTTGAATCTCATGACGCAACCGGAAGCACAGATCAGTATCATGACCGTGCTATTGGTGAAATGCACAATACTTGGCTGGGTTATAGGTAGGAGGAAGTTTTTCTGGTAGGGGCCGCGGCTCCAGGGGCTTCAGATGCCCTTTTTTTGATCAAAACCCCCAGAGCTTTGGATAGGGGCATATAAAGTGGAGCGAAAGTTCTGGTGTTTCTGGGTGGGTATTTAGCTGTTTGCGGGTTGCTTTCGGACGCACCGGAGAATGGCGTAGCTGCCATGGCTCTTGGTGGGGGGTTGGCGGTGACCATGCTTACTTCGGAGGCTCTCGTAGTAGTAGTGCCACTCGGGCCTGCATTAGTGTTGCGGTTGAAGGTCCTTCGGGGTTGCTCCCGATCGTTATCAATCAAGCCTTGCTTCAAGGCATCTTCAATCTGCACCCCCATTTCATGTAGGTCAGAAAAAGTAGGAAAGGGAAGTACTATCATCTTTTGCATCAACTTCGGATGAAGATTGCGCACAATCATCCGAATCTGGTCTTTGTCCGTAGGCCTCAAGGTCATCATCGAAGCCTTGGCCCTCCATCCGTTACTAACTCAAAAACTCTCCTTAGGCTCTTGCCTAGTCGCCTCGAGATCACGGGTCGTAATCTCAATCAGGTATTGTATGAGTATCAAGCGATGAAGGCCTCAAACCATTTCGTCCCAATTCCTCTTAACGCCATCTTCTAGCTTGGCATACCATATGGCCGCCACACCGACAGGTTCGCCAAATAAAGACAACTTCGGCTTCATTGAGGCCCATTGGCCTTAGGAAATCTGGAAACAGTCTCAACTGCACCAGGGGGTGCCCGGACCCATTAAATTGAGCGATATGAGACATGTTGAATCTGTCGGGCAACGCCACAAGGCCGGTATATCCATCTTCAATGTCGGGATAGTCTTGACCCCTTGAGATCGCTTGAACAAATTTTTCAAGCTTGCTTAACTTTAGTGCGGTGGATCACTCGAACTCAAAGGAGAGTCCGTAGGTTGGTGGGTGTTTTTGATAGCCGAGGTTGGATTTGAGGTAGGGTGGAGGTGGGTGGTCCTGTGGAAGTTTCAGATCATTCTCAACATTGGTCGCCTCCCCAAGGTTTGGAACTCTTGGGGAGGAGCTTGATGCGGCAGATGTCTGCTTGTCGCTTCTAGCCCGCAATTGTCTCGCATGTTCCTTCACAATCAGGCTCGTTGCTGGCGACTTCGCCGATTTGACGCAGATCCTCAGATTGTTTTCATGTTTCTTGGAGGTGGCGCACCATCTCCTCCAAACTAGCCATACTATCCTCGCTCGTTGAATTACAGATATATTCTCTCATGGTGACACGGAATCTCGATCCGTCATCAACACGTGGGGTAGATAAGGCCCTCGAATCGATCACAGATCGATCTCCTCTCGCCGATCGACCTCCGCCTAGTAACCGGGTAGTGAGTAGTACATCGTTGTCCGCTCACCGATCCTCGATCGATGGAGTCGACGACCTCTAATCCAGGTGCTTGGGGAATATCTACCAGTCAAGCAATCGTGCTCAACTACCTAGTAAAAAGATAAATAAAGCGATAAATAAATGCATAATTGGACAAAGATAACGGCATAAAATAAACATACAACACACGGTTGGATATCATAACACACCGCTAGTGAATCGATACACTGCTCTCAAATATCGATCAAGCTTCAATCATTGCCCCTATGTCTCAACTGCACCCACAGATAACCGATTCCCTAAAATATCATATCGTGCCTCAAAGCCGATACCAAAACTTGCAAACTGATATGCGCATTCCTGTAGAGATACATTCTAAAAGCACATAGCATGTAAAAGAGAGCCAATACACCCCCATATTGGGGTAGGGTTTCCCTGTCCTATTTTGTCAAGAGCTAGGGTTTCACTACGCATGCAGCGGTTTCAAACAACCTATATCGGGTAAGCAACCTGTCCTAGTTTGGAATGGTCACTATGGATTTCGATATGCACTAGGTCGAATGGTCAAAAGGGTGCCCCGGTAAAATCGGGGTTTGTGTTCCCATACTGGCAGAGCCCGCAACCAGTCAGCCTTATGGTCATGCCTTGACAAGACAAGCCTCCAAAGAAACCGCCAGAATAGTAGATGGCCAACACGGTGTCCTAGGCGCACTAATGCACATGCAATGCAAAGAAACACATAAGTGTAGTCAAAACAGATATCACGAAGTTCGAGTCAAGCTCTAAACTCCCCAAAGAGAGTCGCCAGAATCAGAATAAGCCCGCGAGGGACCTCGCCACAGCCTGACTTTTTGTTTGTTGCGGTTCAATCAACCAAAGAGTCCAACTCGCAAATCGCTTTGAGAAAAATAGATTTTGAAAAGAAGTGCCAAACATGGATCATGCTGATACGAGTCGCCACCTAAATATTTTTTAAAATAGGAAACTTAGGAAACCCCGACTCAGCGTCAAGGCCACGTGTCCGTCATCACCAAAGTTGTCTTGGCTCGGGAGCTTGGGTACGATCGAGGAAGGTTAGCTATGAGCGCCCCCTTTTGCCCGGTCCGAAGACCGGCCTCTACTAACCATGATATCCGATTTTGAAAACGTTATGTGTTCTTATTCCGGTTATTAGCCTAGAATTACTATGTTATGCGCACAGCAAACAAGTATAGACTAGATTGCCTAATTTGGAAACAAGCATTGCATATCCGTTTGTTTTGAAAAGCGCTTTGGAATTTGCTACTCGCAAGTAGGTTAAAACACGGATTTCAATGAGTTTTTCCAACTCAAACAATCCAACCTTCACCCACAGGCATTCAGGCAGTTTATCTCATATAAGCACTTAGCCACATGGTAATCATGCTGTTATGGCAACATTCACACGCATGCGATATGCTAAAGCGAAAAAAACTCACCTAGTACTCCAAGCCAAAACAGAAACTAGTTAGTAATCATATGCATGGTCCTAGTTCATGTTAAGTGGCTAATGCAACACAAGCAAGGGTGTAATCTAGACAGGCTCGGCTATCCTAAGCATGGCATGTGAAATGCTACAAGTAACAAGTATTCAATTTGGAAATTGAAATACAATGCAGTTAGCGTGATGTACCAAGCCCGGTGCATGTAAGACAAATGTATGGATGCACGCATGCTATCATACTGTATGCTAATTTAAATATGCCCTAATCTACCAGCGTAAGCTGGTAAATAAAAGGGAAGAAAGAAGTGGGGGTTGGAATGCATACACACACACACCCACCCTTATTACAAATTCGCCTTGCTCGGAGGGACCAAATAAATATTACAATTCAAACAATAAATAAATAAATTATTACAAAATTTCTAATTATCAAATTAAATCCAATATAAAAGAAAGGGGCCTCACCTCGGGATGCGCTAATGATGCATGCTTGATCCAACTTGCTGAAGACCGCGTCATGCCATCAAGTTCTCGCTTTTATCGCCTGCTTTCTCCAAAACCGCCAAAGTCCTGAATACCTTACTTGTATGTCGCCGCACACCATCGGCCGGAGGAAATGCCCACCGCCATCTAAAATATCTACCGCTATCCATGAGGTTATCGGCCATGCATCGATGGCGGTCGGCACTCTATATTGCCGTCGGTAGAAAATTCTCAGAAGAGACGCTTTGACAACAACATCGAAGACAGCAAAGGCATGACATGGAGTTTTGAGCAAATGTAAGCATGGCTATGCTCTATCATGTGTTAGACTCAAGAGAGCATAGCCCGACCCTGCCATCAATGATGCATCTTGGTGCATGATGGCCTAAAGGCCAAGTTTGCATTTTAATGGAAATGCATGCAACACACAAATGAAGACCAAGGCTCTATCATGTATTGGTCAAGGGCCTCGATGACCGAGAGTTGGGACAAGTTGCATCACTTGTGGTATGAACTCCTCTCAACCCTCACACTTGGTTTGACACCCCAAACCAAGTAATACAATGCATGTTATGCAAGCATGGCTCCACAATGTAACCTAATACTAAAATGCAAACATGCCAAATGTAATGCAACATGCAAGGTGCAAATGCAATGCAAACATGGACAATTTAGGCAATAGGATTAGCATGTGGCAAGACCATATTAATCAAACATGCAACAAGCATTAGACAAATGTGCAATGGTGGACTTAAACCATGATGGGACAGACCTCAATCCACCCCAAAACAGTGGCCAAAAGTGCCCCAAAAGGTGGGCAAATGTCCAAGCCAACATGCAACCATAAAGGCCTAAAGCTAAGGCACAGAGTGGAGCATTCCACTACCTACTAAAATGATCACTCATGGCATATATTAGGCAAATAAAAACAGAATTCTAGCATGCAAAAATACACCCAAACCCTCTGATATGATAGCCCCAAAATACCTCAAATACACAAACATGCACAAGGCCTATTTCAAGGCACAAAAGAACAACCTTCCAAAGCATGAAAGTGATGACCAATGCAAGCATATGAGCATGATTTAGGGATTGAAATATAGCCTACAATGATGCCAAATCATGAGAAAAAAAAAAAAAACTAAGTTAAGCATGCTAGTGATCTACACAATCAAGGCTTACAAGCCAAAATGCGAAGCCACTATACCAAGCATGCCAAACATGGCAAAATCAGTGGCTCACAGCCCTTAAACATGGCAAAATGATGCTAATATCTTCATGGAGTTATGCTAATACATGCAAGAATCATGGCCTAAACACAAGATGCATTTCTATGCCAAATAGAGGAATGCAAAGCAAGTATAAGGTGCATGCATAGGACCAACAAAACACTATTAGAAAGAGACAAAATATGATCCAAAACACCTAAAAAAAGCTCTGAAATGGCGCCAAAAACAAGCAAGCATGCATGTTGCCCTTTAAGCCAAAAACAAAGGCAAAAGAGGGACAAAGGGGAGAGGGGTGTCCCTCCCCTATACAAGACTTCAAACCACCTTCCTCACTACTAAAAACCCACTGGTTTTCAGTGATGAGAGGACCCAAAACAACAAGGCAAATAAGGCCTCAAGAAAAGGCACCAAAGAGGCCAAAATAAGGCCTAAGAGGGTGAGTTTGCACTCAAACCACAAAGTGACCTTAATGAAAGTTCAAAAGCAAGAAAATATAAGACTTTTTTATGTTATACACAAAGCTAAAAATAGTAAGCAAAATAGGTAAAAACTTGTTGCAAAAATGGGGAAACTAAAGCAAAGTGCTCGCCCTTGAAGAACACCTCAAGAACAGATGATCCAAATTTCTTTCTTCTCGATAAAAAAAATCCAAAATCTCAGCAAACAACCCTCCAAGCCTCCCAATCTCGAGCTAAGGTGTAATAGTGTGTGTATTGGTGCAAAAGTAAGGTAAAACCACACTTTTAGGCCTAAAAACACACACACAAGAGGAGAGGGAGGGAAAATCTGGAGAGAGGAGATATATGGCAGATACATAGATACACAAGCTCTGGTTTTTTTTGATAAAAATGGCTAACCTCCAACAAAGGGAGAGAGATGGTGCTTATATAGGCAAAAAACAAGGCTCAAGGCTTCTCCAAGAAGCTAACTAAAAGGGGCAAGGGGTGCAAAGGGGTCTTGGCTTCTTGGGGAAGCTAAGACAGCTGGCCAAGCTTCTTGAAGCTTGGCCAAAGGGGTCAACCTTCTAGAAGGTTTGGGGGTTCAAAGGTGCAAAGAGGTCATTCCTATGCACGGGGATGAGTGATGGTGTATTCCAGCCGGCACAGCTGGCATGCACCATGCCTCAGGGGTGCAAAGGGTGCACGCCGGCCACCAAAAGGGGTCACCGGCACAATAAAGTGCCGGTCGGCAAAACATAGTGTCGACCGGCCATTGTTTTTAAGAAAACACTGCCGGTGGTACACATGTGCGGCCGGTGACGATAGGAGAGGGCCGGTGGGGTGTGGGGATGGCTAATAAGCCATTCCCTGCCCTTCCAAGGCAAAACACAAGTGTTTGGTGCAAAATCAGACACAAAACGGTCGAGTTCGGAGATCCTGAGGCAGGGCGCGTAGCCGAGACCTCCGGGAACTCCAAACGAACACAAACATGGATAATCACCGAGTATTCAAACGGTGACGTTCAAGTCTTGAGGACGGTCAAAAATGGGGTGTCTACAAGCACTAAAATGTATATCGTTATCAATTGTGAAGTATAGAAGTGATTCTATGTTATGTTGATACAGCACCGAAATGTGTATCTTTCGTAAAGTGTGGAAATGGTTTATGTGTTATCGATACAACATTAAAATGTGTATCCATCATGAATTTCGAAAGTGTTTTAAAGATGAGTCTTAATCTCATTAAGTTATTTGGCTAGGTGTTGAGCCTTGTTTTCAAACTCAAAGTTGAAAAATAACTGGGAAATGAAATGTAACATGGACTTAATGTCATGAAACCGGAATGTGATATATGTGGATGTATCGGTGTTGACCATCTATCAACTGCTAATCTTTTAGTCATTGTTCATAGCTGGTTTAGTGTATTTCTACTGGGCTGTGGCTCACCCTTTATGCGACATCATTTTCAGGTACAGGTAGCATGCCACCTCCAAGGACATAGCTTAGGAGGCTAGAGGCAGACAGACTTTTGTCGTTTTGTTATCTTTTGGATGTATTACATGTAAATTCAAGCCAAGGGCTTAATGTGTATTTGAGTTAGTACTCCCTTTTTGTAACCAAGTGTTAACTTGGAAAGTTGTAAGCCCGTAGGGCATTTGCTTTTGTTGTTAACATGTAATACTCATTGTAATGAACTACTCTGATGAATAGAAGAATATTACCTTTTATATCAATGAATGTCTAAATTGATGGGTTTTAATGTTATTATTTTGAGGGCGTGACAAGGCAAGCCCCAAAGGGCTAAGGGAACCTAAAACAGTCCCAAGGCAGGTCCAAACAAGACCAAAAACAAGCTCGAAGCTAGCCAACACAAGCTAGAACACAAGGCCAAAAACATGGAGCATGCAAGGCTACAAAAGAGGTAATGCACTACATCCACTAAAACCAAACATGGCATGACTTGGACAACATAAAACAGAGTTACATCATGGTATAACAAGACAAAAAATGCACTAATATGATGAGCCAAAGGCTTAGGCTTAATGGCATGCACAAAAGTTCATTCTTGAGGCATAAAGAGCCAAGCCTCCAAGGCATTAAAAGCATGTCAAATGCAAGTGTATGACTACATTTCATGGACTGAAATAACATTTGAAATGATGGCAAAGCATGCAAACATCACATGTATGGCATGGTAGGAGCTTCAAAACCCAAGACTAGCCTAAGCATTTACACTATAGCTATACAAAGCATGAGTGATATGGCCATGGCAGCCCAAAACAGTGTTAAAACACCTCAAAATAAGAACAAAATCATGCTGGAGCAAAGCCAAAATATGCTAGGATGATGAGTCAAAACATCATGCACATAAAGCTAGTAAGCAAGATTTGTTCTACAAGTATATGGAGCATGCAAAATACGACCAAACCAGCAAAAGATAGAGTCATGACATGCCAAACGATGACCAAATACATGCTGAAATGGACTGAACATAAGCTAGGATGACATGCTAAAGCAAGAAGCATATAAAGCTAGTTTATGAGATTTACACTACAAATGAACAACAATATAGAGAGATAGAGATATTTCTTCTAAAAAATGCTGAACCTCTGCTGAGGAGAGAGACTCTCTCCTTATATAGAAGAAAAGCAATGCAAAGCTTCTTTAAGAAGCTTGGCAAGAGCTTCATCCCTCCATACACGTGTATGGAGGGCAGATAAAAGGATTCCAGCTGGCTCAAAAGATCTGGAGTGAAACTTGCTGAGAAAGGGGTGCTGTCGGCCATCAGGAATGGCCGGCAGTGGCTTATTGATGGCCGGCAGGCTCAATCAATGGTCGGCAGCAACAAAGTAAAGGCCGGCAGGGCCAAAAGGTGGTCGACAGTGCACCAAGAAACACATTCTGAAAGGACCAAGGCATGGTCCAAGAATGGGGCAGAAAGGATATAGGGTTTGGAAAGCTCGAACCTGTGACGTTCCGCCGCAAAAGTCGAATACCCGATGAGCAATCGAACTTGTGTCCGGATGTACCTGCAAGCACAACCGAGTCATGAGGACAGTTAAAAATGGGGTGTCTACAGTTGCCCCTCTTTGACAGAACTCAAAATTCAAAGTGACGGGAGTGAGTGTCAAAGCCTAGAAACGATCCATTTTTAACAAGGCCGAAGACTCAGGCAGACATTCAATATAAGCATGCAGAGATGCGCCCGTAGACTGGGGCATAATGCAAATGATATGCAAGATGCAAGAGCATAACTTATGATTATGCAAAGGAAAACTGTAATGAAGCAGTTATGCAAAATAAATGCAACATTTTAAGAGAATGAATAACATCCTACATATTTCAACAGAAAGAATGTAAAAAAATTATGCAATTCTCACCACGTCTATCGTGGAGTGCATACAATGCCGTCCAGTTCGTCTGGTCATGCTGACTCCAAATGAACCGTACATACAATATCGTGCCTGTAAGAGAAAGAAACTCAACAGCTACAATATTGTTAGAAACATGCATCGCAATGCAAGTGAAAAGTGCGTGACAATGCAAGTGAAGGGGTGCAAGACAATGCAATCCTGAGGGTGCAAGACAACGCGGGTGGAACATGCATGACAGCGCAAGTTAAAGATAGTATGCGTAACAACGCAAGATATAGAAAAATGCATAACAGCGCACATAACCTGCGTAACAGCGTAAGTAAAACAAGTAAAACATGTAAAACATGCGTAACAGCGCAAGTTAAAGAAATAAAACATGTGTGACAGCGCAATTTAAAGATATGACATGCGAGACAACACAGGTTAAAGAAATGTGAAACAACGCAAATAAAACATGCGAGACAACGCAGGTTAAACAAGTAAAACATGCGTAACAGCGCAGGTTAAAGAGATAAACATGCGTAACAGCGCAGGTTAAAAGAAGAAAAGCATGCGTAACAGCGCAAGTAAAGAAGTAGACATGCGTAACAGCGCAAGCAAAATAGATAAGTGCGTAACAGCGCACATAACTTGCGTAACAACGCAAGTTGAGAAGATAAGTGTGAAACAACGCAAAATAACAAGCGTAACAGCGTAAGTTAAAATAATAAGTGCGTAAAAGCGCACATAACCTGCGTAACAGCGCAAGTTAAGATAATAAGTGCGTAACAGCGCACATAACCTGCGTAACAGCGTAAGTTAAATAAGGGGTTACAAAACAATGCAATGCACTAACAAGTACAGATAAGGTGCGCAAAATAGCGCGAACAATGCACTAACAAGTGCAGGTAAGCTGTGCAAGATAGCGCGATGCGCAAAATAGCGCGAATGATGCAATGCACAAAACAGTGTGATGAGGTGCGCAAGATAGCGCGATGCAATGCACTAACAAGTACAGGTAAGGTGTGTAATATAGTGCGAACAATGCAATGCACTAACAAGTGCAGGTAAGGTGTGCAAGAAAGCGCGATGCAATACACTAACAAGTGCAGGTAATGTGCGTAAGATAGCGCGATGCAATGCACTAACAAGTGCAGGTAAGGTGCACAAGATAGTGCAATGCGCAAAATAGCGCGAATGATGCAATGCACAAACCAGTGTGATGAGGTGCGCAAGATAGCGTGATGCACAAAATAGTGTGAATGAAATGCAATGCACAAAACAGTGCGATGAGGTGTGCAAGATAGCGCGATGCGCAAAATAGCGCGAATGATGCAATGCACAAAACAGTACGATGAGGTGCGCTGCACAAAATAGCGCGAATGAAATGCAATGCACAAAACAGTGCGATGAGGTGCGCAAGATAGCACGATGCGCAAAATAGTGCGAATGCTGCAATGCACAAAACAGTGTGATGAGGTGCGCAAGATAGCGCGATGTGCAAAATAGCGCGAATAATGCAATGCATGCAAAATGCAAATAAGGTACACAAAACAGTGCGATGCAATGATAGTATAGTAGATACAAACAAAAGGGGGGCATACTCCAACCATGCTGGAACCATGAGAGGAGGTCCAAAAACAAACAATTAGGAGCGTATACAGCGCAACCCGAGATAAATTCCAAACACGCTGAAATCGTGTGAGGAAGAAACAAAAACTCTAACCATGCTGAATTCATGAGAAGAGGTAAACAATTCCAAACACGCTGCAATCGTGTGAGGAAGGAATAAAACTCTAACCACACTGAATTCGTGAGAAGAGGTACAAAAACAAACAATCATGTGCGTATACAGTGCAACCCGAGATAAATTCCAAACACGCTGAAATCGTGTGAGGAAGAAACAAAATTCTAACCACGCTGAAATCGTGAGAAGAGGTAAACAATTCCAAACACGCTGCAATCGTGTGAGGAAGAAACAAAACTCTAACCACGTTGAATTTGTGAAAAGAGGTAAACAATTCCAAACATGCTGCAATTGTGTGAGGAAGGAACAAAACTCTAACCACGCTGAATTCATGAGAAGAGGTAAACAATTCCAAACACGCTGCAATGGGACAGAGAGAGAAACATAGGGACGTATCCCAGCTGTTTCGGAATGGTACAAGCATTGGAACGTATTCCAAAATGCTCTAAACCAGATAAGGAGAAACAAAGGGAGACAACCCCGTGTTTCAAAAAGAAGAAGAGACATAGGGACGTATCCCCGTGTCTCGGAAAAAGAAGGAAACATAGGGACGTATCCCCGTGTTTCGAAAATGGCGCGAGCATTGGAATGTATTTCAAATGCTCGTAACCAGAGAAGGAGAAGCAAAGGGAGAGAACCCCGTGTTTCAAAAAGAAGAAGAGACATAGGGACGTATCCCCTTGTCTCGGAAAAAGAAGGAAACATAGGGACGTATCCCCGTGTTTCAGAAATGGCGCGAGCATTGGAACGTATTCCAAATGCTCGTAACCAGAGAAGGAGAAACAAAGGGAGACAACCCCGTGTTTCAAAAAGAAGAAGAGACATAGGGACGTATCCCTGTGTCTCGGAAAAAGAAGGAAACATAAGGATATATCCTTGTGTTTCGGAAATAGCGCGAGCATTGGAACGTAATCCAAATGCTCGTAACCAGAGAAGGAGAAACAAAGGAAGACAACCCCGTGTTTCAAAAAGAAGAAGAGACGTATCCCCGTGTCTCGGAAAAAGAAGGAAACATAGGGACGTATCCCTGTGTTTCGGAAATGACGCGAGCATTGGAACGTATTCCAAATGCTCGTAACCAGAGAAGGAGAAACAAAGGGAGACAACCCCGTGTTTCAAAAAAGAAGAAGAGACATAGGGACGTATCCCCGTGTCTCAGAAAAAGAAGAACCTCTCAACATAGCACACGCCAGAGATGAAAGGTAAATCTCTCAGCGTATCACACACGAGAGAGGAAAGGTACCAGTCAAACTAGACCGGAACTTGCCTGAATGAACGGTACATACAATACCATGCGTGATTGAGAAAGGATCTTGATGGGTAGAATGCAATACAATGCATGATGTTTAAGGAATGCAATAAATAAAGCGGTGCTTTAGAAAGCACCTCACGAGGTGAGTGGCGGTGAACCGCTCTACTCCGACGGGGATCCCCCCTGTGTTCTTCGAACACTAACCTTCAACTCACAGTACAAAAAGGTTCTGAAATACTGACAAGGAGCCACATCTGCTGGGGAAACCACGGATGTTGCTTTTCTTCCTGATCATACTCATAACTTTCCCTATTCTTCAACGGGGTGACAGATTAGGTTGGATCGGTATCCAGAATTGAGGTGCATACCCGGTACCTGAACCTATGGGGCTTCCATACAGATCTCAAGCCGGGAATACACCCCTGGGTATTCAAACCAGACTTTAGTTTCGGAAATTCCAAACCTTTGTGTTCTAGGCAACAACCATTCGAACTCTAGTTTTCGCTGTCGCAGTTGATCTCCTATGAACTCATCGCGAACACAGCCAAGATGCCTCTGGCAGGGAATGGTGCTCAGGGAGAGCACTTTTGATCGCCATTCTGGCTTGAAGCAGACTTGATCTTGAGCTTGAGGTAGAGGCACTCATACTCCGGAGCATTGGCAAGACCTGAAGAGGTACACATGGAATGCAATCTCGGAACTTACTGAAGTTGAAACAAACTCAGATGCCCGACATTTTCCCTCTTTTGTTTTGCTTTGCAATCTGGAACCTATATAGCTTCAGATAGGTCCCAGTTCTACTATTCTCATGTGACCTGGGTTGAACCCTGCGGTTTTATGAAAGAACAAAACCTGTTTTGTACAAATGTAGAGAATGGCACAGCATTCTGAGCACAAAACGATTTATTTTGAAATTAAGAAATGAGTTCTTAACTGGGTATTGAGCCTACGACTGAACACAGCACAAAACGACTCAACCAATGACAACGAAAGGTAAACAACCTAAACACATCGAGTAACACTCGAAACGACTCAAAAAAAGAATCGAGACAAAACAAAAAAAACGCGACAGTCAGACGTGCACAGGGAGCCTGTTTCTCCGGGTATGTTTCCCACCCTTCCCTATTTGTGATTCTCACATCACTCTGGCACTCAATCTCTATTTTTCTGAAAAAGCCATTTTCTCACTTTTGCTCTCATCGCACATCTCGTTATTCTCAATTTCTCTTCCTTTTTTTTTTTTTTTTATCCCTCCCCTAGGTGGTTGATGGATAAACAGGAAGTTACGGGCTCTTGCCCCTAGCATTCTGCTAGATTCTCTTCTTCTGCTCACAACAGTGAACTTCTCCCACAGAGGGGTTGTGCTGCAACTGAATGTGCAGCAAATTCGCAGCTGGCATTGGTTGACGATGTTCTGCTGGGGAGTTTGGACGTGATTAGATTTGTCCAAACTAAGGAGTGGAATATCTTGATCCATTCCCGGTTGTGCTTCACACTTGGCTTGATACCTCGCTGCTCGAAGGGTGAGAGAGCTTTCAGCCCGTTTACTGACAGCTTCAGCTATGCCCTTTTTGGCAGGTAGAGTGCCCTTTCTGGCAAGTATGTTGACGATGGGTAAAAACAGGAAGCCTGACTCAATTGTGTCCCTAATTCATCATTTTGACCATTTTTTGTTTTAGCTTTCTACTAAAACAATTTTGACCAATATGAGAGTTAAATTAACATGTTTGTTTGATTTTCTGATTTGAAATCATGCAAGTCAGGTTATGAGCACTGAAAATTTTCCTTTTTTGGGTCCAAGAAATGGTCCAGTTTTGGAAAAGATGGAATAATTTTCGAGAGAATATCAGTCAACCTCATTAAAAATTCTCAAAAACTATTTTTACAAACGGCCACCGCTCAACGAGCATGGAACCTACTCTTGAGATACACAACCTCAGATTCATAACAATGGAAAATTGCCCCTTGTCTGAACGGCACTGTATGGCAATGGAAAATTGCCCCTTGCTTGAATGACGACTCATGGCAACGGGAAGTTGCCCCTTGTCTGAATAGTGCCGCAGCATACTGTAAACAGTTCTCATAGTGATGATCACAACCGAACTCTCGAATACAGAGAAGACAAAGATGATCAGAACCATCACATGGACATACTCGATTTGGAAGTGTTTATGGCTGGACTTCAAGATGAAGTTGCCTACGTATCCCAAACATGGGAATTAAGCCTTACGTAGTTCAGGTTAAGGTACACTCGGGTATTAACCTCTTCTTTTACGCTCTAACTTTTGCCAAGGCCACCCTTTCGGGGTTTCAACCTTGCGAGCTTTGTTATTTTTTTCTTTTCAATTCTTTTCATTTTTTTTTTCATTCTTTGCTTTTCTTTTTTCATCTTTTCTTTTCTCATTCTTTGCATTTTTTTTCTTTTTTGTTCTTTTCTTTTTTTTTTCTTGCTCTAACTTTTGCCTGGGTTGGCCTTCCGGATTTTCAGCCCAACGAGCCTCTCAAGAGTAAAAGTGTAGCTTTCTCCAATGTCAAATGGTTTTGAGATCTCGAAGCCATCTGAATCTAGGAGAGTGGCTGTTGTTCGCTGATGATGTAGGAGTCCATTCAATGGGGGGCTGAATTTGCCCCTAGTGTTGTGGATAGGAACTCGGTTGTCCTTCAGCAATACTTTCTTCTTTCCTCCCTTCTGGGATTTGGCATTCTTGTCGATCTTCATTGATTAGCATAGTGATCCATCTTCAGCTCTTCGAGCACCTTTGACATTTTTTTTTTGCCCCTAGTTTGAGGGGTGCTTCTGATCTAGCTTCGCAAGCTTCCTTTTGATCTCATCTGATCTTTTTGATCTGACTTTTCTTGCCCCTAATTCGTGGGCTGCTTCGAATATGGCCACACAGGCCTCACATTGTGCTTGACCGTTGAACATTCTGAATCCAAGTTCAAGGTTTGAAAGCAAAGGGGTTGAGTCTCGAGGCTGAGAGCGATCCCAGGTTGCGCAATCTCAAGAGAGATTCCACACAGGTCTTCGCAGGACCGCGCAAAACATTTTTTGAAATCTTTTAAGAAAGCGACAAATCGCTCGCGCTAAAGATAGTGTAGAACCAATCTGGATCAAGCCAGAATCCTTTTCAGTACTCATGTTAACAAACATGATTTCGTTCATTAAGGGCTTAGCATGCCTTTCTTGCTCTCAATTGATCAAATTTTTGCAAATCCCAAGGAATTCCTTCATCTTCGTTTTCATCACAATGTTCAAAAAGTTTTGAAAATCTTAGGTCAAGGAAATGATTTTAAAGGTGCAGAAGAGCTGGTAAAATGCTCTGCCATTTCATTCTAGACTTGTGGGCACAACTGGCTCAAAGCAGTAATAAGCACAAAAACATGACAGCCACAGCTGTTTCATTTAGATTTCCTGGTTGCAACTGGCTCCACAGTAGAGACAGACTCAAAAGAAAGCAAAAGACAATCACAAAACAAAATAATGATGTACGAGGTGACACCCTCGGAATCACCCGACTTCTGTACAACAGGACTGACCCGATACAACAAGACAGACCCTAATAAAAAAGTCTGACTCAAAACAATGAGACAGACTCGAAACAAAACCACAGAACTGACTCAACACCCAAGTCAGAAAGTACAAAAATTAGCATTCGCAAATGTTCAAAATAGTGCGTGCCAAACGCCACATCTGAAATAAACCGAGCGCCGCCCGCAGGTGGACCTACCCCTGATCACATACTTGTACTATCCTCAAAGTCAACCAACTCAGTGATGACAGACTTTGCTGAGCTAGGTGGGAGGATGACCTCATTGTCAAACAGATCCTACACTCCATGGCGAAGACGGAAGCAGTTGTCGGTGGTGTGACTAGTCTGTTGATGGTACGCACAGTACTGGGTAGCATCATGACCAGCTGGAAGACGACTAGGGAGAGGCCGAGGCTCGAGGGGTTTGAGATGCCCCTTTTCAGTGAGGATTCGAAGCGCCTTAGACAAAGGCATATAAAGGGCATGGAATACCCTACGACCTCGGGGTAGATACTTCGAGGTTTGCGAACTTTTGCTAGACGCACTAGCAAAAGGATCGGCAGGTACTGCCTTGGCTTTCTGATCTTTTCCAGGTGTAGGATTAAGCCTGACAGGATCGTTTCTGGCATGACAGCCCTTTACTTGATTTTCCCCTTGGCTTGAGCTGCCCTCGGTCTGAGTAGGGAAAGTGCCATCCACAGTCTTAGCCACAACTGCGAGTACTTGCTGCTTATTCAACTCTCCAGCTTTTAGAGCCTCAACAGCTTGCTGGAGTTGTTCATAGGGATTAGTGTCCACCTTCACCTTGTTCTTTCTACTAGCCTCAGCTTGGTGGATGGTTTGGGTTGCTACTTCAGTGCAAAGCCCCGTTGTCATCGACATATCATTGCCGGAGCTTGAGACAACTTCAGGTTGGCTGAGCTCAATTACATCGCCCGATGGCGGGGGCTCTCTGACATGAAGTTCCCATCTGATACGATTGGTGGCGGGGCCGACATTCCATAGCCTAGATCAGCCACAGATCTCTGAAGGTCGCCAATCATTCTCATCAGCTCAAAGGTAGTGGGCTTACGGGTTTGAAACAACTGGGGTTCCCAGATCGGATGTGCGGCAGGTCACCTGGGCGGGTGTGGTACCTCAACATCGGTCTCACCCTGCAAGATGATTCCTTGGTTTAGTGCGGCTGCCAAAATTGTATTCGACCACTGATCATTGTTCCCCAAATCACTACCCCAAAAACTGAATCTGATACCCACAGATATAATTGATTCTCAAAATCGATATCGATGCCCTAAGCCCGATACCCCAGACTTGCAAACGACATGCATTCTCAGAGGTACACTCTAAAAGCACATAGCAAGCAAATGAGAGCCAAAAAAACACCCCTATGTTGGGGTAGGATTTCCCTGTCCTATTTTGTCAAGAGCTAGGGTTCCGCTACGCACACAGTAGTTTCAAACAACCTATAATCGGGTAAGCAACCTGTCCTAGTTTGGAATAGTCACTATGGATTCTGAATATGCACTAGGTCGATTGTTCAAAAAGGGTGCCCCGATAAAGACCGAGGTTTGTGTTCCCGTCGTGGCAGAGCCCGCAACCGGTCAGCCTTACGGCACGCTTTTCAAAGCGGGCCTCTAACAAACCGTTTAGGAATAGCATACGGCAAACACGGTGTCCTAGGCGAACCAATGCAAATGCAATGCAAAGAGACACATAGGTGTAATCAAAACAAGATATCATGAGTTTGAGTCAAGCTCTCTAAGTTCCCAACAGAGTCGCCAGAAACTGTAGACGTGCCTGTAAGCCTCATGCTACAGTTCGGACTCAAATTGTCACGGTTCTGAATCTAGTCTCGCAAAGTGCAATGCAAGACCGATAAATCACCAAAGAGTCCAAATCCGGCAAATCGTTTTGGAAAACTGATTTTTGTAAAGAAGTGCCAAACATGGACTACTTTGCCAGATACAGAGTCGCCACCTAAATATTTTATTTTTGGAGAAATTTAGGAAACCCTGACTCGTTGCCTAAGGCCATGTGTCCGTCATCGCCAAAGTTGCCTCGGCTCGGGAACTTGGGTACGATTGGGGAAGGTCAGCTATGAGCACCTCCGCTCGCCCAATCAAAGATCGGCCACTACTAAACATGATATCTTGTTTTTGAGAACACATGCGTTCTTATTCCGGTTAATTAGCTAGAATTACTATGTGATGCGCACAACACACAAGTATAGACTAGATCGCCTAATTTAGAACAAAGCATCGCATATCCATTTGTTTGGAAATGGTTTGAAGTTTGCTACTCGTAAGTAGGCTAAAATGCGGATTTCAATGAATTGTTCCAATTCAAGTAATCCAACCTTCACCCATAGGCATTCAGGCAGTTATATCAACTAAGCAAATAGCCTCATGGCAAGCATGCTGTTATGGCAAAACTCACACTCATGTAAGGATGCTAAAGCATAAACACTTACAGTATACTCCGAGCCAAAACAGAAACTAGTTAGTAATCAATGCATGATCCTAGTTCATGTTAAGATAGCTAATGCAACACATGCAAAATGAAACTAGAAATAGGCTCGGCTATCCTAAAATGGCATATAAGATGCGGCAATTGATACATGTATTCAACTTGGAATTGAAATATGATGCAGTTAGTATGATGCGCCGAGCTCGGTGCATGCAAGATAGATGAATGGATGCAAACATGCAGGCATAAGTATGCTAGACAAATGAATGGATGCAAACATGCAAAGCATAAGTATGCTAATTGAAACATGACCTAAAACTAACCAACAAAAGCAGGTAAGTAAAAGGGAGAAAGAAATGGAGGTTGGAAGACATGCTCACACGCACGCACACTTATTACAAAATTGGCCCTCTCGACGGAGGGTCCGAATAAATAATACATGCCGGCTAATTAACTAACTAACAAGCTAATTACTTATTACATAACCGAATTGAATAACTAGCTACAACTAATTATCACAACACTTAATTAATTAACAAATTAATTAACTACAAATGAAAAGCAACAAATAAAGCCGCTCCAGCTCTGTTCACAGAAGCAGAAGGGTATGCATGCTCGCATTCGATTTCTCGCCTCAAAATGCTCTTCGGTTGCTCTTTAGAGGCTATGTCTGTAGGGTGTCCTCAAGGAATTCCTGCTGAACCTTACCAAAAACATGTTGGGGAGTGCATCAGTGGCTTGCCGGCCATGAGAACCCTTCTTGACCAAAAATGAAGGGTCTGCCAACAACAAAACCTGGCCACCAGCGATGTCTTTGGGACACCAAGCTGCAGTAGAGTACAAAATAGAGAAAATAGACGGTCTCCCAAGGGTATGTACGCACTATGCCACCCCATATCAACTTGAAACATCAAGGGAGAAGCATAGTCGGATCCACGACCATCAATCACACATCCCGATGCATGATGGCCAAAGATCCAACCTGTGCAAATCAATATGAAATAAATGCACAAGAAAATCACATAAGTGCCTAGAACTCTATCACGGATCATTAAGAGCGTCAGCGACCGAGAATTGAGATACATTTCATCACTTGAAGTATGAAACGCCCCTCGTTCTTCGTGCTCGGATTAACACTTTAATCCAAACAACAATGCAAAGCAAGCATGACAAACATGCAATATGACTTAAGCATGCAAACATACAATGTAATAACCCAAGCATGCAACAGGCATATAAGCATGATGTGAGGTAACAACCTTGAACAACATGATAAAATGCAACATGAACATACAAACATGCAAGGCATGTGAAGGCGGACAAGTATGCTACAACATACGAATTGGGACAAACATGTGACAACATGGTAAGATGGGCTTACACTAAAGATGGATAGGCCTTAGCCATGCCTAAAATCAGTGGCCAAAAGTGATAAATTGACAGCATAAAAAGCATGAAAAGGCAAGGCAAACGTGCATGCCAATTGGCTTAAGGATTAAGGCACAAAGATGCAACTCTTAAGCATACTTAAAGGGTGACAACCATGGAAGTATGACAATACTACATCCTCTGAAATCTCATGTAAATTGATGCCAAATCAACTAAACAAAGGGATTTAAGCCATGGCCATGCAATGCAAGCCCCAAAGGGCTAAGGGAACCTAAAACAGTCCCAAGGCAGGTCCAAACAAGACCAAAAACAAGCTCGAAGCTAGCTAACGCAAGCTAGAACACAAGGCCAAAAACATGGAGCATGCAAGGCTACAAAAGAGGCAATGCACTACATCTATTAAAACCAAACATGGCATGACTTGGACAACATAAAACAGAGTTACATCATGGTATAACAAGACCAAAAATGCACTGATATGATGAGCCAAAGGCTTAGGCTTAATGGCATGCACAAAAGTTCATTCTTGAGGCATAAAGAGCCAAGCCTCCAAGGCATTAAAAGCATGTCAAATGCAAGTGTATGACTACATTTCATGGACTGAAATAACATTTGAAATGATGGCAAAGCATGCAAACATCACATGTATGGCATGGTAGGGGCTTCAAAACCCAAGACTAGCCTAAGCATTTACACTATAGCTATACAAAGCATGAGTGATATGGCCATGGCAGCCCAAAACAGTGTTAGAACACCTCAAAATAAGAACAAAATCATGCTGGAGAAAAGCAAAAATATGCTAGGATGATGAGTCAAAACATCATGCACATAAAGCTAGTAAGTAAGATTTGTTCTACAAGTATATGGAGCATGCAAAATACGACCAAACTAGCAAAAGATAGAGTCATGACATGCCAAACGATGACCAAATACATGTTGAAATGGACTGAACATAAGCTAGGATGACATGCTAAAGCAAGAAGCATATAAAGCTAGTTTATGAGATTTACACTACAAGTGTATTGCAGATGCATGGAGTGACAAAACCAACCCAAAACAGATTTAAGGCATGGTAAAACATCACCAAAAACCTACTGAAATGGACTCAATACAAGCTAGGCAAACATGCTACTTTGATGAGCTACAAATGGGATTACATTACACATACAAGATGCATGCAAAAGGTGACCAAACCAGCCATGGACAGAGTCAAGGTAGGTCCTAAAAGTCACAAAAAAGGGCCTGAACCATGCCTCAAAAGTACAGAGAGGCATGCTCCTTTGGAAGGCCAAAAATGCAAGCAAACAAAAACCAAAAGAGAGGGGGTCACCCCCTCTGATTTGAGGCCTCAAAACTACATGCCTACCACTGAAAATCCACTGGATTTCAGTGGTTAGAAGGCCAAACCAAGGCTAGCTCGGAGGCCTTAAAGCATGGCTCAAAACAAGGCTAAACAAAGCATACAAGAGGGTTGTACACCCCTAACACCAAAACGACCTTAAACAAACTTCAAAAGCACTTAAAAAAAAGACTTTTTTCAGTTGAAAGAAAGGCCTAAAACAATATGAAAGTATGGCCAAAATGAGGTACAAGAAAGTGCCAAAAAATGGAAGAAGCTCACCCTTGAAGACCAATTTCGAAACCAGCAACCTCAGGGGCCAAAAACTCACTTTCAGAGCTCAAGAAGTCCTCCCAAGAACCTCAACCCCAAAGATGGTGGTGTATCTCTAAGTGTTGTAGTGTAAAAGTGCAAGGAAAATGGACTTCAAGGCACAAATGAACAACAATATAGAGAGAGAGAGAGATATTTCTTCTCAAAAATGCTGAACCTCTGCTGAGGAGAGAGACTCTCTCCTTATATAGAAGAAAAGCAATGCAAAGCTTCTTTAAGAAGCTTGGCATGAGCTTCATCCCTCCATACACGTGTATGGAGGCGGATAAAGTTCGGTGGCTCAAAAGATGCAGGTGAAACCTCTTTGAGGCGAGTCTTGTCGGCCATCAGGGATGGCCGACAGTGGATTATTGATGGCCGGCAGGCTCGATCAATGGCCGGCAGCAACAAAGTAAAGGCCGGCAGAGCCAAAAGGTGGTCGGCAGTGCACCAAGAAACACATTCTGAAAGGACCAAGGCATGGTCCAAGAATGGGGCAGAAAGGATATAGGGTTTGGAAAGCTCGAACCTGTGACGTTCCACCGCAAAAGTCGAATACCCGATGAGCAATCAAACTTATGTCAGGATGTACCTGCAAGCACAACCGAATCTTGAAGACGGTAAAAAATGGAGTGTCTACAAGGTCCTAAAACTATTTATTGCATTTTCATTGGTTATGCCAAGAATAGTAGTGCATATCGATTTTTTATTCATAAATCAGAACATTCCGAAGTGCATGTAAATACTATTATTGAATCTCGGAATGCATCTTTTTTTGAACATGTATTTCCAAATAAGACTGGCCAAGAGACTAGTAACAATAAGAGATCTCATGATGCTATTACTAGTCAGGATGAAGAACAAGAGTTAGATCAAAATGAAAAAGAGGAACCTAGGCATAGTAAACGTGCTTGATCTTGAAAATCTTTTGGTCCAGATTTTCTAACATATTTGTTAGAAAATGAGCCTTTAACTCTTAAAGAGGCTATGTCTAGTCTTGAAGCTCCTTTATGGAAAGAAGCTGTCAATAGTGAAGTTGAATCCATCTTGCAAAATCACACTTGGGAATTTGTGGATTTGCCACCAGGTTGTAAACCTCTTGGATATAAGTGGATTTTCAAAAGAAAAATGAAAATAGATGGATCAATTGACAAATACAAGGTAAGACTTGTGGTCAAAGGTTTTAGACAAAAAGAAGGTCTTGATTACTTTGACACATACTGACCAGTTACTAGAATAACATCCATTAGAATGCTAATTGCCATTGCATCTCTATACAATCTTGAAATTCATCAAATGGATGTGGAAACCACTTTCTTAAATGGTGAGTTAGATGAAGAAATTTATATGGAACAACCAGAAGGTTTTTCAGTTCCAGGGAAAGAAAAGAAAGTGTGTAAATTGGTTAAATCATTATATGGTTTAAAACAAGCACCAAAGCAATGGCATGAGAAATTTGACAAGGCAATGATGTCAAATGGATTTAAAATTAATGAGTGTGACAAATGTGTTTATATTAAAAACACAGACAAAGGTTATGTCATTGTATGTCTTTATGTAGATGATATGTTCATCATAGATAGTAATAAAGACATGATTAAAACTACCAAGAAAATGTTGAATAAAAATTTTGACATGAAGGACATAGGTATAGCTGATGTAATTCTTGGTATGAAAATTACCAAAACATCAGAAGGATATGCTTTGTCACAATCTCATTACATTGAGAAAATACTTGACAAATTCAGCAAAAATGATGATCATCTTGCTAGAACACCTGTAGATGTTAATTTATTTTTATCTAAGAATGTACAGGAAAGTATTTCTCAATTAGAGTATGCCAAAATTATTGGAAGCTTAATGTACTTGATGAACTACACTCGCCCGAATATACCTTATGTAGTAAGTAAATTAAGTAGATATACGAGTAATCCGGGAGTAGAACACTGGAAAGCAATTATAAGGGTTTTAAGATATCTTCAATTTACTCGTAACATTGGGCTGAATTATACTAGATATCCAGCAGTAATTGAAGGTTACTGTGATGTAAACTGGATATCGGATACAAGAGACTCAAAATCCACCAATGGGTATGTTTTTACTCTTGGTTGGGCGGCTGTATCTTGGAAATCTTCCAAACAGACTTGCATTGCTAGGTCTACTATGGAATCTGAATTCATAGCTTTAGACAAAGTTGGGGAAGAAGCAGAATGGCTTTGCCATTTCCTTGAAGATATTCCAATATGGCCAAAACTGGTGCCTGCTATATGCATACATTGTGATAGTCAATCAGCAATTGGTAGAGCACAGAGTTATATGTATAACGGTAAGTCATGACACATTTGTCGTGGACATAAGACCGTGAGACAACTACTCTCTAATGGAATTAGTTCTATTGAATATGTGAAGTCTAAAGACAACATAGCGAATCCACTAACCAAAGGGTTGTCAAGAGAGTTAGTTGAGAATTCATTGAGGGGAATGGGACTAAAGCCTATTAAATAAGAGTTACCACGACGACAACCCAACCTAGTTGATTGGAGATCTCAAGTTCTAGGTTCAAAGGGACAACCGAGTTGTGAATGACTCAGAAGGATCACTGGGGAGTCCAACTCCTACCTATTACTAGGATGAAATAGTGATGTCTGCAGCGTTTTAGGTTAAATAAAATTTTAATGATTCTTATATCTAGGTAAACCTAGTAGAGTATGGCAGGATACTCTTCATAAGAATCACCTATGTAAGTGTGAACTAGGCCGGTTCTATGAGATTTGTGAAGGGCTACAAGTTTTTAGAACCCTCATAAAAGACCAGGTTGTTCAGGGCCAAAATGAACACAATAGTGAGAACTAAACTGTGTCTGGGGATATACTGTGTGAGTTCTATTGTCTTGATTTACACAAATAGCTAAACAGTTCAAGACATCATGTTTACTGGTTAGCTAGTAAATCTGATAGTGTCTCACAAGGAAAGGTTCAAAGCCAAAAGCTACCTATCATTTGCAGAATATTTTCAATTTCTGTACTCTCTGACATTAGATCATATTATTGCATTTTCTCTCCGTCAAATTCTATTCATGTGGGGGATTGTTGGAAATTTTGGTTTATAAGGCTTATTTTGGGCCAACTTTGACCCCAAAATTGAGTGGGCCCCTAACGTCTTTTGGGGCGGGTCCGAAGAGGTGACGTGTTCCTTGCCGCGTGGCAAGTCACACGGTGAAGACGGTTCGTCAAAACCATTTATGAGTGAATGGGAAGTTGACGTCGTTTTCGGGTTTGAGGAATAGACATTTAAAGATTTAAATGTGGGTTTCCTTTTAATGGGTTGTCCCACATTGAAACTTTAAGAGAGCTCTTTTGTATATATAAGCTTTAGACTATAACACTTGGGTTGGGCCCCAAGGAGCACCCCAAGTTTGTAGAAGGGAAGAGTTATGGACAAAATGAATCTTGGCCCAAACCACTACACCTTGGCGCCGCATGCTTGCATTGTCAAATCCAGTTGTGCAGGTCTGGGTTGTGGGTCGGGTCGATTCTAATATTAATTTTTTAGACAAAATTTATTTGGATCTTTTCCAAAATTTCTTACAGGAAAAATTAATTTAAATTTTGTAATTTGAATTTGAATTCAAATTCTTGTCCAATAGTTGTGCCTCATTCTGTCCGAATTTCCTACAGTAACTGCCGAACAGATTTAATCAGTTTCAGATCTGTTATATAGTCCAAACAAGTTTTAATCTGTTGCACCTAGATAGATTGAATTTTGGACAGATTCAAATTCAACTGTAGCAGTTTTAGAACAATTATTTAACTGTAGCAGATTTGTATCTCTTCAGTTTAAATACTATATATGTTCACTTCCTTGGTACCTGTTCGGGTCAAACTTTTTGCCTATAAATATCAACATTTTAGCAGTGTTTTAAGCATCCGAAAATCAGTCTAAAAATTCCTTTTGTTGTCCTACTTTACTCATTTGGTGCATTATTCTTCATTTTAGTTATAGAGAAAATTAAAGAGAGTACATGAGGTTTTAGTTCGCCGGACAAATTTGTTTAGAGTGCTACTACAAATTTGTGAAGATCATTGTATCCTGAAAGATAGACTCCATTAGTCCGTAAGCACTGAAGCGAGACGAATCTGTCTTAAAGAGAGTGTCACACACTTGACTTGGTCTTTTATTTTTCCATTCGGTTTGACAAAATAAATTATGTAAGTTATTTATTTTATTTTGTTTGATTTAGTTTCAATTTATTTTATTTACACAGAAGATTGGTCCAACAGTCCTACATAGAAACAATAAGAGAGCTTGTATGGGTATATAAGCTCTAGGTTGACATGCTTGGGATGATCCTCAAGAGGCACCCTAAGTTTTGTAATGAGAGAAGTTATGAACAAAATGGGTTTGATC
Organism: Camellia lanceoleosa; assembly: GCA_025200525.1. Classification (NCBI taxonomy): domain Eukaryota; kingdom Viridiplantae; phylum Streptophyta; class Magnoliopsida; order Ericales; family Theaceae; genus Camellia; species Camellia lanceoleosa. The sequence continues at coordinate 417,553 of JANUSC010000032.1, forward strand.
CAAATCCACCATGTGCGCGCGGGGGGGCGCTATTCGTGGATTGTGGATCGAGTCCAACTTTTCATTTTTTGGACAAAATTCATTTGAATTTTTTCAAATTCTTGTGGAAAAATTCAAATTTTATGTCCAAACTAGTGCCTCTCCTGTTACATTCTTTAATCTTTTTCGGCGGTTCAAATTCACACCTGTTCGGAGGGTTTTTTTGCCCTTCCAAACAGTAGCACAATGCTTATAAATACAGAATTTTTCCAACACATTCAATCATTCAATTCCTTCATCTTTTTCTTCATTTCATGTATCTGTTCTTCATATTAGTTATAGAAATTTAGAGAGTGCATTACTCATGTTCTGATTCGCAAGACAGATTGTTTGTAGTGCTACTACAATTTGTGAGAGTGGTCATTGTATTCGGGGAGATAAACGCTGATAATTTGTGAACACCTGTGCAACAGTGAATCTGTCGTAAAGACAAAGTGTCATACACTCGACTTGATCATGATATTTCTGTTCTAACATTCTAGTGATTTTGCTATTCTAACTTTTCGATTCAAGAACTTCCTGTAAGTAATCTTTTTGCTTTGTTTCAGTTTTTATTTTGTACACAGAAGATTGTTCCAACAATCTTAAGATATATCCAAATTGTTCTATTTATACATAATTTTTTGTTTATTTTCTTTTCAAAAATTCTTTTTGGTTTTTATTACAGTAATTATTTTCTGTGTAAAGTTTGTTAGAAATTAATTCTGAATTTTCAAATATAATATTATGTGTTTTCATTAATTAAAATTCTGATTTTCAGTATTTTATTTTTGAAGTTTTATAGAAATAATATTCTATGTGGAATTAATTTTAAATAAAAAATTATTTTCAAATTAATTTGAAATAACATTTACAATTTTATTTCTTTTCTTTTTTACAGGATTAAATTATGTGTTTTATGGTTTAATTTTCTACGTAGTATAAAATTCTAAGTATAATTCTGTTTTATAGTTTAGAATTCATGGCTACTGAAATTGCTCAAACCTCTAATCTGACTGGTGTTGTGATTGCCCCAACCTCTCCTGCTGTTGTGACAATACCGGTGAATCACGGGGAAAAGCTAGAAAAGTTCTTAGGAACTAACTTTCAAAGATGGCAGCAGAAAATGTTGTTATATCTTACTGTATTAAATTTGGCGTGTTTCCTTCGTGAGGATTCCTTTGTTCTGAAAGGGATGAAACCAACTAACATGTGATTGCTGCAGTCGATGCTAGGAAATATGCGAATTTATTTTATCGTAACTATATCTTGAATGGGATTGATAACATATTGTAGAACGTTTATAGCCCTATCAAGACAGCAAAGGAATTATGGAAGTCGCTGGAGAAAAAACATAAAACAGAATATGCTGGCTCAAAGACTTTCGTGGTAGGCAAATTTCTGGATTTTGTAATGGTTGTTTCAAAAATTGTGATCAGCCAAGTTCGGGATCTCCAACTTATTCTACGTGACTTCCTTGCAAAAGGCATGTCACTAAGCAAGTCTTTCCAAGTTGCTGTCCTAATTGAAAAGTTACCACAAGGCTAGAAAGAATTCAAGAACTATCTCAAACACAAGCACAAAGAAATGACTTTAGAGGAATTGATTATGCATTTGAGGATTGAGGAAGACAACCGAACTTCTGAGAAGAGGGTTGGAAAGCATCCTATGGAGTCAAAGGCTAATGTAGTGGAACATGTACCAAAAACAAAGAAACATAAATTTATCGAAGAAAGTTCCTCACAAGGCTCTAAGGGAGGGGACACCAAGAAATTCAAATTTAATGGAAAATGCAATATCTGTAACAAAGAGGGACATCGAGCCAAAGATTGTCGTAGCAAGCGTAAAGGTAAAAGAAGTTCAAGCAAAAAACCTACTCAACCCAATGTCACTGAAGTAGACTGAATCTCCAATAATGTTGATGACATAAAATTTAGTTGTTGTCTCCGAGGTCAACCTTGTCGAAAATCTCAAAGAATGATGGGTGGACACTGGAGCCACTCGTCACATCTGTGCCGACAAAAAATGTTCTCCTCCTATTTAGTGGTGGACAATGGAGAACAATTGTTCATGGGCAACTCCTTGACTTCTAAAGTCAAAAGACAAGGAAAGGTTATTCTGAAGAAGACATCTGGAAAGGAACTCACTCTCAACAATATACTGCATGTACCGGACATTCGAAAGAATCTTGTTTTCAGATCTCTATTAAGCAAGAATGGGTTTATGCTAGTTTTTTAGAGTAACAAATATGTACTTACCAAAAATGGGATGTATGTAGGAAAAAGTTACATTAATGATGGCATTTTCAAAATGAATGTAATAACTATTTTATCTTCTATGATTAATAAAAATGCATTTTCTTCTTACTTATTTGAATCTTCAAATTTATGGCATGGTAGATTAGGACATGTTAATTATGGATCTTTGCATAGATTAATTAATATGAAATATTTACCTATATTTGAAATTGATCCAAATCATAAATGTGAAATTTGTGTTGAAGCAAAATTAACTAAAACTCCTTTTCATTCAATTGAAAGAAGTACTGAACTATTTGAATTAATTCATAGTGACATTTATGATTTTAAATCAATTCAAACTAGAGGTGGGAAAAAATATTTTATCACTCTCATGGATGACTAAACCAGATATAGTTATGTTTATTTAATTCGAACCAATGATGAAACTTTAGAAACTTTCATTCAATATAAGAATGAAATTGAAAATCAACTTGGCAAGAAAATTAAAATTTTAAGAAGTGATAGAAGTGGTAAATATGAATCACCATTTGGTGTTTTTTGTAAAGGACATGGAATAATTTATCAAATCACTGTTCCTTACTCACTTCAGCAAAATGGAATTGCTGAAAGAAAAAATAGGATTTTAAAAGAAATGATGAATACCTTGTTAATAAATTCTAGATTACCTCAGAACTTATGAAGGGAAGTAATACTTTCTACTAATTATATTTTTAATAAAGTACCCCAAAAGAAAGTGAATCAAACACCTTATGAAATGTGGTATGAGAGAGTATCATCCTACAAATACTTAAAAGTGTGGGGAGGTTTGGCTAAAATAACTATTCTTGGTGCTAAAAAATTGAAGATAGGTTCGAAAACTATTGATTCCATATTCATCGGTTATGCCAAGAATAGTAGTGTATATCGATTTTTGATTTATAAATCAGAACACTCAGAAATGCATATAAATACTATTATTGAATCCAAGAATGCATCGTTCTTTGAATATGTGTTTCCTAATAAAACTAGACAAGTGACTAGCACTAACAAAAGATCTTATGATGCTATTGCTAGTCATGATCAAGAACAAGATCAAGTACAAAGGCAAGAGATAGATTAAAATGAAAAAGGGAAACCTAGACGTTGTAAACGTGCTTGAATCTCAAAATCTTTTGGTCCAGATTTTTTGACCTTTTTGTTAGACAATAAGCCTTCAAACTTTTAAAGAAGCTATGTCCAATTCTAAGGCGCCTTTATGGAAAGAGGCCGTAAATAGCGAAATTGAATCCATCTTGCAAAATCACACATGGGAATTGGTGAATTTGCCATTGGGTTGTAAAACTCTTCGATACAAGTGGATTTTCAAGAGAAAAATAAAAGCTGATGGATCAATTGACAAATACAAGGCAAAATGTGTGGTCAAAAGATATAGACAAAAAAAAGGTCTTAATTATTTTGACATATATTCACCAGTTACTAGAATAACATCCATTAGAATGCTAATTGCCATTGCATCTTTGTACAATCTAGAAATTCATCAAATGGATATGAAAAAAGCTTTCTGTAATGGTGAGTTAAATGAAGAAATTTACATAGAACAACTAGAATGATTTTCTGCTCCAGGAAAAAGAAAAGAAAGTATGTAAATTGGTTAAATCATTATATGGTTTAAAATAAGTGCCAAAGCAGTGGCATGCGAAATTTGACAATGTAATGATGTCAAATGGATTTAAAATTAATGAATGTAACAAATGTGTTCATGTTAAGAACACAAACAAAGATTATGTTATAGTATGTCTTTATGTTGATGATATGCTCATCATGTTTAGTAGTAATGACATGATTAAAACTACCAAGAAAATGTTAAACAAACATTTTGACATGAAGAATGTGGGGATTGCTAATGTAATTCTTGGTATAAAAATTACCAAAACATCATAAAGATATGATTTGTCACAGTTACATTACATTGAGAAAATACTCGACAAATTTAGCAAATATGATAATCATCTTGCTAGAACACTTGTGGATGTTAATCTATTTCTTTCTAAGAATGTACAGGAAAGTATTTCTTAATTAGAGTGTTCCTAAATTATTGGAAACTTAATGTACTTAATAAACTACACTCGCCCAAATATAGCATATGCAGTAAGTAAATTAAGTAGATATATGAGTAATCCAGGAGTAGAACACTGGAAAGCTATGATAAAGGTTCTAAGATATCTCAAATTTACTCGTAATATTGGGCTATACTATACTAGATATCCAGCAGTACTTGAAGGATACTGTGATGCAAACTGGATATCGGATACTAGAGACTCAAAATCCACCAATGGGTATGTCTTTACTCTTAGTGGTGCATCTGTATCTTGGAAATCTTTCAAAAAGTCTTGTATTGCTAGGTCTATTATGGAATCAGAGTTTATAACTTTAGATAAAGTTGGAAAAGAAGTATAATGACTTTGTCACTTCCTTGAAGATATTCCAATGTGGCCAAAACCTATGCCTGCTATATGCATACATTGGGATAGTCAATTGGCAATAGGTAGAGAATAGAGTCATATGTATAACGCTAAGTCACGACACATTCGTCGCCGACATAATACCATGAGACAACTACTCTATAATGGAATTATTTCCATTGAATATGTGAATAGCAAATCCACTAATCAAAGGGTTAGCAAAAGAGTTAATTGAGAATTCATCGAAGGAAATGGGACTAAGCCTATTAAATAAGAGTTAACACAATGACAACCCAATCTAGTTGATTGGAGATCCCAAGATCTAAGTTCAAAGGGGCAACCGAGCTGTGTATGACTCATAAAGATCATTGAGGAGTCAAACTCCTACCCATTTCTATTATGAAATAGTGATATCTACAACGTGTTAGGTTAAATAATGCTTTTAATGATTCTTATATCTATGAATACCTAGTAAAGTATGGCAGGATACACTCATAAGAATCACATATATGAGTGTGAACTGAGTTGGTTCTATGAGATTTGTGAGGGCTATAATTCTCTAGAGTACTCATGAAGTACCAGGTTGTTCAAGGCCAAAATGAACAAAATTGTGAGAATCAAACTGTGTATGGAAATATCCTATGTGATTTTTATTGTCTTGGTTTACACAAATGGTTGAACAGTTCAAGACATCGTGTTCACTGATTAGCTAGTAAATCCAATAGTGTCTCATAAGGAAATGTTCAAAGCCAAAAGATACCTATCCTTTGCAGAATATCTCTGATTTGTGTACTCTCTTAAGAAATATCATGTTGTTGTATTTTCTCTAAGTCAATTCAATTCATATGGGGGATTGTTGGAAATTTTGGTTTTATAAGCTTATTTTGGGATAACTTTGAGCCCAAATTTAAGTGGGGCCCACATGTCTTTTGGGATGGGTTCAAGTGGTGATATGTTCCTTGTCGCATGGCAAGTCACACAGTAAAGATGGTTTGTCAAAACCATTTATGGATGAATGAGAAGTTGACGTCGTTTTCAGTTTCGGTTTCGTGAAATGGGAAGTTAAAGAGACAAATGTGGGTTACTGTCACGACCCCATTCCACCCCTAGTAGAATGGTACCGTGATGGCCAATAATCCGAGATTACCAAAGGCCAACTTACAAAGATTCACACACAATCAGAGTATAGATATGGGGCTTAGATGTGCGGGAGCAATAGATGTAAATTTAATTAATCCATAAGAGCTGTGCTTAGATTAAATGAAATGACATACATTTTAACATGGTTTACAACTTGGATACAAATAAAATAAAGTACATATTACATCTTGATCAAAAGGCTTCTCAAGCCGATATATACAAAAGAAGTGAATTACAAACTAAGAAGTATAATCTTCAAGATAATACAAAACATGAATCAAAACATCTTGCACATAACATCTTAGGCTTCACCGCCTTCTTGCTCGCCACCTACATATTGTAGACACCCCATTTTTGACCACCCACAAGACTTGGGCATTACTGATGGTTTATTTGGTGGAGAAAGGTGTGCAGGGCACAGGTTCAGTTTCTTCGGCAAGGAGAGAGGCGAATCTCAACTTCACACCCCATTTTGAACCAAAATTATTTTGGATGGTTTTGAGACCTTAAAACCCTCTCTTTCAAAACATTTTTGAAATAAGGTTTCTACGGTGTTCCGAAGCTCGCATTTTGTCAAACGTTGTGCTTTTCGGTAAACCGAGCAAGGACAAAGTAGAAATGAATGAAAGAGAGATGAAATCTTTGAAAAATCTTTCAAAACACCTTACTTAGGGGTTTGAAGTTGAAAAGAAGAGGAGAAAAGGGGAGAAACCAAGTTAGAGAAGAGGTTCGTCATGAACCCGGGTAGAAGAGAGTTGAGCAGTCCTCGCTAAATCAAGCTCGTCTATCTATACACTTGGAGTTAAGCTATGAGGCCATAACCATTGGAAAGAAGACTTCTGGGGCTTCATTTTGCACTCAAGAATCTCCCAAAACCAAGTCCGGGAGGGGGAGATATGATCGGTTGAACTTGGGAATCAGTCCGGTTGGATCGAATCTGCGCGGCTTCACCAAAAAGGGCATAACTTTTTGCACAGGAGGAATTTTAATGCAAGGTTTGCACCATTGGAAAGCTAACTTCCGGGGCTTCAATCTGGCCATCCACCGGCACTTTTTTACCTCATTGGCCACCCATCGGCACTCTATTTAGCCGACCGGCCAGTATAAAGTGCAGGTCGGCAATGTATTGTGCCGACCGGCAATTTATTTAGCCGATGACCCTTTTTCTTGGCCGATCTGACCCTTTTGACTCTCCCAAGCATGGTGCATGCCAGCTGTGCCAGCTGGGATGCACAGACCCGACCCCCCATGCACATGTGTGACCCTTTTGCACCTTTGACCCCTTTTTTCCCTCTAAGAGGTTGAACCCTCTGTTTTAGCTTCCTCTAGAAGCCACAAACCCTTTGCACCCTTTGCCCATTTCATTTGGCTTCTTGGAGAAGCCAAGAACCTTTGCCTTTGCCTATTTAAGGAGCACTCCTCCTCCATTGTTTTTTTTAGAGCTTTTGAGCAAAAAGAACCAGAAAGGAGACATATATATCTGATATACATACATACAACCCTTGATCTCTCTCTATATCTCACTCATTTGCCTCCAAAACTCCATAGTTCTTGGCCTATTGCACTATAACCCATAGATATACACCATCATCCTCCATTCCAACACTTGGAGGCTGATTTCCAGAGGTTGGGAGCTCCATTTCTTGGATCAAAAGTTGCTGAAGTTGGGTTCTACAAGGGTGAGTCCCATTTTCCTCTTTTCTAAGCTTATTTGGCATGCTATCTAAGTCATACTTGCTTGTACATTTGAGCTCCAACCAAAACTGAAAGTAGCCATGTTTTGAGCTTATTTTCATCTTTTATTAAGGGTCTTACCCTGTTTGAGACCCCCAGCCACTACTTGCTTCATTACCCCTTTGTATGCCATTATCTTGCATAGTATTTTTGGCCCATGTGTAATCTGTTTTGGAGCATTATGTAAACTGAGAATAGGCTTATTTTGAGCCCTTACTCAACATTGAAGAAGGGCTCACCATTGTTTGGGACCTCCATGTATCACTTGCCATTGCACCCCTCTTTGGTCCCTATTTTTGCATGTTTTGCTAGCTTATCTTGCTTATGTTTTTCGGCCATGATCAAAGCTTAAAGTGGACATATTTTGAGCCCCTTGTCATGTTTCATTAAGGGTCCTTGGCTTTTTGATGAATATTTTGTATACTTTGTGTTATAGCCTTCTTGTGGCCTTAATCTTGCATTGCATTTTGAGCATGTTTTTATACTGATTTGAGCTTGATCATCTACTATAAAGTGATATATTTTGGGACCCTATTCAACATTTTTGAAGGTCCCTCACTCGTTTGAGCCCCCCATATATCAGTTACTTCTTTGCCCCTTTATTGGCCTTAATCTTGCACTGCATTTTGAGCATGTTTATATACTGATTTGGGGCTTATCATCTACTGAAAAACATCATATTTTTTGTCCCTCTTCAGTGTTGTAGAAGGGTCATTTTTTTTTTGGGCTTTGCATCTACCACTTGCCTCATTGCCTCCCTTGCGGAGCCATTTTTGTATGCCATTTTAGTCCCACTTGTACTCACTGTTTGGCCATGCTTTAAACTGTAAACATGCTTTTTTCTGGGCTGCCTAGCTTCTGTCTTCACACTTCATGTACAAATCATGCATGCATTGCATAGCTATAGGCTATTTCATGTGCTTAATTTCACGTTTCGGGACTCGTTCCATGCACCGGGTTTCATCTCGCCATGTTTTGGGACTGTTTTCCCCCACACTTCAGTGATGAAATTCACATGTTTTCATGTCATATTCCATATCTTGCCATGTCTCATTAGAGTGGCATTCCGTGCCGTAGGCTCGGTCCTCGGTTTGCGTGTACGCGTGCACGTATTTCGAGTTGTCTCATTTTCATCTAATGGCCTCCTATGTGAGTGTGACTGAGGTCCACTTGTGTTGGTGTAAGTCCATATTTCATTGTGTATGCCATGTTTCAATGCGTTGTGCATGTTATGTTGTTAGCATTGTGTGTGCCAGGTAGTTGCATTGCATGTTTGTATGCTTGTTTGCATGCTTAGGTCGCATGTGCATTGTTGTGCATTGCCTCGCCTCTTGATCAACCATGATTGAGGTTGGGTCCTTTGTATGTTTTGTGTGCATTGCATTTGACATTGAAATGCATACTTGACTCTTTGGCCATCATGCATCGAAATGCGTGATTGGTGGCCCGAGGGTCGAGCACCACACTCCCTTGAGTCTTAAACATGATATGGAGTGTGATGGTGCAAACATTGCTTTGAAAATACATTGCCATGCCTTGTTTACCCTCTGCTGCTGTCAAACAGGTTTCTGCAGAAAGTTTTGGCGATCGGTACATCTGATGCCGGCCGGCAATTCATCAATGGCCGATAACTTCATCGGGGTGGTGACCATTCCCATAGCCGATGGACATTCCTCCTAGCCGGTGGCACTCCACAGTGTGCAGAGAGCATACCTTGGGACTTGTGCAGACTTCAGAGGTGCCAAATAGTGAAAACAGAGGCAACATGTGTCATGGCAATGAATTTACGGAAGCAAATCCGAGCATGCGTGCATCCCTCTTCCCGAGGCCTTTTACTGCTTTCCATAGCTTAGTGAATTTGTTAATTAATTAAATAGAGTTTTGTAATATTTAATTAGCTAGAGTAGTTAATTATTTATTCGGTTTGTATTATTATTTAGTCCCTCCGAGAGAGGGCGTATTTGTAATAAGTGTGCGTGGGTGCGTGGGTGCATGTCTTCCAACCCCCACTTCTTTCTTCCTTTTTATTTACCCGCTTATGATGGTAGATTAGGGCATGTTTAAATTAGCATACCTTATGCAATGCATGCGTGCATCCATACATTTGTCTTACATGCACCGGGCTCAGTACATCACGCTAACTGCATTGTATTTCAATTTCCAAATTGAATACTTGTTACTTGTAGCATTTCACATGCCATGCTTAGGATAGCTGAGCCTGTCTAAGATTGCATCCTTGCTTGTGTTGCATTAGCTACTTAACATGAACTAGGATCATGCATTTGATTACTAACTAGTTTCTGTTTTGGCTTGGAGTACTAGGTAAGCTTTTATGCTTTAGCATATCGCATGCGTGTGAATGTTACCATAATAGCATGATTACCATGAGGCTAGCTGCTTATGTGATATAACTGCTTGAATGCCTGTGGATGGAGGTCAAATTACTTAAATTGGAACAATGCATGAAAACTGTGAGTTTTGAGCCCACTAGATAGTGGCAAAACCGTCTTTTCTAAAAGCCCACTTGAGAGTGGCAAAATCCGCATTTTAGCCTACTTATGAGTAGCAAACCGTTTTCGAAACAAACGTGAAATGTTTTGTTCCAATTTAGGCGATTTGGTCTATACTTGTTTTGTTCCATACTTGAAGATCTTATGAAAACAAACACAAAAACATGGATCTTGATACAAACTTTCGGATCAAAACATGGTTTTATTTCAAGAACACAAGAACATCATTTTCTCTTTCTAAAACAAGCTTTAAATCAATGCATGGCTCATGAATCATGCAAGATCATACAATGTGATCGGATCAACATAAAGAATAACAAGAGTAGATCAAGAATCTAACCTCAAAACACGGATCTAACGGTTCAAGGTGTGAAGATCAAGCTTGAAAATCTAGTTCTCTCTCTAAGAACTTCTCTTCCTCTTCCTAGAGCTTCTCTCTCTATAAAGGCAAAGATGTGACAAATGATGTGTTTTCTCTCTCTGCTAGCTGACTTAACCCTCTGCTGGGACGTGTGACAGCGATTGGTTGGCTCTCCTCAAAAAGGTGACTGACTGACAAGACAAGAGCATGACAAAGTGTATAGAACAAGTAAGGTGACATGGGCACTCCGGCAGGTAATGATCTCGGATTAGGACATAGGCTTCGGCAACTAAGGTCTCAATGATCTCGGCTAGGAAGGATAACACTTGACCTAGCTGTGCCACACCTTGGCCTAAATGTGCCACACCTCGGTCTAAGTCATACCAGTCTCGGAACAAGATTGCTAGGTGCAAGGATCAAAGATCTAGAACGCCTAGATGATTACATCTCGGCCTAGGTGATGCACATCTCGGCCTAGATAATGACATCTCGGCCAATATGCCAGGGTGAAGGTAGAGGTCAACCAAAGTGGATTCCAAGATGGTCCTAGGTGTAAAAGGTTCAAAGGTGTGACCTAGGCTTAACATGACCTAGGCTTGGCATGACCTATGCTTAACATGACCCAGGCTTGGCATGACCTAGGCTTGGCATGACTTAGGCTTAACATGACATAGGCTTGACATGACCTAGGCTTGGCATGACCTAGGCTTAAGACAGCAAGGAAGAAACAAAACATGCATACAACACTTAGGCAAAACATGATAGCATCAACACAAGACAAGAACCTTTATCTAGGCAAAACAAGTCAAAGTCTACATGTACAAACTTAACAGGGCAAAATCACATAAATGCTCAAGAACATGACTAAGACAAGAATGTGGGTTATTACAGTTACCTTGTTTTGGTTGTTCCACATAGAAATAATAAGAGAGCTTGTATGAGTATATAAGTTCTAGGTTGACATAATTAGGATGGGCTCCAAGAGGCACCCCAAGTTTTGTAAGGAGATGAGTTATGAACAAAATGGGTTTGATCCAAATCTACCACACGTGCGCCGTCATCCAACCGGGTCGGGCCGTGTGTGTGTGGGTTAGGTCCAACCTTTAATTTTTTGAATAAAATTTATTTGAATTTTTCAAATTCTTGCAGGAAAATTTAAATTTCCAAGCGAATTGATTCAAATTTTTGCGTGAAAATTTAAAATTCAAATTTTCTGTCCGAACCATTGCCTCTCCAATCACTTTCCTTCATATTTTCTAGCGATTCAAATTCACAACTATTCAGAGGGCTTTTCTGCCCTTCCAAACAGGTACCACAATGCCTATAAATACAAACCTTTTCCAGCAAATTGAATCATTCAATTCCTTCCCATTTTTCTTCCTTTCCTACATCTGTTCTTTATATTAGTTATAGAAATTTAGAGAGTGTACAACTCAGGTTCTGGTTCGTAAGATAGATTGTTTGTAGTGCTACTACATTTTGTGAGAGTGATCATTATATTTTGGGAGATAAACGCCTATAATTTGTGAGTATCTATGCGATGATGAATTTGTCTTAAGAATATAGTGTCACACACTCGACTTGATCGTAACTTTTTTGTTCTAACTTTCCGGTGATTTTGCTGTTCTAATTTTCCGATTTAAGAACTTCCTACAAGTAATTTATTTGCTTTGTCTCAATTTTTATTTTGTACACAGAAGATTGTTGATTGTTGATTAGATTAACTTTTGGATTTTCTTTGTATGTTAATCTACTTATTAGATTTTTGCATAGAAGTTAGGCATGTTTGTTTTCCCTCCTCAAAGGATGTGTTGTCTTTGGACGTGTAACGAGTGTCATAGTAATATCTATTTTTTTAATATAAAATTTATGACTTACCTACCAATAAATAAATAAATAAAACAATAAGATTTCGAGTTGAAAAGAAAAATTCACATAAATTCACATGTACATTAACACTATGTTTGGGAACTTAGGACAGAAAAGAAAAGAAAGGATTGCTTAAGTTATAAGAGAAAAAAAAATGAAAAGAAATGATTGTAATTTCTCTCATTTTTCTTTGGATAAGGAAGAAATAAAAGAAAAGAAATGATTGTGATTTCTCTCATTCTTGTTTGGTTAGATTTCATTAAGAAAAAAGAAAAGAAATTATTTTATATTATATTACCAAAACAACCTTTTTATATTTTCAATTATTTTATTTCTTTTATTTTTATAGGGACAAAATTAGTATTATGAAAATAGTGGTTTCTTTTATCTCCCAATCTCTTCACTTTTGGGAAAATTGAAAATGAGGCTTATAAAAGAAATGAGTTTCTTTCCATTTCTCTTCACTTAGGTTATCCAAACAAGTAAGAGAAATATATATCTCTCCATTTTTTTTCTTTTCTCTCCAAATCACTCAATCCAACATAGAGAGAAAAACAAAAAAGTTATGAGTAAAATATTTGAAAATGTTCTTATTATTGACAAGTTTCATCAATTAAATATGAAAATTTGTACAACCACTAAATACAAACACAAAATAAAATAAATTAACAAGAATATAATTAATATAAAATTAATTTATATATTTTTTAGTCCACAAGCTCATTGAAGCCAAGCATAATTGTATTTAAGCTCAGCTTAATTATTAAAATGAGCCAAAAAAATTTGACTCAACGGAGTCGACCTCAAACTGAGAACATCTCCATTATTTATATTATCACAATCCTTATTTAGACAAACCAAGCAATATTTAATTCCCACATGGGCAGCGATCGAGACTGTATAGAGACTGCAATTTGCCACGCCACCACCTTGGTTCGTGTGCGGAGTTTTCCCGCTCCTTATGAAAACGGGTTGGAGAATAATGGAAATTTTTTAAATTTATGCCAAGTGTGGCATCTTCAAAAAAAATCTAAAAAGTCAAAAAAATTATTATCCTATTTAAGTCATATCATCTTATTTAAGTTATATTATCTCTCTAATACATCACTTCAAACCCAACCCAAATCTAACTCATATTTCATAAAAAATCAAAAAATACACTTATTTAGTCTTCCCAAACTTGACCTTATTTTTGTATCCTTTCTCCTCCTCTTTTCCCCTGCAAATTAATCCAAGATCAATGGGCGAAAATGGGGCTGGTAATCTTCCGTACTCTGGCAATATTTAAGTAATTGGGTGAGAATTAAGGCTGAGTAAGGAATTCATGAAATTTGTAATTTGATCCGATCCAATTAAATCTAATTCGATAGGTTTAAATTAATTTTTTGAATCCGTTGTTCGGTTCTGGATTGAAAAATTAAAAATTCGTAGGCCACGGATCGGTTCCGAATTGAACCCCACGGTTTTTGATTGAAACCAATCCGGATTGTATACAAATAGCTTATATTTATATTATACACTCTCTTGTATAGTATCTTCTCTTATTCTATATAAAACTTAAATCCAAACCTAAACCCGCATAATATCTTCTTTTATTATTTTTGTTTGTCAGTTTTTAATTTTAATTTGTAATAGTCTAAATACTTATGGTGGAATCAATTTTTTTTATGATTATTTAAATTCTAGAATAGTATGTCTCTATTATGGAAAGACATATTGCTATTATAAAACTAATATGATGTTATATTTATATTTTTATAAAATTAAAATATTCTATATTTTTTTTTTGTTATTTAATTATGTGAATTCGTAATCTTAAACTGATCAAATTCATATTTAAATGGATTAATTCGAATTGATTTCACGATTGAAACGGATTAAATTAACTCTAATTTTTTAAGAATTATAACTAATTGATTGATTTTGATTTTATTCCAAGTCGAACTAACATGAACCATGTCACCCCTGGTGAGAACCGTATGATGTTGCCATCACATGCAATGAATTAATCTTTGTTGATGAATCATCATGATCAATTAGCTGTATGCTTATCAATTAGTACGTGATCAGATTCATGGCCCGTATCAATTAGTACGTGATCAGATTCAGGGCCCCCTTTAGAATTCATATCCAATTTGGTGTTTGGGAAGAATTTATTGGGGCTTTTTTAGTTATTTTAGTCACAAAAGACAAAATAAGCTTTTTTAGCCACAAAAAATAAAACATCACATCCAACTCATAATCATTACACTCCCCTCTCACAAAAAAAGTCAAAAAAGTCAAAAAGCCAAAAAGCCCTTCCCAAACCAAACTTTTAAACCCAGGCTAAAATAACTAAGAGTTGGTTTGGGGTGTCCTAAAAAAGTGCACTTTTTGTCTTTTTACGAAAAGATGTGCAGAAAAGTAGAGAGGTGATGTGATGGAAAAAAGATAAAAAGATAAAAAGACGGATTATATAGTATATGCCAAACTAGGCCTAAAAAAGCCAAAAAACTAAAAAGCCAACCCACTCCCCAAACAAAGGCTAAAGACATTTAAAACTATCATTTTTAATTGGATAATGCTTTTGTGTGAGTAGTATAAAAACTACACATTTGGCCAACAGGGCATTCCTAAGCCTATCAATGGGCTAAGTCCAGTCAGAGCCATTGAATTATAAATGTTCTGACACCGAATAACTTCTTTACCAACTAGGAGACATGGCGGGTGAGTAATGCCGACAAGATCAAAAAATATTCACAGCGAGTATTAGAAAAAATTTGATAGATTATTCCAATCAAAGTGGGCCTAAACTGTTCATTTTCGGAAGTATAATACGGATATGAGTCTTCACAATATAATAATTATGATGCAAAAGATCATGTGAGAAATATATACACAAAAACCTTTATATAAAGAAGAGAGTTGGAAGAAGAGAGATAGGCATTGCCATCCAAAAACTGTGACACCTGTTCTCACTCTGGACCAATCTTTAAATTGATCATTGGAGTGCTAATTTCGACACCTTCTACCAAAGTGTTTCTTGTTCTAGGCACCGGAGCGAGAATTCGTCAAAGGTCTGTCTGTGATGAAGGAATATTGCAAAATCATCCCTCACAATTCTATACAAGCATAATTTTTATACAAAACTTCTTATAGAATAATGACATGACATTCTAATTAAAAGCACTTGTCATTGTGCATTCTTATAATTAAAAGTAGGTCACTGTCACTGTCACATCACGTACATTTTTAACATGCAGAGAAATGTAAAAATGTTACATGAAAGTGAGTATAATAAACAATGTATAATCTTCTTAAATCTCTTAACAATATTTTTAAATTGTTCATATTAACAAAATTAAAACTAAATTAACAGCTTATATATCACGATTTCGCTACAATAAAAATAAATTTAGAAAAAATATTTTAAGATATTAAGTCTTCGTTTGGGATGTGGGTTGGGTTTTTAGTTTTTAGCCGAGAGTTAAAAAGTCTCGTTTGGGATGAATGTTTTGATTTTTTTTTTACTTTTGTGAAAGAAAAAATGAAATCATTATGATTTAAATGAAATATTTTGTCTTATTGACTTTTTTACTTATTTTGTCTTCTTGTAATTATTTTAACCCAAACTATTTACCAAACATAGCCTAAACATTGTGCTTCAAACCAGCACGCTGTAATTCAGTATTAATAAATAAAATAAAATAAAATAAAGGACATTAAGATAGGTACTATTGTGGAAAACGATATTCATGCTTCATTACGTGTGTCATCTACATTTCCAAGAGTATTACCTAATTACACGAGTCGAACTATTACCTTGTCCCAGTTCAAGAAAAAAAAAAAAAAAAAAACTATTTACCTTGTCGAATCAGATTTTTTATTTATTTATTGTTTTTTTAAGAGGGGAGAGATGGGAATCATGAATTAGAATTTGAGCAAGTTTTAATACAACTCAATTTAAAGTTTGGTTTGAATTTGCTAATTTAAAAGAGATGTAAAATTTTGATGAGTTTTAAACAAGTTGAACTTGAATTATTCATGAATATTACAGGCCATTTGCAACCTTACTTCCAATCTAATCATTTTAAATGCCCAAAAAAAAAAAAAATTAAAAAAATATATGAATTTGAAAATTTTCCATTGATCACCACCATGCATGAAACGGAGTTGGAAATCATTCTCTATAGTTTTCTTGGGAGAAAATTGTTGCAAATATTTTGGTTATTAAGACAAAAAAATTCAGGGTTTCTTAAATTTTTAACAGAAATACCAATCTTCAAGAACTATGAGGTGTGGAATAGTCTATTAGTCAGTCGCTCGAGTTGTGGGAAGATTATTCTCTCCCCGGAATCTGAATCATAATGTTTGCTAGTTTTTATGTGTGGTATTTTTTTAAATTTTTTATTTTTTGCTTTTGACATATAGTATGAGGGGTATTCTTTCTTACTAAGATAAGATAGTTTTATTTCTCTTTGGAATGTGGAACCTTTTAATGTTTGGCTTTGTTAGGCTCTTTAATTGTGTCTGGAGTATTTTCATGCGTTCTTTTTGTAATAATACACTACTTATTTACAAAAGAAAGAAAGCAAAAGTCCATTAATCATGATAACAATACACATAGGTTAATTTTATTTTATTTTATTGGTCATTGTAGTGTATACAATTTCACCGTTGTCAAATTATGATATTTGTAGCATATGATAAATACCATATGCAACCTTATTTTCAAACATCATAATTGAAGCATATAGTATTTATTTTCGGAGAATGTTTGTATTATAGATTTTTTTTTTTCTTTTTTTCTTTTGATTTTGGGATGCAAATCATAATTTAAAAGATGATGGATGTTAGAGACTTATAATTTATAATTTGTAATTCACTTACAATAACATGACAAGTGTGTTGCATATTACATAATTATATTTATGATAAATAAAAAAATTAATATTTAACTTATCATATTATTTAAATAAAATTTAAAAAAGAAAACTTTTAAAAAAAAGTCTTACTTTTTTTTTTCTTTAAAAAAGAAAAAAGAAAAAAAGAAAAAAGGAAAGCTTAAAAAGCAAGTAGGGAGAGAAAGCGCTTAAAGAAAAAGAAAACAAAGGAGATGTTCCTGTTCCACAATATTTTTCAAGGCTGGCTCGCAATATGAAGATGCCCCGTGTGTGGGATCACAATTCTCTCTGCACTTTGCTCAGAGGATATTAGAGGATAAAAATATAAATTTTTATTCAAAAAAAATAAATATAGAATATCTTATTATTCACTAACTTCAACCACAATTCACCATTTTCATTGCCTTTGAAAATATTTTTATTAAAAAGTAAATACTTTCTGCCCATTGATAAATATTTAATTTCCAAATTTTTGTTAAATATATTTTTGGGTTGTTTAGGAGAAGTTATTCGTTGGTTTTGGTGCACAGCCATGTGGTATTCCAGGTCTGCTCTTATTGGTAGAGGGGAAGGGATTACAATTTTATATTGTGTGATTAAAAAATATGAGGAGACATGAAAATTTGTGATTAACCTAAGATATGATCATGTGATGTCCTAGGATCAATCAATAATTTTTCGTTATTTGGGATTTACTTATTTTTCTACCCTTTTTGATTTTTTTACGAAAAGATTTATAAAAAAAATTAGAGAAATGATATAACCCAAATAACCTCTTAATATTATATTATACTCATTTAAATGTATGGTTTCACTTTTTTAATGATATCAATTTTATAAAAATTAAATTTACATATTAAAAGTTATTTATAATATAATCCAAAATATAAGATGAATGGTTTTAAAGAGATTCTCCTCCATTTCTTATACTTCCTCAATATTTGAAGAATCAACCCATTCTCCTCTCAAATGGAGATGATTTTAGAGGATTAGTTGGAGGCAAAATTTCTTTATATACGAAGATATAGAAGGTAGATTGGAGATGCTCTCATATAGACGACGAGAAGTATCGGGTAAATTATATTTTGATCTTTTTATATTTTTATATTTTGATTTTGAAGTCCGTTAAAAATCATTGCAATTTATTTTATTTAAAAAAAATTGATTTTTTTTTTTTTTTAAATAAGGTGGGGAGGTGGGTGTTAGGGAAAATATGTGATTCTCCACAAGTAAATTAATCAATGGGAATAAAAACTAATGCAAAAAAATTAAATCAGAAGTAACACAAGAATTTTACATGGTTCCCTCAATGTGAGGTACGTCCACGGGATCGAAATCTGATTGCACTATCAACCAAATAAGTTTCCAAACGATTACAAACGAGACACGAATGGTCTCACAAACCACTCTTAGGTGAATTCCAAATAATCACAAATAAACAAGAGGAAAGACCTCACCAAATAGATGAACAAAAATCTTCAGAACCAGAGTTATAGAAAATCCAAAATAACGAACCAAATCAACACCGAAAACGAAGCAAAGAACCACCCAAATTAATTCCACTGTTCACACACCCAAATAATTGATTTCACCAAAGTGGAGTATGTGTAGCAGCCGTTCTCTTCACCTCGGGATGAGCAAAAACAAACCCTAAAATATTGTGAATCTAGGGTTTATTATCAAACCTTAGTTGTTTCCAAATTTGATTGGGTCTCCACAAATTAAATATAATATATAAAAATATATTATAATTAATACTAAACCAAATTAAACTCTTTTTCCAAAACTAATTGGGTCCCACACTCCAATAAGGAGGTATATCCAACAATTCTCCCCCTACTGACTTTGGTGGAGATATCAACCATACCCGCCAAAGTTCGACATTTCAAATGTTTATCCCTCGACAAAGTCTTAGTCAACATATCCGAAATATTATCATCCGTGTGGACCTTTTCGAGTTGCAACAATTTCGAATCTAACACATCACGAATCCAATGGTATCTCACATCAATGTGCTTGCGATCTCGAATGAAAAGTAAAATTTTTACTCAAGTGAATAGCACTTTGACTATTACAATAAAACACATACTTTTCTTGCTTCAAACCCAATTCTTGTAAAAATTTCTTCAACCATAACTCTTCTTTGCAAGCTTCTGTAATGGTAATAAATTCAGCTTCGGTAGTTAAGAGAGCAACACATTTTTATAATTTAGATTGTCATACCACAGCTCCCCCTGCAAAAGTCATCAAATACCCCGAAGTAGATTTCCTATAATCAACATCACCAGCCATGTCAGAATCTGTGAACCCATCAAGCATCGGCTTACCATCCCCAAAACACAAACACACCTTCGAAGTCCCTCGAAGATACCTTAAAATCCATTTTACCGCTGCCCAATGTTCTTTACCCAGATTAGAGAGAAACCGACTCACCACACCAACGGCGTGAGCAATATCCGGCCTTGTACAAACCATGACGTACATCAAAGAACCAACTGCTGAAGCATAAGGAACTTTCAACATCTCTTCTTTGTCTTTCTCACTTATAGGACATTGATTCGAACTAAGCTTGAAGTGACCCACAAGTGGACAACCAACCGGCTTTGCTTTATTCATGTTGAACCTCTCAAGAACTTTCTCAATGTAGCTTTCTTGAGACAACCAAATCAGTCCTTTTTTGTGATCACGAACAATTTTCATACCAAGAATTTGCTTTGCCGGTCCCAAATCTTTCATAGCAAAAGACTTGCTCAACTCCAATTTCAACCTGTTTATCATGGTAGAATCTTGACCCACAATTAACATGTCATCAACATAAAGCAAAAGAATAATAAATTTGCCATCCGGGAAATTTTTTACAAACACACAATGGTCCGAAGTGGTTTTAGAAAAACCATTATTCATCATGAAAGAGTCAAATTTTTTGTATCATTGCCGCGGGCCTTGCTTGAGGCCATACAAACTTTTCTTTAATTTGTAAACAAATTTCTCTTTCCCTTTTTCCACAAAACCTTCCGGTTGCTCCATATAAATTTCTTCTTCAAGATCACCGTGAAGAAATGCGGTCTTCACATCAAGTTGCTCAACTTCAAGGTTCATACTTGCAGCCATGCCAAGTACAACCCGAATAGAAGACATCTTTACAACCGGTGAGAAAATCTTGTCAAAGTCAATACCTTTCTTTTGCCCAAAACCTTTCACAACAAGACGTGCCTTGCACCTCAGATTCTTGCCATCATTCGTCAATTTGAAAACCTACTTATTTTTTAGAATTTTCCTTCCTTTAGGCAACTTCACTAAATCATAAGTCTGGTTTTCAAGCAAGGAATTCATCTCCTCGTCCATGGCCTTTTTCCAATCGCCTTTCTTTGCATGCTCAATTGCTTCTTGGTAGCTCTCAGGCTCCCCTTGATCGGAAATCAACACAAATTCATTGGGAGGATACTTTCTAAAAGGTTGTCGGTCCCTTGTAGATTTCCTCAACTCAAGTTGTGGTGGCGGTTCTTGAGTTGGATGCTCTTCCTCAATTTCTGGCTCAACTTCTTTAGGATTAGCATCATCCTTTACATCTTCAATGGGTCTCCCTCATTTTCATCATCAACTGAAGATGAAGGAGATAGATCCATATCAATGAGATCACTAGTTTTTGGCTCCGGTTGATCACCTTTGCCAAAGTCTTCAATTGTTTGGTCTTCAAGAAACACAACATCATGGCTTCGAATGACTTTCTTGTCGACTAGATCCCACAATCTATACCTAAATTTATCATGCCCATAGCCAAGAAAAATACATTGTCTTGACTTACTATCAAGCTTGAACCTCTCATTCTTTGGAATGTGAACAAAAGCTCAACAACCAAACACTCTCAAGTGCTCATAAGACACATCTTTGCTGGTCCAAACTCTTTCTGGAACATCACCATTCAAAGGATAGGAAGGTGACAAATTGATCACGTCAACCGCTGTTTTCATTGCCTCACCCCAAAAGGATCTTGGCAATTTAGCTTGTGAAAGCAAACACTTTGTTCTTTCCACAATTGTGCGATTCATCCTCTCGGCAACGCTATTTTGTTAAGGAGTCTTCTTAACTGTCTTTTGGTGCCGAATACCTTGGCTGCGATAATACTCATCAAATGGCCCAATGTATTCACCACCATTGTCTGATTGGATGCACTTCAATTTCTGCTATGTTTCTCTTTCAACTATGGCCTGAAAATGCTTAAATACTTCTAGAACTTGATATTTAATTTTTAGTAGAAAAGCCCAAACTTTCCTTGAATAATCATCAATGAAAGTAACAAAATAAAGTGCATCACCATGTGTTCTAACTTTTAAAGGACCACAAACATCCGAATGAATCAACTCCAAAACATTTTCTTTTCTAGAAGCAACATTTTTATGAAAAGAAACTCTATGTTGTTTACCCGCCAAACAATGAACACAAGTTTTAAGATGTGTACCTTTCAAATCGGGTAGAAACTCTTTCTTGAACAAAACTTGTAGCCCCTTTTCACTCATATGGCCAAGTCGCTTGTGCCACAATTCGGTAGAAGTATTATCTTCAAATGTATTGACAACACCTTTACAAATTTTTCCTTGCATGGAATAAAATGTATGAGTCTTCTTACACTTAGCCACCACCAAAGAACCCTTTGTGAGCTTCCATATTCCGTCACCAAATTTGTTGTTGAAGCCTTCATCATCTAGCTTCCCAGTAGAGATCAAATTGAGGCGAATGTCGGGAACATGCCTCACATCTTTAAGCAACAACTTGCAGCCCAAATTTGTTTCCAAGCAAACATCACCCATACCAATAATCTTGGACAAACCTTCATTACCCATTCGAACAGAACCATAATCTCCTTCGGTGTAGGTAGTGAAGAAATCAACTCGAGAAGTCACATGAAAAGAAGCACCGGAATCAATCACCCAATTGCTCTCTTGGCCCACAAAATTGATACAATCATCTTCACAAACAACTATGAGATCATCGGTAGTAACTGCCGTTGTGTCTTCTTGCTTCTTATCCACACTTTTGTCACGCCTTTTCTCTTTGTTCTTGAGCTTTCGGCATTCTCGCTTCATGTGTCCTTTCTCATAGCAATAATAACACTCAATGTCTTTCTTTGAAAAAGAACCATCTTTTGATTTGTTATTATCACCCTCAATGGGTCCATACAAATCTTTACAAAATAATAGGTCCTCCATTTTAGTTTTTCAAGTTACCCAATTACTTCCATTGAAACTAGACATATGACCCACATTCCCCTCCATTGATTTACATAAATAAATAAACCCAAATAAACCGTAAGCTCTGATACCAGTTGTTAGGGAAAAAATGTGATTCCCCACAAGTAAATCAATCAATGGAAATAAAAACTAATGCGAAAAAATTAAATCAGAAACAACACAAAAAATTTTACGTGGTTCCCTCAATGTGAGGTACGTCCACGGGATCGAAATCTGATTCCACTATCAATCAAATAAGTTTCCAAACGATTACAAACGAGACACGAATGGTCTCACAAATAGGGGCGGAGCTACTATGGGGCCAGGGGGGTCACGTGCCCCCCCTGGGTTTTGCATTTTTTTTTTTTTCAAGCAAACATAAAGAAAATATTTTAAATAAAAAAAATTATAAAAATATTATTTTAAATGTCAATGACATTTTTAAAATAATAATGGTTATTTTGATTGAAAATAAAGTGATTATGATATTATTATCTATAGAATTTTCAATGTAATGGTGATGTCTATCACTATTGACATGCAAATATAATTAATCTTAATAAAAATATAGAATTTATTGAGTTATTAGTTACATTTGACATGTAGCGTTCATTCTCTATGTATTTTTTTACTATTGATTGGTGATATCACATGTTAATGATAACGTAGTATAACTATTATATTGAATTTTTATGCATATTTTGTATAAAAAAAATTACTTTATCATTATATTATTTATTTTAAAACTTTATATCCATGACTTTTTTTAATATTGTCCACGATACACTAATTACAAATAATATTTAGCTTATTTAGTTCTAGCTTTCAGAAAATAGTTTTTAAAAAATTCTATATTTTTATTTTTCGTATTTTAATGTTTTCAATAATTTTTTTAATATTTTAAGCAATTTTTTAAAATTTTTAGACACACCTAACATAAATATACCTAAAAAGTATAATATTTATGATTTTTTTTTTAAAAAAAATACACTAAATACCAAAAAATTTTAAAATAATATGAAAATTCAGTACATGTTTCGTATTTTTGTGTATTTATTAATTTTTTTAAAAAATATTTTTTCACAAATATTTTATTATTTGGATACATATCTAAGTAATGTGCATTTAAAAAAGTAAAAAAAAAATTGTTTAAAATTTAAAAAATATTCACTAAAACCAAAAAAAATACGAAAAATAAAAAAACTTAGTTTTCAAAAACCTAAATTCAGAAAATTAAAACCAAACACACTGATTAATTTTTTTTTTTTAACTTTCTTGAAGTTAATGGTAAAAATTTATGTTAAATATTTTTATAAAAAAATTTAATATTGTAATTAATAAGTGTCCCCTCTGCTTTAATTTCCTGGCTCCGCCACTGCTCACAAACCACCCTTAGGTGAATTCCAAATAATCACAAATAAACAAGAGGAAAGACCTCACCAAATAGATAAACAAAAATTTTCAAAGCCAGAGTTGTAGAAGATCCAAAATAACGAACCAAATCAACACCAAAAACGAAGCAAAGCACCACCCAAATTAATTCCACTGTTCACACACCCAAATAATTGATTTCACTAAAGTAGAGTATGTGTAGCAATCGTTCTCTTCACCTTGGGATAAACAAAAACAAACCCTAAAATATTGTGAATCTAGGGTTTATTATCAAACCTTAGTTGTTTCCAAATTAGATTGGGTCTCCACAAATTAAATATAATATATAAAAATATATTATAATTAATACTAAATCAAATTAAACTCTTTTTTAAAAATTAATTGGGTCCTACACTCCAATAAAAAGGTATACCCAATCGTGAACAATAAAGTCAACGTTTTTTTTTGATGAATCTTTAAAATTTATTTATTTTTTTAATAATTTCTAATGGACTTATAAAAAGTTTGTGCATATAAAAAGAGATGGTAATTTGGTTATTTAGTTGTTTTCATTAACGACAACATCCGGGCATGTGTCACATTTTAATAGTTGAAGGGATTCATCCTACACTTTTATATGTTATGAAGGTAAAGTGATATCTCATAATTTTGGGATTAAAATAATATAGGGGTGTAAGACATTTTGGTAATTAAATGTGTTATGTTAACACTGAAGTTTTACGGGATCAATAATTTAGGGGATCAGTTTATACGATTTTTTTTTTTTTTAATTCAAGAGGTCAAAGTGATACTTGACAATAGTTTATGGGAATTTTGTGTAAATAATCCTATATTTAATTTGAATTGACAAATAATTTAAGATAAATAACACTTTATGCTTTTATGTTTTATAATTTTTTATTTTAGCTCTTAAAGGTTTTTTTTTTTTTTTTTTTCATTTTAACCCTTCATGATTTAAGTTTTTTCAAATTTACTTCTAAAATTAATTTTCGTCCAAAATTAGACAAAAAATACTACGTTAATAACCACATGACTTAAAATATATTATTATATTTAATGTACACCTCTAAGCTAAACTTAAATCTAAATATAATAAATTTTTTTTTTTATCACATCTTTTCATCAAACACAATAATAATAAATACTTTTTGGAGATGACACGCCATCCTAGTGTGACTAAGCTTCTCCTCCTATAAAAAATTTGTAAATTTGTAAATCTTTTGTTAGAGTACCCTCATTTGGCTTGGGCCTATCAAATTAAAATAGTCACAAAAAGATAAAAATATGTTAAAAAATTAATAAGATAAAATGTCATATCTAAATCATAATTATTTTATTTTTTCTCTTATAAAAGTAAAAAAAATCAAAAAATTTAATTCAAATGAAACTTTTTACTCCTATGCTAAAATAATCAAAAAACCAAAAAACTAATGCACTTTCCAAATGAAGCCGGTGTATTATTCAAATAATTCACCTTTTTAAATATGAAAATATTATGAAATGAATAAAAAAATTATACATAAATGCATATTATTTTCTATGTATATTATTTAATTTTTTTTTATAAATGATTCATATGTTAAAAAGTAAAAAAAAAAAAAAATGAAATGATTAAAGGGTAGGAGGGAGGTCATACAACCTGAAAAGGAAAAAGATTGAGAGTTGTCTGTATGATTTCCCACTGAAAAAGAGATGCGTCACCTTCCTAATTTCCATCTTTAATGCGCTTCACCTGCCCGCGACCCGCCCACCCCTTCCTTCCTCTCCCTCCCTAATCCCCACTAATGCTGACACCTTCCCATTGTCTATTTATTACGTTCCTCTCTGTGTCTCTCTCTCTCTCTCATATTTAAGTGTTCATACATAAATCACACATCTAGTCTAGTATTAAAAGCAAAGCTTCTCTCTCTCTCTCTCTCACACACACACACACACACCAACAATCCAATCTAGTTACCAACCATACTAAAGCCCTTAACACAGTCCCTTTGCTACGTCCCATTTCTCCTTCGAAACATATCATATCATATCATATAGTTGAGTTTGAGTTTCCCTTCCCTTCCCCTGCATTGTTGTGTTGGGTTGGGTTGTGTTGTGTTGTGTTGTGTTTTGTTTTGCAGCGCTACTTACTTAGTACTAGTAGTAACTAAGCATACATCCATCCATCCGTCAACTAAAAAGGCAAACTAAATGGGTCCTTCACGTCCCTCCATCTTCTTGCTATTGTTTTTGTCAGTGGCAGTGCGTATGTCAGCCTCACTTGGTAGCTCTAGTTCTGATTTGGTTGAATCAGAATTCTTGAAGGTTCCAATTTCAGAGTTTGCAAATTCAGTGAGGTCCACCATCGACGTGGTACAGCAGGTGGCCTCCCTGGTCTCCAGATCCGCCGGTGTATTCGGTGATTTTCGCCTTTCTAATGCCATTGCCGACTGCCTTGATCTCCTCGATCTCTCCGCTGACGAATTGACCCGTACTCTCTCTGCTTCTCAGTCTCCCAATGGCACGTATGGTATTACTCCTTCCCTCTTCCTCATCCCTTTTATTTTAACTACTCTTTCCTTCCCTCTTTCTCATCCCTTTTATTTTAACTACTCTTTCTTTCTTTTAAAATTAAGGCAACCATAGAGAACTTAACAGATTCGACTCCCGGTATTGCAATATAATCCTCTGGAATTGAGTAATACAATCGTTCAATACAACTATTATTTATTTATTTATTCATTCATTTGCTCGCTAGCTTCTAACCTCCTCTGTTCTCAGCGAGCGACGGGTCTAGGATTTGATTTGAACTTTGGGGAGGGTAAAAACACATGTAATTTTTTTATCTAAAAAAATTATTATAAGATTTTAAATAATATATAAGAATAGTAACAAAAAAATAAAAACAAATAAAACAATATAAATAACTCTAAATAATATATAAATATAACAAATAAAATAATTTAATATTTAATAAAATTCAATTTAAAAATTATTTTTAAAATTTTATAATGTAAATAATTTGGAGAGTACAAAATATTTCAATTTAAAATTATCTTACTAATTATTAGTATAATATATATAATTTTTAAAAATTTTGCACCCTGGCACACCTCCTAGATCCATCCTTGTCTGCTCGGCTCTGCATGTGCTGTGTCTTTTACATTTTGTTCTGTAATTGGTTGCCCTGTTTTCTATCGTTTATTCTAGACCACACGGCCTTGTTAAGGTGTTAATACTGATATTGATGGTATTAAAAGAAAAAAAGGTGCAAATTTGCAGCATTTGTCCTTCCTTTATCCAATCTATGAGAGTCAACTGCCCAGTCACTTTCTTGATCCTCCGATTCTGATCTCTTACTTAATTGGTTTTTACTACTACCAGTAATGTAAAAGAGAAAAGAGACGGATATAGTGAGTTAGATGAGCAGAGCAGGGCAGAGCAAATTTGATTGTTAAAATTTGCAGGTAAACATAACGGCACAGGAAATCTAAGTGCGGATCTGAGGACATGGTTGAGCGGGGCACTAGGCAATCAAGACACATGCATAGAAGGATTTGATGGTACCAATTCCATTGTCAAGAATTTGGTGGCTGGTAGCCTCAACCAACTCACCTCTTTAATCCAAGACATTCTCCTCCAGGTTCGCCCACTGCCCGATTCCAAAGCCAACAACCACAATGGTGGTGGTGGTGGTGGTGGTGGTAGGAAGCTTAAGAACGACGACGACCCTTTTCCGTACTGGATTAAATCAAAGGATCGGAAACTCTTGCAATCAAATACGAATGGGAATGGGGTGGTGGTGGCGGATGTGGTGGTGGCGGCAGATGGCAGTGGTAACTTCAGCAAGGTGATGGATGCAATATCCGCAGCACCAGAGTACAGCAGTCGCCGCTACGTCGTATATGTTAAGAAGGGGGTGTACAATGAGTATGTGGAGATCAGCAAGAAAAAATGGAACCTCATGATGATCGGAGATGGGATAGACGTCACCGTTATATCTGGCAACCGTAGTTTCATCGACGGTTGGACCACCTACCGTTCTGCAACATTCGGTAAGATACAATCCACCTTTACATATATAGTCGATGAGTTTCAGCATTCCCATAAAAACATTCACGCTACCGATTCTTTTTCGACTATCCTAAGAAGAAAAAGAAAAAGTGTACCATCAAAACATATGCAAGCTATCATTGGACAACCAAAAAACGTACATGATTTTCGCCATTTTTTTTTTTCTTTCCCTCTAGTCCATAACATTGCTCATTCTTTTTTGTTTAGTTAATTGGACTTGAAATCATTTTTGAGACATCATTCAATAGTACTTTTTTTATTCTAGCCAGCAACTTCTAATAATTATTTTTAAATTTTTGAAGAAGAGAGAAATGGAGAAAGATGGAGATTATATATATATATATATATTTAGCTAACAAGAATGGAGCTAGTTAAAATAAGAATTGTTATATGTAATCAATATTTATTACCATTTTGTATTACAGCCTACACAAATATTTTTAATTAGTTCTTTGTTCCAAATAATTAAAATAATATTTTGTCGTGTACCTAGTATTATAAAAAAAAAAATAAGAAAACAAATAATACATAACAATCACCTAGGTAAAACAGCTAAAAGAGTTCATTTAACTACCTTGGGCGAGATGTGTACTATTATACAAACAAATAGAAAGATTGACAAACTTGACTTCCAATCAATTTATCTTGGTAGGTGTTTGGGAAATGGATTTTTATGTAGTTTTTTTAGTTGTAGAATATTATTGAATAAAAAAATTTTGAATTACGTTTGGTAGAATTTTGTAAATATGATTTGAGAGTATGAGCTGTATTTTGAGTTTGTGAGTTATGGAATTATGATTTGAGTATAGAAAATTTGTTTGATTATTATTTTTGAATAGAGCGTTGAATTGAGTTTTAAATTGTATGTGTAATTGAGTTTTGAAAGTTTGATTTGACATGTGAAGTAAGAAAATTTGTTTAGTTATGAGCTTTGGAAAGAGTTTTCAAAACTTAATTCAAATTGTTATAACTTATAACAAAACACACTACTTTCACACTATTAAAAATTCTGATCAACACTCATAATCAAATTCTTTTTAAAATTCAATTAAAAAAAATTTATTATTAATAAAAAATAACATTAATCAATTTTTTAATTGAAAATACTACAAAAGAAATAGTTTTTTTTCAAAATAAATATTCAAAAATTTTAAATCATAAATATTTAAATAATTTAAATAATCTAAAAATTTTAATAAGTAAAAATTTAAAATAAATATTCAAAAAATTTAAATCGTAAAAATTTAAATAATTTAAATATTCAAAAATTTTAAATAATTTAAAATTTTAATATTTTAAATTTAAAAACAACTCTACACTCAAATCGTAACCAAACACATAAAACAAAACTCAATTAAGAAATTATTTTTAAAACTCATAACCAAACACATAATTCGAAACTCCATACTACTTTCACAACTCTACACTCAAATCGTAACGAAATACATTACAAAAAAATTAAAATATTTAAAAATATTTTTATAGAATAGTGTTTGAATTTATTTTTATAAAATATTTTAAAATTTAAAAAATTAAAATCGTAATATTTAAAAATTAAAATATTTAAAAATATTCAAAAAATTTAAAAAATCGTAACATATTTAAATATTAAAATATTTAAAATCTTAACAAAATTAAAATATTTAAAAAATTAAAATATTGATTTGAATTGAGTTTTGAAAAGAGTTTTGAATTATGTGTTTGATTATGAGTTTTGAAAAGTAATGATTATGTTTTGAATTGAGTTTTGAGAAATGAATGTAGAATTATGATTTGAAAGCTCAAAACAAACATCACATTCAAATCAATGAGTGAAACTATAATTTTGAAAGATAGTTGGGTTTTTTTGTGGTTAGATGTGATGTTTATGAGAGAAAAAGTGAAATAATTATGAGGTTAGATGTGATATTTTGTTTAGATTTATTTTTTTTGATTTTGTAAGAACTTTGTCTTTTAGTGGAAAAAATAAAAAAATAAAAAACTCAAAAAATTTTTTCCCCAAATTGACTACTACTTAAATATTAAGATTTTGGCTATACAAGTTTGAGATTTGTATGTAATCTTTTTTTTTCCAAGAAAGCATAATTATACGTAATTAGCCATATAGAGTTTTGTGCTCCTATAAATCATGACAAGGTCGTGGGTTCCTGTTATTTTACTAGTTTTTGGGCCCCTAATCTGGTATTCTGGCCTGACAAACGTTTGAAAATCCATGTTCAATTCAATGCAACGGTGCAATATTAACGTGTTCGGTTTCCATATATTTAGGCCTCGTTTGGGAATATACTATTTTAGTAATTTTTTGACTTTTTACGAAAAAATGTGCAAAAAAATAGAGAGGTGATGTGACTAGTTTTAGTTGACTTTTTAGCTTTTTGGCTAAAATAGCCACTCCCCAAACGAGGCCTTAGTCACCTTAAATGTCGATACTGATATCTGACTTGACTTTATAACAAGGGATTAAACATGTCAATGGATTGCATTTAATTTGAATTCGTCCATAAAAATCCAATCTGATCCAATTCGATTTTTATTTGTATATATAATAAGACAATTATATTTTAAAAATAATGGACAAAAATAACCACTTTGAAGATACAATTGCAATTGGAGCTTTCTATAGTGCTGTTTGGTATAACTGTTAAAACAGATTATAGATTATAACTTAACAGATTATAGATTATGACTTTAATCAGAAACTATTAATCTGTTTAGTATAACTGTTGGATTATAGATTTAAGTTGCTGAGTAGTTTTTGTTAAATAAGCTGTGAAATAGTTTTTTCAATTAATTTTTATTTTTTATTATTCACTATTTGTCTACATTTCTCATAAAAAATAATAATAGTATTTTATAGTCCATTTGGGTCTTTTTCTATTTTTAAAAAAATAAAAAATAAAAAAATTTAAGAGCATAACCGTGAATTAACATGTCTATAGCAGAAATTGATAATCAGAAGCAAGGGGTGAGCAGCTTTTCCGAATTAGCTTTTTTGACTTAAAATAAGTTATTATAATCAGAAGTTGTTTGAAATAAGTTTAATCAAACAATCCAAAATAACTTTTAAAAGCCAAAAACCATAAGTTGGTTTAAAAAAGCTCCACCAAACACTCCCCATATATGCTAATGCCATGTAGAATGGAATACCCGCATCGCATCCAACTCTTGGGACAATTGGTAATTCAAGCTCTAATAATATAATACTAATCGGATCAGATGTGCTGCCATAAACTAATTTATTTTTATTTTGTTAGGGCGACCAGTTGTTAAAGGCCAAGGCTTCATAGCACGTGACATGACATTCGAGAACACAGCAGGACCGCAGAAGCACCAAAGTTGCATTCCGATCAGACTCTGACTTGTCGGTTTTGTTTAGATGTGTTATAAGGGGATACCAAGACACACTCTACGCATACTCCTTGCGCCAATTCTATAGAGAATGCCAAATCACCGGCACTGTGGATTTCATATTTGGCAATGGCACTGTCGTGTTCCAAAACTGCCAAATCCTAGCCAGGGTAGGCCTGCCTGATCAAAAGAACACCATAACCGCCCAGGGCCGTAAAGACCCAAGTGAGTCCACGGGCTTCTCTATCCAATTCTCCAACATATCTGCGCATCCAGATTTGTTAGCTTCATTGAACTCCACATATACATACCTTGGACGACTGTGGAAGTTCTACTCGCGAACAGTCATCATGCAATCGTACATGAGCAACGCCATAAGGCAGGAAGGGTGGCTAGAGTGGAATGGGAATTTCGCACTGGATACCCTCTTCTATGGTGAGTTTATGAACAATGGGCCAGGGGCGGGACTGGGTAGCCGGGTCAAGTGGCCAGGTTTCCGACCCATGAATGACTCAGCTCAGGCCTACAACTTCACTGTGGGTCAATTCATTCTAGGAAATGATTGGTTGCCATCAACCGGTGTCAAGTATACTGCGGGATTGGGGGATTAAATTCTTGTGTGTTACTTCCTAGTAGAGCTGTTAAAATATTATAAGCATAACATAATTGCATTACTAATTGTTATAATTCTTGTGTGGTAAATTTTTATTGAGCACGATGGAGGATTGATTTGTGGTGACCATATTACATAATGTGTTGCATTGTACTACTAGTTATCTTATTCATTTTGGGTAAAGATGGTGGTGTGCCCTTTGAAATTTGTAATTCCACAAAGTAAAAGAATTGGCTATTTTTTAACACTTGCACTCACAGCCGACACATCTAATGCCCGGCTGCTAAAGCCTAAACTGTTATGCTGTGTTTGGTCGGAGAATTTGAGGAGGGATTTGAAAATAGAAATGGAAATGGAAAAGGTAGATAAAATGTGAATAAAACATGCCTATATTTCACATAGTTTCACACACATTTTCCCTTTTTCTTTTCAAATCTCTCTCCAAATCCTCCAACCAAACACAGCATTAGTGATAATATTAGAAATAAATTTTGATGTATGTTACAAAACTTGTTAGGGAGAGAGAAAGGGAGGAATTTATTTTATTTATTATTTTTATATTTTTAATACACACTTTAATACATTCATTGCATCACTATTTACTTTTCAAATAATAAATTCTTAATACATATTTTTTTATTTTATTTTTTCATTTTTTATTATATAACACATTTAAACACGCACAAAATTAACATCCCTATTGGATTACAGCCCCCATGATGAAGGTTTGATGAGAATTTTTTTTTTTCTTTTGTAGGTAGAACTTGTCAGGTTGGCTGTGTGTCGGTTTGCTATGGTAAACAGTTAAATGCTTATATAACTCATAAAACAAAGGTGAATAATGATTTGTCCCCCTAAAAACAATCCCCCTAATTTCCTTTTTTGGAAACTGTTTTCTTTTTTTTTTTTGTTTTCTTTTTTTTTTTTTTTTTTTAAACTTAAAGTAGAAATTGTGGGGATTCGGGGGGAGCCGGATTCGGGGGACCTAGCAGCGTTGAACAAAGGTTGCGATAGATAAATTGTAAAATATCATTGGATAAATATACAATCACTTGGTGCGAAGAATATTAGATCAATTTAATAATTTATTTTTAAAATAGATGACTTATTCTCAATAACACATTTGTCATCTAACTTTTCGAAGATAAAATGAAAAAAAGTTACAGTAATTGAATTAACTGAATTCTTTATATACACAATAGATTCTATAAAATGAATTCGCAACGAGACCCGTAATAAATTGTATGAGCGTGAACATGACCCTCAAATTTAAATTTGGAAATAAGCCCCACATATCATTACTATCTATACATAATTGATATGTGAATGTAAACTTTAAAGAAATAAGATGTAATATTTCTAAGTTAATTGTAATTTACTCAAGTTAGGAAATGTCAGCATAATTTATGCTCTATTTCTTTTAGTGAAAGGTGACTGTTGGTTTTGATATCAATAGGGGTTGGTTTAGTGGTAAGATTTTTAAATTTCTCGCTCAAAGTTTAGGTTTGAGTCTCCATAACTCCTTATTAAGGTTAAACATATTTTTTAGCACTCAGAACATGCAGGGAGCCTTAGCTTCGGCTCCAACATAGGTGCGATGGGATTCCTTGCAGATATGCTGTGGATTTTAAGGGGCAATACTCCCTGATGGGTGTATGGTTTAGCCGATCTACATATCCATTTTATGAATAAATAAAAAATTTAAAAAAAAAAAAGAAAAGAAAAAAAGAAAGGGACCGATGGTTCTGATTGCAAGTTGCACTGAAAGGCCAAAGAAATTGTAACAACTCAAAAATTTAAGTTGTTCCTTAAATTTTATATTAGTATTATCTAATTATAAACAAGAAGAATATAATTCTATATACAATTAATTGGAATCAAGGTGCAATTGGTATGTAATTTTATAATTAAGAAAAATTAGGATCATAGTGCAAATATTATATGTTGAGGTCATTATTTAAGTTAATAGTGTAATTAATTTAATTTATGGGCCAAAATATCATAAGATATTTAATTTACTTGGGGGTTACTCAAGTCTAGAAGTAAGATATATATTGAGTTGCTATGTGGCAAACGTTACGTGACAAATGATCAATGGTCTAAGCTTTGCTTGCCATTCCTATAAATAGGAGATTGGTGAGAATGAATAAACACAAGCCAACAATAATAAACAACGAAAGTGAGAAGGAGAGGTAACAAGAAGGAAGGACTTAGAATGGCAAAAAAAAAAAAAAATAGAAGTGATATTAAGATAAGTTATAGTATATTTTGAGTCACCATAATATATTTTACTTATATTTTGAATTATCATAATTTATTTTACACAAATTGTGTTTTATAAATTATATTGATATTTCAATTACATTGATTATTTTCTGAATTCTATTTGCTTAACATGAAACCCATGAATATGTGTGTTTAAATCTTAATAATTATTTGACAATGATCTCATAGGTAATTATTTTCTGTAAGTACCACCACAGGAGTCTCATGTCTTGGGTGACTTAAATAACCATTGGTCTCTATTTGACTGTTTTGTGGTCCTTTGTTTGTTATGGATCCATTGACCTCTGTTCTGTTTGTCACTCTAGTGACCTCTGTTCTGTGCAGAGTAAAGTGTTGTGCGGAGCTAAGTGCTACACTATGTGGGAGCCACCTCTTAAATCTATACCTCTGTATTGTCAAGAATCCATTGACTTCTATTCTATTCTGCACCGTGGTTATAGTTATATATATGACTTCTGAAACGAATTTCTGTTATAATATGAGCAACTTATTTATTCTAATAGAAAAGTATTCTATTTTATCTATTTTAAGTCTAAAGCTCATCCATGGTAATTATGCTCTTAGTATAATATTGGCCCTGTTTGGTAGAGCTGTAGGAAGCTGCTTATAGCTTATGTCCAAACAGCTTATAGCTTATAACTTTCAAATTTTGTTTATGACTATTTATTTCATTCAAATCATTCAAATTATTTCACATTGGTGGTTTTCAGCTTCCACAAAGCTATAAGCTATAAGCATAAGCTAACCCAAACATATCAAAACAGCTTAAATTAAGCTGAAAGCTGAAATTAAGCCCTGACAAACAGGGCCATTCTCACTCTGTCATGTATTTATAGCTGTTTACCAATTTTCAGGAAATACTGCAATTCAGAAATAGTTTTTGGAGGGTCTTAGACGCGGGGCTGTGGAATAAACACACATAGCACTTGTATAATATTTATAATTTTATTCTTCATATGTAAATATTGACATTTTTGGTCAATGAATTTTTGTTATAAAAGTAGAAGCTCCGATGATTATTTTGGTACCGTCACTTAAATATTATTTTCACTCATGTTTATTAATTTGTTCAAGAATTGGCCATAAGTAACTTTAGTTACTGGGTATCACGATACTTAACCCTTAAGTACGGAGAGTGGGTCGTGACATGAATGAGTGTTATAGTCAAAAGAATGTAAACAAAAGTTAAACTCAAGCCTTGTGTGGAGAGAGTGATTAAAAAATTATTATAAATTGTCACTAGGAATGTAAAAATGGTTTGTGGGCCACTTGAAACCCGCCTGCAATTTAGGTGGGCCTAACTTGGCTAAGCCTTACTAGGCTGGGGCTTCAGCCCGGCCCAAGACCCTAGGTCTGAGCCCTCTGTTTGAAAGCCTAGTGTCACGACCCAAACCCGGCCCTATGGGTTTAGTACCGTAACCGGCCAGTAATCCGAGATTACCAAAGGCCTACTGAACAGTAATACAATCAATCAGTCTGAGAACGGCGGAAGCCAATACAGTAAATAACTAGTGTCCATTGAGCTGTGAAAATCTGTATGTCAAAAACATTTTTCATACATTTATGCATTCAGACCGGTACAGTATATACAATCATTACAGACATTCAGTACGGGAACTCAATCCCTCGATAACAGTACAGTAAAACAGTCTATACAACAGTACAAACAGTAAGAGACAAGCGGGGACACAAAAACACCCCAAGCCATGGCATGGCGTCTCGGAACCTCACAGTGAGGCACATAGGCTGGCTTGACAAAACTGGGGACCAAACCCACGCTCCTAGCTCCGATCTGGCTGCTGAGAACCTACATATATATATAACAGTGAGCTAAAGCCCAGTGAATAACATAAAGCGTAAAGAGGTTATGAATGAATGTCCTTACAGTAATGAAATCAATTCATTAAACAGTAGTTTCAGTCTTTCAGTATTTCAATCAATCAATATTTCAATCAATCAATATTTCAATCAATCGGTCATATGTGGTACATCCATTAGCCTATAAACAGTAGGTCCAAAAGGACCGGGCCTTTGCAGACCCAACAATAATGATGGCCATCAATCAGTATGGTTCCACAAGGAAACCGACAGAGCTGTAACGATCAATAACAATGGGTGCTAAGGATGCCTGTCTGATTCAGAAATAGGACATACATTCATTGATAAATAATATCGATTCGATGTGATTCAAAAGATAACCATTTTGAACATATCTTTACACATCTGTTACTCACAGAGATTAGGCTTATAGCAGCTAGAGCGCGTCCCCGGTAGCCAACCCTAAACAGTAAACAGAATAGAACACACACTAAGTTTACAGTTGGAAAGGATGATAATTAAATCTCTAAATTTCCTCGGTGTGGTTCTATGTCTAAATCCTCATTAAGATGCATTAAACTAGGCCTAAGAATGCCTAGGATGAGATGATGATGCAAAAATACAGTTAGAAGGCACTTTTCAAAAATTGCTGAAAACAGGGGTCTCGCTCGAGCGAGCCTTCCTTCGCTCGAGCGAGGTTGCAAAATCAAAGGTTTAGCTCGAGCGAACAATCCTTCGCTCGAGCGGTCCGTTGAACAGTGAAAATACTGGATGCTCAATTTTTACGCTCGATGCTCGCTCGATGCTCGCTCGAGCGAGCTTCCAAAATCAAAGGGTTCGCTCGAGCGAGCCTTCCTTCGCTCGAGCGGTCAACGATGAAATCTTGGATGTTCGATTTTTACGCTCGAGCCACCAATATCTCGCTCGAGCGGAGCTCAGAGGAAACCTTGGTCGCTCGGCGAGAATCGCCGCTCGGCGAAGAAGCCAAATCTGGACTTTCCAGATTTGCCTACCAAGCTCAAACCAAGTGTTCCAACACCCAAAACTCCACCTCTTGGGCCCAAAATCTGGGGAATACATCCCAACTCAATAAATAACAAGTTTCAAAAGCCAATATGAGAATTCAAGCCCCAAAGGTGAGTCAATTCAAACCATTTTCCAAGAACAATTCAAGAACACTTTAAAACATGCAATGCATGAGTTTCAAACCAATTTCAATCTTTAAATCTTGCTCCAAAGAGCTCAATAGTTGACAAATGAGATGAAATCATGGACTATCATGTAAACATGGACATGCATGTATGATTCAAGCATGAATTCAACTCCAATTTCACTAATTCAACCATGCATGCAATAATTCAAGCTTAATCCAACCTCTATGCACTAAAACATGGCTCAATCCTACAATGATGCATAGAACATGCAAGATGAGGCTCAATAACAACATTAAGAAGGTGGATGTCCTACCTTAGACTTGTGAGAGCTCAATTAGCCAATATACTCTTCAATTCCAAGCAATCCAAGACAAATTCTACAAGATGAGTTCAACTCTCTCTAGCTCTCATTCTCTCTAAGTTTTGGTCGGCTAGGAAGAAAGAAATGGCTGATGAAATGTTTGATCACAATGAAAACAAGTCTCTAAGTGTGTGTGTGATGTAGTGGCCACTTAGTGGCAATTCGGTAATTAAGACAAACTCTTTAATTGACTTAATTCAATCTAATTTAATCATTCCTAACCAATTTTCAGATAAATACATCATTAAATCACAAATATTACACCGATTCCAATACTTCAAACGGTTTCTAAATCGGCCGCCGATAAGGCCTTCAATTAGCAATTTAAACATATAAATGCAAACAGATAACCACATAAGTCAACAGATACAATATGTAATTAAATAGACAAACTCATTCAGTTTCAGTTTCAGTTTCGTTCAGTTTGTTCAGTAGTTCATCCAGTTCACTTATCAGTCATTATCAGTTCAGTTTAGCGGTAATCAGTAGACAATTCAGTGGTTTAACGGTAATCAGTACAAGGGTTATTACACCTAGTTTGACCCATGCCAAAAAGAATTTGCTTCCTACGAACGAGCGGCCCAGCTCGACCTGAGACCTATCCACAACAGCTCTCTAGTCCCCCAAACTCCCAACGATTAAAAACAAAACAAAACAAAACAGTTGCAACGATCATGTAACCATTAATACATCTCAAAAGCTTTTTTTTTTTGGGTACAAATTCATCCTCCTCATTCCAAACTCCTATAAATACCACCCCTCTCGCATTTTATTTCTCACAAACAATTATCTCGCTCAAACTCTCAACTTTCTCAATTAATTTTGATGTCTCATACCTAAGTGGCAATTGCAATTGTGCAAAAAGAAACTTTTATCAAAAGAATCTAATTTTTGTATCACATTTACTAGTTGGTAACATTAATTATTTGAATTAAATTTATTATTTACTCATTTTGTTGCATTAATTATTTCTTAACATATATTAGTTGTTATTGTTTACTCATTATTTAAATTAATTGTTAGTTCTTATATATTATTTTACTTACATTACTATAAATCATAATATTCCTAATGTTTATGTCGATATTGATGTATATACTACACAACATGAATTTGATGATTCTCCTTCTAATATACCTAATATTCCTCTTCCAACAGTTGGATCATCATCTAGGGACACGACTAGTAGTGTTTGAGATCATTTCAAAAAAATATCTATAAATAATCTTGATAGTACAATTACATTTAAAGTAAAAATATAAATATTGTGTATATTTACTTAATACTGCATCTGCAAGAGGTTCAGTCATCTAACAAGGCATGCTAACAAATATTTACAAAGTCAACAATCTGATATTAGAAGTCAAATGCAATTAGGCGTTTCATCAATTAGTTATTTGTAAATATTTTCATATGATCCTATACGTGCACAAAATTCTATAGTTAATTATATTATTAAAAAAGAATAACATTTTATTACTAGTGAATGTCCTAATTTTTTACAAATGGCTCACTAAGTTTGCACTGCAATATCAAAGTTTTTTAAGAAATACTACTAGAAATATGATTTTAAAGAAATTTGAGAATATTAAAAGTGAATTATTTGATATCTTCAAAAATTTGAATGGTAGAGTTAATTTAATATCTGATATGTGGTCAAATAAATTAAAATACCAATGTATCACTGCACATTTTATTGATAATGATTGAAAATTAAATAAAAGAATTATTTCATTTAGATTAGTTAAACTTCCATACACTAGTCATTCACTTAGTTTAGAAATAAGAAATGTATTATATAAGTGGGCTTTGCAAAATGAAATATTTATCATTAGTTTAGATAATGTAACATATTACAATCAAACTGTTACTCATATGAACTTTACAATTATTTGTTAATGGTCATTTATATCATGTTTGTTGTTGTACTCATATTTTAAACTTCATTATTAAAGAAGCTATGTATGTATACGAGATTTATGTACTGGTAATAAAAAATACGGTTCTTACTATTATGTCTTCTATTAATCAAATTTCGAAATACAAAAAAATTTGTCAGCAAAAAGGTTTGACATTTAAAAAATTAATTTTAGATATAGACAACAAGTGGAATTCAACATGTAATATGTTAAAGACAGCTTATAAATAAAGAAAAGTAATAGACTTATTTTTTACAATAATATCAATAGGAGGAGTACTGACTCTCACAAAACTGAGTTGGCGTCAAATAGCCTTATATAAAGATTTTCTAAAAGTTTTTGATATTGCAACAAAATTATTTTCTTATATATATATATATATATTCCTTCTTCATCATTTATTTTACATATGTTAGCAGAATAATGAAAAATTTACAAAATATATGGATAATGAATAATATATAAATATTATTACTGCAATGAAAGAAAATTTTGATAAATATTTTAATACATTACCTCATCTTTTAGGTTTAGTTATAATAATTGATCTTAGGTGTAATGAAAAATTGATTTACAAGAATTTTTAGAACATATTTTCACTGAACAAGAACAATTTACCCCTATTATGAAAACATGTAAAAAATTATTTGAAGAATACAAGGCAGCTGCAACTGCAAATATACCTATACACACTAAAAAAATTAGACGAATATCTTAATATATAAGCATAAGTTGCTCTGAATTTCAAAGTTATTTGGATAGCCCATCGGTGGATGATACCAAAGATTTTGATATTTTAGATTGGTGAAAACAAAATGAACTTATGCGGCCTATGTTTTTACAGATGGCCCGTGATATATTACCCATTCTTATTTTTACAGTTGTTTCTGAAACAGCTTTTAGTGTAGATGGACGAGTATTGAGCGATTACCACAATAGGCTTTCACCCCAAAATTGTTAAGGTATTGATGATATTCAAAGATCATATGCATGAGTTTACGAAAAGACAAAATTATAGTGAAAATGAAAGAATTCAAAGTAATTTATATGATATATTCTCGGACAACGCAAGTAAATTGTTTTCCTCCACCAATGATTGATCAACAATTAGTTTTTCACTATTTCATTTCGTTATTTATTTATTTATTTATTTATTTATTATTATTATTATTATTATTATTATTATTATTGACGTGGGTAAACCCATAAACGCCATAGCCCACTATAAACAACCCAAACCCATCACTTGGAGCCCAATACATAACCCAGCTGGTGAAGTCCGGAACAGCTGGAATCCGACGTGGCATAAAGAGCCAATGACATTCAGACATACGGCAAGTAAAGGACAATTCACATCAGCAGACAAAGATCTGCAAAGTTATTGCCACTGCACATCACCATTAATGCAGGCCATCACAGCATTTATTACAACAACACATCTCCATCGGAACAGCACCCCCTTACCCTGAACAAGGTAAGTTACAGCATAGACTTTCGGCCAAGATGGCAGGTCGGAAGGGACAGCGAAATGATGACCAAAGGATATAAGCAAACGTTGAAGACAATAAGAAAGTTAAGCTTTCTATCTCCAATCTCTCTCTACGCTCTACTTCTCTTTCTAACTTACTCGTCTGAGGGTTCACTAGGGACTCCCCGTTCCCCGTTGAACTTATCTGCAGGTTCATTGGTGGGTTTGATCACCCGGATATTGGTGCGAGAAACGTGGATCAGTCCGACCCGCTCTGCCAGGTACCCGTTGTATATTAACTGCCTCATCAGTTGGCGTCGTCTGTGGGAACGCTTTGCTTCGTGCGCCAGTTGTGCTCATTGTCGCCGGAGACCCTGTCCTAACAACCTTTTCCTACCACCAATCAAAGTGTATGGTCACGACTAGATCCATGGCTTTTTACCATAATATTGTCGACCATCAAACCGACCCTCCCAATCCAAACAACCCACCACAGTATTTCATCGAGCTTACCAATAGTATTAACCGCATGGC
The DNA here is from genome assembly GCA_025200525.1 of Camellia lanceoleosa. NCBI lineage: Eukaryota > Viridiplantae > Streptophyta > Magnoliopsida > Ericales > Theaceae > Camellia > Camellia lanceoleosa. The sequence continues at coordinate 458,944 of JANUSC010000032.1, forward strand.
TGAGCAAAACCAAGCCCTGATAAATGCTCTACTCCAAAGAAACCTTTCTATGCCTCCGCCACCACCTCCAGATATTCCCTCTAACCAAGAACGAGCCCCGAGCCATACTATCCCGCAGCTCTATCTACCCAACTTGGAAGGCTTGCAACCTCCACCCCCACATATAAATCCACCACCTCCACCCCCGCATCCGTCGATCCTGGCACCAACCCCTGAAGGGGAAGCCAGCAGTGTCCAGCCCTCCGGTGGTGACAACATCCTTCTCTGGGATGCAGAACTCCGAGCCATGAAGCTCTAACTCTAAGGGGTCATGCAGAACATTTAACATAAACCTTCTACCACAGCCAACTCACCATTCGTTGCCTCCATCCGGGACAAACCCCTGCCCCCCAAGTTCAAAATGCCTACCATTGACTCTTTTGATGGTACGACAGACCCAGTTGACCATCTGGAGACCTACCGAACCCTCATGATCCTCCATGCCTTCCTTGACGAGATCATGTATCGGGCTTTCCCCGTAACACTGAAGGGATCAGCTTGACTATGGTTCAGCCAATTACTAGCAAACTCCGTCTCCATTTTCCAGCACCTCAGTGACTCTTTCCTCAGTCACTTCATTGGAGCCCAGTGCCAACGCTGTCCAGCAACCCAACTCCTCAACATCCGCCAGACTAAGGGGGAGTCCCTACGCAGTTTCGTTACTCGCTTCAACACCGAAGCCCTGCAAGTGGCGAAAAATGACGATAAGGTCATCCTCACAACTTTCATGGCCAGACTACGGTCGTCTGACTTTTTCTTCTCTCTCTCCAAACACCCGCCCACCACCATGGTAGCCTTACTTTCCAAGCCCAAAAATACATAAACGCCAAAGATTCCCTAGCTGCCTGCCAAGACCCTATAGCAAAACACCCGACCCCCGAGAAAAACAAAAAGACTCAGAGGCCAGACACACCCAGTATAATACCTAAACACCACATTATACCGACCGACCCCCCCCGAGCCGACCGGCCGATACCTGCCCGACCGCCTGGTCGATTCGAGCGATACAAACCCCTTAACTCCCCTATGGAACAATTCCTCAATCAGATCCAGCGGGACTACCCCCTCAAATGGCCCCAACCGTTAAGATCCCCTTCCAATCGGAAGGACCAATCCAAATACTATCGTTTTCACCAGGACCACGGCCATAATACCGATGAGTGTGTTAACCTCAAGGATCAGGTCGAGACCTTAATACGTCAGGGACGTCTTAGCCGGTTCACGGACACACCGCCTCAGAGAGACAAAGGCAAAGCCCACTGAAACACCGCCAAGGCGCCTCCGAAGCTAGCTCAACCAAATCAAGGCCACGATCGTCTCCCACAGCAACCTCGGGCACAAGCTAATCCCCCCCCCACCTGTTGAAGAAATTAGAGTTATTTTTCGGCGGGCTTGCTTGTGGAGGACCATCCTGCTCGGCTCAGCGGGCAGAACTTAGGAAAATAAGGCAAGGCTCAGACAAAGAGGTTGCCACATTGGACCGACCTTCCAAACAGTCCAGGCAATGGACCGAGCCTATTACCTTCACGGACGCTGACTGCACAGGCATTTGTTATCCCCATGACGACCCTCTAGTCATTTCGGCTCTCCTCTCCAACTACAAGGTCAGACGGGTTCTCATAGACAACGGCAGCTCTTCAGACATCATTTTCCTCAATTGCTTCCGCCAGCTCAAGATCAAGAAAGAAAGTCTGTCCCCTCTCCAAACCCCCTTGGTCGGTTTCACTGGTGACCGAGTGACCTCCATTGGCTCCATCGACCTCCCCATCACAATTGGCGAGCACCCGCGCCAGACCACCAAGCTACTCACCTTCCTTGTTGTCGACTGCCCCTCGGCCTACAACATCATCCTTGGTCGTACTGCCCTAAATGCTTTTCAAGCTATTACATCAACTTATCACCTAGCCATCAAGTTCCCCACCGATCTGGGGGTCGGGATAGTGAAGGGGGAGCAGACCGTAACCAGGGAATGTTATGTCGCCTCACTCAAGGAAGTCAAGATGAAGGAGGCTATGATCATCGAAGGACTTGATGTCAGAGATGAAGACGAGCTGGTTAGGGGGGAACTAGTGGAAGAACTTATCGAAGTCCCCATCGATCCCGCCAACCCAGCAAAAACTGCCAAGATTGGCAGCCAACTATTCCCCCAAGCCAAGGCTGATCTTACTGCCCTCTTGATCCATAACAACGATGTATTTGCCTGGATCCACTAAGACATGCCGGGTATTGACCCCTCATTCATAACCCACCGCCTCAGCATTGAACCCCACTTTCAACCTTACTGCCAGAAACAGCGCATTTTCCATCTGGAACGCAATACTCTCATTGCCGCAGAGATCGACAAGCTCCTTGTGGCACAATTCATCAAGAACGTGAACTACCCTAGATGGTTGTCAAACATGGTCCTAGTCCGCAAGAACAATGGTAAATAGCGACTCTGTGTCGACTACTCAGACCTCAACCGAGCTTGCCCCAAAGACAGTTATCCTCTTCCCCGCACAGACCTGCTGGTCGACGCCACGGCCGATCACCAAATGCTTAGCTTCATGGATGCCTTCTCTGGGTACAACCAAATTTTGATGCACCTATCTGATCGGGAACACACCTCCTTCATTACTGACTAAGGCACCTACCATTACTGTGTGATGCCGTTCGGACTGAAAAATGCTGGGGCCACCTACCAACGGTTGGTCAACGCCGTTTTCCATCATCAGATCGGGCGAAATATAGAAGTATATGTCGACGACATGCTAGTGAAGAGCAAACTCTCTGCTGATCATCTGACCGACCTACGAGAGAGCTTCGCCACCCTTCGTAAGTACCAAATGAAGCTCAACCCGGAGAAGTGCGCCTTCGGCGTAGGATCTAGAAAGTTTTTGGGTTTCATGGTCAGTCAGCGGGGCATTGAAGCTAACCCTGAAAAGATCAAGGCCTTGATTGAGATGCAGTCACCCAGAACGGTCAAGGAGGTTCAGAGACTCACTGGCAGAGTTGCCGCCCTCAACCGCTTCATTTCCCGTGCGACGGACAAGTGCCTCCCCTTCTTCAAAGTTCTTCGGCAGACTTTTGAATGGACAACCGAATTCGAAGAGGCTTTTCAGCAGTTGAAACAGTGCATGGCCAACCCCCCTCTTTTCACAGGCAATCATGGGCGAGCCTCTCTTCCTATATTTAGCCGTGTCAACCACCGCAGTCAGTGCAGCTCTTATCAGGGAAGACGCCTCTGTCCAACGACCGGTCTACTACATCAGTTGGGCTCTCAGAAGAGCGGAGCAGAATTACCCACTGTTAGAAAAATTGTCTTTGGCCTTGGTCATTGCCTCCAGCTGACTCCGTCCTTACTTCCAAGCCCATTCCATAGTGGTCCTCACCGACCAACCTTTGAAGAAGGTCATGCAGCAACCAGAACTTTCCGGCAGGCTCATGCAGTGGTCCATGGAACTTAGCCAGTTTGACATCTCCTACCGACCTCGAATAGCAATAAAGGGGCAGGCCGTCGCTGATTTCATCCTGGAATTCACTAATCCTACCCCAACCACAGCCCCCACCCCCACCAATCCTTACCGAGCTAGAAGACCCCCATTCTTAGACTCTTAACATCGACGGATCATCCCGCAGGGAAGGCAACGGGGCCGGTCTCATCCTCATCGCCCCTGAGGGTGGCTATTTCAAATGTGCTCTTCGTTTCTTGTTCGAGGCCAGTAACAATGAAGCCGAATACGAGGCATTGATAGCAGGTCTCCGCTTAGCCAGGAACATTGGGGTCAGCCACATCCGGGTGTTCAGTGACTCCCAGCTCATTGTCATACAAATTACGGGGGAATTCGATGCCAAGGAGGACAAAATGCGGGCTTACAGGGATATAGTCCTTCCCCTTGTTCGCCTCTTCAATACCTTCCACATCAAGCACATCCCTCGGACGAAAAACTCCTAGGCCGATGAGATGGCTCAATTAGCCTCTGCAGATCAGTCAGATCTCAACCACGGTGTTCGCCTCGAATACCTGACCCACCCCGCCATCTCCCCTGACCAACAAGCGGTCCACTTCCTCCAAAACGAACTAATCCCCTGGGCGTCCGACATCTTTCTATTTTTGACAACGGGAGAATTACTAGAGGACAAACAGCAGGCCGCCAAAGTTAGGGCCCGGTCGTCCAATTACATCATTGTCAACGGTCTTTTGTACAAGAATGGCTTTTCACGCCCATACCTCAGATGTCTCAATCCAACTCAAGCAACCTATGTGATACAGGAAATCTATGAGGGTATTTGTGGTAATCAGTCAAGCGGTAGGTCCCTAGCCCATAAAATACTTCGAACTGGTTATTTCTGGCTCACTCTCAATCAAGATGTAACTGACTTCGTGCTCAAATACGATAAGTGTCAGCGTTTTGCCAACATCCCACATGCTCCTCCTACAGAGTTGATCACACTTTATAGTCCTTATCCGTTTGCCAAATGGGGGATCGACTTAGTTGGCCCACTTCCCACCGGCCGAGGCCAGACCAAGTTCATGATAGTCGCCATTGATTACTTCACCAAGTGGGTAGAGGCAGAACCCCTTGCTACCATTACCGAGCGGAACATAACCAAATTCATCTGGCAATCGCTCATATGCAGATTTGGTATCCCTCAAGCCATCGTTTCCGATAAATGGCAAACAATTCAACAACGCCAAGTATAGGAAGTTATGTGCAGACCTCCAAATCCAACCATGTTTCTCCTCCCCAGGTCATCCCCAAGCCAATGGCCAAGTCGAGGTTACCAACTGTTCCCTTCTGAAGATCATTAAGACTAAGCTGGAAGCTGCTAAGGGACTTTGGGCTGAGGAATTGCCAAATGTACTCTGGGCTTACCGTACTACCGCTCGGACTCCCACTGGGGAAACCCCCTTTCGTCTAACATACGGGGCTAAGGCAGTCATTCCAGTGGAAGTCGGTCTACCTACCCCAAGGGTTTTACATTCGAATCCCGAATTGACCGAAGAACTCCGTCGGTCAGACCTTGACCTAATCGAAGAGTTTAGAGAAACCACTGCTGTCAGACTAGCCTTATACCAACAGAAAATGAGAACACACTACAACCACAAAGTCCGATCAAGGGAGTTCGCTGTGGGAGACCTTGTCTTGCGCGAAATAACCCTTGCCACCAAAAATCCGATTGAAGGCAAACTGGCAGCTAAGTGGGAGGGACCTTACGTTTTGAAAGCCCGACCACGACCAGGCACTTACCGACTTCAGGACATGGAAGGTCGAGATCTCCCCCACCTGTGGAACGCCAAGCACTTGAAGCGTTACTTTTAATAAATTCCTACTTTTGTATCGCTTAGTTATTACATTTTCTTTTTGACGAATTTACACACATGAACATACTTGTTCTCCCCTGGCATTATGTAAATTTTGATCAACTGGATCACACTTTCCATGACAACAATTTTATATCTCAGCTATCTGTGTGTTGTCTCAATAACATTTTTGTTGCAGCACTTATTAAAAAGCCTCAGCCAGACTGAGCACCAGAAGCCTCAGCCAGACTGAGCACAAAAAGCCTCGGCCAGACCGAGCGCCAAAAGCCTCGGCCAGACTGAGCACCAAAAGCCTCATCCAGACTGAGCACCAGAAGCCTTAGCTAGACTGAGCACAAAAAGCCACGGCCAGACCAAGCGCCAAAAGCCTCAGCCAGACTGAGCACCAAAAGCCTCAGCCAGCCTGAGCTTTAAAAGCCTCAGTCAGACTGAGCATGAAGTACTCGGCCAAACCAAGCCTCAGCCAGACCAAGCATAACAAGTCTCAGCCAAACTGAGCGCCATAATTCCAGGTCCAAATTGAGTTACTTGCAACGTTAGTAAATCACACCTTAGCCCCAACTGAGCACGCATACTTGTGGCATTCGCAGACACACTTAGTCACAATTCCAGGTCCAAGTTTTTACACCACTTTTCACTTAGTCCAATTCCAACGACGTTCTTACATGTTTCCTTTACTAGTCAGATTATTTTCTTCTCCATCAACTTTTACAAGTCAACCTCTTTCCTTACTAGTCAAGCCTAACTCCAATAAACCACTCTCATCCACTTCAGCAGTGTGGCAAACACAAACTCATAATTTTATCACATTTTAAATTCCATTCTGCATTGAGGAGCCTTTAACTTTACTCTGCACTGAGTTTCTATTACAAGTTCAATTTCATTCTGCATTGAGGAGCCTTTAACTTTACTCTGCATTGAGTTTCTATTACAAGTTCAATTTCATTCTGCATTGAAGAGCCTTTAACTTTACTCTGCATTGAGTTTTTATTACGGATTCACTTCCACTCTACATTGAGGAGTTCTTAAATTTAGTTTTTATTACAACTTTACCTCCACTTTGCAGATGCACACAAGTCACCATTCTCATTCATTTCAGATGCACAAGCACAAACAATCGAATGAAAACATAACTGAAATTTTATTTATTCACAAATTTGTACATAAGTTCATTACAGTAATTCAAAAACAAAAACAAACACACAAAAACAACTCTAAGTACAAGGTCTTCTTCTTCTTCTTCTTCACTTACTCCTCCTCACTGGACACGAGGTCTTCTTCTTCAATACCCTCATCCAGGGGGGTCTGGGCCACATCGTCGTCGTTAATTTTTACACTACTCAGGTCTAAGTTTGGGAACAGCTCCTCAGCTTTACGCTTGAACATCTTCCAACCACTGTCCCAGAACTCAGCCATTTCGTGTTTATAGAAGTCGGACCGCTGGAAGCTCTCAATAACTTCGCCGATCCTGCTTCAGGATGCGTCCCCAACAGGCCCGCCCCTTCAGACTCCTCCCTCGCCAAGCTGGCGGCGATCATGCATCAATCGCCATCCGAAATTCAAGAGACCTTGAATCGATCCATCTTTGCAACACACAGATTGGGGTATGCCGCCCTTTCAGAGACTGCCTTGGCCCTCTCCTCGTCTAACTCCTTCTGCAGGGTCGCCCTTTCAGAGGCTGCCTTAGCCCTCTCTTTCTCCAACTCCTTCTGCAGAGTCGCCATTTCAGCAGCCACCTTGGCCCTCTCTTCCTACAACTCCTTCTGCAGGCTCTCTCTCCCCTCCATTGCCTTAACACGCTCATCTTCCAGCTCCTTCTGCAACCCAGCAATCTCCAGGTCTGCGTCTTCTTTTTCCTTGATCTACTGGGCACGCAGATTTTCATTGCTGGTCATAGCCTCTTCAAATCGTTCGATGGCGACCGCGCAGTCCTTTTGAGCATCCCTCAGCTTCTTCTACTCGCCTGCCAGTTGGAACTCGAGCGACACAACCTTGCGGCGTTTGTTCTCCAGCTCCAACTTGATCACTCGCAGCTCAGCATGGGCATTCTCCCAACTTACATGCTCCTCCTTCAAACTTGCAAGTTGAGCCTTGGCCTTGTCTGCCTTCATCTTTGCAGCCGCCGCCTTTCTCAGCAGAGCTCCTGCTAAGGTGGTTACCTCCATTTGAGCAGAGCATAACCCCCTCAGCAACTCAGCCTCATTGAATTTGGCTATTGAGCGCACGGCTGCCTCATACACGATCCCCACAAGGCGATCTGCATCTGCCCTGGCTGGACCTTCTACTCTCTCCAGCCGCCCAGCCACTGCGCGAGCGTGATAGATCCCGGTCGTCAGCCTGACATCGCCTCCTTGGGGCACAGGACCCCCCTTGGACTGTTCTCCTCTCCTTGGCTCAAGGTCAGTTGCCCCACCTTCTACTTGTACTTCGGGGGCGACCCTCGCCACCTCTGAGGCGATCTCCACCATTATTGAGACGACCTCCACTCTCTCCGAGGCAATCTCCACCACTTCTGGGACGACCACCTCTTCTGGGGTCTCCTCCATTCCCCCCTTCTCTACCTCCTTGGCCATGCTGGTCTCTTCTGCCATCACTTCTCTCCTCCTCTTCACAGCAGGCTCTTCTTCACTCCTCCTCGCTCTCCTCTTCTTCTTTAACACACCCTCCACCTCCATCTCCTTCAAAGGATCTACTAGGGGCGGTCGGGGCACAAATCCACCTAAGTCTTTTTCCCCCAAGGGTTTGGGGCGAGATCGGATCCTCTTCCTCGCAATCGGGTTTAGTGGTTGACCTTCCTGGGACTCTTTGAACTTACTGGCTTTGGCAAGGATGGCCATATCCTCAGCCTCTTGCGCTTTCCTCCTCGCCTCTAATTTAGCTCGCCCCAGATCTGCACTGCTCGGCTGAGGACTCAACCCCGCTCCAAACAAGGTTAAGGGTTGAATAAGTTCGTCCCACCTGACCCCCTCCTTCTCCCGCCATGCTTTCAACTTCTTTATTCTCTCCTCTACTGCTGCTCCTAGTTTTGGCTCTACAGATTTGGTGGGCACTCTCCACACTATGCGCACCCCAGCCTCTCCATTTGCAGACACATAGAACCACCGCGGCCTCCAACCTTTAATTGATGACGGCAGCCCCGCTACCAGACCCCTCCCTGCCGCCGCCTGCAACGTCACCCAAGTCTCTTGTTGTCCTAAGGCCTTATAACATACGAAGAATTCGTCTACTGTCATGGCCGCTCCTTCGTTCGCCTGCGGCCACGAGCTTGCACAGGCCAGTACAATCTTCCACGCATTGGGCATTGGTTGGCCCGGTGCCACCTCCAAATGGTTCTGGACATCTACCACCACTTGCGGCAATGGCAGCCTCAGTCCTCCCTTCAATACTTCCTCGTAAAGGGCAAACTCCCCCAGCCTTGCGTCGGATGGCCTTTCCGTTGACGTCGGCAACAATAACTCTATTTTAGCAGGCACCTGGTATTTTTCGCGAGTAGCCTCCAACTCCGTCGCGGTAACCGTTGATTTGTTAGCCTTCGTGTGCCAGTGATCTGGTTCCGCCTGGATGATTGGCTTCAGAGCTGCTATCATGGTGGAAGCATGAGATCGTACCACCGGTTCCCCCACCCTCTCCATTTGCCTCTCCGTCCTATACTGCTCTGCTAAATCCACTGCATCGTCATCACCAAGTGGATCTACCATGACATTCACAGCTTCTTCTTGGGCCATTTCTATGGTATGTCTGTGAATCGCTTCGGATGTAAGAGCAAGAAAATTGAAAAAATGTTGAAGAGGTGTATCGTCAGCAACAAAGGAGTTAACACTTTGGATGTTTTGATTTTTCGCAAAGAAGTAGGTAAATCGAATAATGCCAAAAGCCCAAGGCTTGCCCGTATTCCAAGGGTTGCAATTAATTTGCGCCAGTTTGAAAACTTTTCAAAACATCCGCCAAAACTGTCTTTTCAACACCCACAATGACCTATCGTTTCATTTCTGATCCAACGCCTAATCTCTCTCCTATGAGATGTTGCCACGTGTACGACCACGATCCACTGTCTCCTTCCCTTACCTTGTCTTTTCCACTTCAAATCACCACGTAACACGCCGCCTCTTGAGCCCCGCGCCCCTCCACTTTACCCTTCGCGGTCGGCCCTCCTCATGGTCAGCCTTCCACTCGGCCAACCTTCGCGGTCAGCCATCCTCGTGGTCGGCCCTCCCACTCGGCCAACCTTTACGGTCGGCCCTCCTCGTGGTCGGCCCTTCCACTGGACCACGATTCGCGGTCGGTCCACCTCATGGTCCTCCCTCCCACTCGGTCCACCTTGCGGTTGGTCCACCCACTTGGTCACCCCTGCCGGTCGACCTCCATCCTGCCAATCTCTCATACCCTCATTTTCTTCATTAGTATTCTCTTCGTTGGACTAAAGCTGCACTCGGGAATGAGAGACTACTAACGTGGGTAAGCCCATAAAGGCCATAGCCCACTATGAATAACCCATGCCCATCACTTGGAACCCAATACATAACCCAACTGGTGAAGTCCAGAATAGCTGGAATCCAACGTGGCATAAAGAGCCAATGACATTCAGACATACGGCAGGTAAAGGACAAGCCACATCAGCGGACAAAGATCTACAAAATTATTTCCACTGCACATCACCATTAATGCAACCCATCACAGCATTTATTACGACAATACCTCTCCGTCAGAACAGCACTCCCTTACCCTGAACAAGGTAAGTTACAGTATAGACTTTCAACCAAGATGGCAGGTCGGAAGGGACAGTGAAATGATGACCAAAGGATATAAGCAAACATTGAAGACAAGAAGAAAGTTTAGCTTTCTATCTCCAATCTCTCTCTACGCTCTACTTCTCTTTTTAACTTACTCGTCGGAGAGTTCACTGGGGGACTCCCCGTTCCCCGTTGAACTTATCTGCAGGTTCATTGGTGGGTTTGATCACCCGGATATTGGTGCGAGAAACGTGGATCCGTCCGACCCGCTCTTCCAGGTACCCGTTGTATATTAACTGCCTCATCAATTATTATTATTATTATTATTATTATTTTGTATTAGATTATTGAGGTGGAATATAATATAAATAATTGATAGGCTAGTAGGTGTCAACTTAGTTGGGATGTATTTGACCTATAGTGATGCAATTGATCTACCATCTTCAATTATCTACATCTATTTTATTTAATGATACAAATTTTTGTAATATTTTATTTCATTTTGAAAGAAAAATTATTCATTCAATAAATATTATCTATTTAATTTAATGATTGTAATATTGAAAGTTTCATTTTGACACATAAAAAATTATTTATTTTAAAAGAAGAAAATTACAAAATTTCATATATTTTTAGTCATAACAAAAAAAACAAAAACAAAAAAAGACGTACATAATTAAAGTTAAATACCACCACATGAAACATAAGCAAACATTTCATTAATCTTAATTAAAATATTCTATTAAATTTTTATTTTTATTTTTTATCTCTCATAAATAATCAATATATGTAATATATTTATCGTTTATTTTTTGCTAAAGAAAGGCCCGGCCTGCAACCCGAGCATGAACCCTGGCCTTAGGCCCCAATATGAGTGGGATTGGGACTGGGATTGGGACCAAGCCCCACTTTCCGACCTACAACTGGTCTGGAAAAAGGTGAGAGCCCGTGTAGCCGAGTAGTGGGCTAGCCTAGCTCAGGCCCGACTGAAATTATACTTCTTTTATCATATTATTATTATTATTTATAATTTTTTATAAAAATTATAAAATTAATTAAAATAGTTTAGAAAACCCTAAACGAGCTCTTTAGAAATGTAAAATTATTTATTTTTGAGAGTGGTAAAGTTTAATTTACCCAAATAATAACAAATCAATAATATTAAATACTAAGGGGTTGTTTGGAATGACCTAAATAAGTGTACTTTTTGTCTTTTTACTAAAAGATATAAAAAAGTAAAAAAATGATGTGATGAAAAAAAGATAAAAAATGTGTACTTATTTTGAGTAGTCAAACTTGACCTAAAAAAATCCAAAAAATAAAAAGTGTCAATGATATTCATTTAAAAAGTGCATCGTACAGGACCAAATATGAAGCTATAGCACATATATTGAGTTGTTTTTTTTAAAATTTTTAAAATATATATATATATATATATAAAAAGTATGATAGATGATATGATTTAAAATAAATTAAAAATTAAAAAATAATTTTTAAAAATCATCTTCCGTAGAACAGCCCATTATACTTTTTGAAGGTTTGCGGTGGGCTACATATGTTTTTGTCCATAGCAAAGAGAAGAATTGAAATAGATCCTCACACAGGTTTTGCAAGATTCGATAGCGATGGTCAGCTTTATTTATAAATTTATTTATTTAAGTGACTTGACTTGACGCATAGAAGAGAGAGAGAGATTGGTTGGTTTAACGCGGTTTCTGAACAGATAGATACATGAGCTATTTAATTAAAATATCTAAAATAATTTTTTTTCTTATATATTTATTATTAATTAATTATATCTTCTACGTATCATTAAGGTCAAGTTTGGGTACTTTTAAAAAAGTCAAAAAGTCAAAAAAATTACTCAAAAAGTTAAAAAGTTAACACTATTTACCAAAAGTCAACAATTACGGCTGCATAACTCCCAATTCAAATTTTCCTCTACAAACCAATTTTTATAATTTTTTATTACACATTTTTTCATAAAAAGTTAAAAAGTTAATCCAAACATCCATATTTTCAACCTCAATTTTTTAGTCCAAAAAGACAAAAAGTACACTTATTTAGTCTTCCCAAACATGACCTAAATTAAAAAAATAAATTTATATCTTATTTTTCATCTTGAGAAGGGAAGAAAGAGTACATGCATCTCATACCCGACCCAACAAACAAAACATCTCTGTCTGAGTGTTTAGAAAATTATTATTCTAATAAGTTATTTTAATTTTTGATTATTTTAATAAGTTATAATTTTTATATTTAGAAAGATGATTAGATTTTTTTATAATTAGATGTAATACTTGTGAAAAAAATAAAATAATTATGAATTTGATGTGATATTTTATTTTATTAATTATTTTAATTTATTTTACAAAAAAATTTAAAAAATTTCTTCCTAAACACCCCTTACATATATGTAGATAAACACATCTGGACCAACGTAGGTTGGTTCAAGTGGTTCGGCACTTGTTTTTCTTGAGCAACGTCTCGAGTTCGAATCTTGTGAATAGAAAAAACTTGTATTAGAAGAGTTTTATCCCTTAGTGGGCCAACCCGGATCGAATTGGATTAGTCAGGACTTTTGGATACCGGTGATTTAGAATTAAAAAAAAAAAAAATCTCGCACTGATTACATGGTGACAATGAGAGTGTTTTTGTCTGTTAGTACTTTTCGACATCACCGACATTTCCGTGATTTGGACGTTCAAGTGCATAACCATATCCCATGGTTTATGTCCTGCCTTTCTCTCTCTACATCGATCCGCTTCAATTATAAAGTAGAATAAATATATCTTCTTAAACCTTTAATTATGTGAAGGAGAAGGTTATAAACCTTAAATAAATTATTAAATATTTTATTAAATCTTTTATATAGAGTGAGATTTAATTTATATAAATTTTATACTTATATAAAAAAATTTAATAAAATATTTAATAATTCAGTTGAGTGGTCTAACATAACTTTTATGCGAAACCAACCATGATAAAATTAAAGTTGAGCTTGGTTTCATGTGCATGCATGGAAGTTGAGCTTGGTTGTTGGCCGAGTGGTGATTGGCGCTCGGCTTGGTAGGGAGGACTACGGTTCGATCCCCCGCAACGCCAATTGGGAGGGGTGTTGAACCTAACTTCCCTGGTCCGGATTAGTCGGTCCGATGGGTTTGGATCGATGGTATGGGACCAAAAAAAAAAAATTCCTGGTAACAAATAATATCCAATTAATTTGGATGACCAACCAGCACAAATTAAGTTGGAGCTTTATTAGAGATTTTAAGGCCTCGTTTGAAAAAATATTTTTTTTTGTAATTTTTTAATTAAAATATGATATAAAAAAATTAGTATATTTGTGATAATTTTTTTATTTTTTACAAAAAGATATTCAAAAAATAGAGAAAAAATAAAATTTTTTACTTTTTGGTATAGATTGTTGGCTTTTTAATTTTTTTATTGACTTTTTAATTTTTTGGCTAAAATCACCACTTGCCAAACGAGACCTAAATAATCTATTAAATTTTTTATGAAATCTCTTACATAGGTGTGAGACCCACATACATATGGGCATGTGTGGATTCTACACCCCTATAAAAGGTTTAGTAAAAAATTTAGTAAATTATTTGGGATCTATAATATTTGAGGTAAACTACAAGAGTATATTTTTTTATCTTTTTATCTTTTTAAAATCATATCACCTCTTTACTTTTCTACATATTATTTCGTAAAAAATAAAAAAAATATATAATTATTTAAATCATCACAAATAATCTTGATCGGAGAGGTTCTATAACCTGTGTTCTAAGGAGTGAGGCGTTTGATCCCCATCGCACGCATATAAATATTTTGTTTCCACATAAAAATTTAATATGTATGTATAGGGATATATTAATTTTTGGGAATTTATATATCAGTGTATACATGTATATATAATATTTATAAATTAATCATAAACTTTACTAATATTGAAGTATGAAACGATAAATTTTATCAGTAATTAAATTTTGAAACATTCACTGAACAGTATTTTCCTCCATAGTTTTTTGGCTATGGCCTTGGACTAATCATAGAACTGACCAAGGAATCCAAAAAATTTACAATTCAAACTAATCTAGTATAATCCAGGAGCTTTGGACTGATTTTTTTGAATTCATGATTTGGCTCTAAATTGAAAATTTGAGAATTCGTTTTCCGCTGATCAATTCCAGATTGAAGTGCATGGTTTCGGATTGAAACCGACTCAGACTGTATGTAACTTAAACTATTTACATAATCCTACCCTCTTACAATTATTTGTCACTGACAAAATATTTATTTAATGAGAGTTTTATACTTGCTACATATTGAACAATATATTTGTTTACTAGATATTATGTTTGCTGAAGTTAATGGTGGAATAATATGTATGTTTATGTTTCAAAAAAGAATAATGCTATAAACTCCAAAATAATCTATCAAATTTTTTACCAAAACTTTCACATGATATGGGACCACACAAATCTACATTTGTGTGGGTCTCACACCCATGTAAAAGTTTTGATAGAAAATTTGATAGATTATTTAGAATCCCTAACATAATTCTTCAAAAAATTATGAGCACATTGATATTGAAATGAAAATGTAGAGTATGATTTTTCTTTATGAACAAATTATGGAAATTGTAATTCCAAACCGAGCCGAATCATGTTTAAATGGATTGGTTTCGAATTGATTTCATGATTTAAATGAATTAGTTTGGTTCTAATTTTTATGAAACTGTAAACAATAATTTTGATTTTACCTCAAATTGAATCAATTCAGACCATATTTACCCAAACTGCTTAAACTAGAAAAGACTTTCCATTCTACAAACCAAAAAAGGTCCCATCTTCTGCTTCTTGTCCTGTCTTTAGGTTTGGAATGTTTCAATTCCAGACCTAACCACCACACCATTTCATCCCCTCAAGCTTAACTAGAAATGAATAAAGTTTTCGTTTTAATTTAGAGTAGTGTTGTTTTGATATACTTGTATGATCTAATAGGAAAATGATAAATTCCTCTAAAAAAACTTCCCATAATCCCCCTAATTTCTATTTTTGGCAAATTATTTTTTTTTTTCTATTTTTTTTTTTTTTTTTTTTTACTTGAAATGAAAAATCAGGAGATTCGGGGCCCCTTTCAGGGATGAATCAAAGCCCGATCTAATATTAGATTTTTATTTTTGTTTTTTTTGGACTTGTAGGATCCAGTGATAAGTGCTATATTCGTACAAAGGGAGTATCAGATTTTTACTTTCTTATTTTTTTATTTATTTATAGTACTGGTCAGATCTAGTATTAGATAATGAATGCTTGTATTCATACAAAGAATCAAGTATTAGATTTTTGTTTTTTTAGAGGACTTGTAGGATCCAGAATTAGTTGAGGAATGTTATTTATTCATATAAAATTACTAGTGATAATACAGTGAGTCCACGTGGATGGGTTGGACCGATCCAAGCTCCTCTAACCCACTGGATAACCTGCAAACAAGTTCAATCGGGGAACGGGGTAGTCCCCCGGCGAACCCTCCGGTGTATGAATTAGAGAAGGTGGTAGACAGAAAATGTAGAAAAAGAGAGATAGAGAGATAGGAGATGAAAAACTTAACTTTCTTCTTCTCTTCGAGTTTAGCTTATATCCAACCGTAATCATTTCACTGTCTCTGTCGTTCTGATTGTCTCCGCCGAAAGCTTGAGGCGTGGTTTGCCTTGTTCAGGGCGAGGGGGTGTGATTCCGGCTGAGAGGTGTTGTCGTAATAAATGCTGTGATGGGCTGCATTAATGGTGATGTGTTGTGGCAATAACTTTGCAGATCTTTGTCTGCTGACGTGGCCTGCTCAAGCTCGCCACTTGTCCGAAAGCATCATTGGTCTTTCTGTCCAGCTTGGACTCACCGTGTTGGGTTTGGCTAACCGGTTGTATAATGGGGTTTGAATGGTGGGCCGTGGGCTCTATGGCCCTATCCTCGCCAGAGTCCCCATTCCGAAAGTGCAACTTTAGTCCAACGAAGGGAATAATAATAGGAAGGAGGGTAAATCTGACCGTGCCGGTGGCCGAGCCGACCGCGGGGGTGGTCGACCGTGAGGGGAGAGGCCGATCGCGAGGTGGCCGAGCCGAGAGACCGACCGTGAGGGTGGCCAGCGGTGGGGGCCGACCGTGAGGGTGGCCGAGCGGGGCCGACTGAGGGTGGCCGAATGAGGGGCCGACCGTGAGGGTGGCCGAGCGGGTGGGGCCGACCGTGAGGGTGGCCGAGTGGGAGGGGGCCGACCGTGGGGGTGGCCGAGCGGTAGGGGGGGCACGGGGCTCAAGGGGCGGCGTGTCACGTGGCGATGTGAAGTGGAAAAGACAAGGTGAGGGCAGAAGTCAGTGCATCTGGACCATACACGTGGTAAAATGTCGGAGGAGGTGAAAGGTCAAGCGTTAGATTGGGAGTGAAACGTCAGGGATTATTATGGGCATTGATGATACCATTTTGGCGGATGATTTGAAAAGTTTTCAAACTGGCGAACATTAATTTGGATCCTTGGAATACGGGCAACCCGTGGGCTTTTGGTATCATACGATTCACTTACTTGTTTACAAAAACTCAAAATATCCGGTATCAATTCCTTCGTTGCTCACGATACCCCATTAAAACTTCGCGATTTTTCGAACTCGCATCCGGGTTATTCGCAAATATAGTTTAGCAATGGCACAGAAGGACCGGAAATGTGAGGATGGATCCGCCGGGGAGGACGATCTGTGGAGTCGGGCGCAAAGAAGATAGATCGTGAGGGTGGAGGTGCCATCGGTCGGAGCCGGCCACCAGTGGAACCAGATCACCGCACTCGAGGGCCGATAGGTCTATTGTAACGGGCGGAGTTGGAGGCTATCCGCGAAAGGTACCAGATTCCGGCGGAAGTGGAGTTGGTGTTGCCAAAGTCAACAGAGCGGCCATCGGACGTGAAGCCAGGGGAGTTCTCCCTCTACGAGGAGGCGCTGAAGGGTGGGTTGCGATTGCCTTTGCCGCAGATTGTGGTGGACGTGCTTAATCGTTTGGACATGGCACCAGGGCAGCTGATGCCCAAATCGTGGAAGATTTTGCCGCCCTGCAAGCGCCCGCCAAAGGCGATGGATGGGGAGGCCATGACGGTGGAGGAATTCTTTTGCTGCTACAAAGCTTCAGGGCAGCAGGAGACTTGGGTGACCTTACAGGCCGTGGCGGGAAAGGGCGTGGTGGCGGGGTTACCAACCTCGATCAAAGGTTGGAGGCATAGGTGGTTCTACGTGTCCAACTCTGGAGGGGCTGGGGCACGCAACACGTGGAAGGTGCCGACAAAGTTTGTGGAGTCGAAAGGGGGGGCGGTGATGGAGGAGAGGGTGAGGAAGGTGAAGGAGTGGAGGGAGAGGGAAAAAGTTCGGTGGGACGAGCTCGTTCAGCCATCTGCTCTGTTTGAAGCTGGGTTGGGCCCACAACCGGTCGGGGGAGATCTCGACCGAGCGGAGTTGGAGGCGAAGAGGAAAGCGCAGGAAGCGGAGGATCAGGCCATGCTACTGAGGGCTCAGAAGTTCACAGAGGCCCAAGCCGACCGACCTCGGCCAAGCAGAGAGAGGATTCGCCGGCCAAAAACGTTGGGAGAGAAGGGTTGAGGAGTCTGCCCACGATCGCTTCCAAAAGATCCTCTCAAGGAGAGGTCGGTGAAGGAGATGGAGGCACTGGGGTGGGGAAGAAGAAAAGAGGTTGAGGCGGGTGGGAGGGGCCCGCCTGTAAAAGAAGAAAGGAGGTAAGGGTGGAAGAGGCCAGCCCGGCCGAGCGAGTGGAGGGTGGTGAGGTGGAGCAGACCCTGAAGGGGTGGTCGCCTCACTGGGAGAAGTCTCAGACAAAGGATACCCCGAATGGCGATAGCCAGTCCGACGGTGGACGTGGTGGAGAAGACCCCAGCAAAACAAGTAGAAGCTGGGTTGACTGGGGCTGACCCAAGTGTGAGGTTGGAGAAGACCTCAGTGGTGCCAACAGAAGTTAGGTTGGCTGGGGTGGAGCCAAGTGGGAAGGAGCAGACTCAAAAGGGTTCTGTCCCCCAGGAGGGAGGTTTGGGTCTCAACACCGCCTTCTACCACGCCTGATGGGAGGGTAGAAGGGAGGTGGGGCCTGCCAGGCAGGTGGCCGACCGTCTGCTGAAGATTGCCAAGGGTCGACTGCGTCGGCGGCCGCCAGGTTCAATGAAGCCGACCTGCTGAGGGGGTTATGCTCCGCTCAAATGGAGGTAACTGCCCTGGCAGGGGCTCTTCTAAGGAAGGCGGGGGGATCTCGGCTGAAGGCAGAGAAGGCAGAGGCACAGTTGGAGAAGCTGAAGATGGAGAAGGCAAAATGGACGAGTGACCAGCCGAGTCAGAACAAATAAGCCGAGCCGAGGATACACGCCGCAGGTTGTGTCACTCGAGTTCCAAATTGCCTGGTGAGCGTAAGAAATTGGCAGAGTCCCAGAAAGTCAAGGCTATTGCCAATGATCGGCATAAAGAGGCCATGAACAACAACGAAGAGCTGGTGAGGCAAAGAGACGAGGCAGATGCTAAGGTGGAGGCTCGCAAAGGGACGAGGTGGCCAAGGCAGAGGGGGAGCGAAGCAAGGTAGCTGCGGAGAGGGAGGCCCTGCTGAAACAATTTGAAGCAGAGAGGGGAAGGTTGACTGCAGAGGGGAGGTCTGGAAGAAAGAGCCGAGGCCGAGAGAGCCAAGGTCAGAGGACAAGGAGGCCCTACAAAAGGAGCCGAATGAAGAGAAGGCGGCTCGGGAGAGGGCATCCTACCCTGATCTTTATGCTGCAGCGGTCCTACAATTCAAAGGGTCTTCTGAGTTCCAGATGGCGATCGACGCTAGCCATGCCGCCTTTGGTTGGAGTCTGGGGGTGCTGGGTCATCAAGGGCAGGTGCTGGGGTGAGGACAGAGTCTGAGATTATCAACAGTTTCCAGCAATCTGACTACTATAAGCACGAAATGGCTGAGTACTGGGACAGCGGTTGGAAGATGTTCAAGCGCAAGGCTGAGGAGCTGTTTCCAGACTTGGACCTGAGTAGTGTGGTAGTTGGGGATGAGGACGTAGCCCAAACCCCGCTGGACGAGGGGGTTGAAGAAGCTGACCTCATTTCAAGTGAGGAGGAGGAGTGATCTGTATGATCGGTAGACTTAGGAGTCTTTGTTTCCTCCTTGTATACATTTTTTGTTTTGTGTTTTTTTTTTTTTTTTTTTTTTTTTTAAGGGATGTATGTAGCTTGTACACACATTTTTGAATAAATAAAATGACACTTATGGTTCTAATTGATGATGCCAGTATATCTTTCTTCTTGTGTTGGTTTGGTCTGTATATTTTTCTTGTAATTACTGTGTACACTGAGGTGTTCATGACTTAGTGTCAAATTACTGTAAAAAGAGTAGGCTGGAATGTGAAGTTGAAGATGTAATTTGCCAATGAAATGTGGGCAGACCTCGTTAAGATATGACAAAGTGTCAAATTGCCTTGAAAAAGTAGGTTGAAATGCAATGTTGAACATGTGATTTGCAAGTGGAATATGGGCAAACATCTTTAAAATATGACTAAGTGTCAAAGTATGTTGAAATTGTGAGTGCCAGGCCATGGCTGAGTGTTTTGTTTGATGAGCCTTCACTTATAGGTCTTCTGGGCTTGTGAAAATGCTCAGTTTGGCAGAGGCTTTGAGCGCCTTGCTTGGTCGCCAGGAGGTGCTCGTGCCTGACCGAGGCTTTGAGTGCTTGGTCCGCCGAGGCTTTGAGGGTGCTCAGTCTGACCGAGGCTTTGAGTGCTCGGTCCGCCAAGGCTTTGGAGGTGCTCAGTGGGTCTGAGGCTTTGAGTGCTCGGTCCGGCCGAGGCTTTTGGAGGCGCCACGCCTGAGGCTTTGAGTGCTCGGTCTGGCCGAGGCTTTGGAGGTGCCTCAGCCGGACCGAGGCTTTGAGTGCCCTGGCCCGCCGAGGCTTTGGAGGTGCTCAGCCTGACCGAGGCTTTGAGTGCCTCGGTCCGCCGAGGCTTTGGAGGTGCTCAGCCTGACCGAGGCTTTGAGTGCCCTGGTCCGCCGAGGCTTTGGAGGTGCTCAGCCTGACCGAGGCTTTGAGTGCCTGGTCCGCCGAGGCTTTGAGGGTACTCAGCCTGACCGAGGCTTTGAGTGCTCGGTCTGCCGAGGCTTTGGAGGTGCTCAGCCTGACCGAGGCTTTGAGTGCCTGGTCTGGCCGAGGCTTTGAGGTGCCTCAGTCTGACCGAGGCTTTGAGTGCTCGGTCTGGCCGAGGCTTTGGAGGTGCCTGTGCCTGACCGAGGCTTTGAGTGCCCTGGTCTGGCCGAGGCTTTGAGGTGCCTGTGCCTGACCGAGGCTTTGAGTGCTCGGTCCGCCGAGGCTTTGAGGTGCTCAGTCTGACCGAGGCTTTGAGTGCTCGGTCTGGCCGAGGCTTTGGAGGTGCCTGTGCCTGACCGAGGCTTTGAGTGCTCGGTCTGGCCGAGGCTTTTGGAGGTGCTCAGGTCGGACTGAGGCTTTGAGTGCTCGGTCTGGCCGAGGCTTTTGGAGGTGCTCAGGTGGGTCCGAGGCTTTGAAAAGCGGCGCTGCATAGAAAAGTTGCATGGAAGCTACATTCAGACAGTTGAATTATAGAAAATGGGAACTCCAGTCGACATTTGTATTATGTATTGAAAAAGGAAAATACAACAATTTCGACAATACAAAAGTGAGGATTCATTGATAGTAACGCTTCAGATGCTCAGCATTCCAGGGATGGGGAAGGTCTCGGCCATCCATGTCTTGAAGTCGGTATGTGCCTGGCCGTGGTCGGGCCTTCACCACGTAAGGCCCCTCCCATTTGGCTGCTAATTTGCCCTCGGTTGGATTCTTTGTGGCAAGGGTTGCTTCTCTCAAGACAAGGTCGCCAATGGAGAACTCCCGCGGTCGGACTCTGCGGTTGTAGTGTGCTCTCATTTTCATTGCACGAGGCCAATCGACAAAGAATAGCCTCTCGAGCTCCTCAATGAGATCTAGGTCCGCTCGACGAGTTCTTCTGTTGAGACAAGATCTGGATGTAGGACTGTGGGGGTGGGCAGACCGACTTCCACAGGAATGACCGCCTCAACAGATGTTAGGCTAAAGGGTTTCTCAGAGAGTCCCAAAGGGTTCTGTAGGCCCAGAGTACATGTGGTAGTTCTCACCAGAGGCCTTTAGCAAATTTCGAGCTTGGTTTTGATGATCTTCAGAGAGAGGTTGGTGACCTCAACTTGGCCATTTGCTTGAGGGTGACCGGAAGAGAAGCATGGTTGAATTTGGAGATCTGCACAAAATTTCCCAGATCTAGCATTGTCGAACTGCTTGCCGTTGTCGGAGACGATGGCCCGAGGATGCCAAACCCGCAGACAATCGATTGCCGATAAACTGGTGGTGTTCCGCTCTGATTGTGGCGAGAGGTTCTCGCCTCGACCCACTTGGTGAAGTAATCAATGGCAACAATTGCAAACTTGGTCTGCCTCGCCAAGGAAGTGGACCAACCAGTCGATACCCCATTTGGCTAATCCGGGTAAGGGTCAGAGGAGATCACCTGGGAAGAGCATGGGGATATTGGTTACCGACACTTGTCGATTTCAAAGACGAAATCGAGGCATCTTTGTTGAGGGTCGCCGAAGTAGCTCAGACGGAGTACCTTCAGTGCGAGATCGCCACCGAATGATTGCCACATATTCCTTCATGGATCTCTTGCATCACATAGGTCGCCATGGGCCGAGACATCGCAGTACGGCCGTGAGAAGCCGCTTGTAAAGGACGCCGTCGACTGAACGTAGTTAGCCGATCGAAGCTCGACCTTGGCACCGCCGTTGGTTGTCGGGAGTTCTCCGTGGTCAAGAAGAGGAAGATGTCGATACCCAAGGGATGGGTTCCGTCCAAGGAATTGCACTTCTTCCGTCGGGTGAGATGGCCGGCCGAGGCAGTATTCGAGGCGAACTCCATGGCCGAGGTCGGATTGGTCACGGAGGCAAGCCGAGCCATCTCATCCGCCTTGGAGTTTTCCGCCTAGGTATGTGTTTGATCCGAAGGTGTTGAAGAGACGAACGAGGGTGAGAGCCATGTCTCAGAATCCGCATTGTGGTGTCCTTGGCATCGAATTCACCCGTGATCTAGCCGACGATAAGTTGGGAGTCACCGAATACGGATGTGGCTAACACCAATGTCTTTGGCTAGACGAAGTCCTCGCTATCAAGGCTTCAGATTCGCCTCATTGTTGCCGTCATGAACGAGAGGCGGAGGGCGCATTTGAAATAACCCCCCTCGGGGGATGTGAGGATGAGACCAGCCCCACTTCCCTCCCTGCGGGACGAACCGTCGACATTGAGTGTCCAACAATGAGGATCTTCTGGTTCTGACGGAGTTGGTGTGGGTGGAGGGGTAGCGGTTGGGGCTGGATTGGTGAATTCCAAGATGAAATCGGCCACGGCCTGTCCCTTGATTGCTGTCCTGGGGCGATAAGTGATGTCGAACTGGCTTAGCTCTACTGACCACTGCATTAGTCTTCCTGAGAGCTCGGGCTGCTGCATGACCTTCTTCAGGGGCTGGTCGGTGAGAACCACTATTGAATGAGCTTGGAAGTAGGGCGAGTCGTCGAGGCAAAGTGACCAAGGCCAAGGACGTTTTTCTAATAGGGGTAGTTCGCCCGCTCCCCGAGAGCCCTACCGATGTAGTAGACCGGCCGTTGATCGACCCGCCTCTCGATGAGCGCCGACCGATTGCGTGGTTGATACCGCAAGGTATAGGAAGAGGGCTCACGGTGATTGCCTGTGAGAGAAGGGAGGGTTGGCCCATGCACTGTTTCAACTGTTGAAAAGCCTCTTCTGATTTCAGTTTGTCCATTCAAAGTCTGCCCGTAGGACTTTGAGAATGGTAGGCATTTATCCGTTGCACGGGAGATGAAACTAAGGGTCGCCACTCACGGTGAGCCTTTGGACCTCTTTAACGGTTTTGGTGATCGTGACTGCATCTCAATCAAGGCCTTGATCTTCTCAGGGTTGGCCTCGATGCCGCGCTGACTGACCATGAAACCCAGGAACTTGCCAGATCCCACTCCAAAAGCACACTTCTCAGGGTTGAGCTTCATCTGATATTTGCGGAGTGTGGCGAAAGTCTCTCGCAGGTCGGTGAGGTGGTCAGCGGAGAGATTGCTCTTAACCAAAGATGTCATCCACATACACTTCCATGTTTCGCCCGATCTGATGGTGGAAGACTGTGTTGACCAGACGTTGGTAGGTGGCCCCAGCATTCTTGAGTCCGAACGGCATGACACGGTAGTGGTAAGTGCCCCGATCGGTGATAAAAGATGTGTGTTCCTGGTCGGATGAGTGCATCACGATCTGGTTGTACCCTGAAAAAGCATCCATGAAGCTGAGCATTTGATGACCGGCCGTGGCGCCGACCAAGAGATCAATGCGGGAAGAGGGTAGCTATCTTTGGGACATGCTCGGTTCAAATCGAGTAGTCGACGCAGACGCCACTTGCCATTGTTTTTGCGGACCAGACCACGTTGGATGCCCACTTAGGATAGTCCACGCTTGGATAAACCGGGCCTCAAGAAGTTTGTCAACCTCTGCAGCCTATGAGATTGTTGCGCTCGATGGAAAATTCACGCCTCGCCGGTAAGGTCGGAAGTGAGGCTCGATCGAGGCGGTGGGTTATGAAAGAGGGTCGATGCAGCATGTCTGCATGGGTCCAGGCGAAGACGTCTCTGTGTTCGGTCAGGAGAGCGGTGAGGTCGGCCTTGGCTTGGGAAGGCAGGTGGCTGCCGATTTTAGCAGTTTTGAGTGGGTTGGTGGGGTCGATGTTAACTTCGACGAGTTCCTCCACAGGTTCGCCTCTAATCAGTTCGTCCTCATCTCGGACGTCAAGTCCTTCTATGATCATTGCCTCCTTGAGTTTGACCTCTTTGAGTGAGGCAACATAACATTCTCTGGCGACGGTCTGTTCGCCTCTCACCGTGCCGACCCCAAAATCAGTAGGGAACTTGAGGGCAAGGTGGTGGGTGGATGTGATGGCTTGGAAGGCATTGAGGGCGGTGCGGCCGAGGATGACATTGTAAGCGGAGGGGCAGTCGACAACAAGGAAAGTAAGTAACTTCGTGGTCTGCCGTGGGTACTCTCCAATGGTGATGGGGAGATCGATGGAGCCGATCGAGGTCACCCGGTCACCGGTAAAACCAACCAGAGGAGTTTGGAGTGGGGACAAGCCTTCCTCCCCGATCTTCAGCTGGCGGAAACAGTTTAAGAAAATGATGTCTGACGAGCTGCCATTGTCAATGAGGACTCGTCTGACCTGATAATTGGAGAGGACAGTGGAGATGACAAGAGGATCATCGTGAGGATAACGGATGCCAGCACAGTCGGCTTCCGTGAAGGTAATGGGCTCTGTCCACTGCTTGGGCTGCTTGGGGGGTCGGTCGACCGTGGCGACTGTCTTGTCCGAGCCCTGTCGTATCTTTCTAAGCTCTGCCTCCGAAAGCGTGATGGTCCACCACAAGCAAGACCGCCTGAGATAACTCTGATTTCACCGGCTGGTGGAGGCGGATTACCTTGAGGCCGAGGTTGTTGGTGGGGTCCCTCGTCTGGCCGAATCGTCGCCGTGGAGGGGTATGCCTGCGATTGTCTCTGTGGGGCTCGGTTCTTTGTCTCTGCTGAGGGCGGGTATCTGTGAATCGGCTCAGCGCCCCTGGCGAATGAGGGTCTCTACTTGATCTTTGAGGTCGATAGCTTGTTGGTGTTATGGCCATGATCCCGTGGAATCGGCAATATTTGGACCGATCTTTATGGTTGGAAGGGTTCCGTGGAGGAAGAGGCCACTTGAGGGTAGTCCGTTGGATTTGGTTAAGAACTTGTTCCATGGGTGTATTGAGGGGTATATTGCTCGAACCAAATGGGGTTGGGGCTGCGACCGGACGAGGGGTCGGTCGGCCAAAGATAGCGGGATGTTTGGTTATGAGACCAAGGTGTCTTTGGGTTCTTGGTCTTTTCTTTTTTCTCTGGGGTCGATATTTAGTGTGGATTCTGCCGAGCGGCTAGAGAGTCCTCGGCTCATATACTTCGGCTTTGGAGAGCAAGGTTGCCATGGATGTCGGGGGTTCTTGGAGAGAGAAGAGGAAATCGGATGATCGCAGACCCGGCCATGAAGGTCGTGAGGATGACCTTATCGTCATTTTCAAAGAACTTGTAAGGCTTCTGTTGAAGCGAGTGACAAAGCCGCGTAGTGACTCCTGGCCCGACGGATGTTGAGGAGTTGGGTCACGGACGCCGGGCGTTGGGCTCCAATGAAGTGGCTCAGAAAGAGTCACCGAGGTTTTGAAATGTAGAGACCGAATCTGAGGCAATCGGTGAACCATAGCCGAGCCGATCCCTTTAGGGTCACGGAAGGCTCGCACATGATTTCGCTTGGGAAAGCATGGAGGATCATGAGTGTTCGTAGAGGTTTCGGTGGTCGACGGGGTCGGTTGTTCTGTCGAAGGGGTCGATGGTAGGCATTTTGAACTTGGGGGGTAGGGGTTTGTCGCGGATGGAGGCGACGAAGGGGGAGTTTGCTGTGGTGGAGGGCTTGTGTTGGATGTTTTGCATGACCCCTTGGAGCTGGAGTTTCATGGCTCGGAGTTCTGCGTCCCAAAGAGGAATGTTGTCTCCTCGAGGGGATAGATGTTGAACGCTTCGCCTCTCGAGCCGGGCTATGACCGAGGGACGTGGGGGGGGAGGAGTAGGATGTCTATGTGGCGGAGGGGGCCGCAAGCCCCGAGAGCTGGGAGGATTGGGTTGCGGGACAATATGGCTCGACTTGTTCTGGATGGAAGGAATATTTGGAGGTGGTGGGGAATAGGGAGGTTCCGCTGGAGCAGGCGTTGATTAAGGCTGGTTTTGTTCAACCATACGGCTGATGCTGTTGGTGAGCTCGATGAAATCTTGTGGTGGGTTGTTCGGATTGGGAGGGTCGGTCCGGTGATCGCAGATTGTGGGGAAGCCATGGATCTGGTCGTTACCATGCACGCGATTCGGATGAGGTGAAAAAGGTTGTTGGAAAAGGGTCTCGTGACAATGAACACAATCGGCGACGGATAAAACCACTTCCCACGACGGCGCCAATCGATAATACAAAGGAGTCCACGTGGATGGGTTGGACCGATCCAAGCTCCTCTAGCCCACCGGATAACCCGCAAACAAGTTCAATCGGGAACGGGTAGTCTCGTGAACCCTCCGGTATGAATTAGAGAAGGTGGTAGATGTAAAATGTAGAAAAGAGAGATAGAGAGATAGGAGATGAAAAACTTAACTTTCTTCTTCTTCAAGTTTAGCTTATATCCAACCGTAATCATTTCACTGTCTCTGTCGTTCTGATTGTCTCCGCCGAAAGCTTGAGGCGTGGTTTGCCTTGTTCAGGGCGAGGGGGTGTGATTCCGGCTGAGAGGTGTTGTCGTAATAAATGCTGTGATGGGCTGCATTAATGGTGATGTGTTGTGGCAATAACTTTGCAGATCTTTGTCTGCTGACGTGGCCTGCTCTGCGTCTGCCACTTGTCCGAGCATCATTGGTCTTTCCTGTCCAGTTGGACTCCAGCTGTGTTGAGTTTGGCTAACCGGGTTGTATAATGGGGTTTGAATGGTGGGCCGTGGGCTCTATGGGCCTATCCCTGTCAACTAGAAATTTCCACACCAGTGGGACTCACAAATGGTGTGTAAGATTTTAAGTAATTTAGTTGGGGTCTATATATCTTTCAAATCAGTTACATCCTGTCAAAAGTTCTAAGTCAAAAAAATTTAATGCTTAAAATATTTCATTTTATATTTTTTATCGTGAAAATAACTGGTTAGACATATTTTGGACATTTTGCCTATAAATATTCTACATCTCACTCATTTGTCTCAAAATATTAGATTTCTATTTTTCATACACGCACGATGCTCTCTCTTTTTCTTTTTTCTTTTTTTTTCTTTTTTTTTTTTCAATTTTGATACCTTGTGTAAACATTCTTAAAATCAATTTTTATGTGATAGAATGCATGGAAAATTATTTAATATTTCAGATAATAAAATTTTACTTTGATTTTGGCATAAATTTGAAATAGTAAAATTTTATTCTGGTTCAAACAAATTAAAAATTGAGGATCTTAGATTTAAAATCGATGACCTCATATCTATGCTCAATCTCTCTTTATAGGGAAAGACTATTATGTACACCTTTCAAATGGTATTTATCATATGCACCTTATAATTAAAGAAAAAAATAGTATAATTTCATATTTTCTGAATTATAACTAAAAAGAGGTCATAATCAAATACTACATGAGGTATAACCAAATACCTTAAAATAATGTTATAACTAAAAAAGAAAATGTCGTAACTAATGATGCATATGATATGTGATGTGTATTATAGAATTCTCCCTCTTTATATATGAAATATTTGGCCAAAAGGCTCTCATTGGTCTCCTTTAAAGTGGAAAGCATAGCCCAAACTTTTTTAATTTGTAAGTTTCCTAAAGAAGAGGCACTTCTTTGCATCAACAACAAACAAATTTGTTTTAATTTTTATAAGCAATTTTTCTTTAGTAACTACTTTTATAATTCAAACTTTAAAATGATATAATTTCTAATATATATATATATTGGTTTTTAATAAAATTAGTAGTTTTAAAATCCTCTCATTAAGATCTATTAAACAATATTCATGTTGGCTACGAAATTTTTTATAAAAAAAACGTAATTTTTTTTTCCTGTTGAAACTAATATCAACAGTAAAATTTTACTGGTGTTCACTGAAATTTTTTTATTGTAAATCACAGTAAAATTAGTTTACAGTAAAATTTTACGTCAATTATGAGGGTTTTTTTTCAAACAATTTCATAGTCAGTCTAAATCTTATTTGATAGATCTTGATGAGGGGATTCTACAAAAGACTAATTTTATTAAAAATCAACTTCTAGATAAAAAGTTATATCATTTTAAGTTTAAAATTTTAAAATTTATCACAAAATATATTTTGATAATAATATTGTGTATTGAATTTTTCAAGGAAATTTTTTTTTATTTGTTCTTAATGCATTAAGGTTTTATTATAAGAAAATTTTGATTAAATTCCCTATATATATATATATATGATCTTGTTAGGATCTTATTTAACATGTGCCCTGAGGACATATGTTAAGAAAACAATAATTAACTTTAATTACTTACACTAGTATGGGGAATGTTGAAAAAAAGAATACATAAATTTAATGTTTTTCAAAAGAGTGGTGCTATTGACATCCCATAAATTATTTTGGACCTCTCATTTCTTTGAACCCCCATTTATAAATTTTGAAACTCTCAAAATTTCTTTCCTCCCACATAATACTAAAATTATCCTTATTAAAACATTTCATTCATTGAATGCATACCCCCCACACCCCAAAAAAATCCCTCTTCCAAAAAACCTTAACAAAACCCACAAAGAAGAAGAAAAACCAATATGATTACTGTCTTTGCTGTCTCATGTACTATTATCACAGTTGATATTCTCTCTCTCTGTCTATATATATACATAATTTCTTAATTTTTTCGTAATAATTTCTTCTCTTGCAGAAAAAATTATATTAATTGGTTTGGTTGGTAGATATCATAAAAATTGAAAGTTCAATAGAGAATTACGCAAAAATATTATCAAAGCTATGAGATGAAAGAACAACTTTTGAACCTAATAATGGATTTGGGTTACTTCCGATAACTTCTACAAGTGTTAAAAATTTTGACCATTTAATGTGTTAAGAAATTTTCATGTTTGAACCTAAATTCCCAAACATTACTTATTTGTTCAGGATTTGGGCCTGTATTCCCGAACTTGAAAAAATGAAAACTTCTACAAGCGTTAACAATTTTGACTATTCAATGTGTTAAGAAATTTTCATGTTTGGACCTACATTCCCAAACAAATAATAAATGTTTAGTTACTAGTTCCAGAATAAATAAACAATGTTCGAACCTGTGTTCTTGAATTTCAATCATATGTTCGGGAGTTCAGTCCTGAAAAAATGACGTACATATTTTACTATTTTTTTTAAAGAAACTTACTCTTACAAGCTCAATCTCCTTTAAACTAAGAACAACATCAAAGTTATGAACCTCCTCTAAGGTTTTATTGTTATATTCCTCTCGTCTTATGGAGTTGTGGTTAGTAGAAAAACTTCTATTTATTGTCATTGTCGGAGAAGTGTAAGTAGTCAAATGGTTGCCACTGTTACCGTCGGAATATTGCTACCAAAGGATTTTTAAGGTTTTGAGGATGAGTAGGTTTCGAAGGTGGGATTTGAAAAAGATGGATGGGCGGTGATAGAGGTGGATGCTCTCATAAACCTTAATTCATAATGTAGTAGGTGTGTAAGTTTAATTGTGAGATGGAGTGTTCCAAAATTAATGATATCCTTTTTAATAATTTTATTTGAGGTTATTATTGTAATAAAAAAAAGTTAAAAATTTGATATTTTCTTTTATGTGGACAAAAATACCCCCATTCTTGGGTTATGAAATTGATGGTAAGCTTATTAATTATTACAATGTAATGTTTAAAAAAAAAAATTTAATTAATTAATTAATTAAATAAAAGTTTTTAAAAAAAAAAACTAAAATTGTCAGGTGAAAGCCCAATAAGCTTTTATGATTATTTAATTATTTACCATTTATCGTCTCTTTTATTTTTTATTTTTAATTTTATATATTGTATCTTTTATTATTTTTATACAAAGTTAATCCAAATTAGAAAGACCTGGAAATTATTTTTGTTTGGTTGAATTTTTAAAATTTATTTTGAAATTTTAAAAATTAATTTAATAAAAATAAATACAAAGAAAAAAATGTCTTCAGACTTTCATAAATTATTTATATACCAAAAAAATTAATAAAATGAAAAATAAAAACAATAAGGGTGTTTTGGTCTTATTATAAAAAATAACTATTTAATTTAGACTGCATTTAAGTTTTCACAACTTCTTATACAAGTGGAGATAATTATACTAATTTAATGATTCCTTGACATGTGCCTTTAGGGCATATGTTAACAAAAACATATATATATATATATATTTCGTTTTAGGTACTCTATATATATTTTTGTTTTAGGTACTCTATAATTTCTACATGATTTTGTACATGAATTTTTTTTAGTTAATTGTTTCGAACAAAAAATTTTTAGTCTATATAGAAATAAAAATTTAAAATTGAAGGACAATAATTTTAAATTTGAGTTTTAAAAATCTCAAATTTAGTGGTACAAATGTGTGTCAAATAATAAAATCTTCTTGACTTTTTAAATAAATCTGTTACTAAAATAGTGTGATGATAGCGAGAGTTTACAAAGGTGGTGGCCGCATGAGTCATTGGAGAAGGGTGTGAAGAGTTTTAAGAAAATGGTTATCATAAATTCTTGCCAAAAAATGGTTGTTGGCTAGTCCATCACCAACAACTATTTGTAGTTATCATAAAATTTAAATGTGATTGAGACCCCTACCCCCACTCCCACCACCACCCCCACACACGGGGTTGGTTATTGGAAGAAGGAAAAAAAAAAAAAAATTTCTGGCCAATCAGACCCCATTGGGGGTCTTGAAGGTCACCCCCAGTGGGGGGTCTGAAACATTTTTGCATAAAATTATCGTCATCAGAAATTAATGGATGGTTGATGTTGAAATGATGGTCAATAGTGACCGACACTAATGTGAGGTGGTGAAAGAGAAGGCTAATAAAATTTTAATTAATAATACTTATCATATTTTAAATTGCAATTAATGAAAAAAAAATTAACTCATCTTTTATATATAATAAAACTTGAAATTGAAAGAATTCTCACTATATAAAAAGCTTAGACAAAATGGTAAGCCAAACTTTTTGGAGATGAATGATATAAAGCATGATGGATTAGACGAGTCCGGATCCTCTCCAGCCACTCTCTCCGGCTGTTCCTCCGGGTTACGGCTTAGATAGAGCCACGTCACCCTATAAAAAATGCATGGTTCAGATTTGTTTCTTTACACACAAAAAATTCAAAACATACCCACACTGAATCATTCCCTTTTTCTTTGACCCTTCTCTCTCTCCCTCGCTACGCGCACGGGCCACACATCCTACTACACTCACTCACTCACTCACACACTCTCTCTCTCTCTCTCCTAATAAAAAATTAAAAAAATTATTTTAATCTTTTTCATTTTATTTTCATAATATATATAATTTTTAATATAAAATTTTAATTTTATAACGTTAAATCATGGAAAATATACCTTTAAAATGAGATTAATATTAAATATATTTAATAAAAATTTAAAATAAATAAAAACTAATTACGATGTTTAGTTATGTTTTCAAATTATTATTTTTTAAATATAAAAATTAATTTGATAAAATAAACACACAAAAATCATATATTTTTGAAATTCCCAAAAACAATATTCATTCCAAAAATAAAAAATAAAAATAAAAATAATGACTTTTAATTTAATTTTATTAACTAAACGGGTTTATAATCTTGTTTAAAGGAAATACAAAAAATTCTACATTTGATTCACACCTATGCATAGATTGAATTTGTATTTTAAAGAAAATAAAAAATTTACATCTATGCACAAAAGTCATTATTTTCATACATTTTTTTTGGAATGAAGATTATTTTTGAGAATTTCAAAAATATATGATTTTTGTGTGTTTATTTTCACCAAAATAATTTTTATATTTTAAAAATAATACTTTGAAAGCAAAACTAAATATAGTAATTACTTTTTATTTCTTTTAAATTTTTATTAAATATATTTAATATTAGTCTTATTTTAAAAGTATATTTTCAATGATATTAATTTTATAAAAAAGAAAATTTTATATTAAAAATTATATATATTATGAAAATAAAATGAAAAAGTTAAAATATTTTTTTTATTTTTATTAGACGTGTGATAGAGAGAGAGTATGTGTGATTTTAATTTTTTTTGTTAGAAATGAGAGAGAGAGAGAGAGAGAGAGAGAGAGAGAGAGAGAGAGAGTGAGTGAGTGAGTGAGTGAGCCTATGGCTCCGTTTGGGAAGAAAAAAGTCAGATTTTTTTGGCTAAAATAGTCACAAAAAACAAAATAGGCTATTTTAGCCATAAAAAACAAAACATCAAATCCAACCCATAATCATTACAATCCTCTCTCACAAAAAAAGTCAAAAAAGTCAAAAAGCCCTTCCCAAACCAGGCTAAAATAGCCAAAAAGCTAAAAAGTCAAAAAGCCAACCCACTTCCCAAACGGAGGCATAATCACAAAAGATAAAAAAAAAAAAAAGTTATAAAATCACAAAAAGACAAAAGTTATAAAAGTATCAAATTACCCCATATACAAACAAAAAGTCAAAAAAGTATTATTCTATATTAAGGGCAATTTTGTCATTCTAAAACCAAAAAGTCAAAAAAGCTAAAGAAGAATACTAAATGATTAAAAAAGTCACAGGCTAAAAAAGTCAAAAAACCTAAAAAAACCAAAACCAAAGGATACCTGAGTGTGTGTGTCAGTTAGAAAGGGACGGAGAGAGAGAGTGTGTGTTGTGAGTGTATGTGTCTGTGGGTGTTTATATTTTATTATTATTATTATTTATTTAAAGAAATAAATCTGAACCGTTTACTTATTTGTAGGTGATGTAGTCCAATCTGAACCGTCGCTCAGAGGAACGGACGGAGATTCAAACTGAAGAGGATCTGAACTCGAATCAGACAGCCCACCAACTACGAAGGTCAATCAGCTGCACTGTTAATTGCCTTGTCTTCTGGGGTTTCTTTTAATCCCTCATATCTTCCTTTCCATTCTTTTCATACAGACACTTAAGTTTGATTTTGGGTTTTGTTGATGTTGTTTTGGAGCCTTGAGCATTCGTTTGGAAGTATTAATTTTCTGTTTTTTTTTAAATTTTTTTTTATTAATTTCTAGTTAAATTAGTTCTGTTTAAAAAGAACTTTTAATTTTTTTTTATTTGAATGTGATTATTGTGAGAAAAAAAAAAAACTATGATTTAGATGTGACATTTTATTTTATTAATTTATTTAACATATTTTTGTCTTTTGTATTTATTTAGGCAAAAAAATTATTGCTAAATGACAATTAAATTTACAAGTCATTCCCGCTTTTGTTTGGCAACTTATCAAAAAAGTTCAAAAATTAAAAGGTCATTAAAAAAACTAAAAAGTTAATAAATACTAAAAAATTAATTATTTTTATTCACTCTATTTTTGCATATTTTTTTTTATAAAAATTCAAATTAAACATATTAATTTTTTTAGTTTCATATTTTAACAAAAAAATTAATAAATCACTAAAAAATCTATTCCAAATTACCCCTTGTACAACTTCAAATATCTTTTACAAAGAATTCCCTAATTTTCACTAACACTCCATTTATTTTGGTAGAAAATATTTTTTATATTTTCTAATTTTTGGTATAATAAAAACTAAAAATCAATAAAAAATTTATTTTTTATAATTAATAAAAAATAAATATTTTTTAAACAAATATACTTTTCACATTTAAACAATGGTCAACAATTACCTTTGTTAATGTTTTTTTTTTTTAAGATTCGTACCTTTGTTAATGTTTGGTGGAAGAAAAATATTATAAACGTTATCTTAATGCATTCCCCATCTCACATGATCCAAACAAGCACACTGCATAAGATTCCTTATCCCTCGTGAAGGAATTGGCGAAACAGAGAAAAGTACAGATTACATCTGTTATTCTTTTCATAGAACCTGTCACAGTAAACATTGCAATTCAAACATCAGCAAAGGTTATTGTTGACCATTGCTTCATTTTGCTTGTGTTCCAACCAAATTAATACATACGAAATACATTGATAATTTTATCATAATTTCTATATTCTATTTGATTTACCAAAAAAATTATTATAAATATAATTATTATTCAAAATTATTCAGAAATATGGACATTATGTTAGGAGGTTATAGTATAACCATTTCATTTTATTTCACTTCACTTATTCCATTACATTTCAATTTCAAACATTATTTCGGACTAGTATAAGGGATAAGGCTCTCTTAAAATTTGAAAAAAAAAAAAAATAGGGGTTCAAATCATTTTATCACTTGTAATTTGGAGCATGAGCACTTTACCCTCCTATCTTTCAAATATAGTCAGAATATTCCTATGTGATTTTGGATTAAAGTGCTATCATTAATTTTTTATCCAAACTAACGGAAGGTGGGAGACTCTATTTACACACCACCTTTCCTCTCAAAGCACACCATTAATTAATTTATTTTTTATTATAATTTTAACCTTAAGTGAAATGACTACAAATGACAAGTTATGATACACACCATTTGTATAATTACTATAAAGGACAAGAATGAATAATATACACATCAACAATCTCAAACTTGTTACCTACGTATCTTATCTGCCAAGAATCCAAAAACCTTAAAACAAAAACCAAAACCAAAAACCCTTAAACAAATAACCAAAAATATAGTATTATTGAAGATTTTGATTGGATTCAATGAATGATGCATCTAGCAATACTGATTCGGAACAATGGAGTAAGGAAAAGGTTAATTTTTGTTGTTTTTTTTTTTCGTTTTCGTTTTCGTTTAATTGCTGAGTGGTAAATCGTTGGTATTAGTTCGGTTAACCAGAGTCGAATAATATATCAATGTTCGACTAACTAAAACCGAACAAATTGTATTTGTTCGGATTCATAGTGCCAAACATAATCCAATTAATCGGTTTGTAACAAAACCCATAGGTTTGGTTAAAAACAATCGAACAGTTTCATTTAATTCGACTCTGTACTACTGAACACTTATATATATATATTTTGGTTTTTCCAGAACTCACCTACTGAATTGAAGTTGTTTTCCAACTGTATTGAGCACCACCGACGACGTCTTGGATAAGAAAAATAGTGTTTTGAACAATGGGTGTTCACCGGTTTGAACAGAGAATGGAGAGGGAGATGGAATATCGTGGGTGGGTGGGGTGTGTGAGTGAGTGAGGGTAAAAATGAAAGTTTGTGGGTATATTGTGGTGGGTGAGGTGTGTGACTAAGGGTAAATATGCAAATTTGTGGTGTGTATTTGTTGGCTTATTTTTCCTACGAAGGAAAATATCATAAATACGAGCGTGCCAGCAAAGATTGAAAAACCCTTACAGATTAAATTTAAATCAATTATCAAGCGATTGCGTTAACGGTTCTTTTGCCTCAACAAAGAGGACTTCAAAATTGCCAAGTGTAAAGAAAAGAAAAATTAAAAGAAGAATGAGGGACGGAGAAAGACGATTAAGTGAACAATCAAAGTAATAATTACTTACCTCTACTCCTATGCTTCAAAAAGAAAATGCATAAAATGCTTCGAAAAAGAAATACTGAAAATAAATGCTTCGAAATATAAATCTATGTTAAACTACTCCTAAGATAAGGAAAATGACAAGAAATATTGAAATCAATTGTCTTTGATTTAAGTTTTGGCTCTTTACAATGTAGCCATGAATGGCTATTTATAGGAAAATATTTGTAGGAAAAAACTTCCATCAATAACTACCCAATAACCATCTAAAACTACCCACTCTTCCATCTTCATTCCCACAATGCCACATATCTCTCCATGTTTTCATAACTTCCTTTAACGTCCAATTCATACTCCATGTTCTCCACTTTATTCGCTCCATCATCTTTTTCACATTTCATAACTTCTCATAACCTCCAAATGAGTAGGAGGATGCCACATGTCCTGTAATTATATAAATAATAAATAAAAATAAAAATTACAGATTTATGGTGCCAACATTACTCCTCGTGGCCCTTAAAAATGATGTTTACTTGAATTTTTGAAGGGCCGAACAAAGCACATGACTAATCTAAGTAATAAAATGCTTTGAATAATATCAACAAAGTACTTCGAATGATATAATAGCACCAATAAAGTGCTTCGAATAAGTATGAAATTATGACTAGATGATCAATAACAAGCTTCGAAGGTGGTATAAAAGACCAAATTCATCGTTCGAAGGTCTTGCGACATAGTTTTGAAGGAACAACACCACCATTCGAAGGTTGGAAGCATTGATATAGGATGATGATATTTACAATGAAGTTTCAAGGTAAGGCTTGACGCTTCAAATGTATCTTCGAAGCTTTATACAGTTTCGAAGGTGAAGTAATCAACCTTCAAAACAACTCTTGATGCTTCGAATGTATCTTCAAAGCTTTATACAGCTTCGAAGGTGAAGTAATCAACCTTCGAAACAACTCTTGATACTTCGAATGTATCTTCGATGCTTTAATTGTGTACATACAAATAATTGGCCATCAATTTGAAAAGATAAGCCATTCTCAACCACTTATTTAAATGCATAGGCTTTTCTTAGCCAAGTTCATGCATTTTAAATGGTTATCCCCTGTTTTTAGTGCTTTGAACTCATAAGAACAATTTGTTAATTTTATTAGCCACATCATCAGAATTATATTTTGGTGTGATCCACAAATCCAAAGTAGGTTTTGAACACCAAGAACCACAGTACAAGATGGCCTTAAAAATTCCAACAACTTGACATTTTGAACAATTTCAAAAAATTTAGATTCATGAACATTAAATTGTTCATCATTCTTAGCCATGTTTGGGTTGAGAATATGTTCTTTGACCAAATAACTTTTATCATTCATAGACAAATGGGGCTATTTTTTTTATTTTAGCTATTAATGGCTTGTGAAAATCCTCCATAGACATGTTTTTTCCATGGCTTGACTTTTTAAGAATGAATTTTTCAACTCCTCGAGCCTTATATGGAACATTATTTTTAACCATATTTGGCTCAACAACATACTTTTTAGCCATGTTATTTCATAAATTGGCTCTTTAAAAATAGGTTTTTCGACCCCCCGAGCCATTGATGAAATTATTTCAGTCACAAATGACTTAAAAACATTTTGTAAAACCCCACAAAATTTAGTCATTAAAGACTTGACGAAAAAGGTTAACAACTCATGTCTCCATTAGCAAATTTCTACATCAAGTTGATGAGTTACTCCAATTAAGTGGTGTATTTTTTCTTTTACCAAATAATATGGTAATGAAAAAACAACTTGGAAATCTTTTTCATCAAGAAAATGGATTGTTTCTTGAAGATCCAAAATTTTTCTTTTACGCCAATATATTTCATATTGACAAGTTCGAATAGCGAAATCCAAATTGTTTGTTATTTCTTACACTTGGTAGTCTCACTGGGCGTGTCAAAAATTGTTGGCTTAATTTTCCTACGAAAGAAAATGTCATAAATGCGAGCGTGCCAGCAAGGATTGAAAAACCCTTACAGATTAAATTTAAACCAATTATCAAGCGATTGCGTTAACGGTTCTTTTGCCTCAACAAAGAGGACTTCAAAATTGCCAAGTGTAAAGAAAAGAAAAATTAAAAGAAGAATGAGGGACGGAGAAAGACGATTGAGTGAACAATCAAAGTAATAATTACTTACCTCTACTCCTATACATCGAAAAGAAAATGCATAAAATGCTTCGAAAAGGAAATGTTGAAAATAAATGCTTTGAAATATAAATCTATGTTAAACTACTTCTAAGATAAGGAAAATGACAAGAAATATTGAAATCAATTGTCTTTGATTTAAGTTCTGCCTCTTTACAATGTAGCCATGAATGGCTATTTATAGGCAAATATTTGTAGGAAAAAACTTCCAGCAATAACTACCCAATGACCACCTAAAACTACCCACTCTTCCATTTTTATTCCCATAATGCCACATATCTCTCCATGTCTTCATAACTACTTTTAACCTCCAATTCATACTCCATGTTCTCTACTTTATTCTTTCCATCATATTTTTCACATTGCATAACTTCTCATAACCTCCAAATGAGTAGGAGGATGCCACATGTCCTGCAATTATATAAATAATAAATAATAATAAAAATTGCAGATTTATGGTGCCAACAGTATTAAAAGTGTGCCTTTAGAATTGGTTTGTCTTAAGATAAATTATGGTGTGTAAATAGAAGCTCCTACGGAAAGTGTATTACATGCACCATTTTTTAAAGTGGTTTTGTTTTTTAAAAAATTACAATGAAATAATACAACAAAAGGACAAATTTCTCTATTTTCTCCAAACTTAAAATTAGGTTAATATGTTAATTAAAATATAATTAACATTGATCTAAAATATAAATTATAATTAAAAATTGATTTAAAATATAATTACATAAAATATAAAATAAACAATAATTAAGAATTGATCTAAAATATAATTAAATTAAAATTAGATTAACATGTTACAAATTATAATAAATAATTTAGAATTTAGAATTAATTGTGAACTAAAATATAATTAAATTAAAATTAGATTAAAAATTTAGTAATTACAATAAATAGTTAAATATTTAGGATTCATTGTGAGCTAAAATATAATTAAATTAAAATTAGAATAAAAATTTAAGAATTATAATAAATAATTAAATATTTATAATTAATTGTTATTTAATTGAATTAATACTAGACATTATAAATAATGTGCATGAGAGAGGAGAGAGAAAAAAATAACAAAAAATATAGGGCTTGAGAATATTATAGGCAACTTATGTCTATAGTTAAATGTGTTAATAGTTGTATTTTAGTCCAAAATCACATGGGGCATATGACTATTTTTGAAAGGCATGGGATAAGTGCTATCAAGTTGTATCATAAGAAGGTAAAATAAATTTTAGCCAAAAAAATATAATGAGTTTCATAAATTTGACATTATTATTATATTGGGTTCTTAATATTTTAATTCACATAATAGTTAACTCCTTTTTAATCAATAATTTGTTAGACATATAAATGAAAAAATAATGTTATCAATTTTTTATACTAAAAGGTATATATTACATTATTTATTTTTTTATCTGCATACTATTTGCATTAGTTCTAATCAATTGAGTGTTATTAAGAAAAAAATCAATGTGATTTGGATCACATTTGCTTTTAAAAAAATTGGTAACAAATATAATATCAAAAATAAATTATCTATTTTTTTTTGTAATATAAATATAAATTAATCATATAATTAATAATATTCGATCATCTATTTTATGTGAATATTCAACCGGAGATGAGCAATCTCCTAATATGAATATTGGAGTGAAGGTATTTTTAAATTTGACATATTCTCTCTGGTCAAAGTCGACCAGATTATGCTGCTCCCGTAGAACTCATGGATTTCATTTTAATAATTTTAATTATTTATTTTTAAATTATAATAAATATATTATTTATAAAAAAATTAAATTAATTAAATAATCACAATTATATTAATTTATGTCATTAATTTGTAAAAAAATGAACGATAAACATTATTTCAAAGTTAGACCGTCAGTCTTCAAAGTATAAATATAATAAAAATTAGCTTGATTTTTATTTAATCAATAATTTATATATTGTGATTTAAAAAGTAAAAAAAATCAGATTATCGAGGGAAGAGAGTGTTACCCCGGAGATCATGCAACATATGTTCCCAAAGATATTAGCCTCAAATATGCAGCATTCGAGGACAACTATACTTTCCCTTTCCCCTTCTCATCCACCAGTTTCAAAACAAGAAAATTAAAATAGTGGGGTTACACATCCATGTCCTGACTCCCCAGTTTCACTGTCACCTCACCGCCCTCCCTCGTGGCTTCCTCCATTCTGAATTCATTCCTACTACTCTTCTTCTTACTCTCTCTGCTCTTCT
Source organism: Camellia lanceoleosa (assembly GCA_025200525.1). NCBI lineage: Eukaryota > Viridiplantae > Streptophyta > Magnoliopsida > Ericales > Theaceae > Camellia > Camellia lanceoleosa. The sequence continues at coordinate 498,781 of JANUSC010000032.1, forward strand.
TCTCCACAACATGGGCTCTCAACTCATCTTTTTCTTCCACCACTACCACTTCTCTAGATTCCCATCTCTCTTCTATAAGATTCGTCTGCAAATCCACACCATACCCAGATGTCTGTTTCGACTCACTCAAGCTCTCCATTTCAATAAACATAAGTCCCAACATCCTCTCCTATCTCCTTCAGTCCCTTCAAACAGCCTTATCCGAAGCTGGAAAGCTGTCCAATCTATTTTCCCAACTGGGACCCTCCAACATCATTGAGAAACAGAGGGGAGCCGTCCAGGACTGCAAGGACCTCCACCAAATAACAGTGTCTTTTCTGCAGAAATCAGTGTCCAGAGTCAACTCAGCTAACACCCAAAAACTAGCCGATGCGATGCGAGGACCTTCCTCAGCGCAGCCCTCACCAACAAGAACACTTGCTTAGAAGGCCTTGATTTCGCATCGGGTCCTCTGAAACCGACCCTGGTGAACTCCATAATCACCACTTACAAGCAAGTCAGCAATTCTCTCTCAATTCTCTCTGGTTCCAATTTTGAACCACCGGCCGCATTGAATGGCCATAACAAGCGCCGCCGTCTCATGGGCATGGGTTTTCCGGAATGGGGGGTTTCAGGGAAGGACCGCCGCATCTTGCAGAGTTCCGGCGACGCATATGATCCGAGCCAGGTGCTCACGGTGGCCGCGGATGGAAGTGGAAACTTTACTACAGTCACTGATGCTGTTAATTTCGCGCCAAACAACAGTGATGTGAGAATAATTATACATGTGAGAGAAGGGGTTTATGAGGAGAATGTGGAGATACCACATAACAAGCCCAACATTGTGATGTTTGGAGATGGAAGCGATGTTACTGTAATTACGGGCAACAGAAGCGTGGTGGATGGTTGGACTACTTTCAGATCAGCCACTGTCGGTAAAGTTCCAACCTTTCTACAAAATGGAAATGGAATCCACTTTCATTTTTGTTTTGGTACAACCTTTCATTTCTATTTCTACGGAACTTTAATATAGGCTCAAATGAACAGACCCGTATTGAATAGGCTGGAATTCAGGTCGGTAAAATTTCGTTCGAATTCATTTTTTTTAATTTTTTTTTTAAATTTAAACTCGTTAAAATTTTAATAAATAAGTTAGAATATATTAAAGTTTAGCTGGTTAGGTGGCTTGTTTAACATTTATTATTTATATATTGAAAACATAAAAATATGTATAAAATAAGATAATTATGTTATTTATAATATTTAAAAAATATAAATGTAACTAATAGATAACCGTAAATAATATATTTATATAATAATTCTAGTAGATATTATTATTTTAATAAAATATTAATTTTTTATAGTATATTTAAATATATTTTATATATAATTTTATAATTAAAATTTTAATTGTAATTTTAGTTTAATACATAAGTATAAATTTATAATTTTTTTTGGTTCATTAAAACTTGTGAACAAGTTTTAGTTCGAGTCAAGTCTAAGTCAAATTAGCTCAGTTCGTTAAATTTTTATTGAACTTGAATTCAAACTCAAGTTCACGTTCAAACTTATTAATCTATTAATAAACAAACTCAAACATATTAAAACTTGGTTGGGCTCATTTTACGGCTCTACTATAATACCATTATTGAGGGGCCAAAAAAGGACCTACGATGGAAAAAAGAAATTAGGAAAAATTGAATGTTAATACTCTAATAATGAATGATTTATTTTTTATTTTTTAAATCTAATTAATTTAACCATTTTTGAAATTGAACTCTTGTTTCTAATGCACGACATTAAAAAGAGAACATGGAATTGATAAATATGTTTGGGAAAAAACTCATCTTTCCACTGCTTGGAAGGAACAAAGTAACGCCGGATAATATTCTGCCCAACTAGTGTTCTTTTGTTCATGCAATGCAGCAAAGTTTGTTTCTCAATTAGACTAAAATTTGAAGTTATTCTTGTTTGCCTCCCTTCCCAATTCTAATGTCAGCTGTCTCCGGGGATGGGTTTCTGGCAAGTGACATAACTTTCGAGAACAGGGCTGGACCCGAGAAGTACCAAGCAGTTGCACTGCGCATCAACGCGGACTTAGCAGCAGTGCACAGGTGCACCATAATCGGTTACCAAGACACACTCTACGTCCATTCCTTCAGACAATTTTATAGAGAATGCGACATTTATGGGACCATTGATTTCATATTTGGCAACGCAGCCGTTGTTTTCCAGGCATCCAACATAGTATCAAGAAAGCCCATGCCAGGGCAGTTCACAGTGATCACCGCCCAGTCCAGGGACATTCCAGACGAGAACACTGGTATATCCATACAGAACTGTTCCATTTTGGCTGCAGAGGACTTGTACAACATGAATAATTCCAGCAGCAGCAAGATCAGGAGCTATCTGGGGAGGCCGTGGAAGGTGTACGCTCAAACGGTGTATATTGAATCGTACATCGATGAATTCATCGATCCGGCAGGGTGGACGGAGTGGCCTTCTAGTGATCCTCAAGGAGGCTTGGACAGTTTGTACTATGGAGAATATGAGAATAGTGGGCCGGGTTCGGGGACTGAGAATCGCGTCAGTTGGGCAGGGTACCACGTAATGGATTACTATGATGCCTCTAATTTCACAGTGTCTGAGTTTATAACTGGAGATGAATGGCTGGATTCTACTTCCTTCCCTTATGATGATGGGCTTTAATCTAATACTATATAATAATGTCCTCTTTTTTTTTTCCTTCTTAGTTCATAATGTGTTTGTCACTGTTGGTAATTCGATGAGTACAGTAAAATGTACGTACCTGATAGTCATGAAAAAAATTAAAAGAGAGAGAAGTTATGAGATGATTGAAGGATTGAACAAGTGTTTAATGTTAGTTATAAAAAAAAAGAAAAAGAAAAAAAGAACAAGTCTTTAATGTAATTTATGCTTTATCACTGATGCATGCTTTATAATTGTCGGTGGTGGGATAATCAACCAAGCTTGTCCCCAGTCAATTTTTTGGACTAAATAAATAGGAGCGTTTTTGTTGGTGTGGGTCCACTCGTATTGGTATTCCATATGATAATTTTTTAATTTGTTTATGAAAAAAATTAAATTAATTAGATAATAAGAATTAGTTAATCGGCTCATATTTTGATTAATTTTATTTTATTTATATAGTGTGATGATTGTTTTGCATCAGTTCTGAAAAATCTAGAAATCTTATAGATGTTGCTTTGTGATTATGTATTAATTTTAATCAATAAATAATAATCTCAATCAAACAATCAAGACAAATTGACACATCGTTTTTACGTGAAAAAATCACAATTGGAGCACCTCTAATTGTGATAAAAAACCATAGGCAATAGCCACAAAACAATCCACTAAGAAGATATAAAGGAATTACACAGGTATACTCTCAATTACCTAGCGAATCCACGCCCGAATTGAACCAACCCCTATGTGTCTCTTCCAACCCCGTAATTGGAGCACCTCGGAATTGTCTTGACGATGAGTCACTCTAGAATCTACCAAAGCTTCAGGCTTGAATTCTTCAGAATCTACCGAAGAACAACTCTCTCTTTTGTGTAGAACAAATAAATAATCTTTTGATGTATACTCTTTAAATCATGAGTTGAATACTTAATCAAAACATCAAAGAAAACTAACAAAATATCCCCAGATATAAACCCTAGAACCCAAGAAGAAGATTTGGAGAAGTAACCTTAGATTTGGACTGAAACACGATTATAAAAAAAAAAGCCTCGCATCTCCGCTCGGCGCGATTGCCCGCCGGCGGACCTCACCGCGAAAAAAAAGTTCCTCCACGGCGAAGGGAAAAACAACATCGATATTTTTGCGCGAATAAATAAATTGAAGAACTTCATTCTCGCTTCGGCGGAGCAACTGAATTGATTTTTTTTTTTTTTGAAAGCGCGCCCGCACCCTCGACCGCGCGTGTGTTGGTTGCCTGACTACAAAGTGCCCCCTGGACCCGCCCTAGCCCGAGGAAACCGATCCATCGATCGTGAATAAGCAAGATTTTTTGCAGCGAATATATTTCTCGAACTTCAAAGATTCTCGCGGCGACACAGCAACTTTGATGCATTTTTTGCATTTTTTTCGGGCGCCTCGAGAGCCTCACGTGGCGCCGAATCGCCAAGTACAAGCACTCCCGAACCCCCCTTGCAGCACTGCTCCCTCCATCCCCGAATAATATAATGGCAATCTTGAAAGAATTAACATCACAAACTTCTTTGCAAAGTATAATTCGGGTTAGATTCGCATCTAAACACTCATAGTCTCAATTAAAAAAAAAAAAAAAAAAAACAACTACATAGAGTTAGAGTTTTTTCAAAATTGAATTGCTAAGAAATAAAACCTAACAAGTTCTATTGAAGAGTTTGACATCATGGCTTTGCAAGTAGTAGCCTCTCATCCCTCACCATGGTCAATCTAGCTACTGTTGCCGGGTGAAACAACACTTGAGCATTGAAGTTGGCACTCAAGTATTCATTATGATTGATGATTATTAGAGAAATTTTCAAAGTAGTCAGATTTGTCGTATAAACTTGGATTTTGTTCACATAGGCGGTGAGTTTGTTGAGAATTGAGTAAAATTAGATGCAGTTCACTCTGATAGCTATCAACAAATGAGTATAGACGGCCATGATCCCATCAGGCTTCTGTTATGCTACAATGTCCCAAACTCAGCTCATTTGTAGAGTGACACTTAACTCTAGTGATTCTATCAGAATCAAATGGGTAATCGATTCAATTACCGCATGGGAGTGTAACATTTTCACAAATCTCATTACAATAGTCACGAATTGTCATAGCCTTTCATATTCCACTACTATAAATTCTACAATTGATTTTGATAACATTTGGCTCATAACCTTTACCATAAAGAATCGTAACATTATACAAAAATTGTGTAAAACCTCCAAGCAAATCATGTTTCTGAATCGTACTAAAATAAATTCGATTGTGTTGGCAATGAAAATTTAAGCAATTGGCAAAAAACACAAGCAACACTACTAATTAATACACACACACACACACACACATATATATATATATATCAAAGCTCATCAAGGGGTTTAAGCCCCAAGGTCACAGGTTCAATTCCCCACCCCCTGGGGCATCTCTCTCGCAAGGCGCATTAGTTAGTTGGTTGACCCTTTTGTTTGTCTAGTCGTGTGGGGGTGGGGGTTTCACACTCCCCATCCCCTTTGTCTTTGACTTGGGAGCTTGAGCTGGGAGGGGGGTTATAGTTTTTATAGTCTCGTCTTCTTCCACTTGCCTCTACCTTGGTGATCTCTGACGGCGCTTGGACCCCTCACTGAGGAATGAGAGAAAAAAAAAAAAAAAAAAAAAAAAAAAAAAAAAAAAAAAAAAAAAAAAAGCTCATCAACATATAATGCTAATAAAAGTTGGAGAAAAATTTAGTAACTACAGATTCTTATGCGCACGTTCTTGGGTTCCCAATATTGTGCACAACCCAAGTATGTAACATTTTCCTATTTCGAAATGGAAAATCATTTGCAAACACATTCAAAATTATTTGACAATGACATCACATTCAAAATTATTTGACAATGACATGTTGCAATTATATGTCACGATAATAGGTGTTTTAACTAGAAATAAAGGGGTAATACTATACAAAACAACAAATTGTGTGACAATCCAATTGTTTAATTAATTTAATAAATAAATAAAAGAAATAAAATTAAGTAAAATAAAATATTTGATTTTATAATTATACTCGTTGAAATGTAATCTAACTTAAAATTAAGAGGCATAGTTTACCAAAATATGATTAATATATTGTTTGGGGGTCAAATCAAAACAACTATGATATATGGAAAAAGATTGGTAGCTCGAGAAATTGGCTCGAAAAATGGCTCGAAAGAGAAGAGAGAAGAGAGAGAGAGAGAGAGGAGAAGAGGAGAGAGGAGAGTCGTCAGCAGCCCCGCGCCCCTCCCAGCCTTCTTCCTTCTTCTTCCTCCCTTCTCACCTCCACCCGCAGTGCCATGCACTCATTGCGGCTCTTGATCCACTCCTCATTCTCCTCCTCCCCTCTTTTTTTTTTCCTCCTCCTCCTCCTTCCTCTCTCCCTCCTTCTCCTCCTTCCTCTTCCTCTCTCCTCTCTTTCTCTTCTTCTTCTTTTTTCTTCTTCTTCTTTTCTTTTTCTTTTCTTTTTTTAAAAAAAAAAAAAAAAAAAAAAAAAAAAAAAAAAAAAAAAAAAAAAAAAATCGCTGGACATAAAAGCAGAATCGCGCGTTCGAGTTTCGAGCTACGTAGCGGGGTCGATGATATATATGTGCTAAAATATAATTTGGGGACCATTGTGACCTATCATAAAGATGGTATATAATTATTTTAGAAATTGGGCCAAAATGTAATTACTCAACAAATAAATTACAAGTGACACCACAAATGTTCAATTAATTTTACACTACTTCAATATTAAATGTTGGAAGCATATGATTTAAGGAATTAAATGTTATTAAATTTTGGAATATTAAAAAATGAGAATTTTGAGGACAACATTTGTTGTAAAATTACGTATTTTTATAAATAACAGTAGTATATTTTTTTGAATTTTTTCAATATAATTATTCACATTATTTTAAATTTAATAGTTGTATATTTATATTGAAAATTATTTCAAAAAAAATAATTTTAACTTTATTATTATTTAATATTATTTTATGAGTATTATGATATTTTTATTATATTTTTCTTTATATTTTTCTTAGACCAAAATATACTGAAATATAATATTTTATGTACAAGAAGGATGCGTGCCCCCAATTCTCTTGCTACCCACGACTCTTTCTCCCCACGCCTTCTTGCCTATATATAGATGCCAATCTCATCATCATTTTCCCAAAACTCTCTTAGTCTCTCTCTGCCTCTAGTTATCTCTTTTTATAAATAAAACTTTGTGTTTTGTTTGGAATACTTACTGGGTCGCAGTGAACAGAAAGTAAAAAGTTAAAATTAACATAAATGTGAGTTATATTATACATTGAGTTATCATAATATATTTTACGTATATTTTGAGTTATCATAATTTATTTTACGCAATTGGTATTTTATAAATTATATTAATATTTCAATTATGTTGATTATTTTTTAAACTCTATTTGCTTAAATTGAAACCCGTGGATATGTTTGTTTAAATTTTAGAAATTACTTGATAATGATTTTATAAACAATTATTTTCTATAAGTACTATCACGGGAGTCCCATGCCTTGAGAGACTTAAATAACCATTGGACTCTGTTTGGTCACTCTGTGGCCCTCTGTTTGTCATGGATCTATTGACCTTTGTTCTGATTGTCACTCTAGTGACCTCTGTTCTGTTCTGTACCGTGGTTTTGATTATTGGCTTATATGATTTCTACATTTTGCTTCTGTTATTTAAAATTAGTTATGTATTTCAGTTACCAAATTAATATCTGTTTAGCCAAATAATTATCCATAGATTTTTGTACCATCATGCTCACTGTATAATATTTCTCACTCTGCCATGTGCTTATAGTTGTTAACCACTTTCAAGTGACGTGTCAAAACTAGTGCATGGGGTAGGCACAAGGCACTTTATAGTCATAGTATAGTTCTGGTATTGTAATCGAATAGAAGCTCTAATGTATACATTTTTGTTATACTTGAATAAAGATTTGGGTACCCTTTTGTTTTACTCCACTGCACTATTAATTTGTTATGATTTTAGTTATTATCTTGTCGCGACGCTGAACTTTTGGGTGCTGGGTTTGGGTCGTGACAAAGTAGTATCAGAGCAATGGTTTATTTATTTATTTATTTATATAAAAAAAGAAAAAAAAATCATTGGAGCATAGGACACGCATACAATTAGGAAGTAGGATAGGGGGAGATCGGTACCTAATTGTTCCATCTTATTAGTCCATTTATTTATATTATAGTTTTGTGTGATTTTGTGTATTTGTACATTTTTGAATATTTATTCATAAATTCAGATCTGCTTTTGTAATGGTTTTGGTTTTGGTTTTTGTTTTTGTCCCCCTTCAATCACTACTTTGCCAAAAGTAAAGAAAAGTTAAGGGGAAGATTTTGTTATTGCTGAGCAATTGTCCACAAGTTAGATCAATACTGTGATTAATGATGGGGCTCATAGTGCACTCGGGAAAACCTTAGTTATAAGTTATGTCATGGATATAATTTATAAATTATTAATATAATAATTGACATAACCAGATAATCAATAATTACGATAATTGCCAAAGTTAATAAATGGAGATAATAAGGGTCAATCATCTATCACCGATAATTGCTACTCATATGACGTAAATAAATTTAATAAGTTAAGCACTGGTCTACCGACTAATAGGGGTCAAATAAATTATGTTATTATTTAACTAAGATTGAAATACTACGAAGTATTATCTCGATTTTGGGAAAAAAACAACACAAGATCTGGCACTGCGCCCCAAAGAAGGTATATACGGGCTCAACTAGTTTAGGCAATCAAGGTCCTACTAACCCCATAAGTGGCACTGTTCCAAATTGCCCTACTTGTGGGAAGACTCATTGGGGATGATGCCATCGAGACACGGGAGCATGCTTTAAATACAGGCAAATTGGCCACTTGCTGAGAGGTCGTCCAAAGCTTACCAATCTTATAACAAGCGCCTCTGAACCAGCCCCAAAACCCGTGGTACCTGGAGGAGTGAGGAAGGACCAAAAAGGCCAATGAAGAGCTTTTGACTTTAGTGCCTGGAAACTCGGAAGTCACCAAAAATGATGTGCCTAGTACACTTTCTGTCTGTGGTCATTTAGCTTATGTTCTCTTTGACTTTGGTTCAACTCATTCTTTTGTTGCGCTATACTTTGCTTCCAAATTAGCATCAACACTCAAACCCTTAGGATATATACTGTCGGTGTTCTTCCCCTCTGGTAAGTCTACCCTTGGTACAGATGTGTACAAATCTTGTGTTATATCCTTAAAAGGAGAAATCTTATATGTAGATTTGATTCCACTCCGCATCAGTAGTTTTGATATAATCTTAGAAATAGATTGGCTAGCTGCCAACCACGCCTCTATTAATAGCCAAGCCAAAAAAAGGTCTCCCTCCGATTAGCAAACCAACTAGAACTTGTTTTTGATGGAATTGGAGTATCCATCCCTCCATGTGTTATAATCTCCGTGACAGCCCAATAACTTCTAAGTAAGGGTTGTTGTGGTTATATTTCTTATACAATTGATACTCAACAAGAGGCCTCCACACTTAACGAAATCCCTGTGGTTAGAGAATTTCCAGATGTCTTTCCTGAAGACCTACCCGGTACCCTAGTTGATCGGGAAATCGAATTCGCCATCGAAACCCAACCTGGTACATAACCAATATCAAAAGCTCCTTACCGTATGTTAATGACGGAATTGAAAGAACTGATGATCCAACTCTAGGAACTCCTAGACAAAGGTTACATTCGATCAAGTACCCCACCATGGGGAAGCTCTAGTTCTGTTTGTAAAGAAAAACGATGGCATGATGAGGTTATGTATCGATTATTGGGAACTAAACAAGGCCATCATCAAGAATCGATACCCCCTACCATGAATCTATGACTTGTTTGATCAATTTCAAAGGCGTTCAAGTATTCTTGAAAATCGACTTGCGTTCTGGATACCATTAACTAAAAGTCAAAACGGAAAGCATCGAAAAGACCGCCTTTAGAACACGTTATGGGCACTACCAGTTTCTCATCATGCCATTTAGCATCACAAATGTGCTAGCAGCCTTCATGGACCTCATGAATCGAGTGTTCAAACCATACCTTGATGAGTTCGTCATTGTCTTCATTGACGACATTCTTATATACTCCAAGTCATCGGTAGACCATGAGCACCACTTGCAAACGGTGCTACAAACACTACGTAATCACAAACTTTATGCCAAGTTGAAAAATACGCATTTTGGATCATTAGTGTACACTTCTTCGGTCACGCCATTAACAAAGATGGCATCTCGGTTGACCCTAAAAAAGTTGTAGCAATCGTGAATTGGCCACGACCTACTAACGTGTCCGAGATTCGAAGCTTCTTGGGTCTAGCCAGCTATTACCGATGCTTCGTGCAAGATTTCTCGAAGATAGCATCACCCTTGACCCAGCTAACTCAGAAGAACACACCCTTTGAATGGACTAACAAGCAAGAACGTTGCTTCAAAGAGTTGAAAAACAAACTTGTGACAACTCCTATACTAGCACTCCTTACAGGAACGGAAGGGTTCGTCGTTTATAGCAATGCCTCATACAATGGTTTAGGTTGCGTCCTTATGCAAAATGGAAAAGTTATTGCGCATGCCTCGTGTCAACTAAAGACTCACGAGAAGAACTACCCGACCCACAATCTGGAATTAGTAGCAATAATTTTTGCCCTCAAACAGTGGCGTCATTATCTCTATGGAGCAATCTGCAAGATTTATATTGATCACAAGAGTCTTAAATATCTGTTTACACAAAAGGAACTGAATATCAGGCAACGACGATGGCTAGAAGTTATGAAAGACTATGATATAGAAATCCATCACCACCTAGGCAAAGCTAATGTGGTAGTAGACACATTGAGTCGAAAAACGACTAGAAGTTTGGTATATCCCCTCGTTTCCTGCAAGATCGATGGACTGTTCGCTAACATAATCATGGAACCCGCGTTGATTGAAGAAATTAGAGCACGCTAATGTGAAGATAAATTTGTGAAGAAAAAGTACAAGGAGCAAATAAGCACGCCCGATCCGAACTCCACGATAAGCAATGAGATGTTGAAATTTTGAAATCGAATTTGCATACCCAACATTCTAGAACTCAAGAAGAAGATATTGATAGAAGCTCATAGTTCGAGGTTTGCGGCTCACCCTGGAAATACGAAGATGTATCATGATCTAAAGGAACATTACTGGTGGACAGGAATGAAAAGAGACATTGCAAGCCATGTCTCCAAAGGCTTGCATTGTCAACGTGTTAAAGCAGAACATCAAAGACTGGCGGGAACGTTGCAACCACTCCCTATTCTTGAATGGAAATAGGAGCACATTACGATGGACTTTGTGGTCGGGTTACCACAGTCAGTCTCGAAGAATGATGCAATATGGGTTAAATAGATCGATTGATGAAGTCGGCACACTTTCTACCAGTCAGAGTCACGTACCCCTTTACTAAGTTCGCCGCTTTGTACATCAAAGAAATCATTCGATTGTATGGTACCCTAGTTTCAATCGTGTCTGACTGAGACCCCCGCTTTGTGTCTTACTTCTGGAACAAATTGTAAGAGGCTTTGGGAACTACATTGAGGTTTAACATCGCTTATCACCCGCAAACTGATGGGCAATCTGAGAGAACAATCCAGACTTTGGAAGACATGTTACGTGTGTGCATGCTAGACCTTAAAGGTAATTGGGATAAGCACCTACCTTTAGTGGAATTCGCATATAACAACGGCTACCAAGAAAGCATTGGAATGGCACTGTACGAAGCACTATATAGAAGGAAATGTCAATCACCTCTGTGTTGGACGAAAGTCGGAGATAGGAAACAATTAGGCCCTGAAATCGTGTAAATAACGAGTGATAAAATTTAACTAATCCAACAACAAATTCACACTGCTCAGAACTGCCAGAAAAGCTACGCAGATATACAGAGACGGGATTTGGAATTTCAGGTAGGATAGCATGTCTTCTTAAAGATCTCACCAACAAGAGGGGTTATCCGATTTGGGAAGCGAGGAAAGTTAAACCCACATTACATCGGGCCATTCGAGATATTAGAAATGATTGGTCATGTCGCATATCGCATTGCACTGCCACTTGAACTGTCCAATGTCCACCATACTTTCATGTATCGATGCTTCGTCGATATCTTTGAGATCCAAAACATGTTGTCGATCATGAGAACTTGGAAGTTCGAAAAGATCTCTCTTATGAAGAACAACCTATGTAGAATCTCGATCGTCGTGATCAAGTCCTTCAAAACAAGACTATACCTCTTGTACAAGTCTTATGGAGAAATCATCGTGTCGAAGAAGTGACATGGGAAATTGAAAGCCCAATGCAAACCAAATACTCACACCTCTTTGAAACCCAAGGTACGTCAAGTTTTAGGACAAACATCTATTTAGGAGGGGAGAAATGTGACAACCCAATTGTTTAATTAATTCAATAAATAAAAGAAATAAAATTAAGTAAAATAAAATATTTGATTTTATAATTATACTCGCTAAAATGTAATCTAACTTAAAATTAAGAGGCATAGTTTACCAAAATAGGATTAATGTTTGGGGGTCTAATCAAAACAACTATGATATATATGTGCTAAAATATAATTAGGGGATCATTGTGACCTATCAAAAAGATGGTATATAATTATTTTAGGAGTTGGGCCAAACTGTAATCACTCAACAAATAAATTACAAGTCACACCACAAATGTTCAATTAATTTTACACCACGTTAATATTAAATGTTGGAAGCATATGATTTAAGGAATTAGGTGCTATTAAATTTTGGAATATCAAAAAATGAGAATTTTGAGGACAATATTTGTTGTAAAATTACGTATTTTTATAAATAAAAGTAGTATATTTTTTTGAATTTTTTATGTATAATTATTCACATTATTTTAAATTTAATAGTTGTATATTTTTGTATTTAAAATTATTTCAAAAAAAAATTAATTTTAACTTTATTATTATTTGATATTATTTTATGAGTATTCTGATATTTTTATTATATTTTCTTCATATTTTTCCTAGACCAAAATACACTAAAACATAATATTTTATGTGCAAGAAGGATGCGTGCCCCCTAATTCTCTTTCTCTCCACGCCTTCTCGCCTGTATAGATGCCAATCTAATCATCATTTCCCCAAAACTCTCTTAGTCTCTCTTTGCCTCTAGTTGTTTCTTTTTATAAATAAAACTTTGTGTTTAGTTTGGAGTATTTAGTGGGTCGCAGTGAACGGAAAGTAAAAAGTTGAAATTAATATAAAGGTGAGTTATATTATACCTTGAGTCACCATAATATATTTTACGTATGTTTTGAGTTACATACGTAAAAGCTGAGCATACTTTGAGTCACCAAATTTAAATTTTGAAACAGCTGAGCATACTTTCCTTTTACAAATCGTAATTTATGGAATAATTAGAGTTTTTTTTTGGTTATAATTAAATGAGAGTTTTATTGTTATGATCTAGTATTTCACTTGTACAGGCTTCATGGCACATTTACTTGAGGAGGTTCTACTTCTCATTCATCCACATCGGGTCGACGGTATATAGGAGCATCCAGTATGCAATAACGTTTGTTGGACTTTATGCTTACAATTAAAATACCCTTCATTTTGTTCTACCTTCGATGTGATAATGTTATTATTTAAACTAGTCCTTTGTTATGCAGGAGGAGGCACGAACAACGTTGACATGCCACTGGACAGATTCTGGCCTATTGGAGCATCCGTTGGACCATAGAGTCCTGCAGTACATACCATGCATAGGATTCTGTGGTGTCTACTATATCGGTCATATTAGACTAGATCATCCACTCATCACTCCTCTGGCTAAGAGGTGGCGCGCGGAGACTCATACATTCCATTTTTTGATCGGAGAGGCCACAGTCACATTGCAGGACGTATCTGTCCTATATGGTCTACGGATTGACGGCTAAGCAGTTACTGGTATTGACCTAGCATTTACGAGGGACCGGTGGATAACGCTATGTGGTGAGCTATTGGGGGTAGCACCTACACCTACAGACTTACAGGCAAGTAGATTGAGGGTGAGGTGGCTATTCGAGCATTTTGGTCCTCTTCTAGAGCAGGCGCCAAACGAGTTGGTACGACAGCATGCCCGAGCATATATTTTATGGCTTATTGGGGGGGTACTTTTCCCTGATAAGTCACATAACCTGCTTAAGCTTATGTACTTGCCACTGCTGAGAGACATCAACGAGATCGGCGAGTACAGCTGGCGTGGCGCGACTTTGGCATGCTTGTATAGGATACTGTATCGAGCGGTTCAGGTGGGTGCGAAGGAGATCGGAGGACCACTTGTCTTGCTACAGGTTAGTAAGAATTTTAGTACATGTCAATTCATGTTGTATGACATATATCAGTATTGTAATTGGGTTCAAACTATTGCAGATTTGGGCGTGAGAGAGATTCATTCGCATTGCCCTATTTAGGCGGCAAGTAGTTGCGCCTAGGGAGCTTCCCATGGGGCAGGGAGAGCAGTAGTTGCCACCTGGACCTCAAGATAGCTAGTGGAGGGTTGACTTCGGCCACGAGGTCGTATCGACCCATGTAGTCGTTGTTTATAGAGACCAGTTCGACTGGATGATCAAGGGCGAGGTTTGAAATTTATTGCATTTTAGTTGTCTTGTTCATTGTATATGTTTTGACTTCATGAGTGAATTTTAATATACTTGTCGTTGTTGTAGTTTATATGGCAGTCGTATGTTGGGGTCCTTAGTACGCTGCCAGATTACTGCCGACTAGGCCGGGAGATATGGATAGCGAGAGTGCCACTTATTTGTTTTGACGTGGTTAAGTGGCATTTCCCTGATTGTGTCCTCAGACAATTTGGTCGAGTCCAGTCCGTGCCGCATCGGATCGGTTTGACACCGAATGATGGTTGCATTCGACTGATAAGCATGGCCGAGCTGGCACAAACTGGAGTCTGTTTTACATGTGGTATATACAACAGTGGGATGCCCGTCAGGACACTATCATACAAGCTGACGGGAGCGATGAGGTACTCCCGTCGTCCGACCTTTACATGTTGTAGCATCGGCGACATGTGTGTCTACTAGTCGGTAATTTGAGCCACCTCTCTGAGTCCGGATATCATGGAGTTGGGCCTTCTCTTGAGGCATTGGTGAGTATCATAATATGTGTCAGATAATTATTAAGATCATAATTGATTTACTTTCAGTTAACTGTAGCCTAATACGTCTGAATTTTTGTTCAGGTAGTTGAAGTTGTGAGGTCATATCACTTGGTTGAGGACGCCCTATTGAGACGTGATGGACAACATGCCTTGCAAGCCGTTGGAGAGATTAGAGACGTATTGTATGAGGCGATCCAGCATGCCCATCGGGGGGATTGTCTACATTTTGGCCACTACGGTGTACACAGTACAATAGCTGTTCCAGATATATCAGTGCCATCCACATCAGTGCCTTCCACTTTAGCGCCGGCCACATCAGGTCCTTGGACATCAGTGACCCCACCGTATGCTACCCCATACATATCCCCAAATTCCCTCCATGTACATCCTACCTAGCATACTCGTATACCTTATGTAGCTGACCCTGATTGGACACCTCCCTGATACATACATGAGGTTGTTACCCCACCCACCCAGTTACCACCACCACACAGTTCAGGTGTGTGTAGTGTTGGAGTTGATACATGTACATCACATATTTCCACACTATATACACATACTTTTGTAGGGACTAGTTCGACCGCGACTGCGACTACACATGATGCAGTTCTCACTGACACCTCCCACGCTCAGGATGAGGTCTATATTGAGCCCCCCCCAAAGAGCGAGGGAGAGGCCGAGGTTATGGTCTTGGCAGACGTTGCAGCTGAGGTCGGGGTGCGGGCAGAGGCAGAGGTTGAGGTCCAGCTGCAGATCGTGATATAGTTGTACCAGATGAGGGAGTTGCACAACTCACAGTAGTATCCGATGTTGTGCCAGAGGGAGGATCAGAGGCAGCACAGGCATGAGAGGGAGGGTCACAGTCACCGGCTCCACAAGCAGTCGTTGGAGGGCTATATGCAGGAGAGGGAGCGCCACAGGATCCGCATTTGCGATTGAGGGAGCCACATATTCAAAGAGTCTATGGAAGGAGACTGAGGAGGGAGGTGCATAGTCGGGGTTATGGGCTGGGGACAAGTTAGGGCATTAGAGGGTGTGATATGGAGTGTATAGTATTTTTTATTTATAGTTTTTGTTATATTTTTGTAAATCAAACTTGTATAGAAGATGTAAATGTGCTATATTTATTTATTCCAAATAAAATTTTACAATTTTTTATTCTTACTTATTATGAGGCTTTCCTAAATACTTCAGATATTCAAATCATGATGTCACAATGAGTCAAACAATATGACTCGTAAAAAGTGAATACGTAGTTATTAACTAATATATTTTGCGTCAATAGATAAAATAAAAAGAAAATTGAGAGAGAAAAAAGTTTTAGCTAAAAAAAATTTTGAGAGAAAGAAAATGGTGTAAATGGATTTAAACAGGGTGATTATATACATAAGAGATTAAAGTTGTGCTGCATTTGGGTATCATATGGATTTTCGTTTTACAATAATAAACTATATATTTTTTTAAACAGTTTTTTTTTTTAAAATTTTTTTTTAAAGAACAATGAATTATTTCTTTACAAAAAAAATAAAAATAAATTTTATTTCTTATTTTGTACTTTTTTCCCCCCAAAGAATTTGATAACGTAATGGAAAATTTAAGAACGCTTCTTTTTTTAAAAAAAAACACACACACACACACACACACACACACAAATTTAAGATTAAAGAAAACTCCCAAACAAAAAAGGTACAAAACCTATTAATATAATAGAAATTTTAAGAACATTGATTTTTTTAAACAACACGCGCGCACACACACATACAACATTAAGAAAACAAACACACAAATTTTTAATACTCTACCTTTTCCCCCCGCAAAAAACCTAATTACATAATGAAACTTTTTAATGAAGAAGATAAAAATTATAATTAATAATATTACACTTACCGTGCAAGATGAGCAGTAGACATATATTTTGAACAACCACTCTATCAATTTGCAACAAAACTATAAGATTGCAATGTTCTTCAATAGTCTTTCTCCACACAAAAAAAATAAAATAAAAAATAAAAAATAAAAAAAAAAAACAGAAAAAAAGAAAGAAAAAAGTTCATGAATACTTGAATAGTTTTTCTTCAAAAAAAAAAAAAAGAAAAAAAAAGAAACAAATTTTAGTTTTTGATTTGACCCTTAACTACAAATTGATATAAGTTTTAAAATAATAGATTATTTAACAAGTTATGGTCATTTTAGGAAAAATAGAAAAAAAATTTCTAAGCAGGTTTCATGACACCAAAATTGGTGTTCCCTTTTAATAATAGAATAGATTAATCCCTTAACTGGACCAACAACTTGCAAATGAGATTGTTTCTACAGCTCCCAAATTCTATTTCTTGCCAACCCCACATCCCTTCCTTCGCATCATCACTGTGGTCATCGTTCTTACTCGACTTCTTCCAAGAATTGCCTGGTGAATCTTTCTGCCATCTTGTCTATGACTGTAATTCAACTTTACTGTGGCCCTCTTCACTCGAAGAACCCCAACCTCCTGTACTGGATCCTCAGCCATTTGCCTTTGACGTTGTGTCATTCCCCAAAATCTGATTTTTGTCAACAACCCACTTATTGTCACCATTGGACTCACTATTTTTATTACAACTCCAGATATTAGTGGATGACTCATTCTTATGCTCAGTTTGAGATTGTATTTCAACTTTACTCCGCTCAGGATTCGAAGAACCCCAAGCAATAGAAGTTTTTGGCTGAGGTACATGTTCTACATCTAGGTACTTGACTGTGGGTGTGTTTTACAGTGTTGTCTGCGACTGAGAAAATAATTTCGATTTTATCTCATGTAACTTAGCTCATGGGCATTTCAAGACACTTGAGGGTATTATGGGCATTTCAGTATTTATTTTTGATGACATCAGCAGCTTTAGTTAGTTGGGTGGACAACAGTACAAAAATGAGAGAATCTTGATATTGAATTCAAAGTAGGGGAGACTTCTATAATTATTAAAATTACAGGAGAGATTTCTATATTTGTCAAAAATCTCAAGGGAGGTAAGTGTAATTTACCAAATAAAAAAGAAGAAGAAAATGCAAAGAGGAGACAAGGGGATCACTGTGAAGTTTCGTAAAGTGAAAATAAGATAAAATATAGGTTGCAGTGCCAATCTTCTTTACATATCAGATGGCCATTTTATTATTTTGTTTTGTAGTGTAATGACAGGCGTCATAAAGGCAACTATTTTGTTTTGTTTTTTTTTCTTTTGAACATTGTTTTGGTGAAAAAATCAACGATAGTTTTGTAGGTCGAAGTGAGTTGGAATGTTGTGTATTTACCTGCACTCTGTTTCATAGTTATTTATGAACAACATTGCTTTAAAAAAAAGAAAATTAAAGCCTCTGTTTCATTTTATGATTTAATTTATAATTTTTACAAACACCAATTTGTACTAAAATCGTCAGTTCGAAGTGACTACTTAGTGTATTAAAAAAGCAAGCATCAGAAAACAGTTTACTGTAGCGATATGACAACTCACTGCATTACTGATTAATTTGGCAACTCACTGCTCGAATATAAAGGGATTGCATTGTGAAAAAGACGACCCATAATTATTATTTTATCTGACAACCACGTCCATTCATTTTCTGTTTTCGTTTCTAACTTTATGAAATTGTAATTTTGGTCTGCAAGTGCATGTCCGATGTGACTACTCACTGCGACATCAAAACAAGCCATGTTACTTGAGCTTGTCATAATGGGATGAGGGTTGTCAAAAAAGCAACTATAATGAATTGAATGGCGATTAAGTCTTCCAAACTGATTGCATCATGGGTACATAAAGTCACAGACAACATATTCCTCAGGATTGCATGAAATGAATAAGATAAAATAATATCACAGGTATCATTCCTTCCACAGTGCCCTAACATCTCAATTATCGTCACCATGTCATCTCTTTTGCATGTCTATAAATAGCGCTACCCCAAGTATGATTTTTGTTTAAGTCATAATAATAGTAATATATCTGCAATTATTATTCTTTTAGGCCTAAGTTTTATTTTAAGAAGAAACAATGTCTTCAAGAGGTGCAGAGAATTCCCGCTGTCAAAGAAATCCAAAAGTGTGGCTACTACCTGCATTTACTTATGACTAGAAGAGCGAAAAGTACTCGAGTCTGAAGGATTATTACGCTGGTATTCGAGCAGAATGAACGTTCAAGGTAATGGAGCAAGAAGGATTGTTTAATGATCTATGTAACTTTGGGGCACCAGTACCTCATCGTCGTTCATTGACCATGGCTAGACGAAATGTGAGTGACTATGAAAAAGCAGTTAGCAGAATTAAGAAGCAGAACAATAGAATGTCGATGCGGAGATGTCGACATTTCATGCTTCAGCTAGCCACCGAAATGGCAGAAGCAAGAAATAGAGAATCGACAGTGATTGAGCGAAATAATGTCTTAAACAATGAAAAATATCTCTCTGACTACTACATGTCAGATGAGGAATGAGAAATCAAACACCTTTATCTTTCATATATGTTTGTATATTGTGTCGTATCTTCGTTATTGGGGTGTAAGACAATGTTGTTGTTCATCTAGGTTACAGATGTATTTCAACTATTTGTTATATGAAGCTGAAGTTTATGAAATCACTACATTTATAAGTACACATGTCAAGATTCGTTACGAATTTCTCTTCCTATTGATAACTCATGTATAAGTATTGCAAAGCCATTACAACGAATGAAAACATTTGGTCATACATGCAACCAAGTTCATTTAGTATCATCATTATATTCCACTTCAATAATGCATAAAATCTTGAAAGCCTAGTTTAATTAGCGTTCTTCAAAATAACAATAACGGAGAGAAGGAAAAGGTAATTGTTATTTGTAGAATTACAAGAACTACTCAAAAACTATTGAAATTTCTCCCTTCATTGATAAGTCGTGGATAAGCATTACAAATCCATTACAAGATAAATGGTTTGGTCATTCATCCAAACAATTTCATTCATTATCATCATCATCTAATATCTCAATGTCAGATTCATACATAGCATCCATGCTCTAGGTGAAGTATTGGTGCACCTCATCCATTAACCCATCTTCGGCACGCTCATTTGCGGTCCTCATTAGTTTGGACCTTTGCAAACGTTGGGTTATGCGATTAACTTCGTCGCGGATACGATATAATGCCCTTTGCAACATTTGTGGAGTGTGAATTGGCATACGCATGGCTAACCGGCGAGGAAATTTAATATTAACTTCACGACATAGCTCAACGAGAATGCTTGCTCGAGTTATGCGAAATTCCCACTCAGCTCTCATGGTATTGATAGCAGCGTGTGAGTAACGCAAATTTGGATTTAATGGGTATTGAAATTCATCTCCATCTGCAACCTATTGCTGAATATAGATCAACCACTATATATCTCATGATGATATCACTTGATATATCTATAAAACTTTTGTTATGGTATGATGCGATATTTATACCACATATACATAGTTGTTGCAACATGCACAAATTCAAAATGGAGATGGACGCAAGTAGTCATGTCTTTTAAACTCTGAACTCACATGCTGACAATGAAGTACTGATACTTTAGGAAGTTCACATGGTAGCTGTATGTTTAAAATTAGTGTAAAAGAGTTGTCATGTCAATTTTATGACCTAAACAACTATGCATCAAATTTATAGGAGTTGTCACTTCGACTTTTATTGACTACTCAGTGCACATTTGAAGGTTTTAAGCAAAATTCAAATCCGCTTAGAAATTTAATTTCACTTTTCTGTTTACAAATATAATTCAATTTATTTTTCCTTAACAATATATTTGATTTCACTTTTCACCTTACTGTAGACGTCCCCGAATGTCCCAAGAGGGAATCCCGTTTTGTTCATTGGGTTCACTACAGTTCAGGACTCAATGTCACGGTCCTGTATCTAATCTCACGGAGTGCAATGCAAGACCGATGAATCATCAAAGAGTCTAAATTCGGCAAATCGTTTTTTAAAACAGATTTTTTGAAAGAAGTGCCAAACATGGACTATTTTGCCAGATACAGAGTCGCCACATAAATATTTTATTTTGGGGAATTTAGGAAACCCTGACTCGTGCCTAAGGCCATGTGTCTGTCATCACCAACGTTGCCTCGGCTCAGGAACTTGGGTCCGATTGGGGAAGGTCACTTCGTGAGCACCCTCGCTCGCCCGATCAAAGATCGGCCTCTACTAACCATGATATCGAGTTTTGAAAATATTATGTGCTCTTATTCCGGTTATTAGCCTAGATTTACTACGTGATGCACATAGCATACAAATACAGACCGGATCGCCTGAATTGGAACAAAACATCTCATGTTTGTTTTTGAAAGCGGTTTGCTACTTGCAAGTAGGCTAAAATGCGGATTTTGCCACCCTCAAGCGAGCTTAGAAAACATGGTGATTTGCCATTATCTAGTGGGCTTAAAACTCGCAATCAATGAATTGTTCCTATTCAGATAACCCAACCTTCACCCACAGGTATTCAGGCAGTTATATCACATAAGCAAATAGTCTCATGGTAAGCATCCTATCATGGCAGTCACTCATACGCATGCAAGGATGCTAAAGCATGAACACTTACCGAGTACTTTGAGCCAAAAAAGGAAGCTAATTAGAAATCATGCATGAATCCTAACTATGCTGAGATGCCTAATGCAACACATACAAGAATGCAACTAAGATAGGCTCGGCTATTCTAAGATGGCATATGATGATGCTACAGCTAACACGTATTCAACTTGAAATTGAAATACAATGCGGTTAATATGATGCGCCGAGCCTGGTGCATGCAAGACAGATGAATGGATGCAAACATGCGAGCATAAGTATGCTAATTGAAACATGCCCTAAACTAACCATCATAAGCTGGTAAATAAAAAGGAAAAAGAAGTGGGATTGGAAGACATACATCACACACACGCACACTTATTACACAATTGCCCTTGCTCGGAGGGTCCGAATAAATAATACAGTCCGAATAAATAATTAACTACTCTAGCTAATTAAATATTACAAAACCCTAATTAATTAACAAATTAACTAGGAAAGCGAATAAACTAGCATGCAAGCTATAAAACGGACTGCCTTAGCTCTTGTTCCGAATGATGAAAGATGCATGCGTGCTCGGGTCGCTTTGTCGGGAAATTCCTTGTGATGCCCCGATTTGCCTCTGTTTTGCAATTGGTCCTAGAACACTGTACAAAACTTCTGAAGGCTGCTGACTAGTTTTTGCTGCTGGATTCCGATTTGCTACAACAGAGAGCAAGAAAGGGGCATGGCAAAGTATTTTTAACACATGTGTGCATGACCACTCTCCCCGTCATTGCATGAGCTCTAGAGAGTGTAGTCCTCGATTCTCGTGTTACCAATCACGCATCTCAATGCATGATGGACGAGTGATCGAATTGCGCGACTCGATGTGCAATGAATGCACATATAAGCAAGTAAAGCCAACAACTCTATCATGGATAGTCAAGAGTGTCGGCGACCGAGAATCGAGGCACGTTTCGTCACTTGGAGTACGAAACGTCCCTCATTTCCCGTGTTTGGACTAACTCCTACTCCAAACACAATGCAATGAGATGGCATACACAATGCGACTAACATGCAATCCTAAATGCAATGCAACCTAATCATGCTGGCATGCGAGGGATGATATGCACACATGCAACCTAGCATACGCAATGCTATGGACTAAAATGGCATACACAATGCACATGAGCTATATGGCATACACAATGCACACATACGAAGATGGACATACACAAAGGCATAATCAAAGCATACACAATGCGATGGTCAAACATGCAACAACATGAACCAAATGGCATACACAATGCAAGGTGGACTTAAACCAATATGAGTGGACTTCAGCCACACTCAAATCAGTGGCCATACATGAAAATGAGATAACCGAAATACATGCAAACATGCACGAATACAAAGGACCGATCCTAAGGCACAACATGCAACTCTAACTAAGCATGGCAAAGGATAAAATATGGCATGGAAACACACATTCTCCAGCTCTGAAACATGATGCACAATGGTCCCGAATCATGCAAATACTTCACACAATGCATGCTAGATGGCACAATTACCGAAACTAGTGAAGCGAATTACACTAGAGGTACACAAAGTGATGCACAAATGGCAAGACCAGCCCCAAACAGACCATAGGTAGGTCCAAGACAGTGGGAAAATGGCCTAAAATGATGGCTCAATATGCAAAGAAATGAAGCTCATTCAATGGTCCGAAAACAAGGCATACAAGCCCAACTCTCTAACGCATTTAAAGAGTGAAAATAATGGGAATATGGCATACATGCAAACTCTGAAATATGATATGCAATGGCCCCAAAACATGAAAACACCTCAGTATATGCATGTAATAGACCTCGAAACTCAAAACTAAGCATAGACATTGAACTACAAGCATGCAAAAAAAAACATCATTCGACCATGAGACCCAAAAAAAAAATTAAGGCAGTCCAAAACATGCACAAAATTAGTTTAAGGCATGACCAAAAAGTGCTAACATGAAGGGCCAAAACAACATGCAACATAGGTTAGTAAGCATGGTTTACATTACATGTATATGAAGCACATGAGGGGCCACCAAACCAGCCAAAAAGAGAAACATGGCATGCCAAAATATAACCAAAAACCCACTGAAACTCAGTCAACACATGTTAGAATGAAGTGTTCCTTTGAAAGGCCAATGAGAGGGTTGTTCTACACATATATGATGGACACACAAAATGGAAAAACAACCTCTGGACATAGGTTATGAGGGCCCTAAAACTCACTGAAAAGGGTCTTAAATGAGTCTAGGAAGCCTGCAAGTAAAGGCCCCTTTGGAAGGCTTTGAAGAGGATTACTCTACACATGCATAATAGACATTCAACATGGAAAAAAGGGCTCTAGACAAAGCCTATGTAGGTCACAAAACTCACAAAAAGTAGCCTGAAACATGGCTTGAAAACATGCAAATAGGGGCTCCTTTGAAAGTCCAAGAAAGCTAGTAAACAAAACAAGGGGTGAGAGGGTCACCCCTCTCTGATTTTGAGGCTCAAAAACACATGTTAGCCACTAAAAATCTGCTGGATTTCAGTGGCTAAAAGGCCAAACCAAGGCCAACACAAATGCTTTAATGCATAGCTCAAAACAAGAGGAAATGAAGTATGCAAGGGGGTAGATGACCCCCAACAGAAAAGAGGTCTTAAACAACATGTTAAGAAGCTTAAAAAAAATACTTTTTTTGGTTTATGACAAAGCCCAAATATGCTTGCAAACTAGGCTAAGATATGAAGCAAAACAATGCTAAAAAGGGGAAAAATGAGAGTTACCCTTGTAGTCAAAAGAGGGCCAGTAGCTTCTGGACCAAAATAGGAACTCTTCAACCTCTGAAAATAAGCTCCTAAGTGCTTAGGTTGACCATGGAGGTGTTGTGCTTGGAGGTGTAGTGCAATGGGGCCAAGAACTAGGAGTTTTGGACACCAAAAGAGAATGATATAGAGAAAGAGAGGTGTATCCCTTAGCCAAAATTTCTCAACTTTGGCTCTTGAGGGAGAGGCTCCCTCTTATAGAAGAGGAGGTCCATAGCTTCTCCAAGAAGCTTGGAGCAAAGAGGCCAAGCTTCTAAAGGAAGCTAAACCAAAAGGGTCAAGCTTCTTGAGGAAGTTAGACCAAAGGGGCCAAGCTTCCTCAAGAAGCTCAACAAAAGGTCAAGCTTCTCTTAGAAGCTTGGAGCAAAGGGTCAAGCTTCTTCAAGAAGCTAAAAAAGGTTCAAGCTTCTTGGAGAAGCTAAAAAAAGGTTCAAGCTTCTTGGAGAAGCTAGAAAAGGTTTAAAAGGCTCAAGCTTCCTCAAGAAGCTAAAACAAAGGTTCAAAAGGTTCAAGCTTCCTCAAGAAGCTAAAACAAAGGTTTAAAAGGTTCAACTCAAAAAAAACTGGTCGGTGGCCCCATTTGGTGGTCTCCCAATTGAATGCAAGCTAGTGGTGGGGTGGGAGACTAGTAAATGTGGCCCAAAAATCAAGAAAACCAGCTTCCCGACAAGAAAACCAGAAAACTGACAAGCGGGGAGAAAAGTGATCTCCAAGGAGAAAAGGTGGTCTCCCACCCTTGTACCACCTCCCAAATAATGAAAATAGGGTCTACGCCAAAAATGAACCAAGACGGATGCAAAACGAGGGTTCGGGAGCCAAAACGCGTAGCCGGGTGCCCCGAAAACTGACTGTTAAGCATTGAAAGTGGCACGCGACCACGAAGGTGGTCTCCCGGGCCACAGTGTCCCTCTAGAGAGAGGAAATAAGGTGTGTGCCAAAAACCAGAGCGAACGAAGAAAGTTAAGCGGTCCTAAACCGAGGCGCACAGCCGACGGCTTCGAAAATCGAAAATTGGTCTCCAAATGGGAATAGTGGTCTACGAGTACAAAAAGTAGCCTACGGCCACTGAGAGATGGTCCACGAGACCTCTCCCTCCTTTCAGGAAGAGAAAATAGAATCTGGTTCGCAAACCGAGGTAAAGCACAACAGAGTCTCGAAGTCCGGAGGCAAGGCTCTCAGCCGAGACTCCGTAACCTCAGAACGAGCACAAAATGCACAATCACCGAGCGCTCAATCGATGACGTCTGAGTCTTAAGGTTGGTCAAAAATGGGGTGTCTACACTTACATATTTAATTTAATTTAATTGGAGAAATTTAACCAATTTAATTTCAAGTTAACTATGTGTTGATTTAAGTTAGTGTTATTCTTGTCTGCATACTAGGCTAGCTTTTACCTGTAACACTTTCAAGTTCTAGACATCGAAAAACCCATATATAAGTACTTTACTACAAATTAATCTTCAATACATTTCAACTCTATAATATTTTCTCTTCAAGGTTTATGAATTTATTTCAAGCTGCATGGGGTGGCTTTTTAAACACAAAGAGTTTAATTGTTTTGTTGTTTTGTTCTAACACCCTCTCATCCCATTATGAATTGCTGAAGTTTACATGGGCACAGTTGCTATGGTACAACCTCTTGCTTTTTTCATACAGTGAGTAGTCTCATAAAAGTCGTCACATGATACGTCCAACATTTCTCAGTCATGCAGTGATGCAGTGATTTTAACAGACGTAATAAATTAAAGGACTTAATGAAATGGCCAAATTCACATGACCACAGTAAACAGTGTACAGATGATTGGTCTTCTTTGAAAAAGTGAGTAGTTACCTTCGAGTGACGATTGAAGTATTGATTGTATGGATCGTGTTTAGTATTAATTGTTTATTACTCATAAATATGTGGGCTTTTAATGGCATGTGACTTTGTGCAGCACGACTTAGATGCTTTATTTTTTCCTCACATTTCAGATTTGAATTATTAATCACATTAATACGACCACATGGCAATAATGTTGACAAACAATTATATAAAGGATTGAAAGAGTGATGGTAAACACACAACCTTTCCACTCAGTTCTCCCTAGGAAACTATCATTCATTTATTAAGAAAAAATCAAATGGAGTATACATTCACAGTAAGGGGTAGGAACTACAGAGTTCACGACAAGGAAGAGGAAGGGGAAGGGGACTCGCAGGGGGTAGGTACTTCAAAAGAGATGAGAGTTCACGCCGAGGAAGAGGAACGGGAAGGGAACAACACCAAATGGTGAGGCTATCAAGGCTGTCAAGGAGGATCCTTGACTTCTCCCTGACCCTGTGCTCTCAGATTGTTCGGACTCTGAGATTGTTGATTTAAGCGAGGATTAGGGGGTCTCTCTGTTTACTAAATTATAATAAGTTATCCATAATTATGTATTGTGTGTGTTAAAATAACCCTGTCGACAATGCGTTTGTGAAAGGTTTGTCTAATATTTGTCTATGTAACTGTTAAGTATGGTACTCGTTGAAAGGGTTGAGCAAATGAGTTCATTCACAATTCATTACAAGTACAAGCACACAGTTCAAAACCAGAATAAGAGTTAGCTCAAAAGATTTTTTCATTCATTAAAGTGAAAAGCAAATACAATTGAGGGGCCGCAGCCCGGTTACAAGATCAAAAACAAAAGAAAAGAAGAAAGCAAAAAGACAATCAGTTGAATAGGTCTTCGAGATCGTTTTCAAGGTCAACTTGTACACCGGTTGCAGATGGAAGATCAGTCTCAGTAACAACTGGCAGCACGGTGTCAGTCGGCGGCTCAACAGTCAAGTCTTCAACTGTTGACTCCAACAGAACTGATTGATTGTTGCCCTACTCGTTGTCTACCGGAGTAACAGTCGGCTCATTCTCTTCATCTTCATCTTCATCATCTGAACCTTGCAGAAATTGTTGTTGGACAGAAGTAGCATACTCCGTTAGTAAGACCGGAATGAAATACTGAGGAGCATTATAGACTTCGGTTTCTGGCCCACAGCTGAGCTGCTCAACAGCACTTCTCCAGCCGCACTTAAAGAACAAGTCTTTCGTTGCTTCACATTGGGGAATGTAAAGGGCCTCCGCCTCTTTGAAACCTTGGGTGTTGGCACCTTTCACCTTCTTCTTCACTTCGGCAATCTCGGCGTTCTTTTTCCCTTCGAGCTTGACTAGCTCACGAAGGTACTTGTCTTTCATTACGGCCAACGCATTCTGTTTATCGCCTTTAGCTGAGCTAACTAGTCCGGTTAGACGAACTACCTCGGCCTCTAGCTCGGCAGTCTTTTTTTGAGACTCTTTTAGTTCGGCGACCTTGGCTTCGGCTTCCACCATGGCCTGCCTTGCTATCTTCTTGAGCTCCAGCACCTTTTGGTGGGCAATTTGGCTCTTTTGGAGAGACTGAAAAAAATGAAAAGAAGTCAATGGCAAAACTGAAGTGAGAGTTAGAGAAATTTGGGAGAGAAGAGGGGCATCTTACCAGGATCATAAACTTGGTGGCCGACTGGATGGCCCTTAGCTCGGTCAAGTGCTGGTGGTATTCCATGTCTGCTGGAAGGCAAACACTCTTGGCAAGATTGAATGCCATCAAGTGATCCTTCTCAGCAACCACAGAATCGGTATCTTGAATATCTCGGTTCTGAAACTTTAGCCTTGGTGCCCACGTAGAGGAGCTAGCTCGGTCAGCAGGCTCTGGTTGTGGGCTTGGGCGAGGGCTGGGCGGAAGAATGGTCTCATCCTCGTCAAGGTGGCGCTGTTCGGTTTGGCTAGTCCGGGCGCGCTTGTTTGCCCGAGATGTTGAAGGCTGTTGAGTTGGGAGAGCCACCACGGTTTCTGTTGTTTGGGTTGGTGGAGTTATTTCGGGCCTGTTTGTCTCGGTCAGAAGAGCCCTCACTCTGTTTCTTTTTGCCATTCTTGTTCGGCTGTGAGAGAGGCCAAGTTAATTTCTGGCAAGGTTGGGTCCGGTTCTGGGGCTTCTTCTAGAAGAAAATTGGTAACTCTGGCTTTCTGGCGGCCGCTATATTGGTATGTCGGTTCGAAGTCTAGAAGTTTGGCCCAACTTCTCTCAGGGAACCGTAGTGCGGCGCGGAGAATGGTCAGGTTCGGGTAGCTGTACAGTGAATGGATATGAGCAGAATCTGCATAAAAGAAAGCAACTGTTAGTTCGGTTCAGAATGACAGCCGAAATAAAATAGAAGCATGAAATAAAGCCGAAGTAGTTATACCGGGTATTCCTTTATTCCAGTTAATACTTCGGTCGGGGATCTAGGCTTGGTGATCTTCAAAATTCCCAGATACCCAGAAGAAGTCGTCATCATTCAAGTCTTTATCCGGCGTATCTTTTATTATTTTTTCTCTACGTCGGCGTATCCTAAGGTAATAGACCCAACCGTCATCCTTGGACCCAATGGAGTATTGGTGGAATATTTCGGCCAGACCAAGATTAAGACCGGCTCGGCGATTTAGTTCGGCTATACCCATTATTATGCGGTAAGAATTAGTGGATAACTGAGTTGGGCATATTCTGGTTTGTCTTAGGAATTCACAAATCAGGGGTTGTACGGGGAATCTTAGTCCGGTCTCTATTATTGATAAAAGGGTGAAAGGTACATAACCCTCATTTCCCCAAGGTATGGTATTTTGTTCGGCTAAAGTTAGTTGGACGTTAAATTAGCTCGGCTTGAAAACTGTGCTCAGTAGCTCGGTTGAGCGCGGAGAGGAGTGCCTGGCAACCTAAGTCTGCAAGGTGGAAAACAAGTGTTAAGCACAGATCGTTGGCCGTGCTACAAAAACAAAACAAAGATAAAGAAGTCCTACTTCGGCTAGGGGATGCTACAAGTTTTATCTCGGTTCTAACAATATGTTTGGTAGCACGGTCTAGCGGAGGGTTTGAGAGCTCGGTTTGAGCAAGAGGGTTGTTATTTCGGTTTGAGCTATGAGGTTTGATGCTTCGGTTAAGCCTCTAGGGGCAGCTTTCTGAGTTTGGTTTAGACACTAAGAAAGCTGGCTTAGCCCCAAGGACTTAGCTCGGTTGGAGGTCAGTTTCTAAAATGCTAAATTCAGACTTAGTTCGGTCCGTTTATTTCGGCTAAGGTGAATCAGAAGATATTGACTTGTTGAATCCACTTATTTATTTCACAAGTTCTAGTTCGGTTGCGATCTCGACGGATCTACGTGTAACATAAACAGTATCCTAGCTCGGTTGAGACATGTTTTTGGATCAAAATGGTGTTCTACAGATTGTTTCATGAAGTTCATAGGGGTTCACATGAAGTTTTTTCCCAGGAAAAGCAAAAATAGTATTTTGTAAAAACATGAAACAAACGACAGAAGATTGAACAAAGTACAGAAAACAAAGGAAAATAAGAACAGATTCGTGTTACTTACCAGGCAAAGAAGACGAACTTGAAGGAGGAGGTAATGACAACTGCAGAATGAGTTTCAAAGGTTGCAAGGTTGAAAAACAGTAAGGAGCTCAGGAACAAGATAGAAAGAGGGAGTAATAGTAGAGTGAATGATTTGAAATAAGGGGTTTGTTTTGTGTAAAGGCAAAAAGGTGGGACTGTTCAAAAAGTGTGAAAAACGAAGAACGGCGTAACAGCTATGCTGGCCAATCAGAGCGTGCCACGTGTCATTGGAAGGACAATCGATTCAGTTTCTGCAACTGAAGAGACGTTTTTGACCAGACAAAGCAGAGCCCGGTGAGAGTAGCTCGGCTGGAAAGGCTAAAAGTTTATAGCTCGGTAGGAAGGGCTAAAGAGGGTTTTTTTAGCTCGGCTGGTTGACAAGTAATCCCTATCATGCTGCGCAGATGGAATTAAGGGACAATTGAGAGGGTAATTTATATGGGTAAATTGGGCCGAGCTGGGTAGTAGGCCGTTATGGGCCGCAATACTAATGGCCAAGTAGCATGACCGTATAAGTTACTCCGGTCGTGTAGGTGCTTCAGAGTTAGTCCGGTCCCAAGCCCGGAAGGTTAGTCCGGTTCGGAGGAAGATTGAAGTTATACCGGTCTTAGCATTGGACCGGTTATTACATGTTAGCTCAGTCTAAACCACACCATGGGTTGTACATGAGAAGCCGAAGTAAGAGCAGTAAAGGAGGAGCCGAACTAAGGATAGTTCGGCCTATTCTGTGGCTAAGCATAGTCATGTTTAGCTCGGTTGTATGGTAGTTCGGCCATGGTGAAACCATCTCACTTGGTTTAAGCAGTGAGGAGGGTGTTGAAAGAAGCATTATCTTTCAGGAATGTGAATCCAAAGAGGACTCTATATGGAGGAGAAAGAGTCCTACTAGGATTGTGCCACACGAAACCTATAAAAGCTCACCAACATCACCTATGGAGAGGTAACACAACTTTGTTTTTTGAATACACTGAGCTTTTGTCTATTTGTCAAGCTTACTTACTTAGGCATCGGAGAGGTTTCCGGCACACACCCGCCGGCTAGTTCACGTTTGTGTTTTCAGGTGATAAAGTGACGTCGTATGGAGCAGCGCAGACTTGATCAACAGGATTATACGAGAAGGTGTATTTCTTTCCCGTACAAATATAAAATTTTATTCAAAAAATAAATATAGAGTGTCTTATTATTTACTTAAACTTCAACTACAATTCACCATTTTCATTTCCTTTCAAAATAATTTTTGTCCATTAATAAATATTTAATTTCCAAATTTTTGTTAAATACATTTCTAGATTGTTTGGGAGAAGTTATTCATTGGTTTTGGTGCACAGTCATGTGGTACTCCAAGTCTGTTCTTATTGGTAGAGAGGGTGAGACTACGATTTTATGTTGAGTGATTTAGAAATATGAAGACATGAAGATTTGTGATTGGCCTGAGATGTGATCACGTGGTGTCCTAATATCAACCAATAATTTTTCGTTGTTTGGGATTTACTTATTTTCTACACTTTTTGATTTTTTACAAAAAAATTTATAAAAAAATTAGAGAAATGATATAACCTAAATAAGTGTACTTATCGAATAAGTATACTTATTTAAATTATCCGCAAACAACCTCTTAATATTATGCTATACTCATTTTAAATGTATGATTTTACTTTTTTAATGATATCAATTTTATAAAAATTAAATTTACATATTAAAAGTTATTAAAAATATAAAATGAATAGTTTTATAGAGATTCTTCTCCATTTCTCATACTTTATATTTGGAGAATCAACCCATTCTTCTCTCAAATGGAGATGATTTTAGAGAATGAGTGGAGGCAAAATTTCTTCATATATGAAGATGAAAAATGCTTCGGACCCCCACTGGGGGTCGACCCCCAGTGAGGTGGCGTGCTGTGATTGGATAAAAAAAAACTGTTTTATTTTATTTTATTTTTTTTTTGGAGTTTCAGCCAGTGGGGGCGCGACACCTCACTGGGGGTGCGACCCCCACTGATTGGAGATGCTCTCATATAAACGACGGGAAGTATTGGATAAATTATATTTTGATCTTTTTATATTTTTATATTTTGATTTTGAAGTCCATTAAAAATCATTGCAATTTATTTTATTTAAAAAAATTGATTTTTTTCTTTTTTTTTTTTTGAAATAAGGTGGGGAGGTGGGCAATAAAGTCAGGGTTTTTGATGAATCTTTAAAATTTATTTATTTATTTTTGTAATAATTTCTAAGGGACTTATAAACGTTTGGGCATATAAAAAGAAAGGGTAATTTGTTTTTCACTATTTTAATTTGTTTTTTTTTTTTATATTAGATTATTGAGGTGGAGTATAATACAAGTGATTGATAGGTTATTAGGTGCCGACCTAGTTGGGATGTATTTGACCTATAGTGATGTAATTGATATACCATTATCAATAATCAACATCTATTTTATTTAATGATATAAATTTTTGTAATATTTTATTTCATTTTAAAAGAAAAGTTATTCATTCAATAAATGTTATCTATTTAATTTAATGATTGTAATATTGAAAGTTTCATTTTGATACATATAAAATTATTTATTTTAAAAGAAGAAAATTACAAAATTTCATATTTTTTTACTCATAACAAAAATAAAATAAAATAAGACATACATAATTAAAGTTAAATACCACCACATAAAATACAATCAAACATTTCATTAATCTTAACTAAAATACTCAGTAAAAATTTTCTTTTATTTTTTATCCCTCATAAATAATCTATATATGTAATATATTTATCATTTATTTTTTGCTAAAAAAAGGCCCGGCCTACAATCTGGGCCAGAGCCCTGGGCTTAGGCCCTAATTTGAGTGGGATTGGGATTGAGTCTAAGCCTCACTTTTCAGCCCATAACTGGTCCGAAAAAAGGTAGGAGCCCCGTGTGGCCGAGTAGCAGGCCAGCTTAGCCCAAGCCCGATTGAAATTATACCCTTTTTGTCATATTATTATTCTTATGTTTAGTAATTTTTTTATAAAAAAATTATAAAATTAATTAAAATAGTTTAGAAAATCCTAAACGAGCCCTTTAGAAATGTAAATTTATTTATTATTATTGAGAGTGGTAAAGTTTAATTTACCCAAATAATAGCAAATCAATAATATTAAATACTAAAAAAAGATCCAAAAAATAAAAAGTGTCAATGATATTCATTTGGAAAGTGCTTCATACAGAATATACAGAACCAAATTTGAAGCTACAGCACATACATTGAGTTGTTTTGAAAAGATGGTTAAAAATTAATTTTTTAATTTTTTTTAAAAAATATATAAAAAGTATGAGAAATGATATAATTTAAAATAAATTAAAAAATAAAAAATAATTTTTAAAAACCGTTGGTTTGGTAAGGGCTCATTAGGCTTTTTTGGCTCAATGAGCCACAAAAGACAGAATAGGCTCATGAGCCATAACAGACAAAATATCCCATCCAACCCCATAATCATTATACTCTTCTCTCACAAAAAAGTCAAAAAAATTAAAAAGCCAAAAACTCTCTCCAAATCAAATTTTTGAACCCAGGCTCATATAGCTAAAAAAATCAAAAAACTAAAAAACCAACTCACTTCCCAAACGGAGGCTAAATCAGCCCATTATACTTTTTGAAGATTTTGTGGTGGGCTACATATGTTTTTGTCCATAGCAAAGAGAACAATTGAAAAGGAAAAAGATTGAGAGTATCTATTGTTTCCTACTGAAAAAGAGGCCCTTCGTATAATGCTGACACCTTCCCATTTTCTATTTGTTACATTCCTCTATGTGTCTCTCCCTTGCGCTCATATTGAAATGTTCATACATAAATTGGAAAAAGTTAAGGATTATAAAAATTTTATTATGAAAATAATCATGAAAAATTTATAATCCTTGAATTATTTTGATTAGTGTGTGGTGTTTTATTCTAAGTGTAATCCAAAGATCACAAAACTTTCATAATTATTTTCATAAATTTTTTTTCATAATACATAGCATTCCTTACGCATCTAGTCTAGTATTAAAAGCAAAGCTTCTCTCTCTCACACACACCAACGATTTCAATGTAGTTGCCAACCATAGCTATTGAGAGACTCCCTAAAACCCTTACACGGTCCCTTTGCTACGTCCCATTTCTCCTTCGAAGCATATCATATCAAATGGGTCCTTCACGTCCCTCCATCTTCTTGCTGTTGTTTTTGTCAGTGGTAGTGTGTATGTCAGCCTCACTTGGCAGCTCTAGTTCTGATTTGGTTGAATCAGAATTCTTGAAGGTTCCAATTTCAGAGTTTGCAAATTCAGTGAGGTCCACCATCGACGTGGTACTCCTTTCTTTTAAAATTAAGGCAACCATAGAGAAATTAACAGATTCTACTCCCGGTATTGCAAGATTATCCTCTCGAATTGAGTAATACAATCGTTCAATACAACTATTATTTATTTATTTATTTATAATCGTTTGTGTGAGTAATATAATCGTTCAATACAACGTCACCGTCAATGAACTCTTTTTCGTGCGAGTCTGCTCGGCTACCGTAAGGTATGGATAGTCGTCACTGTTATATCCGGCAACCATAGTTTCATTGACGGTTGGACCACCTACCGTTCTGCAACATTCGGTAAGATACAATCCAACTTTACATATATAGTTGATGAGTATCAGCATTCCCATAAAAACATTAACCAACACATATGCAACTTATCATTGGACAACCAAAAAAGTACAGGATCGATGAATCCAAAAAGACTTCAACATGATTTTCGCCAATAAATAATAGTTGTATAGAACGATTGTATAACTCAATTCCAGAGGATTATATTGCAATAACGGGAGTAGAATCTGTTAATTTCTCTATGGTTGCCTTAATTTTAAAAGAAAGGAGTAGTTAAAAGGGATGAGGAAGAGGGAAGGAGTAATACCATACGTACCATTGGGAGACTGAGAAGCAGAGAGAGTACGGGTCAATTTGTCAGCGGAGAGATCGTGGAGATCAAGGCAGTCGGCAATGGCCTTAGAAAGGCGAAAATCACTGAATGCACCGGCGAATCTGGAGACGAGGGAGGCCACTTGTTGTACCACTTCGATGGTCAACCTCACTGAATTTGCAAACTCGGCGAATCCGGAGACGAGGGAGGCCACTTGTTGTACCACTTCGATGGTGGACCTCACTGAATTTGCAAACTCGGCGAATCTGGAGACGAGGGTGGCCACCTGCTGTACCACGTCGATGGTGGACCTCACTGAATTTGCAAACTCTGAAATTGGAACCTTCAAGAAGTCTGATTCAACCAAATTAGAACTAGAACTACCAACTGAGGCTGACATACACACTACCACGGACAAAAACAACAGCAAGAAGATGGAGGGACGTGAAGGACCCATTTGATATGATATGTTTCGAAGGAGAAATGGGACGTAGCAAAGGGACCGTGTAAGGGTTTTAGGGAGTCTCTCAATAGCTATGGTTGGCAACTAGATTGGAATCGTTAGTGTGTGTGTGTGAGAGAGAGAGAGAAGCTTTGCTTTTAATACTAGACTAGATGTGTAATTTATGTATGATCATTTAAATATGAGCGCGAGAGACAGAGACAGAGAGGAATGTAATAAATAGAAAATGGGAAGGTATCAGCATTATAGGAAGGTCCTCTTTTTCAGTAGGAAATAATAGATACTCTCAGTCTTTTTCCTTTTCAATTCTTCTCTTTGCTATGGACAAAAACATATGTAGCCCACCACAAAATCTTCAAAAAGTATAATGGGCTGTTTTAAGGAAGATGGTTTTTAAAAATTATTTTTTAATTTTTAATTTATTTTAAATTATATTATTTCTCATATTTTTTATATATTTAAAAAAAAATTACTAAAATTAATTTTTAACCATCTTTTCAAAACAACTCAATATATGTGCTGTAGCTTCAAATTTGGTTCTGTATGAAGCACTTTCTAAATGAATATCATTGACACTTCTTATTTTTTGGATCTTTTTTTAGTATTTAATATTATTGATTTGTTATTATTTGGGTAAATTAAACTTTACCACTCTCAATAATAACAAATAAATTTACATTTCTAAAGGGCTCGTTTAGGATTTTCTAAACTATTTTAATTAATTTTATAATTTTTTTATAAAAAAATTATTAAACATAAGAATAATAATATGACAAAAGGGGTAAATTTCAGTCGGGCTTGGGCTAGGCTGGCCCGCTACTCGGCCACACGAGGCTCCTACCTTTTTTCGAACCAATTGTGGGTTGAAAAGTGGGGCTCAGACTCAATTCCAGTCCCACTCAAATTAGGGCCTAAGGTCAGGGCTCTGGCTCGGATTGCGGGCCAGGCCTTTTTTTAGCAAAAAATAAATAATAAATATATTACATATATAGATTATTTATGAGGGATAAAAAAATAAAAGAAAATTTTTACTAGAATATTTTAATTAAGATTAATGAAATGTTTGATTGTATTTTATGTGGTGGTATTTAACTTTAATTATGTATGTCTTATTTTATTTTATTTTTGTTATGACTAAAAAAATATGAAATTTTGTAATTTTCTTCTTTTAAAATAAATAATTTTATATGTATCAAAATGAAACTTTGAATATTACAATCATTAAATTAAATTGGTAACATTTATTGAATGAATAACTTTTCTTTCAAAATGAAATAAAATATTACAAAAATTTATATTATTAAATAAAATAGATGTAGATTATTGATAATGGTATATCAATTACATCATTATAGGTCAAATACATCCCAACTAGGTTGGCACCTATTAGCTTATCAATAATTTGTATTGTACTCCACCTCAATAATCTAATACAAAAAAAAAAAAAAAAAATTAAAATAGTGAAAAATAAATTGTTGATCAATCATTGGAGAAGGCATACAATTTACTTGCGTTGTCAAAGAATATATCATGCAAATTACTTTGAATTCTTTCTTTCTTACTATAATTTTGTCTTTTCATAAGCGCATGCATATAATTTTTTTATTCATTTCATACAATAATGATATTTTCATATTTAAAAAGGTGAATTATTTGAATAATACACCGGCTTCGTTTGGAAAGTGCGTTAGCTTTTTAATTTTTTCGATTATTTTAGCATAGGATTAAAAAGTCTTGTTTTGATTGAATTTTTTGATTTTTTTGAATTTTATAAAAGTAAAAATGAAATAATTATAATTTCGATATGACGTTTT
The DNA here is from genome assembly GCA_025200525.1 of Camellia lanceoleosa. NCBI lineage: Eukaryota > Viridiplantae > Streptophyta > Magnoliopsida > Ericales > Theaceae > Camellia > Camellia lanceoleosa. Next base: position 535,695 of record JANUSC010000032.1, read on the forward strand.
ATTTTATTAATTTTTTAATATATTTTATCTTTTTTTTATCTATTTTAATTTGGTAACCCCATGCCAAATGAGGGAACTGTGACAAAAGATTTACAAATTGACAAATTTTTTATAGGAGGAGAAGGTTAGTCACACTAGGATGGTGTGTCATCTCCAAAAAGTAATTATTATTGTGTTTGATGAAAAGATGTGGTAAAAAAAAATTATTATATTTAGATTTAAGTTTAGCTGAGATTAAATATAATAATATATTTTAAGTCATGTGATTATTAATGTAGTTCTTTTTGTTTACTTTTGGATGTAAATTAATTTTAGAAGTAAATTTGAAAAAATTTGAATCATGAAGGGTCAAAATAAAAAAAAATAAAAAAAATTTTAAGAGCCAAAATAATTTTTTTTTTTTTTTATAAAACATAAAAGCATAAAGTTTAATTTATCTTAAATTATTTGTCGATTCAAATTAAATATAGGATTATTTACACAAAATTCCCATAAACTATTGTTAAGTATCACTTTGACCTCTTGAACTTTTTTTTTAAAAAAAAAAATCATATAAACTAATCCCCTGAATTATTGATCCCGTAAAACTTCGGCGTTAACATAACACATTTAATTACCAAAGTGTCTCACACCCCTATATCATTTTATTCTCTAAATTATTATGAAATATCATTTTATCCCGTTAAACTATTACGAGGTATCACTTTACCTTCATAATATATAAAAGTGTAGCATGAATCCCTTCAACTTTTAAAATGTGACACACGCCCGGATGTCGTTAATGAAAACAACCAAATAACCAAATTATCCTATCTTTTTATATGCACAAACTTTTTATAAGTCCATTAGAAATTATTACAAAAAAATAAATTTTAAAGATTCATCAAAAACCCTGCCTTTATTGCCCACCTCCCCACCTTATTTAAAAATAAAAATAAAAAAAAATCAATTTTTTTAGATAAAATAAATTGCAATGATTTTTAATGGACTTCAAAATCAAAATATAAAAACATAAAGAGATCAAAATATAATTTACCCAATACTTCTCGTCGTCTATACGAGAGCATCTCCAATCTATCTTCTATATCTTCATATATGAAGAAATTTTGCCTCCACTCATCCTCTAAAATCATCTCCATTTGAGAGGAGAGAGGAGGATGGGTTGATTCTCCAAATATAGAGAAGTATGAGAAATGGAGGAGAATCTCTATAAAACTATTCATTTTATATTTTTAATAACTTTTAATATGTAAATTTAATTTTTATAAAATTGATATCATTAAAAAAGTGAAATCATACATTTAAAATGAGTATAGCATAATATTAAGAGGTTGTTTGCGGATGATTTAAATAAGTGTACTTATTCGATAAGTACACTTATTTAGGTTATATCATTTCTCTAATTTTTTATAATTCTTTTTTTGTAAAAAATCAAAAAATGTAGAAAATAAGTAAATCCCAAACAACGAAAATTATTGGTTGATATTAGGACACCACGTGATCACATCTCAGGTCAATCACAAATCTTCATGTCTTCATATTTCTCAATCACTCAACAAAAAATCGTAATCTCACCCGCTCTACCAATAAAAATAGACTTGGAGTACCACATGGCTGTGCACCAAAACCAATGAATAACTTCTCCCAAACAATCTAAAAATGTATATAACAAAAATTTGGAAATTAAATTTTTATTAATGGATAAAAATTATTTACTTCTTAATAAAAATATTTTGAAAGGAAATGAAAATGGTGAATTGTAGTTGAAGTTTAAGTAAATAATAAGATACTCTATATTTAATTTTTTAATAAAATTTTATATTTTTATCCTCTAAGGTGCTCTGAGCAAAGTGCAGAGAGGATTGTGATCCCACACGCGGGGCACCTTCGAGCCACCCTTGAAAAATATTGTGGAACAGGAGCATCTCCTTTATTTTCTTTTTCTTTAGAGGCTTTCTCAAAATAGGCCAACCTACTAAGTTATTTCTTAAACTTAGTTTGACTGAAATTCTCATAATAAACTGAAATATATTTATAAAACACGCTTTAAGTATATTTCTGATCCAGTTGCATAAAATGAATAAAATTATAAAAGTGTGATTACAGATCACGCTTTTAATTAAAAAAACGCTATTCCTTTTAATGTTTTCATCTTTAAGTGAAAGTGCAATTCGGAAACACACTTTTAACAGAAAGCGTGATTTGTAATCACACTTTTAAAGAAAATTTGCTTTCAAAAGAAAGCCTGGTTCGTAACCACGCTTTTCAAAGCCCCTGAAATTAGTTTGTCCAGCATCTAAAATTAGTAAAAAATTGCTTATTATTATTATTATTATTATTATTGATTTCTCTTCAATCCACATTCTATAATTCACTCAGTCATCTTTTAGATCTCTATATATAAACTATTCATATAAAATATCGTATTGATAAACAATCTTAACTACCAAATTTTATTATTTTAAATATTTAAAATAAATTATCAAATTTTGAAATTATGTTCTCATCCATTATTTTTTTTTAAATGATAAAATTATATATACGATTATCAAATCAATTTGATATTTACATAAATAATTAATACATAATTTTTAAAAAAAATAAACAGCATGAATTGTCTAAAGAGTAGTGATTAAGAACTCTAAAACTAGAGTTCGGATTTAAGCTGTAATGATGCAGCATAAAAAAATAAAAAGAAAACCACAAACAAGCAAGCATAAACATCATCAAAGATTATTAGACTAAGATTTTACCATTAATCAATGATAACCGCTTATGACTTTAAAAATGTAAAAGTAAAAAAGAATATGAAAAAATATAAATTAAATATTTGCTTAATTTACCTTATTATTTTGTTTTTTTAAATTTTTATTTAAATTTATAATTCAAATATAATTTAAAAAAGATCGATGATGGACAAAAATAAAAACAACAAATGAAAAATTAAAAATTAAAAAAGACAAAGAAAATAATGGGCTCAAGACACGCACCCTCTCTGGAGAACATTTTGCGGTGTTTCAGGGAGATTTTGTCGGGGCTTTTCTCAAACTAAGTTCCTATACTAATTTATTTCCCAAACTAAGCCTACTTTCATGGAATTTTTGAAACTAAATATTTGTTATTCCCTTAAATATTTCTTGCCAATAAATATTTAAATAAAACTTCACGCAGCATATACAAAGTATCTAATTTGCTAATTACTACTACGAACAGGAAAAGAAAATAAAGGTATGACTATAACACTTATAACACTTCAGAACGACGTAACTAGTTCAAATATAAGTATCCCATAAAAATAATTTGGGGAAACATGCAACATAACACCATACATAAAATAAAGTGACGAATATAATACTTAACAGTTACATAAACAACTATTAGACAAAACTTTCACAAACTCATTGTCGAAAGAGTTATTTTAACACACACAATACATAGTTATGGATAACCTAATATAATTTAGTAGACAGATAGACCCCTAATCCTCGTTCAAATTGGCAATCTCAGAGTCCGAACAATCTGAGAGCTCAGGGTCAGAGAGAAGTGCAGGATCCTAGGGCTGAGAAAGGAATCCATGAAATCCGTAATCCGATCCAGTCCAATCCAATCCAATCCGATAGGTTTGGATTGGTTTTTTGAATCCGTGGTTCGGTTCCGGATTGAAGAATTAAAAATCCGTAGTCCACGGATTGGTTCCGGATTGAACCCTACGGTTTCGGATTGGAACCGATCCGGACCGTATATAAATAGTTTATATTTTTATTATACATCCTTCCCCATAATATCTTCTCTTATTTTATATGAAATCTAAACTCAAACCTAAAACCGTATAATATCTTCTTTTACTCCTTTTGTTTGTTAGTTTTTAGTTTTAATTTATAATGGTTTAAATACTTATGGTAAAACTAATTTTCTTATAGTTGTTTAAATTTTAGAACAGTATGTCGCTATTATAAAAAAACATGTTGCTATTGTGGAACTAATATAGCGCTATATTTATATTTTTATGAAATTAAAGTGTTATATATATATATATATTTTGTTATTTAATTATGTGAATCTGTGGTCCTAAACCAATCCAATCCGTATTTAAATGGATTGGTTCGGATTGGTTCCATGATTTAAACGAATTGGATTGGTTCCAATTTTTCAGGAACCGTAGATAACGGATTGGTCTTGGTTTTACCTCAATCCGGTCCAATCCGGACCATGCTCACCCCTATAGGATCCTCCTTGATAGCATTGATAACCTCACCATTTGGTGCTGTTCCGTTCTTTTTGGCATCTAACTTAAGTATAGATAGTTTCATATTGCGGGTTGACCTACGACGCATTTGAGAAATCTCACATCGAAGTCTTTTACATAGTCGATCAACATTATCTCGATATTCTTTTTGGATCTCAACTGAACGTGCTTTCAGCACATTCAGTCGATTTTCCTAACATAATCTTTCCATTTGCACACACTCTATAAATAGTGCTGGCCACTTCAGAAGTGTAGTGTCTACTAAACCATATCCTGTTTGATTATCAGATGGATCCTCTACGAAACCACATGGATCTCGATAGCACTTGGGTATGACAAAATGTCGCTTCCCAAACCTATCATGATAAGCACAAGAGGCATCTAACAAAGCAAATGGTGTTTCAACTTCAGCATCGCCATTTCCCCTTCCCATTCCTCTTCCTCGGCGTGAACTCTCACTCTTTCGAAGTTCCTACCCCCTGCGAGTCCCCTTTATGTTCCTCTTCCTTATCGTGAACTCTCACATATGCAATTCTTACCCCCTGCCATGAATGTATACTTCATTTGATTTTTTCTCAATAAATGAATGATAGTTTCCTAGGGAGAACTTAGTGGAAAGGTTGTGTGTTTATCATCACTCCTTCAGTTCTTTATATAGTTGTTTGTCAACACTATTGCCATGTGGTCGTATTAATGTGATTAATAATTCAAACTGAAATATAAGGAAAAAAAAAAAAAACATCTAAGTCACGCTGCACAAAGTCACATGCCATTAAAAGCCCACATATTTATGAGTAATAAACAATTAATGCTAAACACGCTCCACACAATCAGTACTTCAATCGTCAGTCGAAGGTGACTACTCACTTTTTCAAAGAAGACTAATCATCCGTTCGCTGTTTACTGTAGCCATGTGAACTTGGCCATTTCATTGAGTCCTTTAATTTATTACGTCTGTTAAAGTCACTGCATGACTGAGAAATATTGGACGTATCACTACAACGACTTTGACGAGACTACTCACTGTATGAAAAAAACAAGAGGTCGTACCATAGCAACTGTACCTATGTGAACTTCAGCAATTCATAATGGGATGAGGGGGTGTCAGAACAAAACAACAAAACAATTAGACCCTTTGTGTTTAAAAAGCCACCCTATGCAGCTTGAAATAGATTCATAAACCTTGAAGAGAGAATATTATAGAGTTGGAATGTATTGAAGATTAATTTGTAGTAGAGTACTTATAGATGGGTTTTTCGATGTATAGAACTTGAAAGAGTTACAAATAAAAGCTAGCCTAGTATGCATACAAGAACAGCACTGACTTAAATCAACACATAGTTAACTTGAAATTAAATTGGTTAAATTTCTTCAATTAAATTAAATTAAATATATAAGGTGAAAAGTGAAATTAAATATATTGTCAAGGCAAAATAAATTGAATTATATTTGTAAGCTGAAAAGTGAAATTAAATTTCTAAGCAGATTTGAACTTTGCTTAAAACTTTCAGATATGCACTAAGTAGTCAATAAAAGTCGAAGTGACAACTTCTATAAAGTTGATGCATAGTTGTTCAGGTCATAAAAGTTGACGCAACAACTCTTTTACAATAATTTTAAACATACAGCTACCAGGTGAACTTCCTGAAGTATCAGTACTTCATTGTTGGCATGTGAGTTTAGAGTTTACAAGAAATTAATACTTGCTTCCATCTCCATTTTGAATTTGTGCATGTTGTAACAACTGTGTATATGTGATATAAATATCGCATCATACCACAATAAAAGTTTTATAGATATATCGAGTGTACGGGGAGCAAATATTTAGGCGAGCCCGTACTTCTTTCTTCCAAGTTCCTGCCTATCCGATCGAACTGCGAGCACAACGGCGGTGAGCTACCCAGCGGTGTGTGGCCTTAAAACCCCTCCGACGACCAAGTTAGAACACACACACAGGGGATAGATAGAGAGAAGGGAGAGTGTTGAGTGTTTAGTGTATGTCTCACCAAATGTTCATCTGTCTTCGCATGGGGGGGCGTAAACTCGCTTATATACCTTCTGCGCCCTAAATCTACTCTTATTAGTCTCTCGACACGTGGTACTGCTATCCCATCTGTCAACACAAATCTTGCTGAACATCACCTAGCCAATCTGTCAGCCCACACTACTGGGAGCTCGGTAGCCCGACTACAGCATCTCAGCTGTCAACGACCGTGATGCGTAGCTAGCTGAAGCACTCCCCTCGCCAAGCTTAATGACGACCGAGCTTGGTTGCATTCCGGCATAGCCGAGCTTGGGATAAGTCATGCTCGTTAGCTGTCGGCTTTCCTGCCAAGCTAACGCATGAACCGTGGAACCCAGTGAGGCAGCAGACATCTCGGCCGAACCTTCACTAGACTGGCTTCCGTGCTAACAAGCCCAAGTAGCTCGGTTCTACAGCAACTATGCCATTACCGAGCAAATATCCTTTTTGGATGGGCCCAAGCTACCATGGCCCAAATGTGTTCGGCCCACAATTTGCCCGGCCTAATCCAAATCATAAATCTCCCTCTCAATTGCCCCTTAATTCCGTCCGCGCAAGCGTGACTGGGATTATCTATTCAAACCGGGATAACTCTTTCTTGGTGCACAGTCTGCTAAACGGCGACCGGGCTAGTTGACATACCTGTATTCAAAACTTGCCCGGTCGACGCCTCGACTTGCCACCCTAACTTTGTAGTACTGACGCCGCCGCCATTTTGACACGTGGCGCGTACTGGTTGGCCTCGAGCAGCCAACCATCACATCCCTTCAATTCAAATTTTTGGCGGTCTCAGTTGCCTATAAACGCACCAAGTCCTCATTCAATCTCCTCTTACTGCCTTTCCTCCTTTCTCGTCGATCTAGAGCTCCTGCCCTTCCATTCTTGCCATTCCAGAGTTCGTGTTCAAAGGAGAAACTCCTGCCCTTAACTGGTAAGTCCTTCAACTCCTTTTATTGCTATTTTCATTTGGTATTTCACATATTAGGGCACAAAATCTGTAAGTTTTAGGACATAACCCTCCCAAAACCCACACTTGCCCCTGTTCTCTTCGTTATTCTTCAATTGCAGTGATAAACACATGAACACACGAAGAACTGGAGCGGACCGGGCTCCAGGTCACCTTTTGATCCAAAAAATAATTAGACCGAGCAATTTACAAGTTTGCCAAAACCTTAGTAGAAACCGAGGTAGACAAAGGACTTGGCCGCTCGATCGGGCTAACAACTGGTCTGCTTGAGCGACCGAGCTCCTTGGTTTGCCTTCGCGACCGAGGTGGTCTGGCACTCTTCATGACCGAGCTAAAGTCAAGCTCGTTTTGTGCGACCGCGCTTCCACTTACACTTGCCATCCTTTTCCTGTAGAGTCCAAGGGGACCACTGACCAATTACCGAGGCTCTCAAAGATCGAGCAGCCATTAAACACCAATCTGTGCCAAACCACCTCAGCTGAGCTACACCAGCTGGCTACACATGGGGCGCTTCCGCTTTCTTGTTGATACTCTGGCTGCCTTGGCTGCGTTTCGGGAAGAGTACGGTATCGCGGCTGACGTCCACCTAGAGCTCGGCAAAATTGAGACAACCCCTTGGGGTAGATTAGACCAGTGCCCCTTCACCGTGCTATCCATCATTGAAGGAGGCCTCCGCTTCCCGGTCAATCGACTGATAACCGAATTCTTGCGCCGCACCGGGCTAGCACCCACTCAAGCCTCAACTAACACTTACCGAATAATCAACGGGGTCCACCAGTTGAACCACCAGCTAGGAACCAACTTAGGTTTAGCCGAGATACTTCGTCAATACACCCTTGGGCACATGGGCGACGGCTTCGCCTATTACTTAAAAATTCGACTGGGCAAAGAAAAAATAGTGACCGGCACCCCAGACAAGGACTTACACGACGACGACTTTTTCTGGGTGTCTGGCAACTATGAAACGGCCGACGTACCGAGCTGGTTTATTAGCAAGAACTTCAGCGAGACATGTAAGCCGTGCTAACTGCTCGGTCAATTTATCTTTCTTCACTATTCTGTACTTGACACTTTTCTTCTTTCCTTTGCAGCGATCCAAGCCTTGCAAGCCAACTACTACTACCCCAACGAAGCAGTCATCAGGACCGTGCTCCGTTACCGCAATCGGGATTATAACGAGCTCCTTGGCTACACTCCAACATACCGGTATTCAGCTCCACGCCGGAGTAAAGTCACTGACTTTCTCTGCGCTCCATCTCCGCCACCAGATCCCACGCTGCTAGACCCCTTCATTCGTTTAACCGAAGCAGAAAAAATGGCCAAAAGAAGCCGAATCAAGAACCTGATCACCGCCACCTCAACCGAGATCCCAAGCATCTTAACCCGCTCTCCTACTGCTGGTCAATCCAGCGGGATCGTGGTTGCATTAGCTTCTCCCGTTGCCGGGCAAGCCAGCAGAGACACTCGCCGAGCTGGCAAAAGGCCTCGTGCAGACCCTTTTGCCGAGCTAGTAACCGAGCTCAACACCGAGCAGCCTGCTGTCACCGTCGACCCAACACTGGCATGGAGGCCCCAGCTTAAACACCGGGGCAAGGAGATCCCGACAACAGCTTCCATCAAAGGCGACAAAGAGTATCTTCTTGCCTTTGACCTCACCAAGGCCCTTCTCCTACTGAGTGACGTGGTTGGTAGCGACCATGTTCCAAACACCCGGTTGGTGAAGTCGTCGGTCAAATCCATGACTAGGGTAAGAATCTCAAACTTGTGCTCAAAATTTCACCAAGTGTTTGTTCGGTTTTCTTTCTGATCAATCTCTCTTCTTGCAGGCCATCCAGAAGCAGCACTTGGTTATGGAGCGCATTCACCGGCTTTGGCAGAAGGCAACTGGCTCTGCCAGCCAAGTTCAAAGCCTCCAAGCCGAGCTCGGGAGAGCCCAGTCTTCATTGCAAATGGCGAACTCCGACAACTCTCGGTTGCTCGGCCAACTTGGCTCTGGCGAGAAGGAGAGAGACGCGCTCCGGGCCGAGTTAGATGAGATGAAACTATCACGGGAAGAGGATCTGAAGGGTGCAAACAACGCCGGTTTCCTTGAGGCCGAGGAGAGTTACACAAAGCAGGTCCGCGCTACCCAAGACATTTTCTTCAAGGCTGGGTGGAAGTCTGCTTGTGAACATCTCGGCTAGGGACCAGGGACCAACGTGTTCGCCACTCCTCTAGCTACCTCCCTACCGAGCTATCTCGTGCCCTACGCTAACGACGTCTTCGCCGTGTTGCAGGCTAAGGCCGAGGAAGAAGGCGATGAGGAAACCGAGGAAAATGCGGAGGGGGAAAATCACACAGTTCAGCCTGGCCAAACGGAGACCGGTGTCCAAGACCAAACACCAACGGTCAACCTAGAGGCAGCCGAGGATGAATTCACTGACCTTTCCCCTCTAGCTTAGTTTTCTTTGTCTTTTTTCTTCCTTTTTGGTTTACACATGTAATCGGGCTATCCGCCCCTCCTCTTGTAATAACTTTTTACATCAATGAAAAAGCTCTGTTTTCTTCAAGTGTTTGCACGTTCTTCATGCTAGATAACGTCAGCTATCAAAATACCTCGGCAAGACTAACCACTTTATCTAACTTATCTAACCGGAAAAGACATCGCGGTTTTCAGCATAAAGTTAAGTAAATCATCAAGTGTGTTAACCGGAGTAAAACATCCCGGTTAAAATCACATTTTTGAACAAATCATCAATGAAATTAACCGGAGTAAAACATCTCGGTTTTGAATTGCAAATTTGAGAAAAACATCAACTCATTCAACTGGAGTTAACATCTCGGTTGAGAGTCTCAGAGTTGAGCAAAACATCAACTCATTCAACCAGAGTAAACATCTCGGTTGAGAATCTGAAAGTTAAGCAAAACATCAACTCATTCAACCGGAGTTAACATCTCGGTTGAGAATCTAAAAGTTGAGCAAAACATCAACTCATTCAATCGGAGTAAACATCTCGGTTGAGAATCTCAGTTTGATCAGATCATCAACACAATGAACCGGAGTAAATCATCTCGGTTTTAATCTCAAAATCAACAGGAGTAAAACATCTCGGTTGAGAATCTCAAAATTGAAAAGCAACAATCAGAATGCCAAGGCAAAGATGAGACACTTCTATATATTGACAAAAAGAATATTACATTCTGAAGTGTAAGCCAAAAAATTCCTTTGCACAAAAAGAAAACAAAAGCTAAAAATAGTACAGTTTGAGGTTGGCCGCATTCCATGGCCGGGGTATTCCTCTGCCTTCCAAGTCCTCCAAGTGGTATGCCCCCTTGCTCGCCAAATCGATTATCTTGTAGGGTCCTTCCTAGTTTTCCCCTAGTTTGCCTTCACCTGGCACTAGGGTATTGCCCATGACCTTCCTCAAGACCCAGTTACCTACTTTGAACGGTCTGGGGTGAACCGTTTTGTTGTATTTCCTTGAGAGCTCTTGTTGGTAGGCGGCCACATGGATGAGAGCCTTTTCCTGGCATTCTTTCACGAGGTCAAATTCCAGGGCAATGGCTTCGGCGTTCAGCTCGGGATCAAAACTTTCACTTTTGAGGGTGGGCATTCCAACTTCCAAAGGTATGACCGCCTCCATGCCATATGCCAAAGCAAAAGGTGTTTCCCCGGTAGATCGCCGCGGGGTTGTTCGGTATGCCCAAAGGACGTTGGAGAGTTCCTCGGCCCGTTTTCCCTTGGCTTTCTCAAGTCTCTTCTTCAACCCATCAAGGATGGTCTTGTTTGATGCTTCGGCTTGACCATTAGACTGTGGGTAAGCCAGGGTAGAGTTGTAGAATTTAATCTTCAAGTCTTCACAAAATCCTCTGAATAGGCGACCATCAAATTGTGTGCCATTATCAGAGATCAGAATTTTTAGGACGCCAAACCACGTCACCACATTCTGCCAGACAAACCGTTTGACGTCTTTCTCCTTGATTGTTGCCAAAGGCTCTGCTTAAACCCATTTGGTGAAGTAGTCTGTGGCTGCGATGAAGAACTTTCGGTTGCCTTGTGCAGTTGCGAGTGGCCCCACTATATCGAGACGCCACATTGCAAAGGGCCGAGGGCTGGTGAAGGGAAGAAGTTCTCTGGCCGGTTGATGAATTTGGTGGGCAAACTTCTAGCACTTCTCATACTTGCGAACATACTTCTGTGCATCGGCTTGCATGCATGGCCACCAGTAGCCTTGCGAAATAGCTCGGTAGGCCAAAGATCTGCCCCCTATGTGACTACCACAGATGCCTTCGTGAATTTCGTACAAGAAGGCGTCCACGCTGCTCGGGTGCACACACTTTGGATACGGATCGGTAAAAGACTTCTTGTATAAAGCGCCTGATGGTGAGAGCCAAAACCGCTCTGACTTCACCCGGACTTTATATGTTTCCTTCTTCTCGGCTGGAAGGGTTCGGTCTCTGAGAAAGAGGATAATAGGGTCCATCCATGAAGGACCTAGCTCGGCACAGAGAACTTCTGTATGCCCGGTTTCCTCAATGCTGGACCGCGGAAGGAATTCAATCAGGAGAGGGTTGGAAGATATGCTATTGACTATGGAAGCAAGGCCGGCCAATTCATCTGCTCGACTGTTTTCTTCTAGGCCTATCTGTTGGACCCTTATTGCCTGGAATGGCTTGATATGGTCTCTGACCAGAGCCTGGTACTTCATCATTCTGTCAACCTTTGCTTCGTAAACCCCAAAAACTTGGTTAACCACAAGCTAGGAATCATTGTAAACCATTAGCTCGGATGCGTGTATCTGAAGCGCGTTCTTGAGCTCGGCCAAAAGCGCTTCGTACTCAAACTCGTTGTTTGAGACAGGGAATCCGAGGGTGATAGAATGTTCGATAGTCAGCCCGTTTGGCGAAATCAAAACTGTACCTAGCCCGGCACCGTGACGGTTCGAGGTTGCATCAACAAAAAGCTTCCACATTTCGCCAACAAAGAGCTTCCAACAGTCTGAGGGGTCCTGAGAGGCTTGAAGGTTAATGGGATCACGGTTGTTTGGCTTCAAGTTCTGTGCTGAGTGGTTCCACTTCAACCCCCCTTGGCGATTCGGCGCCGGACTCAGCAAGTTGATCCATAATGCCTAAGTCCGTAGGCAAATCGCCGGATTACAGTATTATGCCGGCTGCAGGATCTGTGCTGAGCGGTTCCACTTCTTCCCTCCTTGGTGATGTGGTACCAGACGAAGCAGGTTGGTCGGTGGTACCCAATTCTGTCATCGCATCGCCGGGCTGTGGTATTGTACTAACCGAAGGATCTTCGGCGGGGCGCACAAGTTCCGCATCGCCGTCATCGCCTAGCTGTGTTATTGCGGTCTGGCCTACATTCACCTCCTCATCTGCCGCGACAATATCCACCGAGCATACCGGATGAGTTCCAGGTGAGAATTCAGCAACGAAGTCGGCCAATATCTGAGCTTTTATAGCAGTACGCGGCTGAAACTTGACATCAAACTGTCCCAATTCGACCAGAGAAGTCCGCCTGTTCGAACAAAGCTTTGAGGGGGAACTCGGTCGAAACGATGATTGTATGGGCATGGAAGTAGTGCGCCAATTTCCTGGAGGCCATCATCAATGCCAACGCAAGTTTTTCCAGCGGCAAGTATCTCGACTCTGCTGGTAGCAAGGTTTTGCTGACGTAGAAGATAGGGAGATGCTTGATTCTTTCCGACTGGACAAGTACCGCACTGACCGCATGCTGAGAAACGGCCAAATAAAGGTAGAGTTCTTCGCCGGGCTTCGGTGTGACCAACAGGGGCGCTAAAGACAGATACTCCTTGAGCTCGGCCAAAGCGTGATCACATTCTTCATCCCATGAGAACTTTGATTTCAGAGCTTGAAAGAAAGGGCGGCAGTGATCTGATGACCGGTTTATAAATCAGTTAAGTGTGGCGGCCAAATACTGCACGTCCTTAGCCGAGCTAGGCTGCTTTAATTCTTGTACAGCTCTGATCTGTGTGGGGTCTGCTTCGATGCCTCGGTTTGTGACTAGGAAACCTAAGAATTTTTTGGATCCTACGCCAAAGGCACACTTAGACGCATTCAGGCATAGCTTGTGTTGTTTGAGAATAGCGAACATCTCGGCCAAGTCGGACAAGTGGTCTTCTTGATGCCGGCTCTTAACCACCATATCATCTATATAAGCCTCCATTGTTCGGCCTAGCAGAGGAGCGAACATCTTGGTTACCATCCTTTGAAAAGTTGCCCCGGCGTTCTTCAAACCAAAAGGTATGACTCGGTAGCAGAAGAGTCCCCTCGGTGTGGTGAAGGAGGTGATCTCGCGGTCAGGGCCATGCATGGCAATCTGATGATAACCGCGGTAGGCATCCAAGAAACTGAGCCTGTTATGTCCAGCCGTAAATTCCACGAGCTGGTCTATTCTGGGCAATGGAAAACTGTCTTTAAGGCAAGCTCAGTTGACGGTCTTATAGTAGACACAAACTCGCCACTTTCCATTCTTCTTTGGTACAACAACTGTGTTTGAAATCCATCGAGGGTAGTGCACTTCCTGGATAGCTCGTGCCTCAAGCAAGTTCTTCACTTCCTCTGTAATTACCTCAGCGTGATGCAGCGCCGATCTCCTTGTTCACTGAATGACCGGCTTGGCTCCGGGGAAGACGTTTAGATGATGGCAAATAAAACTCGGATTGAGGCCGGGCATGTCATAAGGTGACCATACGAAGACTTCGATATTGGCCATCAAAAACTCAACCATCTCGGTCCTTTCTTGTGCGGTAAGGCTTGAGCTGAGCAAGAAGAACCTGTCCGGACTCTCTGTATCAATTCGCACTTCGACCAATTCTTCGACGGCTTTGTCCTTGGCCCTAGTGACCACATTGTCAAGGACTCCTCGGTCTTCTGGTCCCTCTATCATTTGGACGAAGCATTTGGCAGCTCGGCTCCCGTTGACTACCACGAAGCATTGCTTCGACATGACTTGATCGCCCCAAATCTCCTCAATTGCCCCCATAGTCGAGGGGAATCTCATCACCTGGTGGAAGGTTAACGCTACGGCTTGCATAGCGTGAAGCCATCCCCTTCCAAGGATCAGCTTATAAGTAGATGGCACCTGCAACACCCAAAACTCCACTTGCTTGACTACGGATCCCGCTTTGACCGGCAGGATAACTTTTCCCAAAGGCCACTCCGGTTGCGAGTTGAAACCAACCAGCGGCGAAGTTGCCGGAGCCAAGTCTGTATCTCGGAGTTTGAACTGCTTGAATGCGTCGTAATACATGATCTTGACCGAGCTTCCCTGGTCGATCAAGATACGCTTGACATCGAATTCCTTGACGCGGAGAGTGACCACCAAGGCATCATTGTGCGGTGTTTGAATGCGCTCTAAGTCCCTTGTAGAGAAACTGATCACGTCCTTCTATTCGGTCTTCCCCCTCTTGATCGCCGACTGGACCGACAAAACTTCCTTCATGTGTTCCGCTTTCTTAATCATACCTCGGAGTTCACATACACGTGCCGGTTCCACAATGCCGTGGATCACATTAACAATGCCCTGAGGGGGTGCGTCCAAGTCATCCGATCCACGCGGGTCAACCGGAGCAGGATGCGCGGCTTTAACACCCCCATCAATGTAAAGGTCCAGATGTCCGGCTGCGACTAGCTCCTCCAAGTGTTGCCTCAAAGGCAAACAGTCCTCTGTTTGGTGGCCTCGCTCTCGGTGAAATGTGCAACGGTACCGCAGGTTGAAACCCTTCTGTCCGTCGCCCAACTTAGCAGGAAACCAAACATAATCCTCGTCACGGATTTCACTAAGTATGCGATAAATTGGAATCTTAAAAACCATGGTAATGCCTGTCCTGGCCTTCAACCTTCTGTTTGCATCAGCGGCGTCATCCCGGGGGTAGTCATCTCGGTCATTTCGACGACTCCTACCCCAGTTTTTGCGATTTGAGCCGCGATCTGATTCCACTACGTGATCATTTGAACGGTTTGCCTCATGTCCGACCGCGTGTACCTTGCCAGCCGACCTCTTGTCTGCTGCTATCGGTGTTACCTTTGCAGTAGATGCTGCCGCATCATCTTCTATCGGTGTTACCTTGCCGGCCCGTGGATGTTGGCTGGTGCATCGTAAGCGAGTCCCACAGTCTATGTCCGACCGGGAGACCACGCTTGTACTGCGTGATTGCAAGGTTGACCAGGCAATCCAAGATCTCGTTGAAGGTTTCCTAGTATCTGTAGTTGTATGCCTTGAGCGTGTCGTTCGGCTCCATCTTGACACTGAGAAGGTGGTCAACTTCCTTTAGTGTTTTCTTGTTGGTTTTGAAGCGCGACACAAAGGCTTCCACCAACTGATGCCACCTTTCTATGCTCCCCTCCAGCAGCCTCTCAAACCATTTCAAGTCCAACTCCCCCAAGGTTGACGGGAAGATAAGGCACATAAAGGCGTCATTTCATCTATGTCTGGCCATGACCTGTCGGAAGTGGCTTACATGCATATAGGGATCGGTTTTTCCGTCGTAAAACGTGAACTTTGGCTGGTGGAAGCCCGTCCGAAGCGGTGTTGTTTCTATTTCCAGGGAGAAAGGAGTGGCGCTCAGCCTTGCCAAGTCTGTGTCTAAAAGGAGAGGCACAGCTAGGCGGGGTGGAGGCATTCCGACCTTTTCACTGGCGTGTCCCCCATAGGATAGCCACTGGAACGCCGGCACTCTCTGAGCTTCCCGTCGGCGAACCCTTTCCTTCAAGACTGCCCGTAAGTCCTTTGAGCAAGCGGAATAGGAATACCTCGACGTCGTCGCCGGACGTGAGGGTTTATAGGTGCTGTCTTGCGCGTTGGACCTCTGTACGTGCGCATTCGAATCTCCAACCTTATAACTTCTGATGATAGAAATGGATGGAGTGTGCCGCTGGCTCTGACTGCCTGAACGGCGGGGTTGGATGCGCTCAGTGTGGTCTCCCACTCCAGTTACACCCTTCCCTTTGACATGGCTCTTAAGATCCTCCATCTCCGCCGCCATTCTCCAAATGACGGCGTCTTGGTCCCTCAACTTGTGCTCCAGACGTCTGGCGTGCGATTCTCTCCACCACCGGTGACCGTCTGGACTCCGTGAATGACCAAAGCTTCTTCCGCGCTTATCCCGCGTGTCTCTTGAATGTCCTCCTGGAGAAGTCTCTAGGTCCGCCATAGGAGGGATGGCGGGATGTCCTTCTCTCCATCTGCCTGACTCCAGGGTAACTCCGTTGACGACAGACAACGGAATCTCGTCGTTGTTCGCCATGGACGGCGATTAGATGAGCTTGGAAGACAAGGTTTTGTCTATCAACTTCCCACAGACAGCGCCAATGGGTCGCCATTGGGTTGCAGATGCAGATGAATTTTAATACCTATTAAATCCAAATTTGCGTTACTCACATGTTGCTATCAATACCATGAAAGCTGAGTGGGAATTTCGCATAACTTGAGCAAGTGTTCTCGTTGAGCTATGTCATGAAGTTAATATTAAATTTCCTCACTGGTTAGCCATGCTTATGCCAATTGACACTCCACAGTTGTTGCAAAGGGCATTGCATCGTATCCGCGATGAAGTTAATAGCATGACCCAACGTTTGCAAAGGCCCGAACTAATGAAGACCGCAAATGAGCGTGTTGAAGATAGGTTAATAGATGATGTGTACCAGTACTTCACCTGGAGCACAGATGCTATATAATAATCTAATATTGAGATGTCAGATGATGATGATAATGAATGAAATTGTTTGGATGAATGACCAAACCATTTATCTTGTAATGGATTTGTAATGCTTATCCATGACTTATCAATGAAGGGAAAAATTTCAATAGTTTTTGAATAGTTCTTGTAATTTTACAAATAACAATTACCTTTGCTTTCTCTCCGTTATTGTTATTTTGAAGAACGCTAATTGAACTAGGCTTTCATGGTTTTATGCATTATTGAAATGGAATATAATGATGATACTGAATGAATTTGGTTGCATGTATGACCAAACGTTTTCATTCGTTGTAATGGCTTTGCCATGCTTATATAGTCACTATCAATTCTATGTTGCTAGCTTCTGCCATTTCGGTGGCTAGCTGAAGCATGAAATGTCGACATCTCTGCATCAACATTCTATTATTCTCCTTCTTAATTCTGCTAACTGCTTTTTCATAGTCACTCACATTTCGTCTAGCCATGGTCAATGAACAACGATGAGGTACTGGTGCCCCAAAGTTACTTAGATCATTAAACAATCCTTTTTGCTCTATTACTTTGAACACCTATTCTGCTCGGATACCAGCATAATAATCCTTCGGCCTCGCGTACTTTTCGCTCTTATAGTCATAAGTAAATGGAGGTAGTAGCCACATTTTTGGATTTCTTTGACGGCGTGAATTCCTTGCACCTCTTGAAGACATTGTTTCTTCTTTAAAAAAAAAAAAAATCCTTAGGCCTAAAAGAATAATAATTGTAGATATATTACTATTGTTATGACTTGAACAAACATCATACTTGGGGTAGCGCTATTTATAGACATGCAAAAGAGATGACATGGTGACGATAATTGAGATGTTAGGGCACTATGGAAGGAGCGATACCCGTGATATTATTTTATCTTATTCATTTCATGCAATCCTGAGTAATATGTTGTTCGTGACTTTATGTACCCATGATGCGGTCACTTTGGCAAACTTAATCGCCATTCAATTCATTATAGTTGTTTTTCTGACACCCCTTATCCCACTATGACAAGCTCAAGTAACATGGCTTGTTTTGGTGTTGCAGTGAGTAGTCGCATCGGACATGCACTTGCAAACCAAAATTACAATTTCATAAAGTTAGAAACAAAAGCAGAAAATGAACGGACATGGTTGTCAGATAAAATGATAATTGTGGGCCGTCTTTTTCACAATACAATCCCTTCATATTTGAGCAGTGAGTTGTCAAATTAATCAGTAATGCATTGAGTTGTCACATCGCCACAGTAAACTGTTTTCTGATACTTGCTTTTTTAATACACTAAGTAGTCACTTCGAACTGACGATTTCAGTACAAATTGGTGTTTGCAAAAAAATTATAAATTAAATCATAAAATGAAACAGAGGCTTTAATTTTCTTTGTTTTAAAGCAATATTGTTCATAAACAACTATGAAACAGAGTGCATTTTGACCTATAAAACTATCGTTGATTTTTTTTACCAAAACAATGTTCAAAACAAAACAAAATAGTTGCCTTTATGACGCCTGTCATCCCACTACAAAACAAAATAATAAAATGGCCACCTGATATGTAAAGAAGATTGGCACTGTTGCCTATATTTTATCTTATTTTCACTTTACGAAACTTCACAGTCATCCCATTTTCTCTTCTTTGCATTTTCTTCTTCTTTTTTATTCGGTAAATTACACTTACCTCTCTTGAGATTTTGGACAAATAGAGAAATCTCTCCTGTAATTTTAATAATTACAGAAGTCTCCCCTACTTTGAATTCAATATCAAGATTCTCTCATTTTTGTAATCTTGTCCACCCAACTCACCGAAGCTGCTAATGCCAGCAAAAAGAAATACTGAAATGCCCATAATACCCTCAAGTGTCTTGAAATGCCCATGAGCTAAGTTATATGAGATAAAACCGAAATTATTTTCTCAGTCGCAGACAGCACTGTGAAATACACCCATAGTCAAGTACCTAGATATAGAACATGTACCTCAGTCAAAAACTTCTGTTACTTGGGGTTCTTCGAATACTAAGGGGAGTAAAGTTGAAATACAATCTCAAACCGGACATGAGAATGAGTCACCCACTAATATCTGGAGTTGTAATAAAAATAGTGAGTCCAATGGTGGCAACGAGTGGGCTGTTGACAAAAACCAGATTTTCCTCTATAGTTTTTGGTTATGGCCTTTCACTGATTATAGAGTTGATCAAGGAATCTGAAAAATTTGCGATTCAAACTAATCCAGTACAATCCAATAGCTTTGGATTGATTTTTTTGAATCCATGATTTGGTTCTAAATTGAAAAATTGAGAATTCGTTTTCCTTAGATCAGTTCCGGATTGGAGTTCACGGTTCCGGATTGGAACCGATCCACACTGTACGTAACTTAAACCATATACATAATCCTACCCTGTTATAATTATTGTTGTCACTGACAAATTATTTATTTGATAAGAGTTTTATGCTTGCTACATATTGAACAACATATTTATTTACTAGATATTATGTTTGTTGAAGTTAATAGTGGAATAATATGCATGCTTATGTTTCGAAAAAGAATAATGCTATAGGCTCCAATCCATCAAATTATTTGGGGTCCTTAACATAATTCTTTGAAAAATTATGAGCAGATTGATATTGGAATGAAAATGTTATAGTATGATTTTTCTGTATGAACAAATTATGTGAAACTGTAATTCCAAATTGAGCCGAACCGTGCTTAAATGGATTGGTTTCGAATTGATTTCATGATTTAAATAAATTGATTTGGTTCTAATTTTTATGAAACTGTAGACAATAATTCTGATTTTATCTCAAACTGAATCAATTCAGACCATGCTCACCCTAACTGATCAAACTAGAAAGGGCTTTCCATTCTACAAACCAAAAAAGGTCCCATCTTCTGCTTCTTGTTCTGTCTTTGGGTTTGGAATGTTTCAAAACCCGACCTAACCACCATGCCATTTCATCCCCTCAAGCTTAACTAGAAATGAATAAAGTTTTCGTTTTAATTTAGAGTAGTGTTGTTTTTTGTTTTTGTTATACTTGTATGATCTAATATTAGATTTTTGTTTTTGTTTTTTTTTGGACTTGTAGGATCCAGTGCTAGATGATAAATGCTATGGTGCCGTTTGGTAACACTTACGTTTTCAGTTTTCTGTTTATATTTACAAAAATTTAAAAAACTCAAATAAAAACTTGTTTGGTAAAAATCAGTGGTTTCAGTTTATAAATTTAGCCAAAAAATGAAAATACAAAAAATGTGTTTCCGTTTTGAGTTTTGGGTTTTTTTTTTTTTACCACCCAACATTAGCCACCACCCGCCACCATTTTCCACCACCGTCTTCCGCCACCACCACCCACCACCACTACCCACCTCGCACTACCACCACCGCCACCACCACCCACTCGCCGCACTTGCCGCACCACCGCCACCACTGCCATGCCACTATCATCCACCACCGCACTTGCCCCACCACTCACCACCACCGCTACCACACTTATCCACCTAGCCACCACCACCACCACCACCACCACCACTCCACCACCACCATACTGCCACCACCGCCACCACCACCCACCATGCACCCACCCACCCATCACCCCCACCACCCACCACCACCACCCACCCACCTACCACCACCCGCCACCTACCCACCACCATCCGTTATCCGCCACCCACTTGCCACCACCACCTGCCACCACTCGCTACCACCCACCACCCGCCACCGTCACCCATCCACCCACCACCACCCGCTACCCACCACTCACCATCACCACTTTCCACCACCGTCTTCCGCCGCCACTTGCCACCATTTGTCATTTCTCATTCTTTTTTATATTTTTAAATTTTTTTAAACATTTTGTCAATTACCAAACGCGTTTGTAGTTTATGTTTTTCTAAAAATAAACAAAAAATAAACAAAAATCAGTTTATAAAATTTTTATAAATATAAACTGAAAACGTAAACGTTACCAAACAGAATAGTATTCGTACAAAGGGAGTATTAGATTTTTATTTTCTTATTTTTTTTATAGTACTGGTAGGATCTAGTATTAGATAATGCATGCTGTGTATTCATACAAAGGATCAAGTATTAGATTTTTGTTTTTTTAGAGGACTTGTAGGATCCAGAATTAGATGAGGAATGTTATTTATTCATATAAAATTACTTGAAATTTTCCACACCAATGGGACTCACACATATGGTGTGTAAGATTTTAAGTAATTTTGAGGTCTATTCATCTTTCAAATAAGTTACATCCTCCTGTGAAAAGTTCAAGTCAAAAAAATTTGATGCTTAAAATATTTTATTTTATATTTTTTATTGTGAAAATAACTGGTTAGACATATTTTGGACATTTTGCCTATAAATATTCTGTCTCATTTGTCTCAAAATATCAGATTTCTATTTCTCATACACGCACGATGCTCTCTCTTCTTTTTTTTTTTTCCTTTTTTTTTTTTCAATTTTGATACCTTGTGTAAACATTAACTTAAAATCAACTTTCATGTGATAGAATGCATGGAAAATTATTTAATATTTCAGATAATAAAATTTTACTTCGATTTTGGCATAAATTTGAAACAGTAAAATTTTATTTTGGTTCAAACAAATTAAAAACTAAGGATCTTAGATTTGAAATCAATGACCTCATATCTATGCTCAATCTCTCTTTATAGGGAAAGGCTATGATACATACCTCTCAAATGATATGTATCATATGCACCTTATAACTAAAAAAGAAAATAGTATAATTTTATATTTTTTGAGTTATAACTAAAAAAAAAAAAAAAGGTCATAATCAAATACTACATGAGACATAACCAAATATTTCAAAATAATGTTATAATGATGTGTATTATAGAATTCTCCCTCTTTATATATGGAATATTTCGTCAAAAGTGTCTCATTGGTCCCCTTTAAAGTGAAAAGAATAGTCCAAATTTTTTTAATTTGTAGGTTTCCTTAAGAAGAGACGCCTCTTTCATCAACGACAAATAAATTTGTTTTCATTTTTATAAGCAATTTTTACTTTTAGTAACTACTTTTATATTTCAAACTTTAAAATAATATAATTTCTAATATATATTGGTTTTTAATAAAATTAGTAGTTTTAAAATCCTCTCGCTAAGATCTATTAAACAATATTCATGTTAGTTATGAAATTCTTTATATGTTGAAACTAATATCAACAATAAAATTTTACTCTTGTTCCCAGAAATTTTTTTATTGTAAATCACAGTAAAACTAGTTCACAATAAAATTTTATGTCCATTATGAGGTTTTTTTTTTTTTTTTTAAAAAAGAAAAGAATTTCATAGCCAATCTAAATCTTATTTGATAGATTTTGATGAGAGGATTCTACAAAAGACTAATTTTACTAAAAACCAACTTCTAGATAAAAAGTTATATCATTTTAAGTTTAAAATATTAAATTTATCGCAAAAGATATTTTGATAATAATATTGTGTATTGAATTTTTCACGTGCATTAAGGTTTTATTATGAGGGAATTTTGATATATATATATATGATCTTGTTAGGATCTTGTTTAACATGTGTCCTTAGGGCTCATGTTAAGAAAACAATAATTAACTTTACCTACTTCCACTAGTATGGGGAATGTTGAAAAAAAGAATATATAAATTTAATGTTTTTCAAAAGAGTGGTACTATTGACACCCCATGAATTATTTTGGATCCCCCATTTTTTTGGGCTCCCACTTATAAATTTTGAGGGTTTCAAAATTTCTTCCCCTCCACATAATATTAAAATTATCCTTGTGAAAACATTTTATTTATTGAATGTACACCCCTCACATCCCAAAAAAACCCATCTTCCAAAAAATCTTAACAAAACCCAACAAGAAGAAGAAAAGTGAATGTGATTACTGTCTTTGTTGATTCATCTACTATTGTTACAGTTGATATTCTCTCTCTCTCTCTCTCTCTCTATATATATATATATATGTGCATAATTTCTTAGTTTTCTCATAATAATTTCTTCTCTTGTAGGAAAAAAATTATATTAATTAGTTTGGTTGGTTTTGTTGGTAGATATTATAAAAATTGAGAGTTCCGCAGAGAACTACGTAGCAATATTATCAAAGCTACGCGATGAAGGAATAACTTTTAAAGCTGATAATAGATTTGGATGATTTCCGATAACTTCTACAAGTGTTAAAAATTTTGACCATTTAATGTGTTAAGAAATTTTTAAGTTTGGACATGCATTCCCGAACATTACTTATTTGTTCGGGAATGCCTTCTCGAACAAATAAGTAATATTCAGGCCTATATTCCCGAACTTGAAAAAATGAAAATTTCTGCAAGCGTTAACAATTTTGACCGTTCAATGTGTTAAAAAATTTTCATGTTCGGACCTACATTCTCGAACAAATAATAAAGGTTCGGTTACTGGTTTCCAAACAAATAAATAATGTTCGGGCCTATGTTCTCGAATTTCGGTCATATGTTCGAGAGTTCAGTCTCGAAAAAATGACGAACATATTTTACTATTTTTGTTATTTTTTTCGAGAAACTTACCCTTATAAGGTCAATCTCCTCTAAATTAAGAACAACATCAAAGCTACGAACCTCTTCTAAGATTTTATTGTTATACTCCTCTCATCTTATGGAGTTGTGATTACTAGAAAAACTTTCATTTATTATCATTGTCGAAGAAGTGTAGGTAGTCAAATGATTACTACTATTACCGCTGAGGGTGGGTAGGTTTTGAAAGTAGGATTTAGAAAAGATGGATGGGTGGTGATGGAGGTGAGTGCTCTCATAAACCTTAATTTATGATATAGTAGGTGTATAAATTTAATTGTGAGATAGAGTGTTCCAAAATTAATGATGTCCTTTTTAATAATTTTATTTGAGATTATTATTGTAATAAAAAAAATGTTAAAAATTAAGGAGTCCAAAATAATTTATGAGATGACAATAGCAGCACTCTTTTTAAAAAGTTAATAATTTGGATATTGTGGGCAAAAATACCCCATTCTTGGGATATAAAATTGATGGTAAGCTTTTAACTATTACGATGTAATGTTAAAAAAAAATTAATTAAATAAAAGTTTAAAAAAAAAATCAAAATTGTCAGGTGAAAGCCCAATAAGCTTTTATGATTATTCAATTATTTACCATTTATGGTCTCTTTTATTTTTAATTTTATGTATTGTATCTTTCATTATTTTTATACCAAGTTAATCCAAATTAGAAAGATTTGAAAATTATTTTTGTTTGGTTGAATTTTTAAAATTTATTTTGAAATTTTAAAAATTAATTTAATAAAAATAAATACAAAGAAAAAAATGTTTTCAGACTTTTATAAATTATTTATATACCAAAAAAAAAATGAAAAAGAAAAACAATAAGGGTGTTTTGGTCTTATTATAAAAAATAACTATTTAATTTAGACCGCATTTAAGTTTTCACAACTTCTTAAAAAAAGGTAATTATTCAGTATTTCCGGAGTATGGACATGTGGTGCTCCATAAGGTTTTAATTGATAGAGAGGGGTAGGAGCTCACGATTTATGTTGAGAATGAAGAACAACATGAGGCTAAGTAATTGGTGATTAGTTTGGAGTATGGCCACGTGATCTTTCGAGATTATTGAATAATTTTCCTCTATACAAGTGGAGGTAATTATACTAATTTAATAATTCCTTGTTAACGAAAGCATATATATATATATATTTATTTATTTCGTTTTAAGTACTCTATTTGTTTTAATGTAAACTTAAAAGATAATTTCTACATGATTGTGTACATGAATTTTTCTTTGTTCATTGTTTTGAAGAATAAAATTTTAGTCTATATAGAAAATAAAATTTAAAATTGAAGGACAATAATTTTAAATTTGAGTGTTAAAAATCTCAAATTAGTGATACAAATGTGTTTCAAATAATAAAATCTTGTTGACTTTTTAAATATAAATCTGTCACTAAAATAGTGTGATGATAGGGAGAGTTTACGAAGGTTGTGGCCGCCTTAAATTGTTGGAAGAGATAGTCATTAGAGAAGGGTGTGAAGAGTTTTAAGAAAATGATTATCATAAATTCTTCCCTAAAAATTGTTGTTGGATAGTCAGTTACCGACAACTATTGGTGGTCACCATAAAATTATCGTCACCAAAAATTACAATTAATAGATGGTCGATACCGATAAATGATGGTCAATAGTGACTGATACTAATTATAACACTAATTGTAATAATGTGAGGTGGTGAAAGAAGAGGCTAATAAAAATTTAATTAATAATACTTTTATCATATTTTAAATTGTAATTGATGAAAAAAAATAATTTATCTTTTATATATAATAAAACTTGAAATTGAGAGAATTCTCACTATATAAAAACCTTAGACAAAATGGTATGCCAAATTTTTTGGACATGAATGATATAAAGCATGATGAATCAGACAGCCCACCAACCACAAAGGTCAATCAGCGGCACTGTTAATTGCCTTGTCTTCTTGTGGGGTTGCTTTTTGATCACTCACATCTTCTTTTCCATTATTCTCATACAGACACTCAAGTTTGATTGTTTTGGGTTTTGTTGATGTTGTTTTCGGAGGCCTGAGTTGAGCATTCGTTTGGAAGAATTAATTTAGCTTTTTTTTTATTATTAATTTAATCTAGTTAAATTAGTTCTGTTTAAAAGAAATTTTTTTTTTATTTTATTTGGATGTGATTATTATGAGAGAAAAAATAAAATAATGATACTTTAAATGTGATATTTTATTTTATTAACTTGTTTAACCTATTTTGTCTTTTGTATTTATTTAAGTAAAAAAATTATTGCTAAACGACAATTAAATTTACAAGTCCTTCCAGCTTTCGTTTGGCAGCCTATCAAAAAAATTTAAAAACTAGAAGGTTATTAAAAAAAAGGGAATTGACCGGTAAATCCTATTTTGTGAACTTGTAATCTGTATGGTCTTAAATGTTTTTTTAGTGACGAAATAGTCTCTTAAATTGGTTGTTAACTTGTTTGCCACTCGTATTGCCATTGGTTGTGTGGGCAGAGTGAATAGGTGTGTGGGTTCCAAGTTGATCTGAAAAAGCGCACTAGTACCATTCTGGAGTTTTGTAGTTTTGTGGGATGCGCATAGTGGGATGTTGTGAGTTGCGCGTGACGTGAACACGAACAAGCAGTCGTAGTGAACCGTTCTGGATTTTCAGCCCGTTTACAAACCGACCCTATCTACAAAATAGGGATAATCCCCAAATGGAAAGTAATCGAATTGGTGATTTTCAACAGAAACCCTTCCTTGTTTCGTGATTGCCATTGCTATAGATTTTGAAATTCAAATACGTTTTGACGAATCCCACCAACGTGATTTCCAGGATTGTATACGAATTGATTTGTAGGTCAAATTTGTGTAGGTGGTTGTCACGACCCAAACCCGCCCTTATGGGTTTAGCATCAGAATGTCAAGAATCCGAGATTACCGCCCGCTAATGAATACAAGAGAAGTCTGAGGACATGGCGGAAGCCAAAAGCGATAAATAAACAATGTCCAATGAGTCATGACGATCAGTATGCAAAAAGATTTTTCATACATATATATATTCAGTACAGAACAATATGCACAATATTTACAATCATTGAGCGAGGACCAAATCCTATTAAGCTGCAGATACAATGCTATCGATCTATCTGATTATACAAAAGCAGAACACAAAAATGACGGGGAAGATAAAAACACCCCTAAGCCATAGCTTGATAGGCTCGGAACCTCGCAGTGAGGCACAGTGGTTGGCTTGACAAAACTGGAGTTTACCCCGACGCTTCTAGCAACAGTCCGGTGCCCGTACACCTACATATATATATGAGCAGTGAACTAAAGCCCAGTGAATAACATAATGCGCAAAGAGGTTAAGAATGAATGTCCTTACAGTAATGAAAACAGTTCGTTGATTCAGTATAACAGTAGCAGTTATTCTGTACAGTTATATGTGGTACATCCAATAGCATAACAGTACAGTAAACAGTGGGTCTTAAAAGACCGAACAGTAAATGATGGCCATCAATCAGTAAACAGTAGTGGTTCCAACAAGGGAACCGACAGAGATCTCTGTAACAATAACGAAATGATAGTTGCTAAGGATGCCTGTCTGATTCGAATTATAGGACATACATTCATTCGATTAAATGATTAGTTGAAGCAGTTCGATTAAACGATGAAATATTCACAGTTGAACATATCTTTACATAATTGTTACTCACAGAGTTCTGGGCTACAGTAAGGCTAGAGCGCGGCCCCAGATGCTAACCCTACACAGTGACAGAACGAACACACACTAAGTTCACATTCGGGAATCAAAGACTTAGTCCCTACTTAGACTCGGTGTGGTTCTACATCTATATCCTCATTAAGATGCCTTAAACTAGGCCTAAGAATGCCTAGAATGAAATGAGGATGCTAAGATGCATTCAGAAAACATTTTCAGAATTTTCAGAAAACAAGGGTCTCGCTCGAGCGTGGCTTTCTACGCTCGAGCGGACATGCAGACAAAGGATCTCCGCTCGAGCGTGAATTCCGTCGCTCGAGCGGACTGTAAGCTACAGTGAAAATACTGGATGCTCAAAATCTACGCTCGACGGACACTCGACCCTCGCTCGAGCGTGAGACACAAGTCCTCGCTCGAGCGTGAATTCTCTCGCTCGAGCGGACTGTAAGCCCATGCAAAGTATTGGATGCACGCATTTCACGCTCGAGCATCATTTTACTCGCTCGAGTGGAAGGCATGATCACAGAGTATACGCTCGAGCGTGGACTTCCTCCTCGAGCGTGGGTCTAAAATCTGGAAATTCTAGATTTGAACCTCAAGCTCAAAACCAAGTTTTAATGCACTAAATTAGACCTTTTTGGGCTAAATCTCTGGAAAACATTTGTAGACACATAGAATAACATGTTTCAAAACTCAATTTGTAAAATCAAGGCCCACGGGTAGTTTAATTAAACTCATTTCAAACCAATTTTCAAGAACATGATCTCAAATGAACATGCATGAACTTTAAACAACTTCCAAGCTTCAAAACATGCTCTAATGAGCCAATTCTTTTCAAAACAAGATGAAATCATGGTCTACTCTCCAAATATAGACATGCAAGTGAGGAATTTATGAATAACACCTCAAAACTCATGAATGGCAACATGCATGCAACAATTAAGCTACAATCCAACATTATTAGACTAAATCTCGACTTAGATCACTAGAGGCTCATGAATCATGCAAGAACAAGCTTTGAATACACAATTAAAATGATAGGTTCCTTACCTAGGTCCTCAAATGCAAGTCTAGAAGCTCAATTGACAATCTACACTTCAATTTCTTCAAGTTCTCAAGCAATTCACAAGATGAGGCCAAAATCTCTCTTAACTCTCTCTCTCTCTCTCTCTCTCTCTCTCTCTCTATTTCGGTGGGAACTCCAGGAAATGGCTGAGGAAAATGTTTATCAAGATGTAATAAGGCTCTCAAAATGAGTTGCCTAAGTGGCCCACTAACATGGCATTATTGTAATTAAGCCTAACTCTTTAATTAGCTTTATTTAATCTAGTTTAATCATACCAAATCCCTTTTCAGATAATTACACCATAAAATCACATAAAATCTAACTAACACAGAACATCAATCAATTTCAGATTCGGCCGCCGATAAGGCCTTCAATTTACAGTTTAAACATAAAACACAAACAGATAATCAAACGGGCAACAGATAGATATACAATTAAATAGATATACTCAGTCAATTCAGTTCTAGATTTCAGTCAGTCTGTTCAGTATTTCAGTTGATTCAATTACTTAGCATAATCAATCTCAGTTTAACAGTAATCAGTAATTAATCGGTAAGTAGTGGTGAGGGTTGTTACAGTGGTGGTGGGGTTAGGGTTGTATTTTGTTGTTCAATAAACCCTAGTGTGGGCGTGGCTACATGGGTGGTCAATCTATTTCAGAGGGAACCTTGGACGTCTTCTTTCGTTCCGTCAATGTCTGCGAAAAAGTAAGTTGGAGTGAGAGATATTGTTGTTCACTACTGTATCATATGTTATGTAGATTGTTTTTTTAATAGTGTTAGTAATGGTCTGTGAAATTTTTTGCTACGTTTGATTTGTAAATTTGTGCTTTTGTTGTTTGGTTAACATCTGATTCCGACATCATGGTGGTTTTGGTAATTTGTTGTTGAATACGTTGTTGTTGTTGCCCTTATGGCCTTAAAGAATTATATTAATGTGAGACACGATGGTATGGGTGGACAATTTTGTTGCGGATGCTGTTAGGCTGGGTGGTGTTGTCTCATTTGTGTGGACCTTTTCGTGTGGGGTAGTAGTGTACGGTGAATGTGGGGTGTTTCATTTTTAGTGGGTTGGGGTTTGTGGACAGTAAAGGTATGTGGGTACGATGTCACATTTTGTAGGCCCAATATTAGATACGTCCACGGGCTACAAAGTTCAGTAATGTGGTTTATTAGGTTGGTATTGATTGTTAGTGAAATGGGGTCTGGTGCGACATGCACGAATCGTGGGCACATAGAGCAGGTTATGTTAGGTGGCGTACAAGTATGTAATTAGGTATGTTGGTTGGCTGGGCAGTTTTGCAGGACTAGATCTGTGGTGTTTGTTCTGGGGTGGGTTTTTTTTTTTTTTTTTTTTTTTTTTTTTTTTTTTTTTGTGATTTGTGTTTCATGGGACCAGTGAAATACTAACATGTTATTGTGGTTCTTAACGTGGGACACTTCGTTTCATGTGGATGCATATGTTTGGGGTTGCGTACGTGTCCTCTGTTTTTTTTTGGGAATGTTGTGGGTGCGGTTATCTGAGGTGTTTGAGTTTGGGGAGTTTCTTTTTTTTGGCAATGATATGTAGTGGGAGCCACGATGTGCAATGGGTGCGTGAGTTGTTAGTCCAAGTTGGACATCCACCCCTGGTTGGTTGTATTGTTTTGTTTGGAGTGTACTTTTCATTCCACATTTGTTACAGTAAGGGAAAATGATAAAATCCATATGCATGCATACACTAAACTTTGCTTTTCTTATAATTATGCTAGGGTGGTGTGGATTGGTTGGAGGTCTTGCTGTTTTGTAATTTTTTTTTATGTGTATTATGTATTTGTGACGTTGTTGATCCATTTTGTAGGGCGTGGAAGTGGCGTTAGCTCGTGGACGCGTTCATGTGAATGCCAACAGCAAGAAGCATTAGGCTTGACGTAGACACAGGAAAGCGCATAAAGATGCCAGGGTGTGTGTTGTTCAATCAGAAAGAAGGTGGTGACTGTTCGGGAGGTTTACGTAGACCTCCAAAGACACGTTTAAATTTCTGGTCAAACATCTCGGGCATTATTAAATTATTGTACACGGTGAAGCTTCAAGACGTACCCCTCATGCATTTGAGGAAAACCCCCTTCTGGCTGATATATGAAGTGATATTGATAAATCAACTTGATCACACGGAATTTAGAAAGGGAGATGATTTGGTCGTTAGCATTATAAAAGCGTACAACATACGGCATGGGAAGTTTGTTATTGGTGGTCAGAATGTTGATCTAACAGATGAGGACATCAAGTTGTTATTTGGATTGCAATGTGGGGATGTTTTCCTCGATTTGACACCGAGACCGACGCCGCTGTCAAATTTTTTGCAGCGTAGGTGTGGAGGAATGAATTGAATTACTGCAAAACTTGTCAGGGATATGTTGATTGATGCATCAGCGGGAGACACCCCACGCGATCATGAGGACACGGAAAAATTGTTATGCCTGTATGTTTCTAGGAAGTTGTTTTTGTGAACTCCAGAGAGGCAATTAGTTGGACATTTTCCGACATGTTGAAAATTTGAAAGCAATGAAGTTGTACGATTGGTGTGGAGTGATACGTAGCTCACTGATGTGTTCTGTTAGGGATTTCCACAGGACGTCGGAGAAGTGACTGGATGTGTGGTCGCCTTGCTTGTCACGACCCAAACCCGCCCCTATGGGTTTAGTGTCGTAACCGACCAGTAATCTTGGGATTACCAAAGGCCTCTGAACGGAATAATATAAGATAAGGGCTGCAGAAGCAAATATACAAAATTAACATAGTCCATAGAGCTGTGCAGACATACATTGGGCAGGAATTTTCAAAACAAACTTATATATATACAGATGTGACGTCAAAAATACATTAGTCTTACGTCACTCAATCACACAGATAGGGTCAAAGGGTACTTAGTCCAAGTACAGATATACAAAACAAGCTCAACTAAAGCCTTGACAATAATCCTCTAAAAAAGAACCTCCTCATGAGGCACGGTAGTTGGCTGACAAAACAGAAAAATAGGCTGTCATCTCTGGGTCTGGTCACGTGCCTGCTCACCTACATACATAATATAAATAGTGAGCTGGAGCACAATGAATAATAACAGAGTAAAAAGGTTTAATGAATGTTGTCCATAACAGTTACAGAAAACAGAATTCAATAGTCGTCAGAAATCATAGTACATAACAAATACAGTTTCATAGTCGTATTCATAATTAAAACTTGCAGTTAACCATACGTGGCACATTCATTAGCACTAGCAGAAATAGTTGACCCATAAAGGGACGGCCATAAAGACATACAACTGACTCACGTGCACAGAGACGGTACAGTTGGCTCATGAGACGTACAGTTGGCCCATAAATGGGACATATACATAAGGATCCATAACAGTTGGCTCATGAGACGTACAGTTGACCCATAATTGGGACGTAACACAACAGATAACAGATGTCATTCGAAGCTAAGAACGCCACGAATACACTTCAGAAACATTGGACAACCATTCATTCATACAAAAAATAATATTTCAGAAAACAGGTCATCTTATATCATTCAGAAAATACTTATAAATTGAACATAGCCTTACAAAGTTATTACTCACTGATAACAGAGGCTCCAAGGTAAACAGACAGAATAAGCAAGTCAGATGTCTTGCAGCGCGTGACCTACATAACATAACAAATACATACATTGAAACATACGCTTGGAGTGTACATAACTTATTCCATTGTTCTTAGTGTGTTTCAAGCCTTTATCCTCATCATGGTGTCTCAATCATGGCCTAAGAATGCCTAAGATGGAATGAGGATGTAAAAATGCATATAAAAACACTTGGTCAAATTGTCTGAAAATAGGGTCCCAGCACGAGCGTAGCTTTCCCCGTTCGAGCGGACATGCAATAAGTGAGAGGACGCTCAAGCGCAACTTCCCACGCTCGAGCGCTCTACAAATTTTGAAAAAGTACTAGTTATGTGATTTTCACGCTCGACGGATGCTCGATGGCCGCTCGAGCGTGAGGCTCATGTCCCCGCTAGAGTGCAACTCTTGCCGCTTGAGCGGTCTGCAAAAACTTGAAACTTCTGGGAGCATGCATTTTACACTTGAGCGAACTTTTGGTCGCTTGAGCGGAAATGAAAAAAAAAATGCGGCCGCTTGAGTGCAGACTCTGTTGCTCGAGCGGAGGGTGCAAATTCTGGGTTTTCCAGATTCACAACACCACAAAACTCATCATTTTGGGCGAAAAACTTGAGGAAACTTGTCTAGACTTGAAAAACA
Source organism: Camellia lanceoleosa (assembly GCA_025200525.1). Classification (NCBI taxonomy): domain Eukaryota; kingdom Viridiplantae; phylum Streptophyta; class Magnoliopsida; order Ericales; family Theaceae; genus Camellia; species Camellia lanceoleosa. The sequence continues at coordinate 568,218 of JANUSC010000032.1, forward strand.
TTGAGAATTAAAGATCATTTCATGAAATCAAGGCCCATAAGCTTGACAATTGAGCAAATTCAAACTTGACTTATGAAAACATGACATGAATATAACATGCATGGAGTGATTGAGCTTCAAGTTTTCAAATCATGAGCTAATGAGATGTTTGGGTCAAAAACATGTTGAGTTCCTTGAACAAAACCCAAGTATAGACGTGCATGTGGAGATTTTTGAAAATCAATTTACCAAATTATGAAAACTATGCATGCAAGCATGTATGATACACTCTCAAAGTCAACTATCTAAGCTTAATTCTTGCTTTCCAATAGGATTTCTTTTGAATTCATGAGTTGGTTAACTTAATTATACTATCAAAAGCTTGAGTTCTCACCTAAATTTCTCAATTGAGTTTCAAGTAGACCAATCCTTGAGTGATCAAGCTAATCTTCCTTAGTTCTCTTCAATTCTCTAGCAAGTCCCTTTTGGTTGAACTCAAGTCTACCTCCCTCTTACTCTTTCTCACGTTGGTGTGTGTGAGTGAGCTCAAAATGTGATGAAATGAAGAAAAACAAGAGTGAAGGCACATAAAAAGCCTTATATAGGCTTACATAATGATAAGTAAATAAGGCTAAGTAAGTGGGCTTCAAATTAAACTAATTCAATCGTTCCGAATCGAATTTTAATTAAACATAACATAAAATTCTAAAAATTCCAACTAGCACATAAGTCAAGTCAATTTCTGAATCGGATGCTAATAAGGCCTTTAATTCACAAACCGAAATGAAGACACGAACAGATCTTCTACGTTAAACAGATATAATCATAAATAATGCAGCACACATGTAATTAATTCAGAATTTGAACTCAAGAACTTATTAGGCATATTAAGCATGAATTAACATTAATCATGGGTCAGGGTTGTTACATAAGTGTTGTTTGAAATAACTATTGGTGTAATTGCTTTAAATTTGGTAGTTATTTTTTCCTGGTTTGGTATTTTTTAACATGTTTATTACATGTAACATGTTTTGTATTGTTTTCCCCAGTTCTGGTTATGCGAGCACACAACCATAGTTAAAAAAAAATCGGTGCATATGTTTCCCAGATTCTTGAAGTGGAATGTCAGTGAATTAATATCAAGTACACGAGGGGTGAAACTGTTAGTGAAAGCAAAGTTTGAGGTATTGTTTGGTTTTTTTATGTGTGGTGTTTTTTTTATGAGAATGTGAGTTTCCTATTTCCGAGTTAGAGTGCGGCCCACATCTTATTGGTTTGGTGCGTTTTTGTTGCGTGTAGGTATTACCGGCTAAGTTGGTGATTGCGGAGCACGAACATGCCATCTTAATGGGTTGTATATGGTCGGGTGTAAATGTTGATGTGGTTAATGACGACACGGGTGCAGTGGAAGGTGCGTTACGTGAACGGTGTCATGACACTAATGTTGATGGTACTAGATACTGGACTGATGTAGATGGTGGTAGGCAGACCACCGGCAATGTTAATGGAGTGGGTAGGTTGGTTAGGAAGTCAGTGGGTGACGTGGATGCATGTCCAACAATGAAATTGGAAACATCGAGGGCAGACGTAGGGGAAGTAGGCAGAATGGGGGGTTGTGTCCGTAGTAGGACAAAATCTGTGGTTGACGGTGAGGGTGGGGATGAGACAGGGAAAATAGTGGTGACATTGAGGGACAAGGTTGCAATGTTGAAACGGAAGAATGAGATGCAGACAGTGAATCTGGTTGAAGGGTTTGAAAGCATTTTCAAAGTTAAAGACGAAGAAATTAAAAAGCTGTCAGCGGAGAATGCGAAATTGAAAAAGACTGTAACGTGTTTGGAAGAGCAACTTGCAGATCAGGCTATTCACGCAATGTTATAGTGGGTTCAGTGGTGATGTTGTTGGTGAAATGATTCCAATAAAGGACGATGTGGGAGGTCAAACTGGAGTGGGAAGTGGTGGTACGTTGTTTCGTAGCGATGTTGTGTTAGATGTGTCGCCAATGGCATAGTTCCTGGTATCTATTGTAGTGGGTTGACAAAAGTAAATGCGAATATGGATCAAATCGGGGAGCATGAAGTGGTTGTCATTAGTCCTATAATGGGGGAAGGTGGTCCGTTGGATGATGGTATGAATTCGTTCATGCGTAACATAAAAGGGAAAGTTAGGAAAAATCTAAAATTACCAGAATTTGAATATCTGGAGGTATGCTTGTGGCAGCGAAAATTGGGTGACAAAGGAGGAAGTTCGCAGGAAGGTAATGTTGGGTGTGCGTTGGATCGTGGTGAGTGTGATGATGTTGTTGACATTGAAGAGGTGGGTGATGTGGCTAAGAATTATTCAGGGTTTGGAATAACCAACCGTAACACTGTGTGGAAGATGATGTCTGAGTGGGAGAAAGGTATCATACGCACAGCATATGACAGATACGGTGATGGATGAGCAAATGTGTTGTTTGTTGTTATTTGTCAATAAATATGTGACGTACTCTGTTTGACGTGTATTGTTTTATATGAATTTGTTGTTATTGAACCTATGTGCAGGGCGGTGATGTGGGTTGGGCGGTTGGATGGTAATGCTGTTTACTTTTCCGATATCAGATCTATTGTGCGGCAGGGGGCTGTGAGAGGGAATGTAAGTTGTGGTAACAATGTGTAGTAATTGGATACGACAACAGTGGTGAATGAGAGTTCGGTGGCATATGTTTTTCCCAGTGTGGGTGTAATTGGTCATAGTTTGTAATTATCTTTTGCAAGTGATAGATGTTTACGCCGAGGTACTTACAGATGAGCAAGAGAAATTGAATACAGGGAGCGAATTCCCAGATGAATCGTACTTCTTCAGCAGTATATGTTTGGTGAGTGTTTTACATGTACATGAGTTTATGTGTTTGTTTCTTACATTGTATCATTTTGTATTGTTGATGGTTTGGGTGAAATGGGACATAATGAAGAATGAAAACAAGGTGGCCAGGGCGAAATACGTGATGAGTAACCTGTCTGTCGCAGGAGACGTGCGTTACTTTCATTTTCCCATATGTCACCAATCGCACTGGACTCTTGTTGTGCACGACAGGAAGGATGGTAGTTAGAAACATTACAACTCAATGCGTAGTAGGAATGGTGGAGGGGGTGCGCATACCAATGAAGCGGTGACATTGGTGAGTTTGCGAAGTGGTGTCGTAAACATATGTTAGGTTTTCCCCCACTCGCATGAGGGTTAATATGAGTCTGTTCTGTTTGGTGTTTGTGCAGAAAAGAGTTTTTGTCGAAGTGCAACGGGAGTCACTAGCGTCTCATGGAGTGTTCGACGTAATTGGCACACAGGAAGTGGATACGCCAGTGGAGTCAGTCGTGGAATGCCCATAGAAATAGGCAGAATCGTAGGTGACGAAGAATTTAGTTTGCCTAAATAGTGTCACAAATAGGATCCATATCATTTCATAATTGTTTTTTTTAATTACATGTTCGGTTTCACAGGCTAGACTGTGCGATTATAGTATGCGCAATCATGAGATAGTACGTGCACCATGTGGATGTTGCGCGGTCTTTGCAAGGTGGCAACTGTAGTGTTCTCTAGGCTAACTTGGTGAAGCAGTTGATTGGGGATCTGGTGAGAGGGGTAACCAGCAATATGGGGCAAACATTGGTATGATGTGGAAGACTACAGTATTTTTGTATTTTTTGGAGGTAGTGTAATGAAATTTGTGCGCGTACAGTTAATGTGGTTCATTTTTTGTTTGGAACATGGAAAACATGTTGGTTTGACGTTTGAATTTTTTTTTGGTAACTTTGGGAAACTGTTTATTTGCACATGAATTTTCGCATCGCTGGTTTGTGGCGTTAACTTTATGGATGCGGTGTGTTTGCCGGACAACAGTTAGTTTGTGTTTTGTTTGTGTTCATGGTGAATTGTTTGGAGGGATTATTTATTTATTTATTTATTTTGTATATGAGGAGGGGTATAGGGTGTGATGTGTGTAGGGTAAGCGTGGTTCATGTATGTTTGTTGGGTTTGGATGGGGTAGGTTGATGTGTTTTTTGTAGGATGTGTATATGGCATGGGTTTTTTGTGCTGGATGAATATAGAGTGTAATTATGTGTGGGGTAGTTGTTTGCATAGTGTTATTGTGTGGTGTCATCATTTTGTGGTAACGTGCATGGGAAATATGTTTCGTGGTCCGGATAGTGCATGGAGTCACAGGAACATGCATACGACATTAATAATGTGAGCTGGAAAAGGGTGGAGTATGAGTATGCGTGGCTTAAAGGTAGTCGTAGTTTTGTTTGTGATGTGTTTAACGTTCTAGTAACGTGGGTAATGGTAACAGTTAATGTGGTGCATTTTTTTTTTATTCATCTTCTTTGTGTTAATAGTTAATGTGGTTCATTCTGTGATTGGAACATGGAAAACATGTTGATGTGTATTTTGAAATTTTTTGTAAGTTGGGGTCACCTTTTATTTACAGTCGAATGTGACATTGTACAATAGTTGTTGTGAGTTTATGGATGTGTTTTTTTGGCGGGACAACAATAACTGTGTGTTTTGGTTGTGTGTATGTTGAATTGTTTGGGAGGACTAGTTTGTTTTGTTTGGGCTGGGTGTGGAAGGGTGATTTGTGCGTGGTAAGCGTGGTTCGTGTTTGGTTGTTGGGTTAGTGTGGGGCACATTGATGTGGTTTTTGTAGGACGTGTGTATGGCAGTGGTACAGAAGTTAGGAAAATGTTGAGTGTAAGTATGTGTGGGATTTTTTTGTTTTTTGCGTTGTGTTGTTGTGTTGTGTTAGCAATTGGCGGGATCGTTTATGAAGATTGTGTTTTGCTGTATGGATAGTGATTGATTCAGTGGAACGTACGTGAGGCATGGATTGTGTGAGGTGTTAAAGTGTGGAGTGTAAGCATGCGTGGCCTAGTGGTTGTCATAGTGTTTTTGTGTTTTGTTTACGTTTGGGGTAACATGGATTGTGAAGTATGTGGCGTGCGTCGTGTAGTTAGGGTGGCTTCGGAATGTGGTCGTTGATAGCAATGTTTTGAAAATCGGACCGGTGAGCGAACTGAAAAATGGACTGGGTAGACGGGTCACCGGTTCAACCGTCGGGTCAAAGCGGTCGAACCGTGACGTCATAATTAATATTATATAATTATAAATTATAAATAAATAAATAAAAATATATATTAATACTCAAATAAAAATAAAAATTGTTGTATAATATTTATTAATAATATTTAATAAAGTCATAATTGATAAAAAAAAAAAGTCACTTGTTTTAAAGAAATTAAATTTTTTAAACATTCCCTCTAAACAAATTGATTGAATGTTAGGTTTAATTTTGAAGGGAAATGAAATTTTCAACTCTCCCTCCAATCAATATGTTTCAAATAATTTGATTGAATCCCATATAAAATTTTGTAGGTTCTTTTTGAAAAATATTTTCCTATAAATAGGAATAGACTTTCATAATCTTCTCCAACTTTCAATGAGACTCTTCCTTATGAGAGGAAACTCTTAAAGTAAGAAATTTTAGTCAAAATTTTAAAAAATATATATATATATATATAAGAAAGAAAGAAAGAAAGAAAATAAAAAAAAAAAGAAAAAGAAAAAGAAAAAATCACTGGTCCAACCCACCAGACCCGGTCTGGATCACCGGTTTTCCCGATTCGACCGCCGGTTCTCCCAGTTTTCCATTTCTAGGCCGGTTTTACTCCTACTCTGGTTCTAGGGGGTTGACCGGATCGAAACAAGGCCCGGTCCAACCGGTTCGACCGGTCGGTCCGGTCTGGGTTTCACAACATTGGTTGATAGTTTGAGGAGTGCATTGTCGAGCATGTAGGCTGCTAAGTTGTTATTTGAGGGGAGTGTGTGTATATATAATGTCTGTTAAACGTGGCGTGTACGTGTTGGGAGGAACGAAAACATGTACCGTGTATGGTGAGACAGTGTGATTGTATGCAGTGTGTGTTGTCACATGTTTATTTAATAAAGTGGCTCAAAATATGTGTACTGTTTGTGTGATAGTAGTTTTTGAGGATGGGTTGTTTGTATTTTTTTAGGGGGAAGGAGGTTGATTTGTTGACGGTAGTGTATGTGGATAGTGTGTGATGTGTTTCAAATATGGAGTTAGTGGAATGTGGGTTAGGCATGTAAGATTACGTGGGGTAGTGGGTTTCATTGTGTTTATTGTTTAATATGTGAGGCATGAGTTATGTGAGCTGGGAAAGTCTAGGGTGTAAGAATGTGTGGGGTAGTGGTTTACATAGGTTGAAATGTATAAGGTTGGAGTTATGTGAGCTGGGAAAGTGTGGAGTTTAAGTATGTGTGGGTAGTGATTTGCATAGTTTGGAGCGAGATTTATGGGATGGATAATTGTGGATTGTAAGCAAGCGTGGGGGAGTTGTTCGCGGGGGTTTGTGTTGTTGTGTTAAATGATTATTGTGTGATAAGTATGGTAAACGTTGATTGAGTGTGTAATGCGGGTTTTACGTGTTCGTTAACGTAACAAACACATAAATAACTACTTATGTGGATGTGGCACCGCACATTTCTAAAAAAATAAATTTGTTTAGATTCAATGTTTCGATATTGGGGAGTGGTTCAATTGGTTGGCACTGTGTGGGTATGTGAATTTTGGATGGCTGACTAGTATGGGAACACACATATTATGTAATGTGTATGTTGAAGATTGCATAAGCACGAAGGGTGTGTCGTCGCACACTTTTTATTTAATTGCCTAAAAAATATGGGTAGAGATTGTTTGTGAAAATAACAAATACACAAATTAGTACTTATTTGGTGCTGTTATAGCGCAAGTACGGAATTAAAAACAGTAATATTGAACGTTCTGACTTTTGTGAGTGGTTTAAATGGGCTCGTTGCATGTTTTCCTGTTGTGGTTCCCCATGCGGCCACACCTTCCACAGCGGATCTGTTGCACATGCTCACCCATTGATAGTATCCGCTTCTTCTTTGGCCTGCCGGGAGGGCTTTTGACAGTGAGGGGATTAATGAGGTAGTCATGTGGATCAAATGGTGGTTGTTCCACGGTTGGAATTAGGAAGATACTTGCGGCGTAAGTCGAACGCGCCATGACCTGCCTTTGTTGAACGCTTTCTCCAAATGGGACTCTATTTTGGGACATACTGTACTAGTCCATGTTTGGGATGCAACTCTACGCTTCGACATTTGATGCATTATTTTGGCTCTGATGCTATCAACTATCCTAGTATTGGGAGATTACGGGCCTCCCGTATCCATGAGTTGAATGATTTTGCAACATTTGAGCACATCTCGCCATACCGTCTTTCCCTGTAATTGAATCGTGAGTGCATGTGTTATGGATTTTAGTACTATGTAGAGGGTTTGGTAAGATTGTTTAGGGTGCATTAGGTTGAAAGTTATGGTGATGCCTATTTTGTTTACTTGAAAAATGCGTTTGCCCAATGTTGTGGTGGTGTGGTAGTAAGGAATTCAGATGCAACACCGCGGCCTAATTTGTGGAACTGCTCAAATTTGTGGGTGAATGCGATAACGGTTGGTGCATATGCGCAGTGTCGTAATTTGGTCACCAACCCAGCCCGGTGCACACTGTTTGAATAACGTAACCTATCACATAGATTTCTTTGCAAATGCTGCAAACAAAAGGCATGTTCCGCACTGCGAAAAACAGTTGGCATTGTTTCCAGTAACCCGACATTCCGATCTGAAATGAATGTGAGTGGTCTGTCCCCATTTAGCACATGTGCGAGGTTTTGTAGAAACCATGACCAGTTTGTCGTGTTCTTCGAGTCGACCACAGCAAACGTTAGTGGGAATAAACCTGCAGCACATATACGGATGTTAACAACAAATGGAAAGAAAGTACATTATGTGAATTCTGAACGTGGAAGGTGTGTATGGGGAAATGTTTATGTATGATGGCATCTTGCGTTAGTAGGAAAATTTGGTGGGGATACAAACCTTAGTTACCGTCTTTTGCAGTGGCTGCTAGTAAAAAGCCTTTGAAACAACCTTTGAGGAATGTGGCATCAAGGAAAACGAGTGGACGGCAGTGGGTGAAACCATCGATGCATGCTTTGAAAGATTTGAAGTATCTTGTGAACCGGTGGGTGTGTTCATCGTGCTTGAGTGTAACGTAACTACCGGGGTTATGTTCCATTACAGCCGCGTTCTACCAACGCAACTGATCGAATGAAATTGAATGTGCACCAAATAGTTCCCCCCTCTCTTTTTCAACCCCAAGCCACGCCACACGGTAAGTTATATCCAAACCGTAATTTTGTTTAATGTCAAGTATAACTTCGGTTAGACGTGTGAGTGACCTGTCACGTATCCGCTTGGCCATGATATCGGCCACCAACTCAAATCCAACAAGCCGGTTTGTAGACGTGCGTATAGCAACACCACATGTATGTTCACTAACCCATTTGTGGTAGAAAAACCCATTTGCCTCCAATTTTTGTGCATGAACATTCCATTTGTAGCCCTTCGTTGTTGACATTGCACAAATGGAGGTAATTCGGACAGAGTCATTTTTAACATAATTGAACTAGAAACCGTACTGAACAGCGTATTTTTGCAGCACATTGCGGAATTCAGCTGCGCCACCTTCGAAATGCTATCCTATATGGGTGAACCGCGTGCCCATGACTCTGACATGAATACCTTGTCATTATTGGGGCAGAATATCTACAGCAAGTCAACCTCATCATCAATGTCGAAATTGTTCAATACACTCAACCTACTTTGTGAGTACGTTTCATTGTCGCCCTGATCGTTGAATTGGATCCACGTGTAGCCACCATCATTTTGTTTTACAACCACATCGACAATTTGCAACCGAAATGAACGCGCAAGACAGAGTATATTTTCTATGTCGACATCGTTCTGTAACGTGAACTCATTGTACCCCGGTATCTTGTAGAAAAACAGTAGCTTCCTCGGGGTGAGCTCCTTAAATTTTGAACAAACGAATTCGACAAGTTTGTCATAAGTGTGTGGCGGTTGTGGGTTGTACGCAACATTCGTAGATTGGTAACAACACATGAGCATCATAAATGCGTCCATCTGTAAGAAAACAATGTGTAAGTCGTAAACAAGTACACACAATTGGTAAAAAATGATACACTCCTCCTTCCATATGAACACACCCACAATTAAAAAATGCATATGTAGTAAGAATCATGTGCGATAACACAAAAAATAGAAGTCGGAAAGGAAAAAAAAATGAAGTCATAAACAATTGCATTGATTAATCACCAAACAGTACACTGGCAAAATCCTTGACTACAATGTAACAACATATGAATGCAATAACATATGAATGCAACTGATAGAGATGAAACGTGTATAGGTACAAAATGAGCACATAAACCAAACCAATGTTCGATGACAGCCTTAATAATGAGTGACCATGAATGTGCAACTGTTGAATAAGAAAATGGTTATGTAACGTACCTGGGAAAAGTGACCAGTGTTGACGTTTACCCCCTCTCCTACACAGAAGCTAGAGATCCACGTTATCTCCGCTGCAAACCTAACTGCGTTCCCCCACTCCGAACAACCAAAATCAATAAAACCCTAACCCCGCCATTTGATACCTATGTAAACTGCTTTCCTTAACTCCCAAAAAACGTGGGATTACACATACCAAAAATAAACTCACAAGATCTTCCCAAAAATGGAATGTGAGGGCATATCTATCAAACTACACCCCAATAACATTTGAAACAGGACTACCCTGTAACAAAGTAGGGCTGCAAACGAACCGAGCCGAGCCGAGCTCGGCTCGTTTATTAGAGGCTCGTTTATTTTATCGAGCTCGTTTATGAGCTCGAGCTCGGCTCGATAAGGATTCGAGCTCGAGCTCGGTTAATTTGAACTAGGCTCGAGGCTCAAACGAGCTCGGCTCGATAATTTTTTTTTAATATTATTTATATTATTTAAATATAAATATTTAAATTAAAAATATTATTTATTTTATTTAATATATAAAAAATGTATTTATATTATTATTTATATATTTTTAATATATAAATAATGTATTTATATATATTTATATATTATTTAATATATAAATAATATATTTATTATATATTATTAATATAGATAAACGAGCCGAGCCTAACGAGCCGAGCCTATCGTGTAGCTTGAGCTCTCTTTAGTAAACGAGCCTAAATCGAGCTCTCGAGCTCTCTTTACTAAAGCCGAGCCGAGCTTGTTCTAACGAGCCGAGCGAGCTTGTTCACGACTCGATTGTTTGACCCTATAACAAAGTACTCAACAAATGGACTTTTCAAACAATAGAAAAAGGAAAATGATTTGGAGCCCTAATTTCCCTCCCCCTAATCCCCCTAATTTCTTGTTTTGGCAACTGTTTCCTTTTTTTTTTTTTTTCTTACTTGATATGGAAATTAGGAGGATTAGGGGGAGGGAAATTAGGGGGATGTAGCAAGACCCATAGAAAAAAACGTAGGACCGAGTGGACCATAAGTTCCTACAATGGGACATTCTAATAAATTTTCCTTTTTTTATTCACTCTATTTTTACACATCTTTTTATAAAAAAAAATTCAACTTAAACATATTAATTTTTTTTAATTTCACATTTTAACAAAAAAAATTAATAAATCACTAAAAAATCTATTCCCAAATTACCCCTTATACAACTTCAAATATCTTTTACAAAGAATTTCCTAATTTTCACTAACACTCCATTTATTTTGATAGAAAATATTTTTTATATTTTCTAATTTTTGGTATAATAAAAACTAAAAATCAATAAAAAAAATATTTTTTATAGTTAATAAAATATATATATATATATATTTAAAAAGTATATATATTTTTCACATTTAAACAATGGTCAACAATTGCCTTTGTTAATGTTTGGTGGAAGGAAAATATTATAAACGTTATTGTGTGAGTGATATTTCGATCACACTGCCCTCCTTAGTGATTCAACGGTAGAACACAAGCAGAGTAGGTGGCTCCCTGTAGCCTGCACAGAAAGAAAAGGCTCCGGCGGTGGTTCTTCCACCCGGGGGCACTCCGACGATCAAGTCAATATCTCTCAAAGATAACAAGTGCAAAATAATTGCTCAAGACTACAAATTGCGTACCTTAGACCCGCCGGGGGTGCCCTTCTTTTATCATGTCTCTCTGTCCTAGTCCCACTAGAAATCTTACTTCTACGGACTCTCAATCAATACTTACTTTGGACTCTACAAGAGATAAGGATAAATTCCCCAAGAATACTATCCTTATCCATCTTGAAGTCTTTCTTCAAACTAGGACTCTTGCCCCTTATCTGATCATCTCGGATTCCGATATCCTCGGAGATTACCCCGGACTCCTGTATTCTCTCAGATGACCTCGGCAACTCTGCGATAACCTCGGCGTAACTGCCATAACACGTGGAACCTCGGCTGACACTTCGGTGCCACCTCGGCCACGTGCTGGTACTCAAAAAATACATCCCCACAGTTATTTTGGAAAATGTTTTGTGGCACTAAATTGGGGGCACTAATGCCCCTAATTTCTATTTCAGGTAACTGTTTTGTTTTGTTTTGTTTTGTTTTGTTTTTTTTCCCTTATATGAAAATTAGGAGCATTAATGCCCCTAATTTAGTGCCACAAATCAAAATCCCGTTATCTTAATGCATTCCCCCTCTCGCATGATCCAAACAGGCACACTGCATAAGATTCTTTATCCCTCCTGAATGAATTGGCGAAACACAAAGTACAGATTACATCTGTTATTCTTTTCATAGATTGATACCTGTCACAGTAAACATTGCAATTCAAACATTAACAAAGGTAATTGTTGACCATTGCTTGTGGTCCAACCAAATTAATACATACGAAATACATTGATAATTTTATCATAATTTCTATCTTCTATTTGATTCACCAAAAAAATTATTATAAATATAATTATTCGGAAATACGGACATTATGTTAGGAGGTCAGTGTATAACCATTTCATTTTATTTCACTTCACTTATTTCATTACATTTCAATTTCAAACATTATTTCGAACTAGTATAAGGGATACGTCTCTCTTAATTTTTTGAAAAAAAAAGGGGTTAAAATCATTTTATCACTTGTAATTTGGAACAAGGGCACTTTACCCTCCTATCTTTCAAATATAGTCAGAACATCCTTATGTGATTTTAGATTAAAGTACTATCATTAATTTTTTTCATCCAAACTAATGGAAGGTATATTACATACACCATTTTTTGAAGTGGGTTTTGTTTTTTAAAAAATTACAATGAAATAATACAACAAAAGGACAAATTTCTCCATTTTCTCCAAACTTAAAATTAGATTAATATGTTAATTAAAATATAATTAACATTGATCTAAAATATAAATTATAATTAAGAATTGATTTAAAATATAATTAAATAAAATATAAAATAAACAATAATTAAGAATTGATATAAAATATAATTAAATTAAAATTAGATTAACATGTTACAAATTATAATAAATAATTAATAATTTAGAATTAATTGTGAACTAAAATATAATTAAATTAAAATTAGATTAAAAATTTAGTAATTACAATAAATAGTTAAATATTTAGGATTAATTGTGAGCTAAAATATAATTAAATTAAAATTAGAATAAAAATTTAAGAATTATAATAAATAATTAAATATTTAATTGAATTAATACTAGACATTATAAATAATGTGAATGAGAGATGAGAGAGAAAAAAATAACAAAAAAATATAGGATTTGAGAGTATTATGTTAATAGTTATATTTTAGTCCAAAACCACATGGGGGCATATGACTATTTTTGAATGACAGGAGTAAAGTGCTATCAAGTCGTATCATAGGAAGGTAAAATAAATTTTAGCCAAAAAAATATAATGAGTTTCACAAATTTGACATAATTATATTGGGTTATTAATATTTTAATTCATACTTTTTAATCAATAATTTGTTAGACATATAAATAAATAAAAAAATGTTATTCACTTTGCTCGTTTTTGGTTTTTTTAAAAACACTTTTTAGAAAATTATTCTTTTTTGTTTCCGTATTTTTTTTTGTTTTTATTAAATTTTTTTAATATTTTAAGTAATTTTTTTAATTTTTAGACACGCCTAACATAAATACATATAAAAAGTATAATTTTTGTGAAAAAAATCTTGTAAAAATTCATTAAATACAAAAAATACGAGAATTTAGTATATTTTTACGTATTTATTAATTTTTTAAAATATTTTTTCACAAATTTTTTACTTTTTAGATATATCTAAATAAGATGCAACTAAAAAAGTAAAAAAAAATACTTAAAATTTAAAAAATATTTACTAAAAACAAAAAAAATTAAAAAAAAAAAATCTAATTTTTGAAAAATTTAATCCAAAAAATTCAAACCAAACACGCATTATTTTTTTTAACACCAAAAGGTATACATTATTTTTTTTTTATTTGCATACTATTTGCATTAGTTCTGATCAATTGAGTATTATTAAGAAAAAAATCAATGCGATTTGGATCGCATTTTCTTTTAAAAAAATTGATAACAAATATAATATCAAAAATAAATCATTTATTTTTTTTAATATAAATATAAATTAATCATATAATTAATAATATTCGATTATCTATTTTATATGAATATCCAACCGGAGATGAGCAATCTCCTTATATGAATATTGGAGTGAAGGTATATTTAAAGGAGACATATTCTCTCTGGTCAAGGTGGACCAGATTATGCTGTCCCCGTAGAACTCACCGTTCCCACTTTAATAATTTAAATAATTTATTTTTTAATTATAATATATATATTATTTATAAGAAAAAATTAAATTGATCGAATAAATACAATTATATTAATTTATGTTATTAATTTATAAAAAAATGAACTATAAATATTATTTTAAAGTTAGACTGCCGGTCTTTAGAGGATAAATATAATAAAATACTGTGATTATAGATATGGCTTGATTTTTTTTTTATATTTTTTATATTTATCAATAATCTATATATTGTGATTTAAAAAGTAAAATGCAACATCTGTTTCCAAAGATATTTAAGAACAGTCCACGTTAGCTTGGTAGGGATTCCTAACGTTACTCCAAATGAATAATGTAAGTATTATGAAAAAAATATTATGAAAAATACTCTAAAATTTTTTTATTTTTTGATTAATGTATAGTATTTTGAATAATGATAGGGATCATAAAAAAAATATCATGAAATGTATTATGTGTGAGTGATTTTCTGACCACACTGCCCGCTTAGTAGTCAACTGGAGAGCACGGGCAGAATAGATGGCACCTGGCTGACCTGCAACAGAAATATAAGAATCCCGCGGTGGTTCGTTCACCCGGGGGCACTCCGACGATCAAGTCAGTATATCTCTCAAAGATAAATCAAGTGCTAAACTCACAAGCTTGAGTATCAAAAGCATACCTTAGACCCATGGGGGTGCCTCTCTTTTATAGCCAACACAATCCTAGTCCCAATAGGAGCCTGGCCCTAATGGACTTAGGATTACTGCTAATCTGGGACTCCCAGTGGGATTAGGATAAATTCTCTAAGAGTCTTATCTTTACCCAAACTGAAGTCTTCTCCCAATCTAGGACTCTTGTCTATATCCAGGTTGAGTTCCCTCTTTATTCTAGGATTCTGATATCTTCGGAGATAACCTCGGCCTTGCCGAGATCACCTCGGCGTCACGACCAGGACACGTGGCACCTCGGCTGACAAGTCGGCGTCACCTTGCCAAGTGTTGGTACTCAGAAAATATATCCCCACAACTACCCCCTAGGTTCTATTACCTCGGCATTCTGAGGTGATGGAACCTACACTGTTCCTTCATCTATGCCCCATCTGTCCGAGATCTAACTCGCCGACCTCAAAATTTCCCTGGACTTTTCTGTCCACTGGTGCCAAGTATCAAGTTTCATGCTCTCCAAGCTGCTTGGGATCGCACCTCCTAACCGAGGTTCTGGTTCCATTAATTCGTAAACTCCAAGAGCTTTATAACTGCTCCATTCACAATCTCTGGTGGATTCCTGATTTCCAGTCATCTATTTGACTCCGGCGATTTTCATATCGGCGTTCATTTCCCTTGGTAGGTTCATAAACTCTTTACTTGCTATTTAAGCTCAATCTTTTATAACTCTTCTGAATCCGTTTACTTGCCCTTTGTTGTCTTATATTTTTCGTCTGTTTTCAAATTTTTTGAATTTTTTAAATGCCTGGTACTGTTTTTGCCATATCAGCTTTCTATTGCTAGCATTGTGTCTGGGTCATTACTTTCTTGTTTCTTCATATACTTATTTAGCGCCTGTGCACTTGGCTTTATCTTTAAACTTCGTCGTCTTCTTGACTCTGATTTTTCTTTTTTTTCATTCAATCCTCTGACTTTTTCTCTTTCTTAGCTCTTTTGCTTAAATCTGTCATTGTTCCAAGCTTTCAAGCTTCTGCAACTATCTTCGTTCCTCTCCTCCGGTGAAGCTTATGTCATTTTGTCATTGTCGTCAGATTTCGGCAATTCTCATTCTGACTTCCCTCTTTCTGGTAAACCACTGTTCCTCCTGGTTTTATTTCTTGTTGCTTTCCAAGAAGCTCTGCTTCATTGTTAACCACCATTGCTGTTTTACCCGTTGTTTCCAAATCATCTTCTTGAATACACACTGTTCACATATCTGTTGATTTCTGACACTGTTCTTGGCTTGACACACCTATGCAATCTTTTTGTCTTGATTTCTTGATAGCTTCATCACCATTTTTGATTTTCGAATTACATTTCTTGTTTCTTGTTTTCTGTGTCTTTTTTCAGATTTTTGCTTTCAATCCTTGCCTTCAAAACTCCGAGGTGCCAATCACCGAGAAGAGCTTTGATCAAACTCTTTAGGAGATTGATGCTAAGCTCGTGGCTGAGAAGGCTGCTGAGAAGTTCTTTCCAACTGTCTTCTGGGGGTGAGACACAACCTGCCGCTGATGCCGAGTAGTTTGCTTCCTTCTTGAAATTGATGCCGAGGTAACGGTAGAGAAGCTTCTCCAACTGACTGTCGAGGCTGAACCATCGTCGTTCGTTGAAGCAGATCAGTCCGACGTTCTTGCTTTCAGTCCTTAGTTCTTTAAGGTCTTCATTCTTTGTACTTTTGTCTTTTTTGCATATGTAATTTTTTGCCCTTGAAAAATGTCTGTTGTTGGCCGATGCGTCATTGCTTTGTATCTGAACAAGAAATGTTTGTTTCTTTCCTGAGTGTTGAATGCTTTCTTCTGTTTACTGCCTGTATGCTTCCCTATATTTAGAATTTTTTCAACTTTTTTTGAACATATTCTGCAAATCACTTCGGGGTAGTACACCTCGGATAAGCGTCTCTTCGGAATTATCATCAAGGAGACACCTTGGATCAACATAACCTCGGTACTTTATTTCTACAAGTGTGTTCAGAGGCTTTCAAGTACTGCTTCCTCATTCTTCTCAGCTGGCTCCTTGCCGACGTCCTCGAGGACTTGCATGTCCTCGTGTCCGATCTCTGCCTTCTCTGGTTCTCGTATGATTCTATACTATAGAAAAAATGTACATTTCTTTCCAAAGTATACCTTAACTGTGCAATTTCCTCGGGGTGTCACACGTTGGTTGTACCCATTGATTTATTTTAGCCTCGGCTTAACACTTGAAAATATTTTAACAAATATTTTCACAAGTGTTGCTTCAAGACTTCAATATAGAATTATCTTCCAAGTCTTGGCAACATGGTTATCTCGGATGACCATATCTCGGAAACGTCTTTCAGTTTATCTCGGCTATACCAAACTTGTAAATTGCTTTAAATTTCAACAAGTGGTAGACTTCACAATCTTCGGTTAACCCATCTTGTAATTTTGCTCAAAAATTTCAACAAGTGTTAACATTCCTTGCTTTTTAATTATCATTCATTCCCTCGCATTTCTTTCGCCCTAATGTGATCATAAGTTGCACTTAGGATCACATTAGGGAAGTTGGCTTCGTGCCGTAGTCACAGACCTGATGTGTTTTTCTTTCGTCAGTGTATTAAAACTTCTCCCCTTTAGACCCTCTTTCTCTTGACATTTGCAAACTATCATCGCTGTTTCTTTGAAGCATTTATTCCTTTCACAATTGTGGTTACCACTTCTGGCGTGTACTTAGTGGTTCTGTTCTAATCAAAACGACGTTTGACTCCGGCGAATCTTTTGCCGACACTTAACTTTGTGCACTCTATAACTTGTAAATTTTCTCTGAATTTCAACAAGTGTTTAAGCCATTCTTCATTCTCGATTTTAACTCTGCTTGTAAACTTTTCTCGGGTTTCAACATCATCTCGGCTTAACTTCGGTTAAGCATCATCTCAGTTTAACTTCGGTTAAACATCATCTCGGCTTAACTTCGGTTAAGCATCATCTCAGTTTAACTTCGGTTAAACGTCATCTCGGTTTTTTGAAGTTCTTCCTTTTTTGTCGCTTGTACTCTTGTACCTTTTTGCTTTTCAAACAATGTAAGCTTTGCATATGGCCGATGTGCCCCCTTGTTCTTGAATGTCTAATTTAACTTTCCTTCTCTGAATGCTTGTGCCTTTGTCTTTTCTTGACTGCCTTTGCATGATTCTATACTTAGAATATTCTGCGTGCCTTTCATTCTTTGCCTTCTTTGTGCAATCTTCTCGGGGTTACATACCTCGGGTATAATAATTACAAACTTTACTTCGGCAAGATACTGACCTGCAAACTTTTCATATATTTCAACAAGCATAAGACATATACTATTTAATGTTAACTTTTGCAAACTTTTCTCAAGTTTCAACGAGTGTTTAAACAGTAATCTCAGTCTATCCTACTTGTAAATTGCTACAAATTTCAACAAGGATTAACATATACAGTAAACTTTTCTCAAGTTATAACAAGTGTTAAACAATGATCTACTTGTAAATTGCTACAAATTTCAACAAGGGTTTAAACAATATACTTAGATTTTACTTCAACCTGTAAATTGCTGCAAATTTCAACAGATGATTTCATGTCGGCTTAACTTCAACTTGTAAATTGCTACAAATTTCAACAAGTGTTAAGCATCTTCTTTGGTTTAACCAACCAGTAAATTGCTATAAGTCTGTAAGCAATAACATCGGCTTCACTTCGGCTTGTAAATTGCTACAAATTTCAACAAGCGAAGAAAAACAGTAATCTCGGCTTAACTTCAACTTATAAATTGCTACAAATTTCAACAAGTGTTAAGCTTTGTATCAGTTTGACCAACTTGTAAATTGCTACAAATTTCAACAAGTGGTGAACTTTGTATCGGTCTGACCAACTTGTAAATTGCTACAAATTTCAACAAGTGGTAGACTTTGTATCGGTCTGAGCAACTTGTAAATTGCTACAAATTTCAACAAGTGGTAGACTTTGTATCGGTCTGACCAACTTGTAAATTGCTACAAATTTCAACAAGTGGTAGACTTTGTATCGATTTGACCAACTTGTAAATTGCTACAAATTTCAACAAGTGGTAGGCTTTGTATCGGTCTGACCAACTTGTAAATTGCTACAAATTTCAACAAGTGGTAAACTTTGTCTCGGTTTAACTTCGGTTAAACGTCTTCTCGGCTTAACTTCGGTTAAGCGTCTTCTTTGGATTCAAGCCGGGGTTTTCAATCCGGCCAACTTCAGTCTGATCTCGTGTGTTTTCTTTTTATCCTCTGGGATCTTAGATTTGCTTGTTGTGCTCTTCTCTTCTCGGACTTAAGCGCCGAGATCTTATCTTCTTAGATCTGCTCACTCGGGTTGAGCTCTTCTTTTCTCGGACCTACTCATCTAGGCCGAGATCATGTCTTCTAGGGTCCGGGATCTGAAATCCGGGACCTGCTCACTTAGACTGAGCTCTTGTCTTCTTGGGCCTATTCATCTAGGCCGAGATCATGTCTTCTAGGGTCCGAGATCTGGAATCCGGGATCTGCTCACTCAGGCTGAGCTCTTCTATACTTGAATGTCATCTCCTTGGGAGCGCTCATGCCCCCTGTCTTTGTATCCCTTCCGGAAGGGTCTTCATTCCGTTTATGTCGACATATTTTCCATCCTTACTAAACTAGTCGTTTCCGACACGTTGATCTTGTACGGAGGTGGCCATCTATTCTCCTTTCGTTCCCACAGACGACGCCAAATTGTGTGAGTGATTTTCTGACTACACTGCCCGCTTAGTAGTCAACTGGAGAGCACCGGCAGAATAGATGGCACCTGGCTGACCTGCAATAGAAATATAAGAATCCCGCGGTGGTTCGTCTACCCGGGGGCACTCCGACGATCAAGTCAGTATATCTCTCAAAGATAAATCAAGTGCTAAACTCACAAGCTTGAGTATCAAAAGCATACCTTAGACCCATGGGGGTGCCTCTCTTTTATAGCCAACACAATCCTAGTCCCAATAGGAGCCTGGCCCTAATGGACTTAGGATTACTGCTAATCTAGGACTCCCAGTGGGATTAGGATAAATTCTCTAAGAGTCTTATCTTTACCCAAACTGAAGTCTTCTTCCAATCTAGGACTCTTGTCCATATCCAGGTTGAGTTCCCTCTTTATTCTAGGATTCTGATATCTTCGGAGATAACCTCGGCCTTGCCGAGATCACCTCGGCGTCACGACCAGGACACGTGGCACCTCGGCTGACATGTCGGCGTTATCTTGCCACGTGTTGGTACTCAGAAAATATATCCCCACATATTATGAAGATTTTTTATCCTTTGATTAGTGTATAGTGTTTTATTGTATGTGTAATTTAAAGGTGGAGAATCTTTCATGATCATTTTCATGATATTTTCTTCATGATTCCTAACATTACTCATATTTCTCTATTTCTTTTATTTTCGCTCGAAATCACTCAATCCAAACATAGCATTAATTTTAGAGTGTTTTGAGAAGGAAAAAAAAAAAAAAAAAGAGCTAACTTTTGGCTTTTTTTTCATTTTGGATCACATAGCCTCTCACATTTTTTATCCACAAAAAGGCAAAATAGACTAAAAAAGTAAAAAAAAAACTAATTTTTTTATCAACTTTTCAAAACACTACATTCTTATTTTGAAACTGATGGATGAGAAGAGAAAAGGAAAAGTAGAGTTGTCCTCAAATGTTGCACTATACACTAATCAAATGGTCAAAAAATTTTATAATATATTTCATAATATTTTTTTTTATCATCCGTACATTATTCTTATGACTGATGCATGCTTGATAATTGTCGGTGGTGGGATAATCAACCAACTAAGCTTGTCCCCAGTCAATTTTTTGGACTAAATGAAGAGGAGCGTTTTTATTGGTGTGGGTCCACTCGTGTTCCATATGATAATTTTTAAACAAAAATGTTTTACACACTGTTTAGTTAGGAAATTTAAGAATGGATTTAAAAAGAGAAAGGAAAAAAGTATGTGAAATTATGTGAAATATATGTATGTTTTATGCACATTTCACTTACTTTTTTTATTTCTATTTCCAAATCTCTCCTCAAATCCCTCAACCAAACACAACATTAGAGTTTTAATTTGTGAGTTCTAATAGCTCTAATGTATGCGAGGTTCATCTAATATGATGTTTTGGGCTTGTTTTGTTTTTTTTTTTTTTTTGACTTTCCACTTCACTAGAGTTCAATTAGAGCTCTAATCTTAGAGGGATGTATAATTGTTGATTTTTTCATTTGTTTATGAAAAAAATTAAATTACTTAGACAATAAGAACTACTTAATCGGCTCATATTTTGATTAATTTTATTTTTTATTGTTGACTTTTTGGCTTTCGAATGATATTTTTGTAAATGCGAGCATGCCAGTAAGGATCAATCAGTCCTTACAGAAATTATAATTGCCAACCAATTATCAGACGATTGTGTTTTAGTTCTTTCAGCCTCAATGAAGAGGACTTTTACTGGTGGCTTGACTTAGGAGAAATTAAGCAAAATAACAGTTAAATGACGAACAATTGAAGTATTTCATTAAGATGAAAACTTACAATGATCCAAACTCAGCCTCGTAGAGGTTTACAGCAACGATCTACTTGAAACTACTCCTATGAACGAAGTGCAGTGCAAGAATTTAAAGTGCAAGAATGTAAAGAACAAGTATTTAAAGTGCAAGAAATGTAAAGACTGGAAATGTAAAACTGGAAAAGAAAATATGAAGTAAATAATTGGTTTGTTGGATCTGAGTCTGGGGACTTTTTTTGGGGGCTTCCCTACTATTTATACTCCTCAAGGATGACCATCGAACTACACTTCAAACCGTCGAACTGCTCCTCCATGATTGCTTGATCATGCTGCCTTAGAAGTAGTTCCACTACGCCATCACTTACAGTTGGGCTTCCCTCCTATATTTGAATTTGAATTTGAATGTGAGTAACCGTTGAAGCCACGTCACCTTGCATTTCTTCGCTGATCCAATGCTACCCAGACTACGCAAGAACCAATATTAACCGTCACGTGTACGATCATGATCGAAAATTAAACATTCTTCCTGTATTGCCCTTACTTCGCCACGTGTCGAACTGTAACTGGTTTTTACAAAATATGTAGCCAACATTACCCCCCGTACTAATATATCCAATACTTGGTGATATTAGTGGATCAAAGCTTTTCCCGCGCTTTTAGAACGTATATGGAGTCTGTAACTTCTTCTCTATTGATCAAGTACATGAAGAGTCATCTGATGATGTTGTTTTCTCTCGAAAAAACTTCCATGCATTCATTAGCCACCTTTACCTGCCTTTCCATATTCAGGTCATGGCTGCCTTTGCAAATTACCAACTTTTGGATTACGAACATATTCTCCTTAATCCTTCGATTCAGAAAGTTGCAAACATGGACATGGGAAATTCTTCTTCTGATTCACCCTTGGATTGTGAACAAACTGCCCTTAGTCCTTTGATTCAGAAGGTTGCAAATATAGACATAGGAGGCCTCTCTCTACAATCCTCTACATGGGGGATAAGGCTGTGGCTTCAAATTCCTCCGGGGCTTTAGGCTAGTCAAACTGGTCAGAACCTGAGGTCTGGGAATTAAGGGAGCGAATTAACCACCACTTTGTCAAATTCACTGACCCGTTGGACTTTTCTTCTTATACGCGAAGCTCGGTGGTTTATCCTTACATGCCTATCGACCGTTGCTGCAGTTTAGAGGATAATCTACTCGTGGCATGGTACACATCATCCATGCCTACAAAAATGGTACGATCTGTTCCTCGTCCAGAAGAGGCACAGGAGTATAACCCTTTATTTTTAGCCAAGAAGGCGAAGCTTCATCCTTCTGACTGGCTTGATTGTGTCAATGCTCCTCAATTTCCTTTTTCTTTCGAAATGGGGGCCCTTATACCTCCTCCTTCGCAAAAACTTTCCTGGATAGAGAAGTTGAGGCTTACCCTTTTTGCAGAGAAAGTTTTCTCTCTTTACGAGCCTCCACCTTCTCCTACTCCAACTCAACAAAAGCAAGCCCAACTCCTGCTTGCAGCCTTTTCTCACTTACCCTTCAATGTTCTTGAGGAAGATGTTCCCCTTAAGAACTTTCGATGGGCTTGTAATATTCTGACTCGGGGCCACATTTTCAACCCCATTGCTCAAACAGAACTTCACACGTTTTTGGACCAACTTCCATCACTTCTCCATTGGCACCGTACTTCTTTGGCCATCACTCAATCCTTGGATCAACTTTCATCGCTCCGAGTTCATTCTCAATATGAAGCAGAGAACCTCATCGAAGAATACAACGACTTTCAAAATAAGGATTCTGCGTATTGGGATGATTTGGAAATGGATGAGTTGGAACAAGGGCTAAGAGAAACGGCGTTCGAAATAAAGGCTGAGGAGTTTTTTTTATGAAGTGAGAACACACTAACTCATGCAGCCAATGTTAGAAGAAATAGAGGATATAATGAAGAAAGAACAGAAATTCATTGATCATAGTTGCACTAAGTTTCATGATCTTGTTATTTATTCCATTCCTTATTTTTATGAGCTTGAGTTTATACCCAAATAAGGCTATTCAATCTAATTGACCATCTTTTATTTCGAACAACAGTTCATGCTGCTTTAGTTCCACATACAACTTTTCTGTGAACCAACCATTGGTTTTGATATTTCGAACACCAAATCCTATCCTTAAAAAGTCTCAAGTTTTGCCTCGAAGGACATTACCTTCGTTAAGAAACCTAAAACAGGTCTTTTAACCTTTCGGAGTAAAACAAACACTTGAGTATTCTTATATTTTTTTTTCTTAGTATGAAATGTGCTTCAAAGCCGGCTTCTCCGTTTCAAAGCCGTAGTTTTTGGTTTTTGGCGCCAAAATTTGGCTTCAAAGTCAAATTTTTACTTGGCTAACCTCGATTTGGGTCAGGTTTTCCCTCCAAAAGTATCAATATTGAAGGAAACTCTTCGTATTCGTATTTCTAGTACTTAACGACTTACGCAATATATTTTTCAGACACAAAAGCTTTTAAACACCCCTTTGTTTCGTGTTCTGAAATCACTTGCTCTTTTAACACACAAACCCTACCGATCTTCTGTTAACCCTTTCTTCCTGGCTACTTGCTATCAATGGATCCTTCCTCGTTGAAAGTGCTCGCTGGCGACCGTATCAGCCCTACCATGGCTTTGAAGAAATGCATTGATGAAGAAATTGCCAAGCTAACAACTGGTGGGTCAAGCACCATAGATGGACGTTTCCTTGTTCCTCGCCACAGCAACCAACAAGAGTACGTCCTAGGTCCCATCTTTCGGGAGGCTCCTGACCAACTCCAAGCTTTATACCCTCGTTTGGAGGATCACTTTCTTCTTTACGAAGGAGGGCTTGACTGGAGCAATTGGAGAATGACCCGGCCTCATCGCTGCTGGCCGACATTGAGAACTGAGTGGGAGGAATGGTATGACAAGGTGGTGCCTGCGAGAGAAGATGACCTACAGGAGCTCTGCATCCTCGACGCTCTTCGTCTTTCCAGGTTCATTATTCTTGAGGATCCCTTTTTAATTCCTACTGCTCTATGTTTTTAGAATATGGCTTTTAATTTCTTCCAATTTCGGTGCGGCATGATAGCCCCCACCGTTCTTGATATTTGCCATCTTTTGGGGCTTTCACCCCATGGCTGTCCCTTTACTCCCAACTACCCGGACCTCCCTGTCAAAGTTTCCCTTCCAGCCTTAAACTCTTCTTATAGTGACTTCGTAAAGGCTGAAAATAAAAGAAAAGGCCCCGTGAGAGACAGAGAACTATTTTCGTTCATTTTATACTGGTTGTGAAAATTTCTCTTTTGCATCTCATCTCAGAGGATTATGCCTGAGTTCGCTCCACTTGCGAAGGCACTTGTTTTGAAAAAACACATAACTCTTGCCCCTTATCTTTTAGGTCATGTCTACAGAGCTTGCTTCCAATTTTGCGAAAAACCTCTTGATGTTAACCAAGGAGGTCCCCTCTGGGTGCTCCAACTCTGGCTCTTTGCTTATTTCACTGATTTGCATAAAAAATGCCTAAAATTCTTTATTCAGGATCCTAGCACCTATGGGGAAAAGTATGCTAGGATTGTTCTTTACCCTGCTTCTTTTGCTTATTACTTTGCCTTCTTTTATCAACTTCCTATTTCTCCTCCTGCTTCCTTTTTTTGTCCTTTTGATGCCAATAAAAGACTTGCTTGGCTGCAAACTTTTCTGGCTGATAAAGAGTGCTCCACCTCACCACACAAAGATATGTGGGCTTCAATTTGGCTACCTAGGGAGCTATTCATTGGCACTTTAAACCCTCGAGGTTATAAATGCATATCTGAGGTGTACTGCCCTTCTCAGTTTGCCAGACAATTTGGACTCACTCAAGGGATACCTGTTCCACTTTGTAGTCTCTCGAATGTCCACCTTACGGCTAGAGACTTGAGAATATCTAAATCAAAGCTAGAGGCAGCAATATTCAAACTGCTGAAGGAATTGAATGAATTTCAATTTATCCATTTTCTCCCATCTGGCTTAGTTTTGAAAAGATTCCAATCGTGGATAATAATATGGAAGTGCGCCTATCTGCACACCCTCATGACTTGCTAATAGGGTTAGGAGTGCCTTCGAAGGCTAAGTCAGCGACAGTTGAGAACATTCCTTCCTTTTCTGCAGCTACCACAACTTCCCCTACAGCCTCACCTCCTTCAGTTAGAGTTACCAGGGCTGCTTTGAAGAAAGGTAAGCATTTCTAAGTTCCTCTTTCCTTCAACTCTTTTGTTTGTCTCCTCTATATTCACATATTTTGGCGCAGGGTCTCCACAAGAAAAATCTCCTAAAAGAGTTGAAACTCTAGTTACTCTCAAGGCCAGACAACAGCAGAAAAAGAAAAGAAAACTGGTACTCATTCCTGAAGAATTTGAATCTCAAAATGAAGAGAGAGAGAGATTGAGCAAGAGCAAGAAACACCATTACAAAGAAAAAAGAGAACAAGGGTGGCTACCTCCTCCTCTGATTTGGTCGAAGATCCTAATTCCGAGACAGTTGACAAGGCAATGGAACAGGAGCTTACTTCTGAAGAACTTGATCCCCAAATTGAAGAGAGAGAGGTTGAGAAGGAGCCAGTAGTATCATTGCCAAGAAGGAAGAGAAAGAAAGTGACTGTTCCTGCTACTGACTTGATTGAAGATCCTATCCATGAAGCTGCTGCCAAGGTAGTAGAACAGGAACATTCCAAAGCAATGATCGTCTTTGAGAGGGCTGAAAAGAGACGGCAGCAACAATTTCTAAGAGATGAAGCTGCTGTTGCTGATGCACTACAAAGGGAAACTGCAAGAAGACAACAAATTGCCAAGCATTACTCCCTTCATGGCTCTCCTATTACTGCCAACATCCCTGAAACAAGTAATTTCTTTCATGTTTCTACTGTTTTGCCTTATCAAATTTTGACACTAGAGCTTGACCTTACGTTTCTTCCTTTTGGCAGCAACAACTACTGAGGCTATACTTCCAATGAGGACTCCCTCAATTTCAGTTGAAGTTGATCAGATGAAGAATGTGAAAGCCATTCAAATAATACTTCCACTTCCTAGGCCCACATTTCATGTAACCCCCTTTGAGTCCTAGCATTCCTTTAACTCTTTCTTTTGGTTTGACTCCATATCTTCCTCACTTGACCCTTGACACTTCTCTTTCGAGCCTTACTCCTCTTTCTTCTTCCAAGGGAATTCCAACTGCTACTCCATCTACGAGGGCAATTGATTCCCCTACTGAGGGTCCTGGTAGCTCTCCAACCCGTGGTTTATCACCTTTACCTAGCTCCAGCCCTTCTTTACTTGATTCATTGGTGGCTAGGACCATGGAGACTGCTAAAGATGCTCCATCCACTTCTCCTATCCCTATGCAATCCTCTGTGCCTTCCACCACAACTTTCTCTGCGCCTCTCATGTCTATGGATGAGGTTGATGTCTTCGAAGCCAGACTAGCTAGTCTCTTCAACATACTCTCTACCTCTCCATCATTCAATGTTGAAGCTAAGCCATTAGTTTTAGCTGACTCCTTGCTGGAAATTTTTGAGAGTTCTTCTTCCTTCAGCAGCAAGCCTTCTGTGCCTTCGATAGACCTGGATACATGCTTGGAACTGTTGATTTCTTTTTTGAGGATCCCCTTCAAGGCTCTGCAAAGGCCTATAAACAAAAATGGGTTTCTCCAGTGCTGCAAAATTGCTAAGCAGTCAGGCATGAATGTTTCAAGTCATCTATCTCAGGCAGCAGCTACTGTCGATTTTTACATTACCATTTGTCAAGCTGCCAAAGCTGAGGATGAGAAATTGGCTGGCGAACAGAGTTTTGTTTCCCACGTACATACTGAAGTGTCAAAGCTTAAGGAACAACACTCCTCTACCTCCCACTTTCGAGTCCAGTTGCTGGAGGGGAAAGCTCAACTTGAAGATGAGCTATCTACAGTGAATCAGGTCTTAGTCCGAACTGACACTAAACTGCAAATTACCAACCAAGGATTGGCTGATCGAAAGGAAGAGATGGCTGTAGCTATTCGACTGTTTTCAGCATTTACTAATAGGAAATCTGTTGTACAAAAATAATTAAGACACTGTAATGATTTTTGGGCCAATTTATGGCAAAATGTACTTAATTCTTTATGAAAAAGAAAATTTTTTGTCTATCATTTAAGCAGTCTTATGTTCTTGTACTTGGTATTTATTTTATTCCTTGTGTTTCCTAAATGGTTGGAAAATAAGGCTTCAAATATCTACCATTAATCTTTTTGGAATGTATATACCCATTCAAATTTCTCAAATGGTATGCTCCAAAAGGCAGAACTCTATGGATTTGATATGGTCCTTCCCAGTTAGATGACCATTTGCCAAACTTATGGCTTTTAATTCCTATTGGGAGTATTGTTTTCCATACCAAATCACCTTCATCAAAGCCAATATATTTGACCTTCTTATTATAATTTTTGGCTCCTTTCTTCTTTTGCAAGAAAATGCTATTTAATGCCAGAATTCTGGCTTCATCTATGCCTTCTAATTCCAAGCACATACTCTGATGGTATTGCTCAGGATTTAGCTGGTCTTGGCATCTTACCCTCAAAGATTTAACATTAATCTCCACAGGTAACACTGCATCATGCCCATATACTAAGGCATAAGGAGTGACTCCTGTACTCGACCTTGAGGAAGTTCTGTAAGCCCACAAAACATCCAACAACAGGTTATGCCAATCCCTAGGATTATCTTCCACAACCTTTCGTATTCCCTTTTTCAAGGACTTATTGGATGATTTAGCTTGACCATTGGCTTGTGCATAATAGGGTGTGAAATTAATAAGGCTAATTCCAAATTCTGCCACAAAGGACTTCACCATCTTCCCATCGAACACAGTCCCATTATCCACAGTTATAGTCTGTGGGATGCCAAATCTATGGATCAAATCTTTAATGAACCCAATGACCTCTGTCTGGTCTACAACCTTGTATTGTGATCTCTACAACTGGTCAAATAAATCATCAATACGGAGTAAAGGATATTTGTTCTTTATCGTTACTTTGTTCAAGTCCCGGTAGTCGATGCATAGGCGCAAAGAACCATCATTCTTCTTCACAAATAACACTGGTGCACCCCAAGGCGAAGTGCTAGGTCGGATAAACCCTTTATCAAGCAGGTCTTGCAACTGTTCTTTTAATTCCTTCATTTCAGCAGTAGCCATTCTGTAGGGGGTTTTAGAAATGGGCTGGGTGCCCGGCATAGTTTCAATGGTAAACTCTATCTCCCTGTCTACCAATTCCCTAGTAATTCATTTGGAAACACATCTGGAAATTCTCTAACAATAAGAATATCATTCAATTCAACATTCACAGATTGTTCAGTCAACACATAGCACAGATAACCCTGGCACCCTTCCTGATCAGTTTGCATGCTTTCATTGCAGATATCAAATAAGGTGGAGGCACTACCCCGTTACCCACAAACACAATCTCTTTCTGTTCTGGTGGTTTAAACACAACCCTTTTTGTCACACAATCTATGGTGGCACAATATTTGGTCAACCAATCCATGCCCAAAATTACATCGAAATGTCTAAAATTCAAGGGCAACAAATCTACATATAGGGTAGCATCCTCGATATGCATGTCACAAAACCGATATATATATTCACATAACACAGATTCCCCTGATGAAGTAGACACACATAACAAATATGGCAATAACTCTAGGGGTCTATTCAGTCTAGATGCAAATGTATATGTCACAAATGAGTGTGTTGATCCAGAATCAATTAATACAAAGGCATCCTGATTACATATTGAAATAGCACCTGAGACAACGGCATTGGCAATTCATGTATTGCCCGGACCAAGTGCAAAAACTCTCCCCTGTCTCACTATATCCCCAGTAGTAGCAGATCTCAAAGTATTTCCTGGTTTTGGAACTGATGCAGTTGAACTGGCTGCTAGTTTCCCACTATTCTGATTACATTCTCGGGCTATGTGCCCTTGTTTCCCACATTTGAAATAGGCTCCTGATGCACGGTAATAGACTCCATGGTGCCTTTTGCTACAAATGTTGCATATAGGAGCTGTGTCTCGAGAAGAACTTGAAGTAGTTGAGGAGCCTGTATTTTGCTTTTTAAGAAATTTCTTCTTCGAAAAGAAGCCTTGCCTTTTGTTGCCTTTCCATTATGTTGTTGGCTTAGCTTGTCTAGCTATGTTAGCCTCTGATATGATGGCCCTGTCAAGCACCCCAATGTAGGTCTCCAACTTCAGGACATTCACTCTCTCTAGGATGTCACTTCGGAGCCCACCTTCAAAATGTCTTGCCTTCTTATAATCATTGTCAATTACATGTGGTGCAAACCTGGCCAATTCAGTGAATTTGGCCTCATACTCTGCCAAATATGTTTGCCTTGCTTGAGTTCCATGAACTCGACTACTTTCCTATCCCGAACACACTGCGGGAAGTACTTGTCATAAAAGATCTCCAGAAAGTTCACCCAGTCAACATCTTTATGGTTTTCTCGCATTAACATCCACCATCTTCTTGCCTCTCTTCGAGCATAAAAGTGGCTAGGAGCACTTTCTGCGTCTCTGAACAGGGGAACACTTCAAATAATTTCTCAATGCCGAGGACCCACGCTTCGGCTTTCAACGGATCTAATCCCCCGTGGAACTGTGGTGGTTTTATTTTCTTGAATTCCTTGGTGAGAGCTATTATCCGGTCATCATTTTGATTATCTGGCACAAGTGGTGCCGGAGGTGGAGGTGGAGGTGGCGGGTGTAGTTGCTGCCATTGTTGTTGCCACTCCTGTTACAGTCTCAAAGCCTCTACCATTTCCTGAATCAGTCTTTCCATTCTGTCCAGTCTGGCAGTAGAAGATTCCTCTATCTCATCACCTCTGGTTCTCACCATCTGATTAAACTAGCATTATAGTTTATACAAAAGATACACAGGTATGCACATAGCAAGAGCATACGTATTCAGATAATTTTGCAATGCAAGTAGTTCACAAACTTATAACATATAATTGTTCATATCAAACAATTAAGCGTATTTTCGATGCTTTCAAATTCGTACTTATGAATGCATCCTAGATCTTTTGTAGACGCTTATTGCTCTTTTGGACAAGTGTGTGAGTTATTAAATCGTGCTCTGATACCACTCTATCATGACCTGAACCCGCCCTTACGGGTTAAGGACATAACTGGCCAGTAACCCTAAGATTACCTACGACCTCAAACCAAAACAAACATAACTGAACAGAGTAAAGGGGCCAAACGGAAGCAATAATTAAAAACTTTGTCCATGGAGCCGTGCTTATATGCACATCAAACAAACCATACGCATATACGTTAATAACCCACAACAAAATACAGTACCATAAAATCCTTTACAGACAGGATCATCCAAACTGAGTCAACCCATAACAAAACTATATACAGATATACACAAAGTCCTTGCCAACAAGACAAAATATAAATACATAACAAAATGGCAAGGATGGGTCTCATGCGTGAGACACAAGGCTAACTCTTCAAAACTCATATTGTTCCTGACAGACTTCACTAGGGCTGAGTTTGGACTTCTTTTGGTTCACCTACAAACACATGAATGAGCGTGAGCTATAGCCCAGTGAATAATATCAAATCAAATACAGAAGTTACATAACAATGTAGAACAACATGTTCCAAACGGCCTTGGGCCCAATCCATATTTCTATTTAACAGATATATAACTATACGAAATTCAAATCAAGTGACTGTAGTTCCAAACATTCTGGCCTTTGGCCCATTCAGATTTTCATTCATGTCAAAATGGCCTTCGGCTCATTCATTTATGTCAAAATGGCCTTGGCCCATTCGTTTATGTCAAAACGGCCTTCGGTCCATACATTCGTGTCAAAATGGCCTTCGGCCCACTCATTCATGTCAAAACGACCTTAGGTCCATTCATATATGTCAAAACAACCTTCGGTCTGTTCGTTTACGTCAAAACGACCTTCGGCCCATACATTTGTGTCAAAACGACCTTAGGTCCATTTATTTCTATCAAAACGACCTTAGGTCCATTTATTCATATCGAAACGACCTTCAGTCTATTCATTCGCTCATGTCAGACTTTTGTCCACAATCCCAATTAACAACTCATAAAGCTTAAAGGGAATAAATAGTTGGACATTGCTAAGCTTTCAAATATCGATATTACTCACAGTGATCGGCTTGTGGATTTGCCCTGGAGCTTGACTCTACAAATTTCATGAACACAAAAGGGTCATTAACAGTTCAATCCGTTCTTTAATTCACATATTCCTCTTTAGGCTTTATTCTTATCTCGTTAACTCATTTACGATACTCAATGCATACCTAAGAGTGCTTACAGGTGAAAGAGAACGGAAAACGAAACACAGAACGTATGAACAAAATTTCAGAAAATAGGGTCCCCGCTCGAGCGTGTACTTCCCCGCTCGAGCGGACCCAAGAGGCCTGCAAAAGTACTGGTTACCTCAAAATTACGCTCGAGCGCGGATTAGGGAGCTCGAGCAGAAGGCCTATCTACAAAAGCTCCCCGCTCGAGTGCTCGAACGAACATCCAACTCTGAAAAGAGTACTGGGAGCACGAAATTTATGCTCAAGCGAAGATTCTCCCACTCGAGCGGACCTCAAAATTCTGGAAAACCCAGAATGTGTTCTTGAGCTCAAATTCGGTTTCCAACCAACATAACTTGCATGCAATGGCTCAAATCTCAAATATAATTATACTAACATGAGGTAAACCCCAAATCACAACCCAATGGAGCTTAATTCACAAATAATTCACATGCATTGCCCCAATCTCCCATCAAACTCATTCAAACATAACAAATTCATACATTCAAGCTCATATCTTCATAAATTGTATATGCATGTGATGAATTAGCCACATTCTTAACTTAGACAACACAAATGGTGATCAAAATATGAGTTTCAACCCAAAACTCTACTTGAATCATGTATTTCAAGCTTATACATGCTATTTCAACACAATTTCTTACATGCATGCACATGTCAAGTTTTAATTCAACAAAACCAACCCAATTTCATTTCAATCTTACTCTTGATCACCTAATTAGCTTGAACACACAAAATTACAAACTATAATTCAAGAATTACTCACCTAGAAGCTTTGATTCTCACAATCTATAACAATTCTTGGATTATCTTCAAGGTTCCTAAGCTTTAAGCTAAATTTTGCACAATTCTCTCCTCTCTCCCTCTCTACAGCCGACTCTCCTCTCCTTTTCTCAAAGTTTGATCAGCCAAAATGAATACATAGGAAGGAATGAGAAGTGTAGTGCTCTTATCCAACAATTCCCACTAACTCATAATAATAATAATAATAATAATAATAAATAGTTGGGCACTAATTTACCAATTTAATCAACTTAATCTGGTCCGAATCAATTTTTCAATTAAATTTCACCGTAGGCTCTAAAAATTATGCCAATCACAATGGCGTAATCAATTTCGGGTTCCGTGGCCGATAAGGCCCTCAATTTAATTTCCAAAGCAGATTATTCAAACAGATACTCCTACGGTGAACAGATAGGAATTCAAAACCACATATATTCACATAATGGCACATAAAATCATATCAAAACATATAATCACATTCGTATTAGGGACCAATTAGCGTAATACAGAACAGGGGTATCATAAGTATTCTGTTAAAAACATAATTAGCAAACAATATTACTTCCCCCCACAAGTTCTACTATAAGCCTGAAATTAGTAACATGGCATTCATTATTTCTTTAAGGGTTCTATTGTTTCTTTCAGCAATTCCATTTTGCTGTGGAGAATAGGGTGCTATAGTTTGGTGAATAATGCCATGTTGTGCACAAAATTCATTTAATGGTACATCATATTCACCACCCCTATCATTTCTAACCATTTTAATGGTTTTACCAAGTTGATTTTCAACTTCAGTTTTGTAGAGTTTAAACATTTCTAATGCTTTATCTTTACTTCTAAGTAAATATATATATAACAATATTTTGTACAATCATCGATAAATGTTATGAAATATTTTTTGCCTCCTCTAATTTGAACAAATTTAAGATCACATACATTAGTATGAATTAATTCTAGAGGTTCAGTTTTTCTTTCAACCGATTTAAATGGAGCCTTAATTAATTTTGCTTCTACACAAATCTCACATTTGTGATTAGGATCAATTTCAAACTTTGGTATATGATCCAAACCAATTAATCTACGCAAAGCATCAAAATTTACATGTCTTGCCCTATTATGCCATAAATTTGACTCAAGAATATAAGCAAAAGATGTGTTATTTTTGTTAATAGCAAGTTTTTGTACAACCATCATTACATTCAACTTAAAGAGACCATCACTCATGTATCCCTTACCAACATACATACCACTCTTTGTTAATACAAATTTATCAGACTAAAAAACAAGCCTATAACCATTTTTACTTAATAAGGAACCAGAAACTAAATTCTTTCAAATGTTTGGTACATGCAGCACATTGTTGAGGGTTAGTTTCTTCCCTGATGTCATCTTCAAGACTACTTTCCCTTATCCAGCCACAGCAGAAGTAGATGAATTTCCCATGAATAGTTGCTCACTATTTGCAGCCTCATTATAGGTAGTGAACATCTTTTTGTCCGCACAAATGTATTGAGTTGCCCCAGTGTCAACCCACCATTCCTTGGGATTTTCAATCAAATTAGCCTCAGACACCACAGCAGAGAGATTGATGTCATTTACCGGTCAGAGATGTAATCAAGTTCTGTCACATTTGCTTAATTGGTAGTCTTCTTGCTTGTATTTCTGTGATCCTTCTTAGGGCGACAACAATCAGAAGCTCAATGTCCGGTCTTGCCACAATTATAGCATTTATCTTTGAACTTTTTATTGCCATTGTTGTCGTCTTGTTTATGACCATCTCCAGTAAACTTCCTCTTTTTGTTATGTGGTTTGTGGACTTGTTCAACCGCATTAGTCTTGAACTCAATGGGATTTTTACCATTCCTCTTTTTAGCCTTTCGGTTATCTTTCTCAATTCTTACTCTTACAATCAATTCATCCATGGTCATCTCCTTGCGTTTATATTTTAAATAATTTTTGAAATCTTTCCAAACCGGTGGTAATTTTTCCGCTAAAGCAGCGACTTGGAAAGACTCGCTAAGAGACATACCTTTAGAATGAATATTATGCAAAATTAATTGAAAATTTTGAACTTAAGAAATTACCATTTGGGAGTCTACCATAATGAAATCCAAAAATTTACTGATAACAAATTTCTTTGTGTCGGCATCCTCTGTCTTGTATTTTTTTCTCTAAAGAATCCCACAATTCTTTTGCTATTTTCAAAGGGTTATAAACATTATATAGCATGTTGTCAAGGCCATTGAGGATGTAGTTTCTGCACAGAAAATTAGAATGTTTCCAGGCGTCTACAGCGGCAATAACTTGCCGATCACTTTCATCCTCTCTAAGTACTGAAGTCTCTTCACGGAGAAACCGGGCCAGATTTAGAGTTATAAGATAAAACAGCATTTTCTGCTGTCGTCTCGTAAACTCAGTACCGTTAAATTTTTCCAGTTTTTCTCCATGATTTATTGGAACTTGAACATGGTTCTGGATAGAGACCGGAGTCGATGTAACGATCAGATTTGGAGTATTACTTTCAGCAGCCATAATTTCTAATTACAAAAAATCAGAAAAAACCAAAACCAAATTAATTTCCTAGTTACTAAAATCAGAAAATAAATTATAACACAAAATAATTTCACTTTTCGTGTTACTAAAACTAAAAAAATAAAATACCACAATAATTTTTTGTAACACAAATTAATATTCTGCAATTGTTAATGACACCAGTATATTACTACTAGTTGTCAAAGAAAATAAACAGTATATTACTACTATTTGTCAAACAATATATTACTACTATTTGTATTTTCCAACCAGAATATCACTTTGTGAAAGCACAGAAAAATAAATACAATGAAGACACCAAAAATAATCTGTCCTAAGATTATAGAACAATCTTCACTGTATTTAAAAAATAAATTTTGTTTGTGTACTTAACGACAAACGGAATACAGAAGAAATAAAGGAAATGAGAGAGATTGTTTGATTACAAAAATCAAACCAGTAAATAAAAATAAATAAATTAAAAAATAGATTTTTATTTTGTTACAAACACAAAATCAAAACCTGATATAAATGAGTAATAAAACAGAAAATAAATCAACAACTTACTTTATTAATTTCTCGAACAAAGTTTTGATCAAGTCTAGTATTTAACGTTATGTCCTTAAGACAGATTCATCATCTCCATAGTGCTTTCAGATTGTGGACGTCTATCTCTCAGGATAAAATGATTAACAGTGAATAGTAGCAGCACTACACACTATTCACACAATGAGCACACTAAGTGTTTACACTCTTTCTCACAAGGAAAATAATGCAACAAAATGCAGAGAGAGCAGGTAGAATTTGGGACGAAAATTGGAGTGGAAAAACCAAGTGAGGGACTGCTTATTTATAGATGTAAATGTAGCTGTATAGTTTGAATTAAACAGGTGCAAAACCTGTTTGAACAGGTATTATATTTGTTCGGTTTGAATGAACAGATATTGTGGTTGTTGGGTTTAAATTCAAACAGATATGAATATGTTTGAATTTAATTCAAACAAATATTCATCTGTTCGAGTGGGGAAAAAATCGGAGCTAAATTTTGAAATTAATTTTTGTAATTCAAATTCCAAAAAATTAGAATTTAATTTTAGAAAAATAAAATTCAAATGTTTTTGACCCAAAAAGATAGATATTGGGCCGGACAAGCCCAACCCAACCATACACCACATACCCGCGCCCAAGCCCAGCCCAGCCCGCCCGACTGGACAGACGGCGGTGTGGGTGTGTTTATTTTGGGTCCAATGGCTCTAGCCCACTTTGCCCATAACCTCCCCCACTGCCAAACTTGGGTGCCCCTTGGGGCCTACCCCAAGTTTCAAACTCAAGTCTTATAAACCTACTCAAAGTATGCCCACCAAATCAATGTGGGACAAGTCTTAAACCAAATCTTTAGGAAATTTCACCAAAAACACCATTTCCATAGAGCTCTCTTTGGCTTCAATTTCTCATTTACCTAATAATGATTTTGAGCAACCAAATATACTATGTGAATTACAACGCGGCATAGAACGCGCTACCACTTAGACCTGCCAATTTTGGCGCATGGGTCCCACCTAAAAAATAAACCAAAGTTTAAGAAAAAAAAACTATTTTTTCAAAACTTCCAAAACCCATTTCTAATAGAATTAAATCATCTGGCAAGTGATTATGAAACATGGAATCGGAGACATGATTTTTCTCACTAGGAGCATCACCCACCCTTGTATCCTAATAGAAAACAACAACAATATCAATATATTAACCACTTATCAACAAAATAAAAAATAAAAAAGAGATTGTAAAGTCATAGTTACATATATATATATATATAATAAACAAACATAACAATAAGAACTTGCCTGCTTCAGAGACACTTGTCTCCAATATAAACTTTTCTTGTTGCACTGCTAACTTTTTTTCCTGCTCTTCATCTCGTGCCAATTTATGTTGGCATTCTTCGTATTATTGTCTCATCATCGCCTTATTCTGTTTGATGAATGACAAATTGTCATTCAATTGGGTGTCCTGTGTAGTCTCCACAGTTGGCCTTTCATGCTGCTTTTCATTTGTTTTAGGGTTCCAATAATTTGTCCTCCTTGTGGTCAAATCGATTAGTGGCTTCCATGGATTTGGAAAAAAAGGATCGTTAGCACCAAACAAATGTTGCACAGCTGTTTAAGGAAAAAATTTAGATTGTAATGTAAATAATTTTATGGTGTTATGCATATAGCAACCTTCAGAATCCAAAATCATGAACTATCATGATTTTCACAAATAATATCATAATGTGAAAAATAAATAATATACCCAGATCAGTTATGCAAAATCTTCAAATGATTCATATTTGATTGAACATAAACATAATATCAATACTAGTGGAAAAAGGTTTCTCTCTCTTAACCCTCTTAGAATACGTTATATTCACAATAATTGATGGGTGATCTAAATATACTTTAATAAGTAGAAAGAGGACCAATTTCCTAATATAACTATAATTCCACTTGCCATCAAAGTAGGAGATTTGGAAACTACTCTATCTATTGACTAATCAGATAATAACTTGTGGTTCAAGATATAATGCTATTAAATCTATAATTTATATTATCATATCATGTGGGTTACTATAATTATTAAATAATTAAATTTAGTCTTACATTCTTCCACTTGGCCCATATGATAACATACATCAAGATTTAATAATGTAAACATAGGGGCGCAATAAATCATATCCAACCCTACTTTAACTTGGTCATCATCATAATACTATAATTAAATAGTTCACTAATGCAAGTCATGGCGGTTCTATACCAATAGTACAACACAGTCCCTTCCATGTACCACAACACTAGCAACTAATTTCATATAGTCCTTAAGTAAAGAGTGCATTTAAAAGGTCCAATAATGTTTTTTTTTTTTTTTTTTTTTTTACTATTCCTGTTATCATTTATTCATTCTTATATATGTACATACACCATTCATAACAGGAAATATATCAGAAATACAACTAATGAGATCTCAATATGTCAACTAACACAATCAATCATAAACAACTGTTACGGATTACATTCAAAACCCATTCAACTGATAAGTTTATTAATTGTCTTTAAGAGTAATCCCTTCATCAATAGATTTGCACTTAAAAGTTATGTACTTATGTGTTTTATTGATACTTTCTGTTTCTAAAATTGTTTCTTTAACAACAAAGTATTTCAATTCTATGTGTTTAGCATCATTAGAATACTCGTCACTCTAAGAAAATAAAACAATTGAGAAATTATCACAATAAATTCCCAACGACTTGGTAACAAAAGTTGACAATCCTAAATCCTGAGATAAAGTTTCGCAATAACAATTCATGAATTGTGGTCTCCAAGCACACTACAAATTCAGCTTTTATAAGAGATATTTATTATAGTTCATTTCACACTTTTCATGATATTTATTCTTCACATAACAAGAACAAATAATCAAAAGTGAACTTACTACTATCAATGCATCCTCTAAAGTCTGAATATAAGTAACCAATCAATTTAAGATTATCAGACCTCATAAATGTGAGCAAATAATCTTTTATTCCTTATGATTACGTTATCACTTCCTTATTTAAGCATTAAGCTTCTTACAAGAAATATATAAAGAATCGTTTCCATTCCAATTGATTTTATAATTTTTTTTTTTTTTTTTTTTTTTTGCATAAGACTAGATTTATTTTCTTTCGGAACATAGATAACTTTATGTGAATATTATTTCATTCTAAACCTCTATTCTACGAGCACGAAATAATGTTCTCATATAATCCTGTTGATCAAGTCTGCGCTCCTCCAAACGTCGTCGCTTTATTCCCTGAAAACACAAACGTGAGCTAGCCGACGGGTGTGTGTCGGATACCTCTCTGATGCCTAAGTCGACAAAATAGACAAATAGACAAAAGCTCTATGTACTCGAGAATCAAAGTTCTGTTACCTATATATTGTGTTTGTCACACCCTCCAACTTTTCGTCAGCCTAGATCCTTATCTCAACTAAAGAGAGATAAGTGTTGGTTATTCCTGCCAACCTCTTTAGCCCAGATCCTTATATTGACTAAGGAGAGCTAAATGTTGGTTATTTCTACCAACTTCTCGTCAGCCTAGATCCATATCTCAGCTAAAGAGAGATAAGTGTTGGTTATTCTTGCCAACCTCTTCAGTCCAGATCCTTATCTCGGCTGAGGAGAACTAAACATCACAACTTTGATTCTCGAATACACAGAGCTTTTGTCTATTGTCTATTTTGTTAACTTAGGCATCGGAGAGGTATTTGGCACACACCCGTCGGCTAGCTCACGTTTGTATTTTCAGGGAGTAAAGCGACAACGTTTAGAGGAAGCACAAACTTGATCAACAGGATTATGCGAGAAGATTATTTCGTGCTCGTACAATTCGCACCGTCTGTGGGAAAGCCGCAAAGAACAAAACCTTTTGATTGAGTTTTTCTCCTTAATTGAAATCAATGGCGCACAACGAAGATTTGCCGCAATTTGCTATTGATGGGCAAACCCCGGAGGGGGGTGGGAGGCGCAAAGGTCTACCCTCTGTCTTACCCATGGAAGAATTAGAACCTCAGCGATGGAACTCCCGGAAGGACACAAGGGAGGGACGGGGTGCTAGTCCTCGTCGCTCTCCTGATAGACAGAGGCGGAGGCTAGATCCTCAAGTTCTGGAGGATCGTGTGAGGGAGCAAGACGGGTTAATAAGGAGGATGGCGGCAGACATGGAGACAATGAAGCGCCAGATAAAAGGAAAAGGGGTGGCGACAGGAGAGGGGCGCAAAGGCAACACACCCCCTCGCCACTCAGAAGACCATGACAGACATAGCACACCCTCACCAGCAGGAAGTAAGAGCCTTAAAACAGGCGATACTCAGTCAAGGACTTCTAGGACTCGTTACTCCAGGTCTGAGAGAACGAGGACTAAAAGGTCATATACAGAGGAAAGCAACTATCGCCCTTTGCACATGCGCCAGATGACGTCTAGGCACTCGGAGTTGCCTAGATCATCAAACCTGCGAACAGTGTTCAAGAAAAGGGCCTGATGGAAGGAGGACACCAAGGCTCGCGACCCACGCAGAGTTTTAGCCCTACAGTGGTTGGCCCTTAGGACGCATGGAAGTGTCGAGGTAGGGATGCCAATGTCGCGCTTTGCTTACGAACCAGCAGACAAAGAATTAGCCAGGTTACAAAGCTCGCCGTTTGTTCTAGCGATTGAGAACGCACCACTACCTTCAGGCTTCCACTAACCAAAATTTACTACTTATGAGGGGAAGACAGACCCCTACATGCACTTAAGCCACTTTCGCCAGGTTATGGTAGTATACCAACAAAATGAGGCTCTAATGTGTATCCTGTTTCCATCCAGACTGGGCGACCTAGGTCTAACATGGTTTGAAAGGCTACCAGAAGGCAGCATCGCCTCATGGGCACAATTAGCAGAGGCGTTCGTGACTAGATTTAGAATGAACACCAAGACACCAGTAGAGATTGATCAACTACTCTCCATTGACATTGATGAAAAGGAGACATTGATGTCTTACGACAATCAATATTAGGAGACCTACAGCTAGATTGGGGATTGCCCTACAAATCTCGCTATCGCACAATACAAAAGGGGTCTACCAGTCAGAAACAAATTGAGGGACTCAATTACTATGATGCCACCCCTTACGATGGAGGCCCTAATGGAGAGAGTACATCAACATATCCGAGTAGAGGAGGATAACGCCCGTGCTAAAGCAAAATCTGGCACAGCAGTGATGCCAGATAAAAAGACTATAGTAAAAATCAACACAGTGGAACAATCAAGCAGGAATGGGCGCGACAGGCGAGCCAACAGAGAGGACCCAAGAAAAAGGAACCACAGAGTCCGCACTACCATTACTACAGTATTCAATAAGCCTATCTACTGGATTCTCAGTGAGATACGCAATGAACCTTTCGTTCGGTGGCCAGCTAAGTTAGGAGAAGCACAAAAAGGCTATGACGAGAGGTCCTGGTGTACCTTCCATGATGAAAAGGGGCACCGCACTAAAAATTACACACCATTAAGGCAACATCTGGAGGAGTTAGTAGCAGCTGAGCACCTAGACCAGTACATAGAAGGAGGGACACAGCCAGCCCCCCAGGACTTCAACAAACCGAACGGGATACCAGTCGACGGTCCACCCCAAGGCGTAATCAACGTCATACATGGGATCATCGAACCTAAGCGGGTATGTGAACTCAGGAGGATGATCAAAAAGGTTGAACACTTGAGAGAGGTATTAAGTGCACAGCCTACCATAAAAAATGGCAGAACAGAGGCAACAAACGTCACATCCTTCTCAGACAAGGATCTAGCAAGGCTACATTGTCCTCACAATGACGCGCTGGTAGTGACTTTACGCATCAAAAATTTCGACATCAAGTGGATTCTAATTGACCAAGGAAGCTCATGCGAGATAATATACTACGAGACCTTCAAACAGTTAAAATTGGAGGACAAAGACTTGGCACCTGCAACATCCTCCCTTGTCAGATTCAACTCGATGCTAGAGTGGCCAATCGGCAAGATAATCCTCCCAGTCAAGGCAGGAACCATGACAAAACAGGTGGAATTCTAGGTGTTGAAAGCCCCTTCCACTTACAACATAATCTTAGGGAGAACATGGCTGCACGCCATGCGATCGGTAGTATCAACCTACCATCGAGCATTGCGGTTCCCTAACGAAGTCGGAGTAATTGAAGAGGTCTTGGGAGACCAAATTATGTCGAAACAGTGCTTCGTCACGGTAAATGGTAGCAGGGCTGCAAAAGGGTATGCATAGATAGTGGAAGAGCCAGAGAGCAATGAGCTATTTACAGATGTTGGCAAGGCAGCCGAACAGAAGGCAGTGGAAGACTTGGTAAAGGTAAGAATAGATGAAAAGAACCCAGAAAAGTTCTTTTTGCTCGGCTCGTCCTTATCCAGCACTGAGAGAATAGAGGTCGTGGAATTCTTAACCTCTAACATCGAAGTGTTTCCCTGGACACCATACGACATGCCTGGCATTGACCCAAACTTCATTTGTTACCAACTCAATGTCCACCCAACTGCCAGACCAATTATACAGCGAACTCGCAGATTGGCTCTCCACCACGCGGAGATAGTGATGGAGGAAGTAAGAAACTTGCTGGAGACAGGAGCCATCAGAGAAGTGCACTATCCTAGGTAGATCTCCAATACCGTAGTAGTGCCTAAGAAGAATGGAAAATGGCATGTCTGCATGGATAGTGCACTTTGATTTTGTGTCAGGAGCCATCAGAGGGACCTCGCGCTAAGTTCGGACTTGATTTTGTGTCACGGTTCTAAATCTGAACCAAAGAGTCCAAATCCAGCAAATCGTTTTGAGAAAAGAACAGATTTTGAAAGAAGTGCCAAACATGGACTGCTTTGCCAGATACAGAGTCGCCATCTAAATATTTTTTTAATGGGGAAATTTAGGAAACCCTGACTCGGTGCCAAAGGCCACGTGTCCGTCATTACCAAAGTTGCCTCGGCTCGGGAACTTGGGTACGATTGGGGAAGGTCAGCTATGAGCACCCCCTCTCGCCCGATCCGAAGACCGGCCTCTACTAATCATGATATCCAATTTTGAAAACGTTATGTGTTCTTATTCCGGTTATTAGCCTAAATTTACTATGTTATGCGCACAGCAAACAAGTATAGACCAAATCGCCTACATTGGAACAAAACATTTCATGTTTGTTTTGACAAAGGTTTGCTACTCGCAAGTAGGCTAAAATGCAAGTTTTGCCACCCTCGAGTGGGCTTTGGAAAAGATGGCTTTGCCACTATCTAGTGGGCTTAAAACTCTCAGTTTTAATGCATTTATTCCAATTTAGGTAACTTGACCTCCATCCACAGGCATTCAAGCAGTTATATCACATAAGCAGCTAGCCTCATGGTAATCATGCTATTATGGCAACACTCACACGTATGCGGTATCCTAAAGCATAAAAGCTTACCTAGTACTCCGTGCCAAAACAGAAACTAGTTAGTAATCATGCATGATCCTAGTTCATGTTAAAAATGGCTAATGCATCACATACAGAATGTCACTAGAATAGGCTCGGCTAATCTACAATGACATGTGAAATGCTACAAATAACACGTGTTTAACTTGGAATTGAAGTACAATGCAGTTAGTATGATGCGCCGAGCCCGGTGCATGCAGTACAGATGAATGATGCACGCATGCATAGCATAAGGATGCTAAAATAAATATGCCCTAGTACTAACCATTAAAAGCAGGTAAGTAAAAGGGAGAAAGACGTGGGGTTGGAAGACATACACACACTCACGCACACTTATTACATAATTGCCCTCACTCGGAGGGTCCAAATAAATATTACAGTCTGGATTAATAAATCAACTACCCTAGCTAATTAATTATTACAAAATTTCTAACTCAATTAACAAATTGAATATGCAAATAAATAGAAGGAAGGGGCCGCAGCCCTGCCTCGGAATGTGCGAATGATGCATGCTCGAGTCTGTCCCGCTCGGAAAACCCGTACCATGCCACTGCTGCCTCTGTTTACACTGCCCTGCTTCTTCTGAAAATTGCCAAAGTCTTGGAACATGATCTATGGGTGCTGAGGAATGCCACCGGCCAGACACAAATGCCACCGGCCAAAGGGGGAGACCACCGGCCACCATTTTTTTACTATTGGCCAAAATAAATGGCTGGCCGGCCGGCACTGTATTCAGCTGACCGGCCAAAACTCCCTGCAGAATTTGGTTTTTGATAGCAACAAAGGACAGACAGTGTATGGCATGGAATTTCAAGCAAATGTAAGCATGGCCACACTCCCCATCATGCATTAGACTCAAGGGGGCATGGCC
Source organism: Camellia lanceoleosa (assembly GCA_025200525.1). Classification (NCBI taxonomy): domain Eukaryota; kingdom Viridiplantae; phylum Streptophyta; class Magnoliopsida; order Ericales; family Theaceae; genus Camellia; species Camellia lanceoleosa. The sequence goes on from JANUSC010000032.1 coordinate 611,735, forward strand.
CTCAATCCTCGGGCCATCAATTGCACATTTTTATGCATGATGGCCTAAGAGGCCAAGGTTGTAATTCAATGAAAATGCATGCAACACACAAATGAAGACCAAGACCCTATCATGTTGAGGTCAAGGAGATTGGCGACCGAGGGTTGAGACGTGTTACATCACTTGAAGTATGAACGCTTCTTAATCCCCACACTTGGCTTGACACCCCAAACCAAGTGATGTAATGCATGTTATGCAAACATATCTCAAAGATGTAACATAAGATAAAAATGCAAGGCATGCCAAATGCAATGCGACATATCATGGCAAGCATGCAAAAGAAATAGCATGTGACAAGACATTATGAGTCAAACATGCAACAAACATATGACAAGCATGCAATGGTGGACTTAAACCATAAAGGGGCAAACCTCAGCCCACTCCAAAACAGTGGCCAAAAGTGTCCCAAATGATGGACAAAATGCACAACAAACATGCAAGTCAAAGAGGCCAAAAGCTAAGGCATAAGAAAGGGGCGTTCTACTACCACTACCCCAAGCAAACATGGCATGACCCATACAACCAAAAACAGAATTTTAACATGCAAAATAAGCCCCAAATATCCTTAATATGGCAGCCCCAAAGCCTCAAATATAGGGCTATGCACAATGACCTATTCCTAGTCATGAAAGGCCAACTCTTCAAGGCATGAATGAGATGATAAATGGAGACATGTAAGCATGGTATAGGGACTGAAATAACATGTTAAATGATTCCAAATCATTGAAATAGCCTAACCAATGCATGTTTATGATTCACATATTCAAAGCTCACAAACCAAAATGTGAAGCAACTATACCGAACATGCTAAACAAGACCGAATCAGTGGCCAACAGACCTTAAGCAAGATAAAATATGGCCAAAAACTTCACAAAGTAAAGCCAAGATATGAGAGCATAGTAGCCAAAAGTCATGATGCACTTCTAGGCACAAACAAGGGAATACAAAGCAAGTACATTAAGCATGTGAAGGGCCACAAATCCAACCAAAAACAGAGATAATATGTGACCTAAATAGCACCAAAAACATTTGATATGGAGCCAAAAACAAACCAAGCATGCATGTTGCACTTTAAGCCAAAACAAGGATAAAAGAGGGGCAAAGGGGAGAAGGGTGTCCCTCCCCTATACAAGACCTCAAACCCTCTTCTTTACCACTAAAATCCAATCGATTTCAGCAGAAAAGAACAAAACACTCAAGCAAATGAAGCCTAACAATAGAAGCACCAAAAGGGCCAAATGAGGCCTAAGAGGGTGAGTTCGACCCCAAACCACAAAATGACCTTAATGAAGTATTTAAAGCATGTAAATACAAGACTTTTTTTAGTTATACACAAAGCTCAAATCAATATACAAGACAGGTCAAAAGCCAATGCAAGATTGGGGAAACTAAAGCAAAGTAGTTACCTTTGAAGAACACCTCAAGAACAGCAGGTCCAGCCACTCTCTTCTGATCAAAACAAGTCCAAAAACTCAAGAAAAGACCCTCTAAGTCCCTCAAAGTCGAAGCAAGGTGTGATAGTGTGTTAGTGCAAAACTAAGGTAAAAATGCACTTTTAGGCCACAAAATACACACAAAGGATGAGAGAGAGGGGAATATAGAGAGAGAGAGTGTATATCAGATGTGTATGTGTCTATCCTCTGGTTTTTTGTTCAAAACTTCTAACCCTAGCTAATAGAGAAGAAGAGGGGCTTATATAGACAAAAAAGGAGCTTGAAGCTTCTCAAAGAAGCTAAATGAAAAGGGGCAAAGGGTGCAAAGGAGTCAAGGCTTCTAGAAGAAGCTAAGACAGCTGGCCAAGCTTCCCCAAGAAGCTTGGCCAAAGGGGTCATCCTTCTAGAAGAAAAAGGGGGTCAAAGGCTCAAAATAGCCATCCCCGTGCATGAGGAGTGGTGTTAGTGTATTCCACCGGCACATGCATACACCAAGCCCGGCGCAGGTATGGTCACCGTCGAAAAATAGGTCACCGGCCAAAAAAGGTGCCGGCCGGCCACACATAGTGCCGACTGGCCATTGATAACAAACAACAATGGCCAGTGGCAGCAAGGAAAGGCCGGTGAGGTAAAGGGAGGGCTGGTGGAGTGTGGGGATGACCAACAAGCCATTCCCTGCCTTCCAAGGCAAAAACACAAGTGTTTGGTGCAAAACCAAACACTAAACGAACGAGTTAAGAGATCCTGAGGCAAGGCGCGCAGCCAAGGCCTCCGGGAACTCAAAACGAACACGAACAAGGGTGATCACTGAATGTTCAATCAGTGACATCCAAGTCTTGAGGACGGTCAAATATAAGGTGTCTACAGTTGCCCGTCTTTGATAGAACTCGAAAGTCATAACAATGACGGGAGTGAATGTCAAAGCCCAGAGACGACCCATTTTTGACAAGGCCGAAGACTTAAACAAACATGCAAGACAAACAAGATATGCGCCCGAAGGCTGGGGCAAAATGCAAGACGATGCACAGAGCCGGGCATAACTTATGATCATGCAAAGAAAGTCAGAACGGCTAACATGCAACAGTTTTAAGCTAGCATACACTAAACTACACTACAATGCAGAAAGGATGTAAGAGAATTATGCAATTCTCACTACGTCTCACACGGAGGATACAATACCTGTTCGGTTCGTCTGGTTCCACCCGTCGCAAATGAACCATGCATACAATATCGTGCCTGCAAAGAAAACGAACTTAACAGGTACAATGTGATTAGCAACATGCATATTAATGTACTTGAAAATGCATGACAACGCAAAGCAAGTGGGAAGCCTAACAATGCTGTGAAGGCACAGACATATAAGTGGAGCATGCGGTCTACGTAGGCAACGAAATTGAACACGAGCATGCGGTGTACGCAAGCAATGAAATTGAACATAGGAATGCGGTCCACGCAAACAAAACATGCGGTCTACGCAAGTAATGAAATTGTTCATAAACATGCGGTCTACGCAAGCAATGAAATTGATTACAAACATGCAGTCTACGCAAGTAGTGTAATAAATTATAAACATGCGGTCTACGCAAGCAAAACATGCGGTCTACGCAAGCGAAACATACGGTCTATGCAAGTAATGAAATTGGTTATAACCATGCGGTCTACGCAAGTAATGAAATTGATGACAAGCATGCGGTCTACGCAAGCCGAGAAATTGATAATAAGCATGCGGTCTACGCAAGCCATGAATCTGACAACAAACCTGCGGTCCACGCAAGCAATGAATTTGATTACGAACATGCGACCTACGCAAGTAATGTAATTGAACATAAACATGCGGTCTACGCAAGTAATGAAATTGAACATAGGCATGTGGTCTACGCAACTAATGAAATTGAACATAGGCATGCGGTCTACGCAAGTAATGAAGTTGAATATACACAAGCGGTCTACGCAAGTAATATGTATAAAAAAAAGACTCGAACACCTGCAAGTAAAGCGTTGCAACACAGTACAAGTGAAGTGTGTTGTAGAGCTCACAAGATGCAAAAGGATACGGGAAGGGATGTTCCTCGCTCGTACAGAGCGTCGCTCAAAAAGATACGGCCTGAGGTCAACTCGAAAGCCTACTAATGTTTTAAAAGCGCGCTTTCTTGCGATATCCTGAATAATGAAGGTGCCAAACATATAATTGACCCCGAACAAGGGCGCAAGTGGTGTATCGACCTCAAGAAAAAGGAGGGGGTTATCAGTAGCAATCCCGATACTCTGCTGCCCTACTTTCCTTTTGCATTACTTTCCTTTTTTTTACTGGTGGTTTAAGCACATTGCACTGCCTTAGGCAGGGTTTGTTATCATTTTTCAAAGCTGCGCATTTTTTTTCAAAACACATGATGGAAATGAAACTGTTGTTTTGTTCAAAAGATGTTACATTTGCACGTTCTATGCATCGCATCACAAGACATCACATAACAATGTGAATGAGATTCGTTTGAAAATAGACCATTCGCATCGTAATAATCAGGTAGTGAACCCACTTACAACTCAATAAACAAAGAAGAGAAACTCGACATAACCAACCAAATGCGAGTACAACTCGATAAGCAAATCAAAGACTTAAAGGGAGTGAAGTACAACTCGATAAGCAAATGGGCGCGGCCCCGCAAGAATTGATCACTGGAGGGTATTGGAAATGGTGGGATTCCCCGACTTCTGAGCATAAATAACTCAGGGAACCAGGGGGAAGACCACCGGCCCTAGGGAAAAGCCACCGGCCATGAGAAAACTCCACCGGCCAAAAGTAATGGCCGGTCGGCACCATACTTGGCCGGCCCGCCAAAAAGAGAAGAAACCAGCAGAATGCTGACACCTGTCATTCATTCAACCTTATCCTCTACAAAAGGCCCCAGTTTCGTAGTTTTTCTCATTTCAACATTGATTTGCTCCAAATGGAAGAATTTCTTGCCCAAAATCTCTTGTTTGGATTAACAACTTGGATGGTTCGGAAAAGCTGAATTTTCAGGGTTTTGGCGTAAACGCATTATTCACTTTGGGTCGTACCCCGCTGCACTTTCCGTTTCTTCATGCCGCGGCAAGGTTTTGGAATCCGGTGACACATGTTTTTAGCTTTGGCAGGCAAGAGGTATGTTCCACCTTTGAAGATTTTCAAGTTTTTATGGAATCTGAGCGCAATGAAGAGATCCTGCCCTAACCTCGTTTTGGCCATGCCCAAGCCTTAGGACAAATGTGCGGGTTCTCCATACCTGATGCTCGATCTCTGATTTGTGACGAAATGCTGGATATTCCGAGTTTGATTTACCATTTTTCTAGCACCGGTGACCGCGGTGACCGTCATTGGCAAGGTTTTCAGCAATACGCACTTTATTTGTGCATGCTATCTCATTTCCTATTTGTCTCGGGCTCTGGTGGATCTAGCATTCGTCTGATTGAAGTCGCCCAAGGTTTGAAGGAGAGTAAGAGTTGCATTGTCATGACTTTGGCTGAGACGTTAATGGGCTTGGATGCTTTCTATTGTCGCGAAACAACCAAATTTCATTTTGGTCTATTGATTTCAACTCATCATTCATGACATCAATTTATTTAGTAGAATCAATACTTTCTATGGCTTGTGACTACAAAACCGAGTCTTTACTTATCCCAATATTATAATAAAATTGTTATAGATATACCACATAATCATTCGAAATGACAAATCTCTTTACATTATGAGATCTTAATATTATTTCTTGTGATTCTTCTACAACTTTTCATTGGTAATAATTACATTATGGAATAATTGATTATTCATTTGTTGTTCCAAGACATTAAGTTGTTTAACAACTATAGGAACAACAATTTTCTTCAAATTATGGGTAATGATACTTGTACCCTGTAACAACCCTCGTACTGATCACCGTTAAACCACTGAATTATCTACTGATTACCGCTAAACTGAACTGATAATGACTGATAAGTGAACTGGATGAACTCTTGAATGCATCAATGAAATTGAAACCAAACCAATAAGTTTGTCTATTGAATTGCATGTTGTATCTGTTGACTTATGTGATTATCTGTTTGATTCATATGTTTAAACTGCTAATTGAAGGCCTTATCGACGGCTGATTTAGAAACCGTTTGATGTTTTAGAATCAGTAGAATATTTGTGATTTTATGGTATATTTATCTGAAAATTGATTAGGAATGATTAAATTAGATTAAATTAAGTCAATTAAAGAGTTTGATTTAATTACGTTATTGCCACTCCTAGTGGGCCACTTAGAATGATGTACTAGAACCTTATTACATATTGATCACAACATTTCATCAGCCCTTCCCTTCACTCATAGCCGACCAAGAAGTGAGAGAGAGAGAGAGAGAATTGAATTCATCTTGAGAATTGGCTTGTGGACTTGAAGAACTTGTAGGAAATTGGCTAATTTAACTTCCACACCTTGACATCAACACTCTAGGTAAGAAATTCATTGTTTTATTGTTGTCTTTAAGCTTCATCTTGCATATATCATGGTTATAGAGAAGTTAAGACATGAATTTGTTCATAAATGTTGAATTGAAGCTTGATTGTTGCATGCATGACCATCTTGGTGCATTTTGAAGTTAAATTCTTGGAGAATTGTACATGCATGTTCATAATCATGTTTAAGTTCATGTTTTCATGTTGTTTCCAACTTTTGAGCTCAATTGAGCAAGAGTTAAAGCTTGAATTTGGTTTAAAGTTCATGCATTGCATGTTTAAAGATTGTTCATGAAATGGGTTTGAATTTTGGATTTAATTGAAACACCCTTGGGCCTTGATTTCTTAAATTAAGCTTTATAACTTGTTATTCTATGTGTTTGAAAGAGTTTTCCAGAAAATGGGCCCAAGAGGATCGAATTTGGAGCATCAAAACTTGGTTTGGAACTTGGAGGTTGAATCTGGATTTTCCAGATTTTGGCCGTCCGCTCGAGCGGGGGAAGTGCCGCTCGAGCGGGGAAAACAAGCTCCCAGTATTTTTTTAGCATGTTTTACAGTCCGCTCGAGCGGGAAAATCGCGCATCCAGCATTTTTGCACCATTCATCAGTCCGCTCGAGCGGCGTAATGTACGCTCGAGCGGGGGCCTTTGTTTGCTTGTCCGCTCGAGCGGGGAAACCTGCGCTCGAGCGGAAGCCCTGTTTCACTGAAAATTCTGAAATTGTTTTCTGTGCACATTTTTGCATCCTCATCCCATCCTAGGCATTCTTAGGCCTAGTTTAAGGCATCTTAATGAGGATATAGATGTAGAACACACCGAGGCATAATAGGAAGTTAATTATGGTACTTCCCCAACTGTTAAACTTAGTGTGTGTTCTATTTGTTAACTGTTTAGGGTTGGCTCTCGGGGACGCGCTCTAGCTGCTAATAGCCCAATCTCTGTGAATAACAGATTGTGTAAAGATATGTTCAAAATGATTATATTTTGAATACTGAACTGAACTGCTTATTGAACTGATATTGTTTATAGAATGAACGTATGTCCTGTTTCCTGAATCAGACAGGCATCCTTAGCACCTCATTATTGGTATTCAGAGCTCTGTCGGTTTCCTTGTGGAACCATATCTGCATCAATGATTGGCCATCATTACTTGTTAGGTTCATAAGACTCGGTCCTTTTGGACCTACTGTTTATAGGCTAATGGATGTACCACATATGGCTGATTGATTGAAATATCGAAGATAAATATCGTTTAATGAATTGATTTCATCAGAAGGACATTCATTCATAACCTCTTTACGCTTTATGTTATTCACTGGGCTTTAGCTCACTGTTTATATATATATGTAGGTTCTCAGCAACCAGACCGGAGCTAGGAGCGTGGGTTAGTCCCCAGTTTGTCAAGCCAGCCTTTGTGCTTCACTGCGAGGTTCCGAGACGCCATGCTTTGGCTTGGGGTGTTTTTGTGTCCCCTATCAGTCTCCTTACTGTTTTGTACTGTTGTATAGACCGTCTACTGTTTACTGTTTTTCTGTACTGTCAACGAGGGATTAAGTCCCCGTACTGAATGTTTGTAAATGATTGTATATGACTGTATAGACTATACTGTATGAATGTATGAAAAATGTTTTTGGCATACAGATTTTCACAGCTCAATGGACACTAGTTATTTACTGTATTGGCTTCCGCCAGCCCTCAGACTGTGATAATTGTATCGTTGCTCAGAGGCCTTGGTAATCTTGACATCGGCCATTCTTGCTAAACCCATAGGGCCGGGTTTGGGTCGTGACATACCCAAATTTATTGAATAATCACATTTCATGATTTATCACTCCCACTGATTTCACCATTCTTATTAAATTTGACATTATCGGTTTTTTCAATTCTTGTACTATGGCTACTGATTATTCTAAAATCCAATTTCTTTTCATGTAGATTAATAATTCTAAATTTGTAGACAACCCCAAACATGCAGGTGTCTTAAGTTCTATGTCCTTCATGTTCACAGTTCAAAATGAGTGTTTGGAACTGCCTTACTAGGAACCCGATTCTATATGAAAACAATAGATCATAACAACATACATCTACAATGTTATGGGTATTTAGAAATTATTTAACATACTCTTAGTCATATTCATTAGAGTACAATAATATTTCTCAGCTACATCATTTTGCTGAGGCATTATGCCTTTCATAAAGTTTAGCAAATAGACTTGTGTTTTGTACTGTCTTTATGTTTTTCACATTTTTATTTAATTGTCTTTCTTTCTTAATAATGTACATATCAATCGTGTCCATTCACTAGAGATCTATTATGCAATAAATAAACAAAATCATAAAGTGAAAATTTATCTATAAAAGTGATAAAAATAACTTTATTCACCAAACATGAAGTGTCAAAATGGCACATTAATGTCTATTTGGATAATATGAAGAAACCCAGTATATCTTATGGCACTTTACTTATTCTGATTGAATTGCTTTTCTTTAATGCAATCCACACCCCCACTAAAAGCAATAAAATCTAAATTTAAAATAATGTCATTGTTACTAATCTTTATAACTTTTTTTTTCCCAGAAAAATAGTATAATCTTTTATGCCACAAGTTTGAGGAGTTTTCATTTATCAAGCTATATTTAGGACCAACATAATGATGCAAAATAAATTAAAATTTTGAGAAATCATTAAATTTTAATATATACAAATCATCATAAATAATATCAAAATTAACAAAAGAGGTATTTTCAATAAATTAAACTTATTCCAAATTTTGAAAATAACCATCAAGGTTAATTAAGTTTAGACAAATCAATAAATATTTTTTTTTTCAAAATTAGAATGAACATAAATTTTTTTTGAACAAAGTCTAAATAATGATCAATACGCAACAAAATAACCAATAAAACCCAATATTTTCAGTTGGAATTTTGACAAAATTGGTTTGAAAATAATCTTGCACCATATTTAAAACATGAGTAGCCATTTTTTTCTTATGAGACTGAAAATCTTGAGCAGACTTATTTTCTTTATGTGGCTATTTCTTTATGTCCTTTTATAAGCATTCTCCCTTTCTTTTCGGCTCCTTGAATTACAAGATCAATAAATGATGTCTCTTTTTAAATAAACATACTAGTCAATTTATTAACTTTCTACTTAGTATTCATAGAATTATAGTTAATATAAATGACCCATACTAAAGAGATAAATAATTTAAAATAAATTGCACGAAAACAAACTCATTTACAAATATTCTTAAATTCTTTAATTGAGTAGTCAAGTTAGACAATTCAATGACATGCTCATACATCTCACGCATACCATCAAACTTTATGTTGGTAAGCTTACCCATAAATGTCCCAACAAAAAACTTATTAACCATTCGAAAACGTTCTTTCACATTATTTAGCATTATCAATTTAAGGAAGTTAAAACTTAATGTTTGCTATACTCATTCGCATAAAAATATAAACTTTATTTATTCGATCCTTTTATACTTTATAAAAAATCTTTTCTTTCTTTTATACTGCTTTAATCATAATAGTAGTAAATTTCCCAAATAGTAACACTGAGTCGAAATTCAGAATATTGAGATAAAACAGAACTTGTTCTATTCATTTTGAGAAATTTTTTTCATTTAAAATCAAAACAAACAAAGTATACAAATATATTGAAATAAAACTTTAATCAATAATTCATGCTCACTACATTAATGCTAAGAGTAATCAACAATTGACAATTAGTAAAGAAAAATACATGTTTAAACAATCACAAATAGTATCACCGTGATCTACTTTTGGGATAATCTAATGGCATGCTATCAACATCCAAACCCGCCTCTATAGATTAGGATCATAACCGGCCAGTAATCATGAGATTATCTGTTGTCTTAGACAGAAATCAAATCATGATTAATAATAAGGGGCCAACAGCAGAAGCAAAATGTAAATCATTGTCCAAAGAGCTGTGCATATATAGCAAGATAAAAACCTTTCACACATATATAATAACTCACACATCGCATACATATGCAATTTATACATGTCCAGGATCATTCAAACTTGTATGTAATAAACCAAAGCACCAAAAACGGTCTTATCAAAAACCAAGGTTTATACAAACTTGGTCACATATGACCACAAAAGAAAACAAAAAGGAAAATCAAAAGCCTTATACGTGAGGCGACCTTGGCTGACTTCAAAAACTCGATACTCCTTCACAATTACACTAGGGTTGGAACTGGACATCCCGCTGCTCATCTACATACATATAAATAATGAGTGACTTAACGCCTAGTGAATAATACCAGAATAAAAAGGTTAATGAATAAGATTCGCATAAACACAAATCATACTTGGACTTAATACATATGAAACACAATTCTCATTCATAACATACTTAAGCAATCATAATAGAACGATCTCGGGTCTAATCATAAGGTATTGTGGCGACATCACGGAGTTGAAGAATCAACTTGAGAACGTGAGTTGAAAGTCCGTGAGAAGTATCCAGACCTATTTGTTAATGTTTGAGCATGTATTGAAAGTTTTGATATGTTGATTTACTATAAACATTGCATATGTTTTGGAAATGTGAATTATATATTCAATATTGAAAACTTGTTTATCATATTGATGAAAATAAATGACCGGTAGATGGGTCATGGTATTGGAATCGATTGATTATCATTGTTCTAACTGGTGTAAGCATGGTTTTAAAGTTTAAATTTTAAATTGTAATTTTGGGGACGAAATTCTTTTAAGGGGGGAGATTATAGCGATTCTGGTTCAGACCCAACCCATTTAATATTCTAGATTCGGGTATCTTAGTTTTGTATGGTTGTCTTTGTCTTATTCCACTTTTCCCTCCTTGAGTTTCGCTATCGGGTTGTGTTGGTTGTGTTTGGAAAAAAAACCTTGTTGCCCAGAATTTTGGTCTTACGCTCGAGCATCACTTCCTGCGCTCGAGCGGCCATTCTTGTCCTCGAGCGATGGTCTTCTGTTTGTAAAACTACTAGGAGTGTGTATTATACGCTCGAGTGGTGACGTCCTTTTTCATTATGTCTTGGCGCTCGAGTGTCACTTATTGCGCTCGAGCGGTAATCATTTTGTGTTTGGACACTCGAGTGTCACTTCTTGTGCTCAAGCGAACTATGCGTATATCAGTTCGTAAATGTCAATTTTTACATCACTTTTTCATCTCTTTCTCTCTCTAAAACACTTCAAAACCCTAAATCTAGGGCTTCTCCCTCTAGAACTTTCTCTCTCTCTCTCTCTCTCTCTCTCTCTCTCTCCATATACACTAAGATCTACCCATTTCTTCATCCTACTCCCTTTGTTTAAAAGGTAGAGCTCACCTATAACTTCGTTTTCATCCGAATAGAGTTGAATTTTGACTTCCTTAAGGTTTCCCCACTCTCTCCTTGGTCTTCTAGCCTCGAGGTAGGGATTCTTTACACTCTTTTATGATTTTTAACTTAGCTATTTGTTTTTCATAAATAATATTGTGACTTTGGGTTTTGGTTTAAAATCAAAAGAGGGGTTTTCAAATGGTTGTATGGAAAATGGTTGTGGGAGTGGAAATGAAGTTGAGTTGTGGGCAAATCGTTGATTTTGACCCTTGGGTTGGATTTTAGAAGAAAAAAGATTTTGCCCTAAATGTCCCAAATATTTATTTTGTATAACTAAATAAAATTGATGATGAAAATGTGAAATTGGATGGATATTAATATGGATGGTGGAGTTGAATATGTATTATTGCTCACATGTTAAATTTTGGATAGTTTATCTGTAGTAGAGATTTTATATCTGTTAGAAATATCTATTTTGGGCTATCGGTGGAGAATAACTATGATTGTTATAGAAACTGCATAAAGATTAAGTAAATTGGAACAAATTTCTCATCCACGTGCATTGAACAATTGTTGCTCATTTAATAAATTGTAAATGTATATAATTTTGAGAAAAATTGGTGAATGTTGGAAAGAGGTGTGTATCACTAAATTAAGTTGGCCTATGTGTTCAGGGTGAAAGTCCCGAAGAACACGCGTATACATGGGTGCCGATTCCCGCGGACGAAATATCCGTAAAATGACAATAGTAGTGCTTGTATAAACTACGTTTACATAGGTTCCGTTTGACGGTTTTCCGCAGACAAAATATCCGTGAAAAGTTGTACCGGTTTAAGAATTTCTCCCTTGTTTCCTATGGTAAAAGACATGATTTGAGAATCGCGATATAATTTGAGCATGACATGATTTTGAGAAAGAAATATAAACCGTTTTGACATGGGCATTGCATATGCATATGCATTTCACCTTTATATCTTTGTTAAGATTCATATATTGTGTTAAATTATTTCTACTAGGCTTTAGCTCACTCTATTTGGGGAAAAGCATTTTTAGATACTAGAGATATGTCTCCACCAAGGACTTAGCTTGGGAAGACTGTGGAGCTGAAGGCTCAGTGTTGTTTTTGTTTGTTATTTAATTTTGTACAAGCCTAGGGCTTTATATGTATTGAGCTTAAGACTCACTTTTGATGTACCCAAGTATTAACTTGGAAAGGTGTAAGCCTTTAGGGTATATGATTATCTGTTCAGCTTTTATTTCTTTTCTTAATCTTGTAACATATGTTGTAGATTCAGGATGTACTGTTTATAAATGTATATCGCATGTGTCACTTTTTGTATATCAAACTCTGATTTATGAAAGCTTATCAATTCATATATCTTGTCACTTCTCAATTGTTATAAGGTGGGTACATTGTAATTATTTCGGGACGTTACATATTTTGATACCAGATTTTAATATCATGTATTGTAACACATTACATGACATTAATCACATTATTTGATAGGCATCACATGACACATGTAATTGTTATCTTTAAAGCGTCACATCAGATGTTATCAAATATGGTCACCATAGCATTACTAAATTTCATATTTTATTTTTTAAATATTCCAAAATTTCAAATGAGATGGGGCCTTTTTTTTATTATCGGGAAATGGTGTTTAATAATGAATAAAATTTTGTTTTGGATTTTCCATTTAAAAGATTTTCAAAATTTTAAATTAGAAATATGGCTAGATATGCCAATAGTTTTATGCCAAATATATTTCTTAGCTTTTAAAAAAAAGGGTAAATTACACTGACACCCCCTGAGGTTTATATTTATTACAATTCCCCCTCACCTTTTGAAAATTACATCTCTCTACTTAAGGTTTAAAGTTTCATTACAGATTCCTCCCATAGCAATTTAATTTTTTTAAATACCAATTTTTCCCTCACTGGATAAATTACATTGACACCCCTCACATTTTAGAAATTATAATCCCTTCCCTAAAGGTTTAAAGTAGCATTACCAATTGCCTCATCGGTTAGTATTAGTTAGGAAAAAAAAAATTCATTGAAAAAAAATAATTAATTGGAAAAAAAATTATTTGAAAAAAAAAATATTTGAAAAAAAAATTAATTGGAAAAAAAATTTTGTTAGTAAAATTTTTAATTTCTGTTTAAAAACCAAAGTAAACTCGTTTTTTTAATTTACATTTTTTCCTCAAATTTACAAACTGAGACAACCATTTATAAACCAAAAAAATTATCAAACAAGTTTTTATGACAGTTTTTTAAATTTTTGTAAATATAAATTGAAAACTGAAAACAAAATAGTTACCAAATAGGTTTCAAATGGTAAAAATGTTAAATAAGTTATCAACATAAGAAATGACTTATCAAAAGATTTTTAGGCTATGTATGGTTTGATTTTTAGAAAAAAAAAATTTAATTAAAAATTAATTTGGTTAAGAAATAAAAAGTAAAAAAAATTATCATTTTTATATAATTTTTATCTTTCGAGTGGTTGGAAATATTTTCTCACAAATTAAATTGAAACAGTCATACGTATGTATATAACCTACCCAAAAGTTAAAATGATAATTATTTTTTACTCTAAAATGATAATTATTTTTTATTTTTTATTTCTTAACCAAATTAATTTTTAATTTTTTTTTAAAAAATTCTAAAAATCAAACCATACATAGCCTAAGAATCTTTTGATAAGTCATTTCTTACGTTGGTAACTTATTTAATTATTTGTTAATTTTACTACATTTTTACCATCTGAGATATGTTCGGTAACCATTTCATTTTCTGTTTTCAATTTATATTTACAAAAATTTAAAAAACTGCCATGAAAACTTGTTTAATAATTTTTTTGATTTATAAATTGTTGTCTCAATTTGTAAATTTGAGGAAAAAACATAAATTCAAAAAATAAGTTTATGTTGGTTTTTAAACAGAAATTTAAAAATTTTACTAATAAAAAATTTTTTCAATTAATTTTTTTTTTCAATTAATTTTTTTTCCAACTAATACTAACCGATGGAGCATTTTAGAGAGGGGATCGTAATTCCTAAAATGTGAGGGGTGTCAATATAATTTACCTAGTGAGGGCAAAATTGGTATTTAACAAAATTAAATTGCTGAGGGGGGAATCTATAATGAAACTTTAAACCTCAGGAAGGGAGTTGTAATTTCCAAAAGTTGAAAGGGAGAACTGTAATAAACATAAATCTCAGGGGGTGTTAGTGTAATTTCCTCTTAAGAAAATGATAGAAGAATTTAAAAAATAATTAAATGTAAACTTTGATATGAAATCTCTGAGAAATTGGTCTTAACACTGGAAAAATTGAGAAACTGTAGTGGAAAAAGTTTACATTTGGCGGATTGAAAAATATTTTAGCCAATTATCAAGTATTTGTATAATATATGCTATTAATTTATATAATATTTTTCATATGTATAATACAAATTAATTTTACATAATATTTTACATATATATAACTAATAATTTGGAACAAATTTCACATCTTAAATTTCTCTCACATTCATTTTTACTTTGATATTTCATTAAAGATTAAAAATATATATATATATATATATTAACTATAGCAGAATGGAACAATTTCGAATGTGGATTATAAATTTTAAAATTTAATCTACGATTAGCAGATAAAATGGTACGAATTGATACAGATTGGCGCGATTTTAACAAATTGGGCGGTATTTTGCACAGCTATATTCAAAAGGGATAAAGACAACCTCGAGAGGATATGAATCTCCATATAGAGATTAAAAATAAAATAAAAGAACCTCTATGCAGGGAAGAGAAAACCTCCATAAAAGAAGGAAACCTCTACATAGAGAAGCATTATTGCAAAAAAAAAAAATCAAAATCAAAAGTATCACCACCAAATAAACATTACCAATCACTTTCACAATCCCTTCATTGTCACAACCAATAGCTGTGGTTAGGGCTATGCTAAATACCACCCAGTCCGTTAAAATCGCATTGATTTATCCACTAACTACAGATTAAACTTTGAAATTTATAATCCACATTTGAAACCACTCTGCTCCGTTATAATTAACACATATTTTCTTTAACCTCTAACGAAATACCAAAGTAAAAATGAGTGTGAGAGATTTAAGATGTGAAATTTGTTACAAATTAGTAGTTATATATATGTAAAATTTGGTTGTGTTATATATATAAAAAAATATTATACAAATTAGTGTTATATACTTGATAATTGTTTAAAAAAATTGTTCAATTAACTAGCAAATTGAAACCGCTTCAAACCACAATTTGGTTATTTATCAGTCCGCCATTCATGGTTTAGTTTATAATTTTACTCTCAAACCATCCAAATACCTTAATTCTCACATTTACGTAACAAAATAAAACATTTTAAATCTGAAATGATCAACTAAAGTATGAAAACACGTTTAGCAGTGTCGAATGCAAGTCACGTTGCAAGTATGATTTTACAAGCAGCTTCCAAAATGATTTTTCATTTTTCAAATGCAAGTCTTAGCCAGTTGGAGACAATTGGAATGAATTGAGGTGCTGAAGGTCTCATCACCCACTTCATCCAATATTTTTGGCTTTCTTGTGAGAATTTGAATTTTATTGTAGTTTTGTTGCTCATATAAATTTGCAGTTGTGTGGAATAAATTGACCTTAAAAGGTTTCATTAATTATGGAAAAAGCTTATAGTAACGCATTTCCTTTTTTATTATGCTTGAAACAAATACAGGCAACCATTAGTTATGATGCAAAATGAGATGCCTAATCAAGCAATAAATAATTAAAACTCGAAATATCATGATTTAAAAATGTTTTAAGTTGAGAGTGCCAAACTTTTTTGAAAATTTGGATTCCTTTCGCACAACCACAGTATACCTCTAGTATTAGTTTCTTGAGGTTACTTCAAGAGGTAGAGGGAATGTTTAAAATGTAATAGTGGTTTAGACTTCCTCATAAAAGGGGTGAAGAACTTGTAATTGGTAATATTATTACTGAGACTTAAATTTTTATTTTTCGTATGCGTGCTTTTAATTAAGACTTTAGGCTTTGGCTTAGGAAAGTAATCAACTGGCACACATTCTTAATCTGGAAAAATGCAGAAAACAACGCATGCAACAATGTAATTTGCTTGAAGCATTTTCTTTCACAAACAATGTGATGGTTGTTTTGAAGCAGTTCTTTTGAAGAGCTTTGACATCATGGATCTACAGGTAGTAGCTTCATCCATCACTACAATTTTTTACTGGTTACCAATTAGAGATACCTACGACCAAACCAATTGCTGTAGCTGTGTGAAGTTTTAACAAAGGGTTGTAAGTATTGAGTGGTAAACTTTGAATCGGTGAGTTTTGGTGCATGCCCCAGAAGACCCTTGAAGCAATTGATCTTTTAATTTCTTATTATTATAAGCATTGGCCTAAACTCAAACATTACAAACTTTCAAAATTAGGAATTAAGACAAAAAATAAGAATTAAGACCCTTTACCTATGCTTCATTATGGTGGAACTCATTTTAAAATTGCAGAGTCCTTTTTCTTATTCGAACATGCTTTCTCTTTGAAGTAAAATTTAATACTTTAAACCCATTACTATTCTTCATTGCCACATACTTTTTTTTCATTGAAACTGTCTTTTTCAATGCTTGAGTTCTTAGAATAGACCTTCGGCACCTATTTCCAGGTTAATTACATCATAGAACATTTTGGAGAGATATGATATCACATCCCGGATTTTCAAAATCCAACCCATGTGAAAAATCACAAATAATAAATGAAGACAAAACATCAAAGAAATAAAAAAAAAAGTAAAAAAAAAGAAGGTGCTCTCATACATGCTTAAACAACATCATCCATTCCATAACATAATTCCATTATATACATCCTATATTCAGATTCTAGGTAAAATAAATGCACAGTATGTAAATCAAGTTATTAGTTTTAAGTGAGCAAATAAGTTGCCCTAAGGCTTACAAAACAAAAAAGGTTCAACCTTTAACCACAAATGGCTCATGGCCTAAATAAAATAAAGGCCCTTGGCCTAAACATCAAAAGTTCCTCAAGCTCAAGCATGTTGGAAAATTTGAATTTAAATTTACTCCAATAGTTGTGTCCCTTGAGATAGAAGAGTGTGTTCTTTTGAAGGGTCACAACCTTTCTGAAGAGTCACGGAGTAATCTATAAATTCCATCTCCCTCACTTCAATTTGGATAGAGAATTGTCATTTTCTTCTTCACTTTGCATTTCTTCTTCATATTTCCTGAGTCTAATTTTCTTATAAAGAGAGTACATACACAACGAAGTTCGCTAGGCTTGCAATAGTAGTGCTGCTAGTGCAAGACATTAATCGCTGTATCTTGGGAGATAGACGTCCATTGAATCCTAAGCACCGGTGGGAGGACGAATATGTCTTAAGGAAAGAGTGTTACACACTCAACTCGATAAGGTTTTATCTATTTATGTACTGTAAGTTTTGTTACGTTATTATGTCAATTTATTTCAATTTTGGTTTTGCCCAAAGACCGTTTACATATTTTTAAATTATATTTTCTATATAGTTTGGTATTATTTTTTCTAACAATCTTAAGACAGATTCGCCCATGTTTATGGTTTTTGGGAAAATATAGTTTTGTGTATCAAGAACTGTTATTAAACAGATTTATCATTGTTAAAAAAGTTTCGGTTATAACTTATAAGTAGTTTGAATCTATCAGAAACCAATTTATATCTTTTCTATTATAATATGTTTGAATTTATATTGGGAGTCAATTGGTTTGTTTTGGAACTTCACTCATTAATTCAAAAAATTGGTATTTTTTGTTTGAGTAATCATGTTAGTTCAGAATGTATATCTGTTTATTACTATTTATGTGTGTTATAGAGAATATTATTGTACGGGAAAGAAATAAACCTTCTCGTATAATCCTGTTGATCAAGTCTGCTGTCATGACCCGAACCCGCCCCTATGGGTTAAGGCCATAACCGGCCAGTAATCGTGTGATTACCTGCGGCCTCTATTCACATAAATCAAAACTCATCAGAGATAAAGGGGCCAAACGGAAGCAATTCAAAAACTTTGTCCATAGAGCCATGCTTAAATGCACTCCATAACATTCCAAAGATTTATATGTTAATAACTCATATCAAGATATATCTACTAACACAAAACGCTGTACATCCAGGATCATACAAATTTAAGTCAGTCAAACCCAAGTCTCATATACAAAAGTAGTCCAACGTATTCGCCAATATAACAAAACTATCAACAAGATAAAAGGCGAAGACAGTCTCGTGCGTGAGACGTTTGGGGCTGACTTCTCAAAACTTAAACTGTTTCCCACAAGTTCACCGGGGCTGGTTCTGGACGTCCCTTGGCTCACCTACATGAACATGAATGAGCGTGAGCGAATGCCCAGTGAATAATATCAAATTAGGAAAATATATAAGCAATCATTGAAACAGTACAACAAACGGCCTTCGGCCCAATCATTTATATCCATCGGCCTTCGGCCCAATCATCTATATCCATCGACCTTTGGCCCAATCATTTATATCCATCGTTCGTATCCATCGGCCTTTGGCCCAATCATTTATATCTATCGGCCTTCGGCCCAATCATTTATATCCATCATTCGTATCCATCAGCCTTTGGCCCAATCATTTATATCCCTCGGCCTTCGGCCCAATCATTTAGATCCATCGGCCTTCGGCCCAATCATTCATGTCAATCGGCCTTTGACCCAGTTATTTATATAAATCGTTGTCCACCATTCAAATTAATGAACTTACAAAACTTACATATGTGTGAACAATTTGGACAACAGTATATTTCAAATATCTTGTTAAGATATTACTCACAGTGATCGGCTTGTGGATTCGCCCTGGAACTCGACCCTACACATGCCATGAACATAAAAGGGTCACTAACAATTCAATCCGTTCAAAATTCACATTTTCCTTTTTAGGCTTTATTCTTATCTCTTTAATTCAATTACAATACTCAATGTATGCCTAAGAGTGCTTACAAGTGAAAGAGAACGGAAAACAGAACACGGGACACATAAACACAATTTCGGAAAACAGGGTCCCTACTCGAGCATCAACTTTCCCGCTCGAGCGGACCCCTAAGGCCTGCAAAAGTACTGGTTAGGTGAAAATTGCGCTCGATCGTTCAATATGGCGCTCGAGCGGAAGGCCTTTCAACATAGTTCTCCGCTCGAGTGTGAACTTACCCACTCGAGTGGAAGCTATGTCCGCAAAAAGTACTGGATGCATCATTTTTACGCTCGAGTGTGAAATAGGACGCTCGAGCGGAAGTTCATCCTTCATGATCCCCGCTCGAGCATGAACTTATCCGCTCGAGCGGACACCATGCCAGTAAGAACAAAATACTGGGAGCACGATTTTCCCACTCGAGCGTGAACTTCTCCGCTTGAGCGGGCATCAAAATTCTGGGTTTCCCAGATTGTGTTCTTGAGCTCCAAATCAAATTCCAACCAACCAAATATGCATGCAATGGCTCAAATCTCATGTATAATCATGTTAATATCGTATAGACCCCAAATCACGACTCAATGAGGCTCAATTTCACAAATAAGTCACATGCATGCCCCAATCTCCTATCAAACACATTAATAATGTACAAATTCATGCATTCAAGCTCATATCTTCTCAAATTGTACATACATGTGATGATTTAGCCACATTCTCAACTTGGATAACACAAATGGTGATCAAAACATGAGTTTCAACTCAAAACTCTACTTGAATCATGTATTTCAAGCTTACACATGCTATTTCCAAAACAATCTCTTACATGCATGCATATACCAAGCTTTAATTCAACAAATACAATCCAATTTCATTTCAATCTTACTCTTGATCATCAAATTAGCTTGAATACACAAAATTACAAACTATAATTCATGAATTACTCACCTAGAAGCTTTGACCTTCTAATACTCTAGTCAATTCTTGGGTTAAATCTTCAAATTCCAAAGAGTTAGCCACAATCATACAATTCTCTCCTTCCCTCTCTCTACAACTGGCTCTCTCTATGTTTTGAGTCCCAAATTTAGTCAAATGAAGTGAATAAGAGAGAATAGGAAGTGTAGAGACTTACAACAAAACCCACTAAGGTCAAATAATATTAATAAAGTAATTGGGCTCTAATTTATCAATTAAATCGACTTAATCTGGCCTGAATCAATTTTTCAATTAAATTCCACCGCAGGTTCTAAAAATTATGCCAATTACAATGGCGTAATCGATTTTGGGTTTCGTGGCCGATAAGGCCCTTAATTTAATTTCCAAAGCAGATTATTTAAACGGATATGCCTACGGTGAACAGATAAAACTTTAGAATCACATATATTCACATAATGGCACATAAAATCATGCTAAACACATAATCATATCCAAATTAAGGACCAATTTAGCATATTACAGGACGGGGGTATCACATCTGCCCTCCTCCGTACGTCGTCGCTTTACTCCCTAAAAACACAAACGTGAGCTAGCCGGCGGGTGTGTGCCGGATACCTCTCCGATGCCTGAGTCCGCAAAATAGACAAATAGGCAAAAAGCTCTGTGTATTCAAGAATCAAAATTGTGTTACCTCTCCAAACGTGATGTTGTGAGCTTTTATAGGTTCAGCGTGGCACAATCCTAGTAGGACTCTTACTTCTCTATGTAGAGTCCTCCTAGGAATTACATTCCTGAAAGATAGTGCTTATCCTTCAATACCCTCCTCACTGCTTAAACCAAGTGAGATGGTTTTACCTCGGTTGGATGCCAATACGACCGAGATAACATGGCCATGCTAGAGCCGCAGACTAGACCGAGCTTCATCTAGCCCGGTTCTTCCATTCACTGCGTGTACTTTGGTTTGACATATTCCAACCGGGCTGTTAAGATCGTGCTAACCACTCCGAGTCTTGGACCGAACTAACCCATAGCACGGTTATGAGGAAAGCTCAACATACTCGGCTCACTATGACATGACTGAGCTAACTGCTCCTACTCTGACTGTGGCGACCAAGCTAACCACAAGGCTCTTTATGGACCGGGCTAACTTCTAGGCCCTTTTACTCAGCCTCTTATTATGGCCCATAGATCGACCCATTTACCCAACTTGGCCCAATTTACTTATAAATTACCCTTTCAATTGCCCCTTAATTCCATCTGCGCAGCATGAAAGGGATTACCTGTTACCAGTCGAGCTAAAAATCTTAGCCTTCCAACCGAGCTAGAAACTTTAGTCTTCCAACTAAGCTGAATTCACATCAAGCTCTGTCTGTCCGATCAAAACGTCTCTCCAGTCGTTGTAACTTAATCGATTTCTATTCCATGGACACGTGGCAAACTCTTATTGGCCATGTGTAACTGTCACGCCGTCTTCGTACCTCGCGTTTTTTGAACAGTCCCGCCATTTCTTTCTCTCTTTTCATAAAACCAATCCCTTTTGTTTTTGAATCATTTCACTTGCACTATTCACCTTCTTCTCTGAGCTTTCACTTTTCTCATACACAGTGCCTGCAAAACTTGCGTTCTTGCTGCCATCGCTTCCTTCTTCAGTTTCTCCATCTTGAGCTAGTAAGTAGTTCGCATCTGTTTCCTTTTCATTTATTTCGCATTGTTTTTGCAATACATACTTTAGTATTAATATGTTTTTCAAAATACATCCCATGTTTGCTTCCATTTTCTGGGAAAAACCATGTAATAGAACCACTTGTATTTCACGAATAATCTGAGAAACACTGTACTTTATCCAAAATCACACCCCAATCGAACTAGGACACTGTTTGTATTAGGTGCAAGCTTAGCCACACCTAATCAACTGAACTAAAACTTCACGCCATACTTATAGTTTCCTTAAGTTAAGGACCTTCTGTTTCTTTTAACCGAGCTATTGAACCATACTAAGTTTGAACAATACCATGCAAGAAAGCCTCAACCACTGACTGAGCTAAAATTTGGGGCTAAACCAGCTCCCTTAGTTCAAACTGAACTAAGAATGCTGCCCCAAAGGCTCCACAGGCTAAAGCCCCCTACTTAAACCGAGCTAAGACTGGATAGCATCCCGTGTAGCCGAGCTAGGACTTTATTTATTTTGCCTATGTTTCTTATAGCATGGTCCCACGGTCTGTGCTTAACACCTTTCTTTTTCACTTTGCAAACTCTGACTAGGTTGCCCAGGCACTCCATTGAGCGCTCAACTGAGCTACTCAGTGTCGTTTCACGACCGAGCTAATACTTGAGCTAATTTATTCATAATTTAATAGCAAATGGATAAATATAGGTTTTTAGTAAACTCACCAGGGGCCATGGCCGAGTTCCGAAGGGACTACTATAGCCCTGATGACGTCCATCTCACTTTAGCCGAACTAGATACCACACCCTAGGGGAACCCTGGCTTTGTTCCCTTTACCCTTCTCTTTATTGTAGAAACCGGCCTAAGATTCCCCGTACAACCCCTTCTTTGTGAATTCCTCAGACAAACAAACCTCTGTCCTACCCAACTTTCCACCAATTCTTACCGCATAATAAACGGCATAGCCGAGCTAAACTGCCGGGCTGGCCTTAATCTCGGTCTAGCCGAGCTCTTTCACCAATACTCCATAGGGTCGGCTGAATATGGCTACGTTTACTATCTCAGAATAAGGCGCCGTCGTGAAAAGATAATAAAAAATACCTCAGATAAAGATGTGAATGATGACGATTTCTTCTGGGTATCTGGGAACTTTGAGGACCAACAAGCCCAGATCCTTGGTGACAAAATAAACTAGAACAAGGGTATAGCCGGTAGGATTCCCTCGGTTCGATTCCATGCTTTTCTTCACTTCAATTTTCTTATCTTAAACCGTTCTAATTGTTGTCTTCCTTCATGCAGATTTGGACTTTCTCAAGTCCCAATATAGTTACCCCGACTTGAATATACTACGTGCCGCGCTGCGATACCCAAACAGGAGTTGGACCGAACTACTGAATTTTGAGCCGACCTACCATTACAGCAGTAGACGAAAGGCCAAGGTAACTGACTTTTTGTTGGAAGTCTCTCCTGAACCAGACCCATCCTTGCCTCAAATCAATCTGATCCCTTTAACCGCTGAACAAGAGATGGCCAAGAAGAAAGCCGTAAGAGCCCTCTTCACCGAGACAAACCAACCCAAGGTACCACCATTCGGTCAAATACAGGAGACTATGGTAGCCTTACCATCCCACCAGCCTTCATCATCTAGGGTAAGCAAGCGTGCTCGGACTTCCATAACCGAGCCACGCCTTGTTGACGAGGATGAAACCGTGGTGCCTCAAACCACTCCACCAAGCCCCCCACCTGAGCGCTCAGACCAAGCTAGCTCCTCAAAGTGAGTACCAAAGATCACATTTTAGAACCGCGCTATCACAGATTCTGACTCAGTGGTCGCAGAAAAAGACCACTTGATGGCATTCAACCTTGCTAAAAGCGTTTGCCTTCCAGCCAACATGAGGCACCACAACCACCTAACCGAGCAGAAGGCCCTTCGCTCGTCCACAAAATCAATGGTGCTGGTAAGTTGCTCCTTTGCTTATTTTTTTAAAAAAAATTACAACTTTCGGCTCGATTTTACTGAAAAGTGTCTTGCTATCCTTTTGCAGGCCATTCAGAAAAATCACATCGCTCACAAGCGAGTGTTGGAACTTCGAAAAACCACCAGGCAAGCCATGGCCGAGGCTAATGAAAAGGCAGCCGAGCTAAAAGAGTCCCAACAAAAGACGGCCGAGTTAGAGACCGAGGTGGCTCGACTCATCAGGCTAATTACCTTGGCTGATGCTGATAAACAAAAGGCCCTGGCCGTGATGAAAGATAAGTACTTGCGCGAGCTAGCCAAGCTCGATGGCAAAAAGAGCACGGAGATCATCGAGCTAAAGAAGAAGGCAGAAAACACAGAGGACCGGGGTTACAAGGAGAGGGAGGCCACTTACATCAAGCAATGCGAGGCGGCCAAAGACCTCTTCTTCAAATGTAGATGGAGGGCGGCCGTGGCGCAACTCGGTCACGGCCCCGAGACCGAGGTTTTCAACCCTCCTTCATATTTCATACCGAGCTTAATGATGGAGTACGCTGCTGCCGTTCAGCAACAATTTCTTCAAGAGGAGGAGGATGAAGATGCTGCTCCAGAAGAAACTGAGGCTAACAATGCCCCGGTTGTCAATGATCTCGTTGTTCAGCCAACTCGGGTGGAGCCACTGGTAGAAGACCTAACGACCGAACTACCAGCTGAAACCGGGCTCCGAGTTGAACTGGACGCAGATCTTGATGACCTCTTTGCGTAATCTTGTATTTTCTTCTTTTTGCTTTTGGAAAGAAATTGTAACCAGGCTGAGGCCCCACCTTTTGTACTTGATTTGAGTTTCCAATGAAATCTTCTTTTGTTCCAACTTTTGTTTTGGTTTAATCTATGCTTGCCTTATCTTTCCAATTGTAATCTGAATGAAGTGTAACACTTTCTGACCGAGATAACTATCTCGGTTTTAACCTTCATATCTCTGGTCTTACCTGCCAACCTCTTCAGTCTAGGTCATAACCTCGGCTGAAGATTGTAATAAGTTGTATTCCAGCCAACCACTCTTCAGCTTTGATCTTTATCTCAGTTGAAGAGTACTAAGTGTTGGTTTTTCCAGCCAACCACTCTTCAGCCTTGATCCTTGTCTCGGTTGAGGAGCACTAAGTGTTGGTTTTTCCAGCCAACATCTTCAGCCTAGATCCTTATCTCGGCTAAAGAACACTAAGTGTTGGTTTTTTCAACCAACCTCTTCAGCCTAGATCCTTAGCTTCGGTGTGCCTAACTCACTAAAACAACTTTTACAGAATAACACAATTATGCTGAAAAGAAAACTACTTGTTTTATTGAGAAAAGGAAAAATTACAAATACTTGAAAGAAAAGCTAAAAATAAAATAGTTTGAGATTGGCAGTGTTCTATGGCCTGGGAATGGCTTTGTTGTCTTCATCTTCCAAGTGGTATGCCCTTTTTTCCCGCTAATCCAACTAACTTGTAAGGTCCTTCCCAATTAGGCCCTAACTTGCCATCTCCAGGTACCAAGGTGTTTCCCATCACTTTGCGCAGTACCCAATCTCCGATTTTGAATTGCCTCGGATGTATTTTTTTGTTATACTTTCTGGTCAACTCTTGCTGGTACGAGGCTATGTGAATTAGTGCTTTTCTTTTCTTTCTTCTGCAAGGTGGAGTTCCAATGCTATGGCTTCTCCGTCTAAGTCTGGATCAAAATTTTCACTTCTAATTGTGGGGAAGCCAACTTCTAGTGGGATTACTGCTTCCATGCCATAAGCCAAGAAAAAAGGTGTTTCGCCAGTAGACCGCCGAGGTGTGGTACGGTAAGCCCATAAAACATGAGAGAGCTCCTCCGCCCACTTACCTTTTGCTTTCTCTAACCTTTTCTTCAATCCATCCAAGATGACCTTGTTTGATGCTTCCACCTGGCCATTTGCTTGGGGGTATGCCGGTGTAGAGTTGTAGAACTCTATCTTGTACTCTTCACAAAAGCCTCTAAAAATTTTGCCGTCGAATTTAGTGGCATTGTCTGATATTAGCGCCTTGGGTATGTCATACCGAGTGATGATATTCTGCCAGACGAACTTCTTCACATCTTTCTCCTTTATTGATGCTAGTGCTTCTGCCTCCACCCACTTTGTGAAGTAGTCTGTGGCTGCAAGAAAGAACTTTCTGTTGCCAGGTGCTGTTGGAAGTGGTCCTACTATGTCCAAGCCCCACATTGCGAAGGGTCATGGGCTAGTTAAGAGTAGAAGCTCCTTGGCATTTCTCGCACTTCTCCCATGTATTTGGTGTGCGAACTTCTGGCATTTCTCACACTTCTTGACGTATTTCGCTGAATCTGCTTTCATGTATGGCCACCAATATCCTTGCGAAATGGCTCTGTAAGCTAATGATCTTCCTCCTTGGTGACTTCCGCATACGCCTTCGTGTATCTCGAACAAGAATGCTTCAACTTTGCTGGGGTGGACACACTTTAGGTAAGGTCCAGTGAAAGATTTCTTATACAAGGCCATTGATAGGGAGATCCAGAATCGCTGTGACTTTGCTCTTATTTTGTTGGTCTCTTTCTTTTCTTCCGATAAGACGCCGCCTTTTAAGAACATTATAATGGGATCCATCCATGAAGGGCCTAGTTCGGTACAACATACCTCTTCTACTTTGGGTTCTTCAATGCTTGGTCTTGGTAGGTAATCAATCAGTAACGGATGAAGGATGGATGTATTTGCCATCGAAGCAAAGCCTGCTAGTTGGTCTTCTTTGTTGTTTTCTTCCCTGCTGATCTGCTCTATTCGCACTACTTCAAATTTCTTGATCTCCTTTCTGACTAACTCTTGGTACTTAGCCATCCTATCATCTTTTGCTTCATAGTCACCTAAACCTTAGTTTACCACCAGCTGTGAGTCACTGTAAACCATTAGCTCGGTGGCCTTCATGTAGAATGCTGATTTTAGGCCTGCCAAAAGCGCTTCATACTCCGCTTCGTTGTTAGATGCTGGGAAACCAAGGTTGACTGCTTGCTCCACTATCAGGCCATCTGGCGAGATGAGAACTATGCCCAGTCCTGCTCCATGCCTGTTGGACGCTCCATCCATGAAGAGTTTCCACATCTCTCCAACAAACAGTTTCTAGCAAGTGGAGGGATCAGATGATGTCTTGGGGTCATGAGTGTTGCTGGTGTTTTCTTCAAAGTCCATGTTTGCTGTTTGCCCTTCATTATCTTATTGTACTAAGTCTTTATTTGTTGATGAGTCTTTGCTTGGTGTAGCATGGTTTGCTTCTTCCTCCCTTTGCTTACTTTGGTCCGCTTTAGGATCTAATTGGGTATCCTGTACCAGGGGTTACGCTATTCCGGCGACAATTTCCATCCCCATGGTTGTATCAGTCAAGTCCACTGGGCAGATGCGATGGCTTTTATCGTGGTTTTGGGTTAAAACTTGATGTCAAACTGCCCTAACTCTACTCCCCACTTCAAGATTCGCCCAGAAAAGTTCGCTCTCTCAAACAAAGCTTTTAATGGAAAGGTTGTGAGAACGATTATGGTATGGGCGTGAAAGTAATGCGACAACTTCCTTGAGGCCATCATCAAGGCTAAGGCCAATTTTTCCAATGGTAAGTACCTGGTTTCAGCGCCCAGCAATGTCTTGCTGACATAAAAGATAGGCAGATGTTAGATTCCTTCTGCTCGGACCAATACTGCGCTAATTGCGTGCTGTGAAACTGCCAGGTATAGAAATAGTTCTTCTTCGGGTACTGGGGTCACTAGCAATGGTGGAGAAGACATGTATTCTTTTAAGCTTTCTAGGGCGCGGTCGCATTCTTCATCCCACTCAAACTTGGCCTTTAATGCTTGAAAAAATGGTCGACATCCGTCTGATGACTAGCTTATAAACCGGTTGAGCGCTGCTGCCATGCCGGTGAGATACTGTATTTCTTTTACCGAGTTGGGCCTCTCTAGATCTTGGATTGCTTTGATCTGAGAGGGGTCTGCTTCTATACCTCAATTGGTCACCAGGAAGCCTAGGAATTTGCCAGATCTTACGCCGAATGCACACTTGGATGCATTAAGGCATAGCTTGTGCTTTTTCAGGATCTGAATCATTTCGCCTAGGTCCCTGAGATGGTCATTCTTATCCTTGCTCTTGACCACCATGTCGTCGATGTAGGCTTCCATTGTTCTGCCTAACAATGGTTCGAACATCTTGGTAACCATCTGTTGGAATGTTACCCCTGCGTTCTTAAGGCCAAAGGGTATGACCTTGTAACAATACAGTCCTCTTGGCGTTGTAAAAGATGTGACCTCCTGGTCTGGCTCATACATAGTGATCTGATGGTAACCTCTGTACGCATCAAGAAAGCTAAGACGATTGTGTCCTGCCGTCAGGTCTACCAGTTGGTCTATCCATGGTAGAGGAAAGATGTCCTTTGGGCATGCCTTGTTGACTATTTTGTAGTCCACGCAGACACGCCATTTTCCATTCTTTTTTGGCACTACTACTATATTGGAGATCCATCTGGAGTAGTGCACCTCTCTGATAGCTCCTGCTTCTAGCAGGTTTTCTACTTCTTCCGTCACTATCTCGGCATAGTGGAGTGCTGATCTGCGAGTACGCTGTATAATAGGTCTGGCAGTTGGGTGGACGTTCAATTGGTGACAGATGAAGCTTGGGTCAATGCCAGACATATCATACGGCGTCCAGGCAAACACTTCGATGTTAGAGGTTAAGAACTCCATGACCTCTATTCTCTCAGTGCTGGACATAGATAAGCCAAGCAAAACGAACTTATCCGGGTTCTTTTCATCTATTCTTACCTATACCAAGTCTTCCACTGCCTTCTGTTCAGCGGCTTTGCCAACATCCGCGAACAATTCATTGCTCTCTAGTTCTTCCACCATCTGAACAAACCCCTTGGCAGCGCGGCTGCCATTTACTGTGACGAAGCATTGCTTGGACATAATTTGGTCTCCGAAGACCTCTTTAATTACCCCGGCTTCGTTGGGGAATCGCATTACTTGATGGTAGGTTGATGCTACCGCTTTCATGGCATGCAGCCATGTCCTTCCCAAGATTATGTTGTAAGTGGAGGGCACTTTCAATACCCAGAATTCCACTTGTTTAGTCATGCTTCCTGCTCTGATTGGGAGGATTATCTTGCCAACTGGCCACTCTGGCATTGAGTTGAATCCAATCAGGGGAGATACAGCAGGTGCCAAGTCTTTGTCCTTTAGTTTCAGTTGTTTGAAGGTCTCAAATACATTATCTCGCACGAGCTTCCTTGGTCGATCAAAATCCGTTTGATGTCGTAATCCATGACGCGGAGTGTGACGACCAGTGCATTATTGTGAGGGCAATATATCCTTGCCAAGTCTCTATCTAAGAAGGATATGACGTTCGTGGCTTCTGTTCTCCCCTTTTTGATGGTAGGTTGCACACTTAATACCTCCCTTAAGTGCTCAGCCTTCTTAATTGTTCCCCTGAGCTCACATACTCGCTCAGGCTCGAATACCCCATGTATTACGTTTATCACACCTTAAGGTGGGGCGTCGATCGGCATTCCATCTGGGTGATCGTGGTTCTGGGGGCCTGGCTGCGTTCCTCCCTCAATGTACTGGTCCAGATGCCCAGCTGCTACTAACTCCTTCAAGTGTTGTCTCAACAGCGTGCAATTTTCAGTGCGGTGTCCTTTTTCCTTATGGAAGGTGCACCGAGATCTTTCGTCATAGTCCTTTTGCACTTCTCCTAACTTAGCTGGCCACCTGACGAAAGGTTCATCACGTATCTCACTGAGAATACGATAGATCATTTTTTTGAACACTATGGTAATGGCAGTGCGGACTCTCAACCACCTTTTATCTTGGTCCTCTCCGTTGTCCTGCCTGCCTCGCCCGTTTCTGCTTGAACGTTCTACCGTATTGAATTTTGCTGAAGTCTTTTTATCTGGTATTACGGTTGTACCAGACTTTGTTTTAGCACGGGCGCCATCCTCTTCCACCCGAATGTGCTGGTGTATTCTCTCCATCAAGGCTTCTATTGTGAGGGGTGGCGTCATAGTAATTGAATCCCTCAGCCTGTTTCTGATTGGAAGTCCTCTTTTGTATTGTGCGATAGCGAGATTGGTGGGGTAGTCCCCTATCTGGTTGAACGTCTCCCAGTAGCGACTGTTGTAGGATCTCAATGTTTCCTTGTCGCCCATGTCAATAGAGAGTAGTTGGTCAATCTCCACCGGTGTCTTGGTGTTTGTTTTGAACCTTGTCACGAACGCCTCTGCCAATTGCGCCCAGGAGGCTATGCTTCCTTCTAGTAGCCTTTCAAACCAAGTCAAACCTAGGTCGCCAAGGCTGGATGGGAATAAGATGCACATTAAAGCTTCGTTCCGTCGGTAGACTGCCATGACCTGGCGAAAGTGGCTTAAGTGTGAGTAGGGGTTTGTCTTCCCCTTATACATGGTAAATTTGGGCTGAAGGAAGCCAGAAGGTAGGGGTGCATTCTCAATTGCCGGAACGAACGGCAAGGTCTGTAGTCTTGATAAGGCTTTGTCTGTCGGTTCGTAAGCAGGGCGTGCTATTGGCATTCCTACCTCGACGCTTCCATGCGTCCGAGGAGCCAACCGTTGAAGGGCTGAGATTTTGCATGGGTCGCGCGCCCTGGTATCCTCCTTCCATCGTGCTTTTTCTTCAAGCACAGTCCATAGGTCGGATGATCTAGGCAACTCCGTTTGCCTGGATACAGTCTGGTGTGTGCGTGAGGGCCGATAGGTGCTTCCCTCAGTACATGACCCCTCAGTCCTCGTTCTCTCAGACCCGGAGTAACGAGTCCTGGTATTCCTTGGTTGAGTGTCGCCTGTTCTCAGGCTCCTACTCTCTGCTTGTAACGGGGTGGTATGCCTACCACGATCTTCTGAGTGGCGAGGGGGCATGGTTCTTTTGTGCCTCTCTCCTGTCGCCACCCCTTTTCCTTTAATCTGGCGTTTCATAGCCTCCATGTCCGCCGCCATCTTCCTTATTAGTTCATCCTGCTCTTTTACACGATCCTCCAGAGCTTGAGGGTCGATTCTTCGCCTCTGCCTTTCAGGACTTTGTGAGCGAGAGCGACGGGGGCTGTTGTTCGCCTCCTCCTTGCATCCCTTCTGGGGTTCTGTCGCTGAGGTTCTAGATCCGCCATAGAAGGGATAAAAGGCAATCCTTCGCGTCTCCCACTTCCCTTTGGGGTTTGTCCGTCGATGGCGGACTGTGGCAAATCTTCATTGTGCGCCATTACTTTCAATTAGAGAGGAAAAGCTTGATCAAGAGGTCTTGTTCTTTCTGTGCTTCCCATAGACGGTGCCAATTGTACAGGAAAGAAATAAACCTTCTTGTATAATCCTGTTGATCAAGTCTGCGCTCCTCCGTACATCGTCGCTTTACTCCCTAAAAACACAAACGTGAGCTAGCTGGCAGGTGTGTGCCGGATACCTCTCCGATGCCTAAGTCAGCAAAATAGACAAATAGGCAAAAAGCTCTGTGTATTCGAGAATCAAAATTGTGTTACCTCTCCAAAGGTGATGTTGTGAGCTTTTATAGGTTCCGCGTGGCACAATCCTAGTAGGACTCTTACTGCTCTATGTAGAGTCCTCCTAGGAATTACATTCCTGAAAGATAGTGCTTATTCTTCAACACCTTCCTCATTGCTTAAACCAAGTGAGATGGTTTTATCTCGGTTAGATGCCAATATGACCGAGATAACATGGCCATGCTAGAGCCGCAGACTAGACCGAGCTTCATCTAGCTCGGTTCTTCCATTCAC
Source organism: Camellia lanceoleosa (assembly GCA_025200525.1). Lineage (NCBI taxonomy): Eukaryota > Viridiplantae > Streptophyta > Magnoliopsida > Ericales > Theaceae > Camellia > Camellia lanceoleosa. Next base: position 643,380 of record JANUSC010000032.1, read on the forward strand.
TGCGTGTACCTTGGTTTGACATATTCCAACTGGGCTGTTACGATCGTGCTAAACACTCCGAGTCTTGGACCGAACTAACCCATAGCACGGTTATGAGGAAAGCTCAACATACTCGGCTCACTATGACATGACCGAGCTAACTACTCCTACTCTGACTGTGGCGACCAAGCTAACCACAAGGCTCTTTATGGACCGGGCTAACTTCTAGGCCCTTTTACTCAGCCTCTTACTATGGCCCATAGATCAGCCCATTTACCCAGCTCGGCCCAATTTACTTATAAATTACCCCCTCAATTATGATAAAACATATCTAAGTTCTCTAAATACTAGTAAGTTTTGTTTTTGGACTGAAATTTTTGTTTAACAACCACCGTGTCCCACATCTCTAGTAAGAGAGAGAGAGTTTGAATTTTTTTCATGTGACGTGAATTTGAAAATTCTGATGGAATTAAAGCGAATTCGAACGCAAATACATATTATACGGATTTAAACTGTCGATTGTATCTTGAAGTGGTAAGCTGATCAAATTACTTGTGCATGTGTATTTTATCATCTGTATACGTAATGAGATTCTGCATTGTTCAATTTGGCTTGGATTCATCGACTTTTTTTTTTTTTTTTTTTTGGAGATGTTTGGTTTGATCAATGGTGGAATTGTGGAATTCTATTCTGAATTACTTATTTTCTCATCAATTTTCATGTGATCAGTTGGAGATCTTATCAGATTTGATTGATTTGTCTCTCTTCTCTTGATCGCACTTGGATCGTATTTATTCCAAGTTTATGGAGTTCCCAGAGTTGTTGATTCCGATTTTTGGTTTTTTGGTGGAAATTATTTCAAATTCTGGAACTCATTAGAATGAAAAAAAAAATGAGATGTGAAATTGGAATCTGATCGGTTGAGTTCTGATGGAAATCACAAGCCTTTCTTGATCTTTAGATTCGTTTTATGTGAATTTGGTTATCTGGATTTAAGTTCAATTCCTAATTTGTTTGTATACAATTGTGGCTGGATTGATACCAAACCCTAAGAAGGTTTTGAGATATGATTTACAGCAATTGGAAGCAATCAGATGAAGATGATTGATGATGAGAAGGGGATGCCGTTGAGGCCAAATTAGGAGATGAATTTGTATGTGTTTGGTCTGTTCAATAAGAACATGAAGCTAGGGCCGACGTTGGAGAGGAATTCGGGGTTGTTCACGGCGGATGGGACACAGGCATATTTACTCGAACTTGACGAAGGTCTAACTACAAGTTTCGAAACGCCGACTCGGAGATTGGGTCCACTGCTTCTTTGTCTCTCTCTTCATTAAATTTTGGAAAGTCAATTGAAAATAAATATATAAATATGGCATGTTTGTGTGTTTGGCACAATGGTTTTTTCCGATATTTTAAAGAAATTATTTGATGATTTTGAAATATTTTTTAACAAACTCATAACAGAATTTGGTATCGGTGTGATGGTTTGTTTTAATTCACTGTTTCTTTTTGTCATTAGATTCTGGATATGGGCCAATCTATTTGGTACCATTCAAAATATTATGGGCTTAGATTTGGGGCCAATAGTAATGACAAATTATTGGGTTGAGCATTAATGGGTAATGATTTAAATTTTTATGAAGTGGCTCATATATATATATATTTTTTTTGGTTAGTGTTATGATTCTATTTATAACTTGTTTCTTCTTATTTAAATAAATGTTCTGATTGGGTATGACCATGATTAACTTTTATTTGAGGAATACTATGCATTTAAATTTTATAATTGTTAGAATTTCAATAATGCATATTTGTTTATAAGTTGGTATCTCGAGTTCCTCTTAAGGAAAGGCGCAAATATTTGACAAATATTTTGTGGAAGTTTTCAAGAATGTGTTTTTAAAATCAAGATATGGTTACTAAAATCTGGTATAAGTTTTGGTTTGTAAATTCTCAAAACTTGAGAAAATATAGAGTATATGTTATATACTTGGGAAAATTTTCTAAATATAATTTGATGTCATTAATTGATATATTTGATATATTGATTTGGTATATGATGTATTATAAATGGATGTCAATTATTTATCAAAGTGTTGATAAAAATGTAAATTTATGTGTTTTTATATAAGAGGAATTCTAACTATTCTTTGGAATAATAACTGTGAAATTGGTGTGGTAATCGATAACTCCGTAATGAAATATTATATGAGTTAGAATATTTCATAGGTGAAAGATGCTTTGGTAATTGTCGACGTAGTCACCAATGCTGGATAAGACGACTAAGATGCAAATGTAATTATACAGTGATATTTATATTCCATGTTGAGTTTGGAATTAAAGGTTGCAGTAAACAAAAAGAAATAATGCATGGCTAAAGAAATGTTATTTGACAAAGTGTTGTGGCCACAACCAATATTAGCCATTGTTCCTTTGTACTGCAAAAGAAAGTTATGAAGTCTAATTGTATTATAGACAAATTAGTATTGTCATTATATTCACAAAGCAATTTACATCTTGTTCAAGCACGCCAATTAATGATATATTCTGATTTACCTTAGAATTGTGGGGGTGTATTAATATTTTTGTGTAATTATACATCAGCAAGAGAAATTAAGTTTCCTTAGAATGCTTCAAATGTGGTGGTGCTTGGAAATAGGTCCACAAAGAATCTCAATTCTTTCTATAGGACAAAGTTGGAGTAGAAGCAAAAATGGTTTCATTAACTCTTAAGGAATAACTCTATGTTTATTATTTAAATTTGAAAATGGGAGTGACATAGAGTAACGGTAAGTCTTGATGTAATCAAAGACTTAATACCGTAGGACACTTGCTTTCAGTTGTGAATATTGTCTAAGGATAATATAATGGATCCACTAATTGAGAAGGTCAAACGAAAAATAGGAGTCGCTAAACAAAAAGTTTGACCAGAGAGCAAATGAGGAAAAGTTCATCGAGGGGAATGTGATTAAAGCCTATTACATCAGAGTCATTATAATGGTGACTCTACTTAGATGACTGGAGATCCCAAGAACTAAGTTCAAATGGACAACTAAGTTATGTGTGGCTCGCCAGAAATCACTAAAGGAGTCTATCTTCTATCCATTCCTATGATGAGAGTGATATCTATAACATGTGTTGTATGTAGGGGACTTAGGGTAAACTATACTTTTAATGATCACTTATATCTTCAAAACCCAAGAGGGGTATCTTTCAAAAGGAGTATTTAAGAGACTCGAAATAAGGATCACCTATATGAGTGTGAAAGGGCCGCTTCTATGGAAATTGATAAGGCTAAATTTTCTAAAGCACTCATGAAACACCAGGAGATACCTAAGGCCAAAACGGGCACAACCGTGAGAACCAAGCTGTGTCTAGATATATTCTATGTGAATTCTATTGTCTTGGCTTACACAAACGGCTAAACAGTTCAAGGCATCATGTCCACTGATTAGCTAGTAAGTCCAATAGGCTTTCAATAGGGTAGGGAAGGTTCAAAGCCAAAAGTTACCTATCCCGATGCAGGGTATTTCCTTAATGTACTTTCTCTTTGTCTGCATGTTGTTGCATGTCCTTTCCATAAATTTCATTCATGTAAGGGATTGTTAGAAAATTTCAATTTAAATTTACTCCAATGGTTGTGTCTCTTGAGATAGAAGAGTGTGTCCTTTTGAAGGGTCACAACCTTTCTGAAGAGTCACGAAGGAATCTATAAATTCTATCTCCCTCACTTCAATTTGGATAGAGAATTGCCATTCTTTTCTTCACTTTGCATTTTTTCTTCATATTTTCTAAGTCTAATTTTCCTATAAAGAGAGTACATGCACAGCGAAGTTCGCTAGGCTTGCAATAGTAGTGCTACTAGTGCAAGACATTGATCATTGTATCTTGGGAGATAGATGTCCATTGAATCCTAAGTACCAATGGGAGGACGAATCTGTCTTAAGGAAAGAGTGTCACACACTCGACTCGATCAGGTTTTATCTATTTATGTACTGTAAGTTTTATTACGTTATTATGTCAATTTATTTTAGTTTTGGTTTTGCCCAAAGACCGGTTACATATTTTTAAATTATATTTTTCCATATAGTTTAGTATTATTTTTTCTAGCAAAGCACACGTCCTGTTGCTTCGCCTCAAAGTTGAGACATGCTATCAACACCTAAAAAGATTTCAATCACGTAGGGTGAACATATATTCCTGTAAGGAACATTTTAGAAACCAATACAAGCCCACAATGATTATGATGCTAAACATATATATGGCATGTTTAAAATGTTTGATTAAGCCATCATTTTCCAAACCCAACACGAAAACCCAGTGAATCCTCTCAAGCTCATGTATCTGCTAGTGGTCATCGCTAAGCACCACATACAACCAGTGCCCTATATGAAGCTACACTCTACCAGTGACCATCGCCAAGCGTCACCTAAACCGCCAAATTTATTGGTTACTAACCAAAGGACTTTGGCATCTAACCGTGCGGTTATTTGGTCTTTCACCATAGACTATAGAGCCAAATTAACCAATTATCACCTCAACCATACATGACCCGAATTCACCCAACCACTTAATTAAAACCATGTTGTTTCAATAATATCTATGCAATAATCATAATAATCATTTCTTGTAAAACATGCTCAATGCATCATCGTTCAACAACGGATTTTCATTCTAAACGTGTCTCAAAAAGGTATAAAATGATAATATTTAGTAACCACTAATTACATCAACCTTTCCAACATTTCAACAACCACTTCTTAAAGCCCAAACTCACAAATTTATAGGGTTTTCATATACCATTTAGGGCTTACTCAAAATAAAGCGCCCACATGCTGTTTGTTAAAATAGAAATAGGTTTGACAAAAACCAACCGAGAAACCCCCCTCCCCCCCAATCACTAAACCACAATCCCACAATACATGCTCTTTCCAAATTAACAACAACAACAACAACATCAATATGTATACACCAATAAACTCCTATAGAGCTAAAGAAATATAACCCTACTTCTTGTAGAGAAGAGGATCAGCTATGAGCAAAGATAGAGGCTCAAATCCACTTTTGGCCGAGATTAGAACGATGTTCTCACCAAGCTCCACAATACCTAAGAAGGAGATAGAGATCAAAACCAAGCTAATTAAGTGGCCAAAAATCAAGGTTGAAGCTCTTAAAACTAGGTTAAAATTGCACAGGATAGAGAGAGTCCAGAAAGTTAGGGAAAAAGTGATATTTTTGTGCACTACTCTATTTTATATAGATAATAGACTGCGGGCATGATGGTCTAGGTCACGGGCGTGATTTAACTTCTCACGTGCACAGAACAACACATAGACAAAAGTACTGGGAGGGATTTTTGGTCGTGGCCTAGTTGCAGGAGCGATTCACAACATTGCGGAAGTGACTATAATATCACGGGCGCGACCATACTATTCACGGCCTCCATCGCGGCCTACTGCGGGCCATGCAACTTCTCCGAGCCTAAGGACCCGAAGGTGTGTTTTGGTCACCGGCGTGACCCATAATCATCGCGAGTGCGACTATAAGATCGCAAGCGTGATAAAGACCAGAACAAATTCTCACCCTATTTTCTTGGAATAGTTTTAAGTGTACAAAACCACTCCCAACCATAACCAACGTAACAAAAGAAATAAATAAGATAATAATAACATCATCACCCATTTACAAGCCTAAAAGTGTGCCAGGGCATCCTTACAAGTCGGATTTTAGAACTAGGATATTATATATGAAAACTGAAAAAACAACATAAATGCAAAACAAAAGAATACAAAAACAGAACAAATACATATGGCTATTGAAACATAACCACACTAACAATCCTAAAACAACTATATCCTAACCCTGAACCCTCACCCACAATGTATAAATGGTAAGCATAAATAAGGCAATGCAACAACATACTAGTTAATACAACCTAAAGAGCATAAACATAATTGAAAATCATGAAAATTCTCTATTCTACACCTTTTTGTTGTGTCCTAACACCATTTAAGCCATGTGGGAGCTTCTCTATGCTCGCGACTTGTTTTTCTTCATAACTATGATCCATGTATAAACTTCCAAGAATACAGCAATGGCGGCCAAAACCACAATGATGCCAATATAAGCTTTTTCCCAGCTCTTCTACGGCCTCAAGATGTTGAATCCCTTGAATATATTGATGATTCTAAGGATGATCACTGTGTATCCAGCCAAGTTGTGGTAGATGTTCCAGTATAATTTGTATTTGTGATCTTTTTTTGGCCTTAGAAGCAAAGCAAGCACCTATATCCAAGAAAATGTTTCCTAAGCACACCATAAACCTCGACCTCCATTTTAATAAGATTAAAGCAATTAAAACAAGTATAAATAATGTGAAGACATAAGGACTATGAAGTACAGACACTTCTATTGCCCAGGTAGGTAACCCAAGAGGGGGGTGAATTGGGTAATTAAAAACTATAAGTAGAAAATTGATTGCAATTAAACAAGTAAATAAATTTAACAAGTAATCAATTATACCGAAAGTAAAGAAGAAAGGGAGAAGAGCTGAAACACAAAGATTTATAGTGGTTTAGCTCACCGGCCTACGTCCACTCCTCAAGGTACCTCCTTGAGAATTCCTCTACTATGAATCAAATCAATACACCATCGAGCTTTTTCTAGCTTGTGGATTTTAACACAAGACTTACTTTATCTGTTGAGGACCTCTCAACTAAATGCCTTATCTTACAAGTGTTTCACTCAGAAATAAGGGAATAAGAATAAGAGGTACAACTGTCCTCTTTTACAGAATTTTTCTCTCAAAAGATAAATATGAAAGTGAAGGAGCAGAGGGATTTTTGAATACACTCAAATGTGAAAGTTGAAGTACAATAGAGTATGATAAATGAAAGTTGTCGAATGCTCAGATTTTCTATGTTGGAGTTTCATGCTTTCATATCTAAAGAGCTTATTCATTTATAACTTTAATGGCTTCTAGCCATTGGAGAGAAGCATGGGTGAGTATTCTAGTTGTTGGAGAAGATCATGGATGATATCTTCTAGCTGTATAGAGCAAAGAATGAGTGATATCTTCTAGCTGTATGGAGCAGAGCATAGGTGTGCACAGGCTGTCATCAAGTCTTTGGAAGTGGAGCCTCATTAAATGCACAAGCTCATAAGTCAAATCTTGGAAGTTGGTAGAAGAAGATATTGTGTCATAAAAGTCTGCTCACGGATCAGAAATGATGGATATTCTATGCATAGATCAAAAAAAGCGGCTAATATTTGAGTTGTGTCATAATAGATCTGAATGGGTGACTAGGTTTTCTGAAACCCAGATTTAAGGGTGTCAACCCCTGTATTGGGTGTTGACCATTTGCTCTCTGGTGTTCCTGGTGTCAACCCATTCGTAACTGTTTGTTGACCATTTGTTTGTTGGAAGTCTGAACTTTGTATACTAAAATTTAGTATCGACCCTTGTTATTCTTGATGTCGACCCTTGCTACTAGATTGTCTGAGCCTTGTATATTGAAATTTAGTGTCAACCCTTCTCATTCTTGCTGTCGACCCTTGAGGCTGGATTGTCTAAGTCTTGCATAGTGAATTTTAGTGTCGACCCTTGTCATTCTTAGTGTTGACCCTTGATAGCTGCAACACTTAGGCATTATGTACTTCATTCTGGCGTCGACCCTTGTTGTCTTAGTGTCGACCCTTGGACCTGTTTAAAGCACAAATAGTGTTTTGCATACAAGTGCTAATTCCATGTTTTTGAGGTACCAATATTCATGAGAAATTGACAATTTTGAAACATTCATCTATTGGAGACAATGAAGAGCAATGATATAATATTATTTTGAAAACTTTAAATAAACAATTGAGTTCAAAATATTTGTCGATAATCAAAATCAATAAGAATTTAAATTCAAATAACCTTGAGGCTAACAACTTCAAAATAGGTGTCATGGCAATGTCAAACATGTCGGGGACACATACAAGACATAACATTTAGCGTGTCTCTTAAATTTATTAATTTGTTTGGTATGGGACAAATTGGGGACATGGCTGGACACTGCGGGACACGATAAGGGGACAAAACAGAAATCCCTAATTCAAAGAAAGAGAAGAAGAAGAGAAGAATAAACCTAAATCCAAAATCAGAAGAAGAAGAAAAAGAGAGAAGAAAAAGTGTAAACCTGTTCATCAAGTAGATTCATTTGATCGATCTCCTTCTCTAGTCAACCTGGTAAGTCTTTTTTCTCTGTCGTCTTTGGTTCATCTTTCTCTTCACCCTTTCATCTAGTGTCTCGTCTCTCTCTTTTTACCTTTTTGTCTTTCAGTCTCTCTCTCTCTCTCTCTCTCTCTCTCTCTCTCTCTCTCTCTCTCTCTCTCTTATCTATAAATTTATGTATTTTATTTTTTCTTGATTATACTCTATTTAAATATATACATAAATATTTATCATAAATTTATAATAAATATTTTTTTTTATTTAATTTTTTCTTTATAAATATTTAATTTTGATTGTTTGGTAACAAAATATTATACAATATATAAATTTATCTACATTGTAAATGCACACACACACATATATATATTTATAAATAAAAAAATTTGCCGTGTCTCGTGCCGTGTTCCCATATTTTTGAAATTGTCATGTCCCGTGTCCGTGTCCATGTCCGTATTTGTATCAGTATCCATGTCCGTACTTCATAGCATAAGGATAAATAAGATAAAATATACATTTTTTTGTGTAAAAGAGTTGATAGTATCATTTTTGCATCCATATTAACAAATTACTAAGGGTGTTCAAAAATTTAGGTGGAACCTATAAACTGATTCAATCTAGTCTAAACTGTCAGTTTAATCCGGTTTTTATTAGTTTCACTTTTGAAAATGTTGGAATTGTTCAAATTGATCAGATTTGCAGTTTTAATGCTTCTGTGACGGTTTTAGACCAAACCGAACCATGATATATTTGTTTAAAAATATTTAATACTTCTGTATTTAAAAACAAACGGGTTGAACTAGTTAGCAAGGTTTGGACACTTGTCTCTTGACTATGAAATTGACAAGTTTCAATTATTGTTAGTTTGTCTACTATTATAAAATATTTACATATCTCCTATTAATAAATATAAAATTTCAAGGCTCATAGAACCGAATCACATTTTATATGTTTAGTTCTTATCCGGTTACATTGGCTCAAGATTTGGCTTACAGTTCTAAATTTTTTAGAACCGTAAGAACTGATTATGTTCATGATTTACTATAAAATTAGATCAAGTCGATTTGTGAACACCCTTACAAATTATATGGAAAACACCCCTTACGAATGCCCGAAGGGTTGCGGTAATGGCTTGAATTGTCGGTGTGGTGGGATAAATCAACACGACTGACAAGTACAATTCAATTCACCTCATTACTTACTAGTTACAGAATGACTAGTACATATCATTAGCTTTTAAGGCTGTTGTGGTCTTTCTTTTGGGGAGTGATTCATCCCCCGAAACACTCACTCCCGAATCCCCCGAAATGCCTTTTTAAGTATAAAAAAAACAGTTTCCAAAAAAGGAAATTAAGGGGATTAGAGGGATTATTTTTAGGGGGACAAATCATTTTTGCTTTCTTTTTATCTTTTATTCTACTATTTTATAGCTATATCAACAAATTAATTAATTAATGGGGAGGAGTGGCTGATTGGCACATGAAATGGTCTTTAATTATACTCGGCATTTAAAACTGGTTTTCTCTCTGCTGGGAATGGCTTAATTTCCTGCCTTACAACGTGGTGTGGATCTGCCCCCTTTCACGTGTAGTATGTTGTCTTTGTCCATTTGGGAACCCTAAACCTCCACCATCACGTCCAGTGGTGGAGCCAAAAAATTAGGTTAGAGAGGGTATTTATTAATTATAATTTTTTATTTTAAAAAAATTATGAGTAACATTAAGATAATCATAATTTTATGAGATAAATTTAAATATAAAAAATTATATATTTATTATTAATAAGAACAAATCAAAATTCTATAATAGTGTAGAATAACTCGGTGTGGGATGATGATGTAAATTTACAATTTAACACAAAAAATTATAGATCAAAATTTCTAATTTTAAAAAATAAAAACACATCATTTATAGTACAAATTATTATAAAATCTATTTAATTTTGTTTGATAGAAAAATATTAAAGAGATGACATTGCTTATAAATGATATGTTTTGAATGAAATTATTAAACAGTCTTAGAGTACCATATGGTGTTACCTAAGTGGTATGTCAACTACTTGAAAATAATGAATTCATTATATCCAATCTATAATATTTTTCGCTACACTATTGATTTAAACTACTATATAAATAATTCCACTTAGTGTTCCTAAAGTATCAAATAACTACTTGCTGTGAACAACATAAAAAATCCTTAGCCAAAGAACATGTTAAGAAAAAAAAGAGAATACATTTTATACATGACAATAAAAAGAAATTAAGACTGGGGAGGGACACGTGACCCTCCGCCCCTATGCTGCCTCCGCCCCTGACCACCATCACCACCACCACCACTAAGGCCTTGTTTGGGAAGACTAAATAAGTGCACTTTTTGTCTTTTTTGACTAAAAAATTGAGGTTGAAAATATGGATGTTTGGGTTAACTTTTTGACTTTTTATGAAAAAATGTGTAATAAAAAATTGTGAAAATTGGTTTTTAGAGGAAAATTTGAATTGGGAGTTGTGCAGCCGTAATTGTTGACTTTTGGTGAATAGTGTTAACTTTTTAACTTTTTGAGTAATTTTTTGACTTTTTGGATTATTTCAAAATCCCCAAACAAGGCCTAAAGCTGTTTATCATGGAGGAAGGTATAGGATAGTTTTATATAATATTATAATGGTATTTATGGATATATGTATCTGTCGCAAGAATGAGAGATGTTTAAATAGAAGGTATTCATGACTGTTCAGTTGCAACCTTCCATGGAAAACAATCACGAATCACATTTGTTCGAAGATGAAGAGTTATTTTAGAAAAAACAAAAAAAATACAAAATAATAATTACCAAACAAGCATAAATGGATCTGATTGCATTCTCAAAAATTGGAAAAATATTATACTAATAATAGTAAGATAATTTCAAAAAATAAAAAATTGCATGTGTATTATCCCCTCAAAATCCCAATCGTCATCACAAACAAATCTTAATTAGAAAATTATTTTATATATCCATGGACTGACCCAACCTTTAAACCCACTTGGGCTAAGTTCTTACCCATCCACAAAACTTGAAAGCGCTTTAAGCCCAAATCCAAGTCCAAACATACACCACAATGGTTTCACAAAATCGAGCTTTGGGTACCATATTTTATTCTTCTTTAAACAGTATTTAAGGGGTGATAACAATTAGATGATATTAACATTTTGAAAAATATCTCGTAACTCAAATTTTGTGGCTCAAAAGTGGCTCAAATGGCCAAAACGACATTTTTATGACTATTAGTCTTGGAAATATTAATCCTTTTGAATTATATACCATATTTTATATGATTGACCCTCTCCTTAATTCTCTATTTTTTATACCATACTGCTAGGAAAAATCGATGATTCCTCACAAGTAAATCAATCAATGGGAATAAAAATTAATGCGAAAAAATTAAATCAAAAGCAACACAAGAATTTTTACGTAATTCCCTCAATGTAAGGTACGTCCACGGGATCGAAATCCGATTCCACTATCAACCAAAGAGTTTCCAAACGATTACAAACGAGACACGAATGGTCTCATAAAACCACCCTAAGGTGAATTCCAAACAATCACAAATAAACAAAAGAGGAAAGACCTCACCAAATAGATAAACCAAAATCTTCAAAACCAGAATTGTAGAAGACCCAAAACAATATACCCAAATCAGTACCAAAAAACGAAGAGAACCACACTGTTGCTTGTTTGTTCGAGCAATATAAACATACAAATCAACACATGTGACATCAGCAGCAAGCACTACCTTTTTTTGATCCAAAACCGAATTGATTTTCAATTCTCTAAGCCGCACAGCCCCTTTTCCATGGGAAAAACAATACCAATCATATGTATTGTGAATCTAGGATTTTTTTATCAAAACCTTAGCTGTTTCCAAATTGAATTGGGTCTCCACAAATATAATATATAAAAATATATTATACCTAAACCAAACCAAATTAAAATTCTTTTAATAAACTAATTGAGTCTCACACTCTAATAAGGAGGTATACCCAACAATTCTCCCCCTACCGACTTAGGTGGAGATATCAACCATACCCGCCAAAGTTCAACACTTCAAATGTTTATCCATTGACAAAGTCTTTGTCAACATATCTGAAATATTATCATCTATGTAAACCTTTTCGAGTTGCAACAATTTCGAATCTAATACATCACGAATCCAATGGTATCTCACATCAATGTGTTTCGATCACGAATGAAAAGTAGAATTTTTACTCAAGTGAATAGCACTTTGACTATCACAATAAAGCACATACTTTTCTTGCTTCAAACCCAACTCTTGTAAAAATTTCTTCAACCATAACTCTTCTTTGCAAGCTTCCGTAATGGCAATAAATTCAGCTTCGGTAGTTGAGAGAGCAACACATTTTTGTAATTTAGATTGCCATGCCACAGCTCCCCCTGCAAAAGTCATCAAATACCCCGAAGTAGATTTCTTAGAATCAACATCACCGACCATGTCAGAATCCGTGAACCCATCAAGCATCGACTTACCATCGCCAAAACACAAACATACCTTCGAAGTCCCTCGAAGATACCTTAAAATCCATTTTACCGCTGCCCAATGTTCTTTACCCGGATTAGAGAGAAACCGACTCACCACACCAACGGCGTGAGCAATATCCGGCCTTCTACAAACCATGGCGTACATCAAAGAACCAACTGCTGAAATATAAGGAACTTTCAGCATCTCTTCCTTGTCTTTCTCACTTGTAAGACATTGATTCGAACTAAGCTTGAAGTGACCCGCAAGTGGACAACCAACCGGTTTTGCTTTATTCATGTTGAACCTCTCAAGAACTTTCTCAATGTAGTTTTCTTGAGACAACCAAATCAGTCCCTCTTTGCGATCACGAACAATTTTCATACCAAGAATTTGCTTTGCCGGTCCCAAATCTTTCATAGCAAAAGATTTACTCAACTCTAACTTCAACTTGTTAATCATGGTAGAATCTTGACCCACAATTAACACATCATGAACATAAAGCAAAAGAACAATAAATTTGCCATCCGGAAATTTTTTCACAAACACACAATGGTCCGAAGTGGTTTTAGAAAAACCATTATTCATCATGAAAGAGTCAAATTTTTTGTACCATTGTCGCGGGGCTTGCTTGAGACCATACAAACTTTTCTTCAATTTGCAAACAAATTTCTCTTTTTCTTTTTCCACAAAACCTTCCGGTTACTCCATGTAAATTTCTTCTTCAAGATCACCATGAAGAAATGCGGTCTTCACATCAAGTTGCTCAACTTCAAGGTTCATACTTGCAGCCATGCCAAGTACAATCTGAATAGAAGACATCTTTACAACTGGTGAGAAAATCTCGTCAAAGTCAATACCTTTCTTTTGCCCAAAGCCTTTCACAACAAGACGTGCCTTGTACCTCAGATTCTTGTCATCATTCTTCAATTTGAAAACCCACTTATTTTTCAGAATTTTCCTCCCTTTAGGCAACTTCACTAAATCATAAGTCTGGTTTTCAAGCAAGGAATTCATCTCCTCATCCATGGCCTTTTTCCAATCACCTTTCTTTGCATACTCAATTGCTTCTTGGTAGCTCTCCGACTCCCCTTGATCAAAAATCAACACAAATTCATTGGGATGATACTTTCTCGAAGGTTGTCGATCCCTTGTAGATTTTCTCAACTTTGTGGTGGCGGTTCTTGAGTTGGATGCTTTTTCTCAATTTCTGGCTCAACTTCATTAGAATTAGCATCATCCTCTACATCTTCAATAGGTGGCTGCACATCTCTCCCATTTTCATCATCCACCAAAGATGAAGGAGATGGATCCATGTCAATAAGATCACTAGTTTTTGGCTCCGGTTGATCACCTTTGCCAAAGTCTTCAATTGTTTGGTCTTCAAGAAACACAACATCACGGCTTCGAATGATTTTCTTGTCAACCGGATCCCACAATCTATACCCAAACTCATCACGTCCATAGCCAAGAAAAATACATTGTCTTGACTTACTATCAAGCTTAGACCTCTCATCATTTGGAATGTGAACAAAATCTCGGCAACCAAACACTTTCAAGTGCTCATAAGACACATCTTTGCCAGTCCAAACTCTTTCTGGAACATCACCATTCAAAGGATAGGAATGAGACAAATTGATCACGTCAACCGCTGTCTTCAATGCCTCACCCCAAAAAGATCTTGGCAATTTAGCTTGCGAAAGCAAACACCTTGTTCTTTCCACAATGGTGCGGTTTATCCTCTCGGCAACTCCATTTTGTTGAGGAGTCTTCTTAACTATCTTTTGATGCCGAATGCCTTGGCTACGACAATACTCATCAAATGGCCCAATGTATTCACCACCATTGTCTGATCGAATGCACTTCAATTTCTGCCTGTTTCTCTTTCAACCATGGCCTGAAAATGCTTAAATACTTCTAGAACTTGATCTTTAGTTTTTAGTAGAAAAAGCCCAAACTTTCCTTGAATAATCATCAATGAAAGTAACAAAATAAAGTACACCACCATGTGTTCTAACTTTTAAAGGACCACAAACATCCGAATGAATCAACTCTAAAACATTTTCTTTTCTAGAAACAACATTTTTATGAAAAGAAACTCTATATTGTTTACTCGCCAAACAATGAACACAAGTTTTGAGATGTATACCTTTCAAACCGAGTAGAAGCACTTTCTTGAACAATACTTGCAGCCCCTTTTCACTCATGTGGCCAAACGGCTTGTGCCACAATTCGGTAGAAATATCATCTTCAAGTGCATTGACAACACCTTTACAAATTTTTCCTTACATCAAATAAAGTGTATGAGTCTTCTTGCACTTAGCCACCACCAAAGAACTCTTTGTGAGCTTCCATATTCCATCACCAAATTTGTTGTTAAAGCCTTCATCATCTAGCTTCCCAGTAGAGAGCAAATTGAGATGAATGTCGGGAACATGCCTCACATCTTTAAATAACAACTTGCAGCCCAAATTTGTTTCCAAGCAAACATCACACATGTCAATAATCTTGGACAAACCTTCATTACCCATTCGAACAAAACCATAATCTCCTTCAGTGTAGGTAGTGAAGAAATCAACTCGAGAAGTCACATGAAAAGAAGCACCGGAATCAATCACCCAATTACTCTCTTGGCCCACAAAATTGATACAATTATCTTCACAAACAACCATGAGATTATCGGTAGTAACTGCCGTTGTGTCTTCTTACTTCTTATCCAAACTTTTGTCACGCATTTTCTCCTTATTCTTGAGCTTTTGGCATTCCCGCTTCATGTGCCCTATCTCATGGCAATAATAGCACTAAATGTCTTTCTTTGAAAAAGAACCATCTTTTGATTTGTTACGGCTTTGATCACGACCATGAGGAGTCTTACTCCTTCCCCTTGTTTTGCTTCGGCCTCTCACAACGAATGCTTCCAAATGAGAGGAACCTGCTGATTTTCTTCTAGTTTCTTCATTCAACAAGCTACTAGTGACTTGGCCTATTATGACAACTCCATCAGGTGCTGAATTACTAACCGTCACAACCAAAGTCTCCCAACTTTTTGGCAAAGAACTAAGTAGCATCAAAGCCTACAACTCATCATCAAAAACAATTTTCATAGAAGCAAGTTGGTTAACAATACTTTTTATTTCATTCAAATATTCCGGAATACTCACGAGATCCTTCAATTCAAACTCTGTTCGAAAAGGTATGGCCATAATTTTTATTTCGCTGCATTATACTTTCTTTACAAGTGGACAAAAAAAGAGCAGCAAGTCCACAAGTCCCTCGTCAAAGATCGGTAAGGTGCTCGAGGGTGGTAAGATAGTTTACTACCTATGATGGTCTTGGGGACCAGGCTTCATACCCTGGAAGTATGGCCCCAAGACCAACAAGTGTGATGACGACAAGTCCCAAGAAGGGTTGGTAGAGATGCCTGAACCCGCCTCTGAGTGCATGCAAGATTAGCCTAAATCGCAGCAGGAATACTTGCTGAGGTAAACCTCAGCGACTTACCAGCCTCTGTTTATCAGCGATACAATGGCTCCAGCAGTGCTTGGACATATGACAAGATGCCTGGCCTTGACCCATCTCTTGTCACCTATCACCTTGACACTTTTCCCAACTGTAAGCCAATAAAGCAGCATGCCCGGAAATACCACCCTGATCTTGAGGCAAAGATTAAGGAAGAGATAGAAAGTTGCAGAGGGACAAGTTCATTGAGCCTATATAGTACCCAACTTGGTTAGCAAATATTGTGCCTGTAAATACGAAGAACAACTAGATCAGGGTCTGCGTAGACTTTCGCAACCTGAACATGGCCTATCTGAAAGATGATTTTCCATTGCCCCATATCGACACTCTAGTCGATTCTACTACGGTGCATCAGATGTTCTCCTTAATGGATGGGTTCAATGGTTATAACCAGATAAAAATGGCACTAGAAGTGCAAAAACAATAGCTTTCAGAATGCCCTTAGGACATTTTTTCTGTACAATGATGCCCTTTAGTTTGAAAAATGCGGGGGCAACCTATCAATGAGCTATAACTGCAGTATTCCATGATATGTTACATCACAAAGTGGAAGTGTATGTAGATGATTTGGTAGTAAAGTCTACCGAGGCAAACCGACACGTTCGCAACTTGGAAAAAGTTTTTCAATGTTGCCAAAAATTCTACTTAAAGATGAACCCTCTCAAGTGTGCCTTTGGAGTTACCGTAGGAAAGTTCCTTGGCTTCCTGGAACACGAACACGGGATTGAGGTAGACGGAGATAAAATAAAGTCAATCATGGAGATGCCACCG
The DNA here is from genome assembly GCA_025200525.1 of Camellia lanceoleosa. NCBI lineage: Eukaryota > Viridiplantae > Streptophyta > Magnoliopsida > Ericales > Theaceae > Camellia > Camellia lanceoleosa. Next base: position 660,371 of record JANUSC010000032.1, read on the forward strand.
CTACACTCTCAAAAAGCCTTGAAGAAATTCCTAGGCAAAGTGTCATACCTCAGGAGGTTCATTCCAACCCTTGCTGAGATAACCTTTTCCTTTGGGACACTGCTAAAATGGAATCACAAGTTTGAATCGCTACAAGAACACCAACAGGCATTTGATATAGTAAAGAAAGCATTTACCTTGCCACTTATAATGATTGCTCCACAACCTAAAAATCCTTTGCTACTGTACCTTACCTTTACACCTCGGTCTATTAGAGCCTTACTTGTCCAAGACATAGATGGCGTTGAGAAGCCAGTCTATTACATCAGCTGCAAAATCAATGGTGCCGAATCATAGTATACCCCAATTGAGAGGCATTGTTTAGCCTTAATCTTCACAATGCAAAAGTTGTGCCATTATTTTTTAGCACACCCGATCCAGGTTGTGACCAGGAATGATCCAGTCCGCTACTTACTAAGCAAGCCTGCTCTAACTAGAAGAATGGCCAGATGGCTTTTGGCTCTAGCAGAATATGATATCACTTGCATTACGCCCAAAGCTATTAAGAGCCAAGCACTTGCAGACATGCTAGCACCATTTCCATCCGGTGAACATGAACCTGTAGAGCCTTACCTGGTGAGGTCCATGTCTCAATGACTGTGGTTGAGACTTATTGTGATAATCCTGTTCCATATTATGCTAATTGGTCCTTATTATGAATGTGATTATGTGTTTGATATGATGTTAAGTGCCATTTATGTGAATATATGTGGTTTTGAATTTCTATCTGTTCGCCGTAGGAATATCTGTTTGATTTTCTGCTTTGGAATTTAAATTGAAGGCCCTATCCGCCATAGAAACCGAAATTGACTACGCCATTGTGATCAGCGTAATTTTTGGAGCCTACGGTAAAATTTAATTGAAAATTGATTCGGATCAAAATAATTAGATTCAGAACGATTAATGAAATGCCATTAATTAGCTATAATCAAATTTGATTTAGTGGGACTATAAAAGGACCTTTATGCACTCAATTCCTCTTTTTTATTTCATTTTGGCTGATTTTGGCTCTCTAGAAAGTAAGAGAGCCTAATTAGAGAGGGAGAGTGTAGGAGATTGAAGGTTTGCTCAAGAAGCTTGAATAAATTGAAGACCAACTCAAGATTTGATCATAAATTGGGAAGATTGAGCTTCTAGGTGAGTAATTGGTTAGGAATTCATGAGTTTAATATTGTAATTTTGTGAATTCAAAGTTGATTGGTGATCAAGAACAAGAATTGTGTTGTATTTGATGAGTTTGAAGTCCATGTGTGCATGCATGTAGAGAATTCCTATGAAATTACATAATTTAGCATGTAATATGTGAATTATGAAAGATTGAGAGTTGGATCATACATGCAAGCATGTTTTTGTTGAGTTTCTTGAGAATGAACACCAATTGCATCATTTGAAATAGAAATGAAGTCAAAATTGACATACATGTTTGATTATTAAAGATATGGAGCTTATATGAGGGTTGAATGCATGAGCCATGATTAATTTTGAAGAATTGGACCATGATTTTGAATGATTGGCCTCATGTTGTTTACATCCATGTGCTATATATTGTATTTGCATGTTTTGAAACCAGAATTGTGGGTTTAGGACCCTTGAAGGTCGAATTTGAGCTCAAGAACAAGTTTTGAAAAACCTAGAATTCTTGAAGTCCGCTCGAGCAGGGGAACCACCGCTCGAGCGTAAATTTCGAGCTCCCGGTATATTTTGCAGACATAATGTCCGCTCGAGTGGAGAAGTTCACGCTCGAGCGGGGAGCTATGTGGAATGATTTTCAGCTCGAGCGTCTAAGTTCACGCTTGAGCGTAAAAACGAGGCAACCAGTACTTTTGCAGACCTAATGGTTCCGCTCGAGTGGGAAAGTTCACGCTCGAGCGGGGACCCCTGTTTCTGAAATTTTGTAAACGTGTTATGTGTCTCATTTTCCGTTCTCTTTCACTTCTAAATACTCTTAGGCATGCATTGAGCATTATGAATGAATTAAGAGAATAAGAAAGAAGCCTAAAGAGGAATATGTGAATTAAGAATGGACTGGATTGATTGTGACCCATGTGTTATATAATGTGTGGGGTCGAGCTCCAAGATGAATCCACTGGCAGATCATTGTGAGTAATATCTTATTAAAGATATCCGAAGTATGTTATTTTTCCAATTACTTACTTCTATGTAAGTCTTTTAAGTTCGTTAATTTGAATGAAAGTATGAATGGGCCAAAGGCCAGTTTGACCTGAATGAAAGAATGATTGGGCCAAAGGCCAGTTTGACATGAATGAAAGAATGAATGGGCCAGAGGCCAGTTTGACATGAATGAAAGAAGGAATGGGCCAGAGGCCAGTCTGACATGAATGAAAGAATGAATGGGCCAAAGGCCAGTTTGACATGAGTGAAAGAATGAATGGGCCAAAGGCCAGTTTGACATGAATGGAAGAATGGATGGGCCAAAGGCCAGTCTGACATGAATAGAAGAATGGATGGGCCAAAGGCCAGTCTGACATAAATAGATTGGACCCGAGGCCTTCTGATGTGTTTGAAACCGCAGTTACTTGATATACACATATATATGTATAAACTAGATAGGAATACGAATTGGGCCCAAGGCCGTTTGGTGCATGTTGTTCTAAATACTGTTTGTGTATTTTTCGTATTTGATATTATTCATTGGGCTTTCGCTCACGCTCATTCATGTGTCTGTAGGTGAGCCAAGGGAGGTCCAAACCCAGCCTCAGTGAAGTTTGTGAGAAACAGCCAAGGTTTTGAAGAGTTAGCCTTTACGTCTCACGCACAAGACTCGTCTTCGCCCTTTTGCTATCCTGTTTTATTTTGTCATGTTGGCAAGGACTTTGGATACGTTTGTATATAGTTTTGATTGGCTGGCCTAGACTTGAATGATCCTGTATGTACAGAACTTTGTGTTAGCACATATTTTGATGTGAGTTATTAACATGTATATGTATGGATTGTTATGACGTGCCATATAAGCACAGCTCTATGGACAAAAGTTTGAAATTGCTTCCATTTGGCCCCTTTACTCTGTTGAGTTATGTCTGGAATAGTTTGAGGCTGTAGGTAATCCCTTGATTACTGGCCGGTTATGTCCTTAACCCATAGGGCCGGGTTCGGGTCATGACACTTATTGAGATTTAAAATTTGATGGAACCTCTGGGGCTAGGAAAAGTGGAGCTGACATAACACTAACTAGTCAAAAGGGGGAGAAGTTCTATTTATCATATAAGCTTGACTTTGAATGTTCAAACAACGAAGCTGAATATGAGATGTTGATATTGGGTTTGATTGCTGCCCAAAAGAAAGGCCTTCACAAATTGAAAATTTGGGCCGACTCTAAGTTAGTTGTCAAGCAAACACTAGGTGATTTTACCTTAAAGGAACCTCTTTTGGCCTCATATCGCACCATGGTTCAGAAGTTGCTCACTCAATTTGATGATGTCCAAATCCAATACACCCCTCGAATATACAACCGTTTTCCTGATGCCTTGGCTACACTAGGGGCAAATATGGACATACCAAATGATAGTATAGCCATCGTCATCGAGGAAAGAACAACACCAGCAGTGTTAGCCAAAGGACATACAGAGCAAGATACTGAGGGATGGAAAGCAGATATATTCTAACAGCTGAAAACAGGCCAAGAAATAATCAGACCAATAAAACTTGCATCATTTCTGCTCCTCAGAGGAGAGTTATACTTCTTTGGTCCCAACAACCTATTAGCAAGGTACGTCAGTAGATAAGAAGCAACTTACAGACTTACGCAGATTCATGCTAAGTCATGTGGAGATGGAGATATCAGTCTATACTGACGGATACAAAGGCAAGGGTATTACTGGCCAGAAATAGAAAAGGAAAGTACTAAGTTACAAAGGCAATGTGCAAAATGCCAATCCCATCCTAAAGAAAAAGAAGCCCATTTCTTAAGCACTGAAGAATGGAGACAGCCATATGTAGACATCCTATTTTTGACCGCTCTTAAGACTTGGGCGCCTTATGGTGAACACTCAATGATGAATTAAAACATTGTACAAATATTGGATTTCTTTAGCAAAAGGCTTTGATTTTCCAACTTCAGAGCCCAAACCTTGTACCCCCTTTGAACCAAAACCTAATTTTTTTTTCTAGCTTGACCACTTAGAGACCTGCTGGCCAAAAGGTGGCCGGTAAGCCAAATTTATTAGCCGACCATCCCCTTTCATGGCCGACTGGCCGGCCATGTCTAGCGGCAAACATATGTCTAGCGGCAGACAGATATTTGCTGCCAGCTATTTCCCCCATGTGCATACCTTGCACCAGCTGGTTCAATACAGATATTTTTGACAAAGGAACCTGTTTATCTATAAATAGATGACTACCCCTCTTGATTTTAGGTTAGAAAAATTTGCCAATACTCAAAAACTTGCCAAACACTCTCCCTCTCTATCTTGCAATATACATGCATCATACACACACTTCCTAAATCAAAAATTTAAGGCTCCTTGCTGAGATTATTGAGCCAAAATTTCAGCTCTTGAGGGTGAACACTTTGTGGTTTGTGAACCAAAGACTATCTTCTCTTCAAAGTGTGTTTACTTAGTTTATGCTTTGAATATTGTGCTTGTATTGTTGTAAGTCCTCATGGATTTGGGGGTTTAGGCCATAGACACCAATTCATTTGAGTTGATAACTTTTCATTCCTTTTTTTATGTAAGAGTCTCACTTTAATAATCACATTCGCATAATCATCTCTGCAACCTCTCTCATTTCTTGGTTTTCTTTGTTTAAGAGTAGTTTCAAACAATTGATTGTCGTTCAAAGCATAAGAAAGAGACTTTCCATGCTTAATGGTTTAATCTCTTCGAAGGTTCATTACCAGGGCATGATATCTCTCTCATGCTAAGCGCAACTTCTCATTTGACACTTCTCTTCATTAGTGAATGTAATTATCACTTTTGAACCAAACGAATAAAGAATGGCAAGGTAATGTAAAAGCGGTTAAAATTGGACTAAAAGTGGTTAACAAGAATAATAAAATTGGTTTGGGTTCAATCAGACGTTATTTTGAATTTATTGCATCTTGAGTCATTACATACCCTTTAGTGATGTTAATGATTCGAGAAGCAATGTCTACTACTTCTTTTGAGGTAACTCTATGATAGGGAGATGGTTTTGTTGATCTTTAATTTCCATTTATTGAACCTTTGTCCTATCAGCTCATAGATCATCATGCAATAATTTTGCAACAATTGATGGTTTATGAATCGAGTCTACTCCTCCCTTAATCAGTTTCATCATAGGGAGAGGCAGAAAGGACAAACATCTCCTGGAAACACTTTGTTTTTGCTCTGTTTCATTTTTGTGGCAACCGGGCAGTATCTAAAAATAGTGGCCGGCCAGCCGGCCAACTTTTTGCTTGGCAGACCACTTTCCAAGGTCGGCCGACCACCTTATTTTATGCAAGCAGTGTCATTTTCATAGTAGAACAGAGCAGAAGTTGGGGCATAAACAAATTAATTTTCCAACTGCAAGCATAATAGTTTCCGACAGCGAAACAAAGAAGTTTCTGGGAGGACGTTCTCATTTGTGACGCTTTATTTCCCGTAGCCCTTTAAATTAATGCTTTAATAATAATATGTTATGCTTAATTAGTAGCTTCCTTTAAAAATTGTAATAGCTAGTTAAATTTAGTTATTTGTAATAGCTAGTTAAATTAGCATTAATTAATTTATTTGGTGTTGTAATAATTAGTTTAAATTAAGACATTCACTCAAACCCTCTTGTGAGACGGAAAACTTGTAATATTGTGTATGTCTTCTAACCCCCATTCTTTCTCCCTTTTATTTACTTTCTTATGATGGTTACATAGAGCATCATGTTTTACATTTTCATATTATTGTCGTGCCTTGTAACCATTTGTGCATGCATTAGGTTCGGTTTATCATTCTAAACTTGTTTTTATTTCCTACTTAGTTGAATACATGCGCTATCACATGCTTTGAGTTGAGACATATGCCATGTTAATAAACGGAACCTATTAGTTGTATTTTGTATGTGTTGCATTAGTCACTTGCATAATAGAGCATGCATTTTTCTAACTGTTTCCTCCTATTTTGGCTTGCCTCGGTTGAGTATTAGGTGAGCAATTTTGCTTTAGCATATTGCATGTATGTTTGTGTTGCCATATCAAACATATTACTATGAGACTACGTGCTTAGTTGATATATCTCTTGAATGCTTATGGATGAAGGTTTTTTCACTTAAATTGGGATGATTTGATTAATGTACATATGAGCTTGCTTTTTCAAGTAGCACATATTCAAAACACATTTTCACAAACAAATATGAAATCAAAGCATTCCAACGTGAGTGACTTAGTCTATACTTATGTGCCTCACATAGTAAGTTAGCATTAATAATCGGAACAAGGGCATATAATGTACATAAAAATCACATCATGATTAGTAGAGGTTGTGGAAAAGTGGGCCTCACAGTTCGAACTCCTGCGGTTCTGAATCTAGTCTCACAAGTGCAATGTGAAACTGATAAACACCAAAGAGTCCAAATCCGGCAAACTTTTTTGGAAAATTGATTTTAAATCAAATAATGCCAAAATTGGACTGCTTTACCAGATACAGAGTCGCCACCTAAATATTTTTATTTTGGAAAAATTTAGGAAACTCTGACTCGTGCCAAAGGTCACGTGTCCATCATTACCAAAGTTGCCTCGGCTCGAAAACTTGGGTACGTCATGAAATGAGCACCCCCGCTCGCCCGATCAAAAGATTGGCCTCTACTAACCATGATATGATAGTTTAAAAACCTCATGTGTTCTTATTCTGGTTATTAGCTAACATTACTATGTGATGCGCACAAGCAAATATAGACTAAAATTGTAAGAATTGGAACAACTCAACTCATGTTTGTTTGCAAAAATGGTTTGAATTTGCCACCCTCAAGTGAGCTTAAAGGATATGAATTTTCCACCAAACATAGTGGGCTTAAAACATAACTTGCCACTCAACAAAGTGGGCTTAAAACATACATTCGTTGAACTGTTCCAATTTAAACAATAAGCCTCCATCTACAGGCATTCATGCAGTTTAGCATTTAAGCACATAGTCTCATGGCAAGCATGCGAATCATGGCAATATGGCAATCACACTTATGTAAATATGCTAAAGCATAAAAACTCACCGAGTACTCCAAGCCAAAACAAAAAACTAGTTAGAAAGATGAATGATCCTAACTCTATAAGATGTCTAATGCAACACATGAAATAATGCAATTAATAGGCTCAACTATTAATATGGCATATGATCGATTTGAACAACATGCGATTAAATACGTATTCAAAGAAGATATTGAAAGTGCAATGTAGTTTGAATGATGCGCCGAGCCTCGGTGCATGCAAGACAAATGAATGGATGCAAGCATGCAATATGCTAATTGAAACATGTCCCTAATTTAACCATTGAAAGCGATTAAATAAAAGGGAGAAAGACGTGGGGTTGGAAGACATACGCACATGCACGCACACTTCTTATAACATTACGCCCTTGCGAAGGAGGGTCCGAATAAGCTAGCTAAATTGATTAAGCTAACTATTACAAAACTTGAAACTAATTAACTATTCTAGTTAACTAATTATTACAAACTGAACTAAGCTAATCAATTACAAAACGAATTAATTAACTAAATAGTTACAACACTTGTTATGAATGAATTAGCTACAACTAACTAATAAAGAAAAGCAAGTAAATGGCCTCGAGGGGCGAGGAATGCATGCATGCTCGGCTTCTCCACCCGAAAATGCCACCGCCTTGCCATTATAGCCTTTGTTTGCACATTTTTGACCACTGAAAATTGTGCCAACTCCCAGAACATCTTTCATCCCCTTCAGGAGCACATAGAGCAATTGATGGCCGGTCGGCCACTCCTTCCCTGAACTTCCTTTTTTTTTTGCTGCAACAGAGAGCAAACAGAGGCAAAGCAGTGTATTCTCAAGGAGTGTATGTACTGCTACCCTCCTTATCATTACACAAGCTTAAAGGAGTGCAACTCTTGGCCCTCAAACCATCAACCAAGCATTGTCCATACATGATGGCTAAGGAACCAAGCTTGTACAAGCTTAATGAGTGCAAAACAAGACTCAACAAAACCACTACTCTATCATGCATGATCAAGGGTGATGGTGACCAAGGAAAGTGACACGTTTCATCACTTTGAGTATGAAATGTCCCATTTTCCTCGTGTTTGAATTAACGTCCGATCCGAACACATGCTATGCAACACACAAGATGCTTTATCTTGCCTCTTTTACTTGTTCATTTTGGTTTACTCATTTTAGCTTACCAATCTATTTTTTAATTGATTAGTCCAAAAGTGAGTGTCCTCTAATGAAAGAGGTGTCAACCAAGGGATGATTTAAGGCAAGGGAGAGGTCATGCCTTTGGTTAGTAGAAACCCCCAAAAGAATATTAAAACCATTAAGTACGAACCTCGATCCCAGCTTAAACACAACCCGAAGGTTAACCAACCTTCAAGGCAAATGAAAAAGTGAAGATATGAGGGAGGTTGCAAAAATTTTAAGTGCTGAAATGGAGTGCAAAACAACACTAAAACATGCTCTCAACTCAAAACAAAGATGACCCAAGCATTAAAACACTAGGCTAATGAAGGAATTAACACTATAACCATGCAATACAAGCCTCAAAGGACTAAACTAGCCCCAAACAGAGCTAAAACAAGTCAAAATATTAGCAAAAACATACTGAGATAAAGTTACAAGATGCTAGAAAAACATGCTCACATGTTAAGTTATCTAGGCATGCAAACAAGACACAAGGAGGAGAGGCTAACCCCTCCAATTTTGGACTTCAAAACAAGGTTTTTACCACTAAAATAACTATAATTTTTAGTGGGTAAAAGGCCCAAAAAGTTTGATTTAAAGGCGATGAAAGATAGCACAAAAAGCTTAACAAGCAAAGAGACAAGAAAGGTGGACCACCCCCTAACTCCAAAAGGCCTTAAACCACCATTTTTAAACCATAAAAATAGAGTTTTTTGGAGTTTAAAACCAGCTCAAAAATAGTGTAAAAAGATGGCAAAACAAGTATGGAAATTAAGCTTACGTGAGGTAAGTGCAATACCTTTGAAGCAAAATACAATTCAGCCACAAACTCAAGCTGAAATCCCCTTTCAAGGCTTAAACAAAACTCCAAGGGACCTCAGCTCAAAGGTGAGAGTGTTTGGTTAAGGGTTGATGTGCAAAAGTGTAGAGAAATCAAGCAAGTGTATGCAAAATAACAAAAGAGACAGAGAGAGACTTTTGATCCAAAATTTCTAACCCTCAAAAATGGAGGAGGACACCCTCTATATATAGAAAAACAAGGTTTGAGCTTGAATTCATCCTACCATACGCGTGTATGGAGATGCAATTAAGTGAGCAACAGCTGGCACAGCTGGCAAACAAATATTTAAAAAAGGAGACAAATGGCCGTTGGCCACCACTGGTAGCCGACCGGCCACCAATGTGGCCGACTAACCACCAACATAGCCGATCGGCCATCACTTATGGCTGACAGGCACAAGTCATGGCCGATAGGCTGTGGGGCTAGCCGACAAGCCACCCTCTCCTCCAGACATGAAACAACAAGCTCTTGGTCCACAACCAAGCACAAAGCAGATAAGGTTCAAAGGCCCCAAAGACAAGGCGCTTGGCCAAGAACTTCGGATACTCAAGACGAACATGAGCATACAAAATCATCAAGTGTTCAAACGATGACGTCTAAGTCTTGAGGACGGTCAAAAAAAAGGTGTCTACAGTTGCCCCTCTTTGACAGAACTTGGAAATCATGAAATGACAGGAGTGAATGTCAAAGCCCAGAGACGATCCATTTTTGACAAGACCGAAGACTTGGACAAACAAACAAGCAAAACAAAGAACAGTTGCGCAAGCAGTCTACCTACGTATCTCTTTGCAAGGAATCAAACCAGCGTAGTTCTGGGGCAAGATGCAAATGATATGCACGATGCGAGAATATAACTTATGATCATGCAATGAGGCTGTAATGAAACATTTAGATGCAAGTGACATGCAAAGAAATGCTACATTTGAACAAACCGAAACACGGTACAACAAACTTAATCATGAACAGAAGTAAGTAAACATGAACTAAACCACATTTCATATAGAAAGGATGTAAGAAAATTATGCAATCTTAACTGCGCATCACGCAGGAAAGGCAAAGAACAACACAAACGTCGGGCGCACTCGAGGCGTCCAACAAGATTTCAATGCGTTGCATACGGAAGGAAAGAAAGGATGGTGTAAACACCGGGACACGCCCAAATGTTTCTAAACGAAAACGTTCTAACGCGTCACATGAGAGAGGAGAAAAGGCGATGAGAACACCGAGATGCGCCCAAATGTCTCTAACCAAAAACGTCCTAACACGTCGCACGCGAGAGGAGAAAAGGCAACGAGAACACTAGGACGCTACTTTCTGGACAAAGTGTAATTCATAAAACGGTTTATCTCCAAATTAACCTTGACTTGTGAACTACTATTTGGTCTCTTGAAAAAGGGGATGAAGTTCCAATGGGATGATCCGTGTCAGTTCACTTTTGAACAGGTCAAGCAGTACCTTCAAAATCCATTTGTATTGTCACTGCCAGAACTAGAGAAGTCGCTGATAATGTATCTGTCGGTAACAAATTCAACCATGGGGTGCATGCTAGCTCAAGAATCAGAAGCTAAAGTGGAGAAGGCCATCTATCATCTGAGTAAGAAGATGCTGGATTACTAGACCCGCTGCACTCCTTTGGAGAAAGCTTGCTTAGGTTTGGTTTGGGCAACTAGGAAGTTGAGACACTACTTGTTAGCTCACTCCATAATTCTGGTTTCGAGATTAGATCCCATCAAATATCTCTTTGAGAAATCAGTGCTTATAGGTAGGCTAGCTCGTTGGTTGCTTTTTCTCTCTGAGTTCGACCGCAAGTACATCACTTGCAAGTCCGTTAAAGGGAGAGTAGTAGCAGAATTTTTGGTAGACCACCCAGTGGAAGGAGATAAAGCAATAGAGTACCTATTCATAGATGAGGAAATTCTGTAGGTAGAAGAAGAAATATGGAGAATGCACTTTGACGGAGCAGCTAATCAATTTGGTTATGGGATAGGTGTGTTACTCATAGCACCTAATGATTTCCATATACCTCTAGCTTTCAAACTCCGTTTTAGAGTGTCCAACAATGAAGCAGAATACGAGGCGTGTATCGCTGGATTGGAAGCTGTCCTAGAATTAGGGACAATAAGGTTGGACGTCATCGGAGACTCGAACCTGGCTGTTTCTCAAGCCAACGGGTATTGGTGGGTCAAAGAAGAGAAAATTAAGGTTTATCATCAAACCTTGGACATTCTGATTCCAAGCTTTGAAAAACTGACATTCACACATTTGCTAAGGGAGAACAACCGGTTTGTTGATGCGTTGGCAACTTTATTTTCCATGGTAGACATACTACTCGAGGTTAAGATGTGTCCGATCATCATTGAATAGAAGTATACGCCTGCCTATGAGTTGATAGCCGCAATGGATGAGGTTCCGGACAAAAACCCCTGCTATTACGACATTTGAAACTTTTTGGAGAAGAATATGTATTCACCTGGGGCAAATAACAAAGATAAACGAGGAATATGACATCTGGCCGTTTAGTTCATCATCTACAGGAATAAGTTGTATAAAAGAGGCCATCTGGGAATGCACAAGCTCTGTGTCGAAGAAGAGAAGTCGAAGCGTCTCATGGAGGCTATCCACGGAGGGGAGTGTGGAGTATACATGAATGGTGTGATACTGGCTAGGAAGATCCTCAGGCAGGGCTATTATCGGTCAACTATGGAGGAGGATTGTATCAACTTTGTTCGACGATGCCATAAATGTCAAATCTATGCTAATCGCATGAATATCCCGCCGTTAAAGCTTTGCAACATGACTTCACCATGGCCTTTATCAGTCTGGGGAATTGACGTCATTGGGGCAATCTAGCTAAAGGGCTTAAATGCACACGATTTTATCTTGGTGGTGATCGACTATTTTACCAAGTAGGTGGAAACGTAGTCTTACTCAGTGTTGAAAGCGCCAAATGTAGCCAAGTTTATCAAAAACATCTTCAGGTATAGGATACCAAATGAGATCATCTCAGACAATGGCTCGCACTTCAAGAAAGAGGTGGTGAATTTGCTTGAGAAATACAACGTGGCTTTTCACAAGTCATCAACGTATAGACCACAGACTAACGGAGCTGTTGAGGCCGCAATCAAGAATGTCAAAAACATCTTGCGAAATATGGTGGAGACTTACAAGGACTGGCCGAAAAACTGCCTTTTGCACTATAGGGTTATAGAACGTCAATTCGAGCATCTACAAGGGTAACCTCATATTCTCTGGTATATGGCATGGAAGCTGTTTTGCTGATTGAGATTGAAGTACCGTCGCTAAGGATCAAAGACGAGTATTAGATAACAGAAGTGGATTGGAGTAAAGCAGGTTCGAAGAACTGATGTTGTTTGACGAGAGGAGGTTAAAAGCGTTATATCACATCCAAAGGTATCTGTAGCTTGCTTTTCGTACTCCTTTCGGACACGATAGCTTTACAATTCGGACTCCCGTGGTTCTGAATCTGATTCCATAGGTGCGATGTGAAATAGATAAACACAAATGAGTCCAAATCCGGCAATTCTTTTGGAAAATCTATTTTGAATAAAAAATGTCAAAAATAGACTGCTTTGCCAGATTACAGAGTTGCCACCTAAATATTTTTGAAAAATTTGGGAAACCCGTGACTCGTGCCAAAGGCCACGTGTCTGTCATCACCAAGATTGTCTCAGCTTGGGAACTTAAGTACGAGAGGGGAAAGTCATGAAGTAAGCACCCCACTCGCCCAATCAAAGATTGGCCTCTACTAATCATGATGTGATTTTTATTTACATTATATGCTGTTGTTCCGATTATTTAGGCTAACTTACTATGTGTTGCACATAAGTACAGGCTAATTTACAAAAGTTGGAACATTTGATTTCATGTTTGTTTGAAAAAAGTGTTTTGAATATGCATCACTTGAAAAAGTGAGTTTGTATGTACATTAATCAATTTATTCCAATTCAAGCAATTAGCCTTTATCCATCGGCATTCAAACAGATATATCACTTAAGCACCTTGCCTCATGGAATCATGTTTTGATGAGATGGCAACAATCACACGCATGCGGTATGCTAAAGCAATTAAATGCTCACCTAGTACTCCAAGGCAAGCCAAAAAGATGAAAGAGTTAGAAAAAAAAAATTTGTATGATCCTAACTAATGTAATATGATTAATGCAACAAATACAATTATGCTATTAATGGGCTCGGCTACTAACATGGTATTTGAATGAATTTGATAGCATGTGGTCAAAGCATTCAAAGAATTTAAGCAACAACAATGCTTGGTTAGAATGATGAACCGAACTTTTATGCGTGCAAGACGAGTGGATGCAAATCATGGAAAATGCTAAGGAAACATGATACTCTATGCTACCATCATAAGCAAGTAAATAAAAAGGGAGAAATAAATGGGCTTAGAAGACATACACACTTATTACATATTGTGCCCTCATGCAAGAGGGTCCGAATGAATGTCCAAGTGTCCGAAATAAACTAACTATTACAAAACCAAATGAATGAATAAATCTAATTAGCTAAGTTATTACAACAAAGGTTAATAATAAGTAATAAACTAGCTACCTAATTTAACTAGCCATAACAATTACAAATAAACCAGTACTACAACAATACTAATTACAACAAGAATAATTTACAACAATAATGATTACAATAATAATAATTAATTACATCAATAATGAATTAAAGCAATGCATGCACATCAAAGAAGACCGTTTTCAGAAGCCACTTTGTCTGCCTCCCTGGGAATTTGCCCTGTTTTACCTTCGGCCACTGCCCTCTATTTCTTCAAAAACACAATGTTTACCAAACATTGGAGCCAAGCCCCCAAGGAGGCCCGACCAGGCGCAAACAAGGCCGGCCATGCCCTGATGTCATACAAAAGTCTGCTTCTATGCTCTGAAGTGAAAACAGTGCAGATAGAGTTCTTCTGAGCTCTGTTTGTCCCTTCTGCTCTTCTCTGTCATGGAGAGACTCAAGAGAAGAATGAAGTTGGTTCCAAAATCATCAATAAGCAAGTTGATCGCCTGATGATTTCGGAGACAATTTGGACAAAAATCAATAAATGCAATAAACAACAACCACTCCTCACTCCTATCATGAAGTGAGCTCAAAGAGGGAGGTAGAGACGTTTCAAGTTTCATCAACACATCATGAATTAGTTCGTGACGACTCTTGACATTATGGACTCAGTATAATGTCCGGCTGAATCTAAGCAATCTTATTCATTTTCTTTACGTCGATTTCATTAGTTTTAAGCCCATTTTATTAGTCATTTCCATTCTTTAATCAATTTGTCCAAAGTGATGGTTAAGTCCACTACATGAGAAGAAATGTCAAACGAGAAGTGATTCGAAGCATGAAAGAGGGACTATGCCTTGACGATGAACCTCCATAGAGGTTAAGCCATCGAGCATAGGTCTCTTTCCCATGCTTTAAATTACCATCAATCTCTTGAAATAATTCTCACACAAAAGAAAAGAAGAAAAGAGGGAGGTTGCAGACATGATTGCGAGATTGATTATTAGAATAAGACTCTTGACATGAAAACCAAGCAAAGGAAACCAAAAGATAATCAAAGCATTGACAACACAACACAACAAAACAAGTAAGATATGAAGACTTTCAACACAACGAGTAAAGTATTCAAGTATATACTAATTAAATAAAGTAGGACAGCCCTAAAACAACCCCTAATATGTGAAAAACAATGGCTAAAATGATGTTTAAAGAGTACAAAAAAGATAGGAAATAACAAGGCTAGTGAATAAGAGCAAGGAGATGTGGCTAACCCCTACATTTTTGAGACCTCAGACCATGTTTTTTAGCCTTTTTTGAACTCTGAAAATTAGTTTGAAGACTAAAAAGAAGAGTGTAAAGACAAGGGTGTGAGCTATGAAGTAAGGTGCAAGAAAGGGTGTTAAACCTTTCTACCTTTGGTAGCTATTCAAACCTAAGTTCCAACACTTGAAATGGATCCAAAACAATACAAAGACACAAGAAATTGATAGTAAGAGATAGAAATGAGAGCAAGAGAAAAGATGGTAAGCTTATACCTCTTAAAGAGGACAAGCTCTTGTTGTGAATCAAACTTGGTCTAAACACACTCTCAAACTTGAATTGTGATTCTCAAGCCTCAACCAAGGCTCTAAGGCTTTGCTCTAAGGTTGTATGTGGTGTATAGATATGTTTCAAAAGTGCTAGGTTTGCTCAAAGGTGGCTTGCACAAGAAGAAGGGGCTCTCAAGTGTGTATATAAGCTCTTTGGAAATTGTTCATCCCTCAAAATAGAAATATAACCTCGTATTTATAGAATTTAAGCAAAATAGGTTAAAAATATCTTCAAAAATAGACAGCTAGCGGGCTCCGACCTAGAATAGTATTTATCGCCCACAAGGCACGGCCGGCCCCAAATGGCCACAGTCAGCCCTCAATGAGGCACGACCGGGCCGTAATGTGCTCCATTGTTCCTCTATCCCAAGCTTAGTGTAGGATAGCATAATGTTCAAAATGGACCTCTGAGGTAAGAACAAGGTGAATATGAAGGTTTTGGGATTGTTTTTTAGGTCCATCCTCAGATTCCTTCGTTGAGAAGTCAAATCAAACACAATGCTATTTTCATCATTGAGTGCCCAGGACGAACCGCACAAGTCTTGCGGGCGGTCAAAAATAGGGTGTTTACAGTATCAGTGTAGAATTGCCAAGGCCTTTAATAAGAAAGTCAAATCCAGAAACCTTAAAGAATGAGATATGGTGCTCAAAGACAACCAAGCTCCCATCTATGACCCTAGGGGCAAGTTCAGACCCAATTGGACTGGTCATTACATCATCAAGTCTATTTGGTCAAGAGGAGAGATTATCCTTATGGATTTGGATGGCTTAGAGTTCTCACAACCGATCAACATGGACAAGTTGAAGAAATACTATCTCTGAGAAGCTCACTAGGCCAAAAACCTGAAAGGGCGACCTAGGCAATAGTTAGAGCATGAAAAATTAGAAATAAAGAAAAATGGAGCTCGCAAGGTTGAAAACCCAAAAGGGCGGCTTTAGCAAAAGTTAGAGTACAAAAGGAGAGTTAATACACGAGTGAACTCGAACCGAACTACGTAAGGCCTGATTTCCATCTTTGGGATACATAGGCAACTTCATTCCGAAGTTCAGCCATACCCATCTCTAATTCAGCTGTCCTGCCCATCCATTTTATCAGTCCATTTTTTTCTATCGTTTGTTAGTTTGGTTGTGTTACCTCTATTCGGTAGAAAGGCCGGTGGCAAGACAGAGTAGTGATGGTGAATGCAGTTATGGGTGGTTATGATCTTTTTGATTCGAGGCTGTGCATCTTGAGGACTGATTCCATGTATGTTAAGTAATGACCATTTCTGAAAATTGTTTTGAAAAGTTTTAATGAGTTGATTTTCTCAAAATTTTACCTTTTGCAACACAGACCATTCTTTAGACCAAAAGGAAAGTTTTCAGTACTTACAACTTTAATTTCATGATTTCAACACAAGTACATTCTCCAACTCTCTGATTAAATCAAAGTTACTTTTACATCACAAAAACTTGAAAAGAAAAGTCAAAGCAACAAACTAGGGGTATAGATAAGTCAGGTACCGGTCCTCTGCCTCCTGCTCGCACTTACGGAAGTCTCTGTAGCCAATGATGGCCCAACCTGGGTCTCATCCTTAAGTCAAGCCAAGCATTCACCAAAGAGGGTATAACTAAAATTAGCAACAAGGGACAGAAGCTCTCTCATCCTCCAAGCAGTGAGGTATTGAGCCAGGTGCGAAGCACGAACTGGAAATGGAGCAAAGTATTCCACCCTCTCATCTCGACAAGTTTGATCATGTCTAAAATGGTGTCTGAACCGGAATGGAAAATAGAACACACAGTGTGTAAGGCCACAATTATATACCCGACTGTCAGGACATACTGTAACTCATCTTAGTCAGGTTAAGCCAGGGGCAATGCAAAGTAAAAATAAGCAGAGAGCATGTTGATGATAACCTCGCCAAAGAAGGTCACCTCTGTCTCCAATACCAAAAAACCGATGAATCAAGCCGGGTATATCTAACTCCCCGTCATGAGCCAAGTACCAAGCCTCACGCAAAGTAAGCCCACACATCCGTTCAAAAGCCCGTGCATGGCCAAAACGGGATTGAGGCATAATTTCCTCATCGCGTTGGGACTCCATCAATGCTTGAAACTCTTTAAGCGTAGGACACATCTCTTGTGCTCTGAAGTGAACACATGTGTAATCGTGTTCCAGCATCAAATAGCGGCATGAAGGAATGAAAAACAAAGCGAAGTATGGCTCAATGGAAAAGGCGCATTTATGCCAAAACCGTGAAAATTTACCTTTTCCGTGTCGTCCAAAATGGTCGTCCAATCCTTGAGCCTCTCAGTAAGAAATATCTCCATTTTTAAAGAAAACTGCAGAGAAAATGGTGTTCTGTCAAAGAAATGAGCAAGAGAAGACCTTTATAGAGAATAAGGTTGTGTGAGTGGTTGATATCTGTTGCCAGCTGTCCAGCCACAACTTTTGGCCGGCCGGCCACTTTTTCCAGCCGGCCGTCCACTTTAATGGCCAACCAACCAAGTTTGTTAGCCAGGCAATTGGCAGCAGTGTTATGTTTGGTCGTTCTTTGTTTTTTGAGTCTCGTTTTGAGTCTTTTGTTTCTAGCAAGTGTAATTAGTTAGGTTTAGGTTGTTTTTTACTTTGTTTTTCGTTTATTGAGTTGTATTTTGCATTTTGGTCAATTGAAGGCTCAATATCCGGTTACGAACATCATTCTAATACAAGTTTTTTTAGTTTCAAATTCAGTTCCAATTTTATGCAAGTGTGGTGTCATTCTTGAGATGCTATGCAAAATAAAACTCCTTTTATAAAACTGTAGGGTTTTACCCCGATCATAGTTTTTACAAAAGAGAAAATACAAGTGTTTCAAACTAAAAGTAAAGTCATATCTGAAGCTATACAAGGTGCTAAACTACAAAAGAAAAGAAAAGAGCAAAATAATATAAAATTAGAGTCAAGCTCGAGAGGCCCTCTTCGTCCTCTTATGTGGAGAGGACTCAGGGGCACTATCGCCATTAGCGCCGCTATCGTTAGAAGAATGAGACTCTGAGCCATCATCATCCTCGCCACTCCTTAACCTAGAGCCAGCTTCGTCATCCTCATTTTCGGACTTGGAGCGCCTACTCACTGTCTACTCGATGCTGCTAGTCTTGGCGTCATACCTACTCAAAGTCGGTTCCGAAGAGGAGGAAGTCTCGTCTGCCTGAGACTCTCTGCTTTGACCCCGGGCACTCCTGCCACTGCTCTCACCCCTGCCGCGTGCAGGAGCCTATCTATCTCTTCTCATTGCAGCCGGAGGAGGTGTTGCTGATGCTGTTGTGCCGCAGGTGTAGGTGGAGCCTGAAAGCAAGAAGCAGAGTATCAGTACAATATCAAGGTAGAATCAGTATGAATATGGGTGAATTAGAACAGTGTGCAGTACAAAATCAGTATGAATATGGACAAATCACAACAGTATGACTATGGGTTTATCAGTACAGTATGAGGGTACAATCAATATGAATATGGGCGAATCAGAACATTGTACAGTACAAAATCAATATGAATATAGACAAATCGGAACAGTATGATACAAAATTAGTATGGGTATGATTTAGAGCAGTTAGATGAATGAGAAAGGTAAAATACCTGATTATTGTGGAGAATCAGTAATGTCTCCCTCCTTCTCACCATCTGCACTAAGGAGGCGACCAACCCGAGGAGGCTATCCACGTACTGTAATGGCACCTGCAAAATGGGTTCAAACATCATTATACCGAAAAGGAAGTATGAAATGCAAGTTGCGAGGCAAAATGCATACTTGCTGTGTGTCAAGGTCCCTGACGTACTCATGCTCCTCCTCTAGTGGCTCGACTGGAATTTGATAGGCCGTCTCGCTCGGCCGCTAGCACGGGATTACAGTCGAAATCACCGGCAGGCCCATAACATATATAATAGGGGCAATCCCTCCAGCACCAGGCTTGGCAATATGAGCAGCACGTCCAGCAGCAAGTGCACCTACAACGTCCCCAGCCCGAGCTCCAGTCAAGGATGGCATCAGATGCGTTCGAATAAAGGACACATAGTCTCTAATCCCTCAAAATAGGTCGGCATCCTGTCCTGTCATATACTGTACGATGGCCTCGACTGGGAGACTATAGGTTGTCCTTATAGATGGTGGAGGCAGAGTAGGGACAAGGGGATCTGGTGACCCTAAGGTCTGGCACATAAATCTCTCCCCAAGATACCAAGTCCTGTAGAGGGGGCCCTCCAGTAAGATTCGAAATCAGAAGACGACCCAACACTCGGTGTATGCGTCCCTCGTACCGGCAACGTCTATGGTTACCACATGATCTGCAATAGAGAATGCATAGTTGTCAGTTGTCTCAGCTGTCAGAGTATGGATCAAAGTAATAACAATGGAAATAAAGTAGAAGTAAGTATGGGTTTCAGATAACCTCGTGAGCTGCCATCGTGTCAAAGTATCGGCAATAGTAAACGAAGAGGGTATCACCGTGGTGTCGAGGGTGGCACCTGCCATCATATCCCCATGAGTAGGGCACAATGGCCTCTACCTTGTCTCGTGGGACCAGGGCAAGAGCAGGGAAATATGCATACACCCAGAGCTATAAGAGAAGATCAGTTTGTGAGTCAACGAGCAGAAACAAAAATAAATACAAAAAACACAAAGCAGAAAGCATAATGTACAAATAAAAATAAAGGTAGAAATTGCAAAGTAGAAAGTAATAAATGAATAAAAATAGAAACAAGAAATGCAGCGTGTACCTCCCAGGCTCGCCAGTAACCGCAGACCTTGTTTCCTTTCTTGTGGGAACTAGAGTTGATGTAGCCATATAAAGTGGCAAGGCCAGCACCACCCCAGTCATAGAACTGTACCCGGGGCAAGATCACCAGGGCACTTAGCAAATACAAACCTACAATATTTCACCTATTCGAAAACAAGGTGCTACAAGGAGATATATTAGGAAGCCCCTAATATACTGCTTGACCTCCTCCTGAGTCTCGAGCTGGCTCCCGTAGAAGTGGTCGTAGAACCAACTGTAGCGCATCATAGCCGGTATGTCCAGAGCAGGGTGTACTCTAAGAAGATGAATCCAAGCGGCCTCCCACTGGCCCATATCTAAGTCAAAGGGGATTGGATCACCCCCTACCCGCAACCCAGTGGTCATGGAGAAGTCGTAGGGAGTCATTGTCATCTCCCCGGTGGAAGAGACGTAGAAGGAGTCGATGGTGTCCCACTACCTCTCCACCAAAGGCCCGACTAGCCTAGAGCCACACAAGCCTTGAGCAAAAAAGGCAGAAGCCTACATCATCGACTAACTCTCGGACCAGAGCGGGGAGCTCTTGGTACCACTCTCTAGTCGTCATTGCCCCATAGCCTCTCTAGAAAAGAGCATCACCTTCTGTAACAGAATGAAAGATTGTAATGGAATGGCAAAGCAAGCAAAGTATGTGAAAAAAGAAAAAAGAAAAAAGGGAAGTTTCTTACCTCAGCAACGTCATGGAAAAGATGGAAGGCACGTTCCCTCAGAAGTAAATCCTTGGGTGAGCCCATAGCAAAGTCTTCATACCGCAACATGCCTCCGAGAGCCATTGCGTGTATGAGCGGGTGGTAGGTGGTGCACTCGAATGGCCTCACCCTTAGTGGTAGTAACTCGGGCTCGGGCTCAAGCTCCGGAGGGTAGATCTTCTCTGCTGCAATATTAGCAACAATGTCCTCTGCCGCACCACCGACCTCATCTGGCACGGGTACTTCGGGAGGGCCTCGTCATGTGAAATGTCATCCGCCATGAGCAATGTAGCGAGTGATGAGTGAAAATAAGGGAAAATGAGGGAAATGCGTGAAAAATGCCAAAATAAAGCCCTAGGAGAGAGAAAAAAGATAGAACAAGTTAAAACCCTAGGAAAAGGTACAGAAATGAAGAAAAACTCGTGCAAAGCAAGCCCAAAACAATGAGAACCCACAAAACTAAACCAAATCAAATTCCAATCGGTTCAAAGTGTAGAGGATTACAGGTGTTTTACAAATAAAGTTTGCGTTGTGGGTGGGTAATGCGAGTAAAGCGCAAATCTAGAGAGAGAAGGAGGGTGTTTTCGGATGTGTGAGAATGAAGAAATGACACCCTTGTTATGTTTTAAAGAGCCACAGAACTAAAATGCTGAATCTGCCCCCGCAACCAATCAGGTAGCCGACCAGCCAATTAAGTGGTTGGCCGTCCAATTTTCTACCCATCTTCTGGTCCAGAGTTGATTTTTACTATGCTCTTGCCTAATCTGTGTATGGGAGGTCCTGTTTTCATCTTGATAAGGAAAATTGAAGTGTTTGAAGTTGTTTCGGATTCCAAGATCCCGAGATCGTGTGCCGGTTGCACCGTTCCGAGTCCCGCTGTGTCTTTAATGCCTGAATGCGCCCCGAACTTAAGCCAGAGCAAGTTGTATCCTTTTTATAAGTATTTGAAGACCTCCGAACTATAAGTCGGAGAGTGAAATGTGAGGTGTTTTATAGAACAACACCACTTTCCTTTACTTTTTTTTACATCATTGTTTTTATTTGGTTTATCGCACATCGCACCCATTGCATCCTTTTGCATCATATGCTACCTTGTGCCATCTATCCTTTCACGCTGAGGTGCATTTAGGATCATTCTTCCTCATCCTTTTCTCGAGATGTGTGAACCACGTTCTTGAGCAGTTTTCCTTTCTCAAGACGTATGAAACACATTCCTGGGCGATTTTCTCTCCTCGAGATGCGTGAGACGTAATCCTAAGAAATTCTATTTTAGGGTTTTTGATGGCATATCCCTTGTGCATGGTGGGGTGTTCCCTGCCACCGCCTTGTAGGGTGCTTTCGATAGCACCACTTTTGTGCATCTTTTCTGTTACATTACATGGAACATGCATCGCATCATTTTCGTATCAATTACAGTTTACGTTCATATGCATTATATTCTTTGTATGTTCCCTTATCACGTGAGTGTGATTTGGCTTGCACCCTCCACCCTCTCTGCGCATAGCATAGTTTGGCATAGAGCTTTTCTCTTTTTTGCGCGAAGCGTAGTTTGGCTAGCATCCCTTCTCCTTATCACGTGAGTGTGATTTGGCTTGCACCCTCTATCCTCTTTGTGCATAGTGTAGTTTGGCATGGAGTTTTTCCCCTCTCTACACGAAGCATAGTTTGGCTAGCACCCTTTTTCCCTTACCACATGAGTGTGATTTGGCTTGCACCCTCTACCTTCTCTGCGTGCAACGTAGTTTGGCATGGAGCTTTTTCCCTCATTGCGTGAAGCGTAGTTTGGCTAGCACCCTTTTCCCTTATCACGTAAGTATGATTTGGCTTTCACCCTCTACCCTCTCCAAGCACAGTGTAGTTTGGCATAGAGCTTTTCCCTTCTCTACACGAAGTGTAGATTGGCTAGCACCCCTTCCACTTATCACGTGAGTGTGATCTGGCTTGCACCCTCCACCCTCTACACAAAGTGTCGTTTGGCCTGGAGCTTTTTCTCCCTTGTTGCACGAGATTAGTTTGGATTTCACCCTTTCACATTAAACACATTAGGTTACTCTTTCCCCCGGTTACAACCTTCCTACTCTCTGTATGACATACAATGAGATATGCCTGTTGGTTGCATCGTTTTTCTTCCCTTTTTATGTGAAATGTGTTTGAACTTGTTTACCGATTTGTTTTGATTTAAGCTGGAGGCTTGTTTTCATTCATATGTTGTCATCTTATTATTGCTCGTTGCATTAACTTGTATAATCATGGATTTTCAAACTAACCGGCTTCGCGAGGCGTATAAGTCTAACTTTTTGTGCATATCATTTGCATCTTGCCCATGAACTACGCTAGTTTGATTCCTTGCAAAGGGATACGTAGGCAACTTTCGAGTTCAACCAATTGCATTTAAATTTTGATTTCTTGCCCAAGTCTTGCGGCCTTGTGTAGATCGGCTTTTTTGCCCCCCTTTTCGAAAGTTCAAAAGAAAGCCCTACAGTTCGAACTCCCACGATTTTGAGTCTAATCTCACAAGTGCAATGTGAAATAGATAAACACTAAAGAGTCTAAATCCGGCAAATCATTTGGAAAATTGATTTTGAATTAAAAATGTCAAAATTGGACTGCTTTGCCAGATATAGAATCGCCACATAAATATTTTATTTTAGAAAAATTTAGGAAACCCATGTGTAGACGTCCCTGAACGTCCCGGGAGGGAATCCCGTTTTGTTCATTGGGGCTCACTACAGTTCGGACTCAATGTCATGGTTCTTAATCTGATCTCGCAAAGTGCAATACGAGATTGATAAATCACCAAAGAGTCCAAGTCCGACAAATTGTTTCGAAAAGCTGATTTTTAGAAAGAAGTGCCAAACATGGACTGCTTTGCCAGATACAGAGTTGCCACCTAAATATTTCATTTTGGGAGAATTTAGGAAACCCCGACTCGTTGCCTAAGGCCACGTGTCCGTCATCACCAAAGTTACCTCGACTCGGGAACTTGGGTACAATTGGGGAAGGTCATGCAATGAGCACCTCTGCTTGCCCGATCAAAGATCGATCACTACTAAACATGATATCGA
Source organism: Camellia lanceoleosa (assembly GCA_025200525.1). NCBI lineage: Eukaryota > Viridiplantae > Streptophyta > Magnoliopsida > Ericales > Theaceae > Camellia > Camellia lanceoleosa. The sequence continues at coordinate 684,258 of JANUSC010000032.1, forward strand.
GTTTTGAAAACATTATGTGCTCTTATTCCGGTTATTAGCCTAGAATTACTATGTGATGCACACAACATACAAGTATAGACTGGATCGTTTGAGTTGGAACAAAACATTTCATGTTTGTTTATTTGAAAGATGGTTTGATGGTGCTACTCACAAGTAGGCTAAGACGTGGATTTGCCACGCTCAAGTGGGCTTTAAGAAAACATGATTTTGCCATTCTCAAGTGGGCTTAAAACTCTCAATTGGTGAATTGTTCCAATTCAAATAACCCAACCTTCACCCGCAGGCATTCAGACAGTTAGCCTCATGGCAAGCATGCTATCATGGCAACACTGACACTCATGCAAGGATGCTAACGCATAAATACTTACCGAGTACTCCAAGCCAAAGAAAGAAGCTAATTAGAAATCATGCATGAATCCTAATTATGCTGAAATGCCTAATGCAACACATGCAGGATGCAACTAAGATAGGCTCGGCTATTCTAAAATGGCATATGAGATGTTACAGATAACATGTATTCAACTTGGAATTGAAATACAATGTAGTCAGTATGATGCACCGAGCCCGGTGCATGCAAGACAGATAAATGGATGCAAACATGCAAGCATAAGTATGCTAATTGAAATGTGCCCTAAACTAACCATCATAAGCTAGTAAATAAAAGGGAGAAAGACGTGGGGTTGGAAGGCATGCATCACACACACACGCGCACTTATTACAACAGTTGGCCCTCCTCGGAGGGTCCGAATGAATAGTACAGAATAAACTAGCTAATCTAAGCTAATTAAACTAATTATTACACAACATTAATTAATTAACGAATTAACTAAGTAAGGAAACTAGCATACAAATTAAACAAAATGGACTGCCTCAGCTCTATTCCAAATGATAGGGATGCACGCATGCTCAAGTCGCCTTGTCGGAAAATCCATCGCGATGCCCTGATTTGCCTCTGTTTGCAACTAGTCCCAGAACACTGTACAAAGCTCCAAAAGGCTGTTGACCAGTTTTTGCTACTGGTTTCCGGTTTGCTGCAACAGAGAGCGAGAAAGAGACATGGCAAAGTATTTTCAACATATGTGTGCATGACCACTCTTCCCATCTTTGCACAAGCTCCAGGGAATGTAGTCCTCGATCCTCGTGCCACCAATCACGCATCTCGATGCATGATGGCCGAGGAGTCAGATTGCACGACTCGATGTAAAATGAATGCATATATAAACACAACAAGGCCTAAACTCCATCATGGGTAATCCGGAGTGCCGGCGACCGAGAATCGAGGCACGTTTCGTCACTTAGAGTACGAAACGTCCCTCATTTCCCGTGTTTGGATTAAACCCTATCCAAACACAATGCAATATACATGGCATACACAATACGACTAGTATGCAACCCTAAACGCAATGCAACCTAATCATGCTAGCATGCGAGGGATGATATGCAAACATGCAACTAGCATACACAATGCTATGAACTAAGAATGGCATACTCAATGCACATGAACTATATAGCATACGTAATGCACATACGAAGATGGACATGCACGAAGACATGAACAAGGCATACACAATGCGACGATCAAGCATGCGACAACATGGATATGGCATACATAAGGCAAGATGGACTTGTACTAAAATGAATGGGCCTCGGCTACACTCAAATCAGTGGCCATACATGATGAAAATGAAACAACAACACATATGCAAACATGTACAAATGCAAGGGACCAAACCTAAGGCACAAAGTGCAACTCCACCAAAGCATGGTAAGCATGAAATATGGCATACAATCACATATTTTCCAGCTCTGAAATGACATGCAAGATGGTCCCGAATCATGCAAACACCTCACACAATGCATGCTAGATGGCCCAAATACCGAAACTAGTGAAGTGGATTACACTATAGGCATGCAAGGCCATACACAAATGGCCAAACCAGCCCCAAACAGTCCCTATGCAGGCCAAAATAGTAGCAAATATGGACTAAAATGATGGCTCGCAAAGCATGGAAATGAAGCTCATGCAATGGTCCAAAAATGAGGTATTCATGCATAACTCTCAAACACATTCAAAGAGTGGAAAACATGGGAATATGGCATACATATAAGCTCTGAAATATGATTCACAATGATGCCAAAACATGGAAACACCTCAAAATACGCATGCAATAGGCTTCAAAACTCAAAGCTAGGCAAGGGTATTGAACTACAACCATGCATAGCAAACATCATTCGACCATGAGGCCCAAAAACAAAGCTAAGGCAGTCCAAAACATGCACAAAATCAGTTTAAAGCATGGCCAAAAAGTGCTAGAATCAAAGGCTAAAATAGCATGCAATGTAAGCTAGTAAAGAGGATTTGCACTGCAAGCATATGAGGCAATCAAGAGGCCACTAAACCAACAAAATTCAGAGGTATACCATACCAAATAAAGGCCAAAAACCCACTGAAACATGGTTAATGCATGCAAGAATGAGATGCTCCTTTGATATGCTATGAAGAGGGTTATTCTACACAAGCAAGATGGACATCCAATATGGAAAAACAAGCTCTGGATAGAGCCTATGCAGGTCCTAAAACTCATCAAAAATGGCCTGAAACATGGCTTGGAAGCATGAAAATAAGGGCTCCTTTGTAAGGCCAAAAATGCTAGAAAACAAAACAAGGAGAGAGAGGGTTACCCCTCTTTGATTTTGGCACTAAAAATAGCATGCTAGCTACTAAAAATCCATTGGATTTAAGTGGCTAAAAGGCCAAACAAAGGCCAACACAAATGCTCTAAGGCATGGCTCAAAACAAGGTAAAATGAAGCATGCAAGGGGGTAGATGACCCCCAACAGAAAAATGATCTTAAACAAACATGTTAAGGGCCTCAAAATAAGACTTTTTTTAGTTTACACCAAAGCTCAAATATGCTTGCAAGTAAGGCTAAGATAAGGATCAAAATAGGGCTTAAAAAGGGAGAAAGTGTGTTACCCTTGAAGGTCAAGAAGACCAGCAACTTCTGGACCAAAGACACAGCTCCTCAACCTCTGAAAATGGCCTCCAAGATCTTTAGGTTGATGGTGGAAGTGTTAGGCTAAGAGGTGGTGTGCAAAGGGCCAAGAACCTTACACTTCTAAGCCTAAAATGGAGAGATTCAAAGAGATATATGCTATGCCTTCTACAAAATTTCTCAACCTCTCCAAAGGAGAGGGAGCCCTTCCTTTATAGAAAAGAGGAACTAAAGCTTCTCCTAGAAGCTTAAAACCAAGGGCAAACATCCTCCATACACGTGTATGGAGGATGCAGTCTGTGCCTCCCAATTGGCACAGCTAGAATCAACTCACTGAGACAGAACTGATGGGAGCTGGCCGACCAGTTCAAGTGGTCAGCCGACCACTTGCCCTGGTTGGCTGACCAGGGTCAAAAGGTTCAAGTGGTCGGCAGCCTCCCAGGGTGGTCTCCACATGAAATGCAAGCAAGTGGTATGGTGGGAGACCAATAAATGTGGCCCAAAAACCAAGGAGACCAGCTTCCTGTCAAGAAAACTGGCCGGCTGTAGACACCCCATTTTTGACCGACCTTAAGACTCAGACGTCACCAGTTGAGCGCTCGGTGATATTGCATACTGTGCTTGTTCAGAAGTCCCAGAGTCACGGCCGCGTGCCCTGCCTCCGGACTTCCGAACCATCTTCTCTACCTTGTCTCGGTTTGCGAACCAGGCTCGGTTTTCTCTGGGGAAGAGTGGTCCGTAGACTATCTCCGGTGGCCGTGAGCTACGTTCGTGTCCGTAGGCCATTTGCCCATTTTGGAGCGGTTCCGGTTTTGAACCGTCGGTCGCGTGCCTCGGCTCGGGACCGCCCAACCATCTCCGAGTTCTCCGGTTTTGGCATGTGCCTCTGTTTTAGTGTTCGAGGGACACTGGGGCCCTGATGCCCGCCATGACGAACACCACTTAGGTGCGGCGACCCTTTCGGGACCCCAAACCGGCGGTTTTGGTCGAGCATTCATTGCATTAGCTTTCTCCGGTTTTGGCGGAGACCTCTGTTTAATATTTCGAGAACCACTGGGGCCCCGATGCCCGCCGTGGCCGTATGCCACTTTCGGTGCTCATGGCGGTTTTCGGGACCCAAAGCGGTTTTGGTCCCGAGCATTCATTTCGCATCCATCTTCTCCGGTTTTGGCGGTACCTCTGTTTTGTCATTCCGAAGACAGGGTCGCAGATACCCACTTCATTTGCGAACACCACTTCCTAGGCACTAAACATTTTGGGATCCCGATTTGCTCGGTTTTGGCCCCGACGTTCATTTCTCATTAGTTTTTGTTCAAACTTGGCGGTACCTCTGTTTCAACATCGGGAAGATCCTTTGGGGGAGGCCAGCAATTATCCCAGATAGCCAGTTTCGCTCCTCCGGAGCCCGTTTTTCTCACTTCCGGGCCAATGTTGAACACCTTGGGGGTATTTTCTTCCAACCAAAGTTACATATCTGTGATCAGGGGACATGGGAGGACCCTAAACAAGCATGGTCGGCCAACAATTTTCATTTTGATTTTTGGCCCTCTTCTTCAAATGCAATGTTGTGAATCCTGCTTCAATGTTGCCAAATTCCAACCTTGGAACCTTGTTCTACACATCTTGGAGGACCCTAAAAGTTGGTGGTCGGCCAGCAATTTTGAATTTCATTTTTGAGCCCCTTCAAGCTCTATGTTGTGACTTACCTTGAGTTTCCAAATTCCAACCTTGGGGCCTTATTCTACACACTTGGGAGGACCCTAATGTATGGTGGTCGCCACTAATTCAACACTTCATTTTTGAGGGTGGGTGGCCACAAAAGGTGGCTGGCCGGCCAGGGAAGGTGGTGGCCAGCCACCTTGAGAGTTACTGGCCAGGCAGATTCACTGCTTTCGGCTGTTCAATTTGTCCATTGCTTCAAAGTGTCTCCCTCATCCGGGATATTTTGGGAGGAAAGCTTGGGTGCTTTCCTCCTTTACACCCCATTTGTTGTCTATTTGAAGGGCCCTCCCTCTCCTTCTTCAAGGTTGGAAAATTTGCCTTCAAGGATACTTCTCCAAACTCCTCCATTTTCATAGCTCAAAACCTCAAAAAGCTTTCAAGTCCCTAGGCCTTCTCTTCATCAACACCTAGCCTCACCTTCCCTACTACCATTCCAGCAGCTAGGAAGTGAATTTCAGAGGTTGAGAAGCTACAAATCAGAGCCAAGAATCAAAGAAAGACAAGTCTTCAAGGGTAAGTCTTCAAAACCAACTTTTAGGGCTTTTTCTTGATTCATTTCTATACTCCATTTGGTTGAGAATTGGGGCTCCGACCCATACTGATTTTGTGCTTTTTTTGAGCCCCTCTACAACTTTGTAGAAGGGCTCAACTTCATTTGAGGCTTCTATGATATACTTGTTTCAATATCTAGCTTTTATGCCATTATCTTGCATGCTAGTTTAGGCCTATTTACTTTTGTTTTTAGGGGTCCGACCCCTACTGGTTTTGTGCTCATTTTGAGCCCCTCTACAACATTGTAGAAGGGCTTAACTTCATTTGGCCATTGTATATACCACCTCCTTCAAATTTCATCAAGTGTGCCTTTTTTTGCATGCAATCTTTGGCCTGTTTGTGTTTGTTTTTGGGACTTCGACCCCTACTGACTTTGGTCTTATTTTGGTCCCCTTTACACATTTCATGAGGAAAATTTTGTCATTTGGTGCTTGCTTTGCATGACTCTTGTTATAGCCTCTTTTGAGCTCCATTTTTGCATGGAATTGTTAGCATGATTTTATTCTGATTTTGAGGATGTCATCTTCTTCAATTGTGCTTATTTTTAGCTCATCTTCATTGTTGTAGAAGAAAGTTTGTCCATTTGGGGTTTTCATATATCACTTGTCTCAATACTCCTCTTTTGGCCACTAACTTTGCATGCTATTGTTGATCTATCTATGTTTGCATTTTGGCCATGTTTGTTACTGAAAAATGCCATATTTGGGACTGCCTTGCTACTGTTCTTGCTTCCATGATCATATTTTGCATGTATAGCATGGCAATAGGCCATTTCGGGGCTTAATTTCACACTTTCGGGATGAATGCATGCTTCGAGTGTCATTTCGTTTTGTTTCGGGGCTGTTTTCCCCTTTATTTAGGTGCTGAAATTCCATTGCCATGCTTACATATCATTCCCTATGCCATTTGCATCATTTTTGCATTGCCTCGGTTTGCGTGCGGTCTTGCGCCTTCGGCCTACATTTATCTGCCGGCAGCCTATGTGAGTGTGGTTGAGGCCCTCTCATGTTGGCGTAAGCCCAATTTGCATTTTCATGCTTGTATGCCATTGCCTCGGTTTACGTGCCCGTGTGCGCGCATTCCGAGGCACTTCATTTTTATCCGACGGCCTCCTATGTGAGTGAGCTGAGGCTCTCCCATGTTGGTGTAAGCCCATCGTTGCATTCCGTATGCCATTTCATCTCATTTCATCATCACCTCGGTTTGCGTGCCCGTGTGCACGCATTTCGAGGCACTCTGTTTTATCCGCTTGGCATTGCGTATGCCTTCGCCTTGGTTTGCGTGCCCGTGTGCACGCATTTCGAGGCACTCTGTTTTATCCGCTTGGCATTGCGTATGCCTTCGCCTTGGTTTGCGTGCCCGTGTGCACGCATTTCGAGGCACTCTGTTTTATCCGCTTGGCATTGCGTATGCCTTCGCCTCGGTTTGCGTGCCCGTGTGCACGCATTTCGAGGCACTCTATTTTATCCGCTTGGCATTGCGTATGCCTCCGCCTTGGTTTGCGTGCCCGCGTGCACGCATTTCGAGGCACTCTGTTTTATCCGATTTATATCTCATCGCCTCGGTTTGCGTACCAGTGGGCACGCATTTCGAGGCACCTCATTCTTTTCATTCCGGCATCCCATGTGAGTGCGGTTGAGGCCCTCTCATGTTGGTATAAGCCCAATTTGCATTTCGCATGTCATGGCATTGTGTATGCCTTCGCTTCGGTTTGCGTGCCCGTGTGCGCGCATTTTGAGGCGCATCTTTTTATCTGACGGCAGCCTATGTGAGTGTGGTTGAGGCCCTCTCATGTTGGCGTAAGCCCAATTTGCATTTTCATGCTTGTATGCCATTGCCTCGGTTTGCGTGCCCGTGTGCACGCATTTTGAAACTTCTTTTATCGGCGGCCTCCTATGTGAGTGAGCTGAGGCTCTCCCATGTTGGTGTAAGCCCATCGCGGCATTCCGTGTGCCATTTCATTGCATTTTATCATCGCCTCGGTTTGCGTGCCCATGGGCGCGCATTTCGAGGCACTTCGGTTGTATCCGATTTCCATTTCAGCATTGCCTCGGTTTGCGTGCCTGTGGGCGCGCATTTCGAGACACTTCGGTTGTATCCGATTTTCTCTTTTCATCATTGCCTCGGTTTACGTGCCTGTGGGCACGCATTTTGAGGCACTTCGGTTTTATCCGATTTGCATTTTTGTCATTGTCTCGGTTTACGTGCCTGTGGGCACGCATTTCGAGGCACTTCAGTTTTATCCGATTTGCATTTTCAGCATTGCCTCGGTTTGCGTGCACGTAGCGCGCATTTGGCTGCCGGTTGTATCGACTTTCTCTTTTCATCATTGCCTCGGTTTCGTGCACGTGAGCACGCATTTTGAAACGCCGGTTTTATCCGATTTGCATTCATATCATCGCCTCGGTTTTGCGTGCGTGTGCACGCATTTTGAGGCACTTCGGTTTACCGATTTGCATTTCATATCATCGCCTCGATTTGCGTGCGCGTGTGCACGCACTTTTCGGCGTCTCATTCATAGCATTGAGCATGCTAGGTTGTATATTAGTTGCATTTCATACATATCATGCATATTGCACGGAAGCGAGGCGTTTTGTACTCACGAAATGTGAGCGGGCCTCAATTCCCAAGTCACCACCACTCGGATTACCCATGACGGAGTTAGGTTTTCATCTGCATTCATCCCATATTGAGTTGTGCAATCCGATTCCTCTGCCATCATGCATCGGTATGCGTGATTGGTGGCACGAGGATCGAGGCATGCATATATTCGTGAAAATACATTGCTATGCCCTTTTCCTGCTCTCTGTTGCAGCAAAATTAAGGATCAACGACTTTTCGGAATCCGGCGCGCATTTCGAGAAAAGTGCAAACAGAGGCTAATCAGGGCATCGGTGGATTTCCATGGCGACCAAAGATACATCATCTATCGAAGCGGCGGTCCACGGCTTGCATGCGGTTACTTCTTTTGTAATTAATTTGTTAATTAATTAGAAATTTGTATATTTATTTTTGTATTATTCTTTCATTTTGATTTGTATTATTTATTCGGACCCTCTGCGCGAGGGCACAACTGTAATAAGGGTGTGTGAGTGTGATGTATGTCTTCCAACCCCCATTTCTTTCTCCCTTTTATTCACCCGCTTTGGATGGTTAGATATAGGGCATATTTCAATTAGCATACAGTATGATAGCATGTTTGCATTCATTCATCTGTTTTACATGCATCGGGCTCGGCACATCATACAAACTGCATTGTATTTCAATTCCAAAGTTGAATACTTGTTAGTTGTAGCATTTCATATGCCATGTTTAGAATAGCCGAGCCTGCTATCTTAGTTGCATTTTGCATGTGTTGCATTAGGCATTTCAGCACATCTAGGATCATGCATGGATTTCTAATGAGTTTTCTGTTTTGGCTTGGAGTACTCTGTAAGTTTTTATGCTTTAGCATCCTTGCATGCGTGTGAGTGTTGCCATGATAGCATGCTTACCATGAGGCTATGTGCTTATGTGATATAACTGCCTTGAATGCCTGTGGGTGAAGGTTGGATTATCTGAATTGGGACAAATCACTGATTGTTTGTTTTAAGCCCACTAGATAGTGGCAACATCACTGTTTTCTAAGCCCACCCGAGGGTGGCAAATCCGTATTTTAGCCTACCTGCGGGTAGCACCTTCACACCATTTTCACAAACAAACATGAAATGTTTTGTTCCAATTCAGACGGCCCAGTCTATACTTGTTTGCTGCGAGCATCACATAGTAATCCTAGGCTAATAATCGGAATAAGAGCATACAATGTTTTCAAAATCAGATATCATGATTAGTAGAGGCCGGTCTTTGACCGGCGAGAAGTGCTCACGATGTGACCTTCCCTAATCGTACCCAAGTTCTGAGAGCCAACTTTGGTGATGACGGACACGTGGCCTTTTGGCACCGAGTCGGGGTTTCCTAAATTTCCCATTTTAAAATATTTAGGTGGCGACTCATTATATCGCAAAGCAGTCCATGTTTGGCACTTCTTTCAAAAAAATCTGTTTTCCTTCAAAACGATTTGCCGGATTTGGACTCTTTGGTTCAAGATTTGGAACCGCAACAAAAATCGAGTCCGAAGTATGGCGAGGCCCCATGACGTTCTGGCGACTCTGTGAGGATTTAGAGAACTTGACTCGAACTCATGACATCTGCTTTTGACTACACTTGTGTGTTTCTTTGCATTGCATTTGCATTGGTGCGCCTAGGACACCGTGTTTGCCATATGCCATTCTTTAACGATTTGCCGAGGCTTGTCTTGTCAAGTCATGTCCGTAAGGTGATCGGCTCTGGGCTCGACAAGATGGGAACACAAACCTCGGTTTCTGGGGCACCCTTTTGACCATTCGACCTAGTGCATATTCGGATCCATAGTGACCATTCCAAACTAGGACGGGTTGCTTACCGTTTATAGGTTGTTTGAAGCCATTGTGCGTAGTGAAACCCTAGTTCTGACAAAATAGGACAGAAACCCTACCCCGACATAGGGGTGTTTTGGCTCTCACTTATACGCTATGTGCTTGTTAGAGTGCGTCTCTGAGAATGCATGTATCGATTGAGTTTGGGCATCGAACTGCGGGCATCGGTTTATGAGTTTAGGCATCGAACTGCGGGCACCAATTGATATTTTGGGCATCGGTCTGCGGCACTAGTTCAATATTTTGGGATTGATTTACGAGGGTAGCAGTTCTGAGCGAATTTTGGGGCGTAATTGATGAGGGCACACTCATTCAACTATGCTTGTATCTGTTCAGGTAAAATCAGGCTGAGATGCTGTCTGTTTTCTCTTTTGCTAGGTAGTCTGGGAACCATAGCTTCAGAGGGCTCCAATATCCCCCGAGTACACCAAATTTGTGTTGATAGACTTTGTCGGGTCAGAGATTCAGTTCAAGGGCAATCAGTGTTCCTTTACCAGAGGCAGGGTGAAAAGGGCCAGTCAGGCACAAGTCACCAGCTCAGCAGTTACCAGATCAGTGATCCTTATCCACCCTACCAGTGAACAGTCAGGCTGAGGTCTCAGTTTCTACTGCAGGGATAGATACCAGTCAGTCAGATGGATCAGCAGAACACGTCAGGGGTGGAGGCAACGATGCGTCAAATGCAGGAAACTATGAAGCTCATGCGAGAAGACGCCGTCATGGCGGAATTTTCCAAGCGACAAGTGCAATCATGGCTCAGGCGGTGAGCTCATCACCTGTTTGCAGCAATGAAGCGGCGTCTGCTTCACAACAAGTTCCTCCCCAACAGAGCTCCGGCACTGGGAGGCGTAAATGTCCAGAATGTTCAAGAGGACACGGGTCTTCCAGCAGTGACTCGCCCGCTTCGCTTCTACTGTCCAAGACCCACACACTCAATCACCGGACTCTCTCCTTGAGTTTGAGGTAGATCATACCGCTCAAATTGAGCAAATTTGAGAAGCTTTTAAGAAATCACAGGGTGAAGGCCATCCCGGATATTGAAGGCGGCTATCTTGATGTGGTAGTGACATTCTTGGACAGATTTAAGATGCCCCAGATCGATCGCTTTGATGGATCAGGGACCCCATGGTCCTCCTCCGGCTATTCTCAGACATTCTAAGACCTATGGGCCTAACCCGCCAAAAGCTTTCCTTGTTCGGTCGAGCTTTATCAGGTGTGGCATCCACTTGGTATGCAAAGGCTGGAAGATGATGTGAAAACAAACTGGGATGAGATGGCTGAGGCCTTCCTTGCACAATATTCGTACAATACGCAAATCGAGGTCACAACTCGTGATCTCGAGACAACGAGGCAGGAACCCAAGGAGTCTTTCTCTGACTTCGTAACTCGGTGGAGGGCAAAGGCATCAATGATGACCGTGAGGCCTACAGATAGAGATCAAATCCGGATGATTGTGCGCAATCTCCAACCGGGGTTAATGAAGAAGATGATCGTAGTCCCCTTCCCGACCTTCGCAGATCTACATGATATGGGAATGCAGATCGAGGATGCAATGAAGCAAGGTCTGTTTGACCAAGACCGGATCGACCGGAGAACCTTCAACCGCAACAACAACACGAGCACAAGCGGTGATGCGGTGCAAGATCTTCGAAGTGGCCATGGTTACCACCACCACACCAAAGAAGGCTACCCCATACACCAGTGCTTCCGGGAGTAACTCACAGATGGCCAAATACCCACCCCGAGTCAAGAGGGTTTTTACTCCACTTCATATGCCTCTGTCAAAGGCCCTAGAGGTCTTACTCCGGGAAGGACATTTGAAACCATTGGAACAACGGCCCCTACCCGATCCTATCCACGCAAAGCATGACCGGACTAAATCAGGTCTATCATCAACAAACCGGTCATGACACCGCGGTTGCTTTTTACTGCGCCATGATGTACAAGATCTCTTTGACAAAGGGGTCATTCTTTGCGCAGTCTGCAAAGTCTATCGGCACTTGATCAGTGAACTTGTGGGGATAATGTGATTATGCGATCGGGGGGGTGAACTACCTGCGGGCGACTCTCGATTTACTCCAGCTGTGGTGAATGGCATGCACCGTTTTGAGCAATGTACAAGTGCTCTTAATTTTGCGCTCGACTTGGGTATTGGGTCAGTTTTGTTGTTTTGTTTTGAGTCTGTCTTTTTGTTTTGAGTCAGTCTCTTTTGTTTTGGGTCTGTCTTGTTGTATCGAGTCAGTCCTGTTGTATAGGAGTAGGGTGATTCCGGGGGTGTTACCTCGGGTGTCACCATTTCGTTTTGCGTTTGCTTTTTTGTTTTGTTTTGAGTCTGTTTCTGTCAGGGAGCCAGTTATGCCAACAGATTTTGAATGAAACAAAGAAGGATTTCCATACTCTCGCATTTGCTTCTGCCGTGTGCTAGTTGTGCCGGGATTTGAATGAAATGGCAGTGCACTCCACCTGCTCTCTTGTGCCTTGAAGTCATTGTATTGACCTAAGTTTTTCAAAACCTTTTTGAACACTGCGATGAAAACAAAGAGGGAGGAATTCCTCGGGATTTGCAAAACTTTGATCAAATTGAGAGAAAGAGAGGCATACTAAGCCCTTAATGAATGAAATCATGCTTGTTAGTGTGAGTACTGAGAAGGACCCTGGCTTGATCCAGATTGGTTCCACACTATCTTCTGCGCGAGCGATTTATCGCTTTCTTAAAAACTGTCAAAAATGTTTTGCGCGGTCCTGCGAAGAGATGTGTGGAATCGCTCTTGAGATTGTGCAGCTTAGGATCGCTCTCGGCCTCGAGACTCGACCCCCCCTTTTGCTTTCAAACCTTGAACGTGCATTCAGAATGTTCAATGGTTGACCACAATGTGAGGCCTGTGTGGCGGTTGAAGCGACCCTCGAACAAGAGGCCGAAAGTCGGATCAAAAGATCGAAGAAGCGTGCAAAGCTAGAACAGAAGCACCCCTCAAACTAGGGGCACAAATGTCCGATGTGCTCGAAGAGCCGAAGATGGGTCCTCCTGCAAATCAATACAACAGCCACTCTCCTGGATACAGAGGGCTCCAATCTCAAAACCATTTGGCATGGACTTGTTACACTTTTACCCTTGAGAGGCTCATGGGCGAAAACCCTAAGGACCTGTGCAAAAGTTAGAGCGAAGAAAAGAATAAAAAAAAAAGAAAAGGATACAAAAAATGCAAAAAAAGAAAAGAAAAGAAAAATGCAAAAAAAAAAAGAAGAAGAAAAAGAAAATGCAAAAAAAAAAAGAAAAAGAAAAGAAAAGGAATGAAAAGAACAGAAAAAAAAAAAAAAAAAAAGAAGAACAAAGCTCGCAAGGTTGAGAACCTGCAACAGGCGCCTTGGCAAAAGTTAGAGCATAAAAAGGAGGGGTTAAATACCCGAGTGTACCTTAACCCCGAACTACGTAAGGCTTGATTCCCATCTTTGGGATACGTAGGCAACTTCATTCTGAAGTCCAGCCGTAAAAACACTTCAATTCGACTGCGTCCATGCAATGGTTTTGGTCATCTCTGCCTTCTCTGTATCCGAAAGTCTGGTTGTGTTCATCACTCTGAAGATTGATTACAACGTCTTTGCGTTATCCAAACAAGGCAACTTTCCGATGCCATTCAACGCGACGGTGCCGTTCAAACAAGGGCAACTTTCCGTTGCCATTCAATACGCCAGGTGCCGCCCAAACAAGGGTCAACTTTCCGTTGCCCTGCCGCTCTCTTCAAGCACGGGGCAGTTTTCCTTGGATCCGAGGTTGTGCATCTCAGGAGTAGGTTTCATGCTCGTTGAGCAAGTGGCCGTGTGCAAAAATAGTTTTTGAGAATTTTTACTGAGGTTGACCAATTTTCTCGAAAATTGTTCCATCTTTTCCAAAAACTAGGCCATTTCTTGGACCCAAAAAAGGAAAATTTTCAGTGCTCATAGCCTGACTTGCATGATTTCAAATCTAAAATTGAACAAGCATGTTAATCTAACTCTCATTTTGGTCAAATTTTTTTTAGGAGAAAACCAAAATAAAAAATGGTCAAAATGACGAACTAAGGGCACAGTTGAGTCAGGTTCTCTGTCTTTTTCCCCGTTATCAACATACTTGCCAAGAAGGGCACTCTACCTGCCAACCAAGGCACAACTGAAGGGCACAGCAAGAGGGCAGAAAGCTCTCATCCTCCGACCAACGAAGTATCAAGCCAAGTGCGAAGCACAAACTGGAATGGATCAACATATTCCCATTCCCTCATCTGGGCAGATCTAACCATGTCCAAACTCCCCAGCAGGGCATCATCGATCGATGTCAGCCGCAGATCCGCTACACACCCAATTGTAGCGCATCTCCTGTGGGAGAAACTCATCATTGTGAACAAGAAAGAAAATCTAGCAGAGTGCTAGGGGCGCGAGCCCACAACTTGCTGTTTATCCATCAACCACCTAGGGGAGGGATTGAAAAATGAGAGATTGAAGAATAGAGAGATGTGCGATGAGAGAAAAGGTGAGAAAAGGGCTTTTTCAGAAAACTAGAGATTGAGTGCCAAGTGATGTGAGAACCACAAATGAGAAAGGGTGGGAAACATACCCGGTGAAACAGGCTCCCTGTGCACGTCTGAGTGTCGTGTCTTTTTGTTTTATCTCGATTTTGTTTTGGGTCGTTTCGAGTATTACTCGACGTGTCTAGGTTGTGTGCCTTTTATTTCCTTGTTGAGTCGTTTTGCTGTGTTCAGTTGTAGGCTCAATACCCGGTCGAGAACTCATCTTCTCAATTTCAAAAATAAAATCATTTTGTGCTCCGAGTGCCGTGCCGTTCTCTACATTTGTGCAAAATAGAATTTGTTATTTCATAAAACCGCAGGGTCCACCCCCGATAAGTGTGAACAGTAGAACCAGGACCTATCTGAAGCTATGAGTTTCGGGCTGCAAAGCAAAAGCAAAAGAGGAAAATGTCGGGCATCTGAGTTTGTTCCAACTTCAGTAAGTTCCGAGACTATATTCCGTGTGTACCTCTTCAGGTCTTGCCAATGTTCCGAAGTATGAGTGTGCCTCTACCTCAAGCTCAAAATCAAGTCTACTTCAAGCCAGAATGGCGATCAGGAGTGCTCTCCCTGAGTACCATTCCCTACCAGAGGCATCTTGGCCGTGTTTGCGATGAGTTCCTAGGAGACCAACTGCGACGGTGGAAACTAGAGTTCGAATGGCCGTGGCCTAGAACGCAAAGGTTCGGGATTTCCGAGACTAGAGTCTGGTTTAAATACCCAGAGGCGTGTCCTCGGCTTGAAATCAGATGGCCCCATAGATTGAGATAGCATGTGTATGCGCCTCGATCACGGATCTTGAACCAACCTAGTCTGTCACCGTTGGAGAATAGGAAAGTTGTGAGTATGATCGAGAAAACAAGCGGCACTGTGGCTCCCACATGCAGATATTGTTACTTGTCAGCATTTTAGAACCTTTGTGCTGTGAGTTGAAGGTAAGTGTTCGAAGAGCACGAGGGGAGATCCCCGTCAGAGTAGAGCGGTTCACCGCCACTCGCCTCATGAGGTGCTTTCTAAAAGCGCCGCTTTGTCCATTTATTGCTTTCCGTAAGCATCATGCATTGTATTGCATTGTACCTATCAAGTTTCTTTCTCATTTCACTTAGTGTATCAATCACACTTCATTTATTTAGTATATCAATCATACTCCTGTTCACTAAGTGCATCTATCCCACTTCGTATTCACCCTCAGTATATCCATCATACTTGTTCACTAAGTGCATCTATCCCACTTCGTGTTCACATTCAGTATATCCATCATACTTGTTCACTAAGTGCATCTATCCCACTTCGTGTTCACATTTAGTATATCAATCATACTTGTTCACTAAGTGCATCTATCCCACTTCGTGTTCACATTCAGTATATCCATCATACTTGTTCACTAAGTGCATCTATCCCACTTTGTGTTCACATTTAGTATATCAATCATACTCCTGTTCACTAAGTGCATCTATCCCACTTCGTGTTCACATTTAGTATATCCATCATACTTGTTCACTAAGTGCATCTATCCCACTTCGTGTTCACATTTAGTATATCAATCATACTTGTTCACTAAGTGCATCTATCCCACTTCGTGTTCACATTCAGTATATCCATCATACTTGTTCACTAAGTGCATCTATCCCACTTCGTGTTCACATTTAGTATATCAATCATACTCCTGTTCACTAAGTGCATCTATCACACTTCGTGTTCACATTTAGTATATCCATCATACTTGTTCACTAAGTGCATCTATCCCACTTCATGTTCACCTCAAGATATCTATCATACTGTTCACTAAGTGCACCTATCACGCTTTGTGTTCACTTTTAGTGTATCAATCACACTGTTCACATAGTGCATCTATCACACTTTGTGTTCACATTAAGTATATCTATCATACTTGTTCACTAAGTGCATCTATCACACTTTGTGTTCGCTTTTAGTGTATCAATCATACTCTGTTCACTAAGTGCATCTATCACACTTTGTGTTTGTTTTTAGTATATCCATCACGCTTGTTCGCTAAGTGCATCTATCACACTTTGTGCTTGCCTTTTGTGTATCCATCACACTTTGCTCACTTCATTCATTTAGTGTATCAATCACACTTTGTTCATATAGTGTATCTATCACACACTTGCTGTGCATCTATCACACTATGCCTACTTTACGTATCTATCACATGCTCACTTTGTGTATCAATCACACACTTTCGCTTTGTGTATCAATCACACGCTCGCTTTGTGTATCAATCACACACTTTCTCTTTGTGCATCTATCACACTATGCTCATCTTGTGTATCCATCACGCTTTGCTTCATATAGTGTATCCATCACACTCGCTTCGCTTTGTATCTATCACAAATGCACACTGTATTCACAGTGAGAATTGCAATAATTTTCTTACATCCTTTCTGCAATCCTTTCTGCATGAAATGTGGTTAGATTTGCATTCACTTGCCGACACTGCGTGTGTCAAACTTTTGGAATCATAGGAATCACATTGAATATATGTTGTCGGCATATTGTTCTTGTTACATTTCTCTATTTTGCAGGCACGATATTGTATGTACGGTTCATTTGAGGCTGGTGCGACCAGACGAATCGCGCAGGTATCGTATCTTCTCCGTGTGAGACGCGACGAGAATTGAATGATTCTCCGCATTCCTAACTGCATGAAATGTAGTTGTTTGCTTTGCATTCTTGCTTAAAACTGTTGCATCTATTTGTCAATACCTGCTTCATTACAGCTTGCTGCATTTGCATGATCATCTGGCTTCGCGCCTATCACTTTGCATTTTGCCCCTGCCTGCGGGCACATATCTCTGTTTATCTCGTATGTTTGTCTAAGTCTTCGGCCTTGTCAAAAATGGGTCGTCTCTGGGCTTTGACATTCACTCCCGTCACTTCTTGACTTCCGAGTTCTGTCAAAGAGGGGCAACTGTAGACACCCCATTTTTGACCGACCTTAAGACTCAGACGTCACCAGTTGAGCGCTCGGTGATATTGCATACTGTGCTTGTTCAGAAGTCCCAGAGTCACGGCACAGGCCCCGCCACCGGACTTCCGAACCATCTTCTCTACCTTGTCTCGGTTTGCGAACGGGCTCGGTTTTTCTCGGGGAAGGGAGTGGTCTCAGAGACTATCTCCGGTGGCCGTGAGCTACGTTTAGGTCAGAGGCCATTTTGCCCATTTCGAGCCGGTTCGGCTGAGCCGTCGGTCGCGTGCCTCGGCTCGGGACCGCCCAACCATCTCCGAAGTTCTCGGTTTTGGCATGTGCCTCTGTTTTAGTGTTCCGAGGGACACTGGGGCCCCTGAGGCCCACTTCGCAGCCGAACACCACTTCCGGTGTCCTGCGTCCCCCTTTCGGGACCCCAAATCGAGCTGCTTTGGTCCCGAGCATTCATTTTGCATTAGCTTTCTCCGGTTTTTGGCGGAGACTGCTTTTAATATTTCGAGGAACCTGGGCCCCGATGCCCACTTCAGGTCAGATGCCACTTTCGTGCTCATAGCGGTTTCGGGACCCCAAACCGGCGGTTTTGGTCCCGAGCATTCATTTCGCATCCATCTTCTCCGGTTTTTGGCGGTACCTCTGTTTTGTCATTCCGAGACACTGGGTCGCGGATACCCACTTTGCCGAACACCACTTCCCGACCAATTTCATTTTCGGGATCCCGATTTGCTCGGTTTGGCCCCAACGTTCATTTCTCATTAGTTTTGTTCAAACTTGGCGGTACCTCTGTTTCAACATCAGAAGATCACTGGGGGGAGGCCAGCAATTATCCCAGATAGCTGCTTCCTCCGAGCCCGTTTTTTCACTTCCGCCAATGTTGAACACCTTGGGGGTATTTTCTTCCAACCAAAGTTACATATCTGTGATCGGGGACATGGGAGGACCCTAAACAAGCATGGTCGGCCAGCAATTTTCATTTTCATTTTTGGCCCTCTTCTTCAAATGCAATGTTGTGAATCCTGCTCAATGTTGCCAAATTCCAACCTTGGAACCTTGTTCTACACATCTTGGAGGACCCTAAAGTTGGTGGTCGGCCAAGAATTTTGAATTTCATTTTTGAGCCCCTCCTTCAAGCTCTATGTTGTGACTTCTGCTTCAGAGTTTCCAAATTCCAACCTTGGGGCCTTATTCTACACACTTGGGAGGACCCTAATGTATGGTGGTCGGCCACTAATTCAACACTTCATTTTTTGAGGGTGGCTGGCCGGCCACAAAAGGTGGGTGGCCGGCCATGGAAGGTGGAGGGCCGGCCACCTTGCAGAGTTACTGGCCAGATTCTGCTTTCAAATTGTCCAAATTTTGCAAAGTGTCTCCCTCATCCGGGGGATATTTTGGGAGGGAAAGCTTGGGTGCTTTCCCTCCCCTTTTACACCCCATTTGTTGTCTATTTGAAGGGCCCTCCCTCTCCTTCTTCAAGGTTGGAAAATTTGCCTTCAAGGATACTTCTCCAAACTCCTCCATTTTCATAGCTCAAAACCTCAAAAAGCTTTCAAGTTCCTAGGCCCTCTCTTCATCAACACCTAGCCTCACCATCCCTACTACCATTCCAGCAGCTAGGAAGTGAATTTCAGAGGTTGATAAGCTACAAATCGAGCCAAGAATCAAAGAAAGACAAGTCTTCAAGGGTAAGTCTTCAAACCAACTTTTAGGGCATTTTCTTGATTCATTTCTATACTCCATTTGGTTGAGAATTGGGGCTCCGACCCATACTGATTTTTGTGCTTTTTTGAGCCCCTCTACAACTTTGTAGAAGGGCTCAACTTCATTTGAGGCTTCTATGATATACTTGTTTCAATATCTCAAGCTTTTATGCCATTATCTTGCATGCTAGTTTAGGCCTATTTCCTTTTGTTTTTAGGGGTCCGACCCCTACTGGTTTTGTGCTCATTTTGAGCCCCTCTACAACATTGTAGAAGGGCTTAACTTCATTTGGCCATTGTATATACCACCTCCTTCAAATTTCATCAAGTGTGCCTTTTTTTGCATGCAATCTTTGGCCTGTTTGTGTTTGTTTTTGGGACTTCGACCCCTACTGACTTTGGTCTTATTTTGGTCCCCTTTACACATTTCATGAGGAAAATTTTGTCATTTGGTGCTTGCTTTGCATGACTCTTGTTATAGCCTCTTTTGAGCTCCATTTTTGCATGGAATTGTTAGCATGATTTTATTCTGATTTTGAGGATGTCATCTTCTGCAATTGTGCTTATTTTTATCTCATCTTCATTGTTGTAGAAGAAAGTTTGTCCATTTGGGGTTTTCATATATCACTTGTCTCAATACTCCTCTTTTGGCCACTAACTTTGCATGCTATTGTTGATCTATCTATGTTTGCATTTTGGCCATGTTTGTTACTGAAAAATGCCATATTTGGGACTGCCTTGCTACTGTTCTTGCTTCCATGATCATATTTTGCATGTATAGCATGGCTATAGGCCATTTCGGGACTTAATTTCACATTTTCGGGATGAATGCATGCTTGAGTGTCATTTCGATTTGTTTGGGCTGTTTTCCCTTTATTTAGGTGCTGAAATTCCATTGCCATGCTTACATATCATTCCCTATGCCATTTGCATCATTTTTGCATTGCCTCGGTTTGCGTGCCGGTGGGCACGCCTTTTCGGCACCTCATTTTATCATTGCAGACCTATGTGAGTGTGGTTGAGGCCCTCTCATGTTGGCGTAAGCCCAATTTGCATTTTCATGCTTGATGCATTGCCTCGGTTTGCGTGCCCGTGGGCATTTCGAGGCACTTCATTTTTATCCGACGGCTTCCTATATGAGTGAGCTGAGGCTCTCCCATGTTGGTGTAAGTCCATCATCGCATTCCGTATGCCACTTCATCTCATTTTATCATTGCCTCGGTTTGCGTGCCAACGGGCACGCATTTCGAGGCACTTCTTTTATCCGCTTCATTTCGTATCATCGCTTGGTTTATGCGCGTGTGCACGATTTTTTTATCCGCTTGGCATTCGCCTGGTTTGCGTGCGCGTGTGCATTATCCGCTTGGCATTTTATCCGATTTATATCTCATCGCTTTATTGCATTTTCATGCTGATGCCATTGCCTCGGTTTTGCGTGCACGATTTCGAGGCACTTTTTTATCGATTTTATCCGATTTCCATTTCCATCGCCTCGGTTTTGCGTGCACAGGCGCGCATTTCGAGACACTTCGGTTGTATCCGATTTTCTCTTTTCATCATTGCCTCGGTTTACGTGCCTGTGGGCACGCATTTTGAGGCACTTCGGTTTTATCCGATTTGCATTTTTGTCATTGTCTCGGTTTACGTGCCTGTGGGCACGCATTTCGAGGCACTTCAGTTTTATCCGATTTGCATTTTCAGCATTGCCTCGGTTTGCGTGCCTGTGGGCGCGCATTTCGAGACACTTCGGTTGTATCTGACTTTCTCTTTTCATCATTGCCTCGGTTTACGTGCCTGTGGGCACGCATTTTGAGGCACTTCGGTTTTATCCGATTTGCATTCATATCATCGCCTCGGTTTGCGTGCCCGTGTGCACGCATTTTGAGGCACTTCGGTTTTACCCGATTTGCATTTCATATCATCGCCTCGATTTGCGTGCCCGTGTGCACGCTTTTCGAGGCGTCTCATTTTCATAGCATTGAGCATGCTAGGTTGTATATTAGTTGCATTTCTTCATCTGTATTCATCCCATATTGAGTTGTGCAATCCGATTCCTCGGCCATCATGCATCGATATGCGTGATTGGTGGCGCGAGGATCGAGACATGCATATATTTGTGAAAATACATTGCTATGCCCTTTTCCCCGCTTCTCGCAAAGCAAAATGAAGAATCATCGACTTTTCTAATCGCGCGCATTTCGAGAAAAGTGCAAACAGAGGCTAATCAGGCATCCCGGTGGATTTCCCAGCGACCAAAGATACATCATCTATCGAAGCGAGGCGGCCACGGCTTGCATGCCATCTCAATTCTTTTGTAATTAATTTGTTAATTAATTAGAAATTTGTATATTTATTTGTATATTCTTTTTATTCGATCAGTATTATTTATTCGGACCCTCTGCGAGGGCATAAATGTAATAAGGGTGTGTGAGTGTGATGTATGTCTTCCAACCCCATTTCTTTCTCCTTTTATTTACCGCTTTGAATGGTTAGATATAGGGCATATTTCAATTAGCATACAAAGATGATAGCATGTTTGCATCATTCATCTCAGACATGCATCGGCTCGGCGCATCATACAAACCTGCATTTGTATTTCAATTCTAAGTTGAATACATGTTAGTTGTTGCATTTCATATGCCATCTCTAGAATAGCCGAGCCTTCTATAGTTTTATTTTTGTATGTGTTTCATTAGTCATTTCAGATATTTTAGGATCATGCATGATTTCTAATAAGCTTCGTTTTGGCTTGGAGTACTCGGTAAGTGGTTATGCTTTAGCATCCTTGCATGCGTGTGAGTGTTGCCATGATAGCATGCTTGCCATGAGGCTAAATGCTTATGTGATATAAGCGCCTTGAATGCCTGTGGGTGGAGGTTGGGTTATTTGAATTGGAGCAATTCATCGATTGTTTGTTAAGCCCACTAGATTGTGGCAAAATCAGATTTTTAAGCCTACTGCGGGTAGCAAACCACCTTTCACAAACAAACATGAAATGTTTTGTTCCATTCGACGGCCCATCTATACTTGTTTCTCAGCGAGCATCACATAGTAATCCTAGGCTAATAATCGGAATAAGAGCATACAATGTTTTCAAAATCGGATATCATGATTAGTAGAGGCGGTCTTTGACCGGCGAGAAGTGCTCACGATGTGACCTTCCCTAATCGTACCCAAGTTCCCGAGCCAACTTTGGTGATGACGGACACGTGGCCTTTTGGCACCGAGTCAGGGTTTCCTAAATTTCCCATTTTAAAATATTTAGGTGGCGACTCTGTTATCTGGCAAAGCAGTCCATGTTTGGCACTTCTTTTCAAAAAATCTGTTTTCCTTCAAAACAATTTGCCGGATTTGGACTCTTTGGTTCGAGATTGAGAACCGCAACAAAAAATCGAGTCCGAGCTGTGGCGAGGTCCCCCGCGGGCGTTGTTACAGGAACGTGTCTCAATTCCCGGTCGCCGACACTTCGAATTAACTATGATGGAGTCTAGGCCTTGTTGTGTTTATATGTGTATTCATTTCACATTGAGTCGTGCAATTCGACTCCTCAGCCATCATGCATTGAGATGCGTGATTGGTGGCACGAGGATCGAGGTGTGCATATATATGTGAAAATGTTTTGCCATGTCCCTTTCTTGTTCTCTGTTGTAGCAAATCAGAAATCAGCAGCCTTCTAGAGCTTTGCACAGCATTCTGGCATTAATTGCAAACAGAGGCAAATCGGGGCATCGCGATGGATTTCCGTGCCAAGCAACTCAAGCATGCATCATTCATCATTCGGAACAGAGCTGAGGCGGTCCATGGCTTGCATGCTCATTTACTTGCTTTCCTAGATTAATTTGTTAATTAATTAGGGTTTTGTACTTATTCAGACTGCATTATGTATTCGGACTGTACTATTTATTCGGACCCTCCGAGCGAGGGCACAATTGTAATAAGTGTGCGTGTGTGTGATGTATGTCTTCTAACCCTACGTCTTTCTCCCTTTTATTTACCAGCTTATGATGGTTAGATTAGGGCATGTTTCAATTAGCATACTTATGCTTGCATGTTTGCATCATTCATCTGTCTTACATGCACCGGGCTCGGCGCATCATACTAACTGCATTGTATTTCAATTCCGAGTTGAATACTTGATAGTTATAGCATTTCACATGCCATCTTTAGGATAGCCGAGCTTATTATAGTTGCATTTTTGCATGTGTTGCATTAGGCATTTCTGTATAGTTAGGATCATGCATTGATTTCTAACATAGCTTCTGTTTTGGCTTAGAGTACTCGGTAAGTGTTTATGTTTTAGCATCCTTGCATGCGTGTGAGTGACTGCCATGATAGCATGCTCACCATGAGGCTATGTGCTTATGTGATATACTTGCCTGAATTCCTGTGGGTGAAGGTTGGATTATCTGAATTGGAATAATGCATTGACTGTGAGTTTTAAGCCCACTTGAGAGTGGCAAATCATCGTGTTTTCTAAAGCCCACCTGAGGGTGGCAAATCTACGTCTTAGCCTACTTGCGAGTAGTACCTTCAAACCGTTTTTCAAAACGAACATGAGATGTTTTGTTCCAATTCAGGCGACCCAGTTTATACTTGTATGCTGTGTGCATCACATAGTAATTCTAGGCTAATAACCGGAATAAGAACACATAATGTTTTCAAAACTCGATATCATGGTTAGTAGAGGCCGATCTTTGATCGGGCGATCGGGGGTGCTCACGAAGTGACCTTTCCCAATCGTACCCAAGTTCCCGAGCCGAGGCAACTTTGGTGATGACGGACACGCGGCCTTAGGCAACGAGTCTGGGTTTCCTAAATTCTCCCAAAATAAAATATTTAGGTGGCGACTCTATATCTGGCAAAGCAGTCCATGTTTGACACTTCTTTCTAAAAAATCTGTTTTTCAAAAATGATTTGCCAGATTTGGACTCTTTGATGATTCATCGGTCTTGCATTGCACTATGCGAGATTAGATACAAGACTGTGACATTGAGTCCTGAACTGTAGTGAGCCCAAATAAACAAAACGGGATTTCCTCCCGGGACGTTTGGGGACGTCTACAAGAGGCATGCACCATGTCTTAAATATCCTTAGTAGTAGTTGGAGCATGTAAAGTTTTCTAAATTATATTGAACATAGCTTTACGAATATAGTAGCAAGCTGGTATGACAACTTGAGAGGAAGTGACAAAGAAAAAAAATAGTAGAAAATACCCCAGAAGGTATGTTACACCTATTTGTAAAATATATTGAAGGAGAATTCGTAGAAAAAAGAGTGGGATGAGGATTTTTTTTAAAAAAAAAAAAAAACAAAAAAGAAGAGAGAATGGGTCAGGAAATTAAGTAACATAAAAATATGCGATATGAAATATATAGAAAATTATATATGCGAATACTCCTATTACTATTATCAAATAGGTAGAAATAAAATTCATTTAACCATTTTTTTCCATAAATTACCATATCCTATAAATGTTAATATAGAAGAAAAATACGAAAAATGGTTAAAAGAATTAGAAAATGCCACAAGTGACACATTGGGTCATAGAATTAAATATCTAAGAGAATGGATAGAGTAAGAAAGCATGAAATGAAATAAAGAAGAAAAATAAAAGAAATAATATTTACATTGCTGACAAACATCTAAATCATGGAGATGTGAGCCTTCAAGAAGAAAAACATATAATATGAAAAAGAAAATATTTTATAAAAGAACAATTTTTAATAAACAAAGAGGAGAAAAAATATAAAAGAAAATATTATAAAAAACCTTATAATTTCAACAAAAGAAAAAGGTTTTTTAGAAAAAATAATTATTGTTCAGAAGGAAGAAAGACTTGTAAATGTTGGGCATGTGGAGAAACAAGCCACTTTGCTAATCAATGCAGAAATAAAAAGAATAATAAAATAATAGAAACCTTAGGAAGTTTGGATTATGTGGAATTAGAGGAAGAAGAAGCTTTAGAATTGGCTTTAGAAAATAATAAAGGAATAATAGAATTAATTGAAGAAGGAATAGAAATCGAAAACGAAGATTATAGCGACATTGAAGAAGAGTTAAATTTTATAATGACAGAAGAAATAAGTATAAAAAATTTAAGCAGAGAACACTTTGTGAAAGAATATTACCAATAGTATGAAAAGACGAAATATATCAAAAATCAATATTTAAATTAAAAGGTAAATATATGTATGTCAAAGAATAGAATGAGATATTAAGGATTGTGAATATGATGTAGGAGAAATAAATTTAATAAATTATGAAAATATATTAAATAATAATAAAGATAATAAGTATAAATATATGCATATAGGGAGTGTACAAATACAAATTACACCGTTATTTGATAAATGACAATATATATATATATATATGCATTTTTGTATGATATTAGACAACAAAATTTTAGAAGGTCCATAATTAGTAGAATAAAAAGTAATCTATGTGAGGGACCATTAGGTTTTAATTGCAGATCAGGATATTATATTAGCTTAAAAGATGAATTCATAAATATATTTTTAACTTTAAAAATGAAAACTATAGGAATCGATATGCATGAAACTATCTATCCATTAAGGATATTTTGAAAAATAATATATAAGTTAGATAATACCATAAATCCTAAAATGCAACATAAAATTATAGAAGCATATAAATTTGAACCTACCAATGGAATACTATGTCACGACCCAAACCCGCCCTTATAGGTTTAGTGTCATAACCGGCTAGTAATCCTTGGATTACCCAACGTCTCTTAACAGAATGACATACAATAAGGGAATGTGGGAGCAAATATAGAAAATATACAATATCCATAGAGCTGTGTTAACGTATATGAGACAGAAATCTTCAAAACAAACATATATATATATATATATGTGTGTGTGTGACGTTATAAATACATTAGTCTTACGTCACCCATTTACACAGATAAAGCCAAAAGGGAACTTATCCTAATGTATAGATAAGCAAAACAAAACAAAACAAAAACATCTGTAGCAAGGTTAAAAACTAGACATCTCAAAAGGGAACCTCCCTGGGAGACATAGTGGCTGGCTGACCCAAAACTCCAAGCAGCAACTTAGGCCTGGTCACGTGCCTGTTTACCTACATACATAATATAAATAGTGAACGGAAGCCCAGTGAATAATAACAGAGTAAATGGTTTAAATGAATGATGTCCATAATAGAATTAAAAATCATAGTTCATATTAGAAACAAATTTATATCTTGTTCAAACTACATACAGAAATAAGAGTTCATGTTTCATCATACATGGTACAACCAATAACGTTATCATGCTTGTCAGTTCCCTAAATATCCTCCGGTACCGGGAACTTGTAATATACTTGATCCACAGTATTATTACCCCTGGGCAAGGGCCATGAGACCACGGTATTGTTACCCATGGGCAAGGGCCTTGTGCTTGTAGACCACGGTATTATTACCCCCAGGCAAGGGTCGTGTGCTAAGGATGCCACGAATACTTGTCAAAAGTTGGACATTCATTCATTGATACAGAACATAGCATTTTAGAAAGCAGATCATTTCTTGTCATATCATATAGGAAAATACTTAAACGTGAACATAGCTTTACAAAGTTATTACTCACAGATGGCTCCACTTGCAGAACAGACAAATCAGATAACTTGTGGCGCGTAACCTACACATACATAGCAAAAGCACATAATGAAACACACACTCGATTGGTTCTTAACTTCTTTCATTTCATTCTTAGTGTGTTTCTAGGTCTTAACCTCTGATTGACTCTTAATCATGGCCTAGGAATACCTAGGATGCAATGTGGATGCCAAATTGCACTTTGGAACTCTTAACAAAACTTGCTGAAAATAGGGGTCCCGCTCGTGCACAACTTCCTTCGCTCGAGTGAACATGCAAACATGTGAGAGGCCGCTTGAGCACAACTTATCTCGCCGGCGGTCTCAGAACTCGAGAAATCTTGGTCGTGTGAAATTTCTGCTCAACGACCGCTCGACGGTAGCTTGAGCGTGTGACTGATGTTTTCGCTCAAGCGTAACACTTATCGCTCGAGCAGTTTGTAAAACATGTAAACTTTTGGGAGCTTACATTTTACGCTCTAGCGGGCTTCTGGTTGCTCGAGCAGAAGTGTATGACCACAGAGTGGTCGGTCGAGCGCAAGTTCTGTCGCTCCAGCGGAAGTGCAGAATCTGGAATTTCTAGATTGCACTCCCAAGCTCCAAACTCGAATCACACACTTTAAAACTCATCTTTTTGGGCCAAAACTCCAAAAAATATTTAGAAACTTGTAAAATACCCTGGTTTGAAGATCATTTCACTAAATCAAGATCCCAAAGCATGCCAATTGATCAAAACTCCAACTTGAAATTTATGAATATGCCATGAATATGACATGCGTTAATTACTTTGAACTTAGGCTTTCCAAAACATGATCAATTAAGGTCACATGGTAAGAAATGTGATGAATTCTCAAAACCAAGTCAAGATAGACACATGCATCTGAGAATTCTTTAGAAATCTACTCAAAATGCCATGATATATGCATGCATGCATGATATGGTTCAATTCTCTTCATTTCTAACTCAATTCTTATATCATCTCTAGAGTTCATGTCCTACACATCATAATTGTTCAATCTAAAGGTTGAATTCTCACATAGGCTTGTCAATGAGAGAGCTAGAAGCTTGATCCTTGTGTTTCTAAGTCCAATTCTTTCAATTTCTAGTAAATTCTTTGGTTGAGCCCAATCTCTTCTTTATCTCCCTCTCTTACGTTTGTTTGTGTGTGCTAGCTTAAAGATGTGTTGAAATGAAGGAAAAGAATGAGTGGAGGTATAATAGGTGCCTTATATAGGCTTGGATTAAGGAATTCATTAATTAGGCTTAATTGAGCATTAATTATTCTAATTAAATTGTTCCGAATCGGATTCTAATTAAACCTACCATAATGTTCCAAAAATCCTAAATAGCACATAAATCAAGTCAATTTCGTTATCAGATGCCGATAAGGACTTCAATTCGCAAAACGAAACAGAGATGCAAACAAGTATTCCTACGATAGATAGATATAATTACAAATACGGGGACACACATGCAATTAATTCAGAATTTCATCTTAATTACTAATTAGGCTTATTTAATCATGAATTAACGTTAATAAAAGGTCGGGGTTATTACATACTAATAGATAGAATTACACCTAAAAAAATAAATCCTATTGAGATCAAGATAATTGATGGATAGCAAGTTTCAATAATCCTAAAAATATTACAAAAAGAAAAAAAATATAATTAAAATCGATAATACAAGAAATATTAAAATAGAAACTCCCAGCATAATAGAAAATATTGATGAAGTGGATAACGTAAGCATATCGTCAGGAAGACACTCCATAGATAATTCTAGTATACAATCTGAAAGGAGTTCAGTTAACAAAAAAATAATAAGATAAAGAACTACGAGTGTGCTAGTATATGAAGATGAGGAGAATTTTATGGCATGGACAAAAGATGATGAAGAAGAGGTACAAAAGGAATACGATACATTTGTAAAACGGTATAACAAAAAGAATGAGGAAAATAAAATGTTATTATCATATACTAATGTTAATAGTATATATATACCCATAAGAATACACATAGAAGGATTTAATACTTACGAACTATGCGCTTACTTAGATAGTGGATGCTCAGTATGTTTTGGAAAAAAAGGAAACTCTTTCCATAATATATGTGAAAAAAGTAAAATCCACCATTAATAGTTCGAATCGCTAATAATAGTACGATGATACATAATGACACTATAGAAAATTTAGTTATAGAAATTAATTCAGTTACCTTTATCATTCCTAAACTTTAGGCAACCGATCAATCATCACATGATTTAATTATCGGCAATAATTTTCAAAGATTAAACAACCCTTGTACTCAAACGTTACACTCTGTTATATTTACAAATAACACTAAAACCAATTGCAGTCTTAAAAATAAAAACGGTTGCTACACATCACAATATTAACTTTGTACGCAACAAGCATGGTGAACAGGTAATCTCTCTAACCAGACGCGAAACTGCACTAAGTATTAAAGAAATTAGAAATTCAATAAGAACAACAAGAAAGATGCAAAAATTTATATAGTGAAGATTCGTTAAAATTTTGGAATAAAGATAAAAGTATAGCTAAATTAGACCTAATCAACCCTAATAAAATAATTAGAGTAAAACAAATAGTATATACTTATAATGATATAGAGGAATTTAGAAAAGAGATATAAGATCTCAAACAAAAAGGATTGATTAGAGATAGTAAAAGTCCACATAGTAGTCCAATATTTATGGTTAGAAATTATGCTAAGATTAAAAGAGAAAAGGCTAGAATGGTAATAAATTATGAAAAATTAAATGATAATACTAAAAGAGATGGTTATTTTATTCTAAATAAGCAAGTCCTTTTTAACAGAATACATGGTGCCTCTTGATTCTCCAAAATGAACTATAAAAGTGGATACTGACAAATATAAATGGATAAAGACAGGATCCCACTAATTGCCTTCAGTGTACCACAAGGACATTATGAATGGCTTGTAATGCCATTTGGGTTAAATAATGCACCTCAAATATTTTAAAGAAGAATGGATAACATCTTTATAGAATTGAATAATATTTGTCTTGTATATATAGATGATATTTTAATTTTTTCTAGATTCATAGAACAACATAAAATATATATCAAAATAATAATAGAAAAATGTGAAGAACATGGAATATTGTTAGGTGAAAAGAAATGCGTATATGCACAAAAGGAAATAGAGTTTTTAGTAGTTAAAATCAAGGTAGGATCAATAAAAATGCAAAGTCACGTTCTTAAAAAAATAAAAAAATTTCCTGATAAAATCACAAATAAAAAACAATTAGAAATATTTTTATAACGTTTAACTTATGCATTAGATTTTATAAAAGACCTACTCAAAATAAGAAAACCTTTTTAAAAGAAACTAAAAAAGGATGAGACTTGGACTTGGAACTCATCCGACTTCACTTTAGTAAAATTCTTGAAAGAAAAATGTAAGGATTTACCAACCCTAACTCCTTCTTGAAAAATCTTGAAATCCCCTAGATATTTATTTGTGATTATGTATCAATTTTAAGTAGTAAATATCAATTCTAATCAAACAATCAAGACAAATCGACACAACAACTTTAACGTGGAAAAACCATAATTGGAGCACCTCCAAATGTGATAAAAACCATGGGCCAAATCCACAAAACAATCCACTAAGAAGACAAAATGAATTACATAAGTGCACTCTCAATTACCTAGCGAATCCATGCCCGAATTGAACCGACCCGTATATGCCTCTTCCACCACGGTCTTCACCTCCGAATTGTCTTGCCCAATGTTGAATCCACAACGTCCTTTTGAATCCACGACGATGAGCTACTTTAGAATCCACCAAAGCTTCAGGCCCAAATTCCACGAAATCCACCGAAGAACAACACTCTCTTTTGTATTGAACAAAACAAATAATCATTTGATGTATACTTTTTAAACCAGATTTCAACTCAAATAAACATCAAAGAAACTAGCAAAGAAATTCCAGATATAAACCCTAATATCCAAGAAGAAGATCTGGAAGTTGTACCCTAAAATCTGATTGAAACACATATTTATAACAAATAGGGCCGCGTTCTCTGCTCGAGCGCAGGAATGGCCGCTTGAGCGGACCACGCTCGAGCGCAGGAAAGTTCACTCAAGCGTAAGATCCCAACTTCCAGTACTTTTGTAGATAGGTCAAACTCCTGGAACTAAACATTATTTGTTTGAGCGCACAAACGGCCACTCGAGCGGAAAAGCAACTTCGAATGCATTTTTGCATTTGCTCAATCCCCGACATAGTCAGCGAAGTGGAAAGCAAGAAAGAATTAACTTCTGAAACATCTTTGCAAGGCACAATTCGGGTTGGATTAGCATCTAAAAACTCATAGCCTTACTAAAATAAAAGTTGAACAAAATTACAACTGAAAGGAGTTTTGTCAAACGGGATTGCCAAGAATAAAAACCTAACATTCCTAATGAGAATAATAAGTTAGTACTAGAAACTAATGTAAGTAACAATCACTGGAGTGCAATAAGTATTGTAGTGGAAGTTTTAATCAAGCTGAATGTAATTATCTCACCATAGAAAAAGAATTATTAGCCATTAAGAGTGTTCACGGCTCGGGTTTGTCATAGACCTGTCATCCGAATTGACTCTATCGGGCTAGAGATTTCTTCATCTGTTTTCGACCGCACTGTTGTTCGAAACCACACACTTTGAAATCGATTTTAGCAGTCGGATTTCAATCGGGCAAACGAGTTGAAAGATCTGGTGACATTACCCTTTTCTCTTTCAAACTGTAATCTATACATACATACGTATAGACATTTAGATCTGAAAGAGAGTGAAGAAAAAAAAAAATTAAAGAGAGATTTGTAGCAGACTTGCACGAGCGCATATATATATATATATATATTCATTTGTAGGTTTAGATTATTGATTTCTGACCAAAGCTGCTTCTTCAATATCCTCTACTTTCAAAATCACCGTTATAAGAACTCTTTGGTTTGTATGAGAGGGTGAGTGTGAGTGGGAGACGAGGGGTTTCCAAAGTGAAGGTGATGAAGATTAAAAATTTATAAAATTAGAGAGTTTGAAAGAAAAAAGAAGAAGAAAAAAGAGATCAAACTGAGAGAGAGACTATGAGAGTGAGAGAGAATAAAGAGTCTCATAATGAGAGAGGTGTTATGAATGAGTTGAATAAAGAGTCTCAGATAAAAATTAAAAAAAAAAGAAGTAATTATGACATTAGGCTTTGGAATAGACACCTAGACTAGCAGTTCACTCTTCTAGAATGTAATTATGATGACTGCTTTTCTTTTTAAAAATTTCAGAACGTATTGGATAGAGTTTAGAGATCAACTTTTGAGACTATATAAATAAAAAATTAATAAAAGATAAAGATGTAATTTGTTTAGCAAATAAAACTCTAACACGTATGGAATATATTATATTTAATTAGGTCGGTCGGTTCGGGTTTTATGATTTTTTGGCTTAGCAAACCATGACTCGACCGATATTCTAGAAAATTTTTGAATTTCTCAACCTCGACCGATATTCTGGAAAAATTTTGAATTGCTCAACCACAGCGGACCGTTTATTCTTACGAAACCATCCGTTGAGTGATTTTTGGAGTTGGGCGAGTCGGTTTCATCGGGTGACTCGGTTTCTTGAACACCCCTAATAAAAGGTATAGAATTTTTTAAAAAATATTTTTGGCTCCAAAACCATTTCTAATAAGAACTTATTGCAAAGGCCTACTAGGCTTCATAAATAAGAATTTATCTAACATGCAAGTGTAAGGAAGACTTTTACAATGGACACTTTGGTTAAAATAATTTACCTTTGATATAGAATATATTAATGGTAATAAAAATAGTTTAGCAGATACTCTAACTTAAGAATTTGCAGATGGCATCTACATCCACAAAACTTACACCGCCAGAGAAGGAAACACTCCTGGTAGAAACTCAATAAGTGCTAGACTTGGTGACACGAGACAGCACTGAAATTATCAAAAAAATGCAGGTAGCAAGAAAGAGCGGTTTTGTGAATGAGCTTATTAGGATAACCCATTTAGTAGCCAAAGCCTTTTTACGGTTAAAAGTATTATATTTGTTTCTTCAACTCCTCTATGGCATCCAAGATAAAATACGATGTATGTTTATTAAATTATTTCTGAGATAGTATGAAGAATGTGTCACCTATCTGGGAACTCAATGGTGCTACTTCAACGAACGGACAACCTTGTATAGTTATAGGATGTTAAAAGTTTCATTCGATCTAGACAAGGTCTTCAGCCCAAAAGATCCTTCGGTTCAAATGTTGAAATTGGAAATAATCAATACATCTGACGTTCCACCTCACCCATAGAGTACTATGTTTTCGCAGCTCACCAAATTCCAACAATTCATGTTTCAAGAGAATTTATGAAGTCTATAAAGAATGAACGCCTAAATGCAGCTCATTATCTGATAAAAGTCAAAGACAAGAACGACGTGATCCCCTACAAATGTGATTGGTTCAAAGATTAGAACGAACCTGTTATATTAGATCCAATTGAAGCAAGGGCAAAAGGTTTTTTCATAATATCTCATGAAACTACAAAATTAGCAAGAGTTGAATTCAAATTAGTTCATTATGGAAGGACTACGTTTGCAATAACACCATCCTTGGTAGAAAAGTTAATTGTTCTAGGACTGCCTATGAATCAGTATATGATTATTTGAAACATGTAAATTTGGGGACATATTTATCTGAAAGAGGATGTAAATTTTTGAAAAAATATCTGATGGAACAAGATCTAGAAAGATGGGATGAGATGTTTGAAGAATATGGTGAAAACTATGATCTTAGTGATATCATAAGTGATGAGGGGGTATGAAATCTAGACAATGCAATGGATTGACAAAACCATGGGCTGAAGATTACATTTCCATGTGACTACACCACTAAGTGTCTCTTGTTAATAAATAAATCAGCATGTGGCCACACTACCTGCTTGTTTGTGTTGGGCAATCTTCACTGTATTAAATTAGTTTAAATTACATTGTGTACTAAATAACAACAAGAATACAAAGAAATAAAAGAAATGAGAGAATTTGTTTGATTACAAAAATCAAACTAGAAATAAATAAAAACAGATTTTATTTTGTTACAAAAATAAAATTAGAATCTGATTTAATAAACAAATAAAACAAAATAATAAATTAAACAACTTACTTGATTAATTTCTTCTAATAAATATCTGATCAAGTCTAGTGTTTGACACTGTGTCCTTCAGACAGATTCGTCCTTTCCACGGTGCTTTCAAAATGTGGACGTCTATCTCCCACGATGAAATAATCAACTACAAACAATAGCAGTACTACAAATTGTTTGCCTAACGAACAAACTAAGTGTTTATATTCTTTCTCACAAAAATTAAATGCAGCAAAATGAAGAATAAATTTGCAGAGGTGAAGTACGAATTTTTTTGAATGTGTTAAACATCAAATGAGGGCTGTCCTATTTATAGTTGTAGTGGTGGCTGCAGGTTTTGAATTAAACAGGTACAAACCTGTTTGAACAGGTATGAAACCTGTTTGGTTTTGAATTTAAACAGATTTGAATCTGTTGGGTTCAAAATTCAAACAGATAAAAAACGGGAATGGCCCTGTTTGGGTGTACAGTAAAACTGGACCAGTTTATTTCCGGAATTAATTTGAATTCTGAATTTTATTTTACTAAAAAATAAATTCAAATGTTTTTGACTCAAAAAGATAGGTATTAGGCCGGACAAGCCCAACCCAACCTCACACCACGCACCTGCGCCCAAGCCCAGCCCAGCCTGCTCGACCGAACGGACGGACCAATGTTGTGAAACCCGGACCGGACTGGATGGTCGAACCGGTTGGACCGGGAACCGGGCCTGACTCCGGTCCGGTCAACCCTCCAGAACCGAATTGTGAGCAAAACCGGCTTGGAAATTGAAAACCGCCAGAACCGGCGGTCGAACCGGGACAACCGGTGACTCGGACCGGGTTTTGGCGGGTTAGACCGGTCAATTTTTTTATTTTTATTTTCTCAATCTATTTTTTCTTTTTTATTTTCTTTCTTTCTTTCTTTCTTTCTTATATATATATATATATATATATATTATAAATATATTTTAAAATTTTGACTAAAAATTCTTACTTCAAGAGTCTCCTCTCATAAGGAAGAGTCTCATTGGAAGTTGGAGAAGATTATGAAAGTCTATTCCTATTTATAGGAAAAGATTTTTCAAAAAGAACCTACAAAATTCTATGTGGGATTCAACCAAATTATTTGAAACATATTGATAGGAGGGAGAGTTGAAAATTTCATTTCCCTCCAAAATTAAACTTAACATTGAATCAATTTGTTTGGTGGGAATGCTTAAAAATTTTAATTTCTTTAAAACAAGTGACTTTTTTTTTATCAATTATGACTTTATTAAATATTATTAATAAATATTATACAACAATTTTTATTTTTATTTGAGTATTTATATATATTTTTATGTATTTATAATTTTTAATTATATAATATTAATTATGACGTCACGGTTCGACCGCTTTGACCCGATGGTTGAACCGGTGACCCGTCCACCCGGTCCCTTTTCCGGTTAGCTCACCGGTCTGGTTTTCAAAACATTGGGACGGACGGCGGCGGCGGCGTGCGTGCACGTGTGTGGTGACTTTTAGGTCCAATGGGTTTAGTCCATTTTGCCCATAACATCCCTCTCTAAAATACTTGGGAATCCCTTGGGGCACACCCAAAGTTCCAATCCCATGCCCTATAAATCCATTCAAAACTTCCCACCAAATTAATGTGGGACAAGCCTTATTCAAACCTTTAGGGTGTGTTTGGTGACGTTTACGTTTTCAGTTTATATTTACAAAAAGTTTATAAACTGGTTTTTGTTTCTTTTTTGTTTATTTTTAGAAAAATATAAACTACAAACGCGTTTGGTAATTGACAAAATGTTTAAAAAATTTAAAAAATATAAAAAAGAGTGAGAAATGGCAAGTGGTGGCGGAAGACGGTGGTGGAAAGTGGTGATGGTGGGTGGTGGGTAGCTAGTGGTGGTGGGTGGGTGACGGTGGCGAGTGGTGGGTGGTAGCGAGTGGGTAGTGGTGGTGGTGGTGGCGGGTGGTGGGTGGTGGTGGTGGTAGTGGGTGGGTGGTGGTGGCGGGTAGTGGTGGCGGTGTGTGGGTGACGGTGGCGGGTGGTGGGTGGTGGTGGCAAGTGGGTGGCAGATGGCGGGTGGTAGTGGGTGGTGGCGAGTGTGTGGTGGGTGATGATGGTGGGTAGGTGGGTGACGGTGACGAGTAGTGGATGGTAGCGAATGGGTGGTGGTGATGGTGGTGGCGGGTGGTTGGTGTTGGTGGTGGTGGCAGGTGGGTGGCGGGTGGTAGGTGGTAGCGAGTGGGTGGTGGTGAGTGGTGGGTGGTGGTGGCATGGGTGGTGGGTGGTGGTGGCAGGTGGGTGGTGCGTGGTGGGTGATAGTGGTGGTAGTGGTGGTGGGTGGTGGTGGCGGGTGGCTGGCAGGTAGCTGGTGGTGGCAGGTGGTTGATGGTGGTGGCAGGTGGGTGGTGGTAGTGGCGGCGGCAAGAGGTGGGTGGTGGTAGCGAGTGGGTGGCAGGTAGGTGGTGGCTGGTGGCTAGTGGTAGCGGGTAGTGGGTGGTGGTGGCAGGTGGGTGGTGAGTGGTGGTGGCAAATGGTGGTGGGGAGTGGATGGTGGTGGCTGTAGACACCCCATTTTTGACCGGACTTTAAAGGCTTCACACATCCTGAGATTGATATGATTTCTGCATATGTCACTCGGTGTGCTCGTCAAAGGGATGCTTCCCCTGGTTCCTCCCGGAGGACTCCTCTTCTGTGCCTTATCTCGGTTTGCGAACAACCTTTCTCGTCTTCTTTTCCTTCACGAGGGAGGGTGGAGTGAGACCTAGTCCGGCGACTATCTGAGCTACATTTTGTGGTTGTTTGCCATTTTGGCGGCGTCGGTTCGGTTTTTACGTCGGCGCATTGTCAGTGTCGCTGGACTTACGCCCATCTCCGATTTTCTCGGTTTTTGGTTTTGACACCCTCTGTTTTGTCATTTCAAGGAACATTAGGGCCCCCTGATGCCTTGTGGCCGTATGCCGATGCCACTCGCGGGCGGTTTTTTTTTGGACGATCGCCGCAGTTTTGGGGCCCCCAGCATTCATTTTGCATCGGCCTTTGATTTTTGGCAGAACCTCTGTTTTATCATTCCGAGGACAGGGGGGGTCCTGGTGCCCCTTATCTGCTGAACACCACATAACCACATGACATTTTGGGATCGGTGCGTGTTTTTTTTTTTTGCGTTCCGAGGGACACTGGTCACAGATGCCCACTTCCACACAACCCTACTTCCCACTCCCATTTCGATCCCTTGATCCCGAATTGCTCGCTTTGCCTCCCTCATTTCTCATTAGTTTTTGTTCAAATTTGGCGGTACCTCTTCAACACCGTGAAGATCACTGGGGGGAGCGGTACCTCTGTTTCAACACCGAAGATCGATGGGGGGGGGGGGGCCAGCAATTATCCCAGATAACCAGTTTTGCTCTTCGGTGCCGTTTTGCTCCGCACTCGCCAATGTTGAACACCGGGGGATATTTTCTTCCGCCAAAGCTACATATCTGTGATCGGGGACATGGGAGGACCCTATAAGCTCTTGGGGTCGCAGCACACCATTGTGGAGTTCATTTTGAGCCTCTCCTTCAAGCTCTATGTTGTGGCTCACGCTTCGGTGTTGCCATCTCCCTTGGCTCCTGCTTGGTTGCCAATTTCCGACCTTGGAACCTTGTTCCACACATCTAGGAGGACCCTAAAGTTGGTGGTCGGCCAGCAATTCTGAGTTTCATTTTTGAGCCTCTCCTTCAAGCTCTATGTTGTGACTTCTGCTTCAGGGTTGCCAGATTCCGATCTTGGGGCCTTGTTCTACACACATGGGAGGACACCATTGCATGGTGGTCGGCCAAATTGCCAGCTTACACTTCAATTTTGACCATGCCGGGGTGGCCGGTCAGTGGTGACGGGTGACGCCTACCTGGGTGGCCACACCCCGCCTTCCCGTAGTTCCCGCTTCCACCTTTTCCTTCCCTTTTGCCCGGCGTGGTGTGGGCTGCTGGTGGGGTGTGGGGTGGCCGTAGCTGAAGACCCGACGAAGTTACCTTTCGGCTGGCCAGCTTTCTTTTACTTTTTGAAATATCTCACCCCTCAGGGATATATTGGAGGAAACTTGGATTTTTTTTTCCCTCCTTTTACACCTTTTTTTGCCTATTAAAGGGGCTGCCCTCCTCCTTCCCTAGGGTTACAAAAAATTCACCTCAAGACTCCCTCTCTCAAAAACTCCATTTCCATAGCCAAAACTTCAAAAAACCTTTAGGGTTCTAGGCCAATCCTTCACCAACCCTAAGCTCCACCATCCCCATCTCCATTCTAGCAGCAAAGGAGTGTTTTCTAGTGGCCAAGAAGCAACAAATTGAAGCCAAGAAGCAAGGAAAGAAAGGTCTTCCAGGGTAAGTCTCTAAATCCCTTTTCTTATCACTTTCTTGCTTCCTATTTCTATCCTACTTGCCTACTGTTTTGGGCTTTGACCCCTACTGATTTTGTGCTTATTTTGAGCCCCTCTACAACTTTGTAGAAGGGCTCAACCCTGTTTGGTGTCTCCATCATATACTTGCTTCAATATCACTCTTTATGCCATGAAATTGCATGCTATTTTTAGCCCATTTGTGATCTGAATTGGAGCATTGCATGAACTGAAGATGTGCTTATTTTGAGCCCCTCTTCAACATTGAAGAAGGGCTCAACCTGTTTTTCTTCCTCTATCATGCACTTGCTTTGGATTCTTGTTCTACTCCCATGTTGCATGCTTCTTTAAGCTTACCATGCTTCTGTTTTGGGTCTCCATCAGGCTTGTAAAGTGTCATATTTTGGTCTGTTCTTTGTGTTTTGTCAAGGGCCTTAAGCCATTTGGTGTTTGGTTTTGGTACTTCATGTTGTATCCATCTTATTTTCCGTAAAATTGCATGATTGTTTAGGCCATTCTATCTTCTGTTTTAGGTCTTCATCAGGCTTAGAAAGTGTCTTGTTTTGGTCTGTTCTTTGTTTTTTGTTAAGGGCCTTAAGCCATTTGATGTTTTCTTATGGTACCTCTCTTTATAAACCTCTTTTGACCCTTATTTTGCATGCTATGTATTGTATATCTACACACTAAATTTGGGGATCTCATCTTCTGTAAAAATGCATATTTTTTAGTCCCTCTCTAAGGTTGTAGAACTGATTTCTTGGGTTTGAGCATTGTAGATATCACTTGCTTTGTAAATCCCCTCTTTTACCGTATTTTTGCATGCCATTGTTGCCCTATCTGCGCTCATAATTTGGCCTTATTTTGTACTGTAAAAATGCTATTTTTTGGGATTGCCTTGCTACTGTTTTGCTTTCATTCGCCAATTTTGCATGTTTAGCATAGGCCATTTAGGACATAGATCGCGTTCGGGGGATGATTTCATGCGTTAATTGTCATTTCGCATCATTTCGGGGCTGTTTTCCCCTTCATTTAGCTGCTGAAATTAGTTTCGCATGCTTGCATATCATTTTCCATGTTATTTCATGCTTTAATACATTGTTTCGGGTTTTGCGTTGTTAAGCACGCACTTCACACACTGCTTTCATTCATCTACCTTATGATGAGTGAGTGGAGGCAGGCTCTCCCATGTTGGTGTAAGCCCATCGCGCATTCTCAGACGCCATTTCATCTCATTTCATCATCGCCTCGGTTTGCGCGCACTCGGCGCGCATTTTTGCACTTGCCTGCTTGTATCCGATTTTCATCTCATTTCATCATCGCCTCGGTTTATCGTGCTCGTGGGCGCGTTTGCGGCACACTTCTATCGATCATTTTATCTCATTTCATCATCGCTTCTGGCTTAGTGCTCGTGAGCGCCTCTGAGGCAAGGCACGGTGCTTGTGTGCGCGAGCGCGCGCGATTTTCGACACCACTTGTATCCGATTTTCATCTCATTTCATCATCACCTCGGTTTGCGTACTACTGCGCGCATTTTGAAACGCTTCGATTTTATCCGATTTCTCATTTGATCATCGCTTCGGTTTGCGCGTTCGTGGTCGCGCATTTTTCGAGGCTGCATTATATCCCGATCATTTCGAAGAGGCATTTTTTATCCGCTTTATTCATATGCCCGCGCCTTTTTTTCGCGTGTTAAAAGGGACGCGATTTCATCTCATCTCATTTTATCATTCCGGCATCCCATGTGAGTACGGCCGGGGCTCTCTCATGTTAGTATAAGCCCATCATTGCATTTCGCATGTCTTTTTTTCAAGATTCGATTGGCGTTGTTCGTGGCATTTTTTTCGACATCTCATTTTCATGGTATCGCATGCTACATCACATGTTAGCCGTGATTTCATGCATATCATTGCATATTACTTGCAGAAGAGCGCGGCGTTTTGTGTACCCGTAGCACGGAAAACGAGGGCGCTTTTTACCCCCGTAACGGAACGAGTCTCAATTCCCGAGTCACCACCACTCCGGATTACCCATGATGGAGTTAGGTTTTTGTTGTCGCATGCATCCGCATTCATTCCTATATTGAGTTGTGCAATTCGACTCCCCGGCCATCATGCATCGGTATGCGTGATTGGTGGTACGAGGATCGAGGCATGCATACATTTGTGAAGTACATTGCTATGCCCTTTCTGCGCTTCTCTCGCCTTCATCTAAAGAAAATCGAGGATCAACAACTTTTCGTGAGTCCGCTTTTTTGAAAGAAATATCAAACAAGGGGGCTAATCATCCCCATCATTTCCCAATTGAGGCAAGAGGCAAAAGAGACACTATACATCGGCTAAGGCATCCCCGCTTTGCATGCCTTTTTACCGCTTTTTCAAGTTTAATTTGTTAATCAGATATTCTTTCATTTCGGATTTATCGGACAGATATTATTTTATTCGACCCTCTGCGTGAGAACTGCACACTGTCGACCTCTCTCGCGCAGCACACAATAAAGGTGTGTGAGTGTGATGTATGTCTTCCAACCCCATTTCTTTCTCCCTTTTATTTATCCGCTTACAATGGTTAGATATAGGGCATATTTCAATTAGCATACAAAGATGACAAAGATGTTTGCATCATTCATCTGTTTTGCATGCACTGCTACATTCATCTTACAATCTGCGTATTTCAATTCCAAATTGAATACATGTTAGCTGTAGCATCATCATATGCCATGTTTAGAATAGCCGAGCCTGCTATAATTGCATTTATGCATGTGTTGCATTAGGCATTACAGTATACTTAGGATTATGCATGATTTCTAATCAGTTTTCTGTTTTGGCTTGGAGTACTTGGTGAGTTGTTATGCTTTAGCATACTTGCATGCGTGTGAGTGTTGCCATGATTGCATGCTTACCATGAGGCTAAATGCTTATGTGATATAACTGCCTTGAATGCCTGTGGGTGAAGGTTGAGTTATCTGAACTGGGACGATACATTGACTGTTTGTTTTAAGCCCACTAGATAGTGGCAACATCACTGTTTTCTAAGCCCACCCGAGGGTGGCAAATCCGCATTTTAGCCTACCTACGGGTAGCACCACCACACCATTTTCAAACAAACAAACATGAAATGTCTTGTTCCAATTCAGACGGCCCAGTCTATACTTGTTTGCTGCGAGCATCACATAGTAACCTAGGCTAATAACCGGAATAAGAACGCACAAAGTTTTCAAAAACAGATATCATGGTTAGTAGAGGCCGGTCTTGACGGGCGCGATGGTGTGCACGATGTGACCTTCCCCAATCGTACCCAAGTTCCCGAGCCAACTTTGGTGATGACGGACACGTGGCCTTTTGGCACCGAGTCAGGGTTTCCTAAATTTCCCATTTTAAAATATTTAGGTGGCGACTCTGTTATCTGGCAAAGCAGTCCATGTTTGGCACTTCTTTCAAAAAAATTTGTTTTTCTTCAAAACGATTTGCCAGAGTTGGACTCTTTGGTTCAAGATTTGGAACCGCGACCCAAATCGA
Organism: Camellia lanceoleosa; assembly: GCA_025200525.1. NCBI lineage: Eukaryota > Viridiplantae > Streptophyta > Magnoliopsida > Ericales > Theaceae > Camellia > Camellia lanceoleosa. The sequence goes on from JANUSC010000032.1 coordinate 725,842, forward strand.
GTCCGAACTGTAGCGAGGTCCCCCGCGGGCGTTGTTACAGTGGCGGAAGACGGTGGTGGAAAATGGTGGTGGGCGGTGGCTAGTGTTAGGTGGTAAAAAAAAAAAAAAAAACTGAAAACTCAAAATGGAAACACATTTTTTGTGTTTTCATTTTTTGGCCAAATTTATAAACTGAGACCACTGATTTATAAATCAAAAAGTTTACCAAACAAGGTTTTATTTGAGTTTTTTTAATTTTTGTAAATATAAACAGAAAACTGAAAACGTAAGTGTTACCAAACGGCACCTTAATGATTTTCCACCAAAACTCCATTTCCATGGAGCATACTTTGGCTTCAATTTCCCATTCACTCGGTAATGGTTTTGAGCAACCAAATATACCACGTGAATCACAACGCGGCATAGAACGCGTTACCACTTTGACTCGCAAAAATCGACGCACAGGGCCCACCTAAAAAATAGACCAAACTTAGGAAAAAATTCTAGTTTTACCCAGAATTTTCCAACCATTTCCAACAATCCCCCAGATGAATGGAATTTGATGACAACGGAAATGCAACAATATGCAGACTTTATCGAAAGAGTATAAGTCGAAAATATCTTGCATTAGGATAAGTAGCTTTCGGCCTTGAACCTTCCCTAGTGATAACCTATCAAACTTAGTAGCTAACCAATGGATATGATGTCTTGAATTGTTGAGCCGTTTGTGTAAGCTAAGACAATAGATTTTACACAAAATATCTTCTAATACATCGTAGTTCTCACTGTTGTGTTCATTTTGGCCTTGAACACTCTTGATTTTCATGAGTGTTTCTAGAGAATTTAGCCTTATTCATTCTCATAGAACTGGCCCCAGTTCGACACTCATATAGGTGATTCATATTGTAAGTATCTCCTTATACTCGTCTTGATTTTATGCCTCAATCAAGATATAAGTAATCATTAAAAGTAAAGCTTATCCTTATACCCCTGCATACAACATATGTTGCAAATATTACTCTCACCATAGGAATGGGTAGGTAATTTTAATCCCTTGGTGATTTCTGAAGAGCCACACATAACTTAGTTGTCCCTTTGAACTTAGTTCTTGGGATCTCCAGTCATATAAGTAGGGTTACCATTATGACGACTCTTATGTAATAGGCTTTAATTCCATCCCCTTCGATGAACTATACACTAGCTCTTTTGTCAAACCTTTTGTTAACGGATCCGCAATATTCTCTTTAGATTTTATATAATCTATTAAGATTATTCCATTTGACAACAATTGCCTTACGGTATTATGTCGACGACGAACATGTTGTGACTTACCATTATACATGTGATTCTATGCCCTGCCTATTGCAGATTGACTATCACAATGAATGCAAATAGCTGGCACAAGTTTTGGCCACATTGGAATGTCTTCTAAGAAATGACGAAACCATTCTGCTTCTTCTCCTGCTTTGTCTAAAGCAATGAACTCGGATTCCATTGTGGATCGTGCGATGCAAGTTTGTTTCGTGAACTTCCAAGAAACAGCAGCGCCTCCTAGAGTAAAGACATATCCACTAGTGGATTTTGAATCTTTAGTATCTGATATCCAATTGGCATCACAATAACCTTCAAGTACTGCTGAATATCGAGTAAAGTTCAAACCATGATCACTGGTGAATCTTAGATATCTAAGAACCCGAATGATCGCCTTCCAATGGTCTTCTCCGAGGTTACTAGTGTACTTACTCAATTTACTGACTGCATAAGCTATGTCAGGACGAGTACAATTCATTAGGTACATTAGGCTTTCAATGATTTGGGAGTATTTTTATTGAGACACCACATCACCTTTATTTTTTGATAAATAAAGATTGACATCTACAGGTGTTCTAGTTAAATTCATATCATCCTTGATAAATTTACCAAGAATTTTCTTAATATAATGAGATTGAGATAATGCATATCCGTCAGATGTTTTAGTAATTTTCATTCCTAATATAACATCTGCAACCCCCATATCTTTCATATCAAATCTTTTATTGAGTATTTGCTTAGTTGATTTAATCATGTTTTGACTACTTCCAATGATAAGCATGTCATCCACATAAAGGCAAACTATGACATATCTTTGGTCAGTGTTTTTAACATAGACGCATTTGTCACATACGTTTATCTTAAATCCATTAGTAAGCATTGCATGATCAAAATTTTCATGCCATTGCTTAGGTGCTTGTTTTAATCCATAAGCAGACTTTATAAGCCAACAAACTTTTTTTTCTTGCCCCGACACTACAAACCCTTCGGGTTGCTCCATATAGATCTCTTCATTTAAATCACCGTTTAAGGAAGCTGTCTTAACATCCATTTGATGTATTTCTAAATTAAACAATGTTGCTATAGAAATAAGCATGCGAATGGATGTTATTCTTGTCACAGGGGAATATGTGTCAAAATAGTCTAGACCTTCCTTTTGTCTGTAACATTTTACTACATGTCTTGCTTTATACTTGTCAATTGAACCATCTGCTTTCATTTTTCTCTTAAATATCCATTTATATCCAGGAGGTTTAGAACCTGGTGGAAGGTCCACCAATTCCCAAGTATGATTTTGCATAATGGATTCAATTTCATTATTAACAGCCTCTTTCTACAAAGGTGCTTCAGGACCTGTCATTGCTGCCTTAAAGCTTTGAGGTTCATTTTCTAACAGGTATGTCAGAAAATCTGGACCAAAGGATTTTGATGTTCTTGTTTTCTTACTTCTTCTTGGTTTATTATCAGTTAAATCCTGTTGGTCGAGACCATTACTAGTCTCTTGTGTTTGATTGTCATTAGTCTCTTGACTTTGTGTACAATCATAAGTTCTTTTCTGTGAACTTAATTCCGGTCTTTTCTTGTAAGGAAAGACATGTTCAAAAAACACAGCATTTCTTGACTCTATAATAGTGTTCACATTTATATTAGGTATTTCTGATTTATAAGTCAAAAACCGATATGCACTACTATTCTGAGCATAACCAATAAACACACAATCTACTGTTTTTGATCCAATCTTAGTCGTTTTAGGAACAGAAACTTCAACTTTTGCCAAACACCCCCACACTTTTAAGTATTTGTAGGAAGGTGGTCGACCTTTCCACAATTCATAAAGTCTTTGTTGGTTTTTTGTGGGGTATTCTTAAGAACATAATTAGCAGACAATATTGCTTCCCCCCACAAGTTCTGTGGTAAGCCTGAACTTAGTAACATGGCATTCATAATTTCTTTTAGGGTTCTATTCTTCCTTTCAGCAATTCCATTTTGCTGTAGAGAATAAGGTGCTGTAGTTTGGTAAATAATGCCATGTTGTGCACAAAATTCCTTTAATGGTGCATCATATTCACCACCCCTATCACTTCTAACTATTTTAATGGTTTTACCAAGTTGATTTTTAACTTCCGTTTTGTAAAGTTTAAACATTTCTAAGGCTTCATCTTTACTTCTAAGTAAATAAACATAACAATATCTTGTGCAATCATTGATAAATGTTATGAAATACTTTTTGCCTCCTCTAGTTTGAACAAATTTTAGATCACATACATCAGTATGAATTAATTCTAGAGGTTCGGTTTTCCTTTCAACCGATTTAAATGGAGCCTTAGTTAGTTTCGTTTCTACACAAACTTCACATTTATGATTAGGATTAATTTCAAACTTTGGTATATAATCTAAACCAATTAATCTACGCAAAGCATCAAAATTCACATGTCCTAATCTACCATGCCATAAATTCGACTCAAGAATATAAGTAAAAAATGTGTTATTCTTATTCATAGCAACTTTTGGTACAACTGTCATTATATTCAATTTAAAGAGACCATCACTCATGTATCCCTTACCAACATACATACCACTCTTTGTTAATAGAAATTTTTTCAGACTAAAAAACAAGCCTAAAACCATTTTTACTTAATAAAGAACCAGAAACTAAATTCTTCTGGATGTTAGGTACATATAGTACGTTGTTGAGGGTCAGTTCTTTCCCTGATGTCATCTTCAAGATCAGTTTTCCTTGTCTAGCCACAGTAGAAGTAGAAGAATTTTCCATGAAAAGTTGTTCACCATTTGCAGCCTCATTGTAGGTACTGAACATCTTCTTGTCCGCACAAATATGACGAGTTGCTTCAATGTCAACCCACCACTCTTTGGAATTTCCAACTAAGTTAGCCTCAGTCACCACAGTAGAGAGGTTGATGTCATTCACTCCGTCAGAGATGTAATCTAATTCAGTTACATTGGCTTGATTGGTGGTCTTCTTACTTGTACTTCCATGATCCTTCTTAGGGCAGCGGCAGTCAGAAGCTCGATGTCCAGTCTTGCCACAGTTATAGCATTTTCCTTTGAACTTCTTATTGCCAATGTTGTCACCTTGTTTAGGACCATCTCCAGTAAACTTCCTCTTTTTGTTATGTGGTTTATGAACTTGTTCAACCACATTAGCCTTGGACTCAATGGGATTTTTCTCATTCCTCTTTTCAGCCTTACGATTATTTTCCTCAATTCTCAGTCTTACAATAAGTTCATCCATGGTCATCTCTTTGCGTTTATGTTTTAAATAATTTTTAAAATCTTTCCAAGCCGGTGGTAACTTTTCCACTAAAGCAACGACTTGGAAAGACTCGCTTAGAGACATACCCTCAGAATGAATATCATGTAAAATTAATTGAAAACTTTGAACTTGAGAAATTACCGTTTGGGAGCCTACCATAACAAAGTCTAGAAATTTACTAACGACAAATTTCTTCGTGCCGGCATTCTCTGTCATGTATTTTTTTCCAAAGAATCCCACAATTCTTTTGTTGTTTTCAGAGGACTGTAAACATTATACAGCATGTTGTCAGGGCCATTGAGAATGAAGTTTCTGCATAAGAAATCTGAATGTTTCCAAGCATCTACAGCGGCAACAACTTGCCGATCACTTTCACCCTCTTTAAGTACTGGAGCCTCTTCATGGAGAAACCGAGCCAAATTAAGAGTTGTAAGATAGAATAACATCTTCTACTGCCATCTCTTAAACTCAGTACCATTAAATTTTTCCCGTTTTTCTCCATGATTTATTGGCACATGAACATGGTTCTGGATAGAGACCGGTGTTGGTGTAACAATCGGAGTACCACTTCCAGTTGCAGTTTCAGTAGCAGTAGCCATAATCTCTGATTACAAAAATTAGAAAAAATTAAAATATAAATTAATTTTCTAGTTACTAAAACCAGAAAATAAATTATTACACAAAATAATTTTATTTTCTTTGTTACTAAAACTAGAAAAATAAAATACCACAATAATTTTCTGTAACACAAATTAATATTCTGCAATTGTTAATGATACTAGTATATTACTACTAGTTGTCAAAGAAAAGAGACAGTATATTACCACTATCTGTCAAATAGCATAAAACACTATTTGTTTTTCCAACAAGAATATTTTTTTATGAAATTACAGAAATTTAAATACAATGAAGATACCAAAATGGATTTTGTTTTAAGATTGTTGGGCAATCTTTATTGTATTTAAATAGATTAAATTCTATTGTGTTCTAAATAACAACAAGAATACAAAAAAATAAAAGGAATGAGAGAATTTGTTTAATTACAAAAATCAAATTAGAAATAAATAAATCAATAAAAACATATTTTATTTTGTTACAAAAACAAAATTAGAATCTGATTTAATAAACAAATAAAACAGAATAATAAATTAAACAAATTACTTGATTAATTTCTTCTAAAAAATATCTGATCAAGTCCAGTGTTTGACACTGTGTCCTTAAGATAGATTCGTCCTCTCCACGATGCTTTCAGAATGTGGACGTCTATCTCCCAGGATAAAATGATCAACTACAAACAATAGCAACACTACAAATTGTTTGCCTAACGATTAAATGCAGCAAAATGAAGAATAAATTTGCAGAAGTGAAGTACGGATTTTCTGAATGTGTTAAACATCAAATGAGGGCTGTCCTATTTATAGATGTAGTGGTGGTCAGGGTTTTGAATTAAACAGTGCAAACTGTTTGAATAGGTATGAAACTGTTGGTTTTGAATTTAAACATATTTGAATCTGTTGGGTTCAAAATTCAAACAGATAAAAAATGGGAAGGGCCTTGTTTGGATGTACAGTAAAATCGGACCAGTTTATTTTCGAAATTAATTTGAATTCTGGATTTTATTTTATCAAAAAATAAATTCAAATGTTTTTGACCAAAAAAGATAGGTATTGGATCGGGCAAACCCAACCCAACCTTACACCACTTTTCGGGCCCAAGTCTCGGCCGGACAACCTACGGCGGCTGGTGTAGACACCCCATTTTTGACCGACCTTAAGACTCAGACGTCACCGATTGAGCGCTCGGTGATGTTGCATATTGTGCTTCGATCAGAAGTCTCAGAGTCGCGGCCGTGCGCCCTGCCTCCGGACTTCCGAACTCTCTTCTATGCTTTGTCTCGGTTTGCGAACCAGACTTGGTTTTCTCACTTTTCTTTCCTGAGGGGAGGGATAGGTTCCATAGACTATCTCCCAGTAGCCGTGGGCTACATTTCGTGGCCGTAGGCCATTTTGTCCATTTCGGAGCCTGGTTCCCGGTTTTCGGAGTCGTCAGGCCGTGTGCCTCGGTTCAGGACCGTCTAACCATCTCCGATTCCTCCGGTTTTTGGCAGTTACCTCTGTTTTGTCATAACGAGGGACACTGGGGTCTTAGATACCCACTTCGTGGCCAAACACCACTTTCGGTGCTTAACGGCCGGTTTTCGGGCCCCGAACCTCGCGGTTTGGCCCCCGAACATTCATTTCGCATCAGTTTTTGTTCATTCTTGGCAGTTACCTCTGTTTTGTTATAACGAGGGACACTGGGGTCTTAGATACCCACTTCGTGGCCAAACACCACTTTCGGTGCTTAACGGCCGGTTTTCGGGCCCCGAATCTCGCGGTTTGGCCCTCGAGCATTCATTTCGCATCAATTTTTGTTCATTCTTGGTAGTTACCTCTGTTTTGTCATAACGAGGGACACTGGGGTCTTAGATACCTACTTTGTGGCCAAACACCACTTTCGGTGCTTAACGGGCGGTTTTCGGGCCCCGAACCTCGCGGTTTGGCCCCCGAGCATTCATTTCGCATCAGTTTTTGTTCGTTTTTGGCAGGTACCTCTGTTTTATCATAAGGAAGGTCACTGGAGGGCGGGATCCTAGCAATTGTCTCAGTAACCAGTTATGCTCTTCCGGCGCCCCCCGGGGCCCGTTTTTCTCACTTCCGGGCTAATGTTGAACACCCTAGGGCCTTTTTCTTCGAGCCGAAACCACATATTCGTGTTGTACACATATGGGAGGATCCTAAAAAGTGGTGCTCGGCCAGTAATTATTCTTTTCATTTTTGAGCCTCTCCTAGGGTTGGATTGTTGTTTCTCCTGGTTCAGAGTTGCCAAATTCCAACCACAGAGCCTTGAAGAGGAGACATGGGAGGACACCAATATATAGAGCTCGGCCAGCAATTCTCACTTTCCATTTTTGCCCCTAGCCGGCCGGCCACCCCCAATAAAGGTGGCTAGCCGGCCTGCATCCTCTCAGTGCCTACTTTACAGCTGTATAGCTGTTTCCCCCAGAAAAGATCTGCATCCGGGGGATATTTTGGAGGGGAAAGCTTAGGTGCATTTCCCTCCACCTTTACACCCCTCCTTTTGTCCATATAAGGCAGCCAAGAACTTGTCCCAAGGGTTAGAAAAATTTGCTCTCAAGCATACATACACTCCTCTATCTCCATTTCTCTCAAATCTTCAAGTTTTGGTGCCTTTTGTTCATCATCATCAAGCACTACCATCACCACTCCATTTCCAGCAACAAGAAGAGGTCCTTAGAGGCTTAGAAGCAACATTTCTCAAGTCAAGAAGCAAGGAAAGAAAGGTCTTCAAGGGTAAGTCTCAATCCCTCTCTTTTACACCATTTTCTTGTCTCTTTTCTTAACCCTACTTGCTCACTGTTTTGAGCTCCGACCAATACTGAAAGTGGTCCTCTTTTGAGCTATTCTTGATGTTTGTTTAAGGGCTCAACCCTGTTTGAGCCCTCTATCTTACACTTCCTTCAATATCCTCTTATATGCCATTATTTTGCATTGAATATTTGGCCTATGTGTGATCTGATTTGGAGCATCTCATGAACTGATATTGTGCCTATTTTGAGCCCCTCTTCAACATTGAAGAAGAGCTCAACCTTTTTTTCATGCTCCATATGCCACTTGCTTTGAATCCATGTTTTACCCTTGTTTTTGCATGCTTCATCTAGCTTGTGAGTGATCTGTTTTCGAGAATGATATAAACTGTGAGTGGGCCTGTTTTGAGCCCCTCTTAAACATTGAAGAAGGGCTCAATCCTGTTTGGCCCCTCTATCATGTACTTGCTTCATAATCTCTCATATTTACCGTAAACTTGCATGATTTGTTTAACCTACATGGGGTTTGTTTTGGAGCATGGATTAAACTGTGATTGAGCTTATTTTGTGTCCCTATACAACATTGTAGAAGGGATCAACCCTTTTGGGGGTCTCCTTGTTGTGCTTGTCTTTATGTCCCTCTTTGGCCCCCATTCTTGCATGCTTTTTTAGGCCTATTTAGCCTTTGTTTTCGGCCATCATCAGTATTGAAAATATCCATATTTTGGCCTTCTTGTCATATTTTACTCGGGGTCTTTTCTGGTTTGGTGAGTGCTGGGCATACCTCTATTTATAGCCCTCTTTTGGCTCATATTTTGCATGCTATGTTGAGCATATCTAAATACTGTTTTGGGGGTTGTCATAAGCTGTAAATGTTCATATTTTTTGTCACTCTTCAATGTTGTAGAACTGTATTTTTCATTTTGAGCATTACGTATACCATTTACTTCATTGTTCCCCTCTTTTCCCCCATTTTTGCATGCTATTTTTGCCATACTTGTGATTGTTGTTTGGCCTTGATTTGCACTGGAAAAATGCTATTTTTGGGGCTGCCTAGCTTCTTTCTTTACATTCCATGTACCAATTGTGCATGTTTAGTATGGCTGTAGGTCATTTCGGGTACTTAACATAGCATTTCGGGCATCGGGTGTAATTTTGCTATAATTCGGGGGCTGTTTTTGCATCATTTTGGCTGCTGAAATTTGCATTTTCCATATGCCATATGCCACGTCTCATTCGCATGTCATTTCATGCCTTAGGGCCATTGCCTCGGTTTGCGTGCCCGTGTGCACGCATTTCGAGGCATCTCATTTTTACCCGATGGCCTCTTGTGTGGGTGTGGCTGAGGCTCTCTCATGTTAGTGTAAGCCCATGTTGCATTGTTTATGCCATATCAGTCTCCTTGCATTGCATATGCCATTGCCTCGGTTTGCGTGCCCGTGTGCACGCATTTCGAGGCATCTCTTTTTCATCCGACGGCTTCCTATATGAGTGTGGCTGAGGTCCACTCATGTTAGTGTAAGTCCATTTGCATTGCGTGTGCCATTTTATGCCTTAGGATCGTTTTCTCGGTTTGCGTGCCCGCGTGCACGCATTTTGAGGCATCTCATTTTCATCCGCATTGTGCATGCTAAATTATATATTAGATTGCATTCATGCCTATTTGCATTGCATTCATACATTTCCTCGATTTGCGTGCCCGTGTGTACGCATTTCGAGGCATCTCATTTTCATCCGCATTGTGCATGCTAGGATTGTATTTTAGTTGCATTCATGCATATCATGCATGTTGCATCGTGTTCGGGATAGGAGTTAGCCCGGGCACGGGAAACGAGGCACGTTCCGTACTCCGAGTGACGGAACGGGTCTCAATTCCCAAGTCACCGACACTCCGGATTACCCATGATGGAGTTAGGTTTTGTTGTAGCATTCATCTGCATTCATCCTATATTGAGTTGTGCAATCCGACTCCTCGGCCATCATGCATCGATATGCGTGATTGGTGGCACGAGGATCGAGGCATGCATATATTTGTGAAATACATTGCTATGCCCCTTTCCTACTCTCTGTTGCAGCAAAATAAAGGATTAGCAACTTTTCGGAGTCTGGCATGTATTTCGAGAAACATTGCAAACAGAGGCTAATTGGGGCATCCCAGTGGATTTCCGCGCAAGGCAGCTGTCACGACCCAAACCCGGCCCTATGGGTTGTGCACCGTAACTGGCCAGTAATCTGAGATTACCAAAGGCCCTCTGAGCGATGTCTGATACAACAAACAGAGTACAGGGCCTGGCGGAAGCCAAAACAGTAAATAACTAGTGTCCATTGAGCTGTGAAAATCTGTATGTCAAAAACATTTTTATGCATTCATACGGTTCAAAACAGTACAATCCATATACAGTCTATACAATCATTTACAAGCAGTCAGTACGGGGATCACATCCCTAGACAACAGTACAGTAAACAGTCTATACAAAAGTACAATACAGTAAGGAGACCGATAGGGGACACAAAAACACCCCAAGCCATAACATGGCAACTCGGAACCTCGCAGTGAGGCACATAGGCTGGCTTGACAAAACTGGGGACCAATCCCACGCTCCTAGCTCCGGTCTGGTTGCTGAGAACCTACATATATATATATATATATATATAAACAGTGAGCTAAAGCCCAGTGAATAACATAACGTGTAAAGAGGTTATGAATGAATGTCCCTCACAGTAATGAAATCAATTCATTATACAGTATTTCAATCTTTCAGTATTTTAGTCAATCAGTATTTCAATCAATCGGTCATATGTGGTACATCCATAAGCCTATAAACAGTAGGTCCAAAAGGACCGGGCCTTAACAGACCCAACAATAATGATGGCCTTCGAACAGTATGGTTCCACAAGGAAACCGACAGAGCTCTGTAACAGTCAATAACAGTGGGTGCTAAGGATGCCACAATACAGTTCGAAATGCAGGACATACATTCATTCAATAAACAATATCAGTTCAATAAACAGCTCTTCCAAGATTCAAAATATAACCATTTGAACATATCTTTACACAACTGTTACTCACAGAGATTGGGCTAAAGCGACTAGAGCGCCCCCGGAGCCAACCCAAAACAGTTAACAAATAGAACACACACTAAGTTTACAGTCGGAAGGGTGATAATTAAATCCCTAAATTTCCTCGGTGTGGTTCTATGTCTAAATCCTCATTAAGATGCCTTAAACTAGGCCTAAGAATGCCTAGGATGGGATGAGGATGGAAAAATGTGCATGTAACGGTTTAATTTTCAAAAACAGGGGCCTCCGCTGGCGTCAACTTCCTTCCGGCGGACAAGCCAACAAAGGTCCCCGCTCGAGCGTCAACTTCCCCGGCCGAGTGATACCTGATGCAAGATCTTTGGATGCGCGATTTCCCGCCGGCGTGAAAATCTCCGCCGAGCGATCAGAAATAATGCGAAGAAATGCTGGGAGCATGAATTCCGCCGGCGGCACTTCGCCGAAGGACGCCAAATCTGGAAAATCCAGATTCAACCTCTGAGTTTCAAACCAAGTTTCAATGCTCCAAATCCGATCCTCTTGGGCCCATTTTCTGGAAAACTCTTTCAAACACATAGAATAACAAGTTTTAAAGCTCAATTTAAGAAATCAAGGCCCAAGGGTGTTTCAATCAAACCCAATTTCAAACCATTTTCAAGAACAATGCTCAAACATGACATGCATGCATTCAAAACAATTTTAAGCTTCAAATCATGCTCAAATGAGCTCAATTCTTTGAAAAGCAAGTTGAAAACATGGACTATAACAATACCATGAACATGCATGTGACAAATTGCCATGAACTTAACTCAAAATACATCAATTCAAGCATGCATGCAACAATGGAGTTTTAATTCAACATGAATGAGCAAATTCATGTCTTAACTTCTCTATAACCATGATATATGCAAGATGAAGCTTAAAGACAACAATAAAACAATGAATTCCTTACCTAGAGTGTTGATTCAAGTCTAGCAAGCTCAAATATACCAATTCCCTAGCAATTCCACAAGTTCTTTAGCAAATTCAACAATTGAACCCAATTTCTCTTAACTCTCCCTCTCTTTAACTCTTTGGTCGGCTAATAGGCACAAATGAGCTGAGGAAGAAGCTTTGATCAACATGTAATGAAGCCTAGTATAATATTCTAAGTGGCCCACTACGGTGGCAATATGGTAGATAAGTCAAAGTTCTCAATTAACTCGTTTAAATCTAATTTAATCATTCCTAACCAATTTTCAGATAAATATACCATTAAATCAGAAATATTCTACTGAGTCCAAAACACTAAACGGTTCCTAATTCGGCCGCCGATAAGGCCTTCAATTAGCATTTTAAACACATAAACTCAAACAGATAATCATTCAATCAAACAGATAGAAATGCAATTCAATAGATAAACTTATTCAATTTCAGTTTCAGTTCTATTCAGTCTGTTCAGTAGTTCATCCAGTTCACTTATCAGTCATTATCAGTTCAGTTTAGCAGTAATCAGTAGACAATTCCGTGGTTAATCAGAAATCAGTACGAGGGTTGTTACAGCAGCCTCCTGGCTTGCATGCCAGTTTACCGCTTTCTTAGTTAAATTATTAATTAATTAAGAATTTTTGTAATATTTTGGACTGTAATATTCTTTTATTCGGACTGTATTATTTTGGACTGTAAAATTCTTTTATTCGGACTGTATTATTACGGACTGTACTATTCTTTTATTCGGACATTCGGACTGTATATTTATTCGGACCCTCTGCGCAAGGGCATAATTGTAATAAGGGTGTGTGAGTGTGATGTATGTCTTCCAACCCCACGTCTTTCTTCCCTTTTATTTACCCACTTACGATGGTTAGATATAGGGCATATTTCAATTAGCATACAGTATGACAGCATGTTTGCATCATTCATCTGTTTTGCACGCACCGGGCTCGGCACATCATACAAACTGCATTTGTATTTCAATTCCAAATTGAATACATGTTAGTTGTTGCATTTCATATGCCATGTTTAGAATAGCCGAGCCTGCTATAGTTGCATTTTTGCATGTGTTGCATTAGGCATTTCTGTATATTTAGGATCATGCATGATTTCTAACAAGCTTCTGTTTTGGCTTGGAGTACTCGGTGAGTTTTATGCTTTAGCATCCTTGCATGCGTGTGAGTGTTGCCATGAATAGCATGCTTACTATGAGGCTATGTGCTTATGTGATATAACTGCCTTGAATGCCTGTGGGTGGAGGTTGAGTTATTTGGATTGGGACAATTCATCAAATGTTTGTTTTAAGCCCACTAGATAGTGGCAAAATCATGTTTTCTAAGCCCACCTGAGGGTGGCAAATCCACGTCTTAGCCTACTTGCGGGTACCACCATCAAACCATTTTCAAACAAACAAATATGAAATGTTTTGTTCCAATTCAGGCGACTCAGTCTATACTTGTATGCTGTGCGCATCACATAGTAACCTAGGCTAATAACCGGAATAAGAACTCACAATGTTTTCAAAATCAGATATCATGGTTAGTAGAGGCCGGTCTTTGGCGGCGGGCGGGTGCTCACGAAGTGACCTTCCCCAATCGTACCCAAGTTCCCGAGCCGAGGCAACTTTGGTGATGACGGACACGTGGCCTTTTGGCACCGAGTCAGGGTTTTCTAAATTTCCCATTTTAAAATATTTAGGTGGCAACTCTATATCTGGCAAAGCAGTCCATGTTTGGCACTTCTTTTCTAAAAATCTGTTTTTCTCAAAACGATTTGCCGGATTTGGACTCTTTGGTTCAAGATTAAGAACCGTGACATTTGAGTCCTTTGAACTGTAGTAGACCCAATATCGAACGTAATCGGGGGAGGACTCGCACTCCCTTTCCGGGATGCGTTCGAGGGCGTCTGATTTCTGGCGACTTCTTTGGGATTTAGAGAACTTGACTCGAACTCATGATATCTGGTTTTGACTACACTTGTGTGTTTCTTTGCATTGCATTTGCATTGGTGCGCCTAGGACACCGTGTTTGCCATCTGCTATTCTGGCGGTTTCTTGGGAGGCTTGTCTTGTCAAGGCATGTCCATAAAATTTGATCGGTTCTGGGCTCTGCCAAGATGGAACACAAACCCGGTTTCTGGGGCACCCTGACCATTCGACCTAGTGCATATTCGGATCCATAGTGACCATTCCAAACTAGGACAGGTTGCTTACCCGTTTATAGGTTGTTTGAAACCGCTGCGTGCATAGCGAAACCCTAGCTCCTGACAAAATAGGACAGGGAAACCCTACCCCAACATAGGGGTGTTTTCAGCTCTCACTTATCTGCTATGTGCTTGTTAGAGTGTGCCTCTACAGGGAATGCATGTATCAGTTGAGTTTGGGTATCAAGCCTGCGGGCACCAGTCGGTTTTGGGTTTGGGGAACAGTGATACAAGGACAGTGACCAGCGATTGAGGACAGTGTATTTTCAGCTTATCAACTGCGTGTTGTATGCCCAACTGTGTGTTGTGTGTATTTAATTTAAGCTGTTGTCTTTGCCTGCTTTTTACAGTTATTTATTTCCTTTTTCGCTTTATTATCTTTTGCTAGGCGATTTGTATACGATTGCTTCGAACCAATAGATACCCCCCAAGCATTTTGGACCCCAGGCCGCCGACGCAACGGATCCGAGGATCTCGTTGACGGACATCCGGTGTTCCACTTTCTACCCCGATTATCGAAGAAGGCCGGAAGACGCGCTGTGTCGAACGAGGATTACCGGAGACGGAGCCTTTGACGATAAACAATCAGCCGAGATTTACGTATCCGCCGTAGAAGTACATTCTTACCATTCGGATGGAACGCGAGAATATGTCGAGGATGGAGGCGATGATACACGGATGCATGAGAGCATGAGCGGATGCAAGATGATGCCACCCAAGCGGAATTTTCCAAACAACAAGCCACGCCATGGCCCACAGCCGGTGATTACTAAGGCTGCAGAACGCAGCGTCTACTTCATATCAGGCTCCTCCTCCACCAGCGGCTCCGCTACCTGAGCAAGCATCCACTGGTCAGAACACCCCGCCAAATCCTCATAATGTCCTCCCAAATACTCAGAATACCTTACCCGATGTCCGGAATACTCAAGAGGACATAGGTCTTCCAACGGGGCCGGCTCCGCCTCCACTTCTGCCGCAACTGTCCAAGAATCTCACACCTAACCACCCGGACTCTCCGTTTGAGTTCGAGGTAGATCATCTGACTCTGGTGAGTAAGCCGGAAAAGCTTTTAAGAAATCACGGTGAAGGCCATCCCGCACATTGAAGATGGCTACACCGACGGCGTGGCCGTGACCTTGGGATAGATTCAAGATGCCCAGTTGATCGCTTTGACGGATCGAGGATCCTATGGTACATCTCCGGCTATTTTCAGACATCTTGAGGCCAATGGGCCTAACTCGACCACAGAAGCTTTCTTTGTTTGGTAGAACTCTGTCGGGGGTGGCGGCCATCTGGTACGCAAAATTAGAAGATGATGTGAAGAGAAATTGGGATGAGTTGGCTGAGGCCTTCGTTACTCGAGATTCAGTATAACCAGACGAGATTACAACACGTGATCTCGAGACAATGAGGCAGGAACAAAAAGAGACTTTCTCTGATTTTGTAACTCGGTGGAGAGCGAAGGCATCGATGATGACCTTAAGGCCAATAGATAAGGATCAAATTCGGATGATTGTACGCAACCTCCAACCCAAGTTAATGTAGAAAATGATCGTACTCCCTTTCCCCACCTTCTCAGATTTACACGAGATGGGAGTACAGATCGAGGATGCGATGAAGCAAGGTTTAATCGATCGGGAAGAAACGACCGAAGGACATTCAATCGCAATAACAACGCAGGCCCGAGTGACGCTGCCAACACAAGAACTTTAGAGGTCGGTATGGTCGCCACCACTCCCCCTTCTCAACCAAGGCCCGCAGCGGCCACACCCTTTTCCAGTACCTCCGGGAGCAGTAACCAAGCCCCGAGATATCAATCCAGAGGCCAAAGAACCTTTACTCCACTATATATGCCCCTATCCAAGGCTCTGGGGGTGTTAATCAGGAAGAAGCATCTGACACCCCTAGAACCAAGGCCCTTTGCCAATCCACTCCCCTTCTCACAACCGCCAAATCTTGTCGTACCACGGCTGCATGGCCATGACACATCATCAATGTTTCGCCTGCGTCGAGATTCAAGACCTCGTTGACAAGACCATCATCGTACCCCCCGAAAGACCCAACGTCACAACTAACCCACTCCCCGCACATAACCAAGATCCACCACCCAAAAGAGTCAACCTCATCCAAAGCGGGTCGCTTTCTGATCCTAGTATCTATATTACTCCCTCTCACCTACCTAAGCCGGAGGTGATCCTTCCTGATTGCATCGACTTGTGCATGCTGGACACCTTCACGACCCAATTCGAGCCAGAGGTGGTGACCTCCGAAGATGGAACGGGGCAGGTTTCAGAAGGGAACAGAATTGGTGAGTCTGGAATGGGACAGTCTGGGAATCTAGCTGGGAGAGCCTATGATCCGAGTGGATACATTGTATCGATGGGCGATCTGAGCCGATTGTAGGAAGCTGAAAAAAGGAATTATGCATGATTCGGGGGGACGGACTAGAGCGAAGGGCAGATGATCTGACAACGGTGGAAGAAGATTTTGCTAACCTCCAGTTCTTCAACGACCAAGAAGTAGGGGATGCAACAATCAATTGGTTTGAATATGAGGAATCAGCAGAAATTACCGGGTGGCTAGATAACCAGCCAGATGTTGTGGAAATTCAGCCAGAGCAAGGCCCGGTAGGGGCAGAAGTATCAATGATGGCCGGAAGGGCCGAGAGTCAGAATGAATTGCTGGAGAGCGCCGGTACAAATAATTTCGCTCGGGACCAAGATATTGTGAAAACCGAACAACAAACCCCATTAACACAGGAGGAGCAAAAAAAGAGGTGGAATTCTGAGAGAATCCGGAAAGCCAAGAACCATGAAGAGGTTGAAAGTGCTGCAAGCACGAAAGCAGGACATGATGTGAGCATGTGGGATGAAAGTACTAAGAGTACAAACTTGCCAGAACCAGATAGGTGTCTGTTAAACGTCAGTGGGATGTGGTGGGACGACGATGACTTGTGTCTTGCCCACACAGATGAAGATTGGGCAGGTGCCCAACCAGATGATACTTGGTACCTCGATGAGGTGGATCATATGACTAGGAGTGGGCGGTACTTCAAACCCCCGCACCTCGACCAACCCGAAGCATCTGGGAAAGATAAAGAGGCCGAGAAACAGAGAGAGAAGCAGATTGAAGAAGAAGCTGTGCTCAAACAGTTAAAGAAAATACAGGCAGACATCTCTATCTGGGGACTGCTTATGGCTTCAAGGGTGCACAGACAGGCTGTCCTATCTGCTATGGACAAGGCCAAACTCTCCATCGAAACTACGCCAGAGCAGCTGGTTGGGCTGGTTTTTCCGGGAGGGGGTTCCCTGGCATTAACTTTTTCAGACAAGGAATTGTCGCCTGAGGGCGTGAATCATAACAAACCTCTCTACATCTCCGTGGAGTGTAGAGATAAGTGGATACTGGTGGTACTTGTTGATACCAGGTCTGCTATCAATGTCTGCCCGGTCAGAACGGCATATGCAATCGGGTTAAAACCCGCAGATTTCATACCAACCACTCAGGTGATCAGAGCTTATGATAATAAAAGTAGATAAGTGATGGGGACTGTCAAGGTTTAGACCCAGGTTGGTCCAGGACAACACAACATTGAATTTCATGTCTTGGACGTTCCCGCAACCTTCAACTTGCTCTTGGGGCGGCCGTGGTTGCACCAAGTAAAAGCAGTCTCTTCCACTCTGCACCAGATGTTGAAATACCCTCACAGGAAGGGGGTTGCAATTGTTTTCGGAAATTCATCCATCCATCCGCCGCCAGAAGTGTCTACGCCAGTTTTGGAAATCGAGCACGGCACGGAGGATGTGTTCTTATCAGGATTCACTTTGGCGGAGGCCCGGGTAGTGCATAATATAATGGTTGTGAATGAAGGTGTGTACGTCAGTGCTCAATCCGTCTACCTCATGAACAAGCTACAACATATTCCCGGGATGGGATTAGGAAGAAGCGGCAGGAAAGGAGTCGCAGCATTGGCCGAAGTGCCACACAACCCGCATACCTTTGGATTGGGTTATCTACCCACCAAAGAGGACTGGATGAGGAAAGGAAAGGAAATGGCCGGCAGAGCCAGAGCGAAGCAGGCTGGGAAGCCTTTTGATTTAATGCACAGGCCCATCCAGGGTACCCTGAACGGACGCTTCGTCCGGGAGGGAGAGGACTTTCCATTTTGCGGTTCCATAGCCATGGCTAAACGCGGAGAAGAAGCGGCATCGTGTTTCAAATCTTCTTCGACCGCAACTATCCGGAATGATGTTCCCCAGAGCGCATGCACCCAACAACCGAGGATGAGCAATAAGGTAGTGGATCCCGAGGGCACGTAATTGGAAATGGGGTAGCATCGCATGTCTCTCTCGATCCTCCGATCGACCAAGAGTGCTTGGGGGATAACCGTGGTTTCCATGATTGGGGATGAACGGCCATGAGCCAGCAGCTATCTTGGATGCATCACTCGCACCCTCTCTCACTTGGCAGTACGAGGAGGGATTCTTATCCAGCAGCACCGGGTCAGGTAGTGAGCCGGAATCTGATTCCACCGAGTCCTGTGAGTCGGAATCGTTCCACTGACCGAAGTCGTCTGGCACTCCGGGAGATGTTAACCCGGATGCCACAGTCCTGTCCAGGTCGTCTTTTTCCTTTTCATTTGAGTCTGTTGTAACCAATGAATCGGACGATTTGGATGTGCCTAATGAGAATGAACTATCTGTGGTTTCTGAGTATTTTTCTGTGCCCTTAATTTATTGCTATAATTCAGACTTTCAAAACTTTGATGAAAACGACGAGGACGAAGTTCCTCCGGTTTTACAACGTTTGATTGAACAAGAGCAAGAGAGATTTGTTAAACCATTAATGGACGAAAACATTACCGTGAACATTGGTACTGAGGAGGACTCGCGGCTGGTCCAGATCGGGTCCATGTTGTCTTCGGAGGAACGCGAGCGCTTAGTCGCTTTATTAAAAGATTTCAAAGATGTTTTCGCGTGGTCCTACGAAGACATGCCTAGAATCGATCCTGAGATTGTGCAGCATCGGATCCCCCTTGACCCCAAGGCCCGACCTGTCAAGCAGAAACTCAGAAGGATCCACCCGGATTGGGCTCTTAAGATTAAGGAAGAGGTCACCAAGCAAATCGACACAGGCTTCCTGCTGGTATCTGAATATCCGACTTGGTTGGCCAACATTGTTCCGTGTCAAGAAAGATGGCGAATCCGTGTGTGTAGACTTCGTGGATTTGAACAGAGCTAGTCCGGCGACGACTTTCCTTACCGCACATCGATGAGTTGGTAGATTTCACGGCAGGCATGCATTGCTCTCATTCATGGATGGCTTCTCGTGATATAAACCGGATAGTGATGGCACCGTAAGATGTGGAAAAGATCGCATTCACCACCCCGTGGAGACATATCGCTACCGTAATGCCGTTTGGGTTGAAAAACGCCGAGCTACTTATTAACGGGCCGACTACAATACTACATGATATGATCCAGAAAGAGGTTGAGTTGTATGTGGAGGACATGACTGTCAAGTCCAAAGAAAGAGAGGGCCACTACCGCCTTGCACAAGTTTTTCAAAGGATCGTGGAATTCCTATGCTAAACCTCGTAAATGTACATTTGGTGTTACAAATGGAAAATGTCGGGTTTCGACATTACACAAAGGGGCATCGAGGTCGACCCTTCCAAGATCAAGGCCATCTTAGAAATGCCACCACCAAGGACTGAAAAGGAGGTGCGAGGCTTTCTGGGTAAAGTGCAATTCATAAGACGGTTTATTTCAAAATTAACCTTGATTTGTGAACCACTTTTTGGCCTCCTGAAGAAAGGAAAGAAGTTCCAATGGGACGGCCGATGCCAAGCTGCATTTGAACAGATCAAAGAATATCTACAGAACCCACCCGTTTTATCATCACCAGAACCAGGGAAACCGTTGATTTTGTATCTGTCAGTGACTGAAACTATAATGGGCTGCATGCTTGCACAAGAATCAGAAGATAAGGTGGAAAAAGCCATCTATTATTTGAGCAAAAAGATGCTGGAGTATGAGACCCGATATACACCGCTGGAAAAGGCTTGCTTAGTTTCGTATGGGCTACCAGAAGCCGCGCACTACCGTTAGCTCACTCTGTAATGTTGGTTTCACGACTTGATCCCATCAAATATCTCTTCGAGAAACCAGCACTTACGGGTAGGCTAGCTCGTTGGTTGCTGTTGCTCTCCGAATTTGATCTCACATGTGTGGCACGCAAGTCAGTAAAAGGAAGAGCAGTGGCAGAGTTCCTTGCCGACCACCCAGTTGAGGGGGATAAAGCAGTTGAATATTTGTTCCCGGATGAATCAATTCTGCATATCGACGAAGAAGCCTGGACGATGTACTTTGACGGAACGTCAAATCAACACAGGTATGGGATAGGAGTGTTGCTGATAGCACTCGATGATTCCCGTATCCCTCTCGCCTTCAAACTCCGGTTCAAAGTCTCGAATAATGAAGCAGAATATGAGGCGTGTATCGTTGGTCTAGAAGCAGCCCTGGAACTAGGGGCAAAACGACTGGATGTTATTGGGGATTCAAACCTTGTTGTGTCTCAAGCTAAAGGAGACTGGAAAGTAAAAGAGGAAAAGATGATGATGTATCACCAAACCTTGGATTTGCTGATTCCTCGGTTTGGAAAGCTAAGTTTTACTCATCTACTAAGAGAGAACAACAGGTTCGCAGATTCTTTAGCAACTCTATCGTCTATGATAGACATCCCGTGTGGAGTCTGAATGCGTCCAGTTATCATCGACCAGAAATTTGCACCTGCCTATGAGTCGATTGCAGCCATAGATGAAGTTCAGGACGAACACCCCTGGTATTACGACATCTGGAACTTCTTGGAGAAAGAAGCATACCCGCCAGGTAAATGCCAAAGACAAGAGGGCAATCAAGAATGGCGCTTCAGCCATCATCCGCGGGGTAAATCAGATAAACGGGCCATCTGGGAATGCACAAGCCGTATGCGTTGATGCTGAAGAGTCAAGGCGTCTGATGGAAGCCATCCACGGGGGTGAATGTGGTGCACACATGAATGGGTTAATGTTGGCACGGAAGATCCTTAGACAAGGTTATTACTGGTCCACCATGGAGGAGGATTGTATTGGCTTCGTCCGGCGATGTCACAAGTGCGAAATTCATGCAAATCGCATGAATGTCCCGCCGTCAAAGCTGTACAACATGACTTCGCCATGGCCGTTTTCTGTCTGGGGAATTGATGTAATCGGAGCTGTTACGCCAAAGGGGTCGAATGGGCATGAGTTCATCTTAGTAGCGATAGATTATTTCACAAAGTGGGTTGAGGCCCAATCTTATGCAGTGTTGAAGGCTTCACACGTAGCAAAATTTATCAGAAACAACATTATCTGTCGCTACGGAGTCCCAAATGAAATCGTTTCAGACAATGGTTCCCACTTCAAAAAGGAGGTGATTGATTTGTCGGAGAAATATAATGTGGCTTTTCATAAGTCGTCTACTTACCGGCCGCAAACCAACGGAGCAGTTGAGGCCGCCAACAAGAACATCAAGCGCATACTACAGAAGATGGTGGAAACCTATCGGGACTGGCCGATAAGCCGCCGCCTGTGGGGCTACAGGACTTCGATCGTAATCCCCATCGGGCGACTGCACTCATTGGTCTATGGGATGGAGGCCGTTTTACCTATTGAGATTGAGGTCCTGTCATTACGAGTATTGGCCGAGTGCCAAATAGCCGAAGCAGATTGGCAGCAAAATAGATTTGAGGAACTCATGCTTTTCAATGAAAGAAGGCTGAAAGCATTGTACCACATCCAAGGTTATCAACGCAGAATTGCCCGGGCTTTTAACAAGAAGGTTAAGTCCAGGAATTTGAAAGAAGGAGATTTGGTACTCAAAGACAACCGAGCTCCCATCCACGACCCAAGGGGCAAGTTCAGACCCAATTGGACTGGTCCCTACATTATCAAGTCAATCTGGTCAGGTGGAGCTATGGTTCTGATGGATCTAGATGGCTTGGAGTTTTCCCAACCGATCAACATGGACAAGTTGAAGAAATATTACCCCTGAGAGGCTCGCTAGGCCGAAAACCCGAAATGGCGACCTAGGCAAAACTCAGAGCACAGAAAATTTGAAATTATAAAAACTGAGCTCGCGAGATTGAAAACCCGCAAAGGGCGACCTTGGCAAAAGTTAGAGCGCAAAAGGAGAGTAAAAATACCCGAGCGAACCCGAGCCTGAACTACGTAAGGCTTGATTCCCGTCTATGGGATACGAGGCGACTTCATCAAGTTCAAATAAACATTTTCCCCGATCAACTTTGTCCATATTGATCATCTCAGTCATCTCTATTCATCAGCATTTATCGTGATCTCCGGTACAGTGTTATTCAGACTAGGGGCAACTTTCCGTTGCATTGAAGTGTTGCGGCACCATCCAAACTAGGGGCAACTTTCCGTTGCTATGAATCGCCGAGGCACTTTTCAAAACTAGGGGCAACTTTCCAGTTGCTAGGATTCGGGGTTGTGTATCTCAGTGACAGATTTCAGGTGTGTCCAGTTCTGATCCATATCGAAAATAGTTTTGAAAAGTTTTAATAAAAGTTGACTTTGTTCAAATTAATCTTTTCACAACTAAGACCATTTTTGGACCAAAAACGGGGAATTTTCAGTACCACAACCTTCAATGTCATTGATTTCAAAACAGAGTTCTCTTGCCCTTGCATACAATTGAAGTTGCTTTTTATTACACTCATAACGAAAACTTGAAAGTACTAATAAAGCAATAACTCTGGGGCATAGTCAAGTCAGGTGTCCCTGCGCCCCCTTCCAGAGCTGGTTGAAGCCTCCGATGCCAACCTAGGCCCAACCTGTGCTTCTTCATTGAGCCAATCCCAGCACTCGTCAGATAAAGTGCAACTGAAGATAGGAGCGGGGGACAGCAGCTCTCTAGCCCTCCAGGCCGAAGTATGTCGGGCAAGGTGTGCACCTCGAACCGGGAAAGTGGCTGGGTACTCAATCCCCTCCGAAGGGCAAGTCTGATCATGGCCAAACTGACGCAGAATGCGGAATGGGAAATAAAATACGCAGTGAGTCAAGCCGACCAACCGGATCCCAGTATCCTGAAACATGCTATAGCTCATCGCCGGAAGGTTAAGCCAAGGACAGCGCCAAGCAATGCAATCAGCAGACAAATTGCACATCCATTCAAACCACCATCCCTCATCAAGGGCATCGACCAGGCGTTGTCGAAAGAAGTAGCCACGGGCTGAATAAGCAGGGCAAGAGTCCACAACTCGCAATTTGTCCATCAACCATATCTGGGGAGGGATGAAAAATGAGAGAATAAAGAATAGAGAGATATGCGATGAGAGAAAAGTAAGATAAGGGTTTTGTGAGAAAAACCGAGCCCGAGGGCCGAGTGATGTGAGCGAATACATATGTGAGCTTGGGTGGGAAACATTACCTGCAGCAGTAGTGGACTCCCTGCGAACCTGGTTGTTTCCCGGCAGTGGAAAGCATCCAAGCCCATCAGTGTCTCGGCCAGAGTCATGGCAATGCAACTCTTTCCCTCTTTCAAGCCTTGTGCAACTTCGATCAGACGGATACTAGCTCCTCCGGAACCCGAGACGAACAGAAAATGAGATAGCATGCACAAGCAGAGCGCATGTTGTCGGAAACCTTGCCAATGATGGTTGCTACGGTCACCGGCATCAGAGAATCGGTAAATCAAGCTCGGGATATCCAACAAGCCATTACCAATCAGAGATCGAGCATCATACGCGTTGAGACCGCACATCTGCCCTAAAGCTTGGGCGTGGCCAAAACGAGACTGAGGCAAAATCTCTTCTGAGCGGTCAGACTCCATCAAGACTTGAAAATCTTCGAAAGTAGGACATACCTCTTGTCCGCCGAAGCTAAAGACATGCGTCACCGGGTTCCAAAACCTTGCCGCGGCACGGAGGAAAGGAAGGTGCAGTGGAGTCCGCCTCAACATAAATAGTGCATTTAAGCCGAAACCCCGAAAGTTCAGCTTTTCCGAGCCATCTAGAGAAGAAATCCAAGATGTGAGATTTTCTGCGAGAAATGCCTCCATTTTTGTGAGAAACGGTGATGAAATGAATAAGTTCCAAGGCTGGAGCTTTTATAGGGGGGTAAAACACTATTCAAAGGACAAGTGTCAAAATTAAGGGTTATGAGGAAGTGGCCGGCCGGCCATCTATCCTAGTAGGCCGGCCACCCCCTAATTTCCAGATACAAAATGTGTTTGGCCGCATGTTGGTCCTGTTTCGCCCTCCGGAAGGAAGTTTGAGGCAGTTCTAGGCATTGGGAACGTCGAAGGCCTCCATTTCTCTGAAATTCGGATGCGTTTCATCACCCAGATCGTCCGTCTGAAGTACGCTTTGTTGTATTTTTGCTTATCGAGTTGTTGTTTTGCTTATTAAGTTGTTGTTTTGTTTGTCGAGTTGTAAGTTTTGTCGAGCTGTCGCATTTTGTGTTTCGAGTTATTACTTTTTGTTTATGCAATTTTATTAAGTCTTGTTTATTGAGTCGTTAACATTATTGCACTTTGTTTATCGAGTTGTAAACTTGCTAAGATTCTGTTATTTCTTAGTGAGTCATTTTTTTGATTTGTTGCGTCGGTTCATTACTTGACCCGGTAAATACACAAGGCACATTTTCATTCAATTCCATTTTGTGCAAAATGATGCGTCGCGATGCTAAGAATCTCAAATACAAACATCTTTTCAAAAGCTGTTTCATTCCATCATGTTTTTCAGCAAAATAAACGTACAAGTTTTACAAGAAATAAAACTGCCTAACATTGTGCAAAGTGCTACAAACTACTAGCAAAAAGTAAAATAAAGCTGGAAATAACATCAATCTCCTCGGGAACGGGAATGAGGAAGTCCTCTCATCCTCTTCTGCGAGACGACCTCTGCACTGTCATCATCATCCGGGTCAGAGTTATCATCCTCCGGATCCCCCTCAGCCTCATCTCCACTCCCGGAACCCAGACCGGAGCCTCCCTCTCCAGCGGATGTCTCTGGCTCACGGTCTGCGACCTCCTCCTCCTCCTCCTTCTCAATAATGGGTGCCCTACGTCTGTGGGACGACCCTGCTCCTCGAGCTCCTCGAAAAGGCCTAGATGGCCCAGCTCCCTGAGAAGGTCTGGATGGCCCAGCTCTCTGAGAAGGCCCGGATGGTCCGGCCTGTGACGAAGCATACACGGGAGGCATCTGAAAATGAAAAGTTCAAATACATCGGTTGAAATATGAAAAGCGAATCTGAGTACAAAATGCGAGTGGGTGTGTCGATGTGTTCTCTTCTACGCAATTCTATCAATGCAGCAGAATGTTCAAAACCAGTATGTCATCAGAAATATGTTAAAAACAGGGAAGATGAACAGTACTTGCACGCCCATGATGGCCATCTGTGCCTCCCTCCGTATGATCATGCCCTCGAGTGTGGCCAGCATCCTGAGCAGCTCGTCTGTCTACTCAATTGGAGGCTGCAAATACAAATGCAAAACTATCAGTAAAGGAATGAATGTCCAAATGTTTGATTGATGAATCAAAGCTGTAGAACATACCGGGGGTGAATCAAGGTCTCTGACATATCTGTGGTCAGGAAGAGGAGGCTCTAGCGGGACCTGGTAAGAAGCCCCGAACCGCCAACTCGTCAACTCGGTCGGCATGTCTGGCCGCCCAGGATGATGATGAAGAGACGGGGGGATCGGAGGAATCGAACTACCTCTACCCCTAGATGCACCAGCCTTGCTAGAGGAGGGGATACCCGTAGCACCGGTACGACTCGAAGATGGCATACCAGTAGGCCTCAGTGGCGGAGCACGCACTCCTGTCAAGGGGGGCATCAGATATATACGACGGTAGGTGACGTAGTTCCCCTCCATGAGATATAACAAAGCATCGGTGCCCTGCATAGCACTGATGACCTCCTGGGCAGAGAGTCTATCGGCAGTCCGCATAGTGGCTGGAGGTACAGCAGGAGGGTCCTGAGAATCGTACCCCCACACCTGACGCAGGAAGCGTTCCCCCAGGAACCATGCCCTGCCAACTGGTCCTTCGAGCAGGAACCGATACTGAGAATTACTCGATCCTCCGGGATACGAATGTCGGAGACCGTCACCAAAAACCGCCAGTACGCCAAGTAATCATGGATAACCAACAGCATAAACCAATCAAATCGAGAATATACAAAGCGGATCAAAGACAAAAATGAAAGGAACCGAGAGTTCGAATACCTCACGCCGCGGATCAAAATCTGTCACAAGTAGAAGAGAGTCTCGAGCTCTCGATTGCCTGCTCGCCCTCGAATACCAGCGAAAACGGAGTCGTAAGGAGTCCTGCCACCTCCATCTCCGGGGCTAATGTGGGAAAGTATACGTACACCCATAGCTGAGAAAAGCAGCGCAGAATATGAATACAAAGTGCTAAAGGCGGAATACAGAGTGCAGAGTGCGCCGTATGTGCAATGAACAAGTAATAAGGAGCAGAAACGTAAATCAAGAGGACAGAACGTACCTCCCAGGCTCTCCAATAGCCGCCAAGTAAGTCTCCTCGCCCGCGAGAGGCTGCGCTCATGTAACAATAAAGGGTAGCCAGGCCAGCGCCACCCCAGTCATATCGACTGACCTGTGATAGGTCCACCAGGGCGCTCAGAAGATATAACCCAACAGTGTTCCCCCTATCGGCAAACAGAGTGGTGCCGAAGAGGAACATGAGGAAGCCACGGGCGTACTGCTCAACCTCCTCGGGAGACTCAGGCTCCATCTCCGCCTCAAACGGAAGAAAACCAAGTGTACCGGACTCTCCTAAGCTCTGTTCTGTGGGGCGAGCCCCAACAAATATATCCATGCGGCCTCCCACTCTCCCATATCCTCGTCAGAAGGTATGGGCCAACCGCCTATGTCTAGGCCAGTGAGCACAAAGAAAGTCTAGCGGGTCATGGTCATATCCCCTGGGCGTAAAAGTGGAAGGAATTGGTGGTGTCCCACCATCTCTCCACCAAAGCTAACAAAGTCCCTTGGCGGGGCAGTGATAATCCCACACGTAATGGTCCGAATCTCGCTAGATCAACCGGATCTCTGACAGCCTCTGGAAGCTCAAGATACCACCTCTCGCAGAGAGCCAGATCCTCGTCAAGGCGAGAGTCAACTGCATTTAGAATGAATACATGGGCTTAGTACACAATGAAATAATAGGCGTAATGCAAATGAAATGAAATAGCAATTGTGCAAATGAAATGAATCATGTGGGCATGTGTTCACTTCAAATGGGTCGTGTTCAAGAAATCTGTTTTGGGCTGCGTATTCAAATCTTACTCGATCAGGCTGTGTGTTAACTTCAACTGGGCTGCGTGTTCAAGAACTGTTTTGGGTGCGTGTTCAAATCTTACTCAAGCAATGTGTTCACTTCAAATCTGGGTCATGTGTTCAAGAACTGTTTTGGGTCAAGGTGGTTCAAATCTTACTCGAAAGGCTGTGTGTTCACTTCAAATGGGCATGTGTTCAAGAAATCCGTGTTTTGGGTCAGTGTTCAAATCTTACTCGGTGGGCCATGTGTTCACTTCAATTTGGTCATGTGTTCGAAAATCGAGTTTGGGAATTGTGTGTTCTATTCTTAATCGTGTGGGCCGTGTGTTCACCATCAACTGGGTCGCGTGTTCAAGAAATAAGAGTTTGGGTCAGTGTGTTCTACTCTTAATCGATTAAGGGTCGTGTGTTCACCATCAATCCGGGTGCGTGTTCATGAATCGAGTTTGGGTGTGTGTTCTACTCTTAATCGATTAATGGGTTGTGTGTTCACCATCAACTGGGTGCGTGTTCAAGAAATCGAGTTTGGGACTGTGTTCTACTCTTAATCGATTGGGCCGTGTGTTCACCATCAACTTGACCGTGTTCGTAAAATCGAGTTTGGGCTGTGTGTTCTACTCTTAATCAGTGTGGGCTGTGTGTTCACCATCAATCTGGGCTGCGTGTTCAGTAAATCAGAGTTTGGGACTGTGTGTTCTACTCTTAATCAGTGTGGGCTGTGTGTTCACCATCAACTTGGACTGCGTGTTCAGAAAATCAGAGTTTGGGCTGTGTGTTTTACTCTTAATCAGTGTGGGCTGTGTGTTCACCATCAACTTGGACTGTGTGTTCAGAAAATCAGAGTTTGGGCCGCGTGTTCTACTCTTTAATCGGTGTGTGCTGTGTGCTCACTTTCAAATTCGGGCTGTGTGTTCGACAAATCAGAAGGTTGCGTGTGTTCAATTCTTAATGTGTATTGTGCGTTCATAATCAGTCAGTGAGCCTAGTGTTTAGTAATTCAAGTGTTTAAACTACATGTTCAGGATGCAGGCAAGGTACTATGTCATAAGCTAAAACTGTGTTTAAGCATGGCAGAGCTACAGAATGCATGTAAACGCAGAAAATAAAGTAAAATACCTCTCGTGCATCATGAGAGAGGTGCTGCTCCGGCTCTCGCAAAAGTAAATCCCCGGGTGCCCAGTCGTTGAACCCAATAAAACGACGAAAGACAGCCCGCGGAAGTGTGTGTACAGGCGGGGCGTATCTCCCGGGAATGAAAGGGCGGACTCTCGGGGGCAGTGTCATAATGTCAAAGTCATCCCCGGCACCTGGAGGACCTCCGCCATGAGGGTAATTGCCTGCCATTTCAAGAGATCTGCAAAAAGGAGCAAAAATGAGCAAAAGGGGCCAAAAATTGGAAAAAGTCAACAAAAGTCAACTCCCGAGAAAATCTTCCAAATATTGAGACAAACTTACCTCAAGTGTTGAAAATGAGAAAAGGAGCCCCAAAATCAAAATTTAGTCGGCTCAAAGTGCTTAAAATCGAAAGATTTCACGGAAACAACTTGCGCGGAAGGCCGAAAAGCGCGTATAAAATGCAGATCTGAAGGAAAAAATGGTTTTGGGAGCAAGGGAAGGAGTTTTCATAGCTTTGGTAATGATTTCGGAATGAATGGAGGTGCATATATATAGAAATGAGAAAAATGAGCAAAATGCCCCTTTTGCTTGCGGTGGCCTACGACCACCTTTTCTGGCTGGCCGGCCATTTGCTTTTTCTTTCCTGGTCGGTGGCCTCCCCAAGGGCAACCACCTGGCCGGTGGTGGTCCCCACACCCCCCTCTAGCTCTCTACAAATTTTGAGGAAGATCGGAGTTCCTGGGACCTGAAAAAGTTCAAGAAAAGTGCACTTTCTGGCGCGAAATTGCTCCGCCAAGACTTGGGCTGCAATTTCTGACAAGTGTCTCATCATCACTCATCAAAATCAAGGTGTATCCTTTTCAAACATGTTGTAACCTCTCCGGAAGGTGAATCGGAGGCCGCGATCAAGCCACCTTCGCCGAAATGCGCATTTCCCAGCTCGTTGTTTCGCAACAAACGGACGCCCTGATTTATGCTCGTTTTGCATTTTTTGTGCATATAACTTGTATTCTCATGAACATTTTACATGGTCATGCATGATTTCTTGGTGTACCATACCTCTGTGCTTGAGCATGCGTTGTCACGCACGTTCTTTTCTCGCATTGCGATGCATTCACTTTGCCGACATCAAGGCGTGTCACATTTTGGAACCATAGGAATAACATTGAATATATGTTGTTAGCATATTGTTCTTGTTGAATTTCTCTCTTCGCAGCCGCGATATTGTATGTACGGTTCATTTGAGGTCGGTGCGACTGCATTTAATCGCGCAGTATCGTATCTTCTCTGGTGAGACGCGACGAGAATTGAATAATTCTCCGCATTCCTAATCGCATGAAATGTAGTTGTTGCTTTGCATTCTTGCTTAAAACCTGCATCTATTTGCGAATACTTGCCTCATTACTGACTTGTTGCATTTGCATGATCATTTGGCTCTATGCATGTCGCTTTGCATTTGCCCCCCCTTTGCTTGCACGCTGGGCACATATCTCTGTTGTCTTGTATGATTGTCTAAGTCTTGGCCTTGTCAAAAATGGGTCGTCTCTAGGCTTTGACATTCACTCCGTCACTTATTGACTTCCGAAGTTCTCACAAAGAGGGCAACCAGAGACACCCCATTTTTGACCGACCTTAAGACTCGACGTCACCGATTGAGCTTCGGTGATGTCGCATATTGCTGCTCAGAAGTCTCGAGTCGCCGTCGCGCCTCCCGACTTCCGAACTCTCTTCTATGCTTTGTCTCGGTTTGCCATAACTCGGTTTTTCGATTTTTCCTAAGGGAGGAGAGGTCCCATAGACTATCTCCCAAAGGGCGGGCTACATTTCGTGGCCGTAGGCCATTTTGCCCATTTCGGAGCCCGGTTCCCGGTTTTCGGAGTCGTTAGGCCGTGTGCCTCGGTTCGGGACCGTCTAACCATCTCCGATTCCTCCAGTTTTTGGCAGTTACCTCTGTTTTTTCATAACGAGGGACACTGGGGTCTTAGATACCCACTTCGTGGCCAAACACCACTTTCGGTGCTTAACGGCCGGTTTTCGGGCCCCGAACCTCGCGGTTTGGCCCCCGAGCATTCATTTCGCATAAGTTTTTGTTTGTTTTTGGCAGCTACCTCTGTTTTATCATAAGGAAGGTCACTGGAGGGCGGGATCCTAGCAATTGTCTCAAGAATCGCCCGGGCAGATTTTCACTTCCTGCTAATGTTGAACACCCTAGGGCCTTTTTTTCTTCGATAAACCACATATTCGTGTTGTACACATATGGGAGGATCCTAAAAAGTGGTGCTCGGCCAGTAATTATTCTTTTCATTTTTGAGCCTCTCCTAGGGTTGGATTGTTGTTTCTCCTGGTTCAGAGTTGCCAAATTCCAACCACAGGGCCTTGAAGAGGAGACATGGGAGGACACCAATGTATAGAGCTCGGCCAGCAATTCTCACTTTCCATTTTTGCCCCTAGCCGGCCGGCCACCCCCAATAAAGGTGGCTAGCCGGCCTGCATCCTCTCAGTGCCTACTTTACAGCTGTATAGCTGTTTCCCCCAGAAAAGATCTGCATCCGGGGGATATTTTGGAGGGGAAAGCTTAGGTGCATTTCCCTCCACCTTTACACCCCTCCTTTTGTCCATATAAGGCAGCCAAGAACTTGTCCCAAGGGTTAGAAAAATTTGCTCTCAAGCATACATACACTCCTCTATCTCCATTTCTCTCAAATCTTCAAGTTTTGGTGCCTTTTGTTCATCATCATCAAGCACTACTATCACCACTCCATTTCCAGCAACAAGAAGAGGTCCTTAGAGGCTTAGAAGAAACATTTCTCAAGTCAAGAAGCAAGGAAAGAAAGGTCTTCAAGGGTAAGTCTCAATCCCTCTCTTTTACACCATTTTCTTGTCTCTTTTCTTAACCCTACTTGCTCACTGTTTTGAGCTCCGACCAATACTGAAAGTGGTCCTCTTTTGAGCTATTTTTGATGTTTGTTTAAGGGCTCAACCCTATTTGAGCCCTCTATCTTACACTTCCTTCAATATCCTCTTATATGCCATTATTTTGCATTGAATATTTGGCCTATGTGTGATCTGATTTGGAGCATCTCATGAACTGATATTGTGCCTATTTTGAGCCCCTCTTCAACATTTAAGAAGGGCTTAACCTTTTTTTCATGCTCCATATGCCACTTGCTTTGAATCCATGTTTTACCCTTGTTTTTGCATGCTTCATCTAGCTTGTGAGTGATCTGTTTTCGAGAATGATATAAAGTATGAGTGGGCCTTTTTTGAGCCCCTCTTCAACATTGAAGAAGGGCTCAACCCTGTTTGGCCCCTCTATCATGTACTTGCTTCATAATCTCTCATATTTACCGTAAACTTGCATGATTTGTTTAACCTACATGGGGTTTGTTTTGGAGCATGCCTTAAACTGTGATTGAGCTTATTTTTTGTCCCTCTACAACATTTTAGAAGGGATCAACCTTGTTGGGGGTCTCCATGTTGTGCTTGTCTTTATATCCCTCTTTGGCCCCCATTCTTGCATGCTTTTTTAGGCCTATTTAGCCTCTGTTTTCGGCCATCATCAGTATTGAAAATATCCATATTTCGTCCTTCTTGTCATATTTTACTAAGGGTCTTTGCTGGTTTGGTGAGTTCTTGGCATACCTCTCTTTATAGCCCTCTTTTGGCTCATATTTTGCATGCTATGTTGAGCATATCTAAATACTGTTTTGGGGGTTTTCATAAGCTGTAAATGTTCATATTTTTGGTCACTCTTCAATGTTGTAAAACTGTATTTTTCAGTTTGAGCATTGCGTATACGATCTACTTCATTGTTCCCCTCTTTTCCCCCATTTTTGCATGCTATTTTTGCCATACTTGTGATTGTTGTTTGGCCGTGCTTTGCACTGGAAAAATGCTAGTTTTTGGGCTGCCTAGCTTCTTTCTTTACATTCCATGTACCAATTGTGCATGTTTAGTATGGCTGTAGGTCATTTCTGGTACTTAGCATAGCATTTCGGGCATCGGGTGTAATTTTGCTATAATTCGGGGGCTGTTTTTGCATCATTTTGGCTGCTGAAATTTTCATTTTCCATATGCCATATGCCACGTCTTATTCGCATGTCATTTCATGCCTTAGGGCCATTGCCTCGGTTTGCGTGCCCGTGTGCACGCATTTCAAGGCATCTCATTTTTACCCGATGGCCTCTTGTGTGGGTGTGGCTGAGGCTCTCTCATGTTAGTGTAAGCCCATGTTGCATTGTTTATGCCATATCAGTCTTCTTGCATTGCATATGCCATTGCCTCGGTTTATGCGTCTGCAGTGCACGCATTTCGAGGCATCTTTTTTTCATCCGACGGCTTCCTATATGAGTGTGGCTGAGGTCCACTCATGTTAGTGTAAGTCCATTTGCATTGCGTGTGCCATTTTATGCCTTAGGATCGTTTTCTCGGTTTGCGTGCCCGCGTGCACGCATTTCGAGGCATCTCATTTTCATCCGCATTGTGCATGCTAAATTATATATTAGATCGCATTCATGCCTATTTGCATTGCATTCAAACATTTCCTCGATTTGCGTGCCCGTGTGCACGCATTTCGAGGCATCTCATTTTCATCAGCATTGTGCATGCTAGGATTGTATTTTAGTTGCATTCATGCATATCATGCATGTTGCGTCGTGTTCGGGATAGGAGTTAGCCCGGGCACGGGAAACGAGGCACGTTCTGTACTCCGAGTGACGGAACGGGTCTCATTCCCAAGTCACCGACACTCAGGATTACCCATGATGGAGTTAGGTTTTGTTGTAGCATTCATCTGCATTCATCCTATATTGAGTTATGCAATCCGACTCCTCGGCCATCATGCATCGATATACGTGATTGGTGGCACAAGGATCGAGGCATGCATATATTTGTGAAATACATTGCTATGCCCCTTTCCTGCTCTCTGTTGCAGCAAAATAAAGGATTAGCAACTTTTTGGAGTCTGGCACGCATTTCGAGAAACATTGCAAACAGAGGCTAATTGGGGCATCCCAGTGGATTTCCGCGCAAGGCAGCCCCCTGGCTTGCATGCCAGTTTACCGCTTTCTTAGTTAAATTATTAATTAATTAAGAATTTCTGTAATATTTTGGACTGTATTATTTTGGATTGTAATATTTTTTTATTCGGACTGTATTATTTCGGACTGTACTATTCTTTTATTCGGACATTCGGACTGTATATTTATTCGGACCCTCTGCGCGAGGGCATAATTGTAATAAGGGTGTGTGAGTGTGATGTATGTCTTCCAACCCCACGTCTTTCTTCCCTTTTATTTACCCGCTTACGATGGTTAGATATATGGCATTAGGGCTGCAATCGAGCCGAGCCGAGCCGAGTTTTACTATTTTCGAGCTCGGCTCGACTTATTTTTAAGGTGTTCGAGCTCGGCTCGAGCTCGTAACGAGTTACAATATCTCGACTCGAGCTCGGCTCGTCTAAAATTGATTAAACTCGAGCTCGGCTCGTAATGGCTCGGTAAGCCAAAAAAAATTCAAGCAAGCCAGAAGCTAGCCCTCTGCATACTTATATAGACTTTTGTCCAAGTTAAAATCTATTCTTCAACCGATGTGGGACTTCTAACCAAGACACCAAACGACGTCGTTTGGCTTGGCATTAAATCCCTTCTTTGAGTTGAGTCCCACATCGGCGGGGAAGGAAAAAACTCTTCTATCCAAAGGCTTATAAAGTCATGAGTTGGCACTGGCAGTCAACGAAAAGCATTACAATGGCAAACGTTTGAATGTGTTTTATATTAAAATAATAAACATCAATAATGATGGTTGACCGCCCCAGTTTAAATATATTAACTGTTAAGTATTTTAATATAATAAATATAATATAATATATAAATATTTTATTATAATATATAATATATAATATGTATATAAAAAATAAAAATATAAATTAATATTTATATTTTTAGCTCTGGCTCGCGAGCCTAATCGAGTCGAGCTTACTATTGTTCGAGCTCGGCTCGTTTATTAATCGAGCTTGAAAATTAAGCTCGAGCTCGGCTCGTTTATTAATCGAGCCGAGTTCGAACGAGCTTTAACGAGCCGAACTCGAGTTTGTTCATGAACAGTTCGGTTCGTTTGCAGCCCTATATGGCATATTTCAATTAGCATACAGTATGACAGCATGTTTGCATTATTCATCTGTTTTGCACGCACCGGGCTCGGCACATCATACAAACTGCATTTGTATTTCAATTCCAAATTGAATACATGTTAATTATTGCATTTCATATGCCATGTTTAGAATAGCCGAGCCTGCTATAGTTGCATTTTTGCATGTGTTGCATTAGGCATTTCTGTATATTTAGGATCATGCATGATTTCTAACAAGCTTCTATTTTGGCTTGGAGTACTCGGTGAGTTTTATGCTTTAGCATCCTTGCATGCGTGTGAGTGTTGCCATGAATAGCATGCTTACTATGAGGCTATGTGCTTATGTGATATAACTGCCTTGAATGCCTGTGGGTGGAGGTTGAGTTATTTGGATTGGGACAATTCATCAAATGTTTGTTTTAAGCCCACTAGATAGTGGCAAAATCATGTTTTCTAAGCCCACCTGAGGGTGGCAAATCCACGTCTTAGCCTACTTGCGGGTAGCACCATCAAACCATTTTCAAACAAATAAACATGAAATGTTTTGTTCCAATTCAAGCGACTCAATATATACTTGTATGCTGTGCGCATCACATAGTAACCTAGGCTAATAACCGGAATAAGAACTCACAATGTTTTCAAAATCAAATATCATGGTTAGTAGAGGCCGGTCTTTGACCGGGGGTGCTCACGAAGTGACCTTCCCCAATCGTACCCAAGTTCCCGAGCCGAGGCAACTTTGGTGATGACGGACACGTGGCCTTTTGGCACCGAGTCAGGGTTTTCTAAATTTCCCATTTTAAAATATTTAGGTGGTGACTCTGTATCTGGCAAAGCAGTCCATGTTTGGCACTTCTTTTCTAAAAATCTGTTTTTCTCAAAACGATTTGTCGGATTTGGACTCTTTGGTTCAAGATTAAGAACCGTGACATTTGAGTCCTTCGAACTGTAGTAGACCCAATATCGAACCAGAACGGGGGGGGGGACTCGCACTCCCTTCCCCCGAGATGCGTTCGGGGACGTCTACAGCTGGCGCTGTGACTTTTGGGTCCTATGGGTCTAGCCCATTTTGCCCATAACCTCCCTTTGTAAAACACTTGGGTACCCCTTGGGGCACACCCCAAGTTCCAATCCCATGCCTTATAAACCTATTTAAAACTTCCTACCAAATCAATATGGGACAAGCCTTATTCAAACCTTTAATGATTTTTCACAAAAACTCTATTTTCATGGAGCATACTTTGGCTTCAATTTCCCATTCACTCGGTAGTGATTTTGAGCAACCAAATATACCACGTGAATCACAACGCGGCATAAAACGCGTTACCACTTTGACCCACAAAAATTGACGCACGGGGCCCACCTAAAAAATAGACCAAACTTAGAAAAAAATTCTGGTTTTACCCAGAATTTTCCAACCATTTCCAACAGTTTGTCTCTTGTTTGTCTTCAAGTAACAAAAAAAATTTAATGTATAAAAGATTTTATGTTTATAGAATATGTTGAAATCGAGACTTTGAAGTCCATAAGGTGCTTATATAAAGGCCTTGAGGTAGAGTAAAAGGGGAGATATTACTTAGAGTATACTTAAAACTAATAAAGAAAGTCTGGTTCTCAGGTTTTCTTAGAGTAAACAATACTATAGAAATTCCTTGTAAATCTTTATTCAATAAATAAAAAAGTTTTTCATTTTTAGAAAAGAGTGTGTTACTACTTATGTCAAGTTATTGATTTTAGGTCTCCTGCGTAATCAAAGGCGCAGTTTCTAAAGTTATGGTTTGAGGTAGGAAACGAAATAGACCTGTGCTGAGCTTGATCTAAGGAAGGAAAGGTTGAGATTAACCACCTCTGTAAACTAGAAGTTTGCTAAAGCCAAAGCCATATGCCAATTACGTTCAGGTAACGGTCAAAATCCTTAGATATTGTTATTATTTTGGAAGCATAGTGGGCCTAAAATTAAACATCTTAGAATTATAAATAAGTTTTTCTTTTTTATGAGTTTATATCATTATTTCTATATCCAAGATCTGTTGCTAGATTGTAATCAAGTACTAATATTAATTGCAAACTATCACAAATGTCATGAATTTTTACAAAATCTACTAAATACTGGTGCTACTAAAGATATAGAATTTACAAGAAAAATAGTTGATAAAAGATGGGAAAATTACCAATAGATCCTACTTTTGAGACTTATTACCCATTAAGTCTTATTGATAAATTTACCAAGTGATAAATTTATCAGTCTGTTATTTTTGTGAATAAATTTATAGTAATAAATTTATCAGTCTCTTTGTTTTTATGAATAAATTTATAGTGATAAATTTATCAGTCTCTTATTTTTATAGTGATAAATTTATCAGTTAGGACCTATAGGTAAATAAGTCTAGTTAATAGAACTAATTGGTAAGTGCTTCATAAAATATCTAAAGAAATTATATATTATCAAGAACAACTACGTTTAGTATCCTAAAAAAATAAAAAAATAAATAAAAAAATTAATAATTATTTTTCACATCATCGCCACATCATCAAGCCACATCATTTGGGCCAATTTGAGCCACAAAAGTTTCGAACTACCAAGCAACACCCTATATGCTAGCAAGTAGTGCTCATATATTGTTGATTATGGAAAATGTTTGGTAGCTCAAAATTTTGTGGCTCAAATGGCTCAAATCTATCAAAACGACGTTGTTTTACACTCAAAATATGTCAAAACGACGTTGTTTTGAGTGATTTGAGCCATTTGAGCCACAAAATTTTGAGTTACTTAGCATTGTTGTATTATTATTATGAGATGGGTTTCTCTTCGGTTCACAAGTGAACTAGTTTGTACTGTTGGGTTTGTGAGACTTACTAAGGGTTCTGTTTTGATAATTCAAACTGTTCAATATGTAGAGTTCATCGAGTACTTCATCCTTACAAAAAATCAAGTTGATTGGATATCAATAACCCATTGATCGAAATACATTTTGTTAAAAATTTATTTTTAAAATTATATTTACTATTAAGAAAAATATGTTCCCATCAAGGGCCATCAATATTCGATCAACGTAATTTTTTTTTGCAGAAATAAAGTATTTGATGAGCTATATACATTGAATAATTTAAATTATCGAAACAAGACCCGTAATAAATTTCACAGGTCCAACAATGCAGTCCAATCTATTTTATAAACTGGAGAGAAGCTCATCTTTATTATTATATAATAAATTCAAGATTATATTCTTATGTTGCATATTTGTTCTGGATAACTCCAAGTGTATTTTAATATATAAAAATCTAGGAGATGGCTTCTCTTTAATTTACTTAGTGGATTAGAGCGTATTATTGGGTTTGTGAGGTTTACTACGGGTTCTATTTTGATGATTTAAATTGTTCAATGTGTAGAATTTGTTGAGTATTTAATATTTAAAAAAAATCACATTAATCGGATATTGGTAGCTCCTTGATTGGAACACATTTTTGTCAACAATTTATTTTTAAAATCATATTTATCATGTGGTCTGATCAATGTGATTTCTTGCAGGCATAAAGTACTCAATGAGCTGTATATATTGAAACAGTTTGAATTATCGAAACGGAATTCGTGATAAACCTCACAGGCTCAATAATATACTCCAATCTATTATATGAACCAGAGAAAAACCTTCTCCCAAAATCTAAATATATATATACATCTATAATGGCGAGGGAAAAAATATGAATTGCAATTTGGTCAAATCAGATGATGTTGTTCATACACTTTGATTTGATCTACTAGTAATGTCATGAATTTAAAAATATTTTAAAAAATAATTAAAATTTAAAATATTTTAACAAAAGTTATTGAAAATTGAAAATTAATCAAATTTATTTTTTTAATTGTGACTCATACCTTATCAAATTTAAATTTATATCATAAATTTAAATTTTAAACACATTTTATTTCTTTTATTTTATAATAATAAGCGCATAATATTTAAATTGAGCGTAGAATGGAATTCAAGAAGATGGTTATGAATTAAATATCTGACTTCTATCCAATCCATGAAACTTTTCTGAACTTTAATACTCAGCTTTTACATAATGAGTGGAAAAAGAAAATATGGATTACTTTTTATCCATTTCACATCCATTTTTTAATACTATATATTTTGTACATTTAATTTGTTGGAGATTGCCACCACTATGTTGTTAAAATACTGAGGATAATCTAATCCACATAATATTTTTATATCCTTCATAAAAAGCTCCACTTGGATGATTTTTCTAATTAATCTCACTTCTTCACATAATCAAAAGTTTAATAACCTTGTCCTAGAGCCACACAATACGGTCATTTTATGTTCACATGATTGACTCAATTGTTTAATAAAAATTGATTAAATATGAGGTCAACACCATGGTTGATCTGTTTCTTGGAAATTAGTACAAAACTCACTTCCCTATATTTACTAGTTTCTATTATATTTTACACTTCCTAAGAGATTAATTAAACTATGAGAGACCATTTTAGGTTGATGCAACGATGTTGTATGTTCTTTAAGGATGACCAGTCGTGTATGAAATTAAGGTGAGAATAGTATTGTATTGGTTTGATCATATTGTTTCAGAATATCTTAACATGAAATTGACATGTTTAACCAACCATGCTAAGTATTCTAACACTAATTTTACTTGCTTATAAACTTGTAAATCGGCTTAATATAACATAGATGACACAATTAACAAACACTATTGATGTTTAATGAATAACAAAGTTTCAATCAAAATCTTAATTAAACTAAGAAAAAGAAAATCAATTTTAAAAAGTTGATTAAATGTTTAGTCATGTTAAAGTAGAATAAGTATTATTGGATAGAGTAAGGTTGCTATGTATATAGCAATTAGATTGAATAGGTTAGTCATGTTAAATTTGTATTACACAAGTTTTATATTATCAAAGTCGTGTCACCTTTGAGTTTGTATTAACAAAAATTAATCCTAACTCATTAACTTCGTGTCAGATTTGTGTTGTAAAAAATTTCCAACCCTATATAAAATGAATGTATAGCATTTTGTTTGTAGGTACTTTACATATATGTAGTGATAAAATTGGTACACTATATTCTAGTGCATGTGGGTGAGGGGTCATATGTGTGGGTCGTGTTTGAGAATATAAATAATAAAATTATTTATTTCTAATCTTAAGATTTTAAATAAAAAGTAAATTATATTGATTTTTCTTAGGCTGTTTGGCTCATAGATTTGAGTAAAAATTTGAAAAAGGAAAAAGAAAATATGTGTGAAATATAATTATATTTCATTCTTATTTCACCAACTTTTTCCTTTTTCAAATTCCTAACCAAATGCATGAACTAAACACAACATTAAGGTTTAAACAAAATATAACAAGTTTCACAGTTTTAACATAAATACACCGAATTCCTTTTTAGTAGGGCTAAAGGGATTAAAATTAATGCAGATATAGTGAAGATACTATGATGAATAAGATAAAATATTTATTTCAATGTAACAGAGATGACGAAATTATTTTTTCATTTATAGGACTAACATATTACTAATGAAAGGGGGTATATGAATTAAAATTTTAAAAAAACTCAAAATAATACTGTATTATTTTTCTCTAAATCCTAGAATAAGTCAGTGTAATCTATTCTAAATAAAATGATGATAAGTTTAACAAATAGTAATTGATAGTTTAATGCTTCGCAAACATCTATGAAGCAAATTGGGGTGCACCCATGATCATGGAAAGGCTGCTTTTGCTAGAGCTCGACTCTTCTTGAAAGATTTCTTGTTCCTTTATATACTCAAATGCCTTGTTTTTGTTCCACTCCAATGATACCGAGAGCGGTAATCTGAAATTTTTCAAGAATTTTAGATTGATGGTGTAGATTTGATCTTTTTACTATAGGTCCACTCTATGAATGAATCTTAACCTTAGATTTATATTCTGGATAGTTTTGTTTTTGTTTGTTTTTCTGAATTCGTCGACTCGCTGTACCAAGGAATAGCTAGCTAGGGTAGGTGATAGCTAGGTTGGATTTTGTTGTTTATCTTCCAAGAAATGGGTGATAGCTAGGTTGGATTTTGTTGTTTGTCTTCCAAGAAATGTATTTGGTGCCTTTATTTTCAGTCTTTTCCTCTTCTCTTCAAGCAAAAAGGGATCTTTCTTGCTTACATTGCATTTTGATTATTTATGTTCCTAAAAAAAAATGGTTTGGTTGGGATAATATACAAATTAAGAGAACAGACTGAATATCAATCATTTGTTATGTGATTAGTTATTATTTTATTGTGTGGTTCAAAATATTAGTTTTCATCTATGAAATATGAATAATATAAGTGAGTGATTTAAAAAGCACACTTCTTTTACACTGGATTTTATTTTTGTCTCTATCGTCTCTTATCTTACATCTCAATTTATCTTTTTATTAAAAGAATAAATAGTCTAATCATGTGGTAGAGTGACGATTTGAAGTAAGAAAGATAAGAAAATGATATGATATGTCCAATTCTTTTTACATGTAAGGTGGGGTTTGTAAATTATTTGGGTTATAAGTTTTTATTTTTTTGATGGAGTAGCTTTGTCTTATGTTCATAGAATGACCTTAAATAATTTCATATTTATAATTTAACTTAAAATAACATTAGTTTCAAGTATTCTTGGGGGAGGCTGTTGGGGATTAACAAGATTCCTGTACTTAAATCATATGAGTCTTCTTCAACTTCATATATATATATATAGAATAAAGGTTGAGACCCCCTTTGGGAGTCACCCTCTTCACCCCCTTTAGTTTTGATTGGCCAACTTTTCTTTTTCTTTTTCTTTTTTTTTTTCTTCTCACCCAATCCCCAACCTCCATGTGTGTGAGGGGGTTGTGGGGTGAGTGTTCTAAGAAGGTCTAAATCAAAGCCCATATATATATTGTTTTTGTCCCTATTTGTGAATCTTTGATAACTTATTGTGCTCTTATAAATGAAGTTCAATCCCTTCCAAAGAAAAAAACAAAAAAAAAAAATTCTTTTTTTACTTGGTTTTAGTCTTTTAGTGGAATCATTACAAATCAATTCAAAACCCTAAAGCAACTATTTTAATCCTAAAATCCTATACATTTACTCATAAAAAAAAAATGGAGAAAGAAACCAAACAACTCAATCACGGCTACTTTATTAATACATTATTAAAAGAGGAATAAGACAAAAACCCAATTAGCTAAGGTAGGGCAAACTCCAATTATCCCTCGTCGGAGCATTGTGTATGACATATTTGGCTGCACAAAGAATTGTTTCCCTTAAATGCAACTTTTTATTATATTTTTGAAATAGAATACTCATGTTTTGTTTTGTCTTAGCTGTGATTTTTTTCTTTATTCTAAAGAAAAATAATATTATTCTTAAAAATATTACAGTTTTGTCCATGATCAGGGCAAAGAGAGGGGGTTGGCTAGCAGAAGCTTTGGCTTTCCAACTTTTTTTTTTTAAAAAAAATCCCAAATTATATGAGAATTTCATTGGCATTTTATGTAATATTAAAGTTTTTCCATATATGCCCTTCTAATTTTTTTTTTTTGGATCCCTAATTTGAGAATTCTAACTCTTAGTGTCTACAATACTTTCTATTGATGTGAATAGGAATGTTTATTTTATGATAAATGATTATGAAAGAGATATGTCAACATATCTTTATTTCAAATTCAACCTGAATAAATTAAGATAGACTACATGAATTCTTTTTTGATATTTTATCTTTTATTTTATTTTATTTTATATTTTTGGGAAAAACTTGCAATTACATGTGCATGATTTGACTGCTGAGTGCTTTGTTTTGTTTTTTTTTTTTTTAAGGATAATTTCAGTGAACTTGTAAATAGTGGTTGTACTAAACAGACATGTTTTTCATATGAAGTGAAAGCCAACCAAGAATCTAAAAATGCTTGTGGGAACACAACCCCACCACTAAAAAGCACAAAAGCTCCTCGGGCTGCCTCCAACCAATCACCCCACCCCACCCAATTGGGTTTTGATTTGTGACATTAAAAAATTAAGTATTAATGTCCCTAATTTTCATATAAGGCAAAAAAAAAAAAAACAAAAACAAAACAAAACAGTTACTCAAAATGAAAATTAAGGACATTAATGTCTAACTTTTTAATACCACAAATCATTTTTGCACTCAATTTAGATCAAGCATATTGGCATCACAATTTTCAAAAGATAGGCAGTGTGATTGGTTGATTGACAGTAAAGTCTCCATATATCTGAGTTTAAACAATATATATTTTTATTTTCTTATAATAATTAGTGTTCCGTCATATGTATAGATTGTATTTATAATTATTTATATATATATGTGTGTAAATTGTAAATTTTAATTTTTTTTTCACACAAAAAAATAA
Organism: Camellia lanceoleosa; assembly: GCA_025200525.1. NCBI lineage: Eukaryota > Viridiplantae > Streptophyta > Magnoliopsida > Ericales > Theaceae > Camellia > Camellia lanceoleosa. The sequence goes on from JANUSC010000032.1 coordinate 768,952, forward strand.
ATATAACAAATTCAACATATTTTTAATAAATTATTTTATATTTATTTTTATTCAAAATTTAAAAATAATATATAGACAAAATTTATAACTAAATTAAAAAAAATATTCCTAACGATATTTTTTTATTTCTATATAAATATTTAAAAAAATAAACGTAAAAAAAGTAGTTAATATAAATATTATATATTAAGTAAAAAAATGTGGTTAGCATTATGCTTACATAAATTTAATATAATTTTAATTTCAAATTATAAAAAATAATATTTTAAAAGCATTTTATTTAGCTAGTACCAAATAGAATTTTCTTAACAAAAAGAAAAGTTATAAAATTTTGTTGTAAATTTTCAATTGCCTATTGTTAAACATTCTACTTACTTGTTTGATTGCTTGCTTGTTTTGGGAGTTTTGATCTTTAATCTTTGTTTCACATTCATTGTATTGTTTTATTTATTTATTTTCTTCTTACTTGGTTTTCGTATGATATTTTTTTTATAGTGCATCTCTCAATGTATTAGTGAAAACATTATACACTTAAAATGCACAAAATTACAATATATATATATAAAAAAAGTAAGTAATTACCCAAAACTAAAGCTACTCTAAGAAAAAATAAAAATAAAATTGTATGAAATAAAAAATGATTTATTTATTTATTAATTGATTTTTAAAAATAAACTTAAAAAAAACTATATATAAAAAAAGTACAGAAACCAAATATAAAATGTAATACAAAAAATAAATGAATTATAGGATTTTCAAGAAGTGAGACTCACAAATAAATTTTGTAAAATCTTGTCTATTCATATACTTTTTGTGTATTTTTTTGTACTTTTAATCCCGAGAATGACATTGAAATTGTTTGCATTTCTTGTATTAGTTCATCTACTAACTTTACCAAACAGAGATATAATAAATTTCATAGTACAAAACACAAGCAATTATGAGACAAAGTATCTAAAAGAAAATGAAAGTAACGTTCAATGATAAAAGCACACTTGACGTTTTAATTGGCAGTATAATCAGATAAATCGTCGTAGAAGAGGAAGATAACCTTTATTTTTTATTACAACAATAACATAACTCAATATATAATTTTAATGTCTCTTACTCTTCTACACGTCCAATTCCCTATCAATATTAGAATGAATGCATGAACAAAAAAAAGGAAACATTTGAAAAGTCAAAGAGATGGCGTTGAGATCCTCTAGAGTAAAAAAGGTAGAGTGATCTCCTACAGTAATTTGCGAGGGCGTGACACCTATCTCACTAATGGAACCAAAGGTTGAAATCCATCTCTCACCAAAACGACGTCGTTTTGGTGAGGAAATTATTTAAAAAAAAAACTAAAAACGTGATAAGAGAAAAGAAGAGAGAGAGAGAGAGAGAGAGAGAGAGAGGACACACAACCGGAGTTCTTCTCCATCTCCGGCGCACTCTTCTTCACTCTGGTGGCTGCAGTCCAACTGTATACATCACATATTGTGTAATTTATTTGTTTGTTTCAATCTCAAACCCACCCCTCTTCTTTACCCCTTAATTACTTCCTCATCAATTACCGTAAGTCATCACAATAAAAGACAGATACCATCTTGAACAAATGTGTCAAGCACTACTCAAATGATTTGGAGAAAATGTAAACCCTCTCAACATTGTTCTACCAACAAGACTGATGGAAATTTTATTGAAAACTTAGAGCCTAAATGATATTCTCCCAACATTTCCCCCATTTTAAGAAGATTTCTAATCTGATTTAATATAAAACCCATATCGAATCTGAAATCTTTGACCATAACCTAAAATTACCAATTTTTTATTCTCCACACCAATTGTACTACAGTACTCAAACCCACAGAAATTGCAAAAATTGCAAAACAGGAGATTTAGACCTTTTCCTCCTTGGATTAAGTCGCCGATCGCAGCAGATACCGGAGTTTGGAACCTGATTTCCCTGCGTTCGCTGCAAAATCAAGGACAAAAACATTAGAAACACACACATTTATCAATATGTAGAGAGAGAGAGAGAGAGAGAGAGAGAGAGAGAGATTAGAGCATAGGTTTTGGTACTAGTGACTGTAGATTGTTCTTTGACAGAGTCCTCCATGAGAGAGGAAGAGAGAGAATTCATTTTTTTTTCTTTTTTTTAATGCCTGCACCAAAACGACGTCGTTTTGGTGAGGGATTGATCTCAACCCTTGGTTTCATTAGTGGGACAGGTGTCGCGCCCTCATCAATTACTGTAGGAGATCACTCCACCTTTTTCACTCTAGAGGATCTGAACGCAAAGAGATGTGGTTTGAGACATTTCAATTGTTGAACTCTATTAATTAATAGTTATTAGGTTTTAATGGTCGGATTTCTAATATTTGTTAACTATTAAAGCTGAGTTATTTTGTTTCATTCATATTCACTTGATAATTTGAGAGTGGATACGTGTTAAACCTTTACACAAATACTTGGTACATTTTTTGAGCATTATTAATGAAATGCACAGTGTACGTTTTTTTCCACAATTGCAGCCTATAATTTTTTAATAAAAATTTATATTTATTTTAGATATTTTTTTAATATACAAATTATTTTTTACAGTGTAATTTTTTTCTCTTTTTTTTGGGCAATTGCAACCTGTTGTTTTTAATATGAATTTATATTTGTTATATATTTTTTTTAATATAGAAATTATTTTTTTTAGATTTTAATAAAATGCATAGTGTAATTCCCCCCCTCCCTTTTTTTCTTCCACAATTGCAACCTGTTATTTTTTTTAATAAGAATTTATATTTGTTTTGGATACTTTTTTAATATACAAATTATTTTTTTTAGATTTTAATGAAATGCACGGTATAATTTTTTTTCTCTCTCTTTTTTTTTTTTTTAACAATTGCAACATGTTATTTTTTTAATAAGAATTTATATTTATTTTAGATATTTTTTTCATATACAAATTATTTTTTAAAATTTTAATGAAATGCACAGTGTAATTTTTTTTCCTCTTTTTTTTGGCAATTGCAACCTGTTATTTTTTAATAAAAATTTATTTATTTTTGATATTTTTTAATATACAAATTATTTTTTACAGTGTAATTTTTTTCTCTTTTTTTCGCAATTGCAACCTGTTATTTTTTAATAAAAAATGATTTTTTAGATATTTTTTTAATATACAAATTATTTTTTTTAGATTTTTTATAAAAATAATTTAACAATCCTATCACTAACCATAGTGTATGGGAAAAGTTGAAAATGGTGCGGCAATAGATATGGAAGAAGCGAAAAAGGCTTAGGGAAAAAATTAGATAATTAAGATTGAGATATTGGAACTCCCACAAGATATGTGAGTTTGAACCATTTTCCTTATATAATATACTAGCCTATCACCCGTGCTATGCACGGAATAATTATAGACATTTATATTTGTTTTCATTTTTTTAAATATATAAATTAAATACATGGGGTTTGACCGAGGAGTTTAAAAGAATTTAATAAGTGTTTATTTATTTATTTAAGAGGCATTTACACAATAATTACATAATATATAAATTAAATACATGGGGTTTGACCGAGGAATTTGAAAGAATTTAATAAGTGTTTATTTATTTATTTAAGAGGCATTTACACAATAATTACATGGGTCTCTTGGGGATGCAAAAAGTAAGGAAATTAGGATTTCATTTATTGCGTTATTCATTTAATAAGTGTAATTATTATAAATTAAGTGTTTATTGTAATCAATAGTGTAATTATTACAATCTTTAATTTTATTGTAATCAATAGTGTAATTATTACAATCTTTGAACCAATCACCAATCACCAAGTCAATTTTTTTTTAAAAAAATATTAAAAAATCAAGAAATTAGGATTGGTATGTTGAGGGTTCCACAAGTCTTGGGTTTTAAAAGACCTTTTTCCTTAATATATATACTAGCCTATCACCCGTGTTATGCACGGGATAATTATAGATATTTATATTTATTTTTATTTTTTTTAATATATAAATTAAATACATGGGGTTTGACCGAGGAGTTTGAAAGAATTTAATAAGTGTTTATTTATTTATTTAAGAGGCATTTACACAATAATTACATGAGTCTCTTGGGGATACAAAAAGTAAAGAAATTAGGATTTCATTTATTGCGTTATTCATTTAATAAGTGTAATTATTATAAATTAAGTGTTTATTGTAATCAATAGTGTAATTATTATTATTTATTTATTTAAGAGGCATTTACACAATAATTACATAATATATAAATTAAATACATGGGGTTTGACCGAGGAGTTTGAAAGAATTTAATAAGTGTTTATTTATTTATTTAAGAGGCATTTACACAATAATTACATGGGTCTCTTGGGGATGCAAAAAGTAAGGAAATTAAGATTTCATTTATTGCGTTATTCATTTAATAAGTGTAATTATTATAAATTAAGTGTTTATTGTAATCAATAGTGTAATTATTACAATCTTTGAACCAATCACCAATCACCAAGTCAATTTTTTTTAAAAAAAATATTAAAAAATCAGGAAATTAGGATTGACATGTTGGAGCTTCCACAAGCCTTGGGTTTTGAAAGACCCTTTTGCTTAATATATAGATATATATATATATATATATATAGATATAGACTAGCCTATCACCCGTGCTATGCACGGGATAATTATAGATATTTATATTTGTTTTAATTTTTTTTAATATATAAATTATGTTTTTTAAGATTTTTTATAAAAATAATTTAACAATCTTTTCATTAACCGTAGTGTACAGGAAAAATTAAAAAAACTACTGCAGTAACTATGCACGGACTGTATTTATAATTATTTGTATGAGGGGATTGTAAATGCTAACCAGAGATTTTGATCAAATCAATAAATGCTGAGGTTTTTTTTTTTAATCAAAAATTTAGAAAATTAAGATTGAGAGATTGGAGCTCCCACAAGGCTTGGGGTTTAGAAACTCCATTTTTCTTAATATATTTACATTATCTATATATGTAAATTGCGATTTTTAAATATATATATATATATATATTTTAAATGTCTTCTTTTTTTTCTTTTTTATATTATATTAAAGTTTAATATTTTGATAATAATCATATATGTTGGACTTTTCAATGAATTAAATGTCTTCTTTTTTTTATTATATTATATTAAAGTTTAATATTTTGATAATAATCATATGTGTTAGACTTTTCAAGAAATTTTTTTTTGTTTTTGTTCTTAATGCATTAAAGAGTTATTATGAGAAATAATAATCATATGTGTTGGGACTTTTCAAGGAATTCATATGTGTTGGATTTTAAAGAATTTTTTTTTTATGTTTGTTCTTAATGCATTAAAGTGTTATTATGAGGGTAAGACTTGGGGGTTGGAAGAAATTAATAAATGCTAAGATTTTTTTTTTAAATCAAAAAATCAAGAAATTTAGATTGAGAGATTGGAGTTCCCACAAGGCTTGGGGTTAAAAATCTCCTTTTGCTTAATATATAGTACTAGCCTATCACCCGTGCTATGCACGGGATAATTATAAATATTTATATTTGTTTTAGATTTTTTTTAATATATAAATTATGTTTTTTAACGTTTTTTATAAAAATAATTTAACAATCTTATCACTAACCATAATGTATAGGAGAAGTTGAAATGGTACTGCAGCAACTATACATGGATTGTATCTATAATTATTTGTTTGAGAGGATTTTAAATGCTGGTCAGGGAATTTTGACCAAATTAATAAATGCAGGCATGTGGAAAGATGTGGATTGAAAAAAGTTAATAAATGCTGATCAAGGGATTTTGACCAAATCAATAAATGTTGATTTTTTTTTAAATAAAAAATTTAGAAAATTCAAATTGTAATATTGAAACTCCCAAAGGCTTTGGGGGTTAAAAACTCTCTTAAAATGTTATTATGAGGGTAAGACTTAGGGGTTGAGATAAATTAATAAATGTTAAGTTTTTTTTTTTTTTTTTTTTTTAAATCAAAAGATCAGGAATTTTAGATTGGGAGATTGGAGCTCTCACAAGACTTAGGGTTAAAAATCTATTTTTGCTTAATATATAACTAGCCTATCACCCGTGCTATGCACGGGATAATTATAGATATTTATATTTATTTTCATTTTTTTAATATATAAATTAAATATATGGGGTTTGACCGAAGAGTTTGAAAGAATTTAATAAGTGTTTATTTATTTATTTAAGAGGCATTTACACAATAATTATATAATATATAAATTAAATATATGGGGTTTGACCGAGGAGTTTGAAAGAATTTAATAAGTGTTTATTTATTTATTTAAGAGGCATTTACACAATAATTAAATGGGTCTCTTGGGGATGCAAAAAGTAAAGAAATTATGATTTCATTTATTGCGTTATTCATTTAATAAGTGTAATTATTATAAATTAAGTGTTTATTGTAATCAATAGTGTAATTATTACAATCTTTGAATTTATTGTAATCAATGGTGTAATTATTACAATCTTTGAACCAATCACCAATCATTAAGTCAATTTTTTTTAAAAAAAATATTAAAAAATCGAGAAATTAGAATTGGCATGTTGGAGGTTCCACAAGCCTTGGGTTTTAAAAGACCATTTTCCTTAATATATAGATATAGACTAGCCTATCACCTATGCTATGCACGTGATAATTATAAATATTTAGATTTGTTTTATATTTTTTTTATTATATAAATTATGTTTTTTAAGATTTTTTTTCTTATCACTAACCATAGTGTATGGGAGAAGTTGAAAAGGGTACTACAGTAAATATACACGAATTGTATCTATAATTATTTGTATAAGGAGATTTTAAATGCTGATCGGGGGATTTTGACCAAATCAATAATTGCAGGCATGTGGAAAGATATGTGGATTGAAAAAAGTTAATAAATGCTAATCAGAGGATTTTGACCAAATCAATAAATGCTGAGTTTTTTTTTTTTAAAATGAAAAATTTTAAAAATTCAGATTAGGATATTGAAGCTTCCATAGGTCTTGGGGATTAAAAACCCCATTTTGCTTAATATATAGTATAAATATAGATAGATAGATAGATATATCTTTTTATTTTTATTTTTATTTTTGTGTGGTTTCTATTCGGGTATTTTTTTTTCCAATTTATTTAAGATGAAGTTGTGGGTATCTTTTTTTTTTTTTTAAATTTAATTTATCTGTGGTTTCTATTTATTTTTAATTATTATTATTTAGGTAAGTTATGATGTGAGTTAGATATGTGATAGACATGTGAGTTTTATTGATTTAAAGTTTATTTAGATAAACTTTAAAGATTTTTTTTTTAGTTTTTTAGTTTTTTTTGTTATGTTATAATATAATATATAAAATATAAGTAGATATCTACAACTTTAATAGAAAATATTATCTAGTTTTTTGGGAAAGAGAAAATGAATGCAAGTTTAAATATTTTTTTTGAAAATTTGTGAGAGAGATTAGGAGGGAGAGATTATGAAATATTTTTATTATTAAATAAATAAATCAGTCAATAGTTTTTTTAAATCTATTTTGTAAATTAAAAATCTATAATTTTAGAAAATTGATTAATTTATCCCATTAAGTAATTTAAAATTTTGATAGATATACATAAAAAAAATACATAATTATATTATTAAATCACAATTCAAATTTAGATGTTATATCTTTTTGAGATCTATAGCTAAATTCTAATCTTTTTTTTTTTTTTTTAAATTTTTGTGTGTAACCATAGTGTATGGGAGAAATTGAAAATGGTGTTGCAATAATTATGAGAGAAGTCAAAAGGGATTGTGGGTTGGGAAAAATCAATAAATGCTAAATTTTTGTGTGTAACCATAATGTATGAGAGAAATTGAAAAGGCTGTTGTAATAATTATGAAAGAAGTCAAAAGGGATTGTGGGTTGTGAGAAGTCAATAAATGTTGAGGTTTTTTTTTTTTTTTTTAAATCAAAAAATTAGAAAATTAGGATTAGGAGATTGGAGCTCCTATCTGATTTTTTGAGGAAGAGAAAATGAATGCAAGTTTTAATATTTTTTTTTGAAAATTTGTGAGAGAGATTAGGAGAGAGAGATTATGAAATATTTTTGTTATTAAATAAATAAATCAGTCAATAGTTTTTTTAATCTATTTTGTAAATTAAAAATCAATAATTTTGAAAAATTGATTAATTTGTCTCATTAAGTGATTTAAAATTTTGATAGATATACATAAAAAAATACATAATTATATTATTAAATCATAATTCAAATTTAAATGTTATATCTTTTTCAGATCTATAACTAAATTCTTATCTTTTTTATTTTTTATTTTTGTGTGTAACCATAGTTTATGGGAGAAATTGAAAATGGTGTTGCAATAATTATGAGAGAAGTCAAAAGGGATTGTGGGTTGGGAAAAGTCAATAAATGCTTAATTTTTGTGTATAACCATAGTGTATGGGAGAAATGGAAAAGGGTTTTGTAATAATTATGAGAGAAGTCAAAAGGGATTGTGGGTTGGGAGAAGTCAATAAATGCTGAGGTTTTTTTTTTTAAATCAAAAAATTAGAAAATTAGGATTAGGAGATTGGAGCTCCTATCTAATTTTTTGGGGAAGAGAAAATGAATGCAAGTTTTAATATATTTTTTTTTTGAAAATTTGTGAGAGAGATTAGGAGAGAGAGATTATGAAATATATTTGTTATTAAATAAATAAATCAGTCAATAGTTTTTTTTAATCTATTTTGTAAATTAAAAATCAATAATTTTGAAAAATTGATTAATTTGTCCCATTAAGTGATTTAAAATTTTGATAGATACACATAAAAAAAAATACATAATTATATTATTAAATCATAATTCAAATTTAAATGTTATATCTTTTTCAGATCTATAACTAAATTCTTATCTTTTTTATTTTTTATTTTTGTGTGTAACCATAGTTTATGGGAAAAATTGAAAAGGATGTTGCAATAATTATAAGAGATGTCAAAAGGAATTGTACATTGGGAAAAGTCAATAAATGCTAAGGTTGGGCTGGGAGAAGTCAATAAATGCTGAGGTCTTTTTTTTTTTTTTAAATCAAAAAATTAGAAAATTAGGATTAGGAGATTGGAGCTCCCACAGATTTTGGGGTTAAAAACCCTATTTTGCTTAATATATAGTATAGATAGATAGATATATTACTATTTTGTTTACAGATTTTTTTATTATTTGCTAAAATATTGTGTTAGTGATAATTTTGATATTAAAAATCATCTTATGAATTTTTTGTTTTGAAATAGTAGCAGATTCATAATAGAGTAATGTTTTAAATCTCACAAATTCTATAAAATGTCTTATATTGGTCCCATGTAAATCGCACACTTATATAAAACATTTGATAAAATTTTTAATAAAAATTTTAAAATCTCGAGCATATTTGTTCATAATACGCCGCATCATCCTCCATATATTTTTTACATACGACTTTTATTTATATTTACTATCAAAATTTCGAAGCATATTTGGACCTCGCATCAGGTTAGAATCATTCTATTTTGTTTTACCCAACATGTCAAGGTACCAAGTAAGTGGTTAAAACTTAAAATCATTCTATTTTGTTTTACATAACATTTCAAGGTATGAAGCATGTTCTAGATCATAGAATAGGGCCACCAAGTGAACAAATTCTACATAATTTGAGGTAATATTCTGTTTGTATTGCACCATTCTTAGTTATGATGTTTTTTGTGATGGAGAATTCAAAAACCCTTTTGACTCTAGCACAACCTTTTGGATATATTTTGCATTAGGTACATCATGAAGAGTATTATTTTTTTTGGCACTTGTTTATAAGTTACTTTATTTAACTTTTTTAATTCAATAAATAGTCACACACACACACAAAAAAAAAAAAAAAAAAAAAAAAAAAAAAAAAAAAAAAAAAAAAAAGGGTGTGAAAATTTCAAGCTTGAAAAGATCAAAGATATTAAATGACACATTTACTAGACTTTAGTACCCTTTTGGCTAATGTCAATTTTTAGGAATGAGGATCTTCTCCTTGCAACTTTCGTACTTGTGTCCATCCTTGTAGGCCTTCGGGTCTACTTTTAGGCCCAATTTTGATAATCCGAACCGTTCATATTTTATGATTTATTCAGCATATCATACCTGTAAAAAATCAAGTTGATCGAATATCAGAAAGTATGTGTTCGGAAAATTAAACTAAAAACTATTTTTTAAATAATTTAATAAACAATTTTCCGAACATATGCTTTCTGATATCCGATCAACTTGATTTTTTACAGATATGATATACTGAATAAATCATAAAATATGAACGGTTCGGATTATTAAAATTGGGCCTAAAAGTAGACCCGAAGACCTGTAAGGACGGGTGCAAGTACAAGGCTGCAAGGAGAGAACCTTGGCTCAATTTTTAGTGTGTCCCCATTGTTGATCGTGTGATGAAATTAAGTATATTTTGCATATCTAAACCTATACTTATGGTAACTTGCAAGTTGTGAATTTAAAATAAATGTTATTGCAACTTCACCATCCATTAATTAATTGCTTGGTATGTTTCTCAAAAAATAAAAAATAAAAAATTCAGATTTTTTTTAAAAAAAATGAAACTAATTTGATAAAAATTAATATCAAAAAAGATATTTAAAATTTTTTTTCAAGCCTCCCAAAAGATAAAATTATATAAAAATGATAAGCATTTTTAATTTTTAATTTTTTTTCTCCAAATTAATTTTTAACTTTTTAGAAAAAAAATTTGAAACAAGTTTTCCAAAAACCAAATCAAACATGGTCAAAATGTTTTCCTTCAATTTATAGCCACTAAAATGCTATGTACCTAGAATTTGAATGTGCAATATAGATTTAAAATAGATGTAATGTAAATTTGCTCCACACAATAGAAATTTTGAACACCTTAATTTTTTATTTTTTAATATATAGCATTATTGTTTGACACTCATGTTAGCTTCACCACCATGACCTTTATGTTGCACCCTTTCCCACCTAAACGTTTATTGCATCATCTTATAGGTTATGTTTGGATCAAGATAGTGCGCTAACTCCTTTAGGTCATGTTTATTTGGACGGACTGAATTAGGTTGGATTAACATTCTCACGACTGATAGTCCTAATACTACGAATCTATCATATCCTGTATTTGGATTGAGTTAAGATTATAAGGAAGGATTAATAATTCAGACTTTGACTTAGTACTCAAATTTATATCCCACCTTCATCATATGTGAAATATCATATCCAGATGTATTGTTAGTCCGTACTTCAATTGTTTAATCAAATATTGAATTAATAATTTTATTAGACTATTAGTCAAATTCCAAACTCATATCCACTCAAACAAACATGACCTTAACTAGTTTCATTGTGCTTTTCTTTTTATATTTCCCATTTTTATCAAAGAAATAAAATAATTTAATGTCTTTTATTTCATTTCTTTTCATTCTATAATTTCAAAATTGAAACATAATTAAATTTATGAAAATAGATTTTTATCTAATTGATCTTTTCTTGTAATTGTAGACAAAAGTAGAAGCTACCACAAATTATGAAAAGTGAGTAGGATATCAATACCCATACATGAAAAAAGTGATATGCTTAACTTTAGTTGATAATGTAAGCACATAAATATTCTTGGATGTTTTGAAGAAAGTCATGCTAATACACTATTATGATTCAAGTTGATATTTATTATGAATTATTGTGATGTTTGTTTACATGTCATTTAGTGGTGAAATTAATAAATTGTTAAATAAAAAATAATTACAACATATTTTGGTGCAACAGTCTTCTGTTATCCTTCAAAGCGGTAATTATTATCGATGATTCAAATTTATTTTGTTAAATCAAGTGTCTGAAAATAATAAAGTACTTTGATTATGACTAATCTTTACTACAAGAAAAAACACCTTTGGCGACTAAATTTTTAGTTGCCAAAAGTCATTTTTTAGTCGCCCAATGTCGAATTTTCACTTTCCCCGACAAAAACTTTTAGTCGCCGGTTTTGTCGCGAATACATGGTCGCGAATACCTTTGGCGACTAAAAAACTGTTAGTCGGCAATATACAGGTCTTCAGCGACGAAAGAATTTGTCACCAAATGCAATTCTATTTTTGAAAATTATACATTTCGCGACTAAACTTTTAGTCGCCAATACTGATTTTTTTTTTATTATTTAAACATTTGCCGACTAAACTTTTCGTTGCCAAAAAGTATACCTTTCGGCGACCACAGACTTTAGTCGCCAAAACCATTTTTCAGAAAAAAAAAAAAAAATAAAAATTTGCCTCTGCTAGTCCCAAGTTTCGAACCCACAACGTCCCAACATTCTCAACCTTTACCAACACTTTCTCTCCACTACACCACTGCAACATCACATGAATATTAATGCAACATTTATTATTTATATACTATATTGACTGGTATAAATACAAAATTATATATAAAAATAATTATTTTTATTTAATATATTTTATGTAAAAAATAAATTATTTACTTAAAAAAATAGAATAGCACTTTTGGCGACTAAATCTGAATTTTTGTCGCCAATTCTCCATTTTTTGGCTACTAATTTGTTTTCTGTCGCTAAAAGAATTAAATCCTGCCTAAGGATAGCACTTTTGGTGACTAAACTGAATTTTAGTCGCCAAAACCTCTACTTTGGGCGACTAAACTGCATTTTAGTCGGCAATTCTTTACCTTTAGCTACTATTTTTTTTTGGTAGCCAAAAAGCTTCACTTTCAGCGACTAAACTGTTTTTCGTCGGCAAAACACCTATAATCAGCGACCAAACTGCCGTTTAGTCACCAAAACCATCACTTTTGGCTACTAAATCATTTTTAGTCGCCAAAAACCGTGACTTTTGGCTACTAAACAACCTTTAGTCGCTAAAACCCCTACATTCGGAGACTAAACTGCCTTTTAGTCGCTAATACCCTTATATTTGGTGACTAAACTCTTTTAGTCGACAAAAGTGATCAATTTTGGCGACTAATTCCATTTTAGTCGCCAATTCTACTACTTTCAGCAATGAAAAATGCAGTTTTGGTCGCCAAAAGTGCTTTTTATTGTAGTGCTTTGATTAGCCTTTGAAGAATATAATTATTCTTTAAAATCTTAATTTTCAATTTGTGTAAGATGTGAGAGCCATTAATGTTGTACAAATAGTGTAACTAAATAACACAAATAGATTCATGATTAATATTTTTTATTTCAAAATTAATAAACATATTGGAAATTGTAAAGATACACAAGATAAAAACACAGACTGAAACCTGCACTAAACAGTGTCCTTGAAACAGATTCGTCATCTCACCGGTTGGGTGTTATAGGTTCTTTGATGTCTGTCTCTTAGGATACGATAGTTAAACCAGCTACAGTCAAGCACCCACGGTGTAACTTCGACGAACAAAACTCATGCATTACTCTCTCACTCAGAAGAATATAAAAACGAGAGGAAAAATTTTGGAATACAAAGAGAGCAAACTTTATGGTGTGGAAGAATAAAGGAGAAGAGTCTCTTTTTATAAACATGGAGGATGAAAGAAAAAAGCTTCTGTAACAAATGCATGATTAATTTCTCTATAGTGGTGCAAAACTGATGGCTTAATCCATCATGAATGTAGAGGGGTTACACAAATTATATATACAAATGTGTAATGTGTATAATTCTGCAACCCACACATCTGGTTTGGCCCAAAAAGGTTAAGATGGGTGGGCCAAGCCCAAGCTCACACTCAATCCAGTCCCAAGTCTGCGGACCTGTCCGGTCTATGTGGGTGGACGACACGTGTGGCAATTTTTGCATAACTAACTTGGACTATTGTCTTGGCCTAAATTCATTATTGAAGCATTCATAACTCATTTCTTTCGAAAAATTTGGATGTCCCAAAAGGCTCACATCCTTAGACAAAAAAATGAGATTTAAATACCTATCAATACTCTCCTCTACAATCAATATGGGATAGAAGTTTTACACATTTTCCAATACCTCTTTCATGAAGACAACTTAATGAGTTAATTTTTCATTCAAATTTTAATAGTTTTTGGTTATTATTTTTGTGGTGTAAAGATTTCACTATAAAAAATCTAAATCCACTTTAACTCACCTCAATTGGGAATTGATATCCACTTTAATATAGCATTAAAGTCCCAATAAAATTATTATTTTCCAACAATTAATTCTCTATCACCTCACAGCAACTAGTTAGTGGTTTTAGGTGTGAAGATAATCATCTTCTCTTTTATGTTGTCAAATAAGTATTCTCTCAAATCAAGTTAGGTTTGGCAATTATTTTTTTTTAGTAATTTAAAAATAAAAAAAAAAATTGTTATTAAAAATTGATATATTTGACAAAATTTTTTTTTTTTTTTGGTTATTGAAAAAGTTTAAGTAAGTTGATGTAGGAGTATATTTTTTTATAGTATTTTTAATTTTTTATATTTTCTAGAGTAATAGAACTGGAAAAGTACAAATTTTAAATATTTTCACTGAAGATTAAAAAATTGAAAATATAATATTTTTTTTAGCAGTTGTTAAATAGAGATGAATCTTGTTAAAAAAAAAAGTTAAACAAGGCCAATTGAGTTAACTAATATAGCCAGAGTTTCTGCATCACATTAAGAGATTACAAATTTCAAAATATTATAGAAGATTCATCTTTTCATCATATTATACACAAAGTATTGAAAAAAATATTCTCAGCATTTGATGCCCAATATATCTTGATTTGAAAATCAACAGAATATTCTGCAAGACAAGTTCATAGTTTTAGATGTAGAGACGCTTTATCCGTGTGATTGAAAAGTTTGTTGATAATTTAAAACATAATTAACATAATTAAAATATTTCATAACAAACAGTATGGTATGGCGTAACTTTTCTTATCAAAATAATTTGTAACATTCCTTCACACATGACTTGTAACATCGTAATAACGTTCATAATATAACTATAACATTCATAACTTTCACTATAAAAATGCACATTATCGATTTATCCATTCGTAATTTGGCTATAAAGTGACATTGTTAATGTTTTCCACTTCAAATTGTTTGTTCATTTTAAAAATTTGTATCCTTTAATTAGGTCAATAATTATATTTTTGTAAAAAAAAAGTTTAAAATGCTTTTTCAAAAATTAAAATTTTTTAATTAGTTCTTGTAGATAAAATTTTCAAAATCATTAAAAAATATAAACAATCTTTTTGAGATATCTAAAATAGTAAAAATGAATAAATAATTTAAAATCTGTAATTTTTTTTTTAACATTTTAAAGTCCACATGTCAATTAAATTCAAATAAGTTTGGAACCAAACAAAACAATTCAAAATTTTCTAAGTGAGTGATTGTGTGGTAAAAATTAAATTTATATAGTGTCAAATTTCGTATATAAAATAAATTTGAATCATAAAATAATAATTCTGAATAATTAAATTTAGATTAATAGTATTATTGATTAAATTGAGGCTTAGAAGTCACATTATTAAGACAGACCTATAAATTGGAGGCCAATTGGATATATCATAGTTGGCTATAGTTCCACAACATTTGAACAAATACTATGTGAAAAATCTAGAAAACACTTAGATGTTGATTTGTGATTATGTATCAATTTTAAGCAGAATATAACAATCCCAATTAAACAATCAAGAGAAAGAGACACAAAGATTTTACGTGGAAAAACCACAATTGGACACCTTCCAATTGTGATTAAAAAACCACGGGCAATAGCCACAAGAACAATCCACTAAGAAGATATAAAGGAATTACACAGGTATCACTCTCAATTATCTAGCGAATTCACAACGCCTAATTGAACCAACCTCTATGTGCATCTTCCAACCCCATCTTCAGCACGGAATTGTCTTTCTGATGAGCCACTCTGGATTCCCTCCAAAACTTCAGGCTCGAATTCTTCAGAATTCACAACTGAAAAACAACTCTCTCTTTTGTAGAACAAACAAACAAACCTTTGATGTACACTCTTTAAACCATGAGTTTAAATACTCAATAAGACATCAAAGAAAATAAAATATCCCCAGATATGAACCTTTAAGAACCAAAAAGAAGATCTGGAGGACTTCAATAAATTAGTCAATGAATAGCCTAGATTTGGGAGAAACCCAACTATTTATAGAAAATCAAAGCAATCCTAGTTGGGAAAGAAAACCAACTTCTTGTAGAAAATCAATTTCTTGTAGAACTCCAAAGTAATCTTGTTTTTTAAGGAAACCAACTTCTTAAACAACTCTTGTTACAACCTTGGTTTTGATCCATGGAATTTGACAACAAAAAGTCCTAACACTATGACACAACATTTTGGCGTGTAACAAAATTAAAAAACAAAACAACGCACACTATTTTAATAATATTATTATCCTGATAAAAGCATACATGTTCAAATTAATTAACATGTGATTATAATTAAAAATAATATAAGCCGTAATATAACTATGCTAATAAGTACTAGGTACTGCGTGGATGATGCTCTGCACATTATCTTTTATTTTTTTATTAAAAAATATTTTCCAATAGATTCACACCAAACCAATCAGTACAAAGTATGTAGCCGTTGTTTGACAATAGTTGAAAAAGACATTTTTTTTTTTTTACAAATTATAAACTGTATTTTGACAGAAATCCATTAAAAAGTTTATTGGAAAAATTCTATTTATATACATCAATTAAATTGATCATATTTTTCATTTTCTACTCATAATAACGGTGATCCATATACCAAGTAATAATGTGGGGACTAGAGTAAGGTAGAGTGACCAACTTTATTAGAAAATATATGAATTCTTTGCGTCATTATTTCAAAACAATAACAATTGTTAATTTATACAAAAGTTTTAAAAATATGTAAATTTCAAAATGGGTAATGATACATCCCACTAAAAGTGGTGCTCTAAAGCACCACTAATGAGTTGGCAAACACTTTCAAAAAAAAAAAAAACAAGACACAAACAGTGAGCCCCGTCCACTGCCACATCACTAGTGGTGCTTTTAGAGCACCACTTTTAGTGGTCCCAAGCATTATTGTTTCAAAATATAACCATAAATAAGATTTTGCCATAAGAAAACATAAAAATGAAAATTATATAAAATTCTTCTAATATTATTCTAAATTTAATTTGAATAATGTTAATTATTATTATATCTAACTCTGTCATCTTAATATAAATAACTTTAAAAATAATATTTTAAGAATCTTTAACATTGTCTAAAACTTTAAAATATAATAAATAGACAAAATAAAAAATAAATATTTATATGTAGTCTTTTAAAATACAATAATTTAATCATTTAAATTTTGACAATTAGAATTCTTTTAACACTGGTTGACAAAACACAATTATAAAAAGACCATAGTCAAAAGTCTTCTCCTCCGATGCAATTATTCAACGCCCCAAAGCATTGACGGGACCATGTTACAAATTAATATCAGCCATTCATAGATGTGGGTCCCATAGAAATGAATGGTTGAGATCGATTTGAACATTGCCAGATGAGGCATGGAATAATTTTTGGGATACTTACCAATTAGTCCTATTAACTAGACTTATTAATCTACAGGTCCTAACTAATAAATTTAACACTATAAAAATAAGATATTGATAAATTTATCACTAAAAATTTGTTCATAAAACAAAGAGACTGATAAATTTATCACTATAAATTAATTCATAAAAAAAAAGACTGATAAATTTATCTTTATCACTTAATAAATTTATCAAATAGAACTTAATAAGTAATAAATCTCCAAAATAAAACCTATTGAGTAATAAGCCTCTAAAATAGGACCTATTGATAATTTACTCATAATTTTTCCTCCAAGAGCATTAACAGAGTTGACGCTTCTGTGTCATTGTAATTCATCCCAGCCGTCCATTGCGGGCTACACTAAAATCCAACCCCTCCACTCATACGCGTTCGTTTGTGCGGCGCGTGAATCCACAGATTTCACTAGAATACGCCACGTGAAATTTAAAAAATTTCCTTTATCTAACTACGGTACGGTTAATTTAGCAAACTCTAACTCTCACTTTAACTCTACCGCTATGTTTGGTAACTTAGGAGAGAAAAGAAAAAAAATAATTACTTAAGTAATAAGAGAAAAGAAAAGAAAAGAAATGATTGTAATTTCTCTTCTTTTTATTTGGATAAGTAAGAAATAAAAGAAAAGAAATGATTGTGATTTCTCTCCTTTTTGTTTGGTTAGATTTCATTAAGAGAAAAGAAAAGAAATTATTTTATGTTATATTACCAAAATAACCTTTTTATATTTTCAATCATTTTATTTCTTTTATTTTTATAGGGGTAAAATTGATATTATGAAAATATAAACATTTGTGGGTTTTTTTTCTCTCCCAATCTCTCCACTTTTGGGAAGATTGAAAATAAGGGTTATGAGAGAAATGAGTTTCTCTCCATTTCTTTCTATTTCTCTCCATTTCTCTCCACTTAAGATAACCAAACAAGAAAGAGAAATACATTTCTCTCTATTTCTTTTCTTTTCTCTCCAAATCCCTCAATCCAAACACAGTGTAACTCTTCTTTTTAGTATGATATTTTGATTACTTTAGTTTGGATAAAATAGTTTCCTTTGGAAATAATTTTTTAATTTTTTTTGAGATAAAAAATAAAATAATTATAATTTAAATATGATATTTAGGTCAAGTTTGGTTATTCTAAATAAGTATATATTTTTTTATCTTTTTATCTTTTTTTCATCACATCATCTCTCTACTTTTCTGCACATCTTTTCGTAAAAAGATAAAAAATATACTATATTTAAGTCATCTCAAACAACTCCATAGTCTTATTAATTTATTTAATTTTTTTATACTTTTTAGTTTCAACTTATCTCTAACTCACTTGTCAAATGACAGTTAAGTGTTAGAAAAGAAATATATTTTTATTAAAAATTTATAATTTTAATTATTAATATATATTCAAGTTTTTTTTATTAATTTATAATTATTTTTTCAAAACTCAATGACTTGATATTTTCCATATAAATATGGGAAGCCGCTTTTATATTTAGCCATTTTTTAAATTTTGATTCTAAAAAATTATTCATGGGTTTTAATTTTTTGAATTTAATCTTTTGAAAATTAAATTTTTTATTTTTTATTTATTTATTTTTAGTGAATATTTTTGAAAATTTTAAGCAATTTTTTACTTTTTAAATGTACCTTACTTAGATGTATCTAAAAAGTAAAATATTGTGAAAAAATATTTTAAAAAAATCAATAAATACATGAAAAAATAAAAATGTATTGAATTTTCATATATATATATATATATTATTTTTGGTATTTAATGAATTTTTTAAATGTTTTTTCAAAAGTACTATACTTTTTAAGTGTATTTATGTTAGGTGTAGGGGTGAACGCGGGTCGGTTGCGGTCATGAAACTTCTAATTCGCCATCCGTCCGCCAGATTGGCAGATTTGAGAAAATCAATCAGCATCCGTCTGTCAATCCGGCAGATGTGGATTGAGCGGATTGACAGATTAATGGATGGATGCGAATCGGTTTGACGGTTTAAAATTTTATAAATTTTCAACATAATTCAACTTATGCAATTCCACAAAAAAAAAAAGAAAAGAAAAAGTATTACTGTCAATAACTTAAAAAAATATTACAATCACTGCATGCATCATCTAAAGAAAGAAAGTTTGAAACTTTAGAATATTACAATTATTGCATGCCTTATCCACATATTATAATCATAATATGCCTCATCTACATAAAGTATTACAATATGTGGTTCTTAAAATATAAAAAAAATTCAAACTATTAAAATCATGAACAGAGCAATAGTAAAGATTGTATGCATTTGTATTGTTATATATATATATATATATATTTTTGAAAACAAAAACCAACCAGTATATATCATATTTTTTATTTATTGTTTTTAGAGTTAGATTTAAAAATAAAAAAATATAAATAAATAATATATTTATTTTTTTCAATTCAAAAAATATATTTAAGTTAAAAACTCTTTTTCAACATAATATATCCAATATAATATTTAATTTTTTTTAATTGAAAACATAAATAGAATATCTAAATAAATTGAAAATATAAAATCTTACAAATTACTAGGGGTGCTCGCAGTTTGGTGGTTCGGTTGCGGCTAAAGAAATTTCAAATCCGCCATCCGTCCAAAACTAGGCAGATTGGAAAAAATTAATCTGCAACCGTCTGCTCGTCATCATGCATCCGTCCAAAATGCGGCGGATCGGTTTGGTTTGGTCGGTTTGGGCGGATCAGTATATTCGCTGCTCACCCTAGTTAGGTGTATTCAAAAATTAAAAAAACTGCTTAAAATATTAAAAAAAATTAGTGGAATTTTTTTTTTTATAAAATTTCTGAGAATTGAATCCTGAATACCCAAACAAAAAAAGCTTATTTTTTCACTTTAACTTTTTATGTTTTAATTTTTTTTCAAAGCTAATTTATATCTTAGGCCTCGTTTGGCAACCTTTTGTTTTAGTTAAAAAGTCAAAAAATCACTATAAGTTATCACATCACTCTCTCTACTTTTTTGTACATTTTTTCATAAAAAAGTCAAAAAAATTATTAAAATAATTTGATCCCAAACGAGATCTAAAATTAGATAAAAAATAATACATTAATAATTACATGATATAAAAATATTTTATTATATATAATTCATACTTTTGATACAAATGCATATCTTAATATAATAATATATTGTTTATGCTATGTAATAGTTTACCTAATATCTTTTATCTAATTTTAAATAGAAATTAATTTCGAGAGTAAATTAAAAAAATTTAAGGACAAAAGGGAAAATACTAAAATGAGAAAATGACTCAATATAGAATGGGGGAACTTTGTGTGGGTGGAAGTTAAGGAAAAAAATAACCAATATATGGAGGGATGCAAGTACGAATGTAAGAAAAATTGATAAAATCGAGTCGATTGATCGAAATTGACAAAAATTTTAGTTTTTGCTCTGTTTTATAACGACCTGTTTCAGTTTTGAAATTTTTTATATCAATGCAAATTGAACAGACTGAATATTATATTTAAATATTTTTATATTATAATTTTTTAAATATTATATAAGAAGTAACTAATATAATTTACTTTTGTGATAAAAATTATGGAGAAAAACATTTATAAAGTAATTTTCATATATTTTTTTCATTTATTTTTAATGTAAAATTCTATAATCATTTAAAACTTTTTAAAATTTTATGTAAATTTATTTTCTACATCAAATAGACAAAATCGATAAAACTGAACCGTAACATACGGTTTGTATCGATTTTTCAATCATAAAAATTGAAATGATTGATTTAATACCAAATATACTCTCAATATCAACCGAGTCGAATCGTTTATACCCCTAGGTACAAGTGACACTTGTAGGTCTACAAGTTTTTATTTGTATCTCATCATAGACACACTTACATTCTATATATTGGTAATTTTTTTTCCCCCCTTTTTTTACCTGCATATAAGTTCTTCCATATAGAATGGTACACACTGTATGTATTTTATAATTAAAGAAAAAAATTATATAATTTTATAATTTTTGAATTATAACTAAAAAAAAATATCATAACTAAACATAATCATATAAGTAAACATATAATGAATCATAATTAAAATAATATTTTAACTAAAAAAAAAATAACATAAGGTGAATATAATACAGCTTTTCAAGATGTGTATATTAGAATTTCTCAAAAAATATATATGTATATCTGTAGGCCTTTTTTTCTCTCTCTCTCCTCACACATTGTGTGTATATATACACATATATCTATCTATCTGTGTGTTTGCGAATCTAGTGCAGCGAAAAAGATTGATTAGCCTTAATTCTCCGAATTTGAGAGTAGGGTTTCGAATTCCGAATGTTCTTGAAAGGTTATGAGTTTTGGAGCTGTTTTTTTTTTGATTT
This sequence comes from Camellia lanceoleosa, assembly GCA_025200525.1. Classification (NCBI taxonomy): domain Eukaryota; kingdom Viridiplantae; phylum Streptophyta; class Magnoliopsida; order Ericales; family Theaceae; genus Camellia; species Camellia lanceoleosa. The sequence continues at coordinate 790,889 of JANUSC010000032.1, forward strand.
TTTTTGTTGCCGACAGAGAGAGGTTTTTGAATTCGAATGGCATCAATGGCGGAACCAATGAGGAGATTCGGAGTCGGTTACGCTCTCGCTCCGAAGAAGCGTCAGAGTTTCATTCAAGTTTCGTTGGTGAATCTAGCGAGAGAGAGAGGTATCGATCTCATTCGTATTGATACGGACAAGCCTTTGGTTGATCAAGGACCGTTCGATTGCGTGATGCACAAGCTCTGCGGCTCTGATTGGAAGAACCAGTTGGAGGAGTACTCGATAAAGAACCCTAATGTCCTGATAATAGATTCCCCTGATGCGATTGAGAGGCTTCACAATCGGATTTCGATGCTCGAGGTTGTTACAGGTTTGAATAACATTGAGACTGAGACTGAATCATTTGGAATTCGAAGCAGATTGTGATTTACGATACGAGGACGCTCTTAGATCCGAATCAATGGGGGGAGGGTTTGAAGTTTCCGGTGATTGCCAAGCCTTTGGTCGCCGATGGGAGTGCAAAATCGCACAAGATGTCTCTGGTTTTCAATCAGGATGGTTTGAACAAGCTAAAACCTCCGATTGTGTTGCAAGAGTTCGTGAATCATGGTGGGGTGATCTTCAAAACCTATGTGGTTGGGGACTATGTGAAATGCGTGAAGAGGAAATCTTTGCCAGACGTTTCAGATGAGAAATTGAAGAGTTTGGAGGGTTCTTTGTCGTTTTCACAGGTTTCGAATTTAACTATTCAGGAAAGAAATGATGATAAGTATTACAAGATGATGAATTTGGAAGAAATTGAGATGCCTCCACAGAGTTTTATCACCGATATTGCTCGCGGATTGAGGCGAGCTACAAAGCTTCATCTTTTTAACTTTGATGTCATTAGGGACACTAGAATTGGGAATAGGTACCTTGTAATTGACATAAATTACTTCCCTGGGTATGCGAAAATGCCATCATATGAGACTGTTTTGACAGACTTTTTCTGGGATGTGTTAAGCAAGAAAGACACAACAACAGGTCTTGATAATAATCTTGAGGTCATTAGTTTTGAGAAAGAAGCAAGGAAGTTAGTTACCAATAATGGGTGTGAAGGAAATGATGAAGAAACAGAGAACCCAATTCAAGTCTGATGGGACTTGGGACCATGGTTTAGATTGTGGGTTTATTGGCCAAAAGATTGGGTCAGCAGAAGCTGCTCAAAGCTATGCACATTTCTTTTAGATAGCAGTTAGTACAGTGGTGAATAAGTAGGTTCTTTGCTTCTGTTTTTCAGCCTCCCAAAGGCATTATTACTACATGATGGTGTTCTTAGTTGATCATGTACATTCCATGTTGCTTTGGAGATAGGTACTTCTCAAATACTCTGGAAGTTTTTAGGAAGGTTAAGTTGCCCCTTTGAGGCATATGTAATTCCTGGCTTAGAAACCGTTCTGATTTCTTCCTTTGGCAACTTTAATCAATGAATCTTGCCATTTTGTCAATGATAGTTTCATTTTGTTTCCTTTGCATATCAGTAAGCTTAATCAAATTATTATAATTTTTTTTCCCTGGAGCTGAGCTATGAAATTATTTTTCTTGCACCGCAAAATCCGGGGCCATTACCAGCCTTATGTACTATTTAATTCCCATGGTTGACTGCTGGGAAGTGATTGGCCATGAAGGGCCTTGGTTAATTTGGTAAATGTAAAAATTTGCTGTTAATTTTTGAGGAAGTATCACCTCAGTGTATACTCAGAAAAATATTTTCAGATCAGTGGTATTCATTGTAAACATTAATATGCAGAATTATAAACTTTTTCATGATTTTGTCATTAATTTTTGAAACCACCACTGACAAGTAATTCCCCCTTAATTTTTTTATTTCTGCATTGTCCAAGAAGACTAGATTGAAAAAGAAATTACAGATTTTTATTTTTTTTTTGCTATATATCCTTTGTTATCAATCTAGCTTGTACTTACTAATACAGAATGGATTTATAGTTCGTGACGGACTGCATGTTTTGAAGCAATTTGCCAATTTATTTTCATTTTCCTACCTTGCTTAGTCTATTTGAGCTTATTCTTGGTTGTTGTTAGACTTTGTATGTCACCAAAAAACATAAAAATATACAAGGTAAGAAAAAAAGTGACTGGCATACTGACATGGTAGTTTGAGCATCTCATACCTGATGACATGGGCCACTTTTTGGAAGCAATGAAGTTGGATGTGAAGTTTTCATTTTCTGTATGTTGTTTTTTGGAAATTAAGATTCCATATTGCCAAAATGGGAAAATAAATTATTGATTTTGTTTTATTTTATTTTGGCTGCTTTGTGTATTACACAGATTGGAATTACAAACTTATAAATAGCTGTATGGTATTGAAGCGTTTTGATGCCCATATTTCATGCTCAGAACTGCAGTTTGCATGTGGACTGTACTAGGAAAGTCCCAATTGGGGTGCATTGATTGATGCATTTTGTTGGAGTTTAATGAACAACTGGAAGTAAATATACATTGAAAGTACCAAACACTTATTGTTTGTGAGTTTCCTTGAGTTAAGCCTGATTTTTTGTGCAGCTTCTAAGCCGATTCAGAGCCTGGTGGTAAAGCTTGTTTAGATTTGGGCTTCTTTCAGTCATATAGTGTAGGTCTGCTTTGTTTTGTGCAGTATTCTTTTGTTCATCTCTTGATGCAGCAGATTCTTGATCGAGTATCGACAAAGAATAATAAAGGAGGAGAAGGGGCTTGAGTTCTATTTATGCAAATGTTGGTAACTGCTTTGGTCTTGTACTTTAACTTTTGTTTTAGGAAATGCCATAGAAGATATGATACTGGTTTCTATTCTGACATATGTAAGCTTTACTTGCATGCTAAAAAGTATGGTTGAATGCATTATTTCCATGTGTAGATGAGAAATTAAAGATAATAATTTCAAACATTGTTAATTGTTTATGCTTTTAATACTACAAGCTTTGGAGCTTCAAGGGATGAAGAAAAAGCAACCATGTAAAAAAACTTTTCTTTTCTTTTACAGTTGTGTGCATAGTGAGGAATGTACAGGGGTAGAATGTCGATCAAAATAGGATGAGTTCTTTTATTAACATCGCTTTCTCACCTTTGTTGCGGATGTCTTTGGTGTATGTTCTGATAGAGAACAGAAAGGGAACTTACGAGTCCTGGTAACCTCATGGAAGGAAATAATAAAAGAGAAGACGAAGAAGGAAGTTCTCCTTAAATATAGAATTTGACATATGATATCCTTGGCTCAGTTTTTCCAAGCTGATAAATTTATCTCCCAAAGTCTGAAATAGGGAATTGTTAGTCATTGTCAAGTATGAGTTGGTGCAGGTGAGGGTGGTGGTAATGATGGGTCGGTTTCTGAGATATAGTTTGAGGTGATATGGAGATCATAGTGTTGAAAAAGAATGTTCAAATGGCCATTAGTGGTGGTAAGGCATCGTCAATTAGGATTAAAAACCATGGTGGTGGTGGGGTGGATTTCCAGCAGTAGAGCTAGAGCTACTGGGGTGGCTAGGGTGATGGTTGAGGAAGTGGTGGTCTGGTTTTAGCTTCTACTTGTGGATGATCTGTTTCTGCTGAGAGGTTGTTATAGGTGTATTTTACAAGTTCGACATGAATGTCATAGCTTTAATCATTGAGTTGACTAAATTTGATTGTCATTTGGAGAAACTGCCTTACAAGTTACAGAGGATAATTGGAGGCGTTATACCCAACAAGTCTACAGTGTCTAATGAATCATTGTCGCTGACTTTCATAGCTGCGTTCAATGAATTTGTTGAAATGTTTCAGAGAATTGCGACTAGTGAGGGGGAACCAATTTTCAACCTTGTTCCTCTCCTAGGGGCTGGGAGTTCTGCAACATCTATAGATGACCTAATTACATGTGAATTATTTGCCTGGAAAACATCTTCAGCCCTGCTCTCTCCCCATTAGCTTTTATGCAAAAATCAGAAACCGCCAGCAATGGAAAATATTTAAAGAGAAACCAGTCTGCAGATCGGTATGTGTGTTATATTTTGTCTAACAGAAGCCAGAAATCACACATCATATTTTCATTTTCAATTTTTTTCCGCCTTACTTTGGTTGTTTGATGCTAATTTGCTTTTATCTTGAATAAAAAATTTTCCCCCTACTAATGGATTTGCCAATATTTTTTGAATAATACTAGAGATCATGAAAAAAATATCATGAAATGCATCGTGAAAATTTTTCATCATTTGATTAGTGTGTGCTGTTTTATTGTGTGTATAATCCAAAGGTGGAGAATCTTTTATGATTATTTTCATGATATTTTTTTCATGATCTCTAGTATTGCATATTTTCACTTAGTTTAGGAGTTTGGTAGTTTAGCTGCCTTGCATATTCAAGTAGTAGATAGACATAGATACACCATAAATTTTCTGGGTCTTTCGTTTTAAAACCAACCACTCCAACCCCCCAATGTCAATGTTTTACTGGAAATCCACCATGAATTCGTGCAGATACAAATGAGGATAAGTTGTCAAAAAGAGAGCTCTCTCTCTCTCTCTCTCTCTCTCTTCCCTGAATTTTGGATTTTGTGTTATGCCAGTGGGATCAAAATTGATGGAATTTTGTTAATAGAGTAAGTATTAACTGTGATTGTGGGATTATTACCAAATTTGTACAGAAAAATGAACTTTAACTTGAAATTTCAATTTTATGTCTCCTTTTCTAAAGAGTGTTAGTGTATATAGAGCTTAAGCAAGGAGTTCTAGAATTGACACTCTCCTAGGCCCTAGTCCTAGTTTTGATGAAAATTAATCTTGATGACTGTTGATCTGAGTGCAGGTACTTAAAAGGAAATACTGAGGTCTAATTGTATGGTCTAGGGCTGCATAGAAGAGAGAATATTTTGTGTTAGCGGTACTTGGCATGGTGTATCAGTTACACAAAATCGGCTCGCTTGTGTTGTGAGAATAACCCAAAACACCACTTTTCTGCTATGCTGAATGAAATTACTTGTACCTTTTTAGTATGCATAAATAAACATAGAGTGGATTTGTGTGTGAATAATATCTATTCATTTTTTTCTTATTTTTCTAACCCAACCAAAAAAAGAGAGAATTTAACTTGTTTTACAACTTTAAAAATCCTTTTGCAATATGAAATGTGATGTTAATATCTTGAATTAAATAATTATTAGGTTGATTTATATAACAAAGTTAATCTACTTGGGTGTTGTGAGATAGTATAATTAAGAATCAATTTTATCTTCATATAAAATTAGGTTCTATACAGAAATTATATTGATGGATACAATTTTGCTAGATTTATTGATTTGGTCTATTTAAAAAATTATTGTCCATTTTATTTTGTGTCTGATTTTATATTTATTATTATTATTATTATTATTTTTGGGTACAGAACTGGCAACAAATTTTGTTTTTCTGGTACAATTTATTTATTATTATTATTTTATTTTTATTTTGGAGTCTGAAAATGACAACAATTCATGACTACAAAATAAAGCACTATATATGGTGATTGGATTCCTGATTGCCTCCCTATATAGAAGGAGTCAAGAGCCTCTCCTTGCAGGCTTGTACTTGCAACCGTCCTTATAGGCCTTCGGGTCTATTTTTAGGTCCAATTTTGATAATTCGAACCGTTCATATTTTATGATTTATTCAGTATATTATACCTGTAAAAAATCAAATTGATCGGATATCGGGAAGCATATGTTCAGAAAACTGTTTATTAAATTATTTAAAAAATAATTTTTAGTTCAATTTTTTGAACACATACTTCCCGCTATCCAATCAGCTTGATTCAGATATCAAAATTGGGCCTAAAAGTAGACCCGAAAGCCTGCAAGGACGGTTGCAAGCACCAAGACTGCAAGGAGAAGATCCTCTCTCATATAGAAGGTCCAATTGACAAAAGTGAGGGGGCCCATAATTTGTAGGGCTGATCCAAATTTATATCTGTGTTGGTGCTACCCTACTTAGGGGTGTAAATTTGGCTCGATTCAGTCTATGTCGCGAATCATAGGTTCTTGCCAAAATTTGGGTAGGGCCGTCTGTAGACGTCCCCGAACGTCCCGGGAGGATGAGTACCGTTTTGTTCATTTTGGGCTCACTACAGTTCGGACTCAAATTGTCACGGTTCTCAATCTGAACCAAAGAGTCCAAATTCGACAAATCGTTTTGAAAGAACAGATTTTTGAAAGAAGTGCCAAACAAGGACTGTTTTAACAGATACAAAGTCGTCACCTAAATATTTTATTTTTGAAAAATTTAGGAAACCCTAACTCGTGCCTAAGGCCACGTGTTTGTCATCACCAAAGTTGCCTCGGCTCGGGAATTTGGGTATGATTGGGGAAGGTCACTTCGTGAGCACCCCCGCTCGCCTGATCAAAGATCGGCCTCTACTAACTATGATATCTAGTTTGGAAAAAATATTATGTGTTCTTATTCCAGTTATTAGCCTAGGTTTACTATGTGATGTGCACAGCATACAAGTATAGATTGGGTCGCCTGAATTGGAACAAAACATTTACTGTTTGTTTTTGAAAGATGGTTTGCTACTCGCAAGTAGGCTTAAAATGCAGATTTTGCCACCCTCAGGTGGGCTTAGAAAAAATGGTTTTGCCACTATCTAGTGGGCTTAAAACTCACAGTCAATGCATTGTTCCAATCCAAATAACCCAACCTTCACCCACAAGCATTCAGACAGTTATATCACATAAGCAAATAGCCTCATGGTAAGCATGCTATCATGGCAGTCACTCACACGCATGCAAGGATGCTAAAGTGTAAAAACTTACCGAGTATTCCAAGCCAAAACAGAAATTATGTTAGAAATCCATGCATGATCCTAACCATACAGAAATGCCTAATGCAACACATACAAGAATGCAACTAAGATAGGCTCGGCTATTCTAAACATGGCATATGGAATGCTACAGCTAACATGTATTCAACTCGGAATTGAAATACAATGCAGTGAGTATGATGCGCCGAGCCCGGTGCATGCAAAACAGATGAATGAATGCAAACATGCTATCATACTGTATGCTAATTGAAACATGCCCTATTCTAACCATCATAAGCTGGTAAATAAAAGGGAGAAAGACGTGGGGTTGGAAGACATACATCACACGCACGCACACTTATTACAATTGTGCCCTCGCTCGGAGGGTCCGAATAAATAATATACAGTCCCAAATGAATAATTATAGTCCGAATACGTACAAAACCCTAATTAATTAACAAATGAACTAGGAAAACAGTAAATTGGTATGCAAGCCCATGGACCGCCTCAGCCCTGTTCCGAATGATGAATGATGCATGCTTGAGTTGCCTTGTGCGGAAATCTATTGCGATGCCCCGATTAACCTCTGTTTGCAATTAAGCCCGGAATATCACGCGAAGCTCCAAAAGACTGCCGGTTTCTGATTTGTTGCAACAGAGAGCAAGAAAGGGGCATGGCAACGTATTTTCACATATGTATGCTTGACTACTCTTCATGGAGTGTAGACCTCGATCCTCATGCCACCAATTACGCATCTTGATGCATGATGGCCGAGAAGTCGAATTGCATGACTCAATGTGAAATGAATGCACATATAAACAAAACAAGGCCTAGACTCCATCATGGGTAATCCGGAGTATCGGCGACTGGGAATTGAGACATCGCTCACTCGAGTACGAACGCCCTCGCTTTCCGTGCTTGGGCTAACTCCTATCCTAAACACAATGCAAATGAGATGGCATACGCAATGTGACTAATGTAAAACCTAGCATGCGCAATACTATGAAATAGCATACACAATGCTCGTTGTAACATGGTATACACGATGCTCTAACATGCAACCTAGCATACACAATGCTATGAATTGAAATGGCATACACAATGCACGACGGACTTACACCAACATGAGTGGACCTCAGCCACACTCACATCAGTGGCCATTAGATGAAGATGAGACTACCGAAATGCGTGCACACATGCACGCAAACCGAGGACCGAACCTAAGGCACAACATGCAACTCTAACAAGGCATGGCAATGATGAAACATGGCATTCAAACATGTAAATTTCAGCACTGAAACATGATGCTAAAAGGTCCTGAAACATGGAAACATGGCACCCGATGCATGAGATGAGCCCCGAAACTCAAAACTAGGCACATGTATTGACTTATAGCTATACAAAGCATTCATTATTTGACTATGACGCATAAAGACAGAGCCAAGGTAGTCCCAAAATATGAACATTTCTAGTTCAAAGCATGACCACAAGATGCTAGCATGATTGACTAAAATAGCATGCAACTTTGACTAGCAAACATGGTTTACATGGCATGTGCATGAAGCATATGAGAACTCATCAAACCAGCAAAAATTAATGAACAAAACATGCCAAAATATACCCAAATAATCACTGAAATGCAACCAATGCATGCAAAAATGAGGGGCTTCTTTGGAGGGCCATACAAAGGGTTATTAAGCACATACAAGATAGACATGAAGCATAACAAAATAACCTCTGGAAATGGACTCTGACAGCCCAAAACTCACCAAATTAGCCCTGAAATGGGTCTAGGAAACATGCAAAGAATGGCCCCTTTGAAAGGTCTTGGATGGGATTGCTCTACACATGTATTGTAGACATAAAATATGGCCGAAAGGGCCTTGGACAGAGCCAAGGCAGATCCCAAAACTCACAGAATAGGGCCTGGAAAGTGACTTTGATGCATGCAAAATAGGGTCCCTTTGGAAGGCTCACAAGGCCACCAAACAAGACAAGGGAAGAGGGGGTCACCCCCCATTTGATTTTGGCCTTCAAGAATACACCTAATTTCAGTGGCTAAGAGGCCAAACCATGGCCAATGCAAGTGCTCTAATGCATAGCCCTAATCATGAAGGAATGAAGCATGCATATGAGAAGATGACCCTAAACAGAAATGAGACCTTAACCAAACTTAAAGAAGAGGATTTCAAAACAAGACTTTTTCCAGTTTATATCAAGTCTCAAAATTGTTCACAAGTAAGGCTAAAATATGATACAAAAATAGCCCTAAAAGAGAGATTGAACAAACAGGGCAGTAAATGACTTCAAACAGCAAAGAACCCTTAAACAAAGTTGAAGAGGAGCCCAAAATATGACACTTTGCAGTTTATGACAAATCTCGAATATGCTCACAAGTAGGTCTAAGATATGATGCAAAAAAAGGCCTACATAGAGGGGTAGAGCATGCAAGGGTATAGGAGGCCTGAAACAGAAAAGTGTCCTTATACAATCTTCAAGAGGAGCTCAAAATATGACACTTTTTAGTTTATGACAAAGTCCAGAAATGCTTGCAAGTATGGCTTATAGATGAAGCAATAAAAGGCAAGAAAAAGGGAAATGAAGACTTACCCTTGAAGAGCTTTTGATCCAAGATTCTGAGCTTTCAACCTTTGCAAATGGCCTCCAAGGTGCTAGTATGAGTGGTGGAGGTGGTAGGCTATGAGGTGTAGGGTAAAATGGCCAAGAACCAAGGTATTTGGAGGCTTGGAGTAAATAGATATATGGTTGTATGTATCAATGCCCCAGCTGGTTTTTCTAACCCTTAGAAATGAAGTAGGGTGCTGGTTATATAGAGGGAGAGGAGCCAAAGAAAAGGGGGGAAAAACCAATTCAAATCTTCCCTCAAAAGGACAGATCCCGTGGGGTGCAGTGCAAAATAGCCGCAATTTGGAATGCACCAAGAGGGACAAGGTTGGTGGCCGGTCGGCCACCTCCCCTGGCCAGCCAACCAGGGGTCAAAGGGGTCAAGCAAAATTACTGGCCGGCCACCCCAAAAAGGTGGCCTCTCAGATGAGTGCAACACAGCTGTATGGTCAAAACCCAGAAAATGTGAATCAGGAGAGAGAAAAGGCAGCTTTTTAGAGGGGTTCAAAAGGGTCAAGGACAATTGTTGGCCGGCCTACCCATATTGGTGGCCTCCCAGGTGTGTACAACAGAATGACGTGGTGGAAAGTTAGAAAAAGTGGCCCGGGAGTGGGAAAAACCAGCTTTCTTGTGAGAAAAACGGACGGCGAAGAGCAATGAAGAGAAAAGTTGGCTTTTCAGAAAATTGCTGGCCTCCCACCGTACAACCTTCCTAACAATGAAAATAAGGTCTCCGCTAAAAATGAACCCAAACCGATGCAAAACGAAGGTTCGGGCGCTAAAATGCACGGCCCGGGACCTCGAAAACTGACTATTAAGCACCAGAGGTGACGTTCGACCACGAAGTTGCTCTCTCGGGCCATAGTGTCCCTCAAAAGGGAGGAAATAAGGTGTGTGCCAAAAACTGGAGCAATCGGAGGTAGTTAAGCGGTCCCGAACCGAGACATACGGCCAACGGCTCCGAAAACCGAGAACTGGGCTCCAAATGAGAAAAATGGCCTACGACCACGAAACGTAGCCTACGACCACTGAGAGATGGTCTACGAGACCTCTTCCTCCCTTCGGGAAGAGAAAACGAACAAAACGGGACTCAGTTTGCAAACCGAGGCAAAGCACAAAAGAGCCCCGAAGTCCGGAGACAAGGGTCGCAGTCGAGACTCTGAAACTTCAGAACGAGCACAATATGCACTATCACCGAACGCTCAATCAGTGACGTCTGAGTCTTAAAGTCGGTCAAAAATGGGGTGTCTACAGTTGCCCCTTTATGACAGAACTCGAAAGTCATACGTGACGGGAGTGAATGTCAAAGTCCAGAGACGACCCATTTTTGACAAGGCCGAAGACTTAGACAAACAGGCGAGATAAACAAAGAGATGATGTGCCCACAGGCATGCCTGCAGGTGGGGGGAAAATGCGAAATGATGTGCACAAAACCAAGCGTAACTCATGGTTATGCCAAACATCAAGCTGTAATGAAACAAATATTCACAATAAATGCAACAGTTTTAAGCAAGAATGCAATGCGAATCAAACTACATTTCATGCAGTAAGGATCATGTAAATAAAGCTGTAACGAAGCAAACATTCACAATAAATGCGACAGTTTTAAGTAAGAAGGCAAATCAAATTACATTTCACGCAGTTATGATGTAAGAAGATTATACAATCTTTAACGAGCATGTGTGATAGATACACAAAAGTGAAGAGAGTGTGATGGATACACTATATGAACAAAGTGTGATTGATACACTAAGTGAAGCAAAGTGTGATAGATACACAAAGTGAGCATAGTGTGATAGATACACACAGTGAAACGAGTGTGATGGATACATTATATGAAGCAAAGTGTGATGGATACACTAAAAGTGAACACAAAGTGTGATAGATGCACTAAGTGAACAGAGTGTGATTGATACACTAAAAGTGAACACAAAGTGTGATAGATGCACTAGGTGAACAGAGTGTGATTGATACACTAAAAGCGAACACAAAGTGTGATAGATGCACTAGGTGAACAGAGTGTGATTGATACACTAAAAGCGAACACAAAGTGTGATAGATGCACTAAGTGAACAGAGTGTGATTGATACACTGAAGGTGAACACAAAGTGTGATAGATGCACTAAGTGAACAGAGTATAATAGATATACTAAATATGAACACAAAGTGTGATAGATGCACTATGTGAACAAAGTATGATAGATATACTGAAGGTGAACACAAAGTGTGATAGATGCACTATGTGAACAAGTATGATAGATATATTAAGGGTGAACACAAAGTGTGATAGATGCACTTAGTGAACAGGGTGTGATTGATACACTAGAGGTGAACACAAAGTGTGATAGATGCACTTAGTGAACAGAGTATGATAGATATACTAAATATGAACACAAAGTGTGATAGATGCATTATATGAACAGAGTATGATAGATATACTAGATATGAACACAAAGTGTGATAGATGCACTATGTGAACAGAGTATGATATACATACTAAATATGAACACAAAGTGTGATAGATGCACTATGTGAACAGGTGTGATGGATACACAAAAGATAATGACGTGAATATGTGTGTAATAGATACAGAAAATGAGAATGTGTGTGATAGATACACAAAATGAGAATATGTAATTGATACGCTAAGTGAAGAGAGTGTGATTGATACACTAAATAAATGAAGTGTGATTGATACACTAAGTGAATGATTTTAAACGGAACTTCTTTGAATGAACCGTACATGCAATATCGTGCATGGATGAGAAAGAAACTTGATAGGTACAATGCAATACAATGCATGATGCTTAAGGAAAGCAATAAATGGACAAAGCAGCGCTTTAGAAAGCACCTCATGAGGTGAGTGGCGGTGAACCGCTCTTCTTCGATGGGGATCTTCCCTTGTGCTCTTCGAACACTTACTTTCAACTTACAGTACAAAGGCTCTGAAATACTGACAAGGGTTCTTCAGGTAGAACACTTTGGATGCTGCCTTTCTTCCTGATCATATTCACAACTTTCCCTATTCTCTAACGAAGTGACAGACTAGGTTGGTTCAGTATCCAGAATTGAGGTGCATACACACTATCTCAACCTATGGGGCTTCCATATAGATTTCAAGCCGAGGACACGCCTCTGGGTTTTTAAACCAGACTTTAGTCTCGGAAATCCCGAACCTTTGCGTTCTAGGCAACAGCCATTCGAACTCTAGTTTCCACCATCGCAGTTGGTCTCCTAGGACCTCATTGCGAACACGGCCAAGATGCCTTTAGCAGGAAATGGTACTCAGGGAGAGCACTTTTGATCGCCATTCTGGCTTGAAGCAGACTTGATCTTGAGCTTGAGGTAGAGGCACACTCATACTTCGGAGCATTGACAAGACCTGAAAAGGTACGTCCGGAATACAATCTCGAAATTTGTAGAAGTTGAAACAAACTCAGATGCTTCAAATTTTCCCTTTTTTCTTTTGCTTTGCAGTCTGGAACCCATATAGTTTCAAATAGGTCCTAGTTCTACTGTTCTGACACGACCTGGGTTGAACCTTGCAGTTTTACGAAAGAACGAATCTTGTTTTGCACAGATGTGTAGAACGGCACGGCACTCGGAGCGCAAAACGATTTTATTTTCTGAAATTGAGAGATGAGTTCTTAACTGGGGGATTGAGCTTACGACTAAACACAGCGCACTACGACTCAACAACGGAAAGTAAAAGATAAAACAACCTAAACACATCCGTTGATACTAAAAACGACTCAAAACAAGAATCGAGACAAACAAAGACACAGACACAACACTCGGACGTGTTACAAAGGCAAGAGACCTCTCGGTGCACAAGGAGCCAGTTTCTCTGGGTATTGTTTCCCGCCCTTCCTCATTTGTGATTCTTGCATCACTCGGCCCTCAGGCTTTGTTTTTCTGAAAAAGTCCTTTTCTCACTTTTTCTCTCAGCGTACATCTCTTTATTCTTCAATCTCTCATTTTTCTATCCCTCCCCTGGGTGGTTGATGGATGAGCAAGAAATTGCAGGTTCTTGCCCTTAGCATGCTGCTAGATCCTTCTTCTTCTGCGCGCAACTAGTGAGTTCCTCCTACAGAGGGATTGTGCTACAACTGGGTGTGTAGCAAATCTGTAGCTGACATCGGTTGACGATGCTCTGCCGGGGAGTTTGGACGCAATCAAATATGTCCAGATGAGGAAGTGGAACATCTTCATCCATTCCAGTTTGTGCTTCACACTTGGCTTGATACCTTGTTGCTCAGAGGATGTGAGAGCTTTTCGGCCCTTTTGTTGTCGCCTTCAGTCGTGCCTTTTCTAGCAGGTAGAGTGCCCTTCTTGGCAAGTATGGTGCCCTTTCTGGCATGTATGTTGACAATGGGGAAAAGACAGAACACTTGACTCAACTATGCCCCTAGTTTATCATTTTGACTATTTTTTGTTTTTGGCTTTCTACTAAAATAATTTTGACCAAAATGAAAGTGAGATTAACACACTTGTTCGATTTTCTGATTCAAAATCATGCAAGTTAGGTTATGAGCACTGAAAATTTTCCTTTTTTGGGTCTAAGAAAAAGGTTCAGTTTTGGAAAAAAATGGAATAGTTTTCGAGAGAAGATTAGTCAACCTTAGTAAAAAATTCTCAAAAACTGTTTTTTCAAATGGCCACTGCTCAACAAGTATAGAACTCACTCTCGAGATGCACAGCCTTAGATTCGAAGGAAAATTGCCCCTTGCTTGAGGGGAGCTGCATGGCAACGGTTACGCCGCCTTTGTTTGAATCCAAGATCCAATGCATTGAATGGCGACGGAAAGTTGCCCCTTGTTTGAACGACACCGCAGCGCATTGAATGGTGACGGAAAGTTGCCTCTTGTTTGAACGGCACCGCAGCGTATTGTAGTCAGTCCTCAGAGCGACGAACACAACTAGACTCTCGGATACAGAGAAGGCAAAGATGATCAAAACCATTACATGGACACAATCGGTTTGGAAGTGTTTATGGCTAGACTTCAGAATGAAGTTGCCTACGTATCCCAAAGATGGGAATCAAGCCTTGCGTAGTTTGGGGTTAAGGTACACTCGTGTATTTAACCTTTCCTTTTGTGCTCTAACTTTTACCAAGGCTGCCCTTCCGGGTTTTCAACCTTGCGAGCTTTGTTTTTTTTTTCTTTTCTATTCTTTTCATTTCTTTTCTTCTTTTTTTCTTTTTCATCTTTTCTTTTCTTTTTTTTTATTTTTCTCTTTTTTCATTTTTTTTTTCATTCTTTGTATTTTCCTTTTTTTGTTCTCTTTCTTCTTTTTCTTACTCTAACTTTTGCTTGGGTCGCCCTTCTGGGTTTTCGGCCCAGCGAGCCTCTCAAGGGTAAAAGTGTAGCTGTGTCCATGTCAAATGGTTTTGAGATCCTGAAGTCATCTGAATTTAGGAGAATGGCTACTGTTCGCTGAAGATGCAGGAGTCCATCCAATGGAGGGTGAATTTGCCCCTAGTGTTGTGGATAGGATCTCGGTTGTCCTTCAGCAATGTCTTCTTCTTTCCTCCCTTCTGGGATTTGGCATTCTTGCCAGTATTTATTGACTTGCAGAATGATCCATCTTTGGCTCTTCGAGCCATCTAAGATTTTTGTGCCCTTAGTTCCAGGGGTACTTCTGATCTAACTTTGCAAGCTTCTCTTGATCACATCTGATATTCTCGCCTCTAGTTCATGGGCTGCTTCTGATCCGGCCACACAACCCTTACATTGAAGTTGACCATTGACCATTTTGAATCTAAGTTCAAGGTCTGAAAGCAAGGGCGCGAGTCTCGAGGTTGAGAGTGATCCTAGGCTGTACAATCTCAAGAGCGATTCCACACAGGTCTTCGCAAGACGGCACAAAACATTTTTAAAACCTTTTAAGAAAGCAACTAATCGCTTGCGCTGAAGACAGTGTAAAACCAATCTGGATCAAGCCAGGATCCTTCTCAGTACTCACATTAACAAGTATGATTTCATTCATTAAGGGCTTAGCACGCCTCTCTTTCTCTCAAATGATCAAATTTTTACAAATCCCGAGGAATTCCTTCCTCTTCGTTTTCACCGCAGTGTTAGAAAACGTTTTGAAAAACTTAGGTCAATGCAATGATTTCGAGGCACAGAAAAGTAGGCGAAAAGCACTGCTATTTCATTCAAACTTCTAGCACAACTAGCACAAGGCAGAAGCGAACACAAGAATGTGAAAATCACTGCTGTTCATTCAGAATCTGTTGGCACAACTGGCTCCCAGGCAGAAACAGACTCAAAAGAAAACGAAAAGATAAAACACAAAACAAGCAAGTGATGTCCGAGGTAACACCCCCGAAATCACCCAACTCCAACAAAACAGGACTGACTCGGTACAACAAGACAGACCCAACTGACTCAGTAAGAAAAGACTGACTCTATACAAAACAACAAGACTGACTCAATACCCAAGTCAGAAAGTACAAATTAACAACATTCGCGAATGTGCTCAAAATAGTGCATGCCATCCACCATGTCTGGATTTAATTGAGCTCCGCCCGCAGGTGGTTCATCCCCCGATCACATTACATTATCCCCCACAAGTTCACTGATTAAGTGTCGATAGACTTTGCAGGACCTGGTGCAGCAATGACCCCGTTGTCAAACAGATCTTGTACATCATGGTGCGAACGAAAGCAACTGTCGGTGTCATGAACGGTTTGTTGATGGTAGGCATAGTATTTAGTCTGGTCATGCTTTGCAGGAATAGGATCGGGTAGAGGTCATTGTTCCAACGGTTTCAGATGTCCTTTCCGGAGTAAGACCTCTAGAGCCTTTGACAAGGGCATATGAAATGGAGTGAAAACCCTCTTGATTCGAGGTGGGTATTTGGTTTTTTGTGAGCTACTTCCGGACGCACCGGTGAATGGGGTAGCTGTTTTTGATACGGTAGTGGTGACCATGCCCACTTCAAAAGATCTCGCAGCTGCATCACCATTGGTGGTCGATTGAATCAGGGAAAACGCCCTCTGAGTGCGCTTCTCCTGGTCAATGAGGCCCTGCTTTATAGCGTCCTCGATCTGTACTCCCATCTCATGTAAGTCTGAAAAGGTGGGGAAGGAGAGAACAATCATTTTTTGCATAAGCTTGGGCTGGAGATTGTGCACAATCATCCGAATCTGATCTTTGTTAGTGGGCCTAGTGGTCATCATTGAGGCCTTGGCTCTCCACCGGGTTACGAAGTCAGAAAAACTCTCCTTAGGCTCCTACTTAGTTGTCTCGAGATCACGGGTTGTGACCTCGATCTGTGTATCATAGGAGTATTGAGTGACAAAAGCCCCGGCCATCTCATCCTAATTCCTCTTAACATCGTCTTCTAATTTTGCATACCAGATGGCCGCTACACCTGACAGGGTCTGGCCGAATAAAGAAAGCTTCTGTGGTCTGGTGAGGCCCATTGGCCGTAGTATATCTGAGAACAACCGTAAGTGCACCATGGGATCCTCGGACCCGTCAAAGCGGTCAATATGTGGCATTTTAAAGCGGTCTGGCAGCGTCACGGCCACATCGGTATACCCATCCTCAATGTCCGAGATGGACTTGACGCCCTGAGATTTCTTGAACAGCTTTTCAAGCTTGCTCACCTTCAATGCTGTGGGGTCCACCTCGGACTCAAAGGGAGAATTCGGCAGGTTGGTGGGTGCTTTAGATAGCTGTGGTAGGATCGGGGGCGGAGGTGGCCCTGTCGGAATGTCCGTATCTTCCTGAACATTAGCTGTCTCCCCGAGTGTTGGAACTCTGGGTGGGGGAAGAGCCTGATGTGAAGCAGATGTTCCGGTTTGCTGCTGTAACCTGGCGATCAACTCTGCTTGTTGAGCCATGACCTCGGCCTGTTGTTTGGCAAATTCCGCTTGGCGGACAGCGTCTTGCTGCATGAGCTTCGTACTTTCTTGGAGTTGGTGCATCATTTCCTCTATCCCTGCCATGTTCTGTTGTTCCGGCTGACTGACTGATATATCTATCTCTGTGATAAAAACTGAGGCCTCAGCTTGACTGTTCATTGGTAGGGTGGATAAGGGCCACTGATTTAGTAACGGCTGAACTGGTGATCTGTGCTTGACTGGCCCTTTTACACTACCTCTGGCAAAAGGACACTGATTTCCCTTGAACTGAATTTCTGTCCCGATAAAGTCTATCAACACAAGTTCGGTGTACTCGGGGGATATTGGAGCTTTCTGAAGCTATGGTTCCAAGACTACCTAACAAAAAAGAAAACAGACAGCATCTCAGCCTGATTTCACCTGAACGGATACGAGCATAGTTGAATGAGTGCGCTCTCTACTGAATTCTGCCCAAAATTTTCGCAGAACCGATACCCTCGTAAACCGATTCTTCCAAATACTGATGCCCGCAGGCCTGATACCCAGACTTGCAAACTGACACATACAACCTGTAGAGACACACTCTGACAGCACGTATCAAGCAAGTAAGAGCAAAAACACCCCTATGGAGGGGCAGGGTTTCCCTGTCCTATTTTGTCAGGAACTAGGGTTTTTCTACGCACGTAGCGGTTTCAAACAATCTATATCGGGTAAGCAACCTGTCCTAGTTTGGATTAGTCACTATGAATTCCGAATATGCACTAGGTCGAATGGTCAAAAGGGTGCCCCGGTAAAACCGGGGTTTGTGTTTCCATACTGGCAGAGCCCGTAACCGGTAAGCCTTATGGCACGCAGCCTCTGGCAAACCGCTCAGGAATAGCAGATGGCAAACACGGTGTCCTAGGCACACCAATGCACATGCAATGCAAAGAAACACATAAGTGTAATCAAAACAAGATATCATGAGTTCGAGTCAAGCTCTCTAAATCCCCAGCAGAGTCGCCAGAAACTGTAGACGTCCCCGAACGCCCCGGGAGGATGAGTCCCGTTCTGTTCATTTTGGGCTCACTACAGTTCGGACTCAAATTGTCACGGTTCTCAATCTGAACCAAAGAGTCCAAATCCGGCAAATCGTTTTGAGAAAACAGATTTTTGAAAGAAGTGCCAAACATGGACTGCTTTGCCAGATACAGAGTCGCCACCTAAATATTTTATTTTTGAGAAATTTAGGAAACCCTGACTCGTGCCTAAGGCCACGTGCCCGTCATCACCAAAGTTGCCTCGGCTCAGGAACTTGGGTACGATTGGGGAAGGTCACTTCGTGAGCACCCCCGCTCACCCGATCAAAGATCGGCCTCTACTAAACATGATATCTAGTTTTGAAAAAATATTATGCGTTCTTATTCCAATTATTAGCCTAGGTTTACTATGTGATGTGCACAGCACACAAGTATAGACCGGGTCGCCTGAATTGGAACAAAATATTTACTGTTTGTTTTTGAAAGATGGTTTGCTACTCGCAAGTAGGCTTAAAATGCAGATTTTGCCACCCTCAGGTGGGCTTAGAAAAGATGGTTTTGCCACTATCTAGTGGGCTTAAAACTCACAATCAATGCATTGTTCCAATCCAAATAACCCAACATTCACCCACAAGCATTCAGGCAGTTATATCACATAAGCAAATAGCCTCATGGTAAGCATGCTATCGTGGCAGTCACTCACACGCATGCAAGGATGCTAAAGTGTAAAAACTTATCGAGTACTCCAAGCCAAAACAGAAATTATGTTAGAAATCCATGCATGATCCTAACCATACAGAAATGCCTAATGCAACACATACAGGAATGCAACTAAGATAGGCTCGGCTATTCTAAACATGGCATATGGAATGCTACAGCTAACATGTATTCAACTCGGAATTGAAATACAATGCAGTGAGTATGATGCGCCGAGCCCGGTGCATGCAAAACAGATGAATGAATGCAAACATGATATCATACTGTATGCTAATTGAAACATGCCCTATTCTAACCATCATAAGCTGGTAAATAAAAGAGAGAAAGACGTGGGGTTGGAAGACATACATCACACGCATGCACACTTATTACAATTGTGCCCTCGCTCGGAGGGTCCGAATAAATAATATACAGTCCCAAATGAATAATTACAGTCCGAATAAGTACAAAACCCTAATTAATTAACAAATGAACTAGGAAAACAGTAAATTGGTATGCAAGCCCATGGACCGCCTCAGCCCTGTTCCGAATGATGAATGATGCATGCTTGAGTTGCCTTGTGCGGAAATCTATTGCGATGCCCCGATTAGCCTCTGTTTGCAATTAAGCCCGGAATATCACGCTAAGCTCCAAAAGACTGCCGGTTTCTGATTTGCTGCAATAGAGAGCAAGAAAGGGGCATGGCAACGTATTTTCACATATGTATGCTTGACTACTCTTCATGGAGTGTAGACCTCGATCCTCATGCTACTAATCACGCATCTCGATGCATGATGGCCGAGAAGTCAAATTGCATGACTCAATGTGAAATGAATGCACATGTGAACAAAACAAGGCCTAGACTCCATCATGGATAATCCGGAGTATCGGCGACTGGGAATTGAGACACGTTCCGTCACTCGGAGTACGAAACGTCCCTCGTTTCCCGTGCTTGGGCTAACTCCTATCCCAAACACAATGCAAATGAGATGGCATACGCAATGTGACTAACATAAAACCTAGCATGCGCAATACTATGAAATGGCATACACAATGCTCGTTGTAACATGGCATACATGATGCTCTAACATGCAACCTAGCATACACAATGCACGACGGACTTACACCAACATGAGTGGACCTCAGCCACACTCACATCAGTGGCCATTAGATGAAGATGAGACTACCAAAATGCGTGTACACATGCACGCAAACAGAGGACCGAACCTAAGGCACAGCATGCAACTCTAACAAGGCTTGGCAATGATGAAACATGGCATTCAAACATGTAAATTTCAGCACTGGAACATGATGCTAAAAGGTCCCAAAACATGAAAACATGGCACCCGATGCATAAGATGAGCCCCGAAACTCAAAACTAGGCACATGTATTGACTTATAGCTATACAAAGCATGCATTATTTGACTATGAAGCATAAAGACAGAGCCAAGGCAGTCCCAAAATATGAACATTTCTAGTTTAAAGCATGACCACAAGATGCTAGCACGATGGACTAAAATAGCATGCAACTTTGACTAGCAAACATGGTTTACATGGCATGTGCGTGAAGCGTATGAGAACTCATCAAACCAGTAAAAATCAGTGAACAAAACATGCTAAAATATACTCAAATAATCACTGAAATGCAACCAATGCATGCAAAAATGAGGGGCTTCTTTGGAGGGCCATGCAAGAGGTTGTTAAGCACATACAAGATAGACATGAAGCATAACAAAACCACCTCTGGAAATGGACTCTGACAGCCTAAAACTCACCAAATTAGCCCTGAAATGAGTCTAGGAAACATGCAAAGAAAGACCCCTTTGAAAGGCCTTGGATGGGATTGCTCTACACATGCATTGTAGACATAAAATATGGCCAAAAGGGCCTTGGACAGAGTCAAGGCAGATCCCAAAACTCACAGAATAGGGCCTAGAAAGTGACTTCGATGCATGCAAAATAGGGTCCCTTTGGAAGGCCCACAAGGCCAGCAAACAAGACAAGGGGAGAGGGGGTCACCCCCCCTCTGATTTTGGCCTTCAAGAATACACCTAAGCTACTGAAAATCCACTGGATTTTAGTGGCTAAGAGGCCAAACCATGGCCAATGCAAGTGCTCTAATGCATAGCCCTAATCATGAAGGAATGAAGCATGCATAGGAGAAGATGACCCCAAACAGAAATGGGACCTTAACCAAACTTAAAGAGGATGTCAAAACAAGACTTTTTCCAATTTATATCAAGTCTCAAAATTGTTCACAAGTAAGGCTAAAATATGATACAAAAATAGCCCTAATAGAGAGATTGAACAAACAGGGTAGTAAATGATTTCAAACAGCAAAGAACCCTTATACAAAGTTGAAGAGGAGCTCAAAATATGACACTTTACAGTTTATGGAAAATCTCGAATATGCTCACAAGTAGGTCTAAGATATGATGCAAAAAAAGGCTTACAAAGAGGGGTAGAGCATGCAAGGGTATAGGAGGCCTGAAACAGAAAAGTGTCCTTATACAATCTTCAAGAGGAGCTCAAAATATGACACTTTTTAGTTTATGACAAAGTCCAGAAATGCTTGCAAGTGTGGATTATAGATGAAGCAAGAAAAGACAAGAAAAAAGAAAATGAAGACTTACCCTTGAAGAGCAGCTTTCTAGCAGCTTTTGATCCAAGATTCTGAGCTTTCAACCTTTGCAAATGACCTCCAAGGTGCTAGTATGAGTGGGGGAGGTGGTAGGCTATGAGGTGTAGGGTAAAATGGCCAAGAACCAAGGTGTTTGGAGGCTTGGAGTAAATAGATATATAGTTGTATGTATCAATGCCCCAGTTGGTTTTTCTAACTCTTAGAAATGAAGTAGGGTGCTGGTTATATAGAGGGAGAGGAGCCAAAGAAAAGGGGGGAAAAACCAATTCAAATCTCCTCCCAAAAGGACAGACCCTCTGGCAGGAGGTCTGGTGCAAAACAGCTGGTACAGCTGGAATGCACCAAGAGGAACAAACTTGGTCGGCCAGGTTCAAAAGGTTCAGGTGGCCGGCCGGCCACCTCCCCTGGCCAGCCGACTAGGGGTCAAAGGGGTCAAGCAAAATTACTGGCCGGCCAGCCCAAAAAGGTGGCCTCTCAGATGAGTGCAACACAGCTGTATGGTCAAAACCCAAAAAATGTGAACCAGGAGAGAGAAAAACCAGCTTTTTAGAGGGGTTCAAAAGGGTCAAGGACAATTGTTGGCCGGCCTACCTATATTGGTGGCCTCCCAAGTGTGTACAACACAATGATGTGGTGGAAAGTCAGAAAAAGTGTCCCGGGAGTAGGAAAAACCAGCTTTCTAGTAAGAAAACGGGCGGCGAAGAGCAATGAAGAGAAAAGCTGGCTTTTCAGAAAAATTGCTGGCCTCCCACCCTACAACCTTCCTAACAATGAAAATAAGGTCTCCGCAAAATTGAACCCAAACTGATGCAAAACGAAAGTTCGGGGTCCAAAACACGCGGCTTGGGGCCCCGAAAACTGACTATTAAGCATTGGAGGTGACGATCGACTACGAAGTTGGTTTCTCGGGCCACAGTGTCCCTCAAAAGGGAGGAAATAAGGTGTGTGCCAAAAACCGGAGCAATTGGAGGTAGTTATGCGGTCCCGAACCGAGGCATACGGCCGACGGCTCCGAAAACCGAGAACCGGGCTCCAAACGAGAAAAATGGCTTACGACCACGAAACGTAGCCTACGGCCACTGAGAGATGGTCCACGAGACCTCTCCCTCATTTCGGGAAGAGAAAACGGAAAAAACGGGACCCGGTTTGCAAACCGAGGCAAAGCACAAAAGAGCCCCGAAGTTCGGTGACAAGGCTCGCAGCCGAGACTCTAAAACTTCAGAACGAGCACAATATGCACTATCACCGAACGCTCAATCAGTGACATCTGAGTCTTAAGGTCGGTCAAAAATGGGGTGTCTACACCGTCCGGTCCACGGGCCAAAAAATTAGGCCTAAACCCAGGGGTATTCGGGCCTTGGGTGGGTTGGCCTAACTATTTTTTTTTTTGTTTTTAAAATTTTTTTCTATTAAAATTTTATTATTTTTTACTAAAAAAGACATTGACCCTTGGGTGGGCCAAACTTTGAGTGGGCCTTAAGCGGACCGATAGGTTGGGTCACGGGCCGGACTGGATTTCAAAATGATGGCCCAAGCCGAGGGGCTCAGATTGGGTTCGGGCCTGGGTCTAAACGGGCCGGGCTCGGGCCGTGGGTCATTTTCTCCTTAAGATTTTTTTTTTAAAAAAAAAAGAAAAAGAAAAAGAAAAAGAAAAGAGTACTTGTTGGAAGTCCTGATTTTTTCTCTTGAGCAAGGAGAACTCCGTTTGGAAAGATAGTTTTGAGGTTTTTTTAGTTAAAATAGTCACAAAAAATAAAATGAACTTTTTAACCTAAAAAGACAAAACATCACATCCAGTCCATAATTATTACATTATTTCTCTCACAAAAAAGTCAAAAAAGCCTAAAACCCTTCCCAAACCAGATTTTTTAACCCCAGGCTAAAATAGTCAAAAAATTCAAAAAGCTAAAAAGTCAACCCACTTCCCAAACGACCCTTTTTGGTATTGAGCTTTTAAAAATAATTTGAGTTTTTTCATTTTTCATGTTATGTTGTATTAGGGGTTGTTTGGGGTGTCTTAAATAAGTGCACTTTTTATCTTTTTAGACTAAAAAATTGAGGAAAAAAATATGGATGTTTGTGTTAACTTTTTGAATTTTTATGGAAAAATGTGTATTAAAAAATTGTATAAATTAGTGTGTAGGGAAAAATTAGGATTGAGAGTTATGCAGCCGTAATTTTAGACTTTTGGTGAATAGTGATAACTTTTTAACTTTTTGACTTTTTTTCAACTTGCCAAACTTGGTCTTAGTCTACTTTTTTTTTTTTTTTTTAAGTTATTTTTTTTTATGCACCGAATCTAAATGTACTTAAAATGTAAAATATTTTTAAAAAATTAATAAATACAAAAAAATAAAAATATGTACTACATATATATATATTTTGTATTTAGTGAATTTTAATTTTTTATAAAAAATTTATATATTTTTTAAGTGCATCTAAATTAAGTGGATCTAAAATGTTAAAAAAATTGATTAAAATATCAAAAAATCATTAAACAAAGAAATACGGATTGAAATTTTTTTTTTTTTTTGTTTTCCTGAAACTCCAAAACTAAATAGATTTATTTATTTATTTTTACATGATAGGATTCATCCTTTTTGTATATTAATTATTTAATGTGTCTTGCCATAAGTGTGCAAAAAATCTACTAAATTTAATGAAACATGCCCATTTGATTAAGGCATTCAATTTTTGGCTACCACCTAAAGATTCTAAATTCATTACTGATTTTAATAATTTTTAGCATGGTTCCATTAGTGACTTCATAATTCAGCCCCCTTTTAAATCCGGAGGCTTCATTCAGCCCCCTTTTGTTTTTTTGGGATAGTTTTATTTTATTTTATTTTATTTTTTATTTAGTGGTATTTTTGGGTCAAACATTCAATATTTTATTTCAGCATCCCTTAGACTAAAAGACTCCGAAAAAAAAAAAAAAAAAATAATTAATTAGGCTAACAATCATCATTGTTTACTTGTAAAATTTAAGATATATTTATTCTTTATCTCTCAATCACCTAATAAAGGTGGTCGGCATTATCTCCATATAATTTTTTTGCCACGACAATGAGAGAACTACATCAGTAATGCAAGATCTTAACCATTTAATATAGTTAGAAAGTTAAATTAAAAATATTAGCTACATCTTAAAAGTGTCCTAGGACATTAATGAGCATATATATATATATATATATCAAACATGTCTTTTGAAGGGGAAATCGGAAGTGGGGTTTCAACTTTGCATTTGCACTTGTACATAATATAGGTGGATTAAGACAATTAACTATATATAGAAGGCAAAAATGCTTCAGACCCCCATTGGGAGTCGACCTCCAGTGAGATGTAGCTTTGTGATCGGGCCAAAAAAAAATTATTATTATTATTTTTTTTTTTTGGATTTTCAGCCAGTGGGGGCACGCCACGTCACTGGGGGTGCGACCCCCACTGGGGTCTGCAGCACTTCTCATATAGAAGGTTAGGGTGGTTAATTCAGTTGGGAACATGGCTAAGCCCTCCCCAACTTTCTGGATTTTGTTTGTCCTTCTCCTTACTGCATCAGGTAAATTGTCTTTGTAAGAATTTAGGACCACAGTCCCACCCTTTGATGATTTGAAATGCTCATTTTGCTAGATTATGTTTATAGATTATTTATTAAAAAAAATGGTATTCTCCTTATTTATTTTTTGTTTTTATAGACAAATGTAATACAATATGTGATTTTGAATATCCAGTTAATTTGATTTTTATTATGCAATATTTACACACAAATATCTACAAAATGAATAGTTAAAATCATCGAAGTAAAACTCGTGAGGAGTCCGATGGACCCCAACAGTACAGTGGACTGGAAAGAATTCTATCTTTTTTTTCAGAATTTTGGAGTTGTACCAAATATGTTATTTGTTTTTTTTACAAAAAAAAAAAAAAAAAAAAAAAAAGAGAAAGAAAAAAAAACTGGCAACATTCCACTTTGAATTGTGACAAAATTTTTAAATGCCCAAACACAAAATGTATGTTTAATCATTTATACAATGCAGTGCAGTGACAACAACGGTGCCAACAGTGGAAGCAGCTAGACATTGCTCTGAAAATCTGGGCGGATGCAATTCAGCTAAGGACTGCAAATCCGAGTGCAAATCCAAACATTCAAAGGGTTGGTCACATTGTGTCGTCAAATTATCATGCACGTGCTTCTACTCTTGTCCCCGTGGTACAAAACTGCCTCGTCCGCACCCTCTGCCACCAATGCCGCCGCTACCACCTGGTGGAGGAGGTGATGGTGGAGGAGGTGAATCAGGAAAGGTAAAGGTGTAGTTTGCTTAAGCAGTGAAATAAAGTTTGATTTTGATGCTATGAAAATTGAAGTATGTATAATGTACCTCAAAATTATCCATAATTGGACTAGTTTAATAGTTTCTCCTCAGCTATGAAGCACGGGTGTGGGGTACAGATATGGATACAGATACGGGTATGTTGATACGGTAAATTTTAAAAAAAGTAAGATACATGTACGGCTGGGGTACGTCAAATTAAAAAAAAAAAAAATAAAAAAATTTATAGCTAAATATCCAACATACAAATCAAAGTTTCAATATCAAAACTAAAAAGAGAACAGTTTGTTTAAAAAGTTATATAATTCTTTATTTTTCTTTTTTGATTGTCTAAAATAGGATGCAAAAGAGAACAAAATCATGACTCATGGGTAAAGAATGTTGGAAATAAATTACTTGATATTTTCAAAATTAAAAAAAGAATAATAAAGGTTGCAACAAATTCTAGCTATTGCTGCTGTTGCTATAAAAAAAAAAAAAAAAATACCACGCCATATCAGTACTGTAGCCACTACGTACTAATGTTGTACCCACGACGTATCCAAATGTATTTGCTGTACCTGACATGTATTTAGTGTTCCCAGTACGTGTACCTACACTCGGTAAGTAGCCAGTACTCGTACGACGCCATTTTTAAAGTATTCGTATTTCATAGCTCCTCTATCTCTTCCTTCTAATAAGTTTAGAAACAGACTTTTTTAATAACTTTTTAGTTTTTAGACTAAAATATGATGTAAAACAAAACTAGTATGTTTGGAATGACTTTTTAATTTTTTATGAGAAGATATGTAAAAAATAAATAAAAAATGAAATCTTTGACTTTTGGTATATGTGATTGATTTTTTAATTTTTTAATAACTTTTTAATTTTTTAACTAAAAAAATTACTTGTCAAACGAGATATAAATTCTTTTTCTGTCCTACTCTCTCACAACATTTTGATTATTTTACTCATGGATAATTGTTTGGCTCTCAATCCTTGTAGAAAGGCCCTCTATAAGTAAAAGTACAAGACATCTCATGATAATATAATTGTGAGTCACAAAATTTTGATTATTTAACTCGTGGATAATTGCTTGGCTCTCAATCTTTGTAGAAAGGCCCTTTGTATGTAAAAGTACAAGACATTTCATAATAATATAATTGTGAGTACATGATGAATAATAAAACAAAAATTTTAAAGACACAGAAATTCAATAATGAGTTATCGTGCATGTGCTTTTTACCCTCGTGAATTTTGGTGGTGGTGCACTGAGACGTGGTCTTCCAAAACCATTTATACCCTCCATGTAAAGATGGAGATATAATAATAATGTTATAGTAATTGCATTTGAGAAATCTAAAAATCTCTTAAATGTTGATTTGTGATTATGTATAAATTTTAAATAGTAAATAATAATTTCAATCAAACAATCAAGACAAATCGACACAACGATTTTACGTAGAAAAATTACAATTGGACACCTCCAATTGTGATAAAAAACCACGGGCAACGGTCACAAAACAATCCACTAAGAAGATATAAATGAATTACAGAGGTATACTTTCAATTACCTAGCGAATCCACGCCCGAATTGAACCAACCTCTATGTGCCTCTTCCAATCCCGTCTTCACCTCGGAATTGTCTTGACGATGAGCCATTCTAGAATCCACCAAAGCTTCAGACTCGAAATCTTTGGAATCCACCGAAGAACAACTCTCTCTTTTGTGTAAAACAAACAAATAATCCATTGATGTATACTCTTTAAACCATGAGTTGAATACTAAAAAAAAAATCAAAGAAAACTAGTAAAATATCTCCAGATATAAACCTTAATATCTACGAAGAAGATTTGAGGAAGTAATCCTAGTTTTGGACTAAAACAAATACTTATAGAAATCTGGGACTACGAAACTCGCTCGAGCGAGGAACCAAAAACGCGTGTTTTCTATAAGTGGCTTCGATCGAGCCACGCACCCTTCGCTCGAGCGTACATTCATCTCTTTCAGGTTTTTACACAGACGCAGCCTTCGCTCGAGCGAGAACTCTTTCGCTTGAGCGAACAAGGGCGAACAAGCAACTTTGAATGTAATTTTGCATTTTGCTTCAAGAGCGCTGCCCCTTGACCCCGCCATGGCGCTGCCCCGGACCCACTAAGGGTGTCACGACCCAAACCCGGCCCTATGGGTTTAGCACCGTAACTGGCCAGTAATTCGAGATTACCGAAGGCCTACTGAACAGTAATATAGTTAAATAGAGTACAGGGCTTGGCGGAAGCCAATACAGTAAATAACTAGTGTCCATTGAGCTGTGTAAAACTGTATGCCAAAAACATTTTTCATGCATTCATTCAATTGAGCAAGATGATCTATAAACGGTCTATACAAATCATTTACAAGACAGGATCAAATCCTAGACAACAAGATCTGATAAACAAGAGATGACTATACAATCGTACAAAACAGTGAGGAGACCGATAGGGGACACAAAAACACCCCAAGCCATAGCATGGCAACTCGGAACCTCGCAGTGAGGCACATAGGCTGGCTTGACAAAACTGGGGACCAATCCCATGCTCTTAGCTCCGGTTTGGCTGCTGAGAACCTACATATATATATAAACAGTGAGCTAAAACCCGGTGAATAACATAAAGCGTAAAGAGGTTATGAATGAATGTCCTTACAGTAATGAAATCAGTTCATTAAACAGTATTTCAGTCCTTCAGTATTTCAGTCAATCAGTCATATGTGGTACATCCATTAGCCTATAAACAGTAGGTCCAAAAGGACCGGGCCTTAAGACATCTGAACAAAGAATGATGGCCATCATCAATAATGATATGGTTCCACAAGGAACCGACAGAGCTCAGAATAAAGAATACCAATGCTAAGGATGCCACAGTACAGTTCAGAATACAGGACATACATTCATTCAGTAAACAATAGCAGCTCAATAAACAATTCAGTTCGGTATTCAAAAGATAACCATTTTGAACATATCTTTACACAATTGTTACTCACAGAGATTGGGCTAATAACAGCTAGAGCGCGTCCCCGAGAGCCAACCCTAAACAGTTAACAAATAGAATACACACTAAGTTTCACAATCGGAAGGATGATAATTAAATCCCTAAATTTCCTCGGTGTGGTTCTATGTCTAAATCCTCATTAAGATGTCTTAAACTAGGCCTAAGAATGCCTAGGATGGGATGAGGATGCAAAAATACAGTTGGAAGGCATTTTTCAAAAGTTCTTTGAAAACAGGGTCTCGCCGAGCGAGCCTTCCTTCGCTTCGGCGAGGTTGCAAAATCAGGCTTCGCCGAGCGAACAATCCTTCGCCGAGCGTCCGATGAAACAAGAAAAGTAATCTTGGATGCTCAATTTTACGCGATGCTCGCCGAGCGAAGCTTCCAAAATTAAAGGGTTCGCCGGCGAGACTTCCTTCGCCGAGCGTCGATGAAACAAGAAAAGTAATCTTGGATGCTCGATTTTACGCCGAGCCACCAATATTTCGCCGGGGCGTGGCCAAGAGGAAGCGGTGGGCGCCCGAGCGAGGAATCCTTCGCTCGAGCGAAGAAGCCAAATCTGGAATTTCCAAATTTGCCTCCCAAGCTCAAACCAAGCATTCTCAACTCAATCCTCGACCTCTTGGGCCCAAATTCTGGGGAATACATCCCAAAACAATGTATAACAAGTTTCAAAAGCCAATTTATGAATTCATGCCCCAAAGGTGAGTCAATTAAAACCATAATTCAAACCCATTTTCAAGAACAATCTCAAAACATGCAATGCATGAGTTTTAACCCAAATTCGAAGTTCAAATCTTGCTCTATTGAGCTCCAATCTTTGAAAACAATGTGGAAAACATGGACTATGATACAAATATGGACATGCATGTGACAATTAGCCAAGAACTCAACTCCAAACTCACTAAACACAACATGCATGCAACAATTAAGGTCCAATTCAACATGTTGAGCAAATTCATGTCTTAATTTCTCTATAACCATGGTACATGCAAGATGGAGCTTAAAGATAACAAGAAAACAATGAATTCCTTATCTAGAGTGTCAATTTCAAGGTGTGGAAGCTAGATTATGACAATTATACTTCAATCCTCAAGCAATTCTTCAAGAGTAAGCCAATTCACAAGAGGAAATCACTCTCTCACTCTAACTCTCTCCTTTGGTCGGTTAGGCACAAGGAAATGGCTGATAGAATGAGTTGGTTCAAGTGCAATTCAAGTCCTAAATTGTGTAGGATAGTGGCCCACTCAATGGCAAAGTCGTAATTGCGGTAAACTCTTTAATTGACTTAATTTAATCTAATTTAATCATTCCTAATCAAATTTTCAGATAAATATACCATAAAATCACAAATATTCTACTGATTCCAAAACACTAAACGGTTCTTAATTCGGCCGCCGATAAGGCCTTCAATTAACAGTTAGAACATAAGAATTCAAACAGATAATCAATCAATCAAACAGATGCAATATGCAATTCAATAGATAACTTATTCAATTTCAGTTTCGATTTCAATCAGTCCATTCAGTACTTCGGTTTATTCAATTATCAGTCATTAGCGGTCCAGTTTAGCAATAATCAGTATATAATTCAGTGGTTATTCGGTAATCAATACGAGGGTTGTTACAGTCTCCCCTCCTTATAAGGAGTTTAGTCCTCTAAACTCGAGTTACCTTCAGTTTGGAAGAAAACAGGATCTAGTGGAAACAAATCAGGATATCGCCTAGCCATGTCATCTTCCCTTTCCCAAGTGGCATACACACCACCATGGTTCTGCCAATCAGCTTTCACTAGCGGGATCTCCTTGTTCCTTAGTTTCTTGATCCGTCTGTTCACAATCTGTATAGGCCGTTCCTCGTAAGTGTAGTCATCACTAAGCACTATCCGAGTAGGCTCAATCACATGAAAAGGATCCTGAAGATAATCTCTCAACATCGAAATGTGGAAGACGTTATGCATATGCTCCATTTCAGGAGGAAGCGCAACTTGATACGCCACCGGATTGATTTTCTCAATAACCTGATACGGTCCGACATATCTCGGCGCTAACTTGCCTTTGACTCCAAAACGAGTCTGGCCTTTCATTGGTGTCACTTTCACAAAAACGTGGTCACCAACTTCATATTCTCGGTCTCGTCTTCTAATATCTTCATAACTCTTCTGTCTACTCTGTGCGATTTTCAGTCTCTGTTGTATCAGTTTTATCTTTTCAGTCGTTTCATAAACAATTTCGGGCCCAAGCAACGGCCCATCTCCAACTTCTGCCTAGCAAATTGGAGATCTACATTTTCTGCCATACAATGCCTCGAAAGGCGCCATTCCAATACTCGAATGGTAGCTGTTGTTGTAGGCGAATTCAGCCAACGGCAAATGACCTTCCCAGTTTCCCTGAAAATTTAGGACACACATTCTCAGTAGATCCTCTAGAGTCTGGATGGTCCTTTCTGACTGGCCATCTGTCTGAGGATGATAGGCACTACTCAAATTTCAATTCAAGACTAATGCAGTCAGAGGCTCGCCTAACCTCGATGTAAACTTCGAATCCCTGTCAGAAACAATAGATACAGGCACTCCATGCAATCTCACAATTTCATCAATATAGATAACAGCCAATTTGTCTGCATTATAAATTGTCTTGACAGGTAGGAAGTGTGCAGATTTAGTCAATCTATCAACAATAACCCAAATAGAGTCCATACCTTTCCTGGAGAGAGGTAATCCAACGATAAAATCCATCGTGATATGCTCCCATTTCCACTCTGGTATGGGTAAGGGTTGTAGTAATCCTGCAGGTCGTTGATGTTCAGCTTTGACTTGTTGGCAGTAAAGGCATTTGGATACAAAGTCGGCAATTTCCTTCTTCATTCCTGGCCACCAGAAATTCGGTTTCAGATCTTGGTACATTTTCGTATTCCCTGGGTGAATCGAAAACTTCGAACTGTGGCCTTCTTGCAGAACTCTTCTTTTCAATTCAGTGTCATTTGGTACACACAGTCTTTCTTGAAATTTCAAAACATTGTTTTCAAATTTGAATCCCGGTTTTGGTTTTGAATCTCTTTCCTCAATAATCTTCTTCAAGTAATCATCCAGTTGTTGTTTCTCCTTAATTTCTTCAATCAATGCTGGTTGAGCAGAAATAGCAGCTAAGGTTCCACCTTGTTCTTTCAAAACAATTTCAATTTCAGACTTTTCCAGATCATGAAGCAATTCTTTCTGCCCGGTGAGCATACATGCTAAGTTGGCAATTGACTTTCGGCTCAATGCATCGGCAACAGTGTTAGCTTTTCCCGGATGGTATAAAATCTGTAGGTCATAATCTTTTATCAGTTCAAGCCATCTCCGCTGTCTCATATTCAGTTCTTCGAGTGAAAAAAGTACTTGAGCTCTTGTGGTCAAGATACACTTCACATGTAGCTCCATACAAATAGTGACGCCAAATTTTCAAAGCAAACACTCTCGCAGAAGTTCTAAGTCATGGGTCGGGTAGTTCTTTTCATGTGGTCTCAACTGTCGGGAAGCATAAGCAATAACTCTCCCATTCTGCATTAAAACACACCCCAAACCCTTATGAGAAGCATCACTAAAGACAGTATAACCATCTGTACCTGAAGGTAGAGTCAGAATCGGTGCAGTTACAAGTCTAGTTTTCAACTCTTGAAATCCGATTCCTCCGTCACCCATCAAATGATATCCCTTTCTGTGTCAACTGAGTCAGTGGTAGGGCAATTTTGGAAAAATCTTTGACGAACCTTCTGTAATATCCAGCCAATCCCAAAAAGCTTCGGACTTCAGTTACATTGGTTGGTCTAGGCCAGTTCACTATAGCTTCAATTTTCTGTGGATCAACAGAAATTCCGTCTTTGCTAACAACATGCCCCAAAAACATCACATGGTCAAGCCAAAACTCACATTTAGACAATTTAGCATACAGTTTCTGTTCTCTTAAGGTTTGCAGGGCAAGTCTCAGATGGTGTTCATGTTCTTCTACAGTCTTAGAATAAATCAGTATGTCATCAATAAATACCACAATAAAATCGTCAAGGTATGGTTTAAAAATTCTGTTCATAAGGTCCATAAATGCAGCAGGGGCATTCGTGACTCCGAACGGCATAACTAAAAATTCATAATGGCCATACCTCGTTCTGAAAGCAGTTTTATCAATGTCTTCCGGTTTGACTTTCAGTTGATGGTACCCCGATCTAAGATCAATCTTGGAAAATACTTGTGCACCCTGTAACTGGTCAAATAAATCATCAATACGCGGTAATGGATATTTATTCTTTACAGTTACCTTGTTCGGGCCATGTAATCAATGCAGCCTCATCGAACCATCTTTCTTCTTTACAAACAAAACAGTGCACCCATGGTAAAGCATCGGTCTCGATAAACTTCTTGTCTAACAGTTCTGCAATTGTACTTTCAATTCCTTCGCCAGTTGGAGCCATTCTGAAGGAGCTTTAGATATCTACGGTAAATTCAAACCACATCCACAATAAATTCAATTTCCTTGTCAATCAAATCCCCTGCCAAATCATCTGGAAATACATCTGGGAATTCTCTGACTATAGGAATACAATTCACATCAGTTTTAACATCATCAATAGCAGGTACAGTCAATACAGAACACAGATACCCTTTACACCCTTTTCTAATCAGTTTGACAGCTTTTATAGAAGAAATCAAATATGGAGGAGGTACTACTCCACTCCCATTAAACACAAATTCAGGCAAACCCGGTGGACGGAAAACAACTTGCTTGGTCACACAATCGATAGTAGCATGATATTTTTGTAACCAATCCATCCCCAATATTACATCAAAATGATCTATGTTCAACGGTAGTAAATCAATAAACAGATGCATATCCCCAACAATAATCTCACAAGCAGGATACATATATGCACATGTCATGGATCCCCCAACAGGTGATGATACGGCTAACAGATAGTTCATAGGTTCTAAGGGTCTATTCAATTTACGCGAAAAAGCATGCGATACATATGAGTGTGTAGACCCCGAATCAATCAATACATAAGCATTTTGAGCACAGATAGAGAGGATACCTGACACAACAGTCTCAGTATTTTGCACGTCTCCCGGTACTAGGGCAAACACTCGGCCCTGCCTCATAGGCTTTTTCCCGGTAGCTTTGGGATTCGATTTTGGTGTTGCGGCTGATCTTTGCTGGCTTGGTGCAATTTTACTCTTGGTCAAGGGGCAGAGGGACAGTCTTTAATCCTGTGGCCCACCTTGCCACACCTGAAACAAGCTCTAGAAATCTGGTAGCAAACCCCTTTATGCTTGTTGCCACATACGGAGTAGGGTGAAGTAAACCCACTCCCTTGGCTGGGGCTACTCATCGACCCCGTATTCTGTTTCTTGTTTGCTGGGTTATGCTTGCCTTTCTTAAATTTGAAACCCTGTCTTTTACCTTGCCACTCAGTTGTCGGTGTTTCAGATTGTTTCACTGCTGCAATATTCGTCTCGGCCATCAATGCCCGGTCGAGAACACCCACAAAAGTTGGCATTTTCAAAATATTAATTCGGTCCTGTATAGCAGCACTAAGGCCTCCTTCAAACTGTCTGGCCTTCTTATATTTGGTATCCACCATATGTGGTGCATACCTGGCAAATTCGGTGAATTTCTTCTCATATTCGGCAACAAACATATTGCCCTGTCTCAGTTGTTCAAACTCACATTTTTCGTCACTCGATGCATCGGGAAAATACTTTTCAAAGAAGGACTCCTTGAACTGAGTCCAAGTCACAATAGTATTCGCCTCACGGGTCAACATTCACCACCTTCTTGCTTCTTCCTGAAGGGTGAAGGTTGCTAACAATACTTTATTGGCTTCAGAGCATGGAAACATTTCAAACAACTTTTTTGTTTCAAGCACCCAAGCTTTAGCCTTTAGCGGTTCTAAGCCTCCCTGAAAGGATGGCGGTTTCATCTTGCTGAATTTATGGGTCAGTGCAATAATGTCCACCTCATTAGCATTCACATTCTGTACATTCTGTTCCGGTTGCACCAGAGGAGGAGGAGGTGGGGGCTGTTGGTTCGGTTGTTGATCTAGTCTTTCCATTATCAGTCCCATCATTTGTTCAAGTCTGGCCATTTTGGCTTCAGAGGATGATGATTCAGTTTCATTTGTATTATCCATGTCACTATAAACAGTTATAGCAGTTATCGTTATAAGCAGTTGTATGATTAAACAGTTTAACACTTTATCATATAATCAGTCAGTCATAAGCACACACTCTTTAAGTTCATGAGATGCCCTAATTGCTTTTCTAGGACACCCTATAGCTCATTTGGACACGTCTGTGCGGTATAACTCGTGGTTAAGTATCGCTCTGATACCACTCTGTCACGACCCAAACCCGGCCCTATGGGTTTAGCACCGTAACTGGCCAGTAATTCGAGATTATCGAAGGCCTACTGAACAAGAATACGCTAAACAGTAGTATGTACTGGCGGAAGCCAATACAGTAAATAACTAGTGTCCATTGAGCTGTGTAAAACTGTATGCCAAAAACATTTTTCATGCATTCATTCAATTCAGAATAGTACAGTCTATAAACGGTCTATACAGTCATTTACAGTATAGGGATCAAATCCCTAGACAACAGTACAGTAAAACAGTAGACATACTATACAATCGTACAAAACAGTGATGAGACTGATAGGGGACACAAAAACACCCCAAGCCATAGCATGGCAACTCGGAACCTCGCAGTGAGGCACATAGGCTGGCTTGACAAAACTGGGGACCAATCCCACGCTCCTAGCTCCGTCATTGCCGAGAACCTACATATATATATAAACAAAGGAGCTAAAGCCCATGAATAACATAAAGCGTAAAGAGGTTATGAATGAATGTCCTTCAAGAATGAAATCACCATTAAACAAGATTTCACCTTCAAGATTTCATCAATCACCATATGTGGTACATCCATTAGCCTATAAACAAGAGGGTCCAAAAGGACCGGCCTTAACAGCATCTAACAAGAATGATGGCCATCAATCAATAAGATGGTTCCACAAGGAACCGACAGAGCTCAGAATAAAGAATAAATCAATGCTAAGGATGCCACAATACAGTTCAGAATACAGGACATACATTCATTCAGTAAACAATAGCAGTTCAATAAACAATTAAGTTCGGTATTCAAAAGATAACCATTTTGAACATAACTTTACACAATTGTTACTCACAGAGATTGGGCTAATAGCAGCTAGAGCGCGTCCCCGAGAGCCAACCCTAAACAGTTAACAAATAGAACACACACTAAGTTTTACAATCGGAAGGATGATAATTAAATCCCTAAATTTCCTCGGTGTGGTTCTATGTCTAAATCCTCATTAAGATGTCTTAAACTAGGCCTAAGAATGCCTAGGATGGGATGAGGATGCAAAAATACAGTTGGAAGGCATTTTTCAAAAGTTGCTGAAAACAGGGTCTCCCTCGAGCGAGCCTTCCTTCGCTCGAGCGAGGTTGCAAAATCAAAGGCTTCGCTCGAGCGAACAATCCTTCGCTCGAGCGGTCTGATGAAACAGTAAAAGTACTGGATGCTCAATTTTTACGCGTGATGCTCGCTCGATGCTCGCTCAAGCGAGCTTCCAAAATCAAAGGGTTCGCTCGAGCGAGACTTCCTTCGCTCGAGCGGTCCTGTGAAACAAGAAAAAAATCTTTGGATGCTCGTTTTTTCCGCTCGACCCATCAATATTTCGCTCGAGCGTGGCTCAGAGGAAACGGTGGTCGCTCGAGCGAGGAATCCTTCGCTCGAGCGAAGAAGCCAAATCTGGAATTTCCAGATTTGCCTCCCAAGCTCAAACCAAGCATTCTCAACTCAATCCTCGACCTCTTGGGCCCAAATTCTGGGGAATACATCCCAAAACAATGTATAACAAGTTTCAAAAGCCAATTTATGAATTCAAGCCCCAAAGGTGAGTCAATTAAAACCATAATTCAAACCCATTTTCAAGAACAATCTCAAAACATGCAATGCATGAGTTTTAACCCAAATTCGAAGTTCAAATCTTGCTCTATTGAGCTCCAATCTTTGAAAACAATGTGGAAAACATGGACTATGATACAAATATGGACATGCATGTGACAATTAGCCAAGAACTCAACTCCAAACTCACTAAACACAACATGCATGCAACAATTAAGGTCCAATTCAACATATTGAGCAAATTCATGTCTTAATTTCTCTATAACCATGGTACATGCAAGATGGAGCTTAAAGATAACAAGAAAACAATGAATTCCTTACCTAGAGTGTCAATTTCAAGGTGTGGAAGCTAGATTATGACAATTATACTTCAATCCTCAAGCAATTCTTCAAGAGTAAGCCAATTCACAAGAGGAAATCACTCTCTCACTCTAACTCTCTCCTTTGGTCGGTTAGGCACAAGGAAATGACTGATAGAATGAGTTGGTTCAAGTGCAATTCATGTCCTAAATTGTATAGGATAGTGGCCCACTCAATGGCAAAGTCGTAATTGCGGTAAACTCTTTAATTGACTTAATTTAATTTAATTTAATCATTCATAATCAAATTTTCAGATAAATATACCATAAAATCACAAATATTCTACTGATTCCAAAACACTAAACGGTTCTTAATTCGGCCGCCGATAAGGCCTTCAATTAACAGTTAGAACATAAGAATTCAAACAGATAATCAATCAATCAAACAGATGCAATATGCAATTCAATAGATAACTTATTCAATTTCAGTTTCGATTTCAATCTGTCCATTCAGTACTTCGGTTTATTCAATTATCAGTCATTAGCGGTCCAGTTTAGCAATAATCAGTATATAATTCAGTGGTTATTCGGTAATCAATACGAGGGTTGTTACAAATGGGCATTGTCCCCTGGACCCCCACGAGCTGACCGGGCAGCT
This sequence comes from Camellia lanceoleosa, assembly GCA_025200525.1. NCBI lineage: Eukaryota > Viridiplantae > Streptophyta > Magnoliopsida > Ericales > Theaceae > Camellia > Camellia lanceoleosa. Next base: position 828,740 of record JANUSC010000032.1, read on the forward strand.
CGATCCCCATCATAATCAGCAAAGTGGCAATCTTGAAAGGATTAACATCACAAACTTCTTTGTAAGGTACAATTCGGGTTGAATTCGCATCTAAACACTCATAGCCTCACTGAAATAAAAAGTGCGAAAATAAATACAACTGAAAGGAGTTTTGTCAAACGGGATTACCAAGAATAAAAACCTAATAGCATTTTTTACAAAGATATTACATTAGAAAATCAAGTAACTTTTTCAGTGATGCAACAACATTCGTCTTTTCTAATTAGGCATCTCCTTTCAGCGCATCATGTTATAATACACATAATGTGTAATGACCCCGAAATGTACGTCATAATTATTGGTAATTAATCATGTATTTATCGGAATTAATTGGGAATTATCTGTTGGAATTGGAAACATATCTGTTGGAATTACGACTTCGGGACTGAAATCGATGACCGTAATGGGTTCAGAAAATGAAATTGAACACGCCTATGTGATACTGGGAATTTTTAGAAACATTTGGGAAAATAAATTGAAGACTGAATTTCGTCTGATTCGTTAGGCCATGTTTGGTCCAAATCTATTTATTTGACATATATGATATATATAGATAAGGATGTGTTGACCCTTTGACTCAAACAAAAGAGAAGGAAATATCTTGAATAGGAGAGAGAGAGAGAACCGTGGAAGAGAGGAAGCAAAGGGAAAGAAGAGGGAAGAAAGGGGAAATCAAGTTTAACCTTCTCCATCCAAGTGTTTAAGGTAAGGTTTTCATGAAATAGATTGTTGCTCCTTGGCATTTATCATATAGAACTCAAGATTGAGGCATAAGATTATGAAATTTATGTTTAGGATCATGATTTCTATACATGTTTGGCTTATTTGAGGAAGAATCTCCATGAATGTAGAAATATGAAGCTTTTGTGTGCAAGTTCATGGTTTTCAACTTAACTCATGGTTTAATTTTGTATATGATGCAATTGGGGTTGAATGGAAGTTATAATGTTTTCTTTATGTTGTTGATCAAGTAAATTTCATAAGATTGGAAGTGGGTTTTGTGAAAAGGGAAGATTGAAGCTTTGAAAAGTCCAGAATTTCGGATTTCGTAGGGTCCGCTCGAGCGGAGGGATTCCCGCTCGAGCGTGAAAATCAGCCTCTCAGTAGTTTTGGAAAATTATGCTATTCGCTTGAGCGGACAAGGGGGCGCTCGAGCGGTAGGGCTTATTTCAAGAAAAGTTTGGGAAGTTGTTTTACATGATCTTCACGTGTTATTTGCATCATTTGGCATCTCATGAACATGAAATTACATAAGAGAAGAATAGAATGTCATGAATTCCATGATTGAATGATATGTGTATTGAAGGAAATGTGTTATATTGTTGTTAATTGCAGGTCAAGAGGTGAAGACCGTACAACCGGTTTTGGAAAACCACTGTAAGTAACATTTCTGTAAAGTTATGTTCTTGTAAAGTATGTTTTAAATGTGATACGTTAAGTTATGTTTTCAAAATGTGAATTTGAATCTGTGAACGAATGTCCTATTTGCGAATCTAGTATGGCATCCATAGGAAGTCCCAAGTCATGGGGGACGGCACGTTAGTGCGGGTCCATGACCAGTTTACGAGATCTCGCTATCCACTTCATTGTGGCAGTATGTGTTTAATCAGTATCCGGAACTGATTACTCTAGTCGGAAAATGTTCAGTATATGTTATGTTCTATGGAGTATGCCATTACGTATGTTCTGTTATGAAATGATTATGTTTATGATGATTTGTTTACGGATATATGATATGTGGAATTCGTTCACTAACCTTTTACATCAATGTTACTTGTTGGGCTTTAGCTCACCCCCGTATATATGTATTTATAGGTGAGCAGTCAGGGAGCCAAGCCTAGGCGGAGTTCGTGTTGAGTCGCCGTTTTGAAAGCCTACCTGAGTTATGGTGCCCCCGAGCTGGGCTAGGCCTGGAAGGCCGTATAGTGAGTTTTGTTTTGTAATGTATTTGTGGCTTGTACCTATATGTGTTGTATATGAATTTTGATCACAAGTTATGTAAAGATAGTGGGTAAATTAACATTTTTGGCATGTAAATGTATGTTCATACTTATGTACAGCTCTTTGGACTATTTGCATTTTATTTCGCTTCCGCGAGCCCCGATTATTTACGTTATGTTCAGGAAGGCCTGTGGTAATCTAGAATTACTAGCTGGTTACGATGCCAAACTTTTAGGGGCGGGTTTGGGTCGTGACATGATGCATATTACACACAAATTATAATTTTAATTGGTATTAATTATGAATTATTAGGACATTTGGTTACATGTTATATTGTAGTGTTGTGGTCAATTACTTTTTTTGATAACCTGATATCCGATCTATTGGATTGACTAATTCGGAGACTAATTTTACTGTTCACTTGCAGGGATTCCAATTAAAATCAAGGCAAAAATCTCGTATAGATTGACTTCAATAAATTATTTGCTCTTAAGTGGTGGTCAATTAATTACCAAATCAAAATTAATTACCATTCATTATTGTAATGTTTAATTATATCTCAAAGTGATATTAGGTAGGGCTGGGTATAAGATTATCTGATTTGTACAATCCACCCCACCTGACCTGACCCTTACACGTATGAGCAATTTTGCAAATACAATAGGGTAGGGTGCGGTTTGGAATATAGCAAGTTTTCGGGTTGCGGGCTGGTTGCGAGTTTAAACTGCACCCGCCACAACCCGCCTGCACTTAGAATATATATATATATATATATATTTAAAACCTAAACCGTTCAAAACCTAAGGCATTTGGAAACAATTTTCATAAGCTCTTATCTGAAACATGAATCAGCAAAAATGCTGAGAATCATAATTGATGAAGTGATGCAATATTTTCTTCTTCTTCTTCTTCTTCTCCTTTTTAATTTATTTTTTATTTTTTTATTTTATTTTTCTTCTTCTTCTTGGATATATATACATAAGTTTTTTTTTGAAAGTGTATATATACAAGTTATCTTGGAAAAGAATGATGTCTTAGGCTTGTTAATGAATCAGGTAATAGCTTTATGAATCATGTAAATTTTGTTTAATATTTAGAAATGTAATGTGTTAGTATTTATTTATAACTAAAAATTTCTGGATTGAGTTGAGTTTCTGTACTGTAGGAAATTTTAGCATCCCCTATAAAATTGTCCATTCATTCGTTCCTAGTCTTTTTTTTGTTTGATCTGCATTATGAGTATTGCTTAGCCTAACATCCTTGTGAACCTTTAGAAATGCACACTCGAACCTTTTTGTACTGTAGGGTTTTGAATGATTTGTTTGTGTTAGGATTGATTTTGTTGTGTTTTTAATTTTATAAGTTTTAATTCATTAATTATTAATGGTGGAGCATTTTAGAAAATTGGGAAAAATGACCCAAAATAAATATTTACAAAAATGGGAAAAAAAAAAACTCAAAAATAAATTTTTAAAGAAAAAAGTCCAAACTGCAAACTGCATGTACATTTGCGAACCCTATTCGCACAAATCGCAAACCGCACTGTGGGTGGTTGCAGGTTAATTTTTTTTCAAACCGCATAGATGCGGGCAAGTTAAAACCGAACCACAAACCACACAAATCCGATTTGTGACTACATTAGGTATTGAAATCGGCCTCATAATTCTTTTTCCCTTTTGTAAAATATATACATATAGAAATCAGGTACTATGCTTAGAATGTTAGGTTCTCCGCCATCTTTCAACATATTTACTTAGTTATGTAGTTGTAATTACAAGCATTTCTTTAGAAATAACTTTTAAAAAAAAACGGGTAACAAAAAATAAAAAATAAAAATTTAAATTGAGGCTCTCTATATTGTTTTTTTTTTTTTTTGGATGGACTCTAGATTTATATTGTGTTTATCACAAAATATCTTATGTATTCAGATTTTTTTTTTTTTAAAATAAAAAAGAATGGAAAATTGACAGGTGTGAATTACAGTAAAAATAAATCAGATTCACACTAAATATTATTTGAAAAAATTGGCATGTCGGACTTTGACATTAGCTAGAAAAGGTCAAAGCTTTCTTTGAGGTCATCATGATTGGGACTCTAATAAAATTAAAATGGCGTAGGGGGGGGTCTTTTTCATGTATGTATTGTAGTTTCAACCTAACACACTATTCAATTTTAGTATATAAACCGGTTTATGATTTTAATTTTTTTTTTTAATCAGGAAAGAGGATGAACAAATTGTTACTTAACATTATCCATTATCAATGTTTGCACCATTCTCCCCTTTGTTGATGTAATATTCTTCTACTTTGTATTGGTTATCTTCGTCAATAAAGATATCTTTTTGTTGATAAAAAGAAAAAAAGAAAATGTGATGTAATTCTGTTAGTGGATGACCAAATGGTTACAAAATGGGTTCGTAATAGATTACGTCTATACATACAGAGAGTTGGTGTGAAGAAGCTTCATATTTAAGTAAAAGAAAATTTCTTACATTAAATAGTGTACGATTTTATAATTAAATTATGTACAAATAGAAGAATTGCAATTAAGTTGTTTGGGAAGTGTTAGATAAGCCACCCCTTTTTTCGGTTTTTTTATTTTATGTTATATATCTTTAGTGACTTTATTTTTTGAAATTGTGTCAATTTTTTTTAAAATTTTTTTTGGTCTGTCTTGTGTAGACAAATCTCAAAAATAATTTTTTTTTTGAAACAATTAAAAAGTTAAAATAATCACACAAAAAAAGTCCACTATTTGTTTTTTACTTATTTTTGTCTTTTTTGAATTTTTTTGAATTTTTTTTAAAAAGTAATTTTTTAATTCATCTCATCGAATAAAATCTAAAAGTTTAAAATTTTTTGATTTTTTTTTACTAAGATGTAAATAAGTTTAAAAAAAAAATCACTTAAAAAACTCTAAACATCAAATCAAATACAGTAAAAAAAAAAGTACAGCAATCAAAGAATCTAGTACAATGAACATTATGTAAAGAAAAAAAATTCTCTCCATTTGAAATCATTTTGTCCAGCATGAAAGTGGAGAACTTAAAAATAATATAATTCTCATATTAATATTTTCAAAAAAAGAATTTCACCAATTGAAAGATCTCATTAAATATTTTTAATTTGTATTATTTTTCATATGAATAATTTGAGACCAAGGTAGTATTTGACATCTCATAATGTAAAGAACATGAAAAATATGGTAGTATTTTTCATTCATTCTCTCTCTCTCTATATATATGTATATATCTCTTCGTATTACGTATATTAAAATGTTACATACTAAGAAGAAAAAAAAAAAAAAAAGCAAAAAATTACACAAAATTCAAATGTGTGGTGTAGAGATTTAAACATATGCTTATTATTTTTTTATATCACATTTAGCTTATTATCTGATAGAACACATGCACAAAATAACAAATTAAATGTGATATAATAAGATGGTGCGTGTAACATTATTGATAATCCAATAAGCCTACTCAAAGTATATCTTCCCATGAGTGGCCTTCATCATCCAAGAACTTCTCCCAAGCTTCAAAGATATTGGAAGTTGGTGATTGAGTAGAAGGGTATGTTGGGCCAATCTTGCTTTCAACTTGGTTGATACTAGGAAGTGCACTCTCTGATGATTGAGTATGACAATCACTGTTCATGTTGTTACAATTGGCACCAACAACTTGTGGTTGAAACCCATCTCCAAACCATGCAATTGCTTTATCAATATCAGCAAAGTCATTGAATTGTTGTTGAGAGTTCACATTCACATCCAAGTTTGGAAACTCCAATGATGCTTGTTGTGGGATAGTAGTGTTGTTGTTGTTGTAGTGTCCCGAGAGACTAGTTTGAGTTTGTGCTATGTTTGGAAGGGGGGTGGTTGTGTTTATGACTTGCATCATGGTTTGAAGTAGTTGGATTTTGACTAGTTGAGTAGTGGCATCTGAGTGTTGCCTAAAAGCATTGTTGTTGTCCCAAGGGTTCATCAAATTGGTCAAGTTTGAGGCATATAGCAAGTGAGCAAGGTTGGAAAGTAAGTTGAGATCAGAGATGGGCTTGTGGGTTTGTGGATCAATACCCCTTTGGAGGAGCTTCTTCCTGAGATGGGTGTTCCAATGGTTCTTGATTTCGTTGTCAGTCCGTCCGGGAAGATGAGAAGCAATCTTTGACCATCTGCAATTAGAAAATTATTAGATACTTCTTGAACAAAATTCTTAAAAATTACTTGATACAATGGATTTTATTTAATAAAATGGATGAGTCCCATGTAAGGATCCTAATCTTTCTTACACACACATATTTTTGTGTGAAAAGATTTTATAAGTGTAAATTCTCTTTTTAGTATTATTTTAGAGGGCCCCATCTTGTGAATGTATTGTATATCCTTTGTGGGACGATTTTTATATTCTAAGTTTTTAATATTACTAGCGACGTTAAACAAAAATATCAATGAACACGTACTTGTTTCCAAGAACCGAGTGGAGGTTGATGATGATTTGCTCTTCTTCATCCGAGTATTTTCCTCTCTTAATATCCGGCCTCAGATAGTTAGTCCACCTGAGTCTGCAACTCTTTCCACACCTGTTCAAGCCCGCACGTTTTGGCAGTGCCCTCCAACTCCCATGGCCGTGTAGTTGAACATAATCAAGGAGTTTCTCATCTTCCTCCGGCGTCCAAGGTCCCTTCTTGATCAAACCACTGTTTTCATCACAACATGGAGCTCTAACCATTTTGCCGCAAGACACACTAAACAAACACCTAACTTGAAAGTTGAGAAATTAAGAGACTTGTTTGTGTGTGTGAGTGAGAGAGAGAGAGAGAGGAGAGGAGAGGAGAGGAGTGGAGAGAGAGATAAATCTACGACTAGACTTGGATTATGTTGCAAGATATGGTTAGTTTTTATAAGTGCATGCGAGGAAGCAATTAACACGATGTAGTCAATTTTGATTTTTTCTTTTAATATTTTAAACCAAAAGCCTCCAAGCACAAGGCAAGTGAAAGGGAAAGTCGCCTAGGTTAGCCTTTTTCAATAAAAGGGAGAAACAAAAAAGAGTTAAATATGATCATTAAAATTAGGGTTAGGTATTGCTAATGTCATTCATGAATAGTAAAAATGACTTAGTTTTTTCTAAAACCATAGGTGTAGAAAGCCACCATTACTATTTACGCGTCTTTGTGTTCAAACGTTATTCTTTCATAATTTTTATACTGAATCTTCTATGGGCCAAGTACATAGGGCTAACACAACGTTCAAACGTTATTTTTTCATAATTTTTATACTGAATCTCTTTATATTGAATCTTGTATGAGCAATGGTACATGGGGATGATATGCATTCAAACGTTATTCTTTCAAAAATTTTATATTGAATCTTTTATGAGCAAGGATACATAGGGACAGTCGAAGACAATCGTCTCATTAGGATTTTAAAAAAAAAAAAAAAAAATCATTCAATTTAGTTTTGAGTTTTCAAACTAATTTTTGAGTTTTTATTTTTATTTTTTTGTGTTTTTGTTGTCTTTAGTGGTTTTTTTTAAATTATATTTTAGTCATTTTAAAAGTAAAATAATAATTACCTAAAAAGTAAAATATTTATGGGGGAAATCTTAAAAAATATAAAATTACAAATACAATTTTTTTTGGTATTGATTAAAATTTTATATTTTTTGTATTTAATAAATTATGTAAAGATTTTTTCATAAATATTTTACTTTGTAGATGCATTTAGGTTAAGTGCATATAAAAGTAATTTTTTCATTAAAATATTATTAAAATTCACTACATACAATAGGTAAGAAAAATAAAAAAATTAAAAAGGTAAATTACACTTTGCACCTTACCCTTTACACCAACTTTCACTTTGATTCATGAAATCTTGATAGTCAACCTCTTGTACTCTTGGTCAAATCCCAGTTTGATTCCTACACAAGTATCAATGTCCCCCTTATGTTACTCCACTGTTTAAATTTTTAACATAATCCAGTCATGTGACAAAAATGTGACAAAATGAAGGTAAGAGAAGAAAATCATTCTCATTTTTCACCAATAAACATTTTGTTCCAAAATTTATATCAAATTGTGATTGTATATTAAGCTAAAACAAAATACAAATTATGAACAATTAAGCAAATAAACTAGGGTTTTGCATAAATTGAAATTAGAAAATTCTATATTTTTACAGTAACACAGTATTTTGTTTATTCTTATTCCTTTTTCTTCGATTTCTCTGTTGCCTTTTTTTTAATTTCAAAACCTCTATTTTCTTACCTCTTCGTCCCAATTTTTAGCATACGAACATATATATATATACATATATATACTAGTGGTAAACTTGTATTATGTATGTGACTAGTTTAATAATGTGTAAATTTTTTTAATAATGCATTAAATTCTAATTTAATTCATAAAATTATAATTACAATGTATAGAGATCATCTTTTCATCAAATTTTATAAGTAAAGAAAATCAGTGTGTTTGATTTGAGTTTTCTGGATTAAGTTTTTTGAAAATTGAGTTTTTTGATTTTCGTATTCTTTTGTTTTTAGTGAATATTTTTAAAATTTTAAATATTTTTTTTTTACTTTTTTAGATGCACCTTAGTTAGATGTATCTAAAAAATAAAAAATTTATGAAAAAATATTTTAAAAAATTAATAAATACATAAAAATATAAAAAATGTACTGAATTCTTGTATTTTTTTATATTTTTGGTATTTAGTGAATTTTTAAAAGATTTTTTTTATAATTTTTTTACTTTTTAGGTGTATTTATGTTAAGTGTGCTTAAAAAGTAAAACAATTGCTTAAAATATTAAAAAAATTCAGTAAAAACAAAAAAAAACACGAAAAATAAGAATGTAGAATTTTTGAAAAGTGTTTTCTAAAAAATGAAAACAAGCAAGCTGAATAATATTTCAAAGTAAATATTCACAAAATGTTCTAATTATCCAACCGATCTATTTTTCTTGAAATACTAAGCTTGATTTCTAACTAACGAAATACTAACAATTAATAAGATGTTTCTAAATGAATCTAATGTCTATTTATATTTGGTAAATTAAAACTCAATAGATGTAACCCATCATGTCCAAATATCCCAAAAAAAGTACTTGTCAAAAATATAAAAGAAAAAAAAGTGTTAACATTTGTTTCTCATCATTTTTTATATACAAACAAACTTTAAAAAAATAGATATATTATCTTATGAGGTGTGTTGATTTAATTGTATTAGGTTTTTGTTCCCGTTTGACAAAACTATTTTTAGTTGTAATTTATTCGCGCTTTTGTTACAATGAGACTGTGAATGTTTAGATACAAATCTAACTCAAATTGTGCCTGTGTAGAGGAGTTTGTGCTGACTTTCCATATCTTGAGTATTTTTATTTGACACTTTGCTTACTATGTTTTTTTACAGTAACACAGTATTTTGTTTATTCTTTTTCCTTTCTCTTCGATTTTTCTGCTGCCTTTTTTTTTTAATTACAAAAACATCTATTTTCTTACTTCTTCGTCCCAATTTTCAACATACAAACATATACATATATATACTAGTGGTAAACTTATATTATGCACGTGACTAGTTTAATAATGTGTAAATTTTTTTAATAATGCATTAAATTATACTTTAATTCATAAAATTATAATCACAATGTATAGAGATCATCTTTTCAAATTTTATGAGTAAAGAAAATAATATTTCGAAGTAAATATTCACAAAATGTTCTAATTATCCAACTGATATATTTTTCTTGAAATACTAAGCTTGATTCCTAACTAATGAAATACTAATTAACAATTAATTAGATGTTTCTAAATGAACCTAATGTCTATCTATATTTGATAAATTAAAACTCAATAGATGTAAGCCATCATGTCCAAATATCCCAAAAAAAGTACTTGTCAAAATATTAAAAAAAAAAAGAAAAAAAGTGTTAACATTTGTTTCTTATCATTTTTCACATACAAACAAACTTTTAAAAAAATAGATATATAACCTTATGAGGTGTGTTGATTTAATTGTATTAGATTTTTGTAATTGGCAATCCCATTTGACAAAACTCCTTTAGTTGTAATTTTATTCGCGCTTTTGTTATAATGAGACTGTGAGTATTTAGATGCAAATCCAACTTGAATTGTACCTGTGTAGAGGAGTTTGTGCTGACCTTCCATATCTTGAGCATTTCTTATTTGATACTTTGCTGACTATGTATGGGGATCGAGTTGGTTTGACTGCTTGAGCAGTTTTTCGTGCACTCGAGCGATGGATATTGTGCTTGAGCGGTTGGTCTATATATGAGTACCGCCTTTTAGTTTTACAGCTCAAATGGTAAAGTATGTGTTTGAGCGGTTTTCGCAGCTTTGTTTAGTATAAAGTGCGCTGTTTACTATTTTTAAGGTTTAACTCGTCCAAATTCTCAGAAAGGAGAGCTACCAAGGTTTTCTATATTGGAGGGTGTTTATATATTGGTTTCCTTGATGATTTGAGAGTGATCGATGGATTTACGAATTTCATATTGACATCACAAGGGATTTGTTTTTATTATTTCATTCATAAAAGAGAGAAGTGTTCTTTGGTAGATTTTGGAAAATTTAGGTTTGAAGTTTTGGTGGATTCTAGAGTAGCTCATCGTCGTGGATTTGACATCGGCGTTGTTGATTCAACGTTGGACAAAACAATTCCGAGGTGAAAACTATGGTGAAAGAGGCACATCAAGTTCGGTTCAATTTGGGTATGGATTCGCTAGGTAATTGAGAGTTCTCGTGTATAATTCTTTTTTGTTTTCTTAGTAGATTATTTTGTGGTTTTAGTTTGTGATTTTTCAACGTTAAATCGCTATGCTGATTTGTTATTGATTGTTTAATTGATATTGATATTTACTGTTTAAAATTGAAATATAATCATGAATCAATATCTCGAGAGTTTTTACATTTTTCAAATTATCCTCATTTTTGTATTGTTGCTCCACTTCATTGTCTTCAGTACATAAATTTAAAAAAAAAAAAAAAAAAATCTATTATACAACTTGCATCTTAATGTAAATTTTTGTAAAGAAAATTCTAACACAATAATTTTAAAGTAAGCAAAGATAACGCAATCAAATTATTGTTGTACATGTAAAAAAGAAACACAAAGGAAAAAGAGGATTATATTTTGTAGTGTTAGTTACGGCACTTTGTGTTATGACACTTTATTTTTTATTTTGTATAAGGGGAATGGAGTGAGAAAACTTCTTTTTTTCCTTTTAAAATTATGAGAATTTAGATGAAGTTTTGGAATTTTTTTATTTTTTATTTTTATTCAAAAGAAGTTTTGGAGTCTTCTAACATAAGAACTACATTTGCTTATATATTTGTGGATTTGTATTTTTCGTGATATTAATTTATTTAATTGAGAGTGAAATTTATTTTAATTTATTTAAGTTATAGATATTTGTGGGTTTGTATTTAATTGAGAGTGGGAGACGTGATGTGTGATATTTATGGGTTAGTTAAGTGAATTGTGAGTGATGGATGTGAATAATTTTTTTATTATTTTATTTTGTATAGGGAGATGGAGTGAAAAAGTGAAAAGAAATGATGAAGGGAGGTGTTGCGTCATTTTTCTGTCTCCCAAAATTATGACAATTTAGGGTTGGTTTGGGATGTTTTAAAAAAAATATATTTTTTGACTTATTAGCTTATATGGGTTGGGTTTGATGTGATGTGTTAAAGAGGTGATGTGATTTAAATAAGATGATGTGACTTAAATAAGATAGTGACTTTTTGTATTATTTAGATCATGCCAAACTTGGCCTTAGTAACAGTTTTAGAGCGTTCTGACATAATAACTACATTTGTTTATATAGATAATATTACATAAATTTTATGTGCTTATTACGTAGGACAAAATGTGTATTGGTAAGAAATATGGATGATTTTTTTCTCTTATCTTTATTTCATAGTCATATTCTTGTCACATTTTTTTTTTTTTTTTTTGAAACAGCCAAAAAAACATTTATTGATGTAAATCAAACAACACAATAACAGAGAGAAACATCAACAAAGACCGAGGGTGCAAAAAGTATCAAAGCTAAACTAGTCAATTCCAACTAGGTTGGCACCAACTAACTAGCCCAATCATTTTCTAGCACCACCCAAAGTTGAAGAAAGCCTAACCTCAAAAAAGAAAAATACAGGCAACATAGGGAACAAAACACAAAAAATTGAGATTGTTACACACTTCTCCCTTAAAGGCAAAATCTCACTTGCCTGAGATTATAAAGTAAGTCTTGCATTGAAAACAGATACTTAGAGTAACTAGGTTTCATCCATAATGCAATCCTCACCTTTATCACTTCACACAACTCCACTAAATTAGGAACAGATGCATTGAACACACAATCATTCCTGTGCTTCTAGATAGACCACAACACAACTAAATGGACACCTTTTCAAATCTTCCTCTCTAACCTCTTAAAACATTGACCTTCCCACCATAAGAGAATACCTTCAACAGAATCAGGTAAAGCCCCTTCAAGATCCCACAAATTCAACATTTATGACCACACCATCCAAGCAAAGGGGCAAGAAACCAGCACATGATTTACAGATTCATTCTCAGTCTTGAAAAAGACACACAATGTTGAAACATTACTTGGAAGGAAACCAATTCTTTGGAGGAATACTGTTGTCTTAATTCTACCTCTCCAAGCTAGCCAAGTAAAAAATTGGACTTTTGGAGGCAAATAAGTAATCCACACCAATTTACTTGATCTTAATTGAGGACCTGTTGAAGCTAACAATCCTTGATATACAGAACACATTGAGAACTCCCCTGAGGATGACGCCTTCCACATAGGGCAATCGGATTGATCTGCTACAATGATTGGAGCTGCCACAACAAATTTTCTGAGCCGGGTAACCTCAGAAACCTCTTAATCATACGGCCTTCTTTTGAATTGACATTCCCAATTCCCTTCAGAAACCTTTCTGTTATATATTGATCTAAGTGATTCCTTCTTATCCACCACCAAGCTGTACAAACCAGGGAATTCATCTTTGAGACAAGAAGCATTCCATCATTTGTCCATCCAGAATCGAACACTAAACCCATTTCCAATCTTTATCTGAGAGTTATTCATGTAATACTCTAGGAGGGTACTATTAGACCCTGCAATACTGATAATACCTTTCCAAACACTAGACATATTACCAGTGGAACTAGGAGAAGGAATTCAATCTCGGAAGTCCATTTTATACTTACTGCAGATAACTCTCCTCCACAATGCATTTTTTTCATACCCAAATCTCCACCACCATTTAATTAATGGGTAATAATTTACCACATTCACTTTTCTTAATCCCAAACCTCCGTATGCCAAACTTTTAGTCAATTCCTTCCATCTAACCACATGTATCTTTCTTCTTATTATGAGCCTTCCTAAAGAAATGGGGCCTGCAACCTCTCTATCACTCTAGTGATCCCATCAGGCATTTTAAATAGAGATATGTAAGACATAGGCAAAGATTCAAGAATAGATTTAACAAGAATAAGCCTACCTGCATAGGATATAAGTTTTCTCTTCCAGCTAGCTAGTTTGCTTCTAACCTTATCCAACACTGGTTTTCAAGTTGCTTTACAACTAGGATTAGCCCCCAAGGGCAGTCCTAGATACTGCAAGGGCAACTTACTGGACTTACAGTTCAAAATAGATGCAAAACTAGCCAAAGATTCATCTGGGACACCTACTCCACAAATCTGACTTTTATGATAATTTATCCTTAAACCAAATATCACCTCAAAACATCTTAAGATCCTCTTCAAGCTTTTAACCTCCTCATCTTTAACTTCACACAAAAGTAAGTAATCATCTGTAAATTGTAAATGAGACAACACCACACCCCCTACATTTATCTTTACACCCTTAATAATTTCCATTTGATAGGCCCTTGTTAATAACAGATTCAATCCCTCAGCCACCAAGTTAAATAGCAAATGGGACATTGGATCACCCTGTGGAAGACCCCTTTGAGGACAGAACTCATCCGTAGGAGAACCATTTACAAGAACTGAAATTCAAGTTGTGGAGACACACTCCATGATCTATTCAGACCATCTTGACCCAAACCCAAAATTCAGAAGCATTGAGGGAAGAAATCCCCAATTCATGGAATCATAGGCCTTCTCAAAGTCAAGTTTAATAATCACACCCTTTTTCTTAGACTTCTTCTACCCATCCACCACTTTATTAGCAATGAGTGCACCATCAAGAATGTTTCTCCCTCCAAGAAAGGCTGATTGAGTTTCACTGATCATAGAAGGAAACATTGCTTTTAGCTTTTTAGAGAGTACCTTAGTTAGAACCTTATACATTGATCCGACAAGGCTAATAGGCCTAAAATCTAAAAGTCCCACAGGGTTCTCCTTCTTAGGAACAAGAGTGATAAAGGAACTGTTCAATCCCCTCACCAATCTGTCATTCTTATGGAAATTCTTCATAAAAGAGATCAGATCATCTTTCATCACTTTCCAGAATTTTTGAAGACAAAGAAGGTTGAACCCATATGGTCCTGGAGCCTATTACCATCACAATCCTTCACAGCTACCTTAATCTCTGCCTTTGAAAACTCTGCTTCTAACATTGCAAACTGAGGGCTACATTGAACTGATTTGAATAGACCACCTAACTTGGGCCTAACCACCCAATCCTCAGCAAATTGCTTCTTAAAGTGATCAAAAACCTCCTTTCTCACCTGAGCAGGATCTTCAATCATTGAATCCCCTACTGTAAGGGATGTTAACTCATTTCTACTTTGTTTGGACCTAGCCACCACATGGAAGAATCTGGTATTTCTATCACCTTTCAATGCCCAATTCAACCTTGAGTTTTGCAACCATATCCGTTCAACCATCTTATTTAGCCTCCATACCTCCTCTCTGACTGCCTTCTTCGAACTTTCTCAATATGATCTAGCTCTCTTAGCTTTGCTTGAAGGTCAATATTATGCAATTCCTCCTCTACAGCTTTTAATTTGGTTGAAACATTCCCATACACCTCCTTATTCCATATTCTAAGTACCTGCTTCAAAGCTTTTAATTTACTGAGAAGTATAAACTTAGCCCAACCAACTACCTCAGTCTCCTTCCAAGATTTCTCCATAAGTGAAAAAAGAGTAGGATGTAAACACCAAGCATTAACAAACCTAAAGGGCTTAGGGCCCCAATCCCTTTCATCTTCCATCAATAGTAGTGGACTATGGTCAGAGATTAGTCTAGGCAATCCCCACAGTTTAATCTTGAACCCCTTCAACCATCTTGGTTCTATTAATACCCTATCTATTCTATTCTATCTATCCCCTTTCATTAAGTTGCACCATGTATACTTCCTCCTAATAATGGTAAGTCGTGTACTTCATATTTCTCAATGAACTCATTCAAATCAGCCATTTCCCTATCCCTTCTAGAGCAACCTTTCCTTTCACTAATAAATCTGATTTCATTAAAATCCCTACATAAACTCCAAGGTTTAAGAAAGTCCTCTTTGAGTTTCAACAAGCTATCCCAAAATCTCTCTCTAGCTCCCACTTTATTAGGTACATTATATTCAAGATCACACATTCAAAAGAATTAAACAGCATACCTGACAGAAGTATTTATCGCCTATTGTTGTAGCAGCCTACCAATTGGAATACTAGAGGATCCTAACTGCATAAAAGCCCTCCAGTTGAACCATCCGAGCCCATGGCCATAAACTCCATCCTATCCCTAACCCACATTGCTTGGACTTCTGTTTCTAATAAATCTTCCTTTTTTTTTTCTTGAATCAAGACAGTATCCACGTTTCTCTCTTTCAGTAACTTCCTAGTCTTTCATTTCTTCTCACTCGTACCAATACCTCTAATATTCCATACTAATATCTTCATAAAGAGCTAAAATCACTCCTTATAGACCCCTTTGATGCTGCAATCTAGGCAACTGCACCACACACCCCTCAAATTCTTTCCTTATCTTCAAGCTCCATTATTTTCTTAGAACTTCAGCTTCTTTTCCATTATACTGAAGACCCAATAAATTACCTAATTGTAAAGTTGCTTGGGCTTTAGTGAGAACCATTCTTCCTGCACCATTACCACTTTCAATGGATACTGATAGTGAAGCTTTCGCAACTGAACCCCTGATGACTACCTGCTTCGAGGCTGGTTTACTTATTGATCATTCTTTATTGCCATACCTCCTCACTAGGTCAAAGAAGCCTTTTTTCAGAGGTTAAAGCTTACTCTTACCTTTTTTTGATCTATTTCTACTTTCCTTTTTTCCTTCTATTAGTTTGCAAACTTAGACTTTTAGCCAATAGGGCTTTTGAACCACCATTCTCCCTATTATTTGGCCCAACTACCTCAGCCCATGCAGTTATGCTAAAAATCTGATCACTGGGCCCATTCTTACCTAACCCATTAGTCACCTAATTATAGCCCAATGCCACTTCCAAATTCAGGCCTGGCTTAAGTAAGCTAGACCCACTTAAACTCCTCATATACCCAAGTGTGAACACCTGATCAATACACTCTAAACTCTTGTCTACACAACCATATTTTGGATTTCCCACCATCATCATTAGACGACATTCTTCTATTTCGAGCTCCTTATCCATTACACTACCTGACTCTACAACTATCGTCCCACTCAACCCAACCACCTCTTTGTCCACCTCCATGTTGTTCATCAGTCCACCTGTCAAAACCCTTCTAGCCAACACGTAGCGCTGCTCCAGCTCATCAGCTGACTTAGTTGCCATGTCATCTACGTTTTCTTCTTCTCTGGACCTCTCTTCCATGGCCAGATTAGACTGAGCATTTGTGCTGAAATCCTCTACCACTGGTGGATGTTTCTCACAATTAGAAACTTCTGAACTCGTTTAGACTACAACAATCTGTTCTTCACATACCCTCACTGGGTAGAGCAATCCCTTCCACTCCATATTTATCACCTCATTGATTGGCTCTATGCATTTCGTGACAATCTTTATCTTCCTACACATAAACGAGTTTGCTTGCTCCAAATCACCCTTAACATAAATGATTTCACCCCATAAGCTGCTAATTCTATTCAGATTGGGTCTATTCCACAGATTCAAAGGAATTCCATAGCAACTAATCCATACACATCTTTCTTGTTCCAACACCAACCCTTGTTTCCAAATCACTATATCGTCACACCAGTTCCCACACATTTCCTTTACATCTTTCACCTTTAAGTTCAGCTCCTTCTTTGATTTAAAGGACAATATTATCTCACGCCCGCAACCTTTTCTAACCACTATATCTTTCATTCCTCTATCCTTCAGTTCCGTCTTCAGATCAACATTCATGTGCTCAACTTTCATCTGCAGTATCAGACTCTCGTACAGTTATCCGTTGCCTATTTCTTCAGCTTTTATTGTAACATCTCATTCTCGTATATTAGTGCCCCCTTTGACCACTTCCATATAGGACCTTTGCTCTATGTACAGGTTTTTAATCGTTATATCTGTAGCTTTATAATAACCCCAGTCCGTAATTAGCCACTAATCAATAATTAAGGATGTTAATTAAGTGAATAAGATAAATTATGGAATTAATATGTAATTTGCATGATATTTGGCTTCTATCTATTACTTATAGAAATATCTGTTTGGAATTCCGCTTTAATACGTAAATTGAAAGCCTTATCGGCGTCCGAAACCGAAATTGATTACACTAATATGTTATTTGGAATTTTTAGAACCTTATGGAAAATTTTATTAAAAATGGATTCAGTTTGATAAAAATCGCATGTGAGTAAATGGAACCTTGATGGGAACTATTTTGGATTAATTGAATTTCGTACCAACCTGAATAAATTAAGATTACTTATATCTGATTTAAATAATGCACAAGTGATGCCTAACCTAATCCTATTAATGATCCAAGATGTGATTTAGTGTGTAATGTGTTGAGGCATTTTTGTAGTGTTGGGTATAGGGGATAAATTCTTGTGTGTGAGTTAGAAGCTTGCCTGTGTGTGTGCACGTGCAGTGTGCTCAAGAAGTGAGGTGGGTGTTGTGTACTTCAGCCGAGTGAGAGAGTCTTTGTGCTATTCTCTTGCTCCTCTAGTCCTCTGGGTTGAGAGAGTTGGCCTTAGAGAGAGAGAGTGAGAGGGTGAGCTTAAGATGTTGAAGAAGAGAAAGGAAACTGAGAGGTTTCACTCCCACACTTCTGAAATCAAGCTCTAGGTAAGAGTCCTTAGCATATCTCCTGCAACTAGCTTCCATGTATCATGATTTCAACTCATCTTTGAACCATTCTTATGAAATTGAAGTGAAGTTGGGTCTTTGAGCAAGAAAATGGCTTCTGTGCATGTTATGGAGGATTATACCTTGTTCATTCATGTCTTAGGATTTGCTCTTAGAGTCCTTGCATGCATGTAAGTTTTAATCATGTTCATAGCTTCAGAACTCATGAGTGTATAGATCACCATTTGCATGTTTTGAAGAAAGCAAGAAAATGATTTGAAAATCTTTCATGCATGAGCTTACAAGATCAAATTTGCTAAATCCATGAGTTTTGAGCTAAAGATTTGAAAGGAGCTATGTATCTGTGTTTTAGTAAATTTTTCCGAGTATTTTGATCAAGCTTTGCATGAGCATAGCCATTAAAATAGCATTCGAAGCTCAAACTCTGTTTTTGGAAACCCAGATTTTACAGTCTGCTCGAGCGAGGAAACCCGCGCTCGAGCGGAGAATGCGAGCTTTCAGTATTTTTTTTTTTCAGACATGAGCTCTCCACTCGAATGACCACTTGGACGCTCGAGTGAACCCTTTGCATGTTGTCGATACGCTCGAGCGTGGGAGTTGTAGCTCGAGTGTGGATTTCGACCAACCAGTACTTTTTTCCAAATTTGCAGGTCGCTTGAGCGAAGTAAGTCACGCTCGAGCGACCCCTCTCATTTTGTATGTGCGCTCGAGCGAGGAAAACTATGCTCGAGCGTGGACCCTATTTTTAGAAAATTTGACTAAGTGTTTCAACGCATGTTTTGGCATCCTCATTGCATCTTAAGCATTCTTAAGCCTTAATTAAGCCATAGTAATGAGGTTATGGGTTAGAAACACACTAAGAAAAGAATGTACCAAGTTATGAGATTGCAAGTGAGTGTGTTTTAAGCAATGTGTTAAGAAAGAACAAGAATCAATGTAATGAAAGCTAAGCCTTAATGGCCACTTCAATGTGTATTGATAAGACGTGCTTGTGTTATGTATTTTGTGATTGTAGGTCAAGACTCGACGATTGATTGACCGCTTACTGGAACCACTGTGAGTAACGTTATCGTAAAGATACGTTCATATGAATTATGTTCCCAATGAAGTGTGATAAACTATGATTTCTATTATGATATCTGTTTTACGTGAACGAACATCCCAAGTTTTAAATCTATTATGGCATCCATAGATAGTCCCAAGTCATGGGGGACGGCATGAAAATGCGGGTCCATGACATACAAGTTTACGAGATCTCGTTAGCCACTTCATTGTGGTGATATGTGGTTAATCGGTATCCGGAACCGATTACTCTAGTCGGAAGACGTTCTGTGATATATTCTATGGGATGTACCATTATTATGTTCTGATATGATAATGATTATGCTATGATCTGTTTTCCGCTTATGATATGTTCGGATTTCGTTCACTAACCCCTTTACTTTAATGTTATTCACTGGGCTTTAACTCACTGTCTGTATATATATGTATATAGGTGAGCATTCTGGAGTTCAAGCCCGAAAGCTTTCGTCTGAAACTGTGTTTCTATTGTCAGCCAACCGTTGCGCCTCACGTGGAGGTTCCCGAAGTGTCCCGTGTTCAGTCGTTTGGGTTCTGTATATGTATGAGACTGGATGTGATTAAGTTGGTTGTACTTAAGATACTGTAATGTGTGTAGGTATAATGTATGGTAGACTATCGATTATGTGTATAAACTTTTAAATATTCTGTTTCATATAAGTCAGCACAGCTCATTGGACAATTATATTTATGTATTTGCTTCCGCTAGCCCCTTAATCTTGTTAATCTGTTCAGAGGCCTTCAGTAATCCAAGGATTACTGGCCGGTTACGATGCTAACCCTATATGGGCGGGTTTGGGTCGTGACAAGCTTGTCGAGGTCTTTGTACGATTTGTTTCCTAGAATGACATTACATTAGGCTTTTTTCCTTTTTGACCCTTCCAAAATCATCAGTTTTCACCACCAGAGCTTCATCATCCATCCACAATCTATTAGCTTTTTGTACTATTACTTTTGTTGCAACTTCACAACTATACCTTACAAACCCAAATCTTGACAACGTTAGCCTTCTCCTCTTTTGGGGTATGAAGACATCTTTGACAACACCAAATTTCATGAAAATATTGAACAAGCCTTTAGGATCTATTTTTTTGTGGCAGATTATCCACAAACAATGAATGAAGATCTGTTCGATCATCCTTGCACACTAACCCTTGTCGCCAATGCTATTTCACAATAGGAATCCAATCTCCCCGATGTGCGCTCTTTTCCTCTCCATTCATATTCTTGTCACATGACTGGATTTTGTTAAAAAATTTAGAGGGATTTGGTCAAAATCTCCTCATAATAAAATTTTAATGCATTAAGGATAAGTACAAAAAAATTTTCTTGAAAAGTCTAACAAGTATCACTATTATCAAAATATTAAACTTTAAAATAATATAACTTTTGATGTAAATGTCGATTTTTAATAAAATTAATATTTTTAGAATTCTCTCATCAAGATCTATCAAATAAGATCTATGTTGACTATGAAATTCTTTTAAAAAAATTATTACCATTGAAATTGATGTAAACAGTAATAGTAACATATTACTCTGTTTGATAGTAACATATTACTGCTTCACAAGAACATGGTACTGCTTGACAATTCTTCTATTTGACAGTAATATGTTATTCTGTCTCACAGTAACATGTTACTCTGTTTGACAGTAACATATTACTTTAGTTCATAGTAATATGTTACTATGGCAATATTGTTCACGAAAAAAAAAAGAAGAAGAAGATATTTTGTTTTATCTTTACTCAATTATATATTTTCTACTTAGGGGATTTGTGAAGAAAAACAAATTAGGTTGTCCAATAGAGAGGTTTTGACTAAATTTTTCAAAAATTTAAATAATAGAGTAACAGAATGGAAGTATTGACACTTGTATAGGATCAAAATGAAATACGACCAAAAATAATTATTCTTATATATGATATTTTAAAAAAAATATTGCCAACGGAGCAATTTCCCCCCCTCCTCCCCCCAACTTGCCTTGTCTCACGGTGTGACGGAAATAAATTTTTTCTCTTATACTTTCTTCATTTTCACTCTTCTAATTGTAAAATTTATATTATACTATTTTATCAGCACGACGCAACATGATAATTACTCATTAGTACAATCTTTTCGCTCTTCAAGTGTTGATTTTTAAGTTTATTTTCATTGTCTGTTAAAAATAAATAAATATTATATAAATAATATATATATATATATAGTTGTTGGTAAATTTTGCCGCAATAGATCTCAGTGTCTGTCCATATACGAAAATGATATTAAAGAATGATTTTATTTTATTTTTTTAATTCTTTCTCACGGGTGTTGGCTGATTCTAACTTAGGAAACAAAGAGTCGTGTTGTTGGAAGGAAAGGAATCACTCATATTAATTAGTTCTTATGAAGTCTAACTTACATATGTGAACTAATTATGTCATTCTAACTATGGCACGATATCCAAAGTTTTGAGTTTGAGTTTTTTAAAGGATCATTAAAAATTAGAAAATTATACAATAATCTTATGATATCATATTGTCGTGCTCCTTCACCAATCACTATTTATTATGCTTGCTTAAATTCGTCAAATAATGTTTGAGAACTCTAATTTGAGAGCTTTAATGCAGTTCTAATAAAGTGGAGAGTGTCCATGTGAAAGTGGGGTCCACACTCTTCTCTCTATCTCTTCCATCTTACTAGAGTTTCATTTAAAACTCTAATAGTAGAACTATGTATCATTACTGCAAATTCCTCAATCACTTGACACAAATAATTAATACTCTAACTTGTCCACCTATCATAGGCTTTGTTTGGCAAAAAAATTGGGACTAAATTAGACAATGTCAGATTTAAACTATAATCATTTCACTTTTTTTTTATAAAAATAAAATAAAAAATCAAAAAAACCTATTCAAACGAACTTTTTAGTCCCAATCTAAAATAATCAAAAAATCAAAAAACTAACTAAAAAGGCTTTTTGCCAAACGACAATATAGTATAGTATCATGTAGCCGTAACCCCGAATTACTAAATAATCATTCAAATTTATTTAGTTTTTAATTTCAAAATTTTATGGAATAATTTTTACCTGTCTAATACGAGGTAATTGGGTCCAATTAAACTAAGTTGGATTGAACATGAGATACCTTATATTATTTTTCTTTAAAAAAAGAAAAAAGAAAAACTGCACCAGACCAGATCCTCAATCCCTTGGTCTTAATACATTTCTAACTACTGAGTTAGGCAGTGCCGGCCCTCGCATTGGGCAACAAGCCCATGGCCTAGTACCCTCAGAATAGATCTAAAAAAGGAATTCTTTTTATTATGATATAGTGTAATATATTAGGTATATTTTAAGTTAAAAAAAAATTAAAGAGAAAATATAAATTAATTTAAAATAAATTGACCTATTAAAAAATTAAAAGGCCCATTCAAAAAAATTAACATTGTAATCCACTAAAAATAGACCCAAAAAAGGGTCCTCCTATTATAGTTTATTGTAATATATTAGGTATATTTTAAATCTAAAAAAAAATTAAGGAAGACCCAAAAACTAACTTAAAATAAATTGACCTATTAAAAAATTGAAAGGCTCATTTAAAATAATTAGCATTGTTATTCATTGAAAATGATTTTGCAAAAAAATAGATTATGCAACTATGATTAATTTATTTGCTTCTAAAAATGCAAGAAGAGCAATGATCAAATGACACTTATTAATTGTTGTAATGTAATACTAAGTATTTTTTTTGTAATTTTGACACAAATTTTGTTTTTATCTTTATTTTTTTTTTTCATTCAATGAAAATAAAATAAAATATGAAGAGCCTAAAAAATTTATTAGTTGATTATTGACTTTAGACTCTGAAAATCTCAGGGCCGGGCTGGGAGTTAGATAGACAAGTTTAGGCTGGAAGCCAGGCATGGGCATGCCTCGCAACGCTCGGGGTGACCGAACTTGCTCAAGTTACCGTCTTAATATTACTATTGTTTTAATAGCATGGACTTGTTAATAAAAATTTTAGGTTTCACAAAAAAAAAATTATTAAGAAAAATTTTATGAATTTTTTAAAAATAATTTATGTGGTAGGTAACAAAATAAGAAAAGAAGTTTACCATAATGTAAGTATGTTTTAATTTTGAAGTCTTAGTTTGTAAATAATATAAATTTTGTTTTGTCTTATAGTACTCTATAATTGATAAGTTGTAACTTAGTGTATGTGATTGCATAATATATAATAAAACACTTAGTTTACAAATAGTATAAATTTTGTTTTGTCTTATAGACTTTGTGATTGATAAGTTGTAATATGTGATTGCATAACATACAATAAAATATTACAAACTAATCAAAAGATAAAAAATCTTCATGACCATCTTCCTAATTTTTTTTAGCATTACTCACTCGTTAATACTTCAAAGCTAAAGTCATACCACTACAAAAAAAAAAAAAAAAAAAAAAAAGATTTTAGAGACCAAAATTTAGAAACAATTATTTTGTGAGGACCGAATATTTTTGTTGCGAAAAGTGTCGTCATTCTATTTTTAGCAACGAAAATTAGATATTAGTGATGAATTATTTTCTTTTTGGGACGAAATTATTTTGTGCCTAAAAGTCTATTTATTAGTAATATTTTCAAAATTTTGTCATTAAAAACTTTATTTTTTTACTTTTCGAGACAATTTTTTAGTGACTACCTTTACGGGGATAGAAATTGGTCATTAAATGTGTTTTGTAACAAAATTTTTACTTTTAGAGCAAAAAATTTGACTTCTAAAGCTCTTATATGTTGTAGTGTATGTTTTTCGGACGGAAAGTGTTTTGGTGTGCAACCCTTACTGTATGCACAATTTATAAAATTATGAATTTTCACGAACTTACACATAAGTGATGTCACAAAAATATGTAAGTTGAACATAAATTCGTAAGTCTATTGATAAAATTTTGAAATTTACAAAATCACATAAATTTTCATGAACTTAAATAAGTCATTTCACAAAAATGTATAACTTAAACCATAAAACTACATAATAAAAGTGCATGCATATGATATGCAATGCAAGAGTTTTCCTAATATGCGAATATCTTTTATTTTTTAATTCCTAAAATATCCTCATAAAAATTACATAATTCCACATGTATTTATACTTTTAATAATACTCTAATGCAAGTGTCGTGTCTCCTGTGTTCAGATCAAAAAAGCCTCCTACAACTAATGCAATTTAAATTCAAATCAAAATTTGTAACATATAATAGCACAACCATTGAGTGTGGACACACCGCTAAAATTGAATATATTGAGATAGACAATCAGAAATTTGGAAAAGCAGGTTAAAAGTTGACTTTTTAATTTTTTTTTATTATTTTTGAAAAAATATGTAAAAAAAAAAATAGAAAAGTAATATGATTTAAAAAAAATAAAATAAAATAAAAAACAGACTCTTAAAATATTGTCAAAATAAGCCAACACAACCATATCCTCAGCCTGGTTTTCTGGTTTACCTAATAATCATTGGAAATTCATTTATTCCGTTTACTTTCTTCTGTGATGTAAGTTTGAGGCACTTTAGTGACTTTTTCCAAGTTCTTAATTTGTATTATCGTTAAGAGTGACATATTGTATGGGTATTATCGTTAAGAGTGACATATTGTTAATCAACTAATGTTACATTTATCACTCTTTTATATAAATTTAATGTATTATTTTATGTGTGGGCACATTATTAATGTAATGGTTCCCAGTATTAATTTTTATGGTTGGGTCCAACATTGTTAATACAATTACTTGTGGTTGGGTCCAACATTATTAATACAATTACTTGTGTAATTTATTTTTGCATTGGGCATATTTTGATAATTCCAAGAATTCATGATGCATATATATATACATATATATTGGAGAGGTAAGTAGGTTAAATATACCCAAAAATAAATAAATAAATAAATGTTATAGTGAAACTTAAACTTTCACAACAACATGCAAAGTTAGAAGACAACACCTATTATTTCATAGAAGACATACGACGGGATTTCTTACACTTGGTAGAGAGGTTAGCATTCTCACTAGCAAGTTTAAGATTTGTAATTCTCTCAAAGAGTTTCCTCTTATTTTCACCTCTTAAAGATGGGTTTGTCCATGAAACAACAAATGTTTTCACACACGAAATATGATACACAATCCAAATAAATTTAAAATTCCGGAACTAATAGTCCTAGAAATGTTAAACTCATCTATTTCAATTTGTTCAATCAAACATGGGCCATAAGTAATTACTAATGCCATGACTATTAGTAGCGAGATTAATTGTCACAAGTAATAAATTCTAACGAAACAGACATTTAAGAATGACCACTAAAATAACGTAAAATATATATTTTAAAAATTATACAGAATTTCATTATGTTTGCCATGATGTATTTTGTTATGTTATCATCAATAAAGAGTTTTTTTTGCTGATAAAAAAAAAAAAATTATACACATTTGAAAATTAGATAATTTGACTCAAATTTTTTATTTCTTAGATACAGAATTTGATTCAAATTTAAAACTTCATAAATTAAAAAGGAAATATCATTTTACCCCCAATCTATTACGTGAAAATTAATTTGGCATCCAGACTTCACTTTATTTTAATTTGACCCCTAAACTTTTTTAAATTTGATCAATTTATCACCCGTCGTATGTTTCCGTCTACAATCAAATGGAATTTGCTAACGTAGCACAAAATTTCATTTGTAACTTCATATACCCTAAAAGTCAATTAGCCTTCTAAATATTAAAAAAAAATAAATTTAAATAATATACTTCACCAAAAAATAATTACAAAAATATAAAAATTCTCATTCAAAATTATCTCTTTAAGTGTCAAATTATCTTGAGTCGATCTTAGATAAATTAATTGAGCCGAAAATTTCTTTACTACTCTATGTGCAGGCTCACGCGCAATTGTAACCAATTTATTCCCCAAATTAATTGCAATAGAATTGATCGACTAATAGTAATTTTAAAATTAAGTAGGTAAAAAAAATTTAAAATTCAATTACTGTCTAAAGAAATACTCAGCATGACTAATACCCAATTTTTTTATTTAAAATTTTTGGATTCCAATTTTGTAAATTCAATTTTCTGAAAATTGAGTTTTTTTGTTTGTTTGTTTTTTTTAGATCCATCTAACCTAGATGTACCTAAAAAGTAAAATATTTGTAAAAGAATATTTTAAAAAATTAATAAATACATACCAATACCAAAATATATTAAGTTTTTATTTTTTATTTTTTAAATATTTTTGGTATTTAGTGATTTTTTTAAAGATTTTTTTCACAAATATTATACTTTTTAATTGTATTTATATTAAGTGTATCTAAAAACTAAAATAAATATTTAAATTATCAAAAAAATTCATTGAAAAAAAAAAAAAAAACACAGAAAACAAAAACTCGAATTTCAAAAAATTGAATTCAAAAAATTAGAACCAGACAAGGTGATTAATTAAATATTTTTTTATTATTATATATTTTAGGTGCTAATTGATTTCTAAGGTATAGCTTGAGAAGTAAAATGAAATTCTAAATGAAGTTTAGTAACACATTAGCAAGTTCCGTTTGATTGTAATGGAAACATGCCATAGGGCGTAAATTGATCAAATTTAAAAAAGTTTAAGGGTCAAATTAAAATAATGCGAAATCTGAGTACCAAATTAATTTTCATGTAATAATTTGAGAGACAAAATGATATTTCCTCTAAATTAAATTGATAAAACTGATTTTGATAGTTTGACAAAACGCTAGGCACGCCAAGTGTATTTTATCCTTCATAAATAATATATTTATAGTGTAACTATCTATTATTTCATTGCTTTTGCAAGAGTAGTTACTCATAATTAATTCCATATGTCTTGCTTCTTACTCTGTATAAGTTCTCATTAACTATATTAATTATAATGTAACTATCTATTATTTCATTGCTTTGCAAGAGTAGTTACTCATAATTAATTCCATGTATCTTGCTTCGAACTCTTTATTAGTTCTCATTAACTATATTAATTATAATGTAACTATCTATTATTTCATTGCTTTGCAAGAGTAGTTACTCATAATCTCATTAACTATATTAATTATAATGTAACTATCTATTATCGGTGGTGCTACATGTACTAATTAGTGTACTAACTAGTATACCAACATTAATTATAATATTATTATTGACCCCACTCATTATACAAATTATAAATACCAAAACAGCTTAAATTTTGTCACATCATCAATTAGTATATTAGTTAGTACATTAGTTAATGCATATAACATTATTCCTCTATTATCTCATTGCTTTGTAAGAGCAGTTACTCATAATTAATTCCATATATCTTGCTCTCACTCTTTATAAGTTCTCATTAACTATATTAATTATAATGTAACTATCAATCTATTATGTCATTGGTTTAACGAGAGTTGTTACTCATAATTAAATTCCATATATCTTGCTTCGTACTTTTTATAAGTTCCTATTAATTTATATTAGAATAAATTACACTTATTATCCTTGCACGTTCACCGAAATCTTATTTTGGCCATTTTATTTTCAATTGTAATAGTTGATTCCGTAAACTTTAAATCAAGTTCCAATCTTATTTTTTCATCCATCTACTATTAAGAAAAAATGAAAGTGGAGGTATTGAAAAGAGATTTTGGTGAAAGTATAAAGATTAAAGTGAGATTTTAGTAAAAGTGTAAAGATGCTAATGAGATAATAAAAATGTCACTCATGTTTTAAATGACAGACGGATATAAGGATGAGATTACAACTTGACTTAAAGTAGGGGAGTTCACGGGTTGGATCGGATGATCTCTCATCTGTCTGAACTTAAGCAGATTGATTTTGGATTCGTTCGCTTAGTTAGTGGATGCAAATTGAATGGGTTGTGTAGGTGGATGTGGATCAGTTTGGCGATTTGGCTTTATTATTTTAGGCCTTATTTTGAACTATTTTTCAATAATTATTTACTATATTGAGCTCAAAATTTTTTATTATTGATTTTTTATAATAAAAATAAAGCCCCAATTTTCATATTTTATAAATAGAAATATAATTATTAAATAAAAGGTCTTTTTTTAATACACAAAGCATAAAAGTATAACATCATTTTCTTAGGGGTGTTGGCGGATCAAGTTAGGTTCGGTGTCCTTCCATCCAACATCCATCCGAACTTAGGCGGATTGAAAAAAATACATTCGCATCGTTTGCTCGGACCATTGAAATTGACCATTTTGTGATGGATTGGTTTTGGCCATTTAGTATGGCGGGTAGAATGGATGCTTTGCCCATCCGTAACTTAAAATGTAAAAAGTTGACTGGTACAATTAAAATTGAAGGGATCAAAGTAAGATTTTAATAAAAATGCAAGACAACTAAGTGTTATTAATCCTTTGTATTAATTAATAAATTAAATCCTTGAGAGCCATCGTCAAAATGGTCATCATTTGCGTCACATTGTTTCCCATAATTTGATTATATTAATTTAAGATTTTTACAAAACTGTTTTTGTTATATTTAATGTTTGAATCTCTAACTGCTCTTTTTGAGTCTCCCTGTTCCACGGTTCATCTCCCCCATCCATTCCACCAACATAATCCATTTTTAATTTCTTGAAAGCGTCAGTCATTTTGTTCTTATTATTTTTAATTTTTTTTTGAGAGTTGTAACCTTAGCAACTTTTAACTTATATTGAAATTCAACACCCATGTAACAAAATGGTAAACATAAGATTAATTAAAGTTACGTTAATACTTACGTATATTTGCATGTCTAGGACTGTTTTTGAAATCGACAGTAGGGGAATTTAGGTTTGAAATCGGTGTAAAATCGACTGTGTTCTACCCAATCGAAAGCGGTTAAATAAGCATGGCGAGTGGTAGGCTCCGTTTGTTTTGACGTAAAAATATTTTACTCATTTTTTTTTGTGGTTGAACAAAAAAGAAAGTAAAATATTTTTGTATCATTTTTCAAAATATGACTTACTTTTAAAAATTCTTTAATACTTTGTTTGGTTAGGGGATTTGAGGAGGGATTTGGAAAGCGAAATGGAAAATGTAGGTAAAATATGAATAAAATATATCTATATTTCATTTAGTTTCACACATTTTTTTTTATAAAATTTTTTTAAATCTCTCCCTAAATCCTCAAACCAAACAGAGCATAAGTCAATACATCGAAATTATAACCTTTTCAATACATTTAACCTTTTCAAATTAGTATCTTAACTCACAAAAAAATTATAAATGACAAATTTTTTTTTTTGATCAACCAAAAAAAGAACTTTATTGAATAAATGACATTTTATTGAATCAAAATTTCACTTCAGGCAATAAAATGTTTTTGTTTCAAGTACCAACCAAATATCGAAAAACAAAATCAATAATATTTTTTTGCATAAAATATTTTATGTCAAAACAAACAAAACTGCAATCTCAAACGTTTTACTAGTGTTTTTTGGATAGGACTATAAACAAGTTCAGTATAGCTAAGTAATTTAAATTTATGCTCCAATTGTTTTGACAAAAAATATTTATTTAAAAAAATTTTCTGATTTTTTTCTTTCTATAGAAAAGTTTTTTCATTTTTTTTAATAGAAAAGATTTTCTTATATTTAGTTGCGTTCGTGAAAACAATGTACTAATAGTTGCATTAGTGGTGGTAGTAGTGGCGGTAGCAGAGTGGAAGTGGAGGTGGAGGTGGAGGTGTTGGGTGGCAACCGCGATAGTGGTGGTGATAACGGGGAGGAGGTGGTAGTGGCGGTGGCTGTGGGGCGGTGGAGACAACAATGGTGATGGTGGTTGTGGCTGTGGTGGATGAGGTGGTGGTAGTGATAGTAATGTGATTGTATTAAGTAAACTATGGTTTGGAAAATATTTTTCTCTTTTTAAAAGTAAGAATATAATCAGTCCAAATAAACTTGTTTTTTCTTAATTATTGAAATATTTTATGTTAATTTTTGTGTTTATACCAAAAGTCAAAAAATGCCGCCCCAAACAAATGGAGTGTTAGTTGAAAATTTAACGAATTTTAAAAAATGTTTAAGCACTTGATACTTATATAATGAGTTAATCTCAAAGAAGTATTTGACAAGTCAAACTGAATCAAACTTGAATAGCTTAATTTTTTTTATAACATATAAAGTTTATTGAATCAAGTGAGAAGATGTTTAAATTTAATTTGAAATTTTACCAAGTTTTAAAATGTGTCAAAATTAACTTCTTTACTCTAAATTTTAGCTTTTTATACTTAGGGTTGGCTTGGGATGTTTTAAAAAAGTGTACGTTTTGCCTAATTGACTTATATAGGTTGGGTTTGGGTTGGATTTGATGTGATGTGTTAAAGAGGTGATGTGATTTAAATAAGATGATATCACTTAAATATGATAGTGACTTTTTAACTTTTTATCTTATTTAGGTTATGCCAAACTAACTTAGCAATCTCAGCCAAAAATCATCTTTACGTTGTGTTTGATTAGAAAATTTAAAAATAAAAAAGAAAAAAATATGTGAAATTAGGTAAAATATATGCATATTTTATTTATATTTCACATATATCTTTCTTTTTTTTTTTTTTTTTTTTTTTTTTTTTTAAATTTCTTCCTAAATCTTTCAATCAAACATATTATTAATGACTCAAACACGAAACTTGGACTTTTCTTATAATTTAAAGAGTAGTATTTTATTAAAAAATAAACCATTACAAAGATAAGAAGGAAAGAATGAATAGACATTAATTAACAATACAACTTTTTAGTTCACTAGTTCACCTAAAATCAATTTATATTTAAATTTGTCTTCATGATGGTCAGTCTACTGTTTGATGTTAATCCGCAAAGCTCACTAGGATGGATTGTTTAAACTAGGGTTTTAAATCTTGACAATACCATATTCTATCGCTTTTTATATATCAAGATTGTGAATTTTTTATACTGTTATATGGCTAATATTATCCAACATATGATTCTATTGCCAGTATCAACACATATCTCACTATAATATATAAGTGTTTTAAAAATTAAATATTTTGATTTTTAAAAGTGAAATTTTTGTTACAAAAGATATTTAGGAACCAATTTTTTATGGTCATAAGGATAGTTGCTAAAAAGTTGTATCGAAAAGGAAAAAACAAGGCCTTTTAGCGATAAAAGTTTGAAAATGTCATTAATAAATAGATTTTTAGAGACAAAACAGTTTAGTCTCAAATGATTTATTTTTTGAGACAAAAAATTTGATTCCGAAAGGATAATAATTCATCATTACTGTCCAATTTTTGTTGCTAAAAATATAATAACGACATTTTTTGCAAAGAAAATATTTGGTCCCTAAAAAATAATTTTATTCCTAAATTTTTGCTCTCTAAAACCTTAATTTTTTGTTGTGTCTCGAACCACTATTTAAACCTATTGACCATGGTTATCAGAATTCCGATTCGGATCGTAGGATTTTATGATCCTATGATCTTAATTGGGTTAAACGATTCAGATCACACTAAGATCTTAAATTTAGTAGGATCTTAAAGTGATTATGATCCTATTCATAAAAATCGTGTAAATCGCATATGATCCAAATTCTATTACGATTCTGATTCTACAATTTTTTTTGTTATTATTTATTTCTTATATATATGTGTGTATATGTGTATATCTATATAAAAAATTTAATTACAAACTCTTTTTTCAATTGTCTCTTCTAACTTATATTAACATAGAAAGTGTATTATATCACATTTATCTTTTTAAAATTGTATAACATACATTATTACTATTCACAATTTTTCATTTTATTTTGCCTTATCCTCGATCTGATTCTACAATTCGATCACAAGTCTCTCCTAATGATCCCATTTAAGATCCCGAATTTTTTATTATTTATTTATTTATTTATGGTGAACAAGGATCTCAATTTTAATTAACTTGCTAGTGACCCCTAACCGAATAATACTAATCAATACCGGTTACAAAAGAAAGTAGTAAAATACATAAGGGTAATTAGTCAAGCTACGCAAGTTTTGTTTTTTTAATCACCCCAACAAACATTTATCAAACCCTCATTCTCATTGACCAAACCTCATCCATGAGACAAGCATGCTCCACTTATTCAAGATAATTAAGTCAGCGTCAAAGCTCTGTTTGTGCTGAGTAAAATGAAAACAAGAGTATGCAAAGTAAACGTATGAGCTTACCGTGTGACAAGTTAAATCGTGAAAAATGTAAGTTTGGCATAACCTAAATAATACAAAAATTTAAAAAGTCACTATCTTATTTAAGTCACATCATCTTATTTAAATCACATCACCTCTCTAACATATTACATCAAACCCAACCCATATAAGTCAATAAGTCAAAAAGTGTATTTTTTTAGAATATCCCAAACCATACGAGTTCAAATCTCATTAAACACTTGACTCATTATCTTCTACCCCTGTGATCTCCTAACCCCATGTCTGATAATTACTTTATATGTACGTAGGGATGATAAACAAATCAAACAGTTTGAATTCAACTCGTGTTCGGCTCATTAAAAGTTCATTTGAATTCAGTTTGTTAAGTAAGTTAAACTTGAATACATTTTGAAGTTTGTTAAAGTTTTGAGACCAAACTTGAATGGTTAATTGCACAATCGACTCGGTTCAATAAGTCTAAAACTATATAAAAATACTAAACTACTTGAGCTTGACTCAATAAAGGCTCGTTTGAGATCATTTCAAAAGTTTAACGAATCAAACCTGAACAAATTTTGAAATTCATTAAAATTTTCAAACCAAACTTAAACAATTAACTGTTTAACTCGTTCTTCTTCATTCTTAATGGAAGATCTCCATTATATATATTATCCAAAAAATTTGTAATAATTATTTTTAAATTTAAAATAATATTAAATTTTCATAATTATTTTATAACCATTAAATAATATAATGGATATCTTTCATTACACTATCTAATGGAGATGATCGCTGTCGCTATAGAAGACCAAGAATGTAGGTGGACAAGGAATAGATGGATATGGGCAGTGTAATTCTGAGAAAATTATAAGGAATAGATGAATATGGGCAGTGTAATTCTGAGAAAATGATAACAAGTGCATCAATGGTCTCATATTTTTTAATTGGTGACTTGTTGTTTGTGACTTATATTCTGAGTCTTTGACCTCAAAAAGTTAGGTCAAGGTGATCCATTCACAATGGTCACACATTTGTATCATTCCCACCCATTTGTCAATGGGGAAGTTAAGAAAGGCAGTAGATATGCTAGGAGATTTCCTGCCTTGCTTACCTCATTCACTCTTAATTAACAAGTTTACCATTTAAATGGGGGTGGATTGAAAGTTGTTAAAATCGGGATTCTAGGATTATTGGGAGGGATTTGTGAATCGGATTGAGAATCGGAAGATTTTACTTTCAATGTAAAAAAAATAAAGAAGAGAAATTATACGAAATGATAATGTATCTTAAATAATTTTAAAATAATTAAAGAAAAATGATAAATTTGATATAATACATGTTTTATGTTAACATAAACATAAATTAGAGGAGATGTTTGAAAAAAAGAGTTTTTGTTAAATTTCTTATATAAATATACACATAAGAAATAAATAATAATATTTTTTTAGTAGGATTGGGATCGTAATGCGATTCTACCTAATTTAATGACTAGAAACATAATCACTTTAAGATTCTACTGAATTTAAAATCCTAATATGATTTGGATCATTTAATGCAAGTAGAATCATACGATCCAAATAAAAGTTATATATGTATAAGTGCACTTCATAATATTTTCACAATCCGATTCATAATCGATACAGCCAGTTTTGTAATCATAAAACTCTTTTTTGCGATTGATGATTTAAAAAAGAGAAATTCTATATAAACAAAAGGTCTGTACAAAATTGTGTTCTAGAATGATATGGTAGCCATGAGTCATATCTCTTTTAAAATAAAGATTCATGAACGTGATTTATATTTTTAAGGTTGTTATTGCTATATCATTTTAGTATGAAAGTATGAATAATTTTTTTTACTTATTGATCATTTTTATTTTTTAAAATTCCCAATTACATCATTTGATTTTAAATACATATTACTTAATTCTTGTAAACCACTATTTAAAGTATCTTTTAAAAATAATATCTTTTAAAGTATCTTGTAAACCTAAATTATGCATAGGCACAAGCAACAAAAAATTAAAGATACTTATTATTTTACTAATATATATATATATATATTTAAAATATATGAAGGCCCCTCTTTTTGAGTTGGTTCTGCCTGTATTTGCGTCCAGTTATACTAAAATCCAATAAAGAATTTCATACAATAAATAATAAGCACATGGTAGAAAAGAAAAGAAATAAACATTTTCAATTGGCTATAATCCAAAACATGTGGTTGAGATTTTACTTAATCAAACTTTGAATCCTTGGATGAAGAAATTCTTCGAATGCTTTAAGAACCTTTTCACTCTTTTCATCGAACCTTCATAAAAGCAAAAACAGTTTGTTGGAGATGATGATGTGATAACCTTGCTTGCTTTGCACATCCTATTTTTTTCAACTAGAAATTTTCAACCCATTTTTGTTTTTGCAAGTTGCTTTGAATGAAGACACTACACATCAAATTATTTTTGTGTTTTTTTGTTTTTGTTTTTGTTTTTGTTTTTGGATCATATGGAGAAGCAACAACTATATTTGTTTTCTGTTAGCCTTGATTTGACCATAAATTATTGTTACGTTCTATTGATTAAATATTGTTTTGTGCTTTTAATCTTTTATAATTTTTGTATTAAATGTTAAAAAACAATCTTAACTACCCCTCTGTTTGTTAGCCAATTGGTTTGTTAGCCATGGTCAAGTACGAGTTAGTGGAGGTGAGGGTGCTAGTTAGGGGTGCTCGTGGTTTGATTTTGAATGATTTGTTTTGTGATTTGGATCCGTTCACATATGTGCAGTTTGGAAAAATTTGAATACACAACTGTTCACCGTGCGGGTTGCGATTTGTGCAGATAGGGTTCGTGGATGTGCGGGCGGTTTGCGGATTGGACTTTTTTATTTAAAAATTTATTTTTTAGCCTTTGTTTTCATCCGTTTTGTAAATATTTATTTTGGGCCATTTTTCCTCCATTTTCTAAAATGCTCAACATTAATAATTAATGAATTAAAACTTATAAAATTAAAAACATAACAAAATCAAATCCTAACACAAGCAAATCATTCAAATCCTAAACTTTTAAATAAAATTATAAATTAACACAAGCACATCTTTCAAAATCCTAAACTAAATCATCAAAATCATTTACTACCCAACAATATAATTAAAGTAAAATCATTCAAATTTTAAACTTACCTAAAAGTAATTCTTTATTAATTTTTACATCTATCCAATATACAATAATAAAATAACAATAAATTGTTATCAAATTTCATCAAATTTAAACCAATTAAATAAATAAAAACATTTGCTAACTCACAAACTCATCATGAAACACATCCAATTTTCAAAAATTTCAATTCCATGCATATGTTTGATGAACCCTGCACAAAAACAAATTGAAAAATATATAATTCGATCTTTATAATTCCTTTGAAGAAAAAAGTGTAAAAGAATAGAGTAATAAAAAGATAAACAAATGTGTATATATTGCATCTCAATATAGTAAGAAAATGTGTTGAGAATATTTAGGATAGGATGAATGAAATCAACGGTCCAGGTTTTAAAAAAAAAAAAAAAAAAGTCTAAGTTCGGGCGGGTTCTTGCAGGTGCGGGTAAAACCCGCAACCCGCAATAATGCCACATTTCAAACCGTATTCACCCGTATTGTATTTGCGAAACTGCCCATTTGTATGCTAATCGGTTCGGATTGGGAGGATTGTGCGATTTAGATAACGCTATGTCCAGTCCTAGGGCTGGTAATGATGGGTCGGTTTTTGAGATATAGTGTAAGGTGATATGGAGATCATAGTGTCGAAAAATAATGTTCAAAGGGCCATTAGTGATGGTAGTGGTGGTAAGGCATCAACAATTATGAAAAATCTAGTTTTATTAAAAAATCTTTTTGAAAATTTAGATTTATCTTGTGATAAGTGATTATCAATTTAGGTAATCCAAATTAAAAATTATATAGCCATGATCAATGTAGATAATAGAGAGAGAGAGAGAGAGAGAGAGAGAGAGAGAGAGAGAGAGAGAGAGAGAGAGAATTAATCCATGACAAAAGATATTTTTTATGTGAAAAAATCACAATTGGAATCCATCTTGTGATACTACAGGCCCTCAGTTAGACGAACAATCCACTATGAAAGAAAAGATTACAAGAGATATCTTACAGAGGCTACTTTGGGCACACATGTTTGCTCAACCTACAAGTAACACTTCTTCCTCCATTGGATCTCCGCAATGGTTGTCGAATCGCCACGATGCCAAAGACTTCAGAATCCAACAAGGTCTACAATCTTGGAATCCACCAAGAAAGTTCACTTTTGGAAAGATGTGAAGAATTTGTGCAACTTGAAGATTATATTAGAAATTCCTAGATGCTAATCAATTATCAAGCAAATGAGAGTATT
Source organism: Camellia lanceoleosa (assembly GCA_025200525.1). Lineage (NCBI taxonomy): Eukaryota > Viridiplantae > Streptophyta > Magnoliopsida > Ericales > Theaceae > Camellia > Camellia lanceoleosa. The sequence goes on from JANUSC010000032.1 coordinate 865,614, forward strand.
AAAAGTAATCCTCACTACAAAGTTTACTCTCAAACACTCGACAAAATCTCTCTACAAAAATGTATCTCACTCATAAAAACAATCTCTCATAATAAAAATATTCAAAAGAGCTTGGGAGAGAGTACTTCGAAAATAAGTGTCAAAGATACAAAATGTTTCAGCCGAGCATGCCTTAAATAGTCCTGGATCAAGACACCTCAAAGCCGCGGTTCACATGGTCGTGAGCACAATCATAGGGGTCGTGGGCGCGACCTATCTTCGCGAGATGCAGAGCAACTTTTGGGAGCATGTTTTGGATGCGGCCTAGTCGCGAGCGTGATGTGGCATGTCAACCCAGCAGCCTAACAACTTTTTTAGACTTTAAATCCATGTTTTCATCCTTACTTTCGGCCATACTTTGTCTACCATTTCCCCCAACATAGACCCATTTTTTTAGTCTGGAAAATTCAACAATCTTCTACACATGTTTGTCCATCAAAAAATACCCAACTACATCATCTTTTAGTCAAACCAAAGATAAAACTTTGGCAATCTTTTAGCACATGCCTATGCCAACAAAACAAGGTCTAACAAAATCTTTAGCAACATATGCCAATCCATCTTCAAGCAGCCAAATCTACAACAATCAAGTTTATAACCCCGAGGAGATAACCAAGAAGATAATATACTACATATAAAAAATCCAACAAAGAGAAAAATAAAGTGAAACAAATATATTAATTTTGTCACGGGATTTGCCAAAATAAATTGCATGCAACAAAGATTAGGATAAAAATCTTAACAATCTTCCCTTTTGACAATTCTGTGACAAACCCCAATATCCTGCACAAAAACTTATTAGAGCAATTTCATTATGCCACAAATAAAAGCAAAACAAACCATAATCAAAACATTTCATAACAAAACGACTAAGTTCATAAAAACCATAAAAACTAACCAAGTTCATCCAAAACTCCCCCTAAACTAATACTTCCCATTTTTGCTCGGAAATGACAAACAAAAAGTGTTGGAATAATTCGTCTTGAATTCTTTAATTTGTGGTATTCGGGTCTTCAAAACTTGGCGATGAACTTGTCTATGTAGAACATAAATACGATGCTTCAAGTCGCGTTACTTAGTCGCTTTCCTAAAGACAATATTTGCACACACCAAAAGGTGTGCAGGGGGTTACAACAAATTTACCTCCAGGATACGATGAAGCCTGATCTAAAGATCAAGTTTATCGGCTTTTGCACTGACGACAGTAGATTGGAATACTCTTGATATAATCAAGAAAACCAAGACACTAATAATCAAATTTCAGAACTTGATTACCAGTAAGAAAAGTAGAAATTTGCTTAAGAAACTCTTGATCAAAAACTCAAAATCAAGAGGAAGAGAGAGAGAGAGAGAGAGAGAGAATTGCAGGAATGCTTCTGAATTTTTTTTGGATGGAATGAAATGGCTGATTTCGCAGCCTATTTATAGGCCTTGATGCACCTAATTGAATTGTCATGTCCCTTGATCGCATCCAATTAGATCTGACCGTTGGATCGACGATTTACAGTGCAGATCATTCTCACACCGAATAGATGCAAAATCACTATAGATTGGACATACAACCATTCGGTTAGTTGGTTGAGTCATCGCCAATGGGCACCACGTCACTGCTACGTGGAGCTGATTTTATTCCATATCACCCATACTACGTTGGATCCACGTCATCGCTCCAATCTATCTGATGCAAATAAAAAAGCACCCTCATGGCGTTGATGTGTCTGTGCTAAGTGCAAAGTGCGCCATCAAATGCCACACAACCCACTTGCCACACCATGCGCGTGTGTGCGTGTGTGTGTGTGCATGTGCGGATGGTGTAAAGCACCATCCTTGCGGTGTGGGTGCACGGACACTAACTTTCACCTCAAAATTTCATATTCAAAGGAATATTCCATGTAGTGCTTTATTAAGTGCTCCATGTTTTCCTCTTTTTCTAACGTGGGACAAAGCTCCAAGTTTATTTCATGCTTTCCAAAGAAAAACATGGAAGGTTTTGAAAACACCCAAAAATAAACTATAAATTTTAAAAACCATTTTGAAAATTCCCTAACATTCTCCCACCATTTTCAAAATACTAGATGATGACTCTTGGTTCACTTGGCAGCCTTATGCATAGGTGAAGATATCTTACGATTTGAATCATTCACTTAGTGAAGACATCTCAAAGTTAGTCAAGATGGCAAGTAGACTTGTCTTTGAACTAGCAATCTTATACGACTAACCGGACATGTCTCACACACAGTACAGGTTACCTAAAGTATTCAAAGAAACCGACATATGGATTGGCCTTGTGTCTATATCTTGTTTCATGGGAACTCTAGAGTCAAGCCCTTGGACTCATAGGAAGCTGCACCACCTCCTATACTCACATAGGTAAGCTTACTAAGAGTACCCCTATAATTTACAGTACCCTAACAACTCAGTTGTAAGCTTATTAAGAGTTTGCTAACTCATCCTCTTCTTTTCACATTACAGGTACCAAGCACTTCAACCTTGGGATGAAAATGAAATAAAACTAAGTGCTTGCAATCACGACATATAGTGTACTTGGGCTCATTGAACTTAAGACTTGATGTTTGTTCAAGTGTTGAGTTGAGTTTTCACTAGGAGTGATTATGTTAAGTGGGCTTAAGAACCATCCCCCTTGATGTTTTCCACACCAAATCCCTTGCAAGTCCATTTGTTAAGGGGTCAGCCAAGTTTTCACTTTACTTTACATAACTAATGGTAATCACACCTTTTGTGATTAACTGCTTGACAAAGCTATGTTTCAGTTCGATATGCCTGGACTTTCCATTATAGACATGGCTATAGGCCCGTGATAGAGTTGCTTCATTATCACAATGCAAAGATATTGGTGACATAGGTTTTGGCTATATCTTAATCTCTAATAAGAGATTCCTTGGCCACTCTACCTCTTTGCTACAAGATGCTAATGCTACAAACTCAGACGCCATGGTTGAGTCTGTTATGCATGTTTGCTTCTTAGACCCCTAGGAGATAGCTCATCCTCGAAGAGTAAAAATCCAACCACTCGTGGATGAGTGATCTTCACAGTCAGTTATCCAACTAGCATTTGTGAATATTTCCAGCACTGCTGGATAGCCATTATAGACTATTCCACAGTCTATGGTTTTTCTCAAGTACCTAAGTACTCGGTTAATAGCATGCCAATGCACACTACTGGGATTACTAGTGTATCTACTAAGTTTTCCCACTGCAAATGCAATATCAGGTCTAGTGCAAGTCATGGCATACATCAGTCTACCTATTACTCTTGAATATTCTAGCTGATCAACAGCTCTTCTAGTATTAGGATACAATTTCAAATTTGAATCAAAAGGTGTAGACATGAGTGTACAATTATATTGATTAAATTTCTTAAGAATTTTCTCAATATAGTGCGATTGGGTTAGAATTAAATTATTGTCTTCTCGTTTGATCTTAATACCCAAAATTACATCAACCAAGCCCAAGTCTTTCATACTAAAGCTAGATGACAAGAAACTTTTAGTACTTTCAATGACATCATTGTTAGTACCAAAAATAAACATGTCATCTACATATAGACATATGACTACACCTCTATTGCCAATAAACTTACTGTATACACACTTATCAGGTTCATGTATCCTAAAACCATTTGACACTATTACTTTTTCAAATTTCTCATGCCACTATTTTGGAGCTTGTTTCAGTCTATCTAGTGACTTCACGAGTTTATACACTTTGTGCTCTTGACCCTCTACAACAAATCCTTCTGGTTGTTGCATGTAGATTTCCTCATCTAATTCTCCATTTAGGAAAGCGATCTTAACATCCATTTGATGGATTTCAAGCTTATAGATTGAGGCTAAGGCAATCAACACTCGAATGGTGGCAATTCTGGCCACCGGAGCATATAATTGATACCCTCTTTTTGAGTAAAACCCTTAGTAACTAATCTTGCTTTGAACTTGTCAATTGTGCCATCAACTTTCATTTTCCTTTTGAAAATCCATTTGCAAACAATTGGTTTGGATCTAGGTGGAAAATCAATAAGTATCCAGGTATTGTTACCCATGATAGAATCCATCTCATTGTTTATTGCTTTTTTCCAGTGACTTCATAGCCTCCTTAAAGGTTAATGAATCTGAATCCATATTCAAAGAAATCATTGTTTGCTTACAATAAGCTTTCCTAGTTCTTTCTACAAGGTAAACAATGAAATCAGGGCCAAATAACTTCTTAGTCCTAGCTCTCTTACTCCTCTTTAGCTCAACAGGCTCATTTGGTTCATTATGCTCAATATGTTCATGCTGTTCACTTTCCTCTATAGACATCAAAGGAGTTGATTTATTTTCTTGATTATAATCCAACCTTGGAATGGTTGTGAAACGATTCTCATAAAATATTGCATCACGTGATTCAATGATGGTATTTGTTTCCACTGAACCATTGGGCTCTACTACTAGAAATCTATATACTTTACTATGTATAACATAGTCAAGGAATATGCATTCAAATCCTTTTTCACCTAATTTCTTCCTTTTAGGTTCAGGCAATCTGACTATTGCTCTACAGCCCCATGTTTTCAAGTAACCTAGATTAGGTTTCTTGTTTTTCCAAAATTCAAAAGGAGTAACATTTCTTTCCTTGAGAGGAATTCTATTGAGCATGTGATAGTCAGTGAGTAAGGCTTCACCCCAAAAATCAGAACTTAAACTGGAGTAAGAAAGCATAGCATTTATCATTTTTGTTAATGTCCTATTCTTTCTTTCAGCTACTCCATTTTGTTGTGGTGTGTAGGGTGTAGATTTTTCATGAATAATACCAACATTTTCATAATATTCTAGAAAATGGTATTCACTGCCTCTATCAGACCCCAGTCTCTTTATTTTGACATTACACTGATGTAGACACCCCATTTTTGACTGTTCTCAAGACTTGGACGTCATCGTTTGAACACTCGATGATCATCCATGTTTGTGTTCGTTTTGAGTTCTCAGAGGTCTCGGTTGCACGCCTTGCCTCAAGACCTCTCGACTTGTTTGTTTTGTGCTTGGTTGTGGACCAAACACTTGTGTTTTTGCTTCTAAGGGCAGGGAATGGCTTGTTGGCTATCCCCATACCTCACCGGCCATGGCTTGAGGCCACCGGCCCTATTTTCTTGCTACCGGCCAAAGGTGTTGGCCGGTCAGCAATGTTTTTGGTCAGCTGACCATTGTTTTGGTCGATCGGCCAGTTTTTCTGGCCGAGACCTTCTCTTTGCCTTTTTCAGGCATTATGCATACCGTATGTGCCACCGTAAAGCCCGCCTCTATACACATGTATGGAGGATTTGCACCCTTGTTTTAGCTTCTTGAGGAAGCTTGAACCTTTTGAACCCTTATTTTAGCTTCCTGAGGAAGTTTGAACGTTTTGAACCTTTGTTTTAGCTTCTTGAGGAAGCTTGAACCTTTTAAACCCTTGTTTTAGCTTCTTGAGGAAGTTTGAACCTTTTGAACCTTTGCTTTAGCTTCTTGAGGAAGCTTGAACCTCTTCAACCTTTGCTCTAGCTTCTCTAAGAAACTTGAACCTTTTTTTTAGTTTCTTGAGGAAGCTTGAACCTTTGTTTCAGCTTCTAGAGGAAGCTTGAACCTTTGTTCTAGCTTCTCCAAGAAGCTTGAACCTTTGCTCTAGCTTTTCCAAGAAGCTTGAACCCTTTTGTTTCTCTATAAGAGAGGGTCTCCCTCTCCTTTAGAGAGGTTCCAAAAAAATTGTCTAAGGCTCCAAGATATATCTCTCTTTATATCTCTATATTTTGGGTTCAAAAGGGTCTTGTTCTTAGCCTATTACACCACACCTCATAGCCACACACCTCCACCATTCATCTAATGTCCTTGGAGGGTATTTTTAGAGGTTGAAGAGTTGGTTTTGAGCTACAAGGGTAACCCCTTTTCTCTCTTTTTAGTATTATTTTGATCCTTCTCTTAGCCTCATTTGCATACATATTTAAGCTTTATTGTCAACTGAAAAAAGTCTTGTTTTAAGGTCCTTTTCATGTTTGTTTAAGACCATTTTGTTGTTGAGGGTCATCTACCCTCTTGCATGCTTGTTTTGTGCCATGCCATAAGGCCTTCGAGCTAGTCTTTTCTTGGCCTTCTTACCACTGAAATCCAGTGGATTTTCAGTGGTGAGAATGTGGTTTTGAGGGCCAAAATCAGAGAGGGGTGACCCTCTCTCTTGTTGTCTTGTTTACTAGCATATTTGGCCTTTCAAAGGAGCCTATATTTTCACACCTCCAAGCCTTGTTTCAGGCCCTTTTTGGTGACTTTTAGGGCCTACCTAGGCTCTTTCCAGAGTTGGTTTTGTCATCTTGGGTGTGCCTCTTGCATGTGTAGAATAATCCTATTCATAGCTTATCAAAGGAGCATGTCATTCTTGCATGTGTTGATCACTTTTTAGTGGGTTTTTGGGCATTATGTGGCATGTCATACCTCTCTCTTTTGCTGGTTTAGTGTCCTCTTGAATGCTTCACATACTTGTAGTGTAAACCATGCTCACTAGCTTACATTGCATGTTGTCTTGGCCATTGATTCTAGCATATTTTGGCCATGTTCTAAACTAATTTTATTCATGATTTGGGCTTCCTTAGTCTGTTTTGAGGTCCCATGCTCAAATGATGCTTTCCATGTATGCTTGTAGTGTAATAGCCATGCCTAGCTTTGAGTTTTGAAGCCTATTGCATGCTTATATTGAGGTGTTTGCATGTTTTAGTATCATTGTGTATAATATTTCAGAGCTTATTCATTCGCCATCTTCCCATGTTTATCACTCTTTAAGCGCATTTGAGAGTTGTGCTTGTATACTCCATTTATGAGCCATTGCATGAGCTTCATTTTTGTGCACTTCAAGACATCATCTTAGTCCATTTTGCCACTGTTTTGGGCCTGCATAGGGACTGTTTGGGGCTAGTTTGATCATTTGTGCATTGCTTTGCATACCTCTAGTGTAATGTGTTTCACTAGTTTTGGTATTTGAGCCATCTAACATGCGTTGTGTGAGTTGTTTGCATGATTTGGGACCATCTTGTATGCCATTTCAGAGCTGGAACTTGTGCTATTGTATGCCATATTTCATCCTTCCAATGCTCTTGTAGAGTTGTGCTTTGTGCCTTAGACTCGGAGCCAGTGCACCTTGCATGTTTGTGCTTGTGTTGTTGCCTCATTTTCATCATGATTGGCCATTGATTTGAGTGTGGCTGAGGCCTATTCATTTTAGTTTAAGTCCATCTTGCATTGCATATGCCATATAGTCCATGTTGTTGCATGATTGACCATTGCATTGTGTATGCCTTGATCGTCTTATTGATAGTCTTCATATGTGCATTGTGTATGCCATTCTTAGTTCATAGCATTGCGTATGCTAGTCGCACCCTTGCATGTCATCCTTTGCATGTTTGCATCATTTAGTCGCATTGCATTTAGGTTGCATGCTAGAGTAACATTCATACCATGCATTGTTTGTTGCATTGTGTTTGGAATAGGAGTCAGTCCAAACATGGGAAATGAGGGATGTTTCGTACTCAAAGTGATTCCGTAAACGCCTCAGTCATTCCAACACTCTTCACGACACATGATGGACTTTAGGCATTTATGTGTTTATATGTGCATTCATTCTATATTAAGTTGTGCAATTCGGTTCGCCATCATGCATCGAGATGCGTGATTGGTGGCCCGAGGTCGAGAGCCCCATACCCTTGAGTTCATAGCATGATAGGAGGGTGGTCGTGCATACATTTGGCTTGTAAATTCCATGCCATGCACCTGTCTCTGTCTCTCGTGCAAAAAAGAAACTGTTTAGAAGAAAAAAGAATGGGCCACTTTCTACTTTTGGTTTTCTTGGACCACAAGAAATGGCGATCGGCCACTTTGATCTTGGTCGACTACTAGTATCCAGCCGATGGCCCCATCTTTGGTCGATGACCATCCTCCCATGGCCGATAGTCCTGTCTCCGGGCCGGTGACCTCCAACAGTGCTTAGGGAGTGGTTCATAAGCAACCTTGGGACTTGCATGACTTCGAGGGGGCATGAAGCGCAAAGCGAAAGAGGCAAATTGGCATGACAACGGATTTCCGAGCGAGGCGAATCGAGCATGCATCATCCAATCATTTCGAAGCGGAGCTGCGGCGGCCTCTTTAATTTCATACTTAGATTGTTTTGTAATTAATTTGTTAATTAATTAAGGGCTTTGTAATATTTAATTAGCTAGGGTAGTTGATTAATTATTCGGTCTGTATTATTTATTCGGACCCTCCGCGAGAGGGCGAACTTTGTAATAAATGTGCGTGTGTGTGATGCATGTCTTCCAACCCCACGTCTTTCTCCCTTTTATTTACTAGCTTATAATGGTTAGTTTTAGGGCATGTTTCAATTAGCATCTATATGTTCGCATGTTTGCATTCATTCATCTGTATTGCATGCACCGGGTTCGGTGCATCATGCTAACTGCATTGTATTTCAATTCCAAGTTGAATACATGTATCGATTGTTGCATCTCATATGCCATCTTAGAATAGCCGAGCCTATTGTAGTTGCATTTTTGCGTGTGTTACATTAGGCATTCTTAGCATAGTTAGGATTCATGCATGATTTCTAATTAGCTTCTTTCTTTGGCTCGGAGTACTCAGTAAGTGTTTATGCTTTAGCATCCTTGCATGCGTGTGAGTGACTGCCATGATAGCATGCTTACCATGAGGCTATGTGCTTATGTGATATACCTGCCTGAATGCCTGTGGGTGATGGTTGGATTACTTGAATTGGAACAATGCATTGATTACGAGTTTTAAGCCCACTTGAGAGTGGCAAATCACCATGTTTTCTAAGCCCACCTGAGAGTGGCAAATCCACGTCTTAACCTACTTGTGAGTAGCACCATCAAACCATTTTCAAATAAACAAACATGAAATGTTTTGTTCCAACTCAGGCGATCTAGTCTATACTTGTATGTTGTGTGCATTACATAATAATCCTAGGCTAATAAACCGGAATAAGAACGCATGTGTTTTCAAAAACTCGATATCATGTTTAGTAGTGGCCGATCCTTGATCGGGCGAGCGAGGGTGCTCATTGCATGACCTTCCTTAATAGTACCCAAGTTCCCGAGCCGAGGCAACTTTGGTGATGATGGACACGGGGCCTTAGGCACGAGTCAGGGTTTCCTAATTTCCCCCAAAATAAAATATTTAGGTGGCGACTCTGTATCTGGCAAAGCAGTCCATGTTTGGCACTTCTTTCTAAAAAATCAGTTTTCAAAAGGATTTGCCGAATTTGGACTCTTTGGTGATTTATCAATCTTGTATTGCACTTTGCGAGATCAGATTAAGAACCGTGACATTGAGTCCGAACTGTAGTAAGCCCAATGAACAAAATGGGATTTTCTTGGGACGTTCGGGGACGTCTACAACTGATTTTCCACTTCTGTCTTAAAAATCTTTAATTTATCAAGCATCTCATCTTTTGAATGCAGAAGATAGATATGACAATACTTAGAAAAATCATCAATGAATGTGACAAAATATCTCTTACCACCTCTAGTGGGGTTACTATGCATGTCACATACATCACTATGCACAAGTTTAAGCAGAGATGTGATTTTATCTATTTTAGGAAATTGAGTGCGAGTAATTTTAGATTACACACAAAATTTGCATTTTTCAAACATATCAATATCATACTTAGGAATTAAATATAAATTAACCATATCATGCATTTTCCTAGTATTAACATGACCTAAACGTGCATGTCATAAAGAAAGAGAATCAACAATATAAGTAGAAACAAATGTGTTATTGATAACGTTAAGTTTGAACATTCCTTGATACATGTAGCCCTTCCCAACAAAAATCTCACCCTTAGACAGGACAAATTTGTCCGACTCAAATACTAACTTGAAACCATGCTTATTAAGCAGGCTACCAAATACAAGATTTTTCCTAACATTAGGTACATGATAAACATCACTAAGACTTAAGACTTTTCCAGATGTGAACTCTAAATCCACCGTCTCTTTGCCTTTGATAGCAGCAATTGAAGAGTTGCCCATGTAGAGAACTGTTCTATCATTCACTTGTTCATAAGTAATGAAACGACTCTTGTCGTTGCAAACGTGCCTTGTTGCTCCTGAGTCAATCTACCAGTCACCAACATCTTTGAACATGTTCACGTTGAATATAATAGCCACGAACTTGTTCTTGGCATTTGACGCTTCTGGCTTTTTCTTGTAAGATCGACATTCATTTCTGAAGTGCCTTGGCTTACCACAGTGCTAGTAAACGCCTTTTGGCTTTTTAGCATCTTTCTCGGGTTGGGGTTCACGCTTACGCTTCTTTTTGTTAAACCTCTTGCCATTATCCACTATGTGGATCTTGGAAGTCTGAGCCAATTGGTTATCTTTACCTTCAAGATGCCTTGATTCCTTCTAAACTCGAAGGTGTTGAGCCAATTCCTCTAAAGTAAGATTTTCCTTTTTGTATTTCAGAGTTTTCTTAAAATCCTTCCAAGAAGATGATAGTTTCTTTATTATAGATGAAACTATAATAGATTCATCCATGTTCATATTCTTTTTGTCGAAACTGACTTAGAATATGTTAGATCTCATGGAATTGTTCCATAATGGGCTTTGTATCAATCATAACAAAACGCATAAAATTACTAACAAGAAATTTCTTACTGGTGGTATCCTCGGTGAGGTACTTTGACTGTAAAATGTCCCATAGTTGCTTTGCCATTTCTAGATGTTGATACACATCGAAAAAAGAGTCTGATAGTGCATTCAGAATGTATCCTCAGTAAATGTAGTTGTCATTCTCCCATTTGGTTCTAGTATGGGTTTGCTCCATAGTTTCGTCTTCTTGCTCCATCGGATAGGGGGTAGTTAGCACATAGACCACTTTGAGAGTGGTGAGCAAAAAGTGCATCTTCTTTTGCCAGCATAAAAAATTTTCTCCATCAAAACGGTTAAGCTTCATGAAATCTTGAGTCATTTTCTAAATATACATCGCCATATCTAAATATTGTCTTTAGATTGTTGGAACAATTCGTCTTGAATTCTTCAATTGGTGGTATTCGGGTCTTCAAAACTTGGCGATGAACTTGTCTATGTAGAACAGAAATATGAGTTGTTTTCCTAAAGACAATATTTGCACCCACCAAAAGGTGTGCAGAGGTTACAGCAAATTCACCTCTAGGATACAATGAAGCCTGATCTAAAGATCTAGTCTATGGACGTCTGCACTGACGATAGTAGATCAGAATACTCTTGATATAATCAAGAAAACCAAGACACTAATAACCAAATTTGCAGAACTTGATTACAGTAAGAAAAACAGAAATTTGCTTAAGAAACTCTTGATCGAAAACTCAAAATCAAGAGGGAGAGAGAGGGAGAATTGCAGGAATGCTTCTGAATTTTTTTTAGATGGAATGAAATGATTGATTTCACAACCTATTTATAGTCCTTGATGCACCTGATTAAATCGTCATGTCCCTTGATTGCATCCGATCAGATTTGACCGTTGGATCGACGATCTACTGTGCAGATCATTCTTACACCGAATATATGCCTTGACTAATCACACCTGATCACGATCAGGTGTCATCTCATCCGTACGATTGCTTGTATCTCTAATCAACAGCTATGATCAAATCGCTCCAAATCGGACATACAACCATTCGATCAGTTGGTTGACTCACCGCCAACGGGCGCCACGTCACTGCCACGTGGAGCTGATTGTATTCCACGTTACCTATGCCATGTTAGTTCCACGTCATCGCTCTAGCCTGCCCGATGCAAATAGGAAAGCGCCCTCATGGTGCTGATGTGTCTGTGCTAAGTGCAAAGTGCGCCATCAAATGCCACATAGCCCACTACCCACGCCATGCGCGCTTGTGTGTGTGCGAATGGTGTGAAACACCATCCTTGCGATGTGGGTGCATGCACACTAGCTTTCACCTCACAATTCTATATTCAAAGGAATATTCCATGTAGCACTTTATTAAGTGCTCCATGTTTTTCTCTCTTTCCGATGTGGGACAAAGCCCCAAGCTTATTTCATGCTTTCCAAAGAAAAACATGGAAGGTTTTGAAAACACCCAAAAATAAACTATAAATTTAAAAAACCATTTTGAAAATTCCCTAACAAAGTACATAAGAAAAGAATATCTAATCCATGAGATATAAAAAATAAAAATCAAGATGAAGGTGGAGGATGAAACAAAGTAACAAACTGTTGAAACTGCTAAGCAAGATGTGCAGTGGATTGATCAATGCAGTCAAATCGGGAATCAAACTGACCAAGCAGTGCATCATGCTGATCCATTTATCCTTGCATTTCCTCCAGAAATGCTAGTTGCGAAGCTATTGCATCTGAAAAATTTCATCTTGAATGGTCTGAAAATTTTCATTCTTCCCCTCAACTACTTCTTCACCACCATGTCGCCCTCATCAACCACGACTACCATGCTCACTTGGAGCTTGTCCAGCTCTTCCCCCAACTTGAGCATTACTCAGATTGACAGTAAGTTTGGAGATAGGGTTATCAAGCTCAACCATATTATCAACATTGTTGAAGGAAACTTTTTGAGAAGACAAAAATTTGGTGAGAAGTGATACATATGGAAAACCAAGCGATTTCTTTCCATTAAACACGACTATCATGTGACAAAAGACAACCAAGGAAACATTAATGGACAAATTTTGGCTAATGGCATGTAAAAAGTACCCTTGGTCATGTGACACATCAGAAAAATGGGATGTAGGAGTGACATTGTATGAGACAATGAGGTTCAAAATTCGATAAGGTGCAATGAGAGAACAGTGAGGGATAGAAACACCGAGAAACCAATTGTAAGGAGCACCTAAGAAAGTAGACACAATGGCATTAAAATTAATTGGCACCGACTCATCATGCCTATCTTGGAGATAGTCACACAAAAGAGGATGTTTGAGACGAAGAATATTAGCAACAAAATCAAGATTAAACTCAAATCTTTTACCCTGAACATAACTATGAAAAGAAGATAAATCTGGGGCAACAGAATACATGTTGCAATAAAATTCTCTAACTCAACTCTTATTCACAATACCATCACCCAAACAATCAAACCAATTTTTAATGGGAAGATCATCAAATGTGTTGGGATTAACATTTCATTCTCACAACACTGGACGATCAGAGAAACGTGCATGAAAAAAGTGTTGATGGCCTCTAGAATGAAAGGAATGAGAATCAAAGGTAGTCTTTGGTATAATTTTAGAATTATGATTTGAGAATAGAGTTGTATTTTGAGTTTGTGAGTTTTGGAATTATGATTTGAAAAAAGAAAATTTGTTTGGTTATGAGTTTTGAAAAGAGTTTTGAATTTTCGATGTGACATATGAAATGAGAAAATTATGTTCAAAACTCATAACCAAACTCTTTTTAAAATTCAATTCAAAAAAATAATATGTCATTTTGGAGTAAAAAAATAATTTGTATATTTAAAAAATATCAAAAAAAAATTTTTTTTTTCCCCAAATAATAGGTGGCAACTTTGGTGATTGGCAATTCCAAAAAAAAAAAAAAAGTGCATTGTTCCAGTTAGGCCTGTCAACAGATTGGGTATAACCCGAATATGATTTGAATCCAAACCGATTAACCCAGTTAATTTATACAAATTCAAATCCAAATATCTGTTTAATCCGTATCTGCATAGCCCGATTTAAAATGGGTTAAATTCGGATAAATCCGATCCGGTCCAGTTGTTTGCCCAATCCGATTACCTTGAATTCCCAGAAACGATATCAAATCTCTCAATCTCAGAATCAAATATCTCTCTCATCGTCTCTTTCGTCATCTCTCATTGAAGAATACCTAGATCTGAAAAGTGCATTAGGTTTGAAATCAGATGTCTCATAATCAAGTCTCTCTCTCTTCGTGTCTTCCTGCTCCGATTGCCAATGATGAACTTAGCCAAATCAAGCTCTTTATTGTTTCTGATCTAGGTATTCTTCGGTGAGCTCTCTGGTTAGTATCAAATCTCTTTTTCATTGTCTTCTTCTTCGACTTCAACAAAACAAACTCAGATCAAGAGAGCTCAAAATCAAACTATTTTAGGTAATTGAATTTCTAAGCTTTTTTTTGAAATTTTGGCTTTGATTTTCGTTATGTTTTGGATTTCTAAGCTTGGGCTTAGGTTCCTCTGGTTTTGTGACGATTGATGTTCTTCGAGTGGATCTAGTGTATCTATTTCGAATTGTTGTTTTGAGGGTTTATGGCTGTGCTTTGTTTGTGTTTGTGCTTGTGCTTGTGTTTCTCCTTTATATAAGAGGTCTGGGTTGTTTGTTTGAATAGAAAATCAATTCTGAAACATTTTCTTGGATGTTTTTGGGACTCTATATATTTGTTATTTGATGGGTACTTTGGAATTTGAAAATTAAGCTATGCAGCCTTGGTGGCTTGTTTATTCTTTCACTTCCCTCATCTCCTCTGGTTGACAGGCACCTTAGTTCATTTTATATCTGAAAATTAAGAATGCCGATTTTGACAACAAAATTTCATTGTAATGTATGATTGTATAACTTTTAATTAATGGCTTAAACTACTAAGCCTGAAGGCTGACAAGGGTGTAATCTTTTATCAACTAGAATGTAACACCTTTTACTTCCTCTGTTTCCTCCAGTTGTAGATGAAATAAGATCACTTTCAAGATGCTGTATTGCTTCATTAGGTTTCTCCAATCAAGATATCCATGATCTCAACCATTCATCGATATGTTTAGTTGCTGCAACACATTGAACATATCTATTTCCAATTTTGAATTGCCCCTGTATAGCAGATGAGTGGTGACATAAAAAATTATTAGAATATATATATATATATATATATGGATATTCATTAAAATATTTTTAGGACTGAAGTTATGAGAATATTTTTTAGCAGATGAATGGTTTGTTTGTTTGCTAACAGTATACACAGGATAAAATGAGGCTCAATTTTATGTGTTAGTGTTTGTTAATTTAGCGAGTGTACCTAGTTTTCTTTGTATTATTTCTAACCACTCTCTTATATTCTCTGTTGTATCTGTGTAAAAAATCTAGTTAGCTGAATCTGTACATAACTTCAGTCCTAAATCTGTACAATTTTGGTTCTATTTTGGTGCTAAATTTGAAAGATCTTGCATCAGTTATTTATGTTTGATTTTTTGTGTAGTGCATATTTGAGTTTTTGAGGCAAAGATGTCTTCGAATTATAGTGAACCTTTTATTGCTAATGATGCCGAGTTGGATGACGATGTATCTCAAGGACCCACAAAGAGGATTTGAAAATTGACTTCAAAGGCATGGAATGGCTTTGTCAAATTTAAAGGACCTAATAGAAATGACATAGCTAGATGTAAGCATTGTAATAGGGAATTTTTTGGAGAGAGTAGGAAAGGGACTAATCATTTAAAAAATCATTTGTCGAAGACATGTCCAATACTTAAAGGACCAAATGCCCCTAGGAATGCTAGTAAGGCTGCTTCTGAATCTACTTCTAAGGCTGCAACTTTTAAATTTGATCAAGAGAGAAGTCGTATGGATTTTTCTAGGATAGTAATCAAGCATAATTATCTTTTTAACATGGCTGAGTATGAATTTTTTGAAATATTTTACAATAATCTTCAACCAATGTTCAAACTTGGTTCTCGTAACACTATTAGGGCGGATGTCCTTGATGTTTATGAAATAGAAAAGGCCAAGTTATATCAATTTTTGGATGAACTCTCTTCTAAGATCACCTTGACAACTGATATATGGACTTTAGACCATCCTATACATGTTTGACTGCCCATTATGTAACTAATGATTGGGAGTTAAAGAAGAAAATCCTTGCTTATAGACTCATTGATTACCCGCATGATGAAGGCCATTTGTTTAGCTTTATCAATGATCTAATTTTGGAGTGAAACATAGATAAGAAGTTGTTTTCAATGGTAGTCGATAATGCAACGAGTAATGATGTCATGGTGAGACTCTTAAAACAATGGCTACATGACCAAATATTACTATATTTGGGTGGACAATTGTTTCATGTGCGTTGTAGTGCGCACATATTGAATTTAGTTGTTCAGGATGGTTTGAAGGTGATTGGGCCTTCTTTCAAAAATCCGAGAAAGTGTGAGATATTTAGGAAGGTCTCCATATGGAAAAAAAAAAATTTGATGTTGCAGTGAATCATGTTAAGTTACATCATAAAAAGAAAGTCCCCATGGATGTTCTTACTTGATGGAACTCCACTTATTCAATGCTTGAAGCTGCATTAGGTTTGAAAAGTGTATTCCAACGCTTAGGGCAAATTGACAAACAATATAAGCACAAACCTTCTGAGGATGAGTGGAATGTAGCAAATATGATTTATCGGTGCTTGAAGGTTTTTTTGGATGCTACATCCCATTTTAGTGGTACCACTTTTTCTACTTCAAATGTGTTTTTTCCTGATATTTTTCTTATTCAACTCGAAATGAAAAAATAGGAGCAAAGTGAGTATGATTGCATTCGATTGATGGGCGGTCCAATGAGAGTGAAATTTGAAAAATATCGAGAAGAATGTTCTTTGGCGTTAGCAATTGCAGTGGTTCTCGATCCGAGATTTAAAATGGACTTGATGGAATATTATGTTAGGTTTTTATTATTGGCAATCCCGTTTGACAAAACGCCTTTCAGTTGTAATTGTATTCGATCTTTTATTTCAGTGAGGCTATGAGTTTTAGATGCGAATCTAACCCGAATTGCACCTTGCAGAGATGTTTCAGAAGTTTATTCTTTAATGTTTGCCACTTCGCTGATTATGTCGGAGATCGAGTTGACCGATCAGCTCGTGAGGGTCTAGGGGGTAGCGCCCCTTGGCGGGTCTGGGGTAGCACCCAGGCAGGGTCGTGGGGCAGTGCCCCCGAAGCCAGAAGCAAAATTGCAGTCGAAGTTGCTTGTCCGCTCGAGCAGCCATTTGTGTGCTCAAGCAGAGAATCTTTGGTTCCAGAAGTTTGAACTGTCTGTAAAAGTACTGGAAGTTGGGATTTCACACTCAAGCGAACTTTCCTGGACTCGAGTGGAGATCGCGGATCAGTTTTCTACAAATATGTGATTTCATCTGTTTTAAGGGTAACGGTTTCTAGATCTTTTTCTTAGATATTAGGGTTTATATTTGGAGCTTATTTGCTAGTTTCTTTGATATTTGTGTGAGTTTAAATCTGGCTTAAAAAGTATACATCAAAGGATTGTTTGTTTCGTTCAATACAAAAGAGAGTGTCATTCTTCGGTGTATTTCGTGGAATTCGGGCCTGAAGCTTTGGTGGATTTTGGAGTGGCTCATCGTTGTGATTTGACATCAGTGTTGTGGATTCAACGTTGGGCAACACAATTCCAAGGTGAAGAGGGGGCTGGAAGAGGCATATAGGGGTTGGTTCGATTCGGGCGTGGATTCGCTAGGTAGTTTAGAGTACACTTGTGTAATTTCTTTATTTCTTCTTAGTGGATTGTTTTGTGGCTTTTGCCCATGGTTTTTTTTTATCACAATTGGAGGAGCTCCAATTGTGGTTTTTCCACGTTAAATCATTGTATTGATGATTTGTCTTTGATTGTTTGGTTGGGATTGCTTTTTACTCATTGAAATTGATACATAATCACAAATCAATATCTGGGGGATTTTCTAGATTTTTTTATACTACTTTGGGTTTATTTATGGTGTTGATGCTAATAAGCATATTTAGAGGGTCCATAATGGTTTTGTTGATCTTTTTTATGAGTATAGAAGTGATTCTTCTGACTCTATGAGTTCCAATACACTTGTTTATGAAAATAGTAGCTTAAGTGGTAGTGACTTGCTTGTTGGTTCTTCAAAACAAGAAAGTTTGGCTGCTTTTCATACGTGGTATGCCTAAGAACGTGCTTCTAACATTCACGCCTATCAAAAATCAGAGGTGGAGCAATACTTGAAGGAGTTGGTGTTTCGAAGTAATGAGAGTTTCAATATTCTACATTGGTCGAAAGTGAATAAAGCAAAATTTCCTACTTTGTCAAGGATGGCTCGTGATGTTTTAAGTGTTCCAGCTACTACAGTTACATCAGAGGCGACATTTAGTGTAGGCAGTTGTGGTTGATAAGACACGTGCTTCATTACTTCCAGATATTGTGGAGGCCCTGATCACTTGCAATGATTTGATTGAATCAACCAAAAATGGAAGTAAGTGAAATATTGAAGTTTTTAAATAATTAGATGTTCTTTAGTTTAGTTCTATAATGTCTCATTATTTTGAAATTGCAGATGTAGAAAAATGCTCACATGAGTAGATGGATTGAAATAAACTAATCCATTTAAAGGTATTTGATGGGGGAACTAATTGGTTCTTTGTTCTAAAATTTTTAGTGAGTTGTGTTTTGGTGTTCATTTAAGTATATTGTAACTTGCACTAATCTCTGTCCACATGACTATGGTTTTTTATTGTTAAGAAAGTTGTACTAATCAATATGGGCTGACCAAATGCTATTTAATTTTTCAAAAAGAGAGATGTATATCGTGAAATGCTCGTGAAAATTCGTGGAAACTTCACAAATTTGTAGTCCATGTAATTATCATTGTGTTTTCTCATGTTTTTATTTTGTTTGCTTACTTTAGGTTTTTTAATGAACGATCACATTTCCATTTCCATTTTTATACTAAAATGGTGATTATGAACCTATTAGAGACATTAATTTCCTATCCTTGTTGATTTGGGTTTGCTTTCTCCTGAAAGTTCTAGAATAAAAACTCAATTTAACCCATTTTGAATTCGGCTGAACAAATCGTTTTCTCTCAAGTTGTGGAACCATATCAGATGGAATTTTTGCTCATGGTATTTCCTTTTAGCATATGAAGTTGTTACATATGTTGTTATTTTAGGATATTCATTGCGTTCCTTTTATGTGAACACACTTATTTTGAACTCCATGATAGAATGCTCACCAAACATTTTGTTTTTTCGCTAGCTGTAGTATATGCACAAGCGCACACATGTTTCATTATTTGTCAGTTGAAATTACATACTCAAATTTGTTTTTATATATTGCCTATTTGGAATTACAGAATTCTAAAAGAAAAAGGAAAAAAAAAAGTGGAGAAAGTATGAGATGCAGACGTCAATGTTTCACATTCTTCATGCATCTGTCCCTTGTTTTGAACTACATGATAGGACACTTAACTTTTTATATCGCATATGTTTTTTTTATTTTTTATTTCATCTTTGATATCTGAACACTCGTGAACACACATGTTTCATTACATGCCAGTTGAAATTGCATACTCAAATTTGTTTCTATTTATTGTGTTTGGAATCATGGAATCCGGAAGAAAATGGAGGAGAAAGTAGGGGATGCAAACACATATATGCTTCACATTCTTCATGTGTGTTCTGTGTAGGCTTGTCAATGGATTGGGTATAACTTGAATCACTTGGTTTAGTTCTATAAATATCTTAATGTCTCATTATTTTGAAATTAGAGATGTAGAAGAATGCTCACATGAGTAGATGGATTGAATTGAATCACTTAGTTTGTCATTCTCATTGTGATATGAGAAGTTATCTTAAGTTGGAGAAATGGGTGATCTGTATGGATAGAGGCTCTATCATAGAGCAATGGGCTTAGTTTTGAGTTTTTGAATTCTGCTTTGAAACTCTTGCAGGTTTGATGATCTTCATACTCTTCTCTTTGTTCTTTTTCTTTTTTTGTCCTTTTGATTGCCTGAATTATTGGTGGAAGTTACACATTGATGGATAAATTTGATCTGTTTGGTTGCCAAGGAAAGAAAACAGAAGGAAAGAGAAGAAAAAATGTTATGTCTTATAATATCATATATGACTTTTGATTTTCCGAGTTTAACAGAATAAATAGAATGCTATCAAATTCTTACATTTGCTTCCTGAGAAACAATCAAATGGGTCACTGATTCTCGGGCTAGAGCAATGTGGGTTTTTTTTTTTAATGGATTACAAATATGCATTACCCTTTAGTTTAGTCTTTATCCCCGCTTCAACTTTTTTAATGGAGTACAAATCTCTGTACGCCAAGTCTCTGTCGACATTATGAATAGTAATTTAGTACGTTCCTTGGTTCTAGTTACAAAATGCTATAATATGGTTAATTCCACTATTGGAAGCTTCCATGTCATCTGACTTCTATCTGATAATGGGGCTAAACCGCATCATAGAAGGAAAACTTAATTTTTCAGCTGTTCTCTTTACAAAATAGTTAACCTTTTTTAGGTTTTGGGAAGGAATTAGACGATGCAATGTTGCTTTTCTATAGTCAACATAAAGAACATGCAGGCAAATAGGCAATGCTTGTGAGAACTGACAAGTGAATTTGAAAGAAATAACTACTTATTTTCTTCCAACATACATCTCATCAGGAAAATACTAAAATAGGAGAGTTATACTGCATGGTAATTTCATGTGAATGGTGAGTTCATGAAGTCTTCATAGTCTAGATTGGTTGGTAGTAACATAGATGAATTGAATCACTTGGTATGTCATTTGCATTGTGATAGAAGTTATCTACACACCTTTTTTTCTTTTTTCTTTTTTATTGTCATCTCACTGGAATTACAAGGGTTTGTTTTTGTTTTGTCCTTGAACCCAAGTTCAATTGCACTATTTTCTATTTCAATTGTGTAGGACTAAAATAGTGCAGGACTTCATAATGGTGTTAATGGAGTAAGAGATGGAGTCAGTTAAATACATACAAACAAAGTCTAAGACAATTCACTTAGGAGAAGCTTGTGGATAATTTGTCATTAATTACTTTATTTTGTTTTTGTGGTGAAATGTGGGTGTAAATGTATAAATCAATTGTCAACTATTATAACTATTTTATTTTTGTCTATGGTTGCCATGGTTTAGCATTGATGAGCTAGATAGTGGAAAAAAATATTAAGTTTCATAATTTAACTTTGAATGAGTTAGATAAAAAAAAATATTAGGTGCATTTTTTTTTTATAAGTTAGATACTAAATGATTTATCTGTTTGTTTTTTGTATTCATCTCCCCTTCTTATGTTCTATCCATTTTTTTTCCCCCAGAAAAAGCATTGAATGTGTTAGATGCTGAATTTTTTTTTTTGTATAATATTATGAGTAGTAGAAGTATTCAAAATTTGATGTTACAAACAATGTTTTTTTTTTATAATTGGTATTTTATTGACTTTATATGGCTGCTAACCACAGAGAGAGAGAGAGAGAGAGAGAGAGAGAGAAAAAAAAGGATCGGATTGGATTATACGGATCAGATATCTGTTTGTAATGGATCGAATCGAATCGGATTACGTGTAATCAGATTTTTAATAATCAGATTTGAATTTGGATTAATGGTTAATCGGATCGAATTAGATTCGACAGATCCGACCAGTTGACAGGCCTAGTTCCGGTCAACCGGTCAAACATCCCGGAGGATGTCCAGGTGAATGATCGGGTAGACCAAAAATTAAAAAATTGTTTGGTTTACCAAATATGTTTTCAAAATGTGTTTTGAACTTGATTTGGAATCATAATTTGAAAACTCAAACCAAACATAGCATTCAAATATAAGGGTGGAAACTTGATTTGAAACTCACACCAAACACAGCCAAAATTTTCCCTTTTTGCAGCTTGTTTGGTTCTCTTTTTAGATGAAGAGGAAGCCATGGACACCCAAAAATTCCAAAACTGTAGCGATGAAGGAGACAAAAATACCAAAGACCTAACAAATAAGAAATGTATCACCTAACAAGGATAAGGAAAAAACACTCTAGCACCACAAAGCCTAAAAAAATATGAAAATCAAATGAGACTAAAATCTAGGGCTCTAAGCAAAATGAGAACAAAAACACAAAATAGATACTTAACAAGAATAAATTTGCCACTACCATCAATATGGAGAAAATAAATTGCTTGGACCATAAACCCTCAACTCAAATCAAAGAGAAGAAATTCTAGGGATTAAATACTAGAATAAATCATGGAGGAAAGAAACAAAAATTGATTAACACAAGAGAGAGACACAAGAGGGCAAAAACCTAGGGCTTGAAACCAAAATCAAAACTAAAATCAACAAAATAAAACATGAAATCAAGAGGGAAAAATGAAGAAATTACCTAGAAATCATCAGGAATTGATGAAAACCCAAGGAAACCAAACCCTAGATGCACAGGAGGAGGAATAGGCACACAAGAGGTGAAAAACCAGGTCGTGGTCGCTATTGAAGTGAGAAATAAGGGATTTTACCCAAAACGCTCGTAGGCACGAGGAATGTGACTGCGGGGCGCGAGTATGCTGACCACAGCCGTGAGAAAATGTGTCGCAGATGCGACTGGGCTGCTTTCAGACACAGTCCAAGGTTTGAAATGAAATAATACCCAGCACTCTTTAGATCATATATGAAAAATAGAGTTTTAGAAGTTTATGGCAATGTTCATCTGATTGTAAACTACACTCACTTAAAAAGAAGTAAGATTCGGTAAACAAAACTCTCATATAAAGTGTGTTGTGTGAGTAGGGTAAACATAGTATTTAACAATGCTATGAACATTCCATTTAAAACATTTACTTTTGAAAATCCGCATTATAATTTTTCGGAACTCAAACCTTGAGTTTTCAATGCATGATTTAGAGTGCCAACAAAAACAATTTTCCAACACCTCATTCTCCATTATTTTTTTTACATTTTTGTTATATTGTTAACATTCTTAAAAAATGAAGGAGGCTTTCACATTGCTAAGAGCGGTAGCTAAAACCAATGAGATGAATTTTATCCTTTGAAACATGGTAGCTATAATTCACTCTCTTATGCAGCCCTTTTCCTTGAACGTAACACAAAATCAACATTTCAGCATAATTCTCATCAAACATTGATAGCTCGACAATGGTCAATTTGAAAAAGTTACATTAGTGAAAAATCGACACAAGGTTCAGGAACTCCTATGAGCAAAAGATAAACATGCAGGTTTCCCAAAATATATGTACACAATGAGATAAAGTTCACCAATCCTTATGTATTCAAGTGAGATGTGAGTTACAAAAAGAAAACATGTCATGCAATTATAAAACAAGGTTTTTCACAAGAACAAGTTCAGAAACACATAACCAATTAAGCCAAAAGCAATATGTTCAAAAATTAAGTTTGCCCGCACAATTCCTTTTTCCCACAACAATTCTAAGGTACTCCCCCTGACACTGAAAAATGGATAAAAATGTAGCGGACTCAAGAACATAGAAAAAGACTCAAAAACTCAAAGAAGAACGACTAGACGATCAAAAGAGACAACTACAAAAGTAAGATCATATGTACAAAACTAGAAAATTTTCATCTCAAATCAACCTTTCTCACCCAAACCGATCTAGGCTTAGCATGAGAAATTCCATCATGATTTTTTGAAAAGTGACCACGTTATTGATCATTTGAATTTTCTCTCAGCAAATCGTAACCACTAATCACATAACAATAAGGGCGAAGATGGCCTAATTTACCACAAAAATCACACCTAAACATAGAATTACCATCCTTTGGATATCTTGGGGTTGGCTTACCCCATTGAATGTTCCGTTTGTACTCATGTTGTGGCTCCTTGTGCATACGTTGTGACCTTTGAGCTTGTCGAGAAACAACACCATCTTTGCCATGGTTAGCCTTATACAAATTCAAGCAATGAGGCCTAATGTGACCACTCACTCCACAATGATGACAAACGGGTATAAATTTCTTTTTCAAAGCATTTTCGTAAGTTGACTATGACATTAAAGAAATTATACATTTTCCTTTGACAAGGCCATTTACCTCTTAAGTGCTTGCATTGTTGGAGGATGATGCTTCTGGCTTGGAGTCATGATTGTTGAAGTAACCAAGTCCACTCTTATCATTTGTCAATTTTTGTTAATTTAGAACAACATCTAAATTCTTTGAACTCATGTTCCACAATTTGAGTCTGGCATTGGCACCAATTAATTCAAGTTCCCTCTTGGCACGCTTCTCTTCAAGCTCTTTTTAAGCTCATTATGAGCACCAAGAAAAACTTTATCTCATTTTTGCAAATAGATAGTTCATCAATCAAGATGCTCTTTTCATTGGTGGGAGAGCTTATTTTTTATGAGCTTCTAGGAGCTCCTTCATCAATTGAACTTTCGCATTTTTACTTTCTTCTAAGCTAGTAATGAGTTTGCTTTTTTGTTTTGACAAATCAAGGCACTCATTGTACATCTTCACATAGGTGTCTTGAAAATTCTCATCTTCACTATCATAATTGTTCTCTTTTGTTGATGCTGGATTAAGACTTGCAACCAAAGCATTGTGGGTTGCTTCTTGCTCATGTTTTGAAGATGTTACACAAAAGTCCATGAATGGACCTTTGCTTGAGCCTTCATTTCCTTCCTTACTTTTGGAATTGCTCTCATCATCCCTTAATTTTGAGAGCTTTCTTTATATTCTTCTTGGAAGGACACTTGGTTACTATGTAAACAAATCCTTGATATGCATAGCATTGTATTTCTTAAAAAAACATTTCTTTTTGTCAAATTTAGCAAAATTTTGCTCATCATTACCTTTCTCCCTTGGATTTGAATCCCTGAAATTAAGCTTTTTCTTTTTCAAAAATTTCAAATTGCTTTGAAAATAGACCCATCATTATTGATTCAAAATCGTCTCTTCCTTAGGAGATTGAACATTCTTATGAGAGCTTGTAAAAACAAGATTATCTTTTTGTTTCTTTTTTGAAAAAATGTTACTCTCATAAGTTTGTAGGTTTCCAACCAGTTGATCCAACTTAAGATTATCAACCTCGTGAGCTTCTTCAATAGCTATAACTTTTGATTGAAAAAGATCGGGTAATGATCTCAAAAATTTTAGCTACAACCTTAGACTTTGAGATTTTTTTTCCTAATGCAAAACATGAATTAACAATGTCACTGAGCTTGGCATAAAAATCATCAAAAGTCTTATCATCTTTCATTAAAAGCATTTCAAAATTAGATGTGAGCCTTTGAAGTTTGCTTATTATAATAGCTTTTGTGCCGTCGTGAACTGTTTCAAGTATATCCCATGCTTTTTTGGCAATTTCACACGTACAAATACGGCAGAATTCTTCTTGTGTGACAAAGCCAAAAATAGCATTGATAGCCTTGCTATTCTAATTTGCATTACTAAAATCATTTGTATTCTAGTTATCAATGGGTTTTGGAATACTTTTTCCTTCTACGGTGATCAAGGGGTCATTCCATCCTTTAATAATGGATTGCCAAACTTTTTTATCAATAGATTTTAAATGTGCTTTCATCTGAGCTTTCCAAAAACTATAGTTGGTTCCATTAAGCAAAGGAGGTTTATGTGTGTGAAAACCCGTATTTAATTATTCAAAAGAAAAAAAAATAATAAATAAATAAATAAATAAATTAACTTTATCCAGAGTTTATCTAAAATATATAATAGTGTAAAAGTTAGTTTTAAATTAACCCAATTCAATCACTAACAAAGACATTATTAAGAATAATAATTTTGTGGGTATTCAATATTTATTGTTTATAAATTATTTTAATTAGGATTCAATATGATAATTATTCTTACTAAATATCTTAGTTAAAAATTTTAGTATACCAATTTTAAGCAATTCACACAAATACACACAATATATATATATATATATATAGTAGATTTTTGGTGGCAACTTTGCCATATGTTTATTTGCATGTAAAGATAGGAACTCTCACCTCATCATAATTCTTGGGTTGAGAAGATACCAAGTGACAACAATGATAAGAGAGAGAGAGAGAGAGAGAGAGAGAGAGAGAGAAGCCTCAGTCAACATGTTTATATACATAAGCATGCTACTCTTGGAGTAAAGAATGTAAAGGAAACTAAGAAAAGAAAATCTACAAAGGAGTGAGTTAACAAGAGGAGGAGGTCAAGAAGGTTTCATATTTTCCTACCATTTCACTATTCCATTTCAATCCTACAACTAAGTAAGAAAACCCTTTCAACTCTCTCATTTTTTTTTTAATTGTTGAAATTTTCAGATGATAAAATGACTAATTTATAGATAGAAATTTTTATATAAATGTATGTAAATTTTGTGATGTGTGTATCAAATATTTGAAGATATTGATAGTCTTAAAGTCATGGTATTAGTGCGGAAATAGACTTGCATGTGTAGTTTATACCATTAAAAAGAAGATTGATGAATTTATTTGGTCTTTGAATCTGCTAGAAAATTTGTACGAATTTTTAGACAATTTTATACTCAAAATTTGAAGATGATTTCTTTACAAAGTTGTTTAGAATGATGGCCCTGTTTGTTAGAGATTATTTTCAGCTTTTAGCTTAATTTAAGCTGTTTTGATATGTTTGGTTTAGCTTATGCTTATAGCTTATAGCTTTGTGGAAGTCAGAAATCAGCTTATTCTTTGAGTGGGGCAGGAGATGCTTTGAGAATAAGCTGGAAATCAGCTTAAGCTGAAAGTTATAAGCTATAAGCTGTTTGGGCATAAGTTATAAGCAGTTTCCTACAGCTCTACCAAACAGGGCCGATGTCTACTTCATCCATGAATTTTTGTAACAATTATGGAGTTTTGTACGAATTTATACGGATTTTTAACCAAATTTGGAGCCATAGGTAGATTTTACAATGCGTTTGAAAAATCATTAAAAATTTTATATTAAACCAAATCTAGTAATTTCTAAACAAAAAATGAAATTTGAAAAGTCTAGTTTCATAATAAATTTTTAGATTATGGAATTTATTTATAAATTTAAGTATGAAATTAATTTAAGAAAATATGATAAATCTGTGTCATAAATTTTCTTGAAATTTTTCATAATTATTTATAATTTATTTTTGGAAATTGCTTTCTGAAAAATGACCATAACATGTTTATTGAGCATTCTGTAGACTTATATGAATTTTAGAGTTTTATAAGTAATTTATTTATAATTTTAATTACGAGTTATGCATTTTGAAAATTCTGACAGATTAAGGAGGAATAAAAAATTGTTTCTTCAATTGTTTATTTGGACTAAAAATTTAATATTGTGCTAGTCTAATCTTGGAGATAAAAAAATTTATGCATGTGTGTAATTATGAGTTATTGGTATCTAAATTATTATTTCATACCATGGTTTAAATAAATTGTTTATTTAAATTTTATACAATTATTTATTATTGTGTGACATATGTAATATTTTATGTTGGAAATTTTAATGAGTTGGTATAACATTATTTGTAATTAAAAATTGGAATTATTTGTGATTAATATCAAAACTAATTGAAATAATTAACGGCATATACAAAATTAACAATTGATGGTTAATACTAGTTATTCAGGGTGAGTCTTGGTTTTAAAGAGTGTAAGAAATTAAGGGTTGACGGTTAATACCAGTTGTTCAGGGTGAGCCCTGATTTTGAGAATTCTCACGTAAATTGGGTCGCGAAACCCTAAGATGGCACGATACTTATTTGAACCATTTTCGGTATTCAGTTTTGGAATAAGGGTGGATGTGCAGGTGGCACACAGAGAGGTTACGTACCCCTAGCAGACTGTTTCCTTGGGGCAGACCACGGATGCCACTACTTGGGTATATAACTCTGGACGTGGGCATCCTTGGTAGTTATGGTTGGTAACACTTGAATATTTGACCAAGTGGGGGCTTCAAATTAACTGTTGCCATGCTTAGTGGTTAGTAAGAAAATCTCTTTGGTGAGATTTTGAGTGTTATCCAAATTATTAAAATTGTCAAAATTATTATAATGGTTGGTACATTTATCATGCTATTGAATTTTAATGTTATTTTAATTGTCATGATTTGATTATTTTTTCTTAAAAAAAATGATAGGTTGGTTACGTTTTCTTACTGTGTTGCAAAACTCATGACATATATTTTTGTTGCCCTGGCATTTTGTGCCAGGTTTTGGCAAGGAAATAATTGAAGCTGAAATGGAGTTGACGCTAATATAGAGCCTTGGCTAACTTGAAACCTTGATTAGAGCCGAATAAATTTTATTATTTTATATAATAGCTATTAAGGACTTTATAATTTCATTTGATGTTGTATTTGGATAATTTTTAAGTTATTGTTTGAACCTTTGCTTATGTACAAGAGTTGGAATGTCCAATTAAGATGTCAACTTTTTGATTTATTAGGTGATTTTGTTTATTTAATTTCCCTTGATGTTCCAAAAATTTGGGGTGTCACAATGTGAAACATTATTTCCTTGGATTGAATCCTTAATCAATAATCACTTTAGGATCACACTCTTATAGTTTCGAGAAAACAAAGTATGAGCGACCTGCTTTGATACCAATTAAAAAATCTAGTTTTATTGAAAAATCCTTTTGAAAATCTAGATTTGTCCCGTGATAAGTGATTAACGATTTATGTAATCCAAATTAAAAATTATACAGCCATGATCAATGTAGATAAGAGAGAGAGAGAGAGAGAGAGAGAGAGAGAGAGAGAGAGAATTAATCCATGACTCAAGATATTTTTTATGTGAAAAAATCATAATTGGAATCCACTAACTTGTGAGAAAAAACTGTGGGCCCTCGGCCAGACGAACAATTCACTATGAAAGAAAAGAGCACAAGAGATATCTTACAAAGGCCACTCCGAGGACACACGTTTGCTTAACCTATGAATAATACTTCTTGTTCCACTAGATCTCCGCAACGGTTGTTGAATTGCCACGACAACAAAGACTTCAGAATTCATCAAAATCTACAATCTTGGAATCCACCAAGGAGGTTCACTTTTGGAAAGATGTGAAGAACTTGTGCAAGTTGATGACTATATTAGAAGTTCCTAGATGCTAATCAATCATCAAGCAAATGAGAGTATTACAAGTAATCCTCACTACAAAGTTTACTCTCAAACACTCAACAAAAT
The DNA here is from genome assembly GCA_025200525.1 of Camellia lanceoleosa. NCBI lineage: Eukaryota > Viridiplantae > Streptophyta > Magnoliopsida > Ericales > Theaceae > Camellia > Camellia lanceoleosa. The sequence goes on from JANUSC010000032.1 coordinate 894,561, forward strand.
ATTTCTACAAAAATGTATCTCACTCATAAAAACAATCTCTTATAATAAAAATATTCAGAAGAGCTTGGGAGAGAGTTCTTAGAAAATAAGTGTCAAAGATACAAAATGCTTCGGCCGAGCATGCCTTAAATAGACCTTGACCAAGACACCTCGTGGCCATAGTACACATGGTCGTAGGTGCGGTCATGGGGGTCGCGGATGCGACCTATCTTTACAAGATGCAGAGAAAACTTATGGGAGCATGTTTTGGACGCGGCCTAGTCATGGGTGCGATGATTGTGGTCATGGGCGTGATGGTGAGTATCGCGGGCACGATAAGGCATGCCAGCCCAGTAGCCTAGTAGCTTTCTTAGACTTTTAAATCCATGTTTTCATCCTTACTTTCGGCCATGCTTTGTCTACCATTTCCCCTAACATAGACCCATTTTTTTAGGCTGGAAAATTCAACAATCTTCCACACATGTTTGTCCATCAAAAAATTAGCCAACTACATCATATTTTGACTAACCAAACCAAAGATAAAACTTTGGCAATCTTTTAGCACATGTCTATGCCCACAAAACAAGGTCAAACAAAACCTTTAGCAACACATGCCAATCCATCTTCGAGCTACCAAATCTGCAACAATCAAGTTTATATCCCCAAGAAGATAACCAAGAAGATATTATACTACAAATAAAAAATCCAACAAAGAGAAAAATAAAGTGAAACAATTGTATCAATTTTGTCACAGGATTTGCCAAAATAAATTACATACAACAAAGATTAGGACAAAAATCCTAACAAATTAGGATGAAAAACTATAATGGCCCGGGTCAAACAAACCCGATCCATTTTGTTTTTGGTTGCAACACGGGGTTGTCCTGAGTAATTTTGGTCGTACCTGGTAGGTTTGGACCTTCGAGTATTGTGGGTTGAATGTTGGGTAGTAGCCCAGGTTCTAATCGCGCTCGTGAGGAGTTGGGGGAAGGTCGCATCTGCGAAGGGCCGTGACCAAACTTGAGCTTCAGGACTTTTGGCTGGAGAAGAAGTTCTCTGCCCACGGTGGGCCGCAATGTTCGCCTACAAATAATATGGTCCCACCCACGGTCATAATGGTCGCACCCTCGACTAGTATCTGGCTGTTCAACTTTTTTGTGTCGGCAAAATCGCACTTGCGAGGTTTTAGATTGCGGCCATGTTGGTGTGAGTATATAAGTGTAGACTCGACTTTTTCGCGCCCCCTTTCGGAGAGCTCAAATTGGTCCTACAGTTCGAACTCCTGTCACGGTTCTGAATCTAATCTCATAAAGTGCAATGTGAGATTGATAAACACCAAAGAATCCAATACGACAAATCATTTGGGAAAATTGATTTTAAATCAAATCATGCCAAAATTGGACTACTTTGCCAGATTATAGAGTCGCCACCTAAATATTTTATTTTGGGAAAATTTAGGAAACATTGACTCGTGCCAAAGGCTACGTGTCCGTTATCACCAAAGTTGCCTCGGCTCGAGAACTTAGGTACGAGAGGGGAAGGTCTTGAAATGAGCACCCTCGCTCGCCGGATCAAAGGATCGGCCTCTACTAATTATGATATGTTGTTTTATAAACATATGTGTTCTTATTTCGATTATTAGCTAACTTTACTATGTGACGCACACAAGCAAGTATAGACGAAAATCGCAAGAATTGGAACAACTAAACTCTTGTTTGTTTTCGAAAATGATTTGAAAGTGCCACCCTCAAGTGGGCCAAAGTGCGGATTTGCCACTCTCAAGTGAGCTTAAAACATGATGATTTGCCACTTCACAAAGTGGGCTTAAAACTCACATTTATCAAATTGTCCCAATTCAAGCAACAAAGCCGTCATCCATAGGCATTCATGCAGTTTAGCACTTAAGCAAATAGCCTCATGGCAAGCATGCGAAACATGGCAACACTCACACTCATGCAAGTATGCTAAAGCGTAAAAATTGCAGAGTACTCCAAGCCAAAAACGAAAGCTAGTTAGAAAGAATGTATGATCCTAATTATATAAGATGCCTAATGCAACACATGCAACATGAAATTAATAGGCTCGGCTACTAATATGGCATACGATCGATTTGAACAACATGCTTTGAAACACGTATTCAAAGAAGTATTGAATTGACAATGCAGTTTGAATGATGCGCCGAGCCTCGGTGCATGCGAGACAAATGAATGGATGCAAACATGCAAGCATAAAGTATACTAATTGAAATATGTCCCTAATCTAATCATCGAAAGCGGATAAATAAAAGGGAGAAAGACACAGGGTTGGAAGACATGCACACACGTATGCACATTTATTACAACATTGTGCCCTCTCGAAGGAGGGTCCGAATGAATAAGCTAAGCTAATCAAACTAATCTAATTAAACTAATTAGACTAATTATTACAAACCAAATTGAATAACTAGTAAACTACTTACTAATTATTACAACACTTAACTAATTAATTAAATTACAACAATATGCTAACTAAACATATAAAGCATTAAACTACACTGCCTCAGCTCTGCTTTAGAACATTGAAGATGCATGCATTCGGTCTTTGCCCCGAAAAGCCCACCGGTTTGCTCTTGAGAGGCTCTGTTTGCAGGGTTTCTCCAAGAACTTTTTGTTCTGCCTTACCAACTCACTGTTGAGGAATGCACCAATGGCCCGCCGGCCATGATTGGTTGTTTCCGGCCATCTGCCAGCCAAAGAGAGGCACTGTCGGCCATTAGTAAGCCACTGCCGACCACTAGTGTGCTGAATCACCAAACTGCAATAGAGCACAAATAGAGGAAAAATGAGGGTTTTCTAAGGATATGTTCGTACTGTGCCCCTCCTTATCATCTCAAAACATCAAAGGAGAGGCACTCTTGGGTCCAAAACCACCAATCAAGCATTTTCAATGCATGATGGCCAAAGATCCAAGTTGTACACTTTCAATAAATGCACAAAAACGAAGACTCTAGACCACTACTTGGTCATGGATGATCAAAGGCAATGGAGACAAAGGAGATTGGCTCATTTCATCACTTTGAGTATGAAATGGACTAATCTACCTTGTGTTCAATATAACGTCCGATTGAACACATGCAATGCACACATAACATGCTTATCTTGGTCATGTTTTACTTGGTTCATTTTATTTACTCATTTTAGCATTACCAAGTCATTCTTTAATTGGTTAAGTCCAAGATGAGTGTCCTCTAATGAGAGAGGGGCCAACCAAAGGATGGTTAAAGACATGAGAGAGATCATGCCTTTGGCTAGGAGGAACCCTCAAAAGAGAGTTAAAGCCATTGAGCACAAGCTCTATCTCAAGCTTAAACACAATCATAAGGTTAACCAACCCTCAAAACAAATAGAAAAATGAAGAAATGAGGGAGGTTATAAACTTTTTTAGTGCTGAAATGGTATACTTAAGACACTAAATCATGTAAGCAACACATGCAAGCCATGTTCCAAAGCCAAAAGCATAAAACTAGTGAAGAACACTACACTAGAAGCATGCAATACCAAGCTTAAATGACCCAACTAGCTCTGGACAGAGCTTAAACATGCCAAACAGTGGCTAAAACATGTTGAGATAGAAGCATAAAAAGATTAGAAAATCATGCGCACATGTTGGCTCGCTAGCAAGGCTCAAAACACAACTCTCAAAAGCAATGAAAGAGTGGAATAAGTGAGAGTGTGATAGAGATATATGCACTGAAATCACATGTTAAATGATGCTATAACATGCAAACTACTCAAACACTTCATGCTCAAAGTCTCAAAACAATAGACTAGTGAAGACCGTTACACTACAACCATGCAAAACAAGCCTCAAAGGACTTAATCGACACAAAACAGAGTTAAAGTATGTCAAAATAATAGCTAAAACAAGCTGGAGTTAAGCTAATACAAGCTAGAAAAATAGGCTAACTCATTAGGCATGCTAGACTAGTAAGCACAATTGCACTACGAGTATACAAAGCAAGCCTCAAGTAGCCAAACCAGCTCAAAATAGAGCTAAAGCGGGTCAAAAAAGTAGCAAAAACATGCTAAGATCAAGTCATAAAATGGTAAAAAAACATGCTCACATGTTAGGCTATCTACTCATGCAAACAAGACATAAGGAGGGGAGCCCAACCCCTCATATTTTGGACCTTAAAACATGGTTTTTGTCACTGAAAAACCTCTGAGTTTCAGTGGTTAGAAATGCCAAAAATTTTGATTTGAAGGTGATGAGAAATGGTGTAAAAGCTTAACAAGCTAAAGAGCAAAAAGGGAGAGGGGGACAACCCCCTAACTCACAAAGGCTCAAACCACCACTTTTAGGACTGAAAAACAGAACTTTTTACATGCCAAAACTAGCCTTGAAATGGTGGAAAAAAATGGCAAAACAAGTATGAAAAACAAGCTTAAAGGGAGAGAGTTATATCTCTTGTAGCACAACACAATTTTGGGCTACAAAACCAAGCAAGATCACTTTCAAGAGCTCCAAGAATACCTTCTAGAGTCTCAGCTCAAATATAACCAAGTTTGGTGAACGATGTATAGGCAAAGGAGAAGTGTATCTACACTTGTATGCACTTATGCAGAAAGGTTCAAGAGAGAGAGAAATGTAGAGAGAGAGGATCCCAAAATTTTCTTCCTTAAATGTTCTAACCTCCAAAACCATAGAGAAGGCTCTCTATATATAGAAGAATGCAAGCTCAGGTCGAAAATATCCCAAAAGGGACAGCTGTAATAGCTGGAGAATAAATATTTGCCAAAAACTGCCTTTTTCCATCGATGACCAGTATGCCATCATTGATGGCCAGCACATGTTCATTGTTGGCCACCATGGATCACTATTGGACAGCAGGGGGTCGGCAGAGGCCATTCATGGCTGGCACATGGCCAGAAAATCCCATTTATGGCCAGCATTCTCCACCTTTGGCCGGCTAGAAAAATTTGCTTTTTGGGCCCAACTTCAACTAGACATAACTCCTTCATCTGGACTCTTTTTGTCACGACCCAAACCCGTCCCTATAGGTTTTGGACGTAACCGGCTAGTAATCCGTGGATTACCTACGGCCTCTGAAGACATTAACAAATATTAAGGGGCTGCGGAAGCAATAATGTAAAATAAACAAGGTCCAACGAGCTGTGATGACATACATGGGACAGTAAATTTTAAAACTTATTTATATACATAAACATGCTAGTCAGGTACACCCATATGTACAAAATATTTACAAAAGTACATCCCAAGATTCAACTTAACAAAATAAGTACAAAGACTAGCATGAGGTGCAAAACTGCCCTAACATCAGGCCTCAGGCGGAACCTCCTCGGGAGGCGCAACAGGTGCCTGACCAAAAACGAAACAGAAGACCATTAACTCTGGCGAGGGTCTTGTGCTGGCTCACCTACATATATAATATAAACTGTGAGCGAAAGCCGAGTGAATAATAACAGAGTAAAGATTTTAATGAATGATGTCCAACACAGAGTTAGAAATCAGAGTTCATATCAGAGACACAATCTTATCAGAAATAGAGTCTTATGCATTTCAGATTTCCAATCAGAAACAGATTCAGATACATGCTCATATTCAATTTCATATTCGTATACAGATTTTGCATAAGATCATATGTGGTACACCCATAGCTATCAGATCAGGCAGGTCCTAAAACCGCAACAAGCAGGTCTGAAGACCACAATATGCAGGTCCGAAGACCACAACAGGCAGGTCCTAAGACCACAACAGGCAGGTCCGAAGACCACAACAAAGTTGGTACCAACAACCATAAAGGTCCATATCTTGCGCGCAAGTAGCCATGGTATTGTTACCCCCAGGCGAGGGCCATAGGCCACGGTATTGTTACCCCCGGGCGAGGGCCATTCGGACTAAGGGTGCCACAAATACTTTTCAGAAAATTGGACATGCATTCATTCATTTCCAACATATCATAGCTTTTCAAGAGTCAATCAGTTCGTATCATAGTATACTGAAAATACATAACATTGAACATAACTTTACAAAGTTATTACTCACAGTGGGTGTTGATACAAGTAGACGAAATCAAGAGGGTCAAACGGATTGCGGCACGTGACCTACATAACACATCACGGATAAACACTTTGAAACACGCTCTCCAATTGTACAAAACTTACATCAACGATTCTAAGTGTGTACCTAACCCCTTACCCTTAGTATGGAGTCTTAATCATGGCCTAGGAATGCCTAGGATGAAATGAGGGTGCAAAATTGCCTTAGAAAACATTTTTCAAAAGTTGCTGAAAATAGGAGCCTCGCTCGAGCGAGCCTTCCTTCGCTCGAGCGAGCTTCCAAAATCAAAGGCTTCGCTCGAGCGGTCTGTCGAAACAGTAAAAATACTGGATGCTGTGATTTTACGCGCGATGGTCGCTCGATGCTCGCTCGAGCGGAGCCCTGGACAAAGGTGCTCGCTCGAGCGAGGAATCCTTCGCTCGAGCGAGGAAGCCAAATCTGGAATTTCCAGATTTGCCTTCCAAGTTCGAACCAAGCATTCTTCAACCAAAAACTCAACCTCTTGGGCCCAAATTCTGGAAAAACACTTTAAACACATAGTATATCAAGTTTCAAAAGCCAATTTGTAAATTCAAGGGCCAAGAGTGAGTCAATTGAGCATAATTTCCATAAATCTTCATGAACAAAGTTTAAACCAACATGCAAGAACTCAATTGAATTTCAAAGCTCCAAACCATGATCAAATGGTCAATTTGGTGAAAAAACATGATGAATACATGGACTCTAACAAAAATATGGGCATGCATGTCAAGTTGTGATGAAAACAAACTCAAATGGCAAGAGTATAAACATGCATGCATAATATACTACCCAATTCCACCATTTCAAACTAAATCTAGACTTTAATCTTCTATAAGTCATGAAAATATGCAAGAACTAGTTCCATTACATAAATGAGAGGGTGAATTCTTACCTTAAACCCTTAGTTTCAAGTCTAGAAGCTTAATTCCTCCAAGTTGCCTACAATTCCTCAAATTTCTAAGCTAAACCTTGTTGAATCAAGTTTTCTCCTCTCACATATGTCTTCCACGGTTTGGTCTCTAAAGGAGATGAAGTTGATGTATCAAGTGTTATAAGATTAAAGCATGGCCTAGCAAAGTCCACTTAGTGGCAATTCTGTAATTAAGCTAGGGTCATTATTAAAACGTTATTTAATCAGATTTAAGCGTTCTAAATCAAATTTTAATTAAACCTACCATAAATTCACATAAAATCTAACTAGTCCAAAACTCCAGTCAATTTCGGAATCGAGCGCCGATAAGGCTTCCAATTTACAAATTAAAGTTTAAAACACAAATAGATGTTTTGACACCAAATAGATAGAAACACGTAATTCATGCAATGCACATGCACATAAATTCCAGATTTCCTCTTAATTACTATTAGGCATAATTAAGTTCGAATTAGCGTTAATCAGGGTCAGGGTTATTACACCTTTGCAGGTCATTCTTAAGCCTAAATTAAAGCCCTGGAAGTATTCTTTCCAATGGTGTCAGCTTCACATAAAAATTCCAAGTATGAAAAAAGTTATGCCTCTTTTAGTGAAAACTGCTCAGTTTCGATCCTACCCGAATTCATGCCAAACTTCTCCCAAACTAGTTTTCTTCTCTCCTCTCCTCTTTTCTTCAACCCCAAGCCCATAAATAAGGTGTTTTGAAATATTTTCTAGAGATTTCACCTCTTTTTCATTCATTTCCACTTTTGTCCTTGCTCGGTTTACCAAAAAGCACAACATTTAACAAAATGCGAGCCTTGAAACATCGTAGGAACTTTTTTTCAAAAATGTTTTGAAAGAGAGGGTTTTAAGGTCTAAAATATTTGGTCAAAATAGTTTTAGTCCAAAAATGGGGTGTAAGGTTGGGATTTGACGCTCTCCTTGCAGAAGAAATCGAATCCTTGGCACTGCACACCTTTCATCACCAAGTAAATAATCAGTAGCGCCCAAGTTTTAAGGGTGGTCAAAAATGGGGTGTCTACAATAGGCAGTCGGTGCATGGAAGAGTCATTTTTCTAGTTCTCTCTCTTTTCCCTTTCTTTTCTCTCTCTCTCTCTCTCTCTCTCTCTCTTTGTAACAACGCCCGCGGGGAGCCTCGCTACAGCTCGGACTCGATTTTGTGTTGCGGTTCCAAATCTCGAACCAAAGAGTCCAAATCCGGCAAATCGTTTTGAAGGAAAACAGATTTTTTGAAAGGAGTGCCAAACATGGATCGCTTTGCGGATAACGAGTCGCCACCTAAATATTTTTAAAATGGGAAATTTAGGAAACCGACTCGGTGCCAAAAGGCCACGTGTCCGTCATCACCAAAGTCGGCTCGGGAACTTGGGTACGATTAGGGAAGGTCACATCGTGAGCACCTCTCGCCCGGTCAAAGACCGCCTCTACTAACCATGATATCTGCTTTTAAAAACTTTGTGAGTTCTTATTCATTATTAGCCTAGGATTACTATGTGATGCTCGCGAGAAACAAGTATAGATGGGCGTCGAATTGGAACTAAACATCTCATGTTTGTTTGTGAAAGATGGTTTGCTACCCAGTAGGCTTAAAATCTGATTTTGCCACAATCTAGTGGGCTTAACAAACAATTGATGAATTGCTCCAATTCAGATAACTCAACCTCCACCCACAGGCATTCAAGGCAGTTATATCACATAAGCATTTAGCCTCATGGTAAGCATGCTATCATGGCAACACTCACACGCATGCAAGGATGCTAAAGCATAAAACTCACCGAGTACTCCAAGCCAAAACAGAAAATGATTAGAAATCATGCATGATCCTAGGTATACAGAAATGCCTAATGCAACACATGCAAGAATGCAAACTATAGCAGGCTCGGCTATTCTAAATATGGCATATGAAATGCTACAACTAACACGTATTCAATTTGGAATTGAAAATACAATGCAGTTTGTATGATGCGCCGAGCCCGATGCATGCAATACAGATGAATGATGCAAACATGCTGTCATGCTGTATGCTAATTGGAACATGCCCTATATCTAGCCATTCAAAGCGGGTAAATAAAAGGGAGAAAGAAATGGGGGTTGGAAGACATACATCACACTCACACACCCTTATTACATTTATGCCCTCGCGCAGAGGGTCCGAATAAAAGAATAATACAGTCCCAAATATTACAGTCCAAAATATTACAAATTTCTAATTAATTAAACAAATTAACTATGAAAGCTGTAAAAGCTGGCATGCAAGCCAGGGACTGCCTCGCTTCTGAAGGATGATGTATGTTGTAGCTGCCTGGCGCAGAAATCCACTGGGATGCCCCAATTAGCCTCTGTTTGCAATTTACCTTGAAACGCGTGCCATGCTCCGGAAAGTTGCCAACTCTGAATTTTGCTGCAACAGAGAGCAGGAAAAGGGCACAGCAGTGTATTTCACAAATGTATGCATGTCTCGATCCTCGCGCCACCAATCACGCATACCGATGCATGATGGCCGAGGAACAGATTTGCACAACTCAATGTTGGGATGAATACACATGAATGCTACGAAAAATGGGATGCCTCGAAATGCGTGCCCACGGGCACGCAAACCGAGGCGATGCCGAAAGATGAAAATCGGATAAAACCGAAGCGCCTCGAAGTGCGTGCCCACAGGCGCGCAAACCGAGGCGATGATGTACGATGCAGAATCGGATAAAACCGAAGTGCCTTGAAATGCGTGCACACGGACACGCAAACCGAGGCGGTGATGAAAGAATGAAAATCGGATAAAACCGAAGTGCCTCGAAACGCGTGCCCGCCGGCGCGCAAATCGAGGCGATGATGAAAGAATGAAAATCGGGTAAAACCGAAGTGCCTCGAAGTGCGTGCCCGCCGGCGCGCAAATCGAGGTGATGATGAAGGAATGAAAAACGGGTAAAACCGAAGTGCCTCGAAGTGCGTGCCCGCCGGCGCGCAAATCGAGGCGATGATGAAAGAATGAAAAACGGATAAAACCGAAGTGCCTCGAAACGCGTGCCCGCCGGCGCGCAAATCGAGGCGATGATGAAAGGCGCAATGAAATGGCATACGGAATGCCGGGATGGACTTACACCAACATGGGAGAGCCTCAGCTCACTCACATAGGAGGCCGTCGGGTAAAAATAAAGCTGCCTCGAAACGCGCGCCCGCGGACACGCAAATCGAGGCAATGGCATACAAGCATGAAAATGCGAATTGGGCTTACGCCAACATGAGAGGGCCTCAACCACACTCACATAGGCTGCCGGAATGATAAAAATGAGGTGCCTCGAAATGCGTGCCCATTGGCGCATAATAAAACAATGCAAAAATGATGCAAATGGCATGGGAAATGATATGCAAGCATGGCAATGGAATTTCAGCACCTAAATAAAGGGGAAAACAGCCCCGAAACAATTCGAAACGACACCCGAAGCATGCATTCATCCCGAAAGTACGAAATTAAGCCCCGAAATGGCCTATAGCCATGCTATACATGCAAAATATGATCATGGCAGCAAGAACAGTAGCAAGGCAGTCCCAAATATGGCATTTTTCAGTAATAAACATGGCCAAAATGCAAGCATAGATATGGCAACAAAAGCTCGCAAGAATACGGTAAAAGAGAAGATTTTCAAAGCAAGTAGTATATAGAAAATTCAAATAGAAAAATTTTCTTCTATAACATGAAAGAGGGCCCAAAAATAAGCATATATGCAGAAGATGGCAGCCTCTAAATCATAAGACAAATATGCTAGAAATAGAAGGCAAAAATGAAGCCATAAGAGGGTATAACCTAAGACATGCAATCTATACACCAAATGATCAAACCTTCTTCATGAAAAATGTAAAGGGGGTCAAAATAAGACTAAAACCAGTAGGGGTCGAGGTCCCAAAAACAAACAAAAATAGGTCAAAAATTGCATACAAAATATGGCCTACTTGATGAAATTGAAGGAAGTGATAGATACAAAGGCCAAATGAAGTTGAGACTATCTACAATCTTGTAGAAGGGCTCATTTTAAGCACAAAATCAGTAGGGGTCGGACCCCCAAAAACCAACACAAATAGGTCAATTTTAGCATGCAAAAATGTTACCAACTTGAGGAATATTGAAGGAACTAGTGTATACAAACACCAAATGAGGTTGGGCCCTTCTACAAAGTTGTAGAGGGGCTCATTTTAAGCACAAAATCAGTAGGGGTCGGGGCCCCAATTCTCAACCAATTAAAGTATAGAAAAGGATCAAGAAAATGCCCTAAAAGTTGGTTTTGAGGACTTACCCTTGAAGACTTGTCTTTCTTTGATTCTTGGCTCTGATTTGTAGCTTCTCAACCTCTGAAATTCACCTTCTTGCTGCTGAAGTGATGGTAGGGATGGTGAAGCTAGGTGTTGATGAAGGAATGGCCTTGACACTTGAAGCTTCTTTGGAGTTTAAAGCTATGAAAATGAGGGAATTTGGTTAAGTGTTCTTGAGACCAAAATTTCTAACCTTGAAGAAGGAGGGGGAGAGGCCCTCAAATAGGCAAGAAGATGGGGTGTAAAAGGGGAGGGAAAGCATCCAATCTTTCCCTCCTCAAATGTCCCCCGGGTGAGGGAGACACTTTGAAAAGCAATTTGGAAAGCACAAGTCTGGCCGGCCAGGTGGTTTTGTTCAAGGTGGCCGGCCAGCCACCCACCATGGCCGGCCAGCCACCTCCTATGGCCGGCCAGCCACCTCAAAAAATCAACTTCAAAAATTCTGGCCGACCACCATTCAGAAGTGTCCTCCCATGTGTGTAGAGTAAGGCCCCAGGGTCGGAATTTGGCAACACTGAACCAGGAGTCACAACATAGAGCTTGAAGGAGAGGCCCAAAAATGAAAGGCACAATTTCTGGCCGACCACCATACCAAAGTGTCCTCCTAGATGTGTGCAACAAGGTTCCAAGGAAATTGGCAACACCGGCAGAGTCACAACATAGAGCTTGAAGGAGGCCCAAAATGAAACTCACAGGTTCGGCCGACCGATGGTTAGTAGGGTCCTCCAGTCCCTCATCACAGATATGCAACTTTGGTTGGAAGAAAATACCCCAAGGTGTTCAACATTGGCGGAAGTGAGCAAAAGCGGGCTCGGAGGAGCAACTGGTTATCTGGGATAATTGCTGGCCTCCCACCCCGGTGATCTTCCGATGTTGAAGCAGGTACCGCCAAGTTTGAACAAAAACTAATGAGAAATGAACGTTAGGGGCCAAAACCGAGCAAATCGGGATCCGAAAATGGGTCAAGTGGTATTGGTACAGCGAAGTGGTATCTGCGACGATGTCCCTCGGAATGACAAAACAGAGGTCCTGCCAAAAATCGAGAAAACCGATACAAAATGAATGCTCGGGACCAAACCGAGCGGTTTGGGAATCCAAAATTCTGAGCACCGAAAGTGGCATACGCCACAGTGGGCATCGGGGCCCAGGGTTCCTCGGAATGTTAAACAGAGGTCTCCGCCAAAACCGGAGAAAGCGGATGCGAAATGAATGCTCGGGGACCAAAACCGCGATTAAGGTCTCGAAAATGAAACATGAGCACCGAAAGTGGCGTTAATTGCAGTGGGTTTCGAGACCCCATGTCCTCGGAAGGACCAAGCAGAGGTGTCGACCAAAATGAGCAGACATTGATGCAAAATGAATGCTCGGGGCCAAAACGCGTGGTTCGGATCCGAAAATGGGCCGGGCACCTAAGTGGTGTTCATTGCGAAGTGGGTCTCAGAGACCTCGTCCCTGGAAGTACCAAGCAGGTGTTCCGCCAAAATGAACGAACATCGATGCAAAATGAATGCTCGGGGCCAAAACCGCGTGGTCGATCCCGAAAATGGGCCGCCGCACGCAAAAGTGGTGTTCGCCAAGGAGGTATCTGCGACCCCAGTGTCCCTTAAATGGGAGTAAATGAGATGCATGCCAAAAACCGGAGAAATTGGAGATGGTTGGGCGGTCCCGAACCGAGGCACACGGCCTGACGGTCCCAAAAACGGGGAACCGGGCTCCGAAATGGGCAAAATGGCCTACGGCCACGAAAAGTTGCTCACGGCCACCGGGAGATAGTCTACGGGACCACTCCCTTCCCTTAGGAAAGAAAACAGAGAAAACCGAGCCTGGTTCGCAAACCGAGACAAGGTAGAGAAGGAAGTTCGGAAGTCCGGAGGCAGGGCGCACGGCCGTAACTCTGAGACTTCTGAACGAGCATAGCATGCAACATCACCGAGTGCTCAATCGGTGACGTCTGAGTCTTAAGATCGGTCAAAAATGGGGTGTCTACACTCTTTCTCTCTCTCTCTCTCTCTCCATCATTTTTGCGTTTGTTTGACTTAAAAGCTTGGGTTTCATTTAGCTACACCCATTTTCTACCCCTAGTACCGTAGACCAAAATGTACTGGCGATTTTCGGCTTTTCTCATCTTCACTTCAAGAAGTAGGGATTCTAGAGCTTCTTTTCAATACCTCACTATAGATAGACCTCTGGTAACTTTTATAGAATTTAAAAACATAGTTCTATAGTTGATTTTGTTAAAAATCATATGGGTTGGTTTGGGTTAAATTATGTGTTATGGGTTGAAATTGGTGGGTGATAAAGTGCTGTGGATGATGTTTAGAATATGGGGTTGGGAAGTTTGAGATTTTAACCAAGAAATTGAGAAGAAAAAAAAAAATGTGATTTGTGTAGTGTAGTATTGGGTTATGTTGAATATAGCTAGATTGGGGATTTTTGGCAAGCAATTAAATGGCTATTGATGAGTTCGTTATGTTGAAAATTTGGAGGCGGGGAATTGGTTTTCAAACAAATTGTTATTTCATTAACTCGTTTATTAAATTTGGAATTGGAATTAGGTTGATATGTATGGTTGTTTGTCATTATAATTGGTGTCTAGAGTTTTGTCCTTGGTCATCATTACAACAAGTCTACAAGTGTCTCATGAATCATTGTCGCTGACTTTCACAGTTGTATTCAATGACATTGTTGAAATGTTTCAGAGAATTGTGATTAGTGATAGGGAACCAATTTTCGACCTTGTTCCTCTCTTAGGGGCTGGGAGCTCTGCAACATCTATGGATGACCTAATTACATGCGAATTATTTGCCCGGAAGACATCTTCAGCCCTGCTCTCTCCCTATTTGCTTTTATGTAAAAATCAAAAACCGCCAGCAATGGAAAATATTTAAAGAGAAACCAGTTTGCAAATCGGTATGTGTGTCATATTTTCTTTTTGTTATTTTTTGTCTAAGAGAAGTCAGAAATCACACAGCATATTTTCATTTTCAATTTTTTTCCATTGTTTGATGCTAGAACCAACCACTCCAACCACTCCAATGTCAATGTTTTATTGGAAATCCACCATGAATTTGTGCAGATACAAATGAGGATAAGTGGATCAATAAAGTTTGAAGCTGTCAAAAAGTGAGCAAGGATCCTCTAGAGTTTTTTTTTTTTTTCTTAAAGTTTTCTAGAGTGGTGCAGTGTGTGGTTGAGATTTAATAATAAGTCACATCAATTTTTCAACATTAAATCTCAACCACACAATACACCACTTTAAGAAACTTTAGGATAAAAACACTCTAGAGGATCCTTGGTGTTTTGTTAATAGAGTAAGTTTTAAATGTATTTGTGGGATTATTATCAAATTTGTACAGAAAAATGAACTATAACTTGAAATTTCAATTTTATGTCTCCTTTTCTAAAGAGTGTTAGCATGAGGGTGTTTGTTTGGGCTTTTCTGAGCCAACTTATAGCTTTTGGCTTTTGAAAATTTATTTTAGACTGTTTGGTTAAACTTATTTCAAACAGTTTCTGATCATAACAATTTATTTTAAGTCAAAAAAGCTGATTCTGAGAAGCTGCTCACCCCTTACTTTTGATTGTCAGTTTCTGCTGTGGACATGTTAATTTACGGTTATACTCTTAGATTTTTTTTATTATTTTTAAAAATAAATAAAGACCTAAATGGACTATATAATATTATTATTATTTTTTATAAGAAATGTAGAGAAGTAGTGAATAACAAAAAATAAAAGTTAATTGAAAAAGCTACCTCACAACTTATTTAACAAACATTATTTAGCAACTTAAATCTATAATCTAACAGTTACACCAAACAGATTAACAACTTTTGATTAAAGTCATAATTTATAATCTGTCAAGCTATCATCTATAATCTATTTTAACAGTTACACCAAACGGGACTATATATAAAGCTTAAGCAAGGAGTTCTAGAATTGACACTCTCTTAGCCCCTAGTCCTAGTTTTGATGGAAGTTAATCTTGATGACTGTTGATATGAGTGCACGTACTTAAAAGGAAATACTATGGTCTAACAACAATGATTCATCCCATTAAAAACACTACCACTAATAGCACTAATGCATTAAAAAAGTAAAAAAAAAAAAAAAAAAATACAACTCCAAGACCAAAACATCACATCATTACTGGCGGAACTCACTGCCACCTAATTAGTGGGAGCACTAATTAGTGCTCCCAAACATTTTTCATGGTCTAATTGTATGGCTTAGGGCTGCATAGAAGAGAAAATATTTTGTGTTAGCAGTACTTAGCGTGATGTATCAGTTACACGGATAGGACTCGTGTATGTGGAACCCATAGATATGGTTTGTGTGTATCATGAGAATAACCTGACACACCACTTTTCTGCTATGCTAAATGAAATTTTATGTACCTTTTTTTTATGCATAAATAAACATAAAGTGGATTTTTGTGTGTGAATAATATCTATTCATTTTCTTATTATTTTTCTAACCCAACCAATAAAGGAGAAAATTAACTTGTTTTACAACTTTAAAAATCCTTTTGCAATATGAAATGTGATGTTAATATTTTATCTTGAATTAAATAATTATTAGGTTGATTTATATGACAAAGTTAATCTACTCGGGTGTTGAAAGATCGTATAATAAGACTCAATTTTATCTACATATAAAATTAAGTTCTATACAGAAATTATATCGATGTGTACAATTTCACTAGATTTATTGATGTGGTCTAATTCAAAAATTATTGCCCATTTTATTTTGTGTCAGATTTTATATTTAATTTTTGTTTCTTGTTTTGTGGTACAGAACTGGCAACAAATTTTGTTTTTCTGCTACAATATTTATTTATTGTTATTATTATTATTATTTTATTTTTATTTTGGAGTCAGAAAATGGCAACAACTCATGAGTACAAAATAAAGCACTATATATGGTGATTTGATTCCTCATTGCCTATATAGAAGGTCCAATTGACAAAAGTGAGGGAGGCCCATAAATATGGATCGGGCCCATAATTTGTAGGGCTCAACCAAATTTATGTCTGTGTTGAGTGTCATACGTCCTCCAAAAGTCTTTTTTGTTTAAAAAAAAATATATATATATATATATATTTGTTGGAAGTCCTGATTTTTTTTTCTTTAGCAAGGAGAATTAATGTAATCACTTTATTTGGTTTTGAATTTTAAAAATAACTTTTGAGTTTTTTCATTTTTCATGTTTTGTTGTTTTTAGTGTACCTTTTTTTTTTTTTTTTCCTGTATTTTAGTTAATTTTTTTTTATATGGTTTAGACCTTTTAAAAATATATATTTTTTCATTTTTTTCATTTTTCATGTTTTGTTGTTTTTAGTGTACTTTTTTTTTTTGGGGGAGGGGTGTATTTTAGTGAATTTTTTTTATATGCACCGAATCTAAATGTACTTAAAAAGTAAAATATTTATAAAAAAAATAATAAATATAAAAAAATACAAATATGTACTATTTTGTGTATTTAGTGAATTTTTAATTTTTTTTAAAAAAATTATATATTTTTAAGTGTATCTAAATTAAATGAATTTAAAATATTAAAAAAATTGATTAAAATATTGAAAAATCATTAAACAAAGAAATACGGATAAAAAGTTTAAAAATTATTTCTAAAAACTCCAAAATTAAGTAGATTTTTTTTTTATATGATAGGATTTATTTAGGAGTGTAAAAATGGCACGCAACCCGAAGTTCGCCTGTTCCTTGGGGTGGGCCCGACCCTTTTAGGCTCGTTTGGATCCGGGCCTAAGCCTAGTCCGAGACCTTGGACCTAGGCCTAGGTCATCATTTTGAAGTCCGGCTCGACCTGTGGGCCCAACCCAACTAGCCCAGTTCATCGGCCCACTTAAGGCCCACTCAAGGCCCCGCCCACCTGAGGCCCAATATCTTTTTTAGTAGAAAATAATAAAATTTTGATAGAAAAAATAAAAACAAAAACAAAAAAAATGTTCAGGCCCCCTAAGCCTAGCCTAAGCCCGAGCCCAGGCCCAGGCCTACTGGCTCGGCAAGAGCACGGCCCACCGGTCCGCTCAAGGCCCGAATATCCCTGGGTCTGGGTTTGGACTTGGACCTAATTTTTTGACCTGTGAGTCGACCGACTCGAATTTTGACGGGAGCCCGCAAGACCCGATATGGGCTGGGCCAAGACAGGCCAGGCTGGTCAAATTTACACCTCTAAATTCATCCTTTTTGTATATTAATTATTTAATGTGTCTTACCATAAGTATGCAAAAAATCTACTAAATTATGAAAGATGTCCATTGGATTAACTCATTCTACTTTTTGCTACTCCCTGAAGATTCTAAATTCATAACTGATTTTAATAATTTTTAGCTTGGTTCCATTAGCGATTTCATAAATCCTGTGGCCTCATTCAGTCTCTTTTTGTGTGTTTGTTTGTTTTTTTTGGGATAGTTTTTTTATTTTTTATTTAGTAGGATTTTTGGGTCAAACATCTCACCAACCAACCCCCCAAAAAAAAAAAACAAAAAAAAAAAAAAAAAATCCCTTAGGCTAAAAGACTCCGAAAAATTAAATAATAATAATAATTAGGCTAACCATCATCATTGTCTACTTGTAAAATTTAAGATATATTTATTCTTTATCTCTCAATCACCTAATAAAGATGGTCAACATTATCTCCATATAATTTTTTTGCCACAAATAATGAGAGAACCACATCAATAATGCTGCATCTTAGCCATTTAGTAAAGTTAGAAAGTTAAATTAGAAATATTAGCTACATCTTAAAAGTGTCCTAGGACATTAATGAGCATATATATATATATATATCAAACATGTCTTTTGAAGGGGAAATCGGAAATGGGGTTTGAACTTTGCATTTGCACTTGTATATGTATAGGTGGATTAAGACAATTAACTACATATAGAAGGTTAGGGTGGTTAATTCAGTTGGGAACATGGCTAAGCCCTTCCCAACTTTCTGGATATTGTTTGTCCTTCTCCTTACTGCATCAGGTAAATTGTCTTTGTAAGAATTTGGGACCACGGTCTCACTCTCTTTGACGATTTGTAACGTTCATTTTGTCAGATTATGTGTATAGATCATTTTAATTAAAAAAATTATATACGCCTCATTTATTTTTTTTTATAGACAAATGTAATGTAATATGTGTTGAGGTATATTTCTTTATTGGAGTTTGAGACCCAATTGATTTTGAAAAAAGAATTTTAGTTTGGTTTGAGTATAATATATTTTAATATATTATATCTAATTTTTAGAGATCTAATTCAATTTGGTAACAATTAGGGTTTGATTTTAAAACCCAAGATTCAATATATATATATATATATATTTTGTTTATTCTTCACAAAAAGGGATGTACGGCTTTTACAAATTTTGTTTAAACTTTCCGTAGTGGTGCCGTTGCTATAACATCTTTTTTCGAGGTTCGTGCCAATTAATTCATCTTTGGTGATTTTTGGTTTTGAGTGACAGTGCTTGAATTCAACTCGGTGGTGTGGTTTCGGCTGCTTTGTTTGGTTTGTTTTCGGTGTTAATTTGGATTATTATTTTAGGTCTTTTTCAACTCTGATTCTAAAGATTTTGGTTCATCTATTTGGTGAGGTCTTTCTTCTTATTTATTTGTGATTATTTGGAATTCACCTAAGGGTGATTTTGTGAGACCATTCGTGTCTCGTTTGTAATCGTTTGAAAACTTATTTGGTTGATAGTGGAATCAGATTTCGATCCCGTGAACGTACCTTACATTGAGGGAACCACGTAAAAATTATTGTATTATTTTTTATTTAATTTTTCCGCATTAGTTTTTATTTCCATTGATTGATTTACTTGTGGAGAATCACATATTTTCCCTAACAACTAGTATCAAAGCTTACGGTTTATTTGGGTTTATTTATTTGTGTAAATCAATGGAGGGAAATGTAGGTCGTATGTCTAGCTTTAATGGAAGCAATTGGGTAACTTTGAAAACTAAAATGGAGGACCTATTATTTTGTAAAGATTTGTATGGATCCATTGAGGGTGATAGTGGCAAACCTGAAGGTATGAAAGATGATGAGTGGAAGAGGCTTAATCAAAATTCGTTGGTGTTATCCGTCAATGGATTGATGACAGTGTGTTTCATCATGTTGCTGCTAAAACTTCAGCACATGATTTTATGAAAAAAATTAGAAGGCCTTTATGATAGAAAATCAGCCACAAATAAAGTTTTTCTATTTTGTAAGTTGATTAATTTAAAATATAAAGAGGGCAGCCCTATTCCAGAACATTTGTATGAAATAAAGAGTATTGTTAACCAACTTGCTTCTATGAAAATTATTTTTGATGATGAGTTACAGACTTTAATGCTACTTAGTTCTTTGCCCGAAAGTTGGGAGGCTTTGGTTGTGACGGTTAGTAATTCGGCACGTGATGGAGTTGTCACAATGGGCCAAGTCACTAGTAGCTTGTTGAATGAAGAAACTAGAAGAAAATCAGCGGGTTCCTCTTATTCGGAAGCATTTGTTGTGTGAGGCCGAAGCAAAACAAGGGGGAGGAGTAAGACTCCTCATGGTCGTGATCAAAGCCGTGACAAATCAAAAGATGGTTCTTTTTCAAAAAAAGACATTGAGTGCTATTATTGCCATGAGAAAGGGCACATGAAGCGGGAATGTCGAAAGCTCAAGAACAAGGAGAAAAGGCATGACAAAAGTGTGAATAAGAAGTAAGAAGACACTACAGCAGTTACTACCGATGATCTCATAGTCGTTTGTGAAGATAATTGTATCAATTTTGTAGGCCAAGAGAGCAATTGGGTGATTGATTCTGGTGCTTCCTTTCATGTGACTTCTCGAGTTGATTTCTTCACTACCTACACCAAAGGAGATTATGTTCTGTTCGAATGGGTAATGAAGGTTTGTCCAAGATTATTGGTATGGGTGATGTTTGCTTGGAAACAAATTTGGGCTGCAAATTGTTGCTTAAAGATGTGAGGCATGTTTCCGACATTCGCCTCAATTTGATCTCTACTGGGAAACTAGATGATGAAGGCTTCAACAACAAATTTGGTGATAGAATATGGAAGCTTACAAAAGGTTCTTTGGTGGTGGCTAAGTGCAAGAAGACTCATACACTTTATTCGATGCAAGGAAAAATTTGTAAAGGTGTTGTTAATGCACTTGAAGATGATACTTCTACCAAATTGTGGCATAAGCGGCTTAGCCATATGAGTGAAAAGGGACTACAAGTTTTGTTCAAGAAAGAGCTTCTACCCAGTTTGAAAGGTACATATCTTAAAACTTGTGTTCATTGTTTGGCGAGTAAACAACATAGAGTTTCTTTTCATAAAAATGTCGCTTCTAGAAAAGAAAAAGTGTTGGAGTTGATTCATTCAGATGTTTGTGGTCCTTTAAAAGTTAGAATACATAGTGGTGCACTTTATTTTGTTACTTTCATTGATGATTATTCAAGGAAAGTTTGGGCTTTTCTACTAAAAACTAAAGATCCAGTTTTAGAAGTATTTAAGCATTTTCAGGCCATGGTTGAAAGAGAAATAAGGCAGAAATCAAAGTGCACCCGATTAGACAATGGTGGTGAATACATTGGGCCATTTGATGAGTATTGTCGCAGCCAAGGTATTCGGCACCAAAAGATAGTTAAGAAGACTCCTCAACAAAATGGCGTTGCTGAGAGGATAAACCGCACCATTGTGGAAAGAACAAGGTGTTTGCTTTCACAAGCTAAATTGCCAAGATCCTTTTGGGGTGAGGCAATGAAGACAGCGGTTGACGTGATCAATTTGTCTCCTTCCTATCCTTTGAATGGTGATGTTCCAGAAAGAGTTTGGACAAGTAAAGATGTGTCTTATGAGCACTTGAGAGTGTTTAGTTGCCGAACTTTTGTTCACATTCTAAAAGATGAGAGGTCCAAGCTTGATAGCAAGTCAAGACAATGTATTTTTCTTGGCTATAGGCGTGATGAATTCGGGTATAGATTGTGGGATCCGGTTGACAAGAAAATCATTCGAAGCCGTGATGTTGTGTTTCTTGAAGACCAAACAATTGAAGACTTTGGCAAAGGTGATCAACCGGAGCCAAAAACTAGTGATCTCATTGACATGGATCCATCTCCTTCATCTTCAGTGGATGATGAAAATGGGGGAGATGTGCAGCCACTTATTGAAGATGTAGAGGATGATGCTAATCCTAATGAAGTTGAGTCAGAAATTGAGGAAGGGCATCTAACTCAAGAACCGCCACCACAACTTGAGTTGAGAAAATCTACAAGGGACCGACAACCTTCAAGAAAGTATCCTCCCAATGAATTTGTGTTGATTTCCGATCAAGGGGAGCCTGAGAGCTACCAGGAAGCAGTTGAGCATGCAAAGAAAGATGATTGGAAAAAGGCCATGGAAGAGGAGATGAATTCCTTACTTGAAAATCACACTTATGATTTAGTGAAGTTGCCTAAAGGGAGGAAAATTTTGAAAAATAAGTGGGTTTTCAAATTGAAGAATGACAGCAAGAATCTGAGGTACAAAGCACGTCTTGTTGTGAAAAGCTTTGGGCAAAAGAAAGGTATTGACTTTGATGAGATTTTCTCGCCGGTTGTGAAGATGTCTTCTATTTGGGTTATACTTGGCATGGCTGCAAGTATGAACCTTGAAGTTGAGCAACTTGATGTGAAGACTGCATTTCTTCACGGTGATCTTGAAAAAGAAATTTACATGGAGCAACCAGAAGGTTTTGCAGAGAAAGAGAAAGAGAAATTTGTTTGCAAATTGAGAAAAGTTTGTATGGTCTCAAGTAAGCTCCGCGGCAATGGTACAAAAAATTTGACTATTTCATGATGAATAATGGTTTTTCTAAAACCACTTCGGACCATTGTGTGTTTGTGAAAAATTTTCCGGATGGTAAATTTATTATTCTTTTGCTTTATGTTGATGACATGTTAATTGTGGGTCAAGATTCTACCATGATTAACAAGTTGAAGTTAGAGTTGAGTAAATCTTTTGCTATGAAAGATTTGGAACTGGCAAAGCAAATACTTGGTATGAAAATTGTTCGTGATCGCAAAGAGGGGCTGATTTGGTTGTCTCAAGAAAGCTACATTGAGAAAGTTCTTGACATGTTCAATATGGATAAAGCGAAGCCGGTTGGTTGTCTACTTGCGGGTCACTTCAAACTTAGTTCGAATCAATGTCCTACAAGTGAGAAAGACAAGGAAGAGATGTTGAAAGTTCCTTATGCTTCAGCAGTTGGTTCTTTGATGTACGTCATGGTTTGTACAAGGCCGGATATTGCTCACGCCGTTGGTGTGGTGAGTCGTTTTCTCTGTAATCCCGGTAAAGAACATTGAGTAGCGGTAAAATGAATTCTAAGGTATCTTCGAGGGACTTTGAAGGTGTGTTTGTGTTTTGGGGATGGTAAGCCGATGCTTGATGGGTTCACAGATTCTGACATGGCCGGTGGTATTGATTCTAGAAAATCTACTTCGGGGTATTTGATGACTTTTGCAGGGGGAGCTGTGGCATGTCAATCTAAATTACAAAAATGTGTTGCTCTCTCAACTACCGAAACTGAATTTATTGCCATTACAGAAGCTTGCAAAGAAGAGTTATGGTTGAAGAAATTTTTGCAAGAGTTGGGTTTGAAGTAAGAAAAGTATGTGCTTTATTATGATAGTCAAAGTGCTATTCACTTGAGTAAAAATTCTACTTTTCATTCGAGATCAAAACACATTGACGTTAGATATCATTGGATTCGTGATGTGTTAGATTCGAAATTGTTACAACTCAAAAAGGTTCACATAGATGATAATATTTTAGATATGTTGACAAAGACTTTGTCGAGGGACAAACATTTGAAGTGTCAAACTTTGACGGGTATGGTTGATGTCTCCACCTAAGTCGATAGGAGGAGAATTGTTGGGATATATCTTCTTATTGGAGTTTGAGACCCAATTGGTTTTGGAAAATTTTTTTTAGTTTGGTTTGGATATAATATATTTTAATATATTATATCTAATTTTTAGAGACCCAATTCAATTTGGTAACAATTAGGGTTTGATTTTAAAACCCAAGATTCAATATATATATATATATATATTTTGTTTATTTTTCACAAAAAAGGATGTACGGCTTTTACAAATTTTGTTCAAACTTTTCCGTAGTGGTGCCGCTGCTATAACATCTTTTTTCAGGGTTCGTGCCAATTAATTCATCTTTGGTGATTTTTGGTTTGGAGTGGCAGTGCTTGAATTCAACTCGGTGGTGTGGTTTCGGCTGCTTTGTTTGGTTTGTTTTCGGTGTTAATTTGGGTTATTATTTTGGGTCTTCTTCAACTCTGGTTCTGAAGATTTTGGTTCATCTATTTGGTGAGGTCTTTCCTTTTTTTTATTTGTGATTATTTGGAATTCACCTAAGGGTGATTTTGTAATACCATTCGTGTCTCGTTTGTAATCGTTTGGAAACTTTTTTGGTTGACAGTGGAATCAGATTTCGATCCCGTGGATGTATCTTACATTGAGGGAACCACGTAAAAATTCTTGTGTTGTTTTTTGTTTAATTTTTCCGCATTAGTTTTTATTTCTATTGATTGGTTTACTTGTGGAGAATCACATATTTTCCCTAACAATATGTGACTATGAATATCCAGTTGATTTGATTTTTATTATACAATATTTACACACAAATATTTACAAAATGAATAGTTAAGATCATCAAAGTAAAACTCATGGTGAGTCCGATAGACCCCAAGAGTACAGTGAATTGGAAAGAATCTATTCCTTTTTTAGAATTTTGAAATTGTACCAAATATTTTTTTTTTCTTTTACAAAAAATAATAAAAAAATGAAAAATTGTTATAAAACTGGCAACATTCCACTTTTAATTGTGACAAAATTTTATATGCCCAAACACAAAATGTATGTTTAACCATTTATACAATGCAATACAGTGACAACAATGGTGCCAATGGTGGAAGCACTAGACATTGCTCTGAAAATCTGGCCAGACGCAATTCAGCTAAGGATTGCAAATCCAAGTGCAAATCCAAATATTCAAAGGGTTGGTCACATTGCGTCATCAAATTATCGTGCACGTGCTTCTACTCTTGTCCCCGTGGTACAAAACTACCTCGTCCCCACCCTCTACCAATGCCGCCGCTACCACCTAGTGAATTAGGTGATGGTGGAGGAGATGAATCAGAAAAGGTAAACGTGTAGTTTGCTTAAGCAGTGAAATAAAGTTTGATTTTGATGCAATCAAAATTAAAAAGGAGTGGGTTGGCTTTTTGTTTAATAGTCTCTTTATCTTCCTTTTAATTTGTTTGGGGAGTGGGTTGGTTTTTTATTTATTCTAGCATGGGATTAAAAAGGTTCGTTTGAAAATAATTTTTTTAATTTTTTTGACTTTTTGTGAAAGAAAGAATGTATTGATTATGGGTTAGATGTGACATTTTGTCTTATAAAGTTAAAAAATCTATTTTATTTTTTTGTGACTAAAATAGCTCCAAATCTAACCCAATCCAATTCAAATTGCCAAACGAAGGCTAGGTGGACTAATTCTTTTTCTCTCCCTCTCTCCACAACATTTTGATTATATTTAACTCGTGAATAATTGTTTGGCTCTTAATCTTTGTAGAAAGGTCCTTTGCAAGTAAAAGTACAAGACATCTCATAATAATATAATTGTGAGTGCATCAACGATAATAAAATAAAAATTTTGAAGATAAAGAATCGTGTACTAAATTATCATGCACGTTCTTTTTATCCTTGGGGATTGTGGTGGTGGTGAACTGAGACGGGGTCTTACAAAACCATTTATACCCTCCATGTACAAAAGATAGAGATATAATGGGTGTGTTTGATTTCATTTTGGAAGATAAATTTTAAAAAAAAAATTAAGGAGAGAGTTTAGAAATTTTTTTGATTTGTTTGGTTGTATATTTTAGAAATAGTTTTGGAGTATGTGAGTTTGGAATGATTTGATATTTTGTTGTAGTTGAGTAGATGTGTGTGAGAGAAAAAGTGATTGCGAAAGAAAGATGAGAGAGAAAAAGTGATTGATTAATGTGTAGGAGAGAGAAAGTGATTTTGGAAATTTTTTTCTAGAATCACTAAACCAAACAAAATTTTAAAAATTTTCTCCAAAACTACTCTCTCCAAAATAAACCAAACAAGGCCAATATATTATGACAATTGCATTTTTTTATGAAGATATTATACTAGAAAATGGTGTAACTTTTTCAATGGTGCAATAACGTTCGTCTTTTTCTAATTAGGCATCTCCTTTGAGCGCATCATGTTATAATATACATTTTTTTTATCAGCGGAAAGAAACTTTATTGATGACGAGACATATACAAGACAAATGTTAAACATCAATAAAGAGAGTGAGTGCAAGGAGTATCATAATTGTACAATGCAATCCCATCTAGGTTGGCATTGCACTACAAGCACAATCACCTGTTAACACACCACCAAATTGGTGAGAAACTAACCAAACCACAAAGCAAGTTGCAAAAGCTAAAACAAATGACCAAGCACCTAACCACTAGCACCCAAGCAAAATCTGACTTGTTTGAAGTTAAAAACAAAATCGTGTATTGAGTATTGCAAACCAACCAAGCTACTCTTCACCTAGAAAACTATTCTAGACTTCATGATGTCCTCAAAATCAGCAAAATTAGACTGACTCTCGTTAAACAGAGCATCATTTCTCAACTTCTAGATTGACCACAGCAAAATTAATGGCACAATCTCCCAAATACTCAATTTCTTTTGCTTAATTGACACATCTGCCCACCAATGAAGCAATGCTTTCATAGTTCCAGGAACTACCCAGTAAAAGTCCCACCAATTCAAAATACCAGACCATACTCTCTAGATTGGTGGTCAGTGTAAGAGTATATGGTTGACAGTTTCAACATCTTCTCTGCAAAAGACACAAAGGCTGCAAACATTAGCATCCAACACCCCAATTCGATGTAGAAAATCTAATGTTTTCACCCTGCCCTTCCAAGCTAACCAACCAAAAAATTGCATTTTTGGTAGAGCCACATTCTTCCACAACCATTTGACAATCTGCAGATCAGACCCCTTAGCTACTTGAAACTACTTCCACACTGATTCCATTGAGAAAAGGCCTAATGAGTTTAGTTCCGATCTCAAACAATCTTCTACATACACGTTAACAATAGGGATATCATTCAACCGCTCATGAAGTCTACCTACCTCTTCCTCCTTCCAAGCTCTCAACTGTTTTCAGAAAACCATATTCCATTCCCTTGACCTTCTTTTTCTCTAACTGAAATGCAATAAAGTGCCCTCATTTTCTTCTGATAAGCTAAACAACCTTGGGAACACCTCACATGACCTGCTATTATGACACCAAATATCAGACTAGAAATGAATTCGTTCCCCATTTCTAACCTTTAACCTTGCATTATCCAAATAGAAATCAACTAGGTTAGGATTGTTCTGGGCAATACTTAGAATACCTTGCCAAATTGGAGACAGCTTACTTGCTCCCCCAACATCAGGCCACCACCCTCCTCCAACCTTTCCATACTTGTTGCGCAACACTTCCCTCCATAGAGCTTTATCTTCGACAGCATACCTCCACCACCACTTTAGAAGCAAGCAAACATTTATGTCACTTATGCTTCTTATCCCTAAGCCACCTTGATTGTTAGATTTAATTAACTCCTGCCATCTTACTAAGTGAACATTCCTTCTAAATTCACTTTCCCCCCCATATTACTAATGTAGAGGTCCCTGAACGTCCCAGGAGGGAATCCCATTTTGTTCATTGGGCTCACTACAGTTCAGGACTCAATGTCACGGTCGTGTATCTAATCTCGCAGAGTGCAATGCAAGATCGATGAATCATCAAAGAATCCAAATTTGGCGAATCTTTTTTGAAAACAGATTTTTTGAAAGAAGTGCCAAACATGGACTGCTTTGCCAGATACAGAGTCGCCACCTAAATATTTATTTTGGGGGAATTTAGGAAACCCTGACTCGTTGCCTAAGGCCACGTGTCCGTCATCACTAAAGTTGCCTCGGCTCGGGAACTTGGGTACGATTGGGGAAGGTCACTTCGTGAGCACCCCTGCTCGCCCGATCAAAGATCGGCCTCTACTAACCATGATATCAAGTTTTGAAAACATTATGTGTTCTTATTCCGGTTATTAGCCTAGAATTACTACGTGATGCGCACAGCATATAAGTATAGACTAGTTCGCCTGAGTTGGAACAAAACATTTCATGTTTGTTTTTTAAAGCGGTTTGCTACTCGCAAGTAGGCTAAAATGTGGATTTTGCCACCCTCAAGTGGGCTTAGAAAATATGGTGATTTGCTACTATCTAGTAGGCTTAAAACTCGCAATCAATGAGTTGTTCCAATTCAGATAACCCAACTTTCACCCACAGGCATTCAGGCAGTTATATCACATAAGCAAATAGCCTCATGGTAAGCATGCTATCATGGCAGTCACTCACACACAAGCAAGGATGCTAAAGCATAAACACTCACCGAGTACTCCAAGCCAAAACAGAAACTAGTTAGTAATCAATGCATGATCCTAGTTCATGTTAAGATGACTAATGCAACACATGTAAAATGCAACTAAGATAGGCTCGGCTATTCTAAACATGGCATATGAAATACAACAGATAACATGTATTCAACTTGGAATTGAAATACAATGCAGTTAGTATGATGCGCCGAGCCCGGTGCATGCAAGACAAATGAATGGATGCAAACATGCGAGGCATAAGGATGCTAATTGAAACATCCCCTAAAACTACCATCATAAGCTGGTAAATAAAAGGGAGAAAGACATGGGATTGGAAGACATGCATCACACACATGCACACTTATTACAACATTGCCCTCTCGCAGAGGGTCCGAATAAATATTACACAACCAAAAGAATAACGAATTACAACTAATTATTACATAACCCTAATTAATTAACAAATTAACTAAGATAAATAAGCTAGCATGCAAATTAAATAAAAACAGATTGCCTCAGCTCTGTTCCGAATGATAGGGATGCATGTATACTCGGGCTGCCTTGTCGGGAAATCCATCGCGATGCCCCGATTTGCCTCTGTTTGCGACCGGTCCCGGAATACTGTACAAAGCTCCAGAAGGCTGCTTGACCAGTTTTTGCTGCTGGTTTTCGGTTTGTTGCAACAGAGAGCAAGAAAGGGGCATGGCAAAGTATTTTCAACATATGTATGCATGACCACTCTCCTCGTCATTGCATAAGCTCTAGGGAGTGTAGTCCTCGATCCTCGTACCACCAATCACACATCTCGATGCATGATGGCTGAGGGGTCGAATTGCACGACTCAATGTGAAATGAATGCACACATAAACACAACAAGGCCTAAACTCCATCATGGGTAATCCGAAGTGTCAGCGACTGAGAATCGAGGCACGTTTTGTCACTTGGAGTATGAAACGTCCCTTGTTTCCCATGTTTGGACTAAACCTTACTCCAAACACAATGTAATACACATGGCATGCATGAATGCAAATCTAACATGCAACTTAAACATAATGCCATTAAATGATGCAAACATGCAAATGATGATATGCAAACATGCTACTAGCATACACAATGCTATGAAATAATCAATGGCATACTCAATGCACATGAAAACTATATGGCATACGCAATGCACACATGGAGACCAACAATGAAATGATCAAGGCATACACAATGCAATGGTCAATCATGCAACAACATGAACTAAATGGCATACACAATGCAAGATGGACTTAAACCAATGTGAGTGGACCTCAGCCACACTCAAATCAGTGGCCAAGCATGATGGAATGAAGGTAGGAACACTCATGCAAACATGCCCGATGCAAGGGACCGAACCTAAGGCATCAAATGCCACTCTACCAAAGCATGGCAAGGGATGGAACATGGCATTCAATCATACATTTTCCAGCTCTGAAATGATATGCAAGATGGTCCCGAATCATGCAAATATGTCACACAATGCATGCTAGATGGCCCGAATACCGAAACTAGTGAAGTGCGTTACACTAGAGGTACACAAAGCAATGCACAAATGCCAAAACCAGCCCCAAACAGACCCTAGGAAGGTCCAAGACAGTGGGAAAATGGCCTAAAAAAGATGGCTCAACATGCATAGAAATGAAGCTCATGCAATGGTCCAAAAACGAGGCAAACTAGCACGACTCTCAAACGCATTTAAAGAGTGGAAAACATGGGAATATGGCATACATGTAAGCTCTGAAATATGATGCACAATGGTCCTAAAACATGGAAACACCTCAACATAAGCATGCAATAGGCCCCAAAACACAAAACTAAGCATGGACATTGATCTACAAGCATGCAAAACAAACATCATTCGACCATGAGACCCAAAAATAGAGCTAAGGAAGTCCAAAATATGCACAAAATCAGTCTAAGGCATGGCCAAAAAGTGCTAGAGTTAAGGGCCAAAGATCATGCAATACAAGCTAGTGAACCATGATTTGCACTACAACTATATGAAGCACATGAGAGCTCACCAAACCAGCCAAAAACAGAAGTATGCCATACCAAATAATGTCCAAAAACCCATGGAAACATGGCCAATGCATGCAAGAATGATATGTTCCTTTGAAAGGCCAATAAGAGGGTTATTCAACACATGCATGATTGACATACAAAATGGAAAAACCACCTCTGGACAGAGGTTATGATGGCCCTAAAACTCACTGAAAAGGGCCTGAAATGAGCCTAGGAAGCATGCAAGTAAAGGCCCCTTTGAAAGTCCTTGAAGAGGATCACTTTACGCATGCACAATAGACATTCAACATGGCAAAAAAGGCTCTGGATAGAGGTCATGCAGGTCCTAAAACCCACCAAAAATGGCCTGAAACATAATAACTACTGAAAATCTACTAGATTTCAGTGGTCAAAAGGGCCAACAAAGCTCACAACAAAGGCCCTAATGCATGGCCTAAAACAAGAGGAAATGAAGCATGCAAGGGGGTAGATGACCTCCAATGGAAAAATAGTTTTAAACAAACATGTTTAGAAGCTCAAAACAAGACTTTTTTTCAGGTTATGACAAAGCCTAAATATGCTTGCAAATGGAGCTAAGATGTGAACCAAAACAATGCTTAAAAAGGGGAAATGAGTGTTACCCTTGTAGAGAAGACCTCCAGCAGCTTCTGGACCAAAGTAGGAACTCTTCAACCTCTGAAAATGAGCTCCAAGGTGTTTAGGTTGATAGTGGAGGTGTTGTGCTTAGAGGTGTAGTGCAAAGGGTCCAAGAACTATGGACTTTTGAAGCTTGAAGTAGAGAGATATGGAGGGAAGTGTATAAGATTTAGACACAAAAATCTCAACCCTTGCAAGTGGAGAGGAGGGTCTCTCTTATAGAAGAAGAGGTCCAAGGCTTCTCTTAGAAGCTTGGAGCAAAGGGGCCAAGCTTCTTAAGGAAGCTAAACCAAAAGGGTCAAGTCTCTTGAGGAAGCTAGACCAAAGGGGTCAAGCTTCCTCAAGAAGCTCAACAAAAGGCCAAGCTTCTTTAAGAAGCCAAAACAAGAGGGTCAATCCTTGGAAGATGTAGCAAATGCCTCCTAGCTAGCACAGTTGGATTGCATTCAGAGAGACAAAAAAGCAGAAGGCTGGCCGACCAGCTCAGGTGGTCGGTCGACCACTCTCCCTGGTCGGCCGACCAGGTTCAAAAGGGTCAAGCTCAAAAGATGGTCGACCAGCCCATATTGGTGGTCTCCCAGGTGAATGCAACTCAGTGGTGGTATGGGAGACCAGAAAATGTGGCTCAAAAGCCAAGGAGACCAGCTTCCTACCAAGAAAACCGGTCGGCGGGAGAAGAGGTGGTCTCCAAGAGAATTGCTGGTCTCCCACCCCCGTACCACCTTCCAAACAATGAAAATAGGGTCCATGCCAAAAATGAACCCACACCGATGCAAAACGAGGGTTTGGGGGTCAAAACGCGCGGCCGGAGGCCCCTAAAACTGACTATTAAGCACCGGAGGTGGCGTGCGATCACAAAGGTGGTCTCCCGGGCCACACTGTCCCTCTAGGGAGAGGGAACAATGTGTGTGCCAAAAACCGGAGCAAACGGAGAAAGTTAAGCTGTCTCGAACCGAGGCGCATGGCCGACGGTTCCGAAAATCGGAAACTGGTCTCCAAACGGGAATAGTGGCCTATGACCACGAAACGTAGCCTACGGCCACTGAGAGATGGTCTTCGAGACCTCTTCCTCCCTTCAGGAAAAGAAAATAGAGAAAACAGGACCTGGTTCGCAAACCAAGGCAAAGCACAAAAGAGTCCCGAAGTTCGGAGGCAAGGCTTTCAGCCAAGACTCTGTGACCTCAGAACGAGCACAATATGCATCATCACTGAGCGCTCAATCAGCGACGTCTGAGTCTTAAGGTCAGTCAAAAATGGGGTGTCTACAACAAAGTGAACTTTCCTTCTAAGTTCAATTTCCCCCAAAAGAAATATAGCCTACAGTTTCTTAATAGTCTTCACCACTCCTTTTGGCATCTTAAAAATAGATATATAACAATATAGTAAACAAGACACCATTGACTTAATCAATGTTAACCTCCCAACAAAAAACAACAATTTTCTCTTCCAAAGAGACAACTTTTTCCGAACTTTATTAATTACTGGTTGCCAAGTTGACTTCCTTTTAGGATTAGCTCCCAGAGGAAGGCCCAAATACACTAATGGCAGCATCTAACTTTGAAAATTTAATACTGTTGCAAACTCATTCACCTCATTATTTGAAATGCCCATCCCACACACAACACTTTTGTGGAAGTTTATCTTAAGACCAGACATCACCTCGAAGCATCTTAGTACCCTCCTAATTTAAAGGAGCTCTACTCTCTCTGCTTCATAGAAAATGATTGTATCGTCTACAAATTGTAAATATGAGATGCTCATACCGTTGACTCCAACTAAGGCTCCTTTAATCAACCCCAGCTATTTGGCCCTATTAAGCAATAGATTGAGACCCTTAGCTACCACATTGAATAAAAAAGGTGAGAGTGGGTCTCCCTGTTTTAAACCTCTTTGTGATGAAAACTCATTGATGGGTGATCCATTCACCAAAACTAATATCCTAGATGAATTTAAACATTCCTTAACCTAGTTAAGCCACTTCTCTCTAAACCCAAACTTAGAAATCACTGAAAATAGAAAATCCCAATTAACCGAGTCGTATACCTTCTCAAAGTCAAGTTTCAAGATCACCCTTTTATTCTTTGATGATTTTCACCATTCACCGACGTCATTAGCAATCATAACCCCATCAAGAATACACCTTCCTCCAATGAAATTTGTATAGACTTCACTAATCAGTTTAAGAATTACTTTCTTTAATCTCCTACATAACACGTTGGCTAAGATCTTGTACACTGAATTCATCAAACTAATTGGCATGTAGTTCGCAAACTCCACAGGATTATCTTTCTTAGGAACTGTAGCTTGCTTTTCGTGCTCCTTTCAGATATGATTAGCCCTATAGTTCGGACTCTCGTGGTTCTGAATCTGATTTCACAAGTGCAATATGAAATAGATAAACACAAATGAGTCCAAATCTGGAAAATCTTTTGGAAAATCGATTTTGAATCAAATGCCAAAAATGGACTGCTTTGCCATATTTTAGAGTCGCCACCTAAATATTTTTGAGAAATTTAGGAAACCCGTAACTCATTTCAAAGGCCACTTATCCATCATTACCAAAGTGTTTTGGCTCGGGAACTTAGGTATTAGAGGGGAAGGTCATTAATTGAGCACCCCACTCACCCGATCAAAGATCGGCCTCTACTAATCATGACGTGATTCTTATTTACATTATATGATCTTGTTCTGATTATTAGACTAACTTTACTATTTGTTGCACACAAATATAGACTAATTTGCAAAAGTTGAAACATTTTGATTTCATGTTTGTTTGACAAAATGTTTTGAATACGCATCACTTGAAAATGTGAGTTTGTATGTACATTAATCAAATTATCCAAATTTTAGCAATTAGCCTTCATCCGTAGGCATTCAAACAAGTATATTACTTAAGCATTTAGCCTCAGGGAAAACATGCTTGATATGACAATACAAACACACAATGCAATGTGCTAAAGCAATAAGTGCTCACATAGTACTCCAAGGTAAGCCAAACAAAGAAAAATAATTAAAAAACATGCATGCTCCTAAATCATGCAATATGACTAATGCGACACAATACAATCATGCAATTAATAGGCTTGGCTACTAACATGGTATATGATTCAATTCAAAACATGTGATAAATCACGTTTTCAAGCAATGAATTTGAAATTGACATTGGTTAGTATGATGAGCCGAATCCAAATGTACGTGAGATGGGTGTATGCAAACATCAGAATGCTAAGTAAATATGATGTTACCATTATAGGCGGGTAAATAAAAAGAAGAAAGAAATGGGGGTTAGAAGACATACACACTCATTAAAATTTTTGTCCTCATGCAAGAGGGTCTAAATGAGGATCCAAATGTCTAGATTTACTAACTATTACAAATTCGAATGAATGAATTTAAATAAATAACTAGCTAAGTTATTACAACAAGGGTATTAGAATGAGCAATAAATTAGCAATCTAATTTAACTAGCTATACAATTATGTGGGGGACAGAAATTTATAGGTACAAGCTTATTCGGCCTAACCCAAACAAAGCCCACAATGGCTCCAGCCCAAACAAATATCACACCCCCCCCTCTATATAAAAGGGGGGCATCCCAAGTGAGAGGTATGTCTGTTCTCCCTACACAAAACACACACCCCTTCTAATATAGATATATACTATTTCTTGGTTCTAGGACTAACTTCATCATCGGAGTACTCCCAGTCGGCAACCCCGGTTGGGTGTCACCGACTATGTTCCTCATTGCAGATCTACAGGGGTGAAGCTCTTCTCTTCGTTGGATCTCTACAACATCCATGTGAGAGGATATTTCATGGTCTCACAATTGGCGCCGTCTGTGGGAACGACTGAATGGGATCAACGAAGAACACAACAAATATATTGCTGTAAGTAAACATATATGGGTTGCTTTGAGGTTAGTGCACTTTCTACAAAAGCAAAATCAATCCCAAGTAATACGGCCCACGACTGGGTCTCATTTTCATTTTGATTCAACTTGATTTGCAATATGCAAATCTACGTACATATAATATTATATATATCTGTGATGTAAGTAAACGTATATTGGTGGGTTGTTCTTTGCATATCAATTTTTGCCTGCTAAAAGCAACAAGAACAAAATCAAAGCAGAGCATTTTCACTTTCTCTCTCTAAAACTGGGTTTCAGACTTTTGTTTATAGGAGTTTCATTTCGGCATTGTACAAAGGGTGGCTCTGCCAAGTCCACGCCTGTAATTGTTTCTTTATTGGAAGCTTTATATATTTTTATGTTGCTTCGGTAATCGTCCCGACTATTAGCGTAATCTTCGCACTCACAGGTAATTTAATATTTTTTATTTCATAAACTGCGAGAATATGAGCCAATCTATATGGCTCAGGTTAATGCCATAAAAATATAAATATATATTTATATACTTATATATGTATAATAATAATAATATAAGAATAAAAATTGGTCACACTGAGGCCATCTATACGCCTCATATTATTCGTCAGTATTCTGTATTCGGCGTCGCCATTGGCCCAATTCGTGTCGAATAGATACCAACTTCTTGAACTTGCACAAATGTTGTTCAGAACTTGTTGATCATGTGCATGAAAATAATATTTGTTGTAAGATAATAACTATTTGCATAAATATTAATATTGACTTGCATTGTCATGTGTATGTAAAAGATATCATACATAGCTTGCCGGACTTGTTTGGCTCCAGAGCTGCATATTGTCATTAAATCCTGGCTGGGTCTTCATTCTCTCTCTAGAAAAATTTCATGAGTTATTATAGTAATTTATGGTCGTCTTTCGATCAACTATATATGACGCTAATTAGGAGCTCCATTTGTAAGATGTGTTCTTGGTTAAGGTTACAGCTATTAATATACATTCGGACTATTCGGCTAGTGTGATGGCCTAGTAATTGCTTTCCTTCTCCTTGGTTCAATTTACTTTAAGTAATTTACTTCTTGAGATTATGAGAACATGTTGCATTTGACTGATTCACTCTCTTCGGCATTCCTTTTTGCCCAATTAATTTTTGGAGTTTGTATTTAAAGGTTTGAAAGCTCTATTATTGGCCTCATAAACAGCATGTTCGGCACTTCCTAAACTGACCACGAAGCTTGGCGCTGCTCCTTAGTATAGCACCAGCACCTCGGCAAGCCAAGAGGAGTATTGATCGGCACCAACAATTGGGTCAAGCTCGACAAGCACCAAGAGGATGGCTATGGAAATCAAGGTATTGCCAACACAAGTGTTTAAATTAACCCACTGCTACACGAATTGACAACATTCCTTGTCAAGTTATTTGGCAAAAATTACACTATAACATTTCTTATTCGGCACATTATTTTGGCACTCGGCAATACTGAGAACTCAGGCAATTGCTCGGTAAAGCTCCAAAGCTACTTTGGTCATTTATTCGGCTTATATATTCGGCATATCAACAACTGCAAATTCACAACTTATTCGGCACAAACATCTCAGAAATTCAGCCAACACTATTCGGCTGCAAGTCGGCATACACTAAATAAGGAAAGCTGTTTTTTTTCTTTGAAAGAATTTATTTGCATATTTCTAGTCTACATATATGTGCGTATACTAGTTTTTTTAATCAAACCCAAAAAGCATGAGCATAGATAAAATATATATATATATATATATATATGTCACAAAATTATGGGTTGTAAGTTTTCTCTCTCTAGAAATTGATAAAAAGATATTATGTTAGACTCCAAATAGCATTGGTTGACAAAATATATAACAAAGCCATCATTTTCCAAAGAACTTATTTTCATTTATGCTTCTATATGTATGAATGTACCTATGTCGAAATATTACATTATTAGTTGATCTTGCTGGGAAAACTTTCAACAAACATATTGCTCGGTAATTAATTACTTTCTCTCTCTAAAGAACCAAGGTTAACCAATTGTTGTAGTGCAATTGGTGAATTGGCACTCTAAGAGTTTATTTATATATTATACATTACATGTATTGCGGAACATTTGTCAGTTGTAGGTGCTTTTGAGAAGAATCAAATGGGTTTCAATGTTGTCTTCGTACAAAGACACCTCAGCAACCACACTGCTGATGAATGTATGCAATTTCTATCCAAAATTCGAATTAATGTGAATCTCGAGGGCGATGCAACTCAATCGAGGTGATATTCTGCCAAAACACCAAGCTAAAGTCGCCGGCCAAGTATTCCGACTGGCACAATCGAGAGGAATTGCCGACCAAGTGTTTCAAACTAAGTTGATGACCAATGTGTTTCGACAAGCCAAAATAGTTGCCGACCCACCTATCTCGGCCACAATTTATCTCGCAGGCCTTGACAATTTCTCCACTCTGAAGAATTAGCCAGCTTTTGAGCCCATGCATGTGCATTTTGACAGTATTACAACTCATAAAAGATTGCTCGGCAAAGATACAAAGGTACTCGGCATCTCTTCTACCTTTCTCAGCAATCCTACTTGGCCACACATACCTCCACTCCACAACATTGGAGACTCTCGGAACAACTACAATTATTAATTTATTTACCTCCAGCAAAAATCTCATCATTCACTTCTCGGAAGTACAATATTGCTCGGCGTTATTATTCGGCAACGTTGCTTATCAAACTCCACAAATTCGGCATATCAGTGGGCTTCTTATCAACTATCAATTCTCTGCATATTATCTCGGCTTCGGCAACTTATTCGGCAAGTCTTCGAAAACATTACACCGCGACATTGCTTATTTGGCTAACATTTCTTACTCGGCAAGATTGCTCAATCACATTTCTTATTCGACAATACTTCTTGAAAGTGCTCATATGCAAATCATTCGGCTACCACCTAAATTGGCACAATTTGCTTTCCAAAATCTCGGCACTACTATCTCAACATGAAACTAGCATCTCGACTTGCCGAAATCCACATCTGAACCTATCACAGGATTCACATCGACTCAAAGAGTCCAAACCCACCAACTCGAGGAACCAAAAATAACCAAAGCCTACTGAAAGTTGCGAAGTGGATCACATGTGCCGAACACTGAAATTCACGAAGCTGTCAAAATCAAATTTTGGTTATACCAGCGTGAAGTACTCATTGAGACGAGTCCAACGCAACAAACCGCATCATAATCGGAGGTAAAACGAAGCCGTACGAGTTAGTAGAAGTTTGCCCAGAAAATCATCCATCGTTGCTAGAGAAGACAACCAGGAGTTGGCCAACATAACAAATTATTCGGTGGGTTGCGGCTACGTTACACCTCATAATAGCCAAACAAATCAAGTTCAAATATTTTATGAACAAAATATGGACACAAGGCATGTCATGGCAAAGTGGTTCAATGTTAATCTTTTATCATAAGTGCACAGGTTCAATTCTTGCCAGTCACATTAATTTCCTTTTATTTTTTGCAATATAAGAGCAATTATCCAGTGAATCACAGAGCACCAGTCTCCACCGCTTTGAGCCATCAACTCTATTTTGGCTACAATTACGCCATCAGGAGTCTGATCACAGCGATCCAATAGTCCTTTCCAGCTATTTGATGCATTTCGGGTCCATCTGTACGGTCATAATATGCAATTTCAGCTCGCGAAATATATATATATATATATTAAATAAATAAATAAATAAAAATACAAGTAAATTGCAAATCTGATTCCGATATCACCAAGCACCCTACTTTGTCTCGGCTTCATTCTGATTTCGCCACGGCACCGAACAGGGGCACGGAATTCATTTCAAATCATTATTCCTTCCGAATAACAAACCTTATTCAAAAGCAATGGGGGCAAATATACATTATACAAGAAGCTCAACTTCACTAAATTGGCAACCATTGCCAACCAAGTTTTTCGCAAATCTAACCCCGAAGGAATGCCAACACACCGTGAAGCTAAGAAAAATCGTTGACACACTGCGAAGCTAAGAAAAAATCGCCGACCAAATGATCGGCACAATCACCGACCCAAGTGTAAACGGACACCGATGTTTCGACACTAGTTACTCAGCAATGCATCAATTTTACTCGGCAATATTATTCGGCACCATTATTAATTCAACATTATGATCATTATTCGGCCGTGAATCAACCTTCTTCGGCTAAACAACATTATTGGTCAACTTTATGCATTATCAAACTTTATGCAGCAACATTGGCCACAGTATTCGGCAACTTTATTCGCCTAACAACATTATTTGGCAAAAACAATTGCCCACTAGGACATCAGTCAATTTTTCGCTTTCCCATTAGGGTACATCAACTGATCATCATCTCAGCACCTTTGATATACATGCATACTCGGCCAACTTGGTACAAACATTACAACAACATTTACTTGAGTTACAAACTCCCGCTCCTTTTCACACCGCTTGAAGCAAGCGCTTGTTTTGGGGCAATGCATTACACACTTGGCAGTTGGCAGTTTGCATATTTTTTCGCGCCGTCGTTTTACCAAAGCCGAATCTTCCCTACAAACATAGGGCAATGGGAATCTACATTCCTTCCGACTAACACCTGTCATTCGAAAGCAATGGGGCAAGTCTACCTTGGACTAAACGCAAACCGAGCAACTCGGCAATTAAATAGTTGGCCCAATATCTACTTGGCAATTCCATACAAGTGGAGCAATATTATTGGTGATTAACACATCCACCTTATTCGGTACAGGATACATTATTCAAAGTCCTTTCCATATTGGCACTTGGTCGCCACTTAAAATCAGTAAAAGTCTCCGAGTACAGCGTAATCTTCGCACTCGGCACAGAGCGCCATCAGCAAAGGCCTACACCTATGCCCGGGGGTTAGAATACCGCGGCCTACACCTACGCCCGAGGGTTAGAATACCGCGGCCTATACCTACGCCCGGAGGTTAGAATATCGTGGCCTACAGCCTCACTCGGGGGTTATAATACTGCAGGTCTAAACCCTCACCCGTGGGTAATAATACTGTGGTCTATTTTTTGGCTGATATATCTACCTTATTTAATCTGCCTTCTTTTGTTCAGGCAATCATTTCCGTGCTCGACATATAGAATATTTCTAGCTCGGCACGAAAGTCCATATTTGAAAGTAATCTTTGCGCTTGACAATATATTACACCCTTGCCCGGGGTTATAATACCGCAGCCTACATCCTTACCCGGGGGTTATAATACTGTGACCCATCGTTATAGAGATAGTATTACCCACTAGGCTTTAGCTCACTTCTCTCCTCTATATACATATATTTGTACATACATTCATACATTCATGTATTCATCCAGCCATTTATTAATTTATGTTATTTATTTATCAAATGTATTCTTTGTCAAAGGACCTAACATCTATTTGAACAGTATAACTCGGCAATAAAAACCCTCATTCCTTCTATCGAAGACAATGAAAGTTTTGGGACAATTGTGGGGGCCAGAAAATTATAGGTACAAGCTTATTCGGCCTAACCCAAACAAAGCCCACAATGGGTCCAGCCCAAACAAATATCACACCCCCCCTCTATATAAAAGGGGGGCATCCCAAGTGAGAGGTATGTCTGTTCTCCCTACACAAAACACACACCCCTTCTCATATAGATATATACTATTTCTTGGTTCTAGGACTAACTTCATCATCGGAGTACTCCTGGCCGGAAACCTCGGTTGGGTGGCACCGACTATGTTCCTTATTACAGATCTACAAGGGTGAAGCTCTTCTCTTCGTTGGATCTCTACAACATCCATGTGAGAGGATATTTCATGGTCTCACAAATTACAAATAAACAATAACAATAATTACAACAATAATTAATTACAACAATAATAATTAAGTACAATAATAATGAGGACAATTTACAACATTGATAAACAAAAGATGCATAAGAATCGCATGCATGTGACAGTTTTTCAGAAGTAACTCTATCTGTCTCCTTGGGAATCTACCATGTTTCACCTTCAGCCACTGCCCTCTGTTTCTGCAAAAACACTCTGTTTACTAAACATTGGAGGCCGGCTGGCCCCTAATAAGGCTCGATCGGGTCCAAATAAGGCCAGTTGTGCCCTAAATTCAGGCAAAAATCTATTTTTGTGCTCTGAGGTGAAATTAGTGCAGAAAAAATCTTTCTAAGCTCTGTTTGTCCCTTATGCTCTCCTTTATCATAGAGCTCAAGAGAAGAGAGAAATTGAGTCTGAAACCATCAATGAGCACATGTTGATGTTTTGACGATTTCGAACGCGATTGGACAAAGAATTGATAAATGCAATAAGTAATGACCATCCCTCTCTCTCATCATGAATTTGGCTCAAAGAGGGAAGTAGACACGTGTCAAGATCCATCAAAATGTCATGAGTTGACATGTGATGATTCTTGGCACAATGGACTTGGCATAATGTCTGGTCGAATCTAACTATTCTAATTCCTTTTCTTTATGTTGATTTTATTGATTTTAGGGCCATTTTATTAGTCTTTGCCATTCTTTAATCAATTTTGTCCAAAATGATGCTTAAGTCCACTAAATGAGAAGAAATATCAAACGAAAGTGATTCATAGTATGAAAGAGAGACTACACCTTGACGATAAACCTTCATAGAGATTAAGCTATTGAGCATAGGTCTATTTCCCATGCCTTGAATAACCATCAATCTTTTGAAATAACTCTTGTGGGAGCCGAATATCTTTTTATGTACAAGAGCCAAATGAATTTGGAAAAAAACAGGATATAGGTTATTCGACTTCTTGCAGGGGGATCATCGAGCCAAATAGATAAATCGGCCATAGAACCAGTTGAACAAGCAGCCGAGTGGGAATTGACGTACGACAGAAGGGCCGAATGAGCAATAATGCGATGGACTAAGAGTGAGCCCGACCCTAGGGCCCAGGAGCGAATATAAATAGAGGAATGTCAACCAAAGAGTGGTATTTGAGAATAAACTTAAGAAACTTAAGACACAAGCAAACGAGAGACATTTACTAACTTTTCCGTCGGAGTGGTAATTCTGGCACCCCCGACTAGAGTGTTAATCCCTTTTTTAGGTGGCAATCAGAAGATCAGGAACGTCCTTTAGGATCCAAGAGTATTTCCAAACCACATCTCCACAATAGGGTAATTTTCATGTGTAAAATGACTACTATCTGTACTTAATTTGTTAATGAAAATTTCCTTTGCCTTTCTGTCTGCTGCATGTGCTAGTTAATGGTTTCGTAGGATGCAAGATCATGAAATGAGTAAATTAAACATCTGATAAAATAACTACGTAACTTTGCGATTTAGCCGAATAAATTAAAGAATCAGCCTTTAGCTAATGAACTGGACCACCGGATATCGGTGGTTCATGGATTGGCTAGGGCCCAACTTAGCAACGCAAAGCCTTGAAATTTAGCCGAATAAATGAATGAATCTGCCATTGCCTAGCTAATGAATGAACTAGACCGCCAAATAACGGTGGTTCGTGGATTGGCTGGGGCACAACTTAGCGGTGCAAAGCTTTGAAATTTAGCCGAGTAGATCAATGAATCTGCCCTTGCCCCAGCTAATGAATGAACTGGACCACCGAATACTGATGGTTCATGGATTGGCTGGGGCACAACTTAGCAGCGCAAAGCATTGAAATTTAGTCGAGTAAATTAATGAATCTGCCCTTGCCTCAGCTAATGAATGAACTGGACCATCAAATATCGATGGTTCATGGATTGGTTGGGGCACAATTTAGCAGCACAAAGCCTTGAAATTTAGCCAAATAAATGAATGAATCTGCCCTTGCCCTAACTAATGAATGAACTGGAGCGCTGAATATCGGTGGTTCATGGATTGGCTGGGGCACAATTTAGCAGCGCAAAGCTTTGAAATTTAGCTGAGTAGATCAATGAATCTGCCCTTGTGCCAGCTAATGAATGAACTGGATCGCCGAATACTGGTGGTTCATGGATTGGCTGGGGCATAACTTAGTGGCGCAAAGCATTGAAATTTAGCCGAGTAGATTAATGAATTTGCCCTTGCTTCAGCTAATGAATGAGTAAATTAATGAATCTTCCCTTGCCTCAGCTAATCAATGAACTGGACGTCGAATATCGGTGCGCAGAGCATTGAAGAGAGCGCATCGGGAGTGCTGCACCTGTAATGAATAAATGGGATGGGGGCTGCATGTGCGTAGGTGCCATTTTTGCGTTCAAATCCAATAAATTGTGAGAGGGCAAAGAGCATTGTGTCGAGCCTATTCTTCAACAGTGTGGACAATGTTGATGGCAAAAAGATTATTCTTCAATAGCAGAGAGGAGGGTAGGACATTGGCAGAACTGGATGCATAGATGAATCGAGGTGGCGACCTACACGCACGGGGATTAGGACGTCGGGGGAGCGTGAAAGGCGTCATTTCCCACGTCGTCAAAGTAGGTCACCCAGGAAGGAGAAACAACAATGAGGTAACTCCCCTCATTTGAAAGGAGAAACCAGTGGGCAACCGCGCCCGTTGAGTTTTTCAGTCATCGTTGGGAACAAGTCGATGACGGAAGCAGATTCGATTATCCGCGACCAAATGTAGCAGTTGAGTTCGCTTGACAGATTTTTTCGCCAAAAATCTAGCAGTCGATGGTCAGTCGAGCCGATTATGAAGTTTTTCGAGTGGGCGTCCATGGAGCAGTAAAGGGGTTATATACCTCTTATGAAATCGGCATGCGTCTTCATGCCGCGTGAATAGAGATAGAACAGAAGGAAGGTTGCATTTGTAGCTTGGAGACTTGTGTAGAGAAGGCTGAAAATGAGTTGAGAAAAGCTAACACCTCTGAAGCTCAGTCGGTGAGTCAAGTGAACCTGATTGTCGTGGAACGAGTAAACCGGCGAATTGTGGATCACGCGATTGCCGACCGACAAACGTTGAGTATGTTCGCAATAGAAGCTGTGAAGACCATGTCCTATGAAAAAGGCTTCCATGACGGCCGAAGAATTAGAATAGACAAGACGAAGGAAAAACTAGTCGAGGAAGTCTATCGATGTGAAAATCGTAGATTTAAGCATGGATGGACCAAGGCTCTCTAGGCAGCGAGCGTTGATCCGGTGTCACCTTTATATCAGAGCTATACTCTTCTGTTTGAGGCTTTCGATGTCAAAAAGACTGACGACAAAGATAGAGTCGAATAATTTTTATGTACATTGTTCTATTTTTATGTAAATCATGTACTCATGATCTATTTAATAAAACATTTTATTTTGATTGTCTGGATATTGTTTCAATCAATGCTTGTAAATTAAGTCAAGACCATCTATTATCTGTCAACTGCGTTTGCGGTTGCCAATCGTAATCCGAATTCGGAAGCTTATTCGGCCCAAGCATGTCATTCACACTTAGGGCTCTGAATTGGAAGCCTTTTCTTTTTTGGCCAATCGTGATATCCACGGAGGGCGCTTCGAATTCGGAGGCTTGTTCGGCCCAAGCGTTTTACTTACACATGAGGCTCTGAATTTGGAGGCTTATTTTTTTTTTTGGCCAATCGTGATATCCATGAAGGGCGCTTCGAATTTGGAGGCTTATTCGGCCCAAGCGTGTCATTCACACTTGGAGCTCCAAATTCGGAGGCTTTTCTTTTTTGGCCAATCGTGATATCCACGAAGGGCACTCCAAATTTGGAGGCTTATTCGGCCCAAGCGTGTTACTTACACATGGGGCTCTGAATTCGAAGGCTTTTCTTTTTTGGCCAATCATGATATCTACGAGGGGCGCTCCAAATTCGGAGGCTTATTCGGCCCAAACGTGTCATTCACACTTGGGGCTCCGAATTCGGAGGCTTTTCTTTTTTGGCTAATCGTGATATCCACGAAGGGCACTCCGAATTCGGAGGCTTACTGCTACAACATAACTCACAAGAGAGAAAAGGCATCTATGAAGCCCCTGAAAAATGTATTTTCTTTAAAAACCTTTACGTTTGAATTATTTCCTTAAAAGCCCCTCAGTTTCTTAAATTATTTCGAATCTTGTCGGTTAGCATTTTTAATTTTTATCGAAATAGGAATATCCTAGCCAAATTAGGTTCCTTATTCTAATTTAAATCTACATAAATAAGATTCCAATACATGAGTTTAATTCCAAGCCCTCACTTCTTTT
The DNA here is from genome assembly GCA_025200525.1 of Camellia lanceoleosa. NCBI lineage: Eukaryota > Viridiplantae > Streptophyta > Magnoliopsida > Ericales > Theaceae > Camellia > Camellia lanceoleosa. Next base: position 939,105 of record JANUSC010000032.1, read on the forward strand.
ATTAATTTCAAGAATTGCCCCAAAACTAGTATATGTACTTTTTATGCTATAGGTACCATCAAATCAATTTGAGATATATATATATATACATTGGGAATATTTTCATAGTACTCTTATATTGAATAAAATATTCCCCATTTCCCTTCCCCATGGCCGGCCAACCTAGGAGAGTGTGTGGGACCCATATTTCAAGGCTTGTAATTATGTCATTCTAGAAGCAAAGTACCAAGTACAAGGGTTGTGTTTCCAACCTAGCTCCATCCCAACTAGAGGCTAACTAAATCTTGTCTAATCGCATAATTAAGCCCCCTAATCACTCCCCATTCCATTAGACTCTAAGTAAATCCAAACTTTTCAATTCAATTCCAACTAGTGAGCCTTTATGTCTTTTCACACCAAATTTGCCTATATATATACAACCACCCTCTTAGCATAGCATACACAAACAACACACACACACACACACACACACACCTACATTCGGCCTAGAGGAGAGAAAGGAGAGCAAGAGAAAAGTCTTGAGATGGAGAGGAAGGAAGAAGAGAACAATCTTGTTCAAGCCTAGCAAGTAAGCCACAACACAACTCTCGCTTTTATTTTCCTTTTTCTAATACATGTTCATTGTTTTCAGATATGTTTTAGTGATTTTCTTGTGTTAAAAATGAAAAGAGTTGAGTCATGATTCCACTCTTCTTGTAGTTCCCCTTATTTTGGTACAAAACTATCTTTTTCATACCATTCTCTCAAACTTTCCAAAGGCACACCTTCAAGATAAATTTCTAAGTTTAATATATATTATTTAACATGTTTTCATCACAAAAGAAATGAAAATTTTCCCTTGGTGGATCTCTTTCTCACAAATCTTCTTGTTTTGAGTATTGTTCCTTAAAAATCTGTTTTCACAGCCAACTTTCAAAATTTCTAGAAAAATGTAGAAAATTATTCTTGACCTCCATTTTATTTAAAATCTTCCTTAAGAAGTTATCTTTCAACTAAAATTGGTTTCATTGAAAACGAGTGAACGATTTGTGAGAAACTCCGATTTTCGTAACGGTTGACGAATCTGGACAGCGCTGGAGTGTTTCTTAAATAACTGAAAATGTAGAAAAGCTATCACATTTCCAAAACATGTTATGAAAACTAGATTAAATTCTCTACAAACCATAGGAAGGCCAGGTTCGGTAAAAATCTAAAATAACCCTTTTGATTTTAATCTTTAAATGGTACTGAATCTGGAAATTTAGTTTTGCATGGATGTTTTATGCACTTGAGTTCATAAATATTCTTATTAGTTTATGATCATGTCTTGGTTTGATATTGCATGTGTTATGGTTATGTTCCTTATGTTCTTCATGTTAATGATGCTTACATTTATGCAAGTTTATTCTTGTTACTTGCTTATACCAACTAACTTAAACACTAATCCAAATGGAAAACACAAATGGGATGGTATTGGGTTTTCGATCACTTGAGTAATGAAAAGATGATAATGTGTGATGTATGTATTGTTGGGATGCGTTCCCTGTTTGGAAGTTAAAGTCTTGCGCAAGTGATTTTTGGAACCCTTGAACGAAGTAGTTGTATTCGGACCCTAGGTATTTGGTGTGAGGAGGGATTTGGGCAAGACCCATTATTACCGTCTCTTTTGAGGCCCTGCGGTTGGCGCTACGCGGTACATAACTATTGGCAAGCATTCGAGGTAAGGTTTGCAACAAAGCAGCAAAAGAGGGGGCATACCGAATAATCCGCGTCCGATTCTTGTGGTTGGGAGGACGAAGTCTCTTTGGGGGATTTCTAGTTTACTAATTTCTAACCTTGTAACCCTTTATTTTTTCAATTGAATATCATGCTTAATTACTTGCTGTCATATTTGTGATTGTGTATTGGACTAGGAAAAAGGGACGGGGTGTGTGTGCGTTTACTGGGCATTCAAAACTCACGGCGTATCATGCCAGGTGCCGGAGAGGAGCTTATAGCTGGAGACAACAAGCCTGAAACCTTCGAAGATATTTGGCTATCTTAGAAAAGTTAAATATTTCTCTTTTGATATTTTGTAAGGCTCATATGAAGATTTAAATTTTCTTTTGGGATGTAATGTAATGAAACAAGCTTTTGAAATTAAGGATATTCGTGGTTATTATGTACTTATATTCTAACATATATATAAACCCTATCGTTGTTTATGAGACCTTGTGTTAATACCTTTTAAGATCTATCAAAAGGGTAGTGCGTTGCCTAAGAAAGCTGGACTTAGAAGGGAGGCTACTTTGACTCCTCCGGCGATTTGGGATCTTACTTGGTTATTGACCGTAGGACTCATTAGTGACTCACCCTTGACTGCAACCAATAGTGTAGATTTGGGGCGTCACAACATTGCATTTGGAAAAATGAAAGATGTACACGGCGAAAATTCAAAACAAGCTGTCATGACGTTCAAGTTTGCTTAATGATAAAATTTGTGCAAATATGTGGAATTCTAGGGACATGGCAAACTTCTTCCAGCCATGTCTTTGAGTCGATATGCCCTTGTCCCTGCGATTGAGTCCATCTAATAGGGGTCATCTCAGTTAGGACCCAACTTTTCGTCAACGGGATTCTTAGCAGCGAGAAGCACTTTCTTGAGGACCGATTCTCCTAGTGTACAATGACGTAGCTGTACACGTTGATTATACGATTTAGTGAGTTATTGCTGGCACCGTGCCATGGAAGCAAGGGCATGGTCTCAACGTTCTTCAATCAGAGTCAAGTCCAAAGCCAATATCATGTCATTTTGGCCCATGTTGAAAACCTTCGATTTCAAAGTTGGAAAGCCAATCTCCAGGGGGATGATTGCCTGAGTTCCGAAGCATAGAGCAAACGGCGTTTCCCTAGTGGATCGCCTTGGAGTAGTGCGATGAGCCCACAGCACGCTAGGCAACTCGTTAACCCATCTACCTTTAGCTTTCTCCAGCCTTTTCTTGATGCCATCCAGAATAACTTTGTTGGTGGCCTCCGCTTGACTGTTGCTTTGGAGGTAAGCCGATGAAGAAAAGTAGGGCCGAATACTATAAATGTTGCACAATTGTCGATATACGCCACAATCAAACTAGGTACCGTTGTCTAAAACAAGCACTCTTGGTATGCCGAATCTCGTTATGATGTTTTTCCATACAAAACACTTAATGTTAGCATCTCGAATATGTGTTAGTGTCTCTGCTTCAACCCATTTTGTGAAATAGTTCGTCACGACAATTAAGAGTCACTTGTTCCCAGGAGCCCGTGGTAATGGTCCGACAATATTAAGCCCCCATTGAGTGAACGACCAAGGACTAGTGATGGAGTTTAACTCCTCGGCAGGCAGATGAGTTAAGGGGGAAAACTTCTGACATTGTTCACATTTCTTGACATAACACTCAGTATCAGTTCGCATAGTCGGCCAATAGTACCCCTGCGTTACGGCTCGATGGGTCAAAGAACGTTCGCCCGAATGGGCACCACAACGACCTTCGTATATTTCAGACAAGAGTTCCTCGACTTTATTCGGGTGAACACATTCTATGTATAGTCCAGAGAGAGATTTTTTGTAAAGGTGCCCTTGCAGATCCAAGTAGTATCGGAGGGCTTTGTTTCGTAGTTTGTGTGCCTCTTTCTTATTCGTCGAGAGCTGCTCCGAAGATAAGAATACAACGATAAGGTCCATCCAACTTGGACTTGGTTCAATAACGTTGATCTGAATTGATTTTGAAGAGGCAATGCTCGGCTCAAAGATGAACCCTACTTCGATTGTCCGCTTAACTTTTGAGTTGATGGCAAAGGCTTGGCAAGCCAGGGCTTCCGCATGCGTGTTATGATCTCAGGTTATTTGATTCAGTTCATGGTGATCAAATTTCGCGAGCAAAGAATTCGCCGCTTTCATATAAGCTGCCATGTGGTCATTTTTGGCTGCATATTCCCCTTTCAACTGGTTGATTACAAGCTTTGAGTCACAGAAAACAAGCAGACGCCGCGCACCGAGGTGAAGTGCATTCCGTAGGTCGGTTAACAATGCCTCATATTCAGCCTCATTGTTTGATGCATCGAAGTCTAGTTTGACAGCCTATTCTATTATCGCCCATTCAGGGGTCATGATTACTATGCCAGCACCACTACCACGTTGGTTGGATGACCCGTCGCAATATATCTGCCAAACGTCTCCCACATACATTCTCCAATTGGGCTTAGGTGCACTTGATCAGACTTAAAGTTGGCGAGAGATCTTGTGAATTCGGATACAAAGTCGGCAAGCACTTGCCCTTTGATGGAAGTTCTGGGTAGAAACTGGATATCATACTGGCCGAGTTCGAGGGCCTATTTCGAAATGCTCTCTGACGCTTCCACGCTGCGGAGCGCTGACCGGAGGGGATATTCCGTCAGTACCCTAATGGTATGCCCCTGAAAGTAGTGCATCAGTTTTCTTACAACCATGACTAGAGCAAGGATAAGCTTTTCTAATGGAAGGTAACGTGTTTCAGCGTCGGCCATCGTTTTGCTCACTTAGTAAACTGTTCATTGCTTTCCAAGTCCTTGCCTTAACAATACGGCGCTGACCGCCCGGTCGGATACTTCTAGATACAAAATAAGAGGATCGCCTGCCGCAGGTGTTGCTAGGAGTGGTACTGATCGGAGATAAGACTTCAAACCATCCAAAGCGGCCTGGCACTTAAGGGTCCATTCAAATGCTCTGCCTTGCCAAAGTATGTGAAAGAGTTGTCAACAGCGATCTGTGGAACGGCTGATAAACCTGTTGAGCACGGCAGCCATTCCCATCAGCTTCTGAACCTCTTTGACTGGCCAAGGGGATCCAAGCTCTAGAATTGCTGTTATTTGCCTCGGATTGGCTTTGATGCCATGGTGGTTAATGATGTAGCCAAGGAATTTTCCGGATCCAATGCCGAATACACACTTCGAGGCATTCAATTTCATCTTGTACTTTCAAAGGATGCCGAATGTCTCCACCAAGTCAACTAGATTGGAATGCATTTCCCTTGATTTGACCACTATATCATCAATGTATACTTTCATGGTACGGTCGAGCTGTTCCTTGAACATGGCAGTCATTAGTCTTTGGTAAGTTGCCCCTGCATTCTTCAGCTTGAAAGGCATGACCTTGTAGCAATAGATTCCTCATGGGGTAAGGAATGTAGTCTTTTCTTGGTTCTCCAGGTGCATGGCAATTTGATGGTAGCCCCTGTAGGCATCCAAGAAGCTCATGCGTTGATGATGTGCCGTTGCATCTACAAGTTAGTCTATTCGGGGCAAGGGAAAACAATCCTTGGGATAAGCTTTGTTTAAGTCTGTGAAATCTACACAAACACACCAAGAGCCATTCTTCTTATTTACAACCACAGCATTAGACAACCATGTGGGATAGGTTACTTCGTGAATCACCTCGGCGTCAAGTAACCGATCTACCTCTTCAACAACGGCTGAAGTATGCTCCGTGGCTGACTGTTGACTTCTCTGAATAATTGGCTTACATTTCAGATCAACGTTCAAGCGATGTTGGGCCACAGATAGATCCACTCCTGGCATCTCATATGGTGACCATGCAAACACATCAATATTGGTGAGTAAGAAGGATACTAACTCCCGCTTTTCAACTTTATCCACAGAAGTGCCGATCATGAAGAACTTATCAGGATTAACGTCAATTTCGACCCGATCTAGGGCTTCGGTTGCCTTTTCACTTATAGTCTTCCTAATGTCTTCGAGGCTCTCCCTATCCGGTACCTCAATTGAATGCACTTCCAACTCTGTTGGTCTCTTTGTAGCAAGAAGATAGCATGCTTATGCCGACTTCTGTGAACCTCGAATTTGTTCAATACCGTACTTAGTCAGAAAACGAAGTAGTTGATGGTACGTGCTTGGCACGGCTTGCATGGTATGTAGCCAAGTTCTTCCCATGATGAGATTATACGGCGAAGGAAGCTTGACAACCAGAAATTCTACATCTACTAATCTACTACCCGCCCGAACTGGTAGTGTGATTTTGCCCAAAGGATATTCCGGGTTAGCATTAAAGCCGAACAACGGATAATCAGCCAGAGACAGATCCGAGTCAGTGAAGCCAAGTTTGACAAAAGTTTTGTAATACGTTATTTTCAAAGTGCTGCCCTGGTTAATGAGAACACACTCAATGGTGAACCTATTTATGTGTATGTAGACACCCCATTTTTGACCGTCCTCAAGACTCGGACGTCACCGTTTGAACACTCGGTGATCATCCATGTGTGTGTTCGTTTGGAGTTCCCGGAGTTCTCGGCTCGCGCGCCTTGCCTCAGGACCTCCGAACTTGGCCGTTTTGTATCGGTTTGCACGCACACTGTGTTTTTGCCTTAGAGGCGGGGAATGCTTTGTGGGGCATCCCCCCACACCACCGGATGTGGCTAGAGGCCACCGCCTGGCTGTTGTTGCCACCGGCACTATATTGTGCCGGTCGGCACTCAATTTTGTCAAAATGACCATTTTGCCCAGCCGACTGCTGTGCACTTGCTTTCTGAGATATTTTCAGTCAGCTGTGTGCCGTGGCTTCCCTCCATACACGTGTATGGAGGGATGAACCCTTGTTTGCTTAGCTTGTAAGTCTTACAAGTTCTATAAGAGGAAGGCTCTTCTTCTTGGCTTAGGGTTGAAATTCTTGAGAGGTTTCAGCCATTTTTAGAGAGAAACCAAGCTCTGGTTTTAGGTTAGATCATATATCTATTCTATCTCTCTTTTCCTTGCTTATTTAGTACACTAGGTGCTTTAGTTCACACTTTTGCACACAAGCACCTAGTTTTTCACCTTCCCCTTGCTATTGAGGTTCCAAGAGGTTGTTCTTGAGGTTTGTGGCTGGTTTGAAACTAAAGGAAGCCATCACACCACCATCTTTGAAGAAGGCTACAAGGGTAAGGATCTAGTCCTCTTTTTACCCCTTTTTTGTACCTTGTTTTTACATAGTTTAAAACAGTTTTTGGGCTTAGTGTTTGGCACATAAAAGTTTTGATTTTTGACCCTCTTTATTGTATATTAAGAGTGTTTTGTGGTTTGGGGAGGTTTGACCCCCTTTAGACCTTGAAAAGGGTCCCTTTTTGTGCTATTTTGGAGAGATCCGGGACTTGTGTGTTTGGGCCTCTCCACCACTGAAATCTTGAGGGATTTCAGTGGTGGAGATGGTGCCATAAAGTCCTAGAAAGGGGAGGGCCACCCCCTCTCCTTGATGTCCTTGAAAAGGGCAAGTTTTACCTCTTGAGAGAGCACCATGCTTGAGTATGTATTGAACATGTTTGAGTTGTTTTTCATGCTTATTATGCCATGTTTTAACTTGGTTTTAAGTTGGTTTTGGTCTCCTATGCATGCTTAGCATGGTTGCCTTGTAATGCCCTTTTATGCTCTAACATGCCTAAGTAGTATGCCTTAGCCTTTAACATGTTTTAGGCTTGCATTTGTGAAGATTTTGTGCTTATATTTCCATGTTTTAGGTCTCTCCATAAGTATTTTGGTCAATCTTAGCATGTTTAATATAGCCCCTTTGCATTTGGCTTGTTGGCCTTAAGAGTTTGGATGTGTAGCATGCCTTTGTTTGCATTGTTTTGATGGTTTGGAATCACCTAGCATGCTATTTCAGTCCATTTGGTGTGCTTGTATGCTTGCCTTGCATGCTCCTTCGTGACTTCTTAAGCTTGTGTTATATGCTCCATGTTTAGGCCTTATTGCATGCCTTAGATTCCATGTCCCTTAGATGCCATCTAAGTGGTCCTTTGGGCCTAATTTGACATGCTAAAAAATCTGTTTTGAGTTGTTAAGTGCATGCCATAATTGCCTTGCATAGGTGTAGTTCAATGCTCTATTGGCTTGCCTTAAGCCTAAGACCATTTGCATGCTTTATTTGGCATGCTTTATCCCATGATTTGGCATCATGTTTAACATGAATTTCAGAGCTTTTAATGCATGCTTTTAGTCCACGTTTGGTCTCTTTAAGTGTGCTTGAATATTGCTTGTTTATGCCTTGGGTTTGGTACCTTAACATGTGCATGTGTGTGTGTGTGTTTAGTCTCCCTTTGTAGGCTCCTTGGCCACTGACTTTAGGCCTATTTGAGTTGCCTAGATCATGTATAAGTCCATCCCTCATGTGGTTTGCATGCTTGACTTGTGTGCTTGTTTGCATGTTTGCATAAGTGTATCACATTGTCCATCTTGCATCCTAGATAACATGCTTAGGATTATACCACATTGACATGCATGCCAAGCCTCTTGAAGTGAGTTTGATAGAGGTTTGGCACCCTTTTGTGCCTATGTGTTTTGCATGCATTTGAAAGTGAAGTTGCATTCTTGGTTCTTAGGGCCATCATGCATGAAAATGCGCGATTGGTGGTCCGGAAACCGAGGCACATGCCCCCTTGAGTCAATAACATGATAGGGAGTGTGTTTGGTGCATAAATGGCTTGAATTGCATTGCCTTGCATGTTGTTTCCCTCTGCTGCTGTGAGTTGCAGGATCTGCAGAACATTTTGTGCCAACCGGCACTTTTTAGTGCCGACCGGCAGTGTTTTCCCAGCCAATGGAACAATTCTGTGCCGGTAGCCTCCTCCTTTAGCCGGTGGTGTTCTACCCCAGCCGGTGGTGATCTCCAGTGCTCTGAGAGGCACTCTTGGGATTTTGGTAATTTTCTGAAGAGGAGAGCAGAGGAAACAGAGGCACACTTGCACGGCAGTCTTGATTCCGAGCTTGCCGTTGCCACTTTTGGCCCTCATCAGGCGATTCTTGTTTAATTAGATTAATTAATTTATTTAATTATATTAGTTGATTTGTAATATTTAATTAGCTAGGGGTAGTTAATTATTTATTGATGCATATTATTATTTTGGTCCCTCGGTGAGAGCAAAAATGTAATAAGTGTGTGTGAGTGGGTGTATGTCTTCCAAACCCCCATTTCTTTCTTCCCTTTTATTTACCCGCTTACGGTATTAGACTAGGGCATGTTTATTTTAGCATACCTTATGCAATGCATGCGTGCATTCATGCATTTGTTTACATACATTGGGCTCGGCACATCATGCAAACCGCATCGTACTTTCAATTCCAAATTGAATACGTGATAGTTGTTGCATCTCATGTGCCATGTTTAGGGTTAGCCGAGCCTGTTTAGATTACACTCCTGTATGTGTCGCATTAGCCACTTAACATGAACTAGGTCATGCATGTTTGCTAACTAGTTTCTTTTTGTACAGTACGATGTAAGTTTTTTTTTTATGGCTTTAGCATATCTCATGCGTGTGAATGTTTACCATGACAGTATGCTTGCCATGCGACTAAGAGCTTACATGATAAACTGTTTGAATGCTGTGGGTGGAGGTTGGATTGCACGAGTTGGAACAACTTGTTGAAATCAATTTTAGCCTACTTACGAGTAGCAAAAACTAATACGTTTTTGAGACAAAAGCGGATATGCAATGTTTATTTCCAATTAGGCAATCTAGTCTATACTTTTGTGTTGTCGCATCACGTAGTAAATTCTAGGCTAATAATCGAGTAAGAACGCATAAAGTTTTCAAAAACGGATATCACGGTTAGTAGAGGCGGTCTTGGACGGCGAAAAGGGGTGTTCATAGTGACCTTCCCGTCGTACCCAAGCTCGAGCCAAGACCACTTTGGTGATAGCGGACATGGCCTTCGACCGAGTCGGGTTTCCTAAATTTCCCATTTTAAAATATTTAGGTGGCGACTCTGTAATCTGGCAAAGCAGTCCATGTTTGGCACTACTTTTCAAAAATCTGTTTTCTCAAACGATTTGCCGGATTTGGACTCTTTGGTTCAGATTTAGAACCGACACAAGAAATTGAGTCCGAACTGTAGCCGAGGTCCCTCGAGGACGTCTACAGTTTCTGGCGACTCTGCTGGGGATTTTAGAGAGCTTGACTCGAACTCGTGATATCCTGTTTTGACTACACTTATGTGTTTCTTTGCATTGCATGTGCATTGGTGCGCCTAGGACACCGTGTTGGCCATCTGCTATACCTGAGCGGTTTGCCGGTGGCTTGTCTTGTCAAGGCATGACCATAAGGTGACGGTTCGAACTCTGCCGATGGGAACACAAACCCCGGTTTTACCGAGGCACCCTTTTTGACCATTCGACCTAGTGCATATTCGGAATCCATAGTGACCATTCCAAACTAGGACAGGTTGCTTACCCGATGTTAGGTTGTTTGAAGCCGCTGCGTGCGTAGTGAAACCCTAGCTCCTGACAAAATAGGACAGGGAAACCCTACCCCAACATAGGGGTGTTTTGGCTCTCTTTACTTGCTATGTGCTTTGAAAGTGTATCTCTACAGGGAGTACATATCAGTTTACAAGTGTGAGTATCAGACCCGAGGGGCACCAGTGTCAGTGTTATTGAGGAACCAGTTATATCTGCGGGTATCGATTCGATTTTGAGACCGGTGATTACGGGAACGATTATCGATAGTAGGGATCGATTGATTGACTACACCTATGTTTGATCTGTTTTGAAATTTGAAATGTCCGTTTTTCCTTTTAGAGGTTCAGAGAATTCAGAAAATTGAAATAGAATAGTCAGTATTCCCCTTTGCTGAGGCAGGACTAGGGATGACGCAGAGTTCAGAAGAGGTTGTGGTCATGACGGCCGCGTTGAGTCAGGAAGTCACCCCATAGGATGGCTTCTTGTCGATATCGCATCCGCCTAGGTCGCCTGCCGCACATCCAATTTGGGCTCCTCAACTGTACCAGGCTCGTGAGCCTACTACTTTCGAACTAATGGGGATGATAGGTGATCTCCAAAGGTCTGTGACAGATCTCGCCTATGGAATGTCAGTTTCACCACCACCGCACCTATCTGGGAAGTTTCAGACCCAAGAGCCCCACTGTTGGGTCGGATTGTCATCGAACTCAGCCAACCGGAGATGGCCTCCAACTATGGCAACGATGCATTAAACCAAGCTCTAGATCAGGCTGAGGCCAGAGACAGAGGCAAGATGAAGGCCGAGGCCGACCCTATTGAACAATGCTTGTCTTGATAGAGGCTTTGAAAGCCGGGGAATGAACAAACAACGATATCCGATTATGTCAAAAGTTGTGGAGGACGTTTTCCCCCTCCGCTGAGGGCAATTCGATCAATCGGAGAATCGGGATAGGCCCGTCATGCCAGCAGTTCTTCCCCTTCCACCTTACATCCGGAAGGATCAAAATCCAAGGCCGCACCGATCCGTTTGCTAGTGCATCTAGCAAGAGTGCTCAAAGTACCGGCCAGGGCGCGGGGTCTTTCATGCTCTCTATATGCCATTGTCCAAGGCATTGCAGATCCTTGCCGAAAGGGACACCTTAAGCCCACAGCTGCGGCCTTCGAAGAATCTCCCTGATACCCATGATGCTTCCCTGTACTGTGCGTACCATCAACAGACTGGCCATGCCACTGATAATTGTTTCCGTCTTCGGCACGAGGTGCAAGATTTGATTGATAACGAAGTTATCCTCCCTCCCACTTCAGCCAAATCTGTCACCACTCAGTTGTTGGATTTTGAAGATACAGATACCGCGAGTATGTAAGCAGAAGGTGAACCGCCTGCGGGCAGAGTTTGGTACACTTTTGGACATGGCGTTTGGCACGCATTTTGGGCATCCGTGAATCTTGGTTTTGCACATTCTGACTTGGGTGTCGAGTCAGTCTTTTGTTTTGTTTTGAGTCTGTCTCATTGTCTTAAGTCAGTCCTTTTGCTTAAGGGTCTGTCTAATTGTAATGAGTCAGTCCCTCTTTTGTATAGAATACTAGGTGACTTCGGGGTTGTTGCCTCAAGCACCGTTTTGTTTTGTAAATTACTTCTTTTTGCTTTCTTTTTGGGTCCGCCTCATTGTGGAGCAGTTTACACCGGAAACACAGATGAAACAGAGTGGCTACCGTGTTTCCATGTTTATTGATTGTATTGGGCTAGTTGTGCCAGAGAATTCGAATGGGGTGACAACACATTCCGCCTGCTCTTTTGTGCCTTAAAAATTATTGCTTTGACCTAAGTTTTTCAAAACCCTTTTCGAACATTGTCGTGATAAAAAACGAAGGGGAAGAAATTCCTCGGGATTTGCAAAACCTTGATCAAATTGAAAGAAAGAGAGACATGCTAAGCCCTTAATGATTCAAATCATGCTTGTCAGCGTGAGTACTGAGAGGGACCCTGGCTTAATCCAGACTGGTTCCACACTATCTTCGGCACGAGCGATTCGTCACCTCCTTAAAAACTTTCAAAAACAAAATGTTTTGCACAGTCCTGCGAAGACCTGTGTGGAATCGCTCTTGAGATTGCGCAGCTTAGGATCGCTCTCAGCCTCGAGACTTGACCCTTCATTTTCCAAACCTTGGACCGGCATCCAGATTTTAGTTATTAATGCGAAGCCCGTGAGGCCAGATTCGAAGCAGTCCTCGATCAAGAGGCACCAAAATTGGAGCAAAAGATTAGAGCTCACCAGAAGAAGCTCGCAAAGCAACCATGATGAAATCTCTCACATAAACCTTTGTCATTCTCCGAAAACGGGAGGTTTCGATTTCAAAAACCATTTGGCATGGACTGGCTACACTTTTACCTTTTGAGAGGCTCGCTGGGCCGAAAACCCGGAAGGGCGGTCCGGGCAAAAGTTAGAGCAAAGAAAAATGCAAAAATGCAAAAAAAAAAAAGAAAGAAAAAATATATAGCAAAAGAAATAAAAAATGAAAATACAAAAGAAAAAGAAGAAAAGAAAAGAAAAAGAAGCTCGCAAGGTCGAAAACCCGCATCGGGCGCCTTGGCAAAAGTTAGAGCCTGAAAATAGTGAAGGTTAAAATACCCGAGAGTACCTTAACCCGAACTACGTAAGGCTTGATTCCCATGTTTGGGATACGTAGGCAACTTCATCACGAAGTCCATCCCAACGCTTCCATAGCGTCTCGATCCATGTAATGGTTTTGATTACCCATGCTTCCTCCGAATCCGATGTCTCGGTTGCAACAAATGGAGCTACATGATCAACTACCTCCTAGAACACAGTCACCAACGCTTTCAAGGCGACTGTGTCCATATATTGTTTGTGGTATCTTCGTCCTCTCCGTGCACGAGAGCGGTCGAGCTCAATCATCAATAGGCATGCAGCGGCATCATCAAACAAGGGGCAACTTTCCGTTGCCATCTATTGCCAAAGTTGCCCTCAGTCGTCATCCAAACTAGGGGCAACTTTCCGTTGCCCTTCCTCTCCCCCTTTTAAGCCAGGGGCAATTTTCCAAATTGCCTCCGATCCGAGGTTGCGCATCTCGATGGTGAGTTCCGTGCTCGTTGAGCATTGACCGTTTGCAAAAATAGTTTTTGAAAATTTTTACTGAGGTTGACTATTTTCTCGAAAACAATTCCATTTTCCAAAATTGGACCATGTTTGGACCCAAAAGGAAAACTTTCAGTGCTTGCAACCTGACTTGCATGATTTTCAAATCAAAATTTGCCCAAGCACGCTAATCTGGCGTTCATTTTGATCAAAAGCTGTTTTAGAAAGAAAACAAAGAATGGTCGAGTAATGAACTAGGGACCGCAGTTGAGCGGTATCTGTCTTCCCCCCAAGTCGTACGCATTTGCGGAAAGGCGCTCTATCTACCAGAAGAAATAGCCGCGAGTTAGCTGAATTGGGCATGAATCCGCCGCTTCCTATTCATCTATCAACCACTCAGGGGAGGGATGGAAAATGAGAGAATAAAGAATAGAGAGGTGTAAGCGAGAGAAAAGTGAGAAGAAGGTCTTGTGAGAAAAACCGAGCTCGAGGGCGAGTGATGCGAGAATCACAAATCGAGAGAGGGTGGGAAACACTGGGAAGAATTGGCTCCTCAAGATCTTTTGTTTTCAAACACGTCCGTGTCGTGTCTTTTGGTTTGTTAGTCTTAACTTAGTTTTGAGTCTTTTCGAGTGTGTCTCGTTGTGTTTAGGTCGTGTGCCTTTTACTTCTGTACTTGAGTTCTCCGTGATTGTCGGTTGTAGGCTCGATACCGGGTTAAAACCTCTCTTTACCTCAAATAAATCGTCGTGCTTAGAATGCCGTGCCATTCTCTACATCCATCTTGAGGTAAGAGAAGAAATGGAAAATTTGGGACATCCAGTGTGTTTCAATTTCGGTCGATTCACTTTCCGTGATCCGGCTTGTCAGTTAAATTTGTTTGTTCAAAGTTTGCCGTGTCTGGAATGAACCGAATGTTGGGTTATGGAACGTATCTTGATTAATCCCAATGGGATGTGAAATTGTGTTGATTTGAGCGATGGTTTGTATGAGTTGTTTCTTTGTTAGTTGGTTGGTTATCCGATTATTCTGATTGCAAGTGCCCAATTTCGAGCGATAAAACAATTTCGATTACATCGAGATGTAATATGATGCAATGCAAGTGCAAAGTAGGAGATATGTAAACATAACACTTTTAGGATAAAAAGTTTGTTTTATATAATCTCTTCAGTACAAACTTTTGAAGAAAGCAAAAAATGCACTGCTGGCGATACATAGTACTCTATCTACCAAAAAGAAAAGTACAAGAAAAGAAATAAAAGAAAAAGCGACAAAATCATCATCATCGTGGCGGGCCTCATGCACGAGGATCGATCCTCGCCCTCTTCACAGGCAAAAGCACGAGAACATCGTCGGCTGTCGGGTATCCTTTGTCGAGCTATCCCCGGCCTCCTCATAAATGACTCCGTCCGCCTCCGACTCACCATCTCCTGGGCTGGAGCTCGTGAGCTGCTCCCACGTGACCACGTCCCCTCTAGTGCGAGGAATATCACGCCATCCCGAGTAGAGAGGGAGGCCCAGTGAGCAGCGCCACCACCTGGAGGAATTGGGAAAGGAGGCTGAAAATACAAAGAACAAACACATCGAAGCGTGAGCGGTTTATCGATCTAGAATCACGATGTATGAGTACGGTGTGTGAATCTGCGTGGCGGTTTATCGATCTGAGAATGCGGTGTATGATGTGTGAATCTTTGTGAAGCGATGAATCGGTCGCGAGATCTGATGTATAAGTCTGATGTATGAAAGCCGTGGCGGTTATTAGATTTTTGTGCGATTGTAGCAGTTATGCGAAAGCAGTATGATTTGAGGCGTAGTCGAAGAACATACCGGCGGTGTAAACGGCCAAAGCATCGAAGTCATTGCGGCATCCCCATCGAGGAGGCATTGACTCCTGGTAGCGGGTATACTCGGAGGAAGCTGCAAAAATATTAAATACATCGATGATACGTGGGATACTTGAATGAACTGAAATGAAATAACAATGCAAGATCTTGAAATAAAGTAATACATACCGGAGGCAAGTCGGGAATCTTAGGCCAACTCGTGACCAATAGGAGGAGCAAAAGGGATCTGGTAGGTCTCCCCACTCTGCCCCCTATAAGTCAACATGGTAGGCAGAGCGGGCCAGCCCGTCCCTCGTCCCCTCTGCACTCCTCTCCTGCCGCGAGCTCGAGCCCTCTGTGATGACCCACTCACTCCTGCCTCTGCCGGGCAGCTGGCCTTGGTCTCGCTGGATCAGCTCGGGAGCCCCTGCTCAAAGGCCGCATCCAGAAGGTCCGGACGTACTCTGAGTAGTCGCCCTCGCCCCTGTCGGCATCTACGTCCACGGCCCAGCCAAGGGTGTAGTCCTCCATCTGCTGGAAGCTGTACCCCTCAGTCTCCCTTATGCGCTCGGGAGGAAGGATCGGAACTATCTGCTCCGGCAACCCTAGGGTCTGCAGCGTGTAAACGCTCACCCAGTACCCAAGCTGTGAGCCAGGGCCCTCGGGAGAATCGATGGCCGAGGTCTCGATGGCGCCCGGCATACCGATCTCGTATCACCTGGTAGTGGAGCCCAGTACGCGGTGACTGAAATGAAATCTGATTGATTATCTCGATATAGAAATGTCGCGGCAAGCGAAGCTTAAGCGAATGATAAGTAAAACATACCTCGGTGGGGGTGATGGTGTCGAAGAAAGCGGCGGAAGAAGCTAAAAGTGTCCGAGGCCTCGGACGCATCGCCCGTCATGCTTGGCAAGAAGGGGCGACGGAGGGGTCTCCGCCTCTAGCACTGGCTCAAGTCTGGGGAAGTAGGCGTACACCCACAGTTGCAAAACAGACGTCAGTATGACTATCAGATCAAGCAGGATGCAGAATAAAGCAAAAATAACGGAGCCGTGTGTTGTGTATTGTGTTGTGCGAGTGTCTGGCGTGAGCGATGTCGCGATCGATTAATAAGCGGAGTATGTGTGTGCCGTGTGTACGATATCTGAGACTACTGATGTGTGCGATGTACAAAATCTGAAAGTATAAAGAAATGTAAAGTAGAAGAAGACATACCTCCCGGGCTCTTGATAGCCTCCTAGCTTGGTATCCTTTGCCACGAGTGAGCTCATATAACCGTAAAGGGTGGCCAAAGCCGCGCCCCGATCATCTTGCACAATCCTCTCGGCGTCCACCATGGCGTAAGCGGCGAGAGCCTTGTGTTCGCCCGATCGGCAAGCAGGGTGGTCCCAGCAAGAACATGAGAAGCAGCGTGCGTATCTCGGCGGCCTCTGGGTCATCGGGCTGCGTCCACCGGCCGCACTTTCGGGCGCACCTCGTACCAGGAGTAGAGGACCAACCCTGGACGAGCAAGTGGCGGCGCCTCGCCGAGCAAGTGAATCTGAGCGGCAATCCACTCATCCATGTCTGTATTGAAGGGGATCGGATCACCCCCCACCCCGATGCCGGTGAGCATCGAGAAGTCGTAATGGGTCATCGTCATGTCCCCAGTCGCTGATAAGTGAAATGAATCGGGGGTGTCCCACCACCTCTCTGCCAGGGCGGCAAGAAGAGGTCTGCAAGCAGAGAGCCTGGAGAGTCCCCTGCAGAAGGTGCCAAAGCCGGCCCGATCTACAATGCGGCTAACGGCGTCAGGCAGCTCGGCGTACCAATCGCGAGCGGTGACGTTCCCATACCCGCGGAGAGTATGGGAGTCTCCCTGTAGTCAAGAAATTGCGAAGCCATATGAAGATATGCAGTCGGTACAAATCTGGTATGCGTGCAGATTTTTAAAATTCAAGCGAAGCAATGCCGTGTGCTTCTGATAAACTTCTAAGCGTGTGATCGTCGGTGTGTTTTGGATGCTCTAGTGTAAACTTGGTGCGTGTGTGCACATTTTTCAGATTCAAGCAGATATCGGGTTTCAGCGTACCAGTGGGTGGGCTACGGCCTGTGATATGTCAGTGCTCCTATGAGGATCAGTGTAAATAGCATGTGTGCGTGTTTTTCAAAGTTCAAATAGAAGCCAGGTCTCGGTATGTTTCAGTGAACTACAACGTGTGATGTGTCCGCGTGTTGGTGTAGTTTTGTGCAAATCTAGCATGCGTCGCGAGTTTTGATTCAAATAAGCAGGGTGTCGGCGAATTGGCGATCTGCAATGTGTGCCGTGTGTTTGGGTGATTGAGACTAGTGCGGTGTGTGTGCATGTCGTCGGTCCTAAGCAGATGTCGATTATGAGTTTGTCTACAATCAACTTCTGATGCATTACATCGAACTAAGCGATAATGGGTTCGATTAGCTACGACGATTGACGAAATCCTACATTACGAAAATAAAGCAAAGATAAAGGGTGTTACCTCGGGCGCCAAGGACAAATGAGTGGCGGCTCATGCAGCAAGCTCGGGGTCCAAAGCCCTGTCGAAGCCGCGGAAGTGGCGGAGTCCGTCTGGCGGAAGCACGTGGATGGCCGGCTGGTAGGTCGCCGGGTCGAAGGGGCGCTCGCTCAGTGGCAGGAGCTCGACCCCGGGATCCATCTCGTGGTCGGGAGTCTGGCGTGTGGAATATCATCGGCCATAGCAATGGAGATGAGAAAAATAGCGGAAAGAAGAAAAATGGGCGGAATGCGAAAAGTCAATGGGAAGTCAACCAGGAGGTCGGAAATGGCGGGAAGGCGGAAGAGGAAAATGCTGCGAAATGTAGAGAATATCGAGAACAAGTCCCGAAAAGGCGGAAACGGCGAAAAGTGCACCGAAACGAAGTTTTGTTCGGTCGAAAATGTCCGAAACGCGAAGAATATCGCGAATCCGACGAGAAAATGGGCGTGAAACGCAGAGAAATCGGCGAAAAATCGAAAGGAAAACACTCTAGAGAGAGAGAGGAGGAGTTTTCGGCGGTGTGGAAGTAAGAAAATAGGGTTTAGGTGCCCTATTTTATAACACCCGTGGCAAATTGGCAAAACTGCCCCCCGATCAGGCATTTTCTGCCGGTCAGCACTTTTTTGTGCCGATGGATGAGTTTAGGCAGCCGGTGGCAGCCGGTGACCACCCCACCCAGCCGGTGGTGCTCCCAAGGATGTTTTTAGGCAAGATGAGGGGTCTTGGGTCTCCATAGATCAATGAAGTGCAAGAAAATGCATCCCCAATGCTCAACCGGCCTCCGTTTTGACTTCGGACCATCTCTACTGTGCGTGACGCTCAAATTCAAGCGAAGATTGCATCCTTTTGTCTTTTATAAGATTCAAAAGTTACCCCGTGTGCGTTGCATGCATCCATCACATTGTCCGGCGCATTGTATCGCGCCATCTTGCACGTCCCTTGGGACTTGCACTTTCATTGCATCTCGAGGTACGTGTGCCTCGTTTTGCATTCCATTTTGCATCATGAGGTATGTGTGCCTCATTTTACATTTCATTGCATCTCGAGGTTCGTGTGCCTCGTTTTGCATTTCATTTTCCATCAAATGAGGTATGTGTGCCTCATTTTGCATTTCATTGCATCTTGAGGTACGTGTGCCTCGTTTTGCATTTCATTTTCCTTCGAATGAGGTATGTGTGCCTCATTTTGCATTTCATCGCGTCTCGAGGCACGTGTACCTCATTGCACTTCATTTTCCATCCTTTGAGGCACGCGCACCTCATTGCACGCGCGTCTCGTTTGCCCCATTTGCATCCGCATGCGTGTCTCATTCGCATTACACTCACTTAGAGTGTTGTGTGTCGTTGCCCCTGATGCAGCGAGACCTTAAACACGCACGGTCTAGGAGACCTTAAATCCTCTGAAGGTGCAATTCCTTCGGTGTTTGTCGTGCCCGAACGACTTTCGGTGGTCTGGTAAAGCCACATGTCTGGGTTTGCGGTAAGTTCCTAGAAGACCAACTGGGACGGTGAAAACTAGAGTTTAAACGGCTTATGCCTAGAACGCAAAGGTTCGGAATTTCTGAGACTAAAGTCTGGTTTAAATACCCAGGGGGTGTACCCTCGGCTTGAAATCTGTATGGAAGCCCCATAGGTTGAGGCGGCGTGTTTACGCCTCAATTCTGGATACTGAACCGACCTAGTATATCGCCTTGTTGGTAAGATAGGGAAAGCTGCAATCGTAGCCATTGCATCATCGTGCATCGTCATGCATCATGTAAATACTGCATATGTCATGCATTTCAAAACAAAAAAAAAAAAACATGCATGTGTCATGCATTTCATTGTAATATAGTGTATATGTCATACATTTTCTGTAAAACATCTAGTGCATAGTGCATTGTAGCCTGCATGCATCTACTGCATCATCCTCCATTTATGGCTTGCGCCTTTCCTTGTTGAGCTTGGTCTGGTATGTACCTTTACTTTTCACGTTGAAGCACAGTTCTGCACGTGTATCGTGCCTACTCCTTGATGAACTTGGTTTGAGGTTGCGGCACCTTTTCTGTGTTAGACATGGTTTGTATGTGTGCATGCCTTTCCTAAGCAAGATTCGGTTTGGCCCGCGTGCCGTATCCATTGTATCCATATCCATTGCATTGTAGCTTGCATGCATCCATTGCATCACCTCCATCTATGGCTTGCACCTTTCCTTGTTGAGCTTGGTCTGGTATGTGCCCATATTTTTCGTGTCGAAACACAGTTGTCGAGCTTTTGTGTCCGAGCCTTGAGGGTAGCGGCACCGCTTCTGTGTTAGATACGGTTTGTATGCGTACATGCCTTTCCTAGGCAAAATACGGTTTGGCCCGCGTGCCATATCCATTGTATCCATTTCCATTACATTGTAGTGTAATCATTGCGTCCGGCATTAGGATCATTATTCTCCCCCCAGCGGGTCGTTTCCCCACTTTTGTCATTCCACCCAATACTTGTGCTTGTGTCCGTGCGAAGTACTCATAGATCAGACATCGTTCTATGGGAGACGGACTTGTCACCTCCATCAATCTATTTGACATTTGTGCGGTTTCGAACCGTTCCGGTTTGAATCATGATTCAATTGCCCTGCATATAGTCCGCATTGCATATAGTTTCAATTGCATTGCATTATTAGTTGCATTATTGTTGTATATATTGCATATCATTTTGCATATCATTTAGCATTCGCATTGCATATGTCATGCATGTACACTAACAATATTGTACCTGTTAAGTTTACTTTCTTTGCAGGCACGATATTGTATGTACGGCTCATTTGAGGTGCAACCGGACGAGTCGCCAGTATTGTATCCTCCGCGTGAGGCGTTTGAGAATTGCATAATTCTCTTACATCCTTCTGCATTGTAGTGTAGTTCGGTGTATGCTAGCTTATAAGCTGTCGCATGTGTGCTTCATTCTGACTTCCTTTGCATGATCATAAGTTATGCTCGGCTTATTGCATTGTCTTGCATTTTGCCTTGGTCAAGCATACCTTACTGCGGCTTGTATGCAATGCTGAACTATGTTGGTTTGATTCCTAAAGGGATCGTGGCGGCTGCGAGTTCAACCATTTGCGCTTTGTATGTTTGTTCAAGTCTTGACCTTGTCAAAATGGGTCGTCTCACGGGCTTTGACATTCACTCGTCATTGTTATGACTTTCGAGTTACGTCAAACAGGCAACCGTAGACACCCCATTTTTGACCGTCCTCAAGACTCGGGCGTCACCGTTTGAACACTCGGTGATCATCCATGTGTGTTCGTTTGGAGTTCGGAGTTCTCGGCTCGCGCCTTGCCTCGGGACCTCCGAACTTGGCCGTTGTGTCCGGTTTGCACCGAACACTGTGTTTTGCCTTAGAGGCGAGAATGCTTTGTGAGGCATTCCCACACACCACCGGATGTGGCTAGAGGCCACCGGCTGGCTGTAGTTGCCACCGGCACTATATTGTGCCGGTCGGCACTCAATTTTGTCAAAATGACCATTTTGCCCAGCCGACTGCTGTGCACTTGCTTTCTGAGATATTTTCAGACAGCTGTGTGCCATTGGCTTCCCCTCCATACACGTGTATGGAGGGATGAACCCTTGTTTGCTTAGC
Source organism: Camellia lanceoleosa (assembly GCA_025200525.1). Classification (NCBI taxonomy): domain Eukaryota; kingdom Viridiplantae; phylum Streptophyta; class Magnoliopsida; order Ericales; family Theaceae; genus Camellia; species Camellia lanceoleosa. The sequence goes on from JANUSC010000032.1 coordinate 960,343, forward strand.
TTGTAAGTCTTACAAGTTCTATAAGAGGAAGGCTCTTCTTCTTGGCTTAGGGTTGAAATTCTTGAGAGGTTTCAGCCATTTTTAGAGAGAAACCAAGCTCTGGTTTTAGGTTAGATCATATATCTATTCTATCTCTCTTTTTCTTGCTTATTTAGTACACTAGGTGCTTTAGTTCACACTTTTGCACACAAGCACCTAGTTTTTCACCTTCCCCTTGCTACTGAGGTTCCAAGAGGTTGTTCTTGAGGTTTGTGGCTGGTTTGAAGCTAAAGGAAGCCATCACACCACCATCTTTGAAGAAGGCTACAAGGGTAAGGATCTAGTCCTCTTTTTACCCCTTTTTTGTACCTTATTTTTACATAGTTTAAAACAATTTTTGGGCTTAGTGTTTGGCACATAAAAGTTCTGATTTTTGACCCTCTTTATTGTATATTAAGAGTGTTTTGTGGTTTGGGGAGGTTTGACCCCCTTTAGACCTTGAAAAGGGTCCCTTTTTGTGCTATTTTGGAGAGATCCGGGACTTGTGTGTTTGGGCCTCTCCACCACTGAAATCTTGAGGATTTCAGGTGGAGAGGGTGCCAAAAAGTCCAAGAAAGGAGGGCCACCGCCTCTCCTTGATGTCCTTGAAAAGGGCAAGTTTTACCTCTTGAGAGAGCACCATGCTTGAGTATGTATTGAACATGTTTGAGTTGTTTTTCATGCTTATTATGCCATGTTTTAACTTGGTTTTAAGTTGGTTTTGGTCTCCTATGCATGCTTAGCATGGTTGCCTTGTAATGCCCTTTTATGCTCTAACATGCCTAAGTAGTATGCCTTAGTCTTTAACATGTTTTAGGCTTGCATTTGTGAAGATTTTGTGCTTATATTTCCATGTTTTAGGTCTCTCCATAAGTATTTTGGTCAATCTTAGCATGTTTAATATAGCCCCTTTGCATTTGGCTTGTTGGCCTTAAGAGTTTGGATGTGTAGCATGCCTTTGTTTGCATTGTTTTGATGGTTTGGAATCACCTAGCATGCTATTTCAGTCCATTTGGTGTGCTTGTATGCTTGCCTTGCATGCTCCTTCGTGACTTCTTAAGCTTGTGTTATATGCTCCATGTTTAGGCCTTATTGCATGCCTTAGATTCCATGTCCCTTAGATGCCATCTAAGTGGTCCTTTGGGCCTAATTTGACATGCTAAAAAATCTGTTTTGAGTTGTTAAGTGCATGCCATAATTGCCTTGCATAGGTGTAGTTCAATGCTCTATTGGCTTGCCTTAAGCCTAAGACCATTTGCATGCTTTATTTGGCATGCTTTATCCCATGATTTGGCATCATGTTTAACATGAATTTGAGCTTTTAATGCATGCTTTTAGTCCACGTTTGGTCTCTTTAAGTGTGCTTGAATATTGCTTGTTTATGCCTTGGGTTTGGTACCTTAACATGTGCATGTGTGTGTGTGTGTTTAGTCTCCCTTTGTAGGCTCCTTGGCCTTGACTTTAGGCCTATTTGAGTTGCCTAGATCATGTATAAGTCCATCCCTCATGTGGTTTGCATGCTTGACTTGTGTGCTTGTTTGCATGTTTGCATAAGTGTATCACATTGTCCATCTTGCATCCTAGATAACATGCTTAGGATTGTACCACATTGACATGCATGCCAAGCCTCTTGAAGTGAGTTTGATAGAGGTTTGGCACCCTTTTGTGCCTATGTGTTTTGCATGCATTTGAAAGTGAAGTTGCATTCTTGGTTCTTAGGGCCATCATGCATGAAAATGCGCGATTGGTGGTCCGGAAACCGAGGCACATGCCCCCTTGAGTCTATAACATGATAAGGAGTGTGTTTGGTGCATAAATGGCTTGAATTGCATTGCCTTGCATGTCGTTTCCCTCTCTTCTTTGTGAGTTGCGGATCTGCAGAACATTTTGTGCCGAAGCACTTTTTAGTGCCGACCGTGATGTTTTCCAGCCGATGGAACAATTACTGCGGTAGCCTCCTCCTTCAGCCGGTGGTGTTCTACACGGTAGGTGGTGATCTCCAGTGCTCGAGAGGCACTCCAGGATTTTGGTAATTTTAGAGGAGAGCAGAGAAGCAGAGGCACACTTGCAGCGGTCTTGATTCCGAGCCATCCGGCCTTGCTTTTGGCCCTCATCCCGAGGCGATTTACTGTTTAATTAGATTAATTAATTTATTTAATTATATTAGTTGATTTGTAATATTTAATTAGCTAGGGGTAGTTAATTATTTATTCGGTCTGTATTATTATTTTGGTCCCTTCGAGTGAGAGCAAAAATGTAATAAGTGTGTGTGAGTGGGTGTATGTCTTCCAAACCCCCATTTCTTTCTTCCCTTTTATTTACCCGCTTACGGTATTAGACTAGGGCATGTTTATTTTAGCATACCTTATGCAATGCATGCGTGCATTCATGCATTTGTTTACATACATTGGGCTCGGCACATCATGCAAATCGCATCGTACTTTCAATTCCAAATTGAATACGTGATAGTTGTTGCATCTCATGTGCCATGTTTAGGGTTAGCCGAGCCTGTTTAGATTACACTCCTGTATGTGTCGCATTAGCCACTTAACATGAACTAGGTCATGCATGTTTGCTAACTAGTTTACTGTTTTGGCACAGAGTACGATGTAAGTTTTTATGGCTTTAGCATATCGCATGCGTGTGAATGTTTACCATGACAGTATGCTTGCCATGCGGCTAAGTGCTTACATGATAAACTGTTTGAATGCCTGTGGGTGGAGGTTGGATTGCCTGAGTTGGAACAACTCGTTGAAATCAATTTTAGCCTACTTCGTGTAGCAAAAACTAACACGTTTTTGAGACAAAAGCGGATATGCAATGTTTATTTCGAATTAGGCAATCTAGTCTATACTTTTGTGTTGTCGCATCACGTAGTAAATTCTAGGCTAATAATCGAGTAAGAACGCATAAAGTTTTCAAAACGGATATCACGGTTAGTAGATTTGGTCTTGGACCGGCGAAGGGGTGCTCATAATGACCTTCCCGATCGTACCCAAGCTCGAGCCAAGACCACTTTGGTGATGACGGACATGTGGCCTTCGGCACCGAGTCAGGGTTTCCTAAATTTCCCATTTTAAAAATATTTAGGTGGCGACTCTGTAATCTGGCAAAGCAGTCCATGTTTGGCACTACTTTTCAAAAATCTGTTTTCTCAAACGATTTGCCGGATTTGGACTCTTTGGTTCAGATTTAGAACCGACACAAGAAATTGAGTCCGAACTGTAGTCGAGGTCCCTCGGGGACGTCTACAGTGTAGCTCGATGACGAGGGAATCAGTGTGAGGGTGAGTTACTCGAATTAAGTCACTATCATCGAAACTAATCCTTCCAGTTTCGTGGGGCTGTTTCGTCGGCGTGGCTCGACTATGGGGGCTAGACTGCAACTGAATTGTATGCACCTCGGATGATGTTGGCAAGTTGTATATCATATGAATTACACCAAGAGGAAGTGAGTCCGGCCGCAGAGCTACTGTATTTGTTGGATTGTTCTTTCGGACGTGTTGTGTAAGACGACCGTCTTGTACCAACTCCTCCAGGTGATTCCTCAGTGCATAACAACTATCAGTGTTGTGACCATGGTCTTTATGACACTCACACCGTTTATCCCGTCTTCTTGTATCGAGAGGTCCCGTCATTTTGGGCAGCCACTTGAAGAACGGAAGGTGTTGAACTTTTGACAGAATCTTACTGATCGGCTCTGTTAACTCTGTTTATTTCTTGCCTAAGCGCCTTGTGCACCTGCTTTCCACTTGATATTGTTCACTAGCTCGATGTGAACATTGATCATTTGATCGGTGCGTGTCACGCCTTTTCTCTCGTTTAGCCTGATTCCGTGGCTCGGGGCTTCTGGATGGCACGACACTAATCGGCTGAATGATTCCCAACGTGGCTGTCTCAATAGCTTTATGTCCGACTTTGACCCACAAGGCATCGTCTTCTACTTTGCAATATTCTTCGACCTTTTTCATTAGCGCCCAGACAGTTTTAGGAGGCCGTCTGGTTAGTGAACTGCGAAGGGGACAATCGGGATGCAATCCCATCTTAAAGGCGGTGATGGCCATGGAGTCATTGCAAGCATGATCTACCAGATTAAAGCGTTCCCAATACCGTGCCGAATATTCGCGAAGGGTTTCGCTTGTTTTAATTTGCATCGCCTAGAGGGAATTGGCTTGTTTTGGATGGATCTCATTAGTGATGAATCTAGCCCTGAAGGACTTCTGGAGTTAATGGAAACTCTTAATCAATGTCGGCTCCAGTTTATAATACCACTTGATGGCCAGCGGTCCCAGACTGCTTGGAAATATTTGACACATAAGGGCTTTGTCGTCAGCATGAAGTGTCATTGCTTGCTTATAATGGGGGATGTGATTAGTAGGGTCCGATTTTTCGTCATAAAGGGTGAGCAATGGTGCTTTGAACTTTTTGGGTAGTACAGTCATTGCGATTCATTGCACAAAGGGGTCATGCTTATCTTCTTCATCCGAGTCATCGCTCTTCCCTCGTTTATGCCGTACATGCGGACTTCCTTCAGATGAGTTGGATACATCAACTCGTCCTTTCTTTCTGGGTTTCGGGGATGGTGAGTCTGAATCACTATCATTATTGCATTTCCGAAGTCGACGTCGTCGACCATCCACCTTTCCTGAGGGTCAAACCCGGTCTTAGCATGCAACTTGTTGGGATTTCGCCACCTCCAAGGCTAAATCCTAGCGCAAGTGCTCATTCTTAGCCATCATGTTTTCTAGGCACTGTTCATTTTGATTTGCTTGATCCATAATTGTCTACATTGTCTCAGGCATTAAGGTTGAGAGTGAGGTTTGAGCTACTGAATCAAAGTTCAAGGCCCATCGTACGGCGATATTCTCTGGTCCAAGCATGTTTCTTGGAGTGAAGTCATCTCTTGGCGTAGTTTCATCAGCGACTATTGAAGGATCTTCTGTGACGCTCGCCATGGATATGCTTGAGTATTTCCATAGACGGCGCCAATTATGGAGATGTGGTTTGGAAATACTCTTGGATCCTAAAGGACGTTCTTGATCTTCTGATTGCCACCTAAAAAAGGGATTAACACTCCGATCGGGGGTGCCGGAATTAGCACTATGACGGACAAGTTAGTATATGTCTCTCGTTTGCTTGTGTCTTAAGTTTCTTGAGTTTATTCTCACATACCTCTCTTTGGTTGATGTTCCTCTATTTATATTCACTCTTGGGCCCTAGGGTTGGGCCCACTCTTAGTCCATCGCATGATTGCTCATTCAACTATTCTATTGTACGCCAATTCCCACTCGGCTGCTTGTTCAACTGGTTCTATGGCCGATTTATCTATTCGGTTCGATGATCTCCCTGGGAGGAGCCGAATAACCTATATCCTGATTTTCCCCAAATTCATTTGGCTCTTATATATAAAAAAATATTCGGCTCCCACACCTACATTTAACTTCTAACCAAAATAAATAAACAAAAATCTACAAAAAAACTACGCACGTAAGATGCCTAACAAAAATCAAAATCACACCCTAGTCAATCTTCAGGGTCAGACTCCAGCGGCTCAACGTCTACCTGCTTGTATGGAATCGATTATGCCAATGTCACATTAGCGGTAGTGAGGGCTTTGAGTCAGCCGCGTTTGAAGCCCCGATTCTCGAACTTGAGTACTTCCTCCACGTAATTCTCCAAGACGGCGTCCTTTCTAGCTTGGAATGCTTTGGAAATCTTAGAGTCAGCTATTTCCTCCGCCTTCTTCGATACTTCCAAGTTAGTTTCCAGTTTGGTAATCACTTCCTTGGCTAACTTGAATGCGTTTTTGCTCTCATTTTCCGTATCTTCAGCGGCCAACCTGAGTTGGTTAGGACTCTTGGCCTTTTCTGCCTTGGCGTCGACCCTCGCACGTTCTTCCGCTGCTTTCATCGCCTCGGACTCAGCTCTTAGAGAGGCCTCCACGACCTTCTTCTTTTCATTTTCAACTTTGGCTGTGAGAAAGCCGATTTGTTCAATAGCATCATGTTGACGGCGGCCAATATTAGAGTTAAATAAAGAATAAAAATAAAAAATATAGGCGGAAGAATGCAGACAAGGCTCAAGTCATGTACCAATATGGTCGATTAAGTGGCTAATGCTATTGGCAGCAAATCTGGCTTAGCTAAAAAGGTTGCTCTATCAACCGGCAGGGAAATTGAAGAGGCCATGCTCACAGCAGGGTCTTTCACAACTGATGCATCAGAAGCAATCGGTACGTTCTTTATCTTTGGTTGAATCATAAACGGCACAACCAAGTCCGACTCCTCTATTCGCGGCCGTTTATCGGTTAGGTTTTTTGCAGAGTCGGCTTTGTGCCTGGCAAGGCGCTTTTCCCCCCCTGCTCGGCCTCTTGATTGCCCTGTTGGTCAACAATGTGCTCCGTTTCGGCCGAATCAATCTGATCCATTTCTTCCACAGGAGCAGGTGGAGAAGACTCAATCACGACAACATGTGGAGGTTCAGATCGGTTGGTTTCGACTCTCCTCCGGGCGGCCATCCTCTCGGCGTTTTTCCTCTTGGCCATTTGCATAAGGGACTCCCCAGCCATATTCTCAGGATATGCGTTGGGAAGGTCCCCTAAGTCGGTAAAAATATCTTCAAAGGAGACGTCTACTTGGCCTGAAGTGGATGGAGGGTTGGATAGATTAAGGCCGGCTCCTCAAAAGCCAAATTCAGAGCCTCGTCAACTTCCTCCCCGAGATTATCAGATCTGTCCAAAGTGGACTGATTCGGTTGCTTGGCGACTTTTTCGACTTGTAAGTACATAAAATCTAAGTCGTGTAAATATATAACAAATACACATGGAGGACTATATAGCCACCTAGTTCGCCTTTTCATCTAGGCACGGGATCTAGGCGATCTGCGCCCTCGCCGAATTCTCAGTTGCCTCGGACAACGACCATGACATCGTTAACACGTTTGCCAGAGCTGGAAAGCATAGTCACCAAAATGATGGTCGGTGTCCTTGGCCCTGAGGAAGTAGTGCCCTTGCCGGTCCGAGGATTTGGCCAAGGCATAACAATGATGAATAGCAGGGATTCCAAGGTTGAGCCTGAGGAGTCGATTTAGTTCTACAATACCCATTATGATTCGGTAAAATTTATGTTAGGTTGAGAAGGTATTAGACCCCAATGATGAAGGACATCCCTCAAAAACAGGTGAAAGGGGAAACAGACTCCGCCCTCGGCAATGGACAAGAAAGGAAAGATGATTGTACTCTTATCGATCCTCTCTATGTCAATCACACTCTCTACCACGAGTGACACATGGACGCGTCAGGAATGGAAAAATGGCATCGAAAACCAGAAACTCGATCCGCAGAAAGAAGGGCTTTCAGATGTTTCGCCATCCTAGCCAGGATAGGAAGTACGCTAAACTAAAAAAAAAAAAACAAGGAAAAGGGAATCAAAATGGAGAAGAGGAGAACTTACAAGAAGCAGGAAAGACAGTGAGAAATGAGGACAAGTTGCAGAGGTCATGAAAATGGGGAGGAAAACTGGCAGGCAACCAAGAAGCTTTGCGTATTCAAAGTACATACATTTGAAGGGACAATGTGGTTTCAAATCGCATTAAATAAATAAAGTGTATGAAGAGGCAGGAAATTATAATGATTCATAAAAAGCGTGAACGTTCTGACACTTGCGTTGGAATAAGGGAAGCCGCCGTATTTTTGACTCTCCAAGTTCAAAACCAAACATGCCGACTAACTGACATTAGTAGGATGTTTGGGGGGTAATTGTGGGAGCCAAATATCTTTTTATGTATAAGAGCCAAGTGAATTTGGGAAAAATCAAGATATAGGTTATTCGGCTCCTTCCAGGGGGATCATTGAGCCGAATAGATAAATCGATCACAGAACCAGTTGAACAAGTAGCCGAGTGGAAATTGGCGTACGACAGAAGGGCCGAAGGAGCAATCATGCGATGGACTAAGAGTGGGCCTAACCCTAGGCCCCAAGAGCGAATATAAATAAAGGAACATCAATCAAAGAGAGGTATGTGAGAATAAACTCAAGAAACTTAAGACATAAGCAAACGAGAGACATATACTAACTTGTCCGTCGGAGTGCTAATTCCGGCACCCCCGACCGGAGTGTTAATCCCTTTTTCAGGTGGCAATCAAAAGATCAAGAACGTCCTTCAAGATCCAAGAGTATTTCCAAACCACATCTCCATAACTCTCAAACAAAAGAAAAGAAGAAACGGGGGAGGCGGCAGAAATGACTTATGCAAAATTGATTATTTAGAATGAGACTCTTGGCATAAAGATTAAGTAAAGAAAAACTCTTAAAAGATATTCAAAACATGGATAATGCAACATAACAAGCAAGGTATTCAAAGCATGCACTAATTAAATAAACAAGGACAGCCCTAAAACAACCCCTAATATGTGGAAAACAGTGGTCAAAACAAAAGTTAAAGAGCATAAAAAGGTAGGAAATAGCAAGGAATCACAAGGCTAGTAAACAAGAGCAAGGAGAGGTGGCTAACCCCTCCATTTCTTAGAGTTTGAAACCATGTTTTTCAGCTCTTTTAACCTTTGAAAATTAGTTTGAAAGCCAAAGAAAAGGGTGTAAAAACAATGGTGTAAGCTATGAAGTAAGGTGCAAGAAAGAGTGTTAACCCTCTCCACCTTTGGTAGCTACTCAAACCCAAGCTTCAACGCTTGAAATGGATTCAGACAAGACCAAAAACATAAGAAATTGACAGAAAAAGATAGATATAAAAGCAAAGAGAAATGGGGCAAGCTTATACCTTTTGAAGAGAGTAAGCTTTGATTGTTGATCAAACTTGATCCAAAGGCCCTCTCAAGTTTGAATTGTGATTCTCAAGGCTAAACCAAGGCTCCAAGGTTAAGGTTTGAAGGTGTGTAAGGTGTATAGTTATATCTCAAAGATGGTAAGCTTGCTCAAAGATGACTTGTCAAGGAAGAAGGAGCTCTTAAGTGAGTATATAGGCTCTTTAGAAATTGTTCAACGCTCAAAACAGAGATATGATCTCGTATTTATAGAATTTGAGCAAAATATGTCAAAAATATCATCAAAAATAGACAGTTGGCAGGCTCCTACCCAGAACAGTGTTTATTGCTAACAAGGCACGGCCAGCCCCAAATGGCCTCGGCCCGCTCCCAATGAGGCACAACCGGGCCCCAATGTGCTCCCATGTTCTTCTACTTCAGGCTTAGTGTAGAGTGGCACAATGTTCAAAAAAGGACCTCTAAAGTATGAACAAGGCAAATATGAAGATTTTGGGATTATTTTTAGAGCTCGACCTTGGATTCCTTCATTGAAAATTTGAATCACACAATGTAACTTTCATCATCAAGTGCACAGGACAAAGCGCTCGAGTCTTACGGGTGATCAAAAATGGGGTGTCTACAATTGCCCCTCTTTAACAGAGCTCAAAGTCATGAAATGATGTGAATGTCAAAGCCCAAAGGCGACCCATTTGATGAGGCCGTAAGACTTGGGCAAGAAAATCAATCAAGATACAATTAGTTGAACTCGAGGGTTGCCTACCTATCCCCTTTGCGAGGAATCAAACTTGCATAGTTCAACGGCAAAATGCAGAATGATATGTAGAAAATAACTTATGATCATGCAATAAAACAATGCAATGAAACATTTGAATAGCAATAACAAGCAATGAAACAACATTACAATCAAAACAAGAATGCAACATTGAATGAAAGCATAAATTAGAGCAAAACAAATCCAACCGTGTCTCACACGGAAAGAGGTGAGTAAACAAACATGTCTCACATGAAGGGGACAAAGAAAGTATGAACCAAACTACATCTCACGTAAAAAGGATGTAAAAAAATGCAGACCTAACTATATCTCACATAAGAAGGGTGAAAAGCCCCATGCCAAATTGTGTTTCACGCAGAGGAGGCGGGGGATGGTGTGAACATCAAGCACACTTGATGTTTTGAACCGAGGAAAACAACTCCGAGCGCGTCACACACAGAAGAAGGATAGATGGTGTGAACACCAGGTGCACCCGATGTTTTTAACCAAACAATCCTAATGCGTCTCACGCGATAGAAGAAGAGGTGGTGTGAACAACAAGCGCACCTACTATTTTTAACTGAATGGAAACAATCCTAACGCGTCTCACGCAAAAGAAGGAAGGGTAGTGTGACCAACAGGCACACCTACTGTTTTTAACCGATTTGAACAATCCTAACACGTCTCATGTGAGAGAAGGAAAAGTGGTGTGAACAACAGGCACACCTACTGTTTTTAACCGAATTAAACAATACTAACGCGTCTCACATGAGAGGAGGAAAGGTGATATGAACAGCAGGCATACTTGCTATTTTTAGCTGAATTGAACAATCCTAACACATCTCATGCGAGGGGAGGAAATCGAGTCAACGAAAGAGAAAACAAATTCTAAACTCGACACAGCGAGATTAAAAGGCCCCAGAGAATGAATTCAAGGAGATAACCCAATTTAAGGTGCAAAGTTGAAATGCGAATTTACAAAGAGTTGACAACAAAGACATGGAAACCCAAAACAATCGAAGCGAAGCTCGAATATGTAATGTGAAAACAAGTTTGCAGATTTTTTTTCTTTTTTTCTAAAAACGGGCTAAAGATAACGATAATAATAACAAATCGAATGTAATTTCAACAAAACAAATGAAATAATTAAAACACACAAAAGGAACAAAATTGTTTTCTTCTCCTTTTTTATTCTGTTTTTCTTTTTCTTTTCCTTCCTTTTTGCAAATTCAAATCAAGGCCCAATACTGAAATAACTAGAGTAAAAAAAAAAAGAAAAAAGAAAAACACTGTGTTGCATTAGGGGTCTGTCAGGCCCAAATGAAGCACGACCAGGCTCCAATGGAGTCGGCCGGGTCGCGATAGTGGCAACGGGGCAAAATGGTCAATCCATGAGCCACAATTGTTTAAAACAAGACCTAGCTCTCATTTCACACATACCCATATCTGAAATCACTCCCTCTCTCTCTCTCTCTCTCTCTCTCTCTCTCTCTAGATTTTCCCTATTTTCGCAAAACCCATGAACCCTTGTGTTTTTTGTTCTCGAAACTTTTTTCCTCCTCTATCCTTTGAACCGATCAAAAATTGATTTCGTTGAGTTTTGAGGTTTTTCTTGGAATCTCACATAGTTGTTCGGGTTTTACACATCCTCTATTGTTTTTCCCTTCTCTCTTCATTTTCTCTTTCCTAGGGTTTTGGGTTTTGGGGATTTTCACTCATTGTCACATACCCACTCACTTTTCTTCATATTTTCTAATTTTCTCTCTATGGCTAGTGACAAGGTTCCTATCCTGGACCCTGCCATTGGTATTGGAGCCGTCCTGGATGAGGACATAGAGGCTGAAGACATTCCCCTTCATGTTCCTGAGCCAAAGTTGCCTCATTTTGCAGACAGACCTTTTGATGTAGCCACCTACCAAGGATAGATGAGGACATCCTACTGCGGGAGCCCACTGAGCACTTGTCCATCGATGCCTCCATGGTAAGCAATCTTTTCTTTCATTTTGCACATATTTTGAATCTCGTAAGCAAATTAACCTTTAATGCCATGTAAACACTGATAAGATTCCCAACCTACAGGTGATAGCCAGGAGGATTGGCGGTTATGGGTCTATCTCTGGTCCCAAGCACTGGTATGAGAGGCTTCCAACAAAGGTCCGCACATCAGTCAATGCTGCTGGCTTTGGGCCTTTTTAAGGGCTGAGCCACTACTCTACGGGGCCCTGATGGAGAGGTGGTGGGACACCACAAACTCGTTTCACTTCTCATTGATCGGGGAGTTGACTCTGACCCCATATGATTTCTCGATGCTCACCGGCCTACGGGTTGGGGTTGGTGGCCCAATCTTATTCGATCCTGATATGACATAATAGAGAGCTGCACAACGTCAGCTTCTCGGGGTGATCCCAGACACTACTGGCCATGAGATGGTGTGATATAGCTGGCCCCTAGATCACTTCACCGACCTTCAACCAGTTACCCCGAAAAAGATTGCTCAGTACGCTCGTAGGTTTCTTATGTGTCTCCTCGGTACTACCTTGTTTGCAAACAGGGAAAATATCGTGGGGCTATACCTCCTGGGCATGCTCGTGCATCTACCGCAAGTAGCGGGGTATGATTGGAGTGGTGCTGGCCTAGCCACCCTGTACTACTATATGAGCTCCGTATCCCGCCGTAAAGCGGATTCACTTGGTGGCTACTGGAGGCTTTAGGAGGTACATCTCACTTGTCTCGTTTCGCTCTACATCTCCTATTTATTACATTTCTTATTTGTGCTCATCTGCTTTACTTATATCTACTTATCTACTTTACTCATTCTTTATGTTCTTGTAATATATTTCACCTCCCTGGCTGTAGTCCCAATGAGGCCGATTGAGTTGTCAGTACCCCGCTCCCAGTAATATAACTCCTGATATGTGCGGTGTCAGTGCATAGACCGAGACTTCTCATACTTCATTGTTTCTTACATCAGAGCCGCAGATAGGGTAAACCGTCGACGGCCTTGATCTTTTAATACTTTTTACCGTACTGTTTCCATGCTACTGTTGTTTCCCCTGATATCTGACACTTGACTTGCACCTTCTGTTCATAGGTTGACTGGCACACTTAGGCAGGCATCCCTCAGGTGTCGAGGGTGACCTATGCTGCTGCATGGAAAGCCTCCACTATGCAGATTCTCTTCAAGGCCCTTTTAGCAGGGCGTACTATTTAGGGAAGCGATTCATTTTCCAGACTCGGGGATAGGCTGATCCTAATGTCCCACATCCTCCTCCTTCCGGTATGAGGATAATTGATGACCTCCACGATGGGCCCCAGATCGATCACCTCATGTAGGGAGAGGACGATGATCGGTACCATGAGCCTGGCGACTTCACTGCCTTCTTACAGACTCGGGTGATGCCGCCTCTTACCCAGGGTATGATTCGTGCCATTCTTGAGGTTGCTGCCGCTACCGCCGCCATGGGAGCGGTTTTTGCTGTAGCTCTCATCCTCGGGCTTCCTATGATTCCTACTGAGGTCGTACACATGTGACCAAATGAGGTGACCGCGTAGATTCTCTTTGAGCGTATTGAAGGGAGGGACCACAGGTTGGTGCTTGCTCCCGGCATTAAGCAGGTACACACTTCCCTTTATACTTCTGCCCACTAAACTTCATTTTACCCATTTGCTTTATTACTGCCCATTGCGCTTCATTAATTTTTGCCACTGTACTTTATTACTTTGTTTCATAGTCTCAAACCTTTCCTATTTTGCAAGTGCCTGGTATGTGGATGGTCTCTTTCAGACAGTTGATAGACTGCTTTTGATGGTGTGGAGAAGGCAAACTGCTCTAGTCACCCATGGGATCGAGGTACACTTTGTCCCTAGTTTACTGTTGTTGCACTCTTGCTTTCCATTCGACTAGCCTATGTTAATAGCTGATTCTAATATTTGTACTCTTTCCAGCTTAAGCCAGTGCCAGTTGCGCCTGTAGGACCTCCTCCAGCTAGGAGACGGAGCCAGGGCCCAGTGAGAAGCAAATGAGGGGCTGACCAGGGAAAGGCAGAGTGAGACAACGCTCAACTTTTAGAGAGTCTTTTGATGAGTACACGACTCATGAGGATGAGAGGGATGAGGTTGATATCTAGTCCAGTACTCCGAGCGATGATAGTGGCGCACCTCCTCCGCAGTCGAGGAGAAAGAGAGCGAGAATGGGTTGCTGATTTTCTTTACTTTTCTTTTCTTTTGCATTGTAGTTGTAGTTAGCTTCAGATAGACCCTTTTGTTTTACTTTTACTTTTGAAGACCTTTATTTTATTTTTTCTATTTTGTAAAATGATGACTGGGGTTAGACCTGCTAGTTTATGGAAAGACTACTTTGGATAATTTCTCTTGCATTGCATAGCATGTGATGAATGAATGGCACAACTGTTGCATGATAAGTTTGTACAAGGCTTTAGAACTATGAATGCTTGCTTTTGAATTATTCTTGAATCGGATAACAACCTACAACCGGACAAAATGTAAAATACAGCTCGAAAATACCAAAAAACACTTGATACAAACAAAACAAGACTCAAAACACCGCCGCAGTACACCAAAGCAAAGACCAGCCTTTTCTGCAATTGCTTTGAACTGGGCCAACATTTAGACTCGGTCGGGTCCAAATAGGTACGGTTGGGCCCCAATAAGGCACGGCGGGGCCCAAAAGTGATATCGGTCAGTACAGTCCAGTTGTCATGCCCTGCCTCTTCTCAAACTCTAAAATGGTGCTCCTAAGCTACTTTCTTGACAGAATAGCAAGTCCTTGGTATTTTCCTCTCAAGATGGAGATTGTGCTCAACAATAGGCTCTGAGACTAGATAGCCACTTTGGACGGCTCGAAAAAGGTGAACTTTTGCGATTTTAGCCTAAACGCTCTTTTCCCTTTGAGCCGTACTTTGTTTTGTTTTCCATTCCTCCATGCCGCAGCTCGATGCTGGAACTTGATTACATATGTATTTTGCTTCAGATCACAAGAAATGAGTCCGACGCTCAAAGAATTTCAAGCATTAATGGAATCCTGGAGCGACAAAGAATCATGCCTCAGCCCCGTTTTGGCCATGCCTAGGCTTTGGGATGAATGTGTGGCCTTGCTTTGCACGTGGCTCGATCCGTAGCTCATGATGGGGAGTTGGACATCCCAGATTTGATTCGTCAGTTTTTTGCTATTGGAGACAGAGGTGACCTCCTTTGGCGAGGTTATCGGCAACATGCCCTCTGTTTATGCTTACTTGCGCACTTTCTTCTTACCCCTAGTTACAGCAGAGTTAGCATTCGGTTGATTGAGGTGGCCCAATGCCTAAAAGAGGGTAAGAGCTGCATTGGTTTGGCACTGGCCAAGACCTTGATGGGTTTAGATGATTTTCATCAGCGAGAGGCTACTCGATTTGCAGGGAGTCCACTACTTCTTCAAGTATTGTTTCACACCCTTTCTTATTTATGGTCCTCATGTCACTAGGTACTCACTCTCTATTATTATCGCAAAACCCTTTTTCTTACTTTTCTCTCAATGTACATCTCTCTATTCATTAATCCTTTTTTTTTTTTCCCTTCCCAGGTATGGCTCATGGATAAGATGAAAGTGGTGGACCCTTGCTCCGAGTATTTAGTAAGAGCTTACTTTTTCCTTCAACGGCTAGTAGACTTCCCTTAAGAGGGATGGCGATGTGATTGGATTTACAGCAGATCTACGGTTGACATAGCTTGGCGTTGCCCCTGGCTTAACTTGATGGTAATGAGCTACAAGATGTCCTGACAGCCAGGTATACAGTTAATTGGCCTCACGCATTTTCTATTCCAGTTTAGACGCCAATTTGGACATTATCAGACTTGTCCAAAAGAAGAGGTGAAATACCCGGCTTCATTTCCTATTCGTGGTTCACACTTGCCTCAATACCTCACTGCTTGGAGGATGAGAGAGCTTTTGGCTCCTGTCCCTAGCCTCAGTTATGCCCTTTCTGGTGAGTGCTTGGCTTGGCTTGAGGACGAAGAACAAGTTGGGCCATCTTTAGCTACAAAAACTTCCACAAGTGCAGGTAGAAGACATAGAGCTACTTGACTTAGCTGTGCCCCTAATTTTACTGCTTTGATCTTTTTTTTTTCAAGTTTTATGGTGTAAAAGCAATTTTGATTTAAATCAGAGAGTTGGGAGAATGTACTTGTGTTGAAATCAATAAAATTAAAGTTGTAAGTACTGAAAATTTTTCTTTTTGGTCCTAAAATGGTCTAAATTGTAAAAGCTAAAATTTGAGAACAATCAATTCATTAAAACTTTTCAAAACAACTTTCGGAAACAATCACTACCTGACACGCACAAAATCAGCCCTCAAGATGTACTGCCTTGAATCAACAGATCACAGCTGCCCAGAACTACATTCACCATACCAGTCCTTCTGCCAAGATGAAGATCACACAACCGGGCTAACTGGTAATAGAGAAAGATGGCCCGATCAAATAAACGAAAATGACAGTTTAGTTGGAAACGATTGTGTTCGAACTTCAAGATAAAGTTGCCTACATATTCCCAAGATGGGAATCAGGCCTCACGTTGTTCGGTGAGGGTTCACTCAAGTATTTATTCTCTCATTTTGCGTTTTAACTTTTGCCAAAGTCTCCCTTTAGGGTTTTTGACCTTGCGAGCTCAGTTTTTCTTCATTTCTAATTTTTCATGCTCTAACTTTTGCCCAAGTCGCATTTTTGGGTTTTCAGCCTAGTGAGCCTCTCAAGGATAATATTTCTTCAATTTGTCTATGTTGATTGATTGTGAGAACTCCAGGCCATCTAGATCCTTAAAAATGATCGCCCCTCCAGACCAGATTAACTTAATGATATAAGGACCAGTCCAATTGGGTCTGAACTTGCCCCTAAGGTCATGAATGGGCACTCGATTGTCTTTTAGCACCATGTCTCCTTTCTTGAGATTTTTGGACTTGACCTTCTTGTTAAAAGCCCTAACAATTCTGCGCTGGTAACGCTGGACATGATACAATACGTTCAACCTCCTTTTATCAAACACCATCACTCCTCAAATCTGCTCTGTTGCCAATCCGTCTCCGCTATCTAACACTTGGCCATAACTCGCAGCGACGGTACTTCAATTTCAATTGGCAGAACAGCTTCCATCCCATACACCAGAGAATAGGGAGTTGCCCCTGTGGATGTTCAAATTGATGTCCGATAGCGCCATCCGGCCAGTCCTTGTAGGTCTCAACCATCATCCACAAGATGTTCTTAACGTTCTTGTTGGCGGCCTCAGTAGCTCCATTGGTCTGTGGTCTATATGTCGATGACTTGTGAAAAGCCACATTATATTTCTGAAGCAAATCTACCACCTTTTTCTTGAAGTGTGAGCCATTATCTGATATGATCTCATTCGGAACCTCGTACCAGCAAATAGTGTTATTTCGAATAAACTTGGCTACATGCGACGCTTTCAACACCACATATGACTGAGCTTTCACTCACTTCATGAAGTAATCAATTGCCACCAGGATGAACACGTATCCATTTGACCCTTTTGGTGAGACTACATCGATAACGTCAATTCCCTAGACTAAGAAAGGCCATGGTGAAGTCATATTATAAAGCTTAGACGACGGTATGTTCATGTGATTGGCATGAATTTGGCATTTATGGCATCGTCGTACAAAACTAATGCAATTTTCCTCAATGGTTGACCAGTAATAACCTTGTTTGAGGATCTTCCGGGCTAGTATCACACCATTTATGTGTGCCCTACACTCCCCTCTATGGGTGGCCTCCATGAGCCGTTTCGATTCCTATTCTTCCACACACAGCTTGTATATTCCCAGATGACCTTTTTTGTATAGCTTATTTCCGCAGATGATAAATTGGACGGCCAGACGCCGTATTCCCCACTTATCTTTAGCATTTGCCCTAGTGGACATGTCTCTTTTTCTAGAAAGTTCTAAATGTCGTAATACCAGGGGTTTTGTCTTGGACTTCATCTATTGTGGCAATAGTCTCATAGGACGCATCTTGACTCCAAGTGGGATGTCTACCATAGACGATAGAGTTGCCAAAGCATTAGCAAACTGGTTATTCTCCCTTAGCAGATGTGTAAACGTTAGCTTTTCAAACCTGGAAATTAGCATATCCAGGGTCTGATGGTAAGTGTAACATGCCCGGGGTACCAGCAAAATAGAAAGCGATCTCCCATCTCTCTTTCTCTCTAGTTTCACGAAAATGTGAAACATAGACGAGTCCAGATTTTTGACACCTTTTTGAAATTTATATTTTTTTTATTTTTTTTGTCAAAAATGGAAATTGGCCATCGATCTCGAATCGGCCCCATAATAAGTTTTTTTTAAAAACCCATGACTCGAAGCGCCAAGCCACCAAAGTTAAATGCTAACCCCATGAAGCGATGCTTGAACCTTAGGTAGGTGAGGGAGGGAAATGAGGGGAACCACCCCCATAAAACCACTATAAGACTGATACCAAACCAAAACATGATATTTATTTTTATTTTCTATATGTTTAAATTCCATTATATGTTAATAAATACAATATTTACTATGAAGCATACAAGTATAGACTAGTTTGCTCAAATTAGAACAATTCAATCTCATGTTTGTTTTTGAAAAGGTTTGATTTTGCCACCATCAAGTGGGCTTAAAGGCGTACATTTATTGAATTATTCCAATTCAAACAACAAGCCTTCATCCACGAGGCATTCTACGGTCCACGTGCATTCATATATATCAAGTAAGCAAGTAGCCTCATGGTAGAATACTAACACATAGTAAGAAAAATACATACAAATGGGATGCTAAAGCATAAAAACTCACAGTTTATTGTAAGCGTCCCTCGAACAACTACAAAACAAAGTTAGTAAAATATGCATGATCTTATATACAAAATCTAAATGCAAATTCACTCATGAGATGCACTAAAGATTTGGCTTAAAAATATGGCATGTGAAACATTGCAAAACATGTGATAAGCGCACAAAATCATGGGATAATCAATGAAAGCATAAAGATGCAAATTTAGCCAAATCTTATGCATGGATCATGGATATGCATGAGGGATATACATGGCATATCGGATATATACATACACACACAGTTAGGAAAGAATTAAAAGAATGGGATAGAAAGAAAGCGGGGTGAGTAAAGCGATATATGCATGGCATGTCAGATATATACATACACCTGAAGCGATTAAAAGCGATTAAAATGGGATAGAAAAAGCGGCGGGGTGGAGGATTATTACAACACTTTAAATATTACGACCAAAGAAAGGTGAATGAAAAATAAAATCCTCACAAACACTCAAAATAAAATGAAATAAAATAAAATAAAATAAAATCTTCCATCCAACCAGACTTACCACCCCCAATACTCAATTCATCTTGATAATTCTTCTTCTCACTAAGTCAATTTCACTACTTATTTGAATACATGTGGACGAAAACTATCATAAAACAGTCCATGGTCAAAACAACCCCCCATGACTAGCCCCCAAACCAACAATGGTCAAATGGCCAATCCCATAATAACCAACTCACATATATCAAATTCATAAATTCATAAGTGTATTATAAGCCTGATTTTGCCTAATTGCTTTTTCCACATCCAACCATTTAATACTGGTGACCCATTAACATTAAACTGTGCTCAAGCTCAACATCATGCATCACCAACTCTATGTTAAAACACCTTCTTCACCTGTATGCTATAAGACCATGCACACAACTTACTGGTGCCACTGCTTCACTGCCGCCGGAGTGCGAGTTCATCCCACCAGAGACCCAGTAGAGAGTGAGAGAGAGGTGTGTGTGCCGTGTGTAGTGGTGTGGTGTGGGATCGTGTGTTGTGCCGTGGGTGTGTTGATATGTGTGGAGAGTGGTCCGTGGTGGAGGAGGGTCTGAGAGAAGGGTGCATGGGCTGCACCGTGAGGAGAAGAGGGCCACCCGGTCCCAGCCCGGGAGACTGGCGCCATGCATGCCCCCTTGGATGTACTCTGTTCTAATGGGAGTACCTCCTCAAGAGAGCTGAGAGGGAGGAGAGAGAGAGAGAGAGAGAAAGCTCAAGCTCAAGTGAGCTAGAGAAAATGTGTGCATGGTGGTTTAAAATAAAAACTGCATCTCGGTCTGTCCTCATGTGTTGGGTTTTGTGTTGTGCTCCCCCTATGTGTGTGTGCTAAAGTTGTGGCTGATGTGTGTGTGTATGTGTGTATCCTGCAGTGTGTGTGTAAGGTTGTATCGGTGTGAGTTGGGTGGTGGTGTGGGTGTGTTGGTTCTAGAGAGAACTGTGTGTGTGTGTGTGGTGTGGGCAGTGGTGGGTGTGTCATGGTGGTGGTGGCCGTGGTGGTGGGTGCCGTGTAAGTTGGGTGGGCGTGTGTGCCTCTTGGTGGTGCTGCAGTGTGTGTGTAGTGGTGTGTGGTGTGTGTGTCGCTGTGTGTCATGTGTGTGGGTGTGTATGTAGTGGCTATGTACGTATGTGTGTGGATGTGCTGCATGTCACCCCCATGCGTGTGTGTTTCACCACCACCCTCCTCCTCTCTCTCTACCCCATGTGTGTTGTGTGTCGGGTCCATCGAGAGATGCAGAGATTCTCTAATCTTTTATGTTCATGCATGTCCCCTCATGTCTCTCTGAATCCTCTGCTCCTTTTTTTTTTTTTTTTTTTTCAATCTCCTCTCCTTTTCTTTTTTTTCATCTCTCATTCCTTTTATCTTTTTTTCAAAACAATATCCTCTCACATTCCCAACTTCATATCCATCCATTTGTGTCTTCCTTTCTCAATCTCTTTCATTCTCAAAATTTTTCCAACCATCCAAACATTCTTCATTCTGATACCCTTCTTCTTCCACTATCCAATTTTTTTTTGTATGTATTTTATTTTCAAATTCCTTCACCATTTTTCATTTATTTCTTTCCAAATTGAGTTCTCCCAATTTTATTTTTTTTTTTCTTTCCAAAACTTATTTTCTTTTCACCTCTCTTTTTCTTTTTTTTTTTTTTTTTTTTTATTTTTTATTTTTTTTTTTTTTTTTTATTTTTTTTTAAAATGCTTATTCTTTAAAAATTTTAAAAAAAATGTATTTTTAATAATAATATTTAAAAAAAAATTGTGAACACACACATACAATATAAATTAATGGGTGAGGTGGAGTGTTCATTTCAAAATTTCAAAATTGATTTTTCTCGTGTCAAAATAAAAATATCTGTCTTAGGGCCAACAAAGGGTGTTCTACAGAAATGTGGATGGGAAAACTATATCGCTTGATCCATGGTCAAAAACAACCCATATTAGCCAAAACGAACGTCCAATGGCGATAGCCAACATCCATGGGAGCTACCGCTCATATATCAAATTCAGCGCGGGTGTATGCATGTGTGTCACTTTGTGTGTGGCCCCACATCAACCATTTAATCCTCTCTCTCTGTAATAATACATGTGTGTTGGGTCTCCAGCTCCATGAGAGAGAGAGAGAAGAGTCAATGGCCTCTATCTTCCGTAATAAATTATGTCCACACCATGAGAACGCCTCGCCACTTTTATTTTTTTATTCTTCTTTCTCCTCCTTGAAGACCGAGGCTTCATCTAGACCCTATTATCTTTTTGTGTGTGTGTATCCTCTGTGTGTTATCTGTGGGTGTGTCCTCATAATGTCTATTTCTTATTTGTCTTCCTTTCTAAAATAATTTTCCTGTTGCATGTGATCATCATTGGCGTACCCTTTCTTCCTTTAGATGGAGAAGTTGTATGTATTTTAGGCTTTTCAAATTCATTCACCATTTTTCAAATTTATTTCCTGGGTAAGTACCCTCCTTCGGAGGAGCTCCACTCAGCTTATCATCTCCTCCTCTCTTTTTCTCGAATTTTCATTTTTATTTTTTATTTTTTGTTGTGTTGGAATTATTTTTTTGTTATCATTTTCCTCATGTGTTTGTGGCTAAAATGTATCATTTTATATAAGTGTACCTAAAATATGACACACACACATAGAGTGTGTGTGTGTGTGGTGAGGTTTAGGATTAAAATTTCAAATGGTGTGTGTGTGTGGGTGGTCAAAAGTGTTGCAGTCTTAGGGCGGGTGTGTGGGGGTGTCTGTGTGAATAAGCGTGGGTGTGGATCATGGTGGTCTTTGCAGTGGTGGTGTGGCTCATGGGTGGTCTTTGCCCGTGGTGGTGGATCATGGTGGTCTGTGAATGGGTGTGGGTGTCCAATATTGTGTGTGTCTTTGGGTATATGACACTATAGCGATGGGTGTATGGATGTGTCTGTGCGGTGGGTGGTGTGATGTGCAATGGTTGTGTTTCACCACCTTCCTCTCTCTCTACCCATGTGTGTGTGGTCTCAGCTCCGCTCAGAGAAAGTCAATTCTCTCTATCTTCATGTGTTGTCCCCCTCTCTTGATGTGCCTCTCCTTTTATTTTTTTTATTCAACTTCACCTCCCTCATTTTCCCATTTGTTCATGCACCCTCTTATCTTTTTTTGATATCTCATCCCTCCTTTTCCCCTCCTTAATGTCTCTTTCTTGTTTTCCTTTCACGCCGAAAATAAATTTTCCATTTTGAACCCATAATCATTAGCATACCCCTTTCTTTCTTACGTACCAAGAAAGTTATAATATAATTTTTATTTTCAAATTCCTTCACATCATTTCTAAAACTTGTTTCCGCAAATTGGAAGTGCCACTCCCTTTTTTATATCAAACCTCAGGCTTTATATCATCTCCTCACCTCTCTTTTCTTTTCTTTTTCATTTTTTTTTATTTTTTATTTTTTGTTTTGTTTTGTTATTTTTTTTATTTTTCATTTTCTATTTCTTAAATAAGCACAAATGTATCTATTTTATAATACCATTTAAAATAACTCTTACACTATAATACTACAAATTAATAGGTTAGGTTGGGATTAAAATTTCAAATTTGATTTTTTACGGTAATTGGTCAAAATAAAATACCCCGAGTCTTAAATGGGTCAAAATAGGTGGCCTTCATTTTTTCTTCCTTAACTCGCCAATCTCCGTTAGCTTGAGAAACAATTAAATTCAAATCTTGGATGACGTCCAACCTTATTGCCCTTAGTTCTAAGGCAACTTTCAAACCAGCAATACACGCCTCGTACTCTGCTTCGCTATTGGATACTTTGAACTAGAGTTTGAAAGCTAAAGGTATATAGGAATCATCGAGTGTTATCAACAACACACCTATCCCATAACAGTATTGTTTAGCTGCTCCGTCAAAGTACATTGTCCACGTCTCTTCTTCTATTTGCATAATATCTCCATCTAGGAATAGATATTCCACTGTTTCATTCCCCTCTACTGGGTGGTCTGCTAGGAATTCTGCTACAGCTCTCCCTTTAACCGACTTGTGTGTGACATACTTGAGATCAAATTCGGAGAGAAAAAGCAACCAAGGAGCTAGCCTACCAGTAAGCACTGGTTTCTCAAAGAGATATTTGATGGGATCTAAT
The DNA here is from genome assembly GCA_025200525.1 of Camellia lanceoleosa. Classification (NCBI taxonomy): domain Eukaryota; kingdom Viridiplantae; phylum Streptophyta; class Magnoliopsida; order Ericales; family Theaceae; genus Camellia; species Camellia lanceoleosa. The sequence goes on from JANUSC010000032.1 coordinate 983,364, forward strand.
CTCGAAACCAGGATTATAGAGTGAATTAACATGTAGTGCCTCAACTTCCTAGTAGCCCATACCAAGACTAAGCAAGCTTTCTCAAGGGGAGTGTCGCAGGTCTCGTAATATAACATATTCTTACTCAAGTAGTAGATGGCCTTTTCTACCTTAGATTCTGAGTCCTGAGCTTACACCCCATGGTCAAATTTGTCATTGATAGGTACAAAATCAATTGCTTCCTCGGTTCTGGCGGCGATAACATAAGTGGATTTTGTAGATATTGCTTGACTTGTACAGACACCCCATTTTTTATTGCCCTTAAGACTTGGGTGCCACCGATTGATCACCCAATGATGAATTTGTACACTTGTTTACATGCTCGATTTCCTCAGCAGGAAACTCCCGTTTCGAGCCTCAGAAACCTACAAACCTTGTGCCTTGTTTTTGGACCAAAACAGTAGTTTTTCAAGCCTGACCATCCAAGGGACCAGCAGACCCACTAATGGCCTGCCGCCCACTATTAGTGGCTAGCCGACCACTTTTGTAAAAACCAGATATTTTTGGCCAACTGTCTCCATGGATGCATGCACCATTCCAGCTATGTTTGTATGGATATTTTCGAGAGTCTCTTATATATTTCTATATATAGATGACCCTCTCTTATGATATAGGGTTAGAAAATTTTGTGGAACAAAGTTTAGAAAAATATTTCTCTTTCTACATTTCTCTCTCTCCATTGCAACTTCTATACCCTTTGCCTAGACACTCCAAACCAAACGTTGTGGGTTATTTGCTGAGGTGTTTAACCTTGCATTTTAAGCTCTTGAGGGTATGAAATTAGTGGTTTATAATTCAAGGGGCCATTCCTCTTCATGAGGTATAACTCTAAGCTTCTTTCCCTTGTTCATCTACTATATTTATTACTGTTTTTGGGTTGTTTTTCACTTGTATTTTTGAGCTGAAACTTGTGGTTTAAAGCCATTAAAGGTAGAGGGGTGGACCACCTTTCATTGAAGCTTGCTTCGTAGGCTTTTTCCCTTGTGTTTCTGTAGACGCGCCCTTGGGCCTCATGCTACAGTTCGGACTCGATTTGTTACGGTTCTTAATCTGAATCAAAGAGTCCAAATCCGGCAAATCGTTTTGAGAAACAAATTTTTTTGAAAGAAGTGCCAAACATGGACTGCTTTGCCAGATACAGAGTCGCCACCTAAATATTTTTTAATGGGGAAATTTAGGAAACCCTGACTCGGTGCCAAAGGCCACGTGTCCGTCATCACCAAAGTTGCCTCGGCTCGGGAACTTGGGTACGATCGGGGAAGGTCAGCTATGAGCACCCCCTCTCGCCCGATCCGAAGATCGGCCTCTACTAACCATGATATCTTGTTTTTGAAAACACATGCGCTCTTATTCCGATTTAATTAGCTAGAATTACTATGTGATGCGCACAACAAACAAGTATAGACTAGATCGCCTAATTTGGAACAAAGCATTGCATATCCGTTCGTTTGGAAAATGGTTTGGAATTTGCTACTCGTAAGTAGGCTAAAAACACGGATTTCAATGAGTTGTCCCAATTCAAACAATGCAACCTTCACCCACAGGCATTCAGGCAGTTTATCACATAAGCATATAGCCACATGGTAAGCATGCTGCCATGGCAAACATTCACACTCATGTGAGATGCTAAAGCATAAATACTTACCGAGTACTCCAAGCCAAAACAGAAGCTATGTTAGAAATCCGTGCATGATCCTAGTTCATGTTGAAATGCCTAATGCGACACATGCAAAAATGCCACTAAGATAGGCTCGGCTATTCTAAGATGGCATGTGGAATGTGACAAGTAACACATATTCAAGTTAGATTTGGAATACTTATGCAGTTAGCATGATGCGCCGAGCCCGGTGCATGCAAGACAGATGAATAATGCACGCATGCATAGCATAAGGTATGCTAATTGAAACATGCCCTAAACTAACCATCGAAAGCTAGTAAATAAAAGGGAAGAAAGACGTGAAGTTAGAAGACATACATCACACTCACACACACTTATTACAATTGCGCCCTCACTCGGAGGGTTCGAAAGAATAATACAAGCCGCCTAATTAACTAACTCACAAGCTAATTAATTATTACAGAACCAAATGAATAACTAGCTACAACTAATTATTACACAACTTAATTAATTAACAAATTAATTAACTACAAATAACAAAATGCTAACTAACTAGTAAGCAATAAAAGAGAGTTGCTCCAGCTCTATTTGAAGAAGAGGAGGCATGCATGCTCACTTTGGTTCTTCGCCTCGAAATGCCTTCCGGTTGCTCTTTAGAGGCTCTGTTTGCAGGGTGTCTTCCAGTGCTTGTTACTGAAACTTACCAAAACAACAGGGAAGTCACCAAAGGCTGCCGCCATGGAGGAGATCTGGGCCGAGATGGCCTATTGCTGGCCAAGGGTGGCACATCGCCGCCATCGGGTGTATTAAGCCACCGTGTCTTTGTGACACCAAACTGCAACGAAGCACAAAATAGAGAAAATGGAGGTCCTCCCAAGGGCATGTATGCACTATGCCACCTCAAATCACCTCAAAACATCAAGGGAGGGGCCTAGTTAGATCCACGACCATCAATCACGCATCCCGATGCATGATGGCCAAAGATCCAACTTGTGCAAATCAATATGAAAATGAATGCACAAATAAAGCAAGTAAAGCCTAGAACTCTATCATGAATCATCAAGAGCTTCAGCGACCGAGAATTGAGACGTGTTCCATCACTTGAAGTATGAAACGCCCATCGTTCCTCGTGCTCGGATTAATACTTAATCCAAGCAATGCAACATATAAGCATGTCAAACATGCAACATGACCTAAGTGTGTAAACATGCAACTAACCCAAGCATGCAACAAGCGTATAAACATGATGTGAGGCAACAACCTTGGACAACATGACAAAATGCAACACGAACATGTGAGCATGCAAGGTATGCGAAGCTAAACAAGTATGTGACAACATACGAAATGAAATAAGCATGCGACAACATGGTAAGATGTGCTTACACCAAAGATGGACGGCTCTCAACTAGGTCCAAATTAGTAGCCAGAGCGATGAATCAAGCCACACAACATACTCAAGCATGCAAAATGCGAAAGGTTCAACAAAGGGGCAACTCTCAAAAGTGCCTAAGAAGTGACAAATGTGCAAGTGTAACAACACTATATGCACTAAAATGAGATGATAAATGATGCCAAATCATTTAAATAGCTCAAGGATAGCATGCGTGAATCACCGAAACACGAAGCTTGCAAGGCCAATTACGCTACAGCTATATGAAGCATGAAGGATATGGCAAGGGTAACCCAAAACAGTCCTAGTACGTACTGATATGAGACTAAAACATACATGGAAGTAAGCCAAAGCGAGCTAGCATACAATGCTAAAACATAGAACATGCAAGGCTACAAAAGAGGCAATGCACTACATCTATGAGAACCAATCATGGCATGACTTAGACAACCAAAAACAAAGTTACATCATGGTATATTAGGTCCCAAAATGCACTGAAATGATGAGCCAAAGGCTTAGGCTAAGTGGCATGCACAAAAGTCCACTCTTGAGGCATAAAGCACAAGCTATACAAAGCATTCAGGGCATGTCAAATGCAAGTGTATGACAACATTTCATGGACTGAAATAGCATGTGGAATGAGGGCAAGGCATGCAAACATCACATGTATGACATGATAGAGGCCTCAAAACCCAAGACTAGCCTAAGCATTTACACTATAGCTATACAAAGCACGAGTGATATGGTCATGGCAGCCCAGAAAAGTCCTAGAACACTTCAAAATAAGCATAAAATCAAGTTTGAGCAAAGCCAAAATATGCTAGTATGATGAGTCAAACCATCATGCACAAAAGGCTAGTAAACAAGATTTGTTCTATACCTATATGGAGCATGCAAAGGATGATCAAACCAACTATGGATAAGGTCATAACATGCCAAATGATGACCAAATACATGCTGGAATGTAAACCAAACAAGCTAAAATGACATGGCATGGCATGGAGCATATGACGCTAGTTTAGGGGATTTACACTACAAGTGCATCAAGCAAACATGGAGTAACAAAACCAACCCAAAAAAGATTCATGGCATGGTAAAAAATCACCAAAAATGGACTGAAATGGACTCAACAAAGACTATGCACACATGCTACTTTGATGAGCTATGGATGGAGTTACACAAGCAAGACATGACCAAACCAGCCTTGGACAGGGCCAAGGTAGGACCTAGAAGTCAGAAAAAAGAGGCCTGGACCAACCTCAAAAATGCGTAGAGGGATGGTCCTTTGGAAGGCCAAAAATGCAAGTAAAGAGGAACACAAAGAGAGGGGACTACCCCCTCTGATTTAGGACCTCAAAATCACACCTCTACCACTGAAAATCTACTGGATTTCAGTGGTGGAAAGGCCAAACCAGGGCTAGCTCGAAGGTCTCCAAATATGGCTTAAAACAAAGCCAAACAAAGCATGCAAGGGGGCTACGCACCCCAAACAGCAAAATGGCCTTAACCAAACATAAAAATCACTTAAAAATAAGACTTTTTTCAGTTATGAGAAAAGCCTAAAACAATATGCAAAGAGGGCTAAAGCAAGGTGCAAGAAAGTGCAAAAATTGGGGAAATGCTCACCCTTGAAGACCCTCTTCGAAACCAGCAATTTTAGGGGGTGGAAGTTTGCTTTTAGACCTCAAGAATACCTCTCAAGAAGCTTGATTCAATGGTGGTGGTGTATATCTATGTGTTGTAGTGTAAAAGTGCAAGGAAATCCAACCTTAAGGCACAAAACACAAGCAATATAGAGAGAAAGGGAGTTTTTGCTCTTCAAAAACTCAGAACCTGGTCTAAGGAAGAGGTCTCTTCCTTATATAGAGAAATGAAAAGCCAAAGCTTCTTCAAGAAGCTTTGCAAGGCCTTCATCCCTCCATACACGTGTATGGAGGGGAGAAAACAAAAATCCAGCTGGCTCAAAAGATTTGGAGGAAAACCAGCTGAGATAGAAGTGCCGCCATTCGTAATGGTGGCAGTGCACAATGATGGTCGGGGCTTTACGGTGGCCGCAGGGGTTAAGGCCATGGTCGGCAGTGCACCACAGGGTCCACTCTGAAAGGACCTAGTCAAGGTCCAAAAATGGGACAGAAAGGATATAGGGTCTGGGAAGCTCGAACCGGTGACGTTCCGCCGTGATAGTCGAGTGCTGGGCGAGCAATCGAACCAGTTGTTGGGTGTACCTACAAGCACAACCAAGTCTAGAGGACGGTCAAAAATGGGGTGTCTAAAGTTTCCCTTCCTTTCATCAACTTTTTTTGAACTTTTTACCACTGAATTTTAGAGTTTTTCAGAGGCTAAAAACCATGTTTTGAAGTCCCAAAAATCAAGGGGTTAGCCACTCCTCCCTTGGCTTGTTTGCTAGCTTAAATTCTTCATTATTGTAGCATACTCCTTTAGCTCTTTTGACTTCAATTCCAATACTTTTTTAGCCTATTTTAGGGCTTTTCAAAGTTGTTCATGTCATTCATGCTTTGTTTGATAGGCTTGTAGTGTAATGGTCCTCATAGGTTTGGTGTTGTAGGCATTAGACACCAACCTATTTGAGTTGATAGCATTTATTTTGAGTTTTTCATACTTGTATTCATGTCTAATCACCTCTGTACTTTTTTCATTTATTAGCTTCTCCTTTGCTTTGAGAATTGTTTCAAACCGGTTGTTTGTTGACGCTTGGGATAGAGATTGTTGTGCTTAATGGTTTAATCTCTCTGGAGGTTTATTACCAACAGCATGACATCTCTCTCATGCTTAAACTAACCCTTTGACACTTCCCTCCTTTAGTGGACTTAATCTTCATTTTGGAAAAATAGACTAATGAATGGGAAGGTAATTAAACAATGGGTAATCAATCGCTTAAAATGGAGCAAGATAATAAAATGGTTCGAGGTTCAATCGGATGTTAATTGAACCTATTGAGTCTTGAGTCGTTTCATACTTTGAGAGTTGGTTCAAGAGTTGATGTCAACTGCTTCTCTTGATCAATATCATGATAAGGAGGAGGGTAATGAGTCTTTTATTGTGCATTTATAGAAATTGTTTCCCTTGATTTATAAGTCATCACACAATGAATTTGTGCCGATTAATGGCTTACGAATCAAGCTTACCTCTCCTTTAAGCTGTTTGATGATAAGGAAAGGCAGGGTGGACAGACATCCCATGAGAATGCTCTGTTTGTGTTCTATTTGCTTTCTGTTGCAACAGGAGAAACCTAACATTAATAGCTAGTAGGCCACCTATACTGGGCAGTAGGCCACTATTAGTGGCCGGTCAACCACCACTTCTGGCCTGCCGGCCACCTTTTTTTTAGCCAGGCAGTTCCCTTTTTCCTATAGAGCAGAGTAGAGGCAGAGGTAAAAAAAATAGTGCAATTCTCTGACTGCAAAACAGAAGCATTTTGGCAACCAAACAGAGGCATTTTCGGGTGGAAATCCGCATTCATATATGAGTCATCCCTATCATTTCGAAGCCCGTTCAAATTATGTTGTTATAGTAATATACTGTACTAAGGCCGTTTTTGAGAAGACTAATAATTTAAACTTTTTTTTAAGCTAGCTAAAATATAAAAATTAAAAAAAATATTTTGGGATGACTTTTTTTTTTTAAAAGATATTAAAAAAAAGAAAAGAGAGAATCTTTGACTTTTGGTTGACTTTGTTGGCTTTTTGCTAATTTAATAACTTTTGACTTTTTTTTTTGGTGAGGGTTCTAAAAGTGGCGTGCCTAAGTGGTGAACTTGAAATAGTTAAATTACTTAGTTCAATTTCCAATTTTTAATAATTAGCTAGTGTGGTTAATTTATTTCATTTGGTTTGTAATAGTTAGTTAACTCGAAGTAGCTTAGCTAATTCATTTATTCGGACCCTCTTGTGTGAGGGCAAAAATGTAATAATGTGTGTATGTCTTCTAACCTCACGTCTTTCTCCATTTTATTTACCTGCTTATGATGGATAAAATAGAACATCATGTTTACTTAGCATTTCTCATGCTTTGCATCCATTGTCTTGCATGCATGAGACTCGGTGCATCATTCTAACTCACATTGTTATTTATTATTTCTTTGAAAACGTGCTTAAACCGCATGCTATCAAATTGATTCACATGCTATGTTAGTAGTTGAGCCTATTAATTTCATATTACATGTGTTGCATTAGTCATTATAGTTAGAGCATGCATTTTTCTAACTCTTTTCTTTTGGCTCACCTTGGAGTACTAGGTGAGCATTTCTTGCTTTAGCATATTGCATGTATGTGATTGTTGCCACGTCAAGCATATTTCTATGAGACTACATGCTTAAGTGATATATCTCTTGAATGCCTGTGGATGAAGGCTAAAATACTTAAATTGGAATTGTGGGGAAGTGATTTGTAAATACTCTTCAGATCCTGGGGGATGCTCGCAATCCTCAGATTGTCACCTAAAAATAAATGAACACTCCGGTCGGGGGTGCCAGAATTAGCACTCCGATGGACAAGTTAGTCTCTACTCTCTCTGGATTACTTGTATTTTAAGTTAAGCATATTGATTCTCACATACCTCTTTCTGGCTGATATTCTTCTATTTATATCTTTTCTTTCTTGGCCCTCAGGATTGGGCCCACTTTCAATTCGCCATTCAGCTTCTTTTGTAGCAAACCGCTTTTCACTCGGCCCTTTGCTCAATCGACTATTTGGCCAAATAGGGTAGGATTTGAACGTGCGAGACGGGGCCGAGTGCTATATATATTTCAACTCTCCAAGTTCAACTATTCGGCCCCCATAGAGATAATTTGAGTAATGTACATATGAGATCACTTTTTTAAGTGGTACATATTCAAACACTTTTAAAAAAACATGAAATCAAAGTGTTCTAATTTTTTGCAAATTAGTCTATACTTGTATGCATCACATAGTAATGCTAGCCTAATAACCGGAGCAAGAACATATAATGTAAATAAGAATCACATCATGATTAGTAAAGGTCGATTTTTGGTCGGGCGAGTGGGGTGCTCAATTCATAATCTTCCCCTCTTGTACCTAAGTTCTCGAGCTGAGACACTTTGGTGATGACGGATAAGTGGCCTTTGGCACGAGTCTCGGGTTTCCTACATTTTTCAAAAATATTTAGGCGGCGACTCTATAATCTGGCAAAGCAATCCATTTTTTGGCATTTTTTTATTCAAAATCAATTTTCCAAAAAAATTGCTAGATTTGGACTTTTTTGTGTTTTTTTCTATTTCACACTGCACTTGTGAAATCAGATTCAGAACCACAGGAGTCCAAACTGCAGGGCTATTGTATTCAAAAGGAGCACGAAAAGCAAGCTACAACCTGTTCAAAAGTAAATTGACAGCGATCGTCCCATTGAAACTTTTTCCCTTTCTTCAGGAATCCAAACAGTGGTTCACAAGTCAAGGTTAATTTTGAAATATACCGTCTTATGAATTGCACTTTGCCTAGAAAGCCATGCATCTCCTTTTCAGTCCTTGGTGGTGACATTTCTAGGATGACCTTGATTTTGGATCCACTTTAATTCCCCTCTAGGTGATCAGAAATCCCAACATTTTCCTTATTGTTACCCCAAAGGTGTACTTCTGCGGGTTCAACCTCAGTCTGTACTCCTTGATCCATTGAAAGAATTTTTCAAGTGCAGAGTAGTGGCCTTCTCGCTCTTTGGATTTAACAATCATGTCGTCCACGTACACCTCAACTTCTTTATGGATCATATCGTGCAAAATCGTGGTTGGAGCCCTCTAATAGGTAGCCCCAACATTTTTCAACCCAAAAGGCATGACTTGGTAGTAGTAGGTACCCCACGGTGTATTGAACATTGTTTTCTCTCTGTCTTCCAGTGCCATCAGAATCTGATTGTACCCATAAAACCCATCCATAAATGAAAGCAAAGCATGACTAGTAGTAAAGTCCACCAACTCGTCAATGTGTGGCAAGGGGAAGTCATCCTTCGGACTCGACTTATTCAGATCCCTAAAGTCGACACAGACTCTGATTCTGCCATCCTTCTTCAGAACTGGAACAATATTAGCCAATCACGTCGGATACTGAGATATAATCAAGAACCTCGCCTCGATCTGTTTGGTGACCTCTTCCTTAATCTTCAAAGCCCAATCTGGGCAGACTCTGCGTAGTTTCTATTTGACTGGTCGGGCCTCAAGGTCAAGAGGGATTCAGTGCTGTACAATCTCATGATCGATTCCAAACATGTCTTCGTAGGACCATGTGAAAACATCTTTGAAATCTTTTAATACAGCGACTAAACGCTCGCATTCCTCTGAAGACGACGTGGACCCGATCTAGACCAAGTGGGGATCCTCCTTAGTACCCATATTAATTGCTATGATTTTATCTGTACATGGCTTAACACGCCTCTCCTCCTCTTGGTCAACCAAAATTTTCAAAACCCAAGGAATTTCTTCCTCTTCGTTTACGTCAAAATTTTGAAAATCAAGATTAGTACAATAAACCAAAGGCACAGAAAAGTAAGTGAAATCCACATAATTCCCATTCAAAAAGTCTGAATCTTCGGTTACAGTGGACTCAAAAGAAAAGCTAAAAGACAACTTGGACAAGACCTTGGTATCCGGGTTACCACTTCCCAAAGTACCAGACTCAGAGGAACTCCGACTCCACAGACTCAGTAGAATCAGATTCAGACTCAATATCCTATTCAAAACTGCTGATAGTGCCCTTCTCAAACTTCCAGACCAGGCATGTAGCCTCAGATGCATCCATGATGAGACCAGTAAAATCTGTTGCCAGTGTATCCTCGATCATTGAGATAGTAAAACTATCCCCCAAGTTGGTGGACTCAGCTCCAGTAGTAGAACTTACCAGTAGGTCAGCCAATGCTTTTCCCAACAGCTCTTCTTCTTTAATGTCCACACTTGCGAACCTGCCTTGATTCATATTAAGGCTCTGGTCTGACTGCTCATCCTCCTCCTCTGGTAGCTATTGTCCGAAGAAATTTCGAACCCTAGATATCTCGTCTCTATTTCCTAGTCATACCAAGGTTCTGGAAGCCCATAGAAGGGGAAATCTTCCCCTTGGCGGACAATGTGTCCGTTGAGGGTTCCTTGTATTGGTTTGTGGACTAACTCATACTATCTTCCAGTTCTCTTTGCTTTCAGCCTTCCTTTTAACTCTTTCCCATTTCTTTGCCAATCTACTATGATAGGTTTGTATCCTAGCCCGAAAGCATGGGGGTTGTGACTCAGCTTCTTGGCAACAATACTTTCGTACCTGCCGCTTCTGCTCAGTCCTGATCTCAGGATATGCCCTTGTTTGTTCATCATGTAGATGGACTGAGCACTCACATAATTTCCGTCGTCTTTTGCCAAGATGGTTTGGACCAACCGGGCCTCTGCCAAAAAGAAGCTAGAGAGGAATACATCTTATTCCCCATGTATGATTTCCAGCAAAGGTGCGGTAGTTCCCTGGGGAGGATGGATCATAGAATTGCCATATACTGTAGTAATCCCACCCTTAAAGGGGTATTTAACCAACTAATGGACTGTTGATGACACAACTCTCATCTGATGTAGTCAGGGCCTTCCTAGTAATAGATTGCAAGTCGCCGGAACGTCCATGACATGGAATTTCACCTCATGCTCGGATGGGCCGATTAGGATATGGCTCTTGAACGTTCTTATAACATCCCAACTAGTGTTGCCATAAGCCCGGACGGCCTGGGTTGTGGGTGTAAAGTCAATCGGTCTTAAAATAATGGCATAGGCAGTCCTCACTGGTTATACATGAATTGCTGATCTGGTATTTACTAGCACCACCGGAATACACTTTTTTCAGTTTTCCAGGGTCACATGTAAGGGTCGGTTGTGGTTGTCACCCTCTAGTGGTAACTCTTTATCTGCGAAGGATATCATTAGTGTGACGTCCTCAAATGTAACCAATGACACCAATTGGTTAATGGCGGTGTCGATGGGCAGCTTTGTTTTGTTCATGGCCTCTAGCAGTGCTTGCCTATGATCTCAAGAAGCCATTAGTAGCCCTCAGATAGATATGTCTACCTGAATCTTTTTGAGCTATTTCAAGACCAAGTCTTCTTCAACGTCTTTCTCTTTGGATTTCTTAGCCTCTTCACTAGAGGATTCTGGCTAATCTAAAGTCAGCGGTTTGAAATACCGACCACTGAGGGTCATGTGATTGATCTTGTCTATATACCACATATCATCAGGGGTATCAGCTTTCCACCCTTCGTCTATATAAACGTGGCTCAAATCATTATCTTCCACCACTCCCTTGCAATCATAGCCAGACTATTATCTGGTTCTACCTGAAGTATGTTTACATCACACCCCCCGTCATCATACCATTCCTCTTCCACAACAATTTTGGTTTATGCGTTCTAGTATTGTCTGAGCTTTCTCGGTATTCTTTTCCTGTCACTAGGCTCCCATTTGGTCTTTCCCGGGCTCTGAATATCATCCATTGTTGGTTCGACCTCTACTTTTTCTTTCCTTTTTCCCTGCTCTAGGGCTATTTTCCTTTGGATCTCCTCTATTCTTTCTCATTGGAATTGCTCCAATACCTGTTCTTTCTCGGTCAGAGGTGCAGCCTCAGTCTTGCTACTACCACCAATTTTCTCTTCTTTTTCAATCTCTCTTATCTGTTCCTCCACATCTAACTCCTCTTCGCTCAACCACCCGTTGCTTGTTTCTGGCTGGCTTGGATCCTACCACCCCAGTTGTACACTGCTTGTATCCTCTTCTTCAAAGAAGTAGAGGTTGTCTAGATCCTCTTCCAGTTTAGCCAGGTCTTCTTCCAGTTCAGCCAAGTCATTAAGGCCTAGTTCAAGCCACTCATTTTGATGTTGCCCTAGTTCATCCTCCCTGATAACATTGATACTGAGGAAGTCAAGCAGTATGACTACTGGTTTTGGCTGATCGACGGCTACAATATATAAGCTAGGGTCATACTCCTCTACAAGTGAGGCCCTTTTCTCTATGACACAAGTATCAGATGACCCTGTCTCTAATGCATTCTCATTTTTCTGTGTCTCTGCCGCCACAGGCCTGGGTTGGGTTTGTGGTGTTTGGTCCATTATGCACATGTGTTATGCCTTCTGGAATAACCACCTCTGATTTTGATAAGTGGGATGAGGTAATATATATGCTAGGGTTAAAGGTGGGCGGTAGTATATGGATTTGGTTAATGTTTCTGGGCGGGGGGACTTGGTTATGTGCAGGAAGTGGGTTGGTAGTAACGTTCGGTTTGGCTGGCGGAGCAATAACTTTGTTGTCAATGAGATCCTGAATCTCATGACGTAAACGGTAACTATGAGTTGAATTAAAGTCATGAATTATACTTGATGTTAGAATTTGTAAGTCCAGGTTATTCTCATGGATTTTGGGTTGAATTGTATGATAACGAAGCTGAAATTTGTTAAGAAATGCATTTCCATAATAGAGTAAATTTTCAATTGTTTTGGTCTAGCATCGCATGTGCAGCTTAGATCCCCGCACGTGTGGAAAACAGGGCAGTGCTTAGTGTGCATTTTGCTTAAATTGCACCTGCGGGAGCAAGTGCGGTGGTGGTCACCTCACGTGCGGCTGGGATGCCAGCACATGCGGTCCTTTTGGGCAGGTCTGGTTTTGTTTCCACTCCTCTTTTCCACCTTCCGAGCCTCTGTTTGCATAGTTTTAAAGTGCTTTCATGTGCATTTACATCTCACGAGTGCATTAGAATTAACAAAGGAAAATTAGAATCGAACGAGTAAAGATGAGTGGTTATTGATTAAGTAATCAATGAATTGAATAGAATTGATTGAACGAATGGACTGTGTATTGAGTTGTTGTGCTTGAACTTGTTTGTTTAGGTTGGACACCGCACCATTAGTGCATTGTAGCACGTGTTTCGTGGAGCCCATTGTGAGTAACACTGTTGTAAACCTATGTTCAATCGTAATTACTTCTAATTAATTAAATGTATTGCTTTCTAAAGTAACACTGTTGATTGAGTGAATGTTTGTCCTATTTTATGAACTGTACTCGTGGCATCCATAGCAACTGATTATTACTGCTACTGTTACTGCTACTGTTACAGAGATCTCTATCCATTCCAATCTTTGGAACTATTGTTACTGTATTGATGGCTATCAACTGACTGTTGGTCTATTAAGACCTACTGTACTGTTCTGCTATTGGATGTACTACGTATGACTACTATGATTTCTAAATGACTGATATGACATGAATATGAAGCATTGATTGAATAACTGATCTACAAATGCAATTGACTGTTTTAATTACTGAAAGGACTTTCATTCTTAACCCCTTTACACATTTGTTATTCACTGAGCTTTAGCTCATAGTTTATTACATATATGTAGGTGGTCAAGCACCAAAGCAAAGTTAGCGGCGCCAACCTGATTCGTTTTGTAAAGCCAACCTATTTTGCCTCACCGCGAGGTTCTGAACTGTTAATGTCAAGGCTTTTTGGGTGATCTAAATCCACCCCTTTTGAGTAGTATTTGAAGTGAACGTTGTATAAAGTCAAGTGACTATTGATATGATTTGTTTTGGCTTTGGGATTTAATTCCCTAACTTCTATCTTCTTTTGTATATAAGTGTCTTATGGACTTATGTGTTTGTGTGCATATATAAAGATATGAAATTTGTGTTGTTCATTTAAGTCCTCATAGCTTTTTGGACATTATGTTTAATATTTACAGGAGTCCGCCAGCTCCTTTTATTGTTTAATTATTATTACTATTAAGCAGGCCTTTGGTAATCACGGATTACTAGCCGGTTACGACGCTAAACCCTTAGGGGTCGGTTTGGGTTGTAACAGAGTGGTATCAGAGCACAAGTTATACTACACACACTTTTCCAAATGACCTATAAGATGTCCTAAAATGTAATTAGGGAATTACGTTAGCATAAATAAGTGTGTGTGGACATGTTATGTGCATATGTGTTAACATGAATACGTAAACCATCTTTGCTATGTTTATTATTATCTTGTTTTATATAGTGCAATGGAGAATGCAAGAACTACAGATGAAACTGAATCATCCAAAGCAAGAGTTGCATGATTGGAAAGAATGGTTGAACTCTTGACTGAAGCCCTAAGACTACAACAGAATCAACAGTCCTCACCTTCTCCTCCGCCACCAGTGCAACCTGAACCAAATGCCAATGATGATGTTATTGCCTTAACACAAAAGTTTAACAAAATGATGCCACCGACATTCCAGGGTGGACTGGAACCATTGAAAGCTGAGGCATGGATCGTAGAAATTGAAAAGTTGTTTCAAGTGTTTCTGTGTTTAAAGGCACAGAAAGTGTTGTTGGCTACTTTTACTTTACAAGAGGAGGCAAGGCGACGGTGGCTGCTTCTGTATGAGAGTAATACTGTTATGATTTGGGCGCAATTCAATGAAGCATTCTGTGATAAATACTTTCCTTAATGTGTCCATGATCGCAAAGTATCTGAGTTTAAAATAGGGTACTATGTTCATGGTCGAGTATGAAGCAAAATTTACTGAGCTTGCACGTTATGCACCACACATGGTAGATACTGACTATAAAAAGGCTCACAAATTTGAGGGAGGACTTAATGTGGAGATACTTAACCAGATCAATGTTTTGAAATTACTTTAAGTATGAGGATGTTCTTGACTGAGCTATTATGGCCGAGGCAAGCATTGTAGCCTTGAAGTAGGCTAAGACCCCAGTGACTGAATGACAAGGTAAGAGGCAAAATTTTAATTTCAAAAAGGGCTAGAATAACTCACTGAGCAAGAAACAGAATACAAGGTCAACCAGTAGTTCCAGTCAGGCGAACAATTCTATACCGCTTTGTGCAGAATGTGGCAGAAGGCATAAAGGGGTCTGATACAAAATTTCTAGGGCATGTTATCAGTGTGGCAAGGTGGGCCACATAGTCAAAGATTGTCCTCTCACATCTCAAGGCACTAGTAGACCAGTAGCAAGTGCTGTAGCACCAAGCACTACGCCAAAACCCAATTCTAAAGCTACCAAGAGAGAAATTTTGAGGCAAGGCCAGGTGTTTTGCATTTGTACAGGGGATGTGCAGAACATTGAGATGGTGGTGTCTGGTATACTCTCTATTTGTGCTCAAAATGCTTATTTTTTGATTGACTCGGGGTCTATGCATTCATTTGTATCGCATGCTTTTTCGAGAAAATTATCTAGACGACTGGAACCTATGAATTGTTTTTTAGTTATATCTTCACCTACTGGGGGGGTCCATGACTTGTGCTTATGTGTATCTTGCATGTGAGATTGTTATTGAGGATGTGATTTTATATGTTGATTTGTTGCCTTTGAATCTTGACCACTTTGATATAATTTTGGGGATGGACTGGTTAACAAAATATCATGCCTCCATTGATTGTATAACAAAACAAGTTGTTTTTCGCCCATTTGGATTGCCTGAATTTGTATTTAACGGAGTTGGTGTTGTACCTCTCCCATACTTGATTTTATCTATAAAGGCATTCAAATTGATTAAAAAGGGGTGTAAAGGGTATTTGTGTTGTGTAATAACTATGCTTGTTGATAACAAAACTAACGTGGACAATATTCCTATAGTCAGAGAATTCTCAAATGTTTTTCTAAATGATTTTCCAGGGGATTTGATTGACAGGGAGATTGAGTTCACTATTGAGGTCATACTAGGGACACAACCAATTTCCAAAGCTCCATACTGAATGGCACCTACTGAATTGAAAGAATTAAAAGTCCAGTTGCAAGAGTTGTTGGACAAGAAATTTATCAGGCGTATTACATCATCGTGGGGCGCTCCAGTCTTATTTGTGAAAAAAAAAAAAAAGATGGTTCATTGAGACTTTACATAGAACAAGTATCCGTGAAGAACAAGTATCCGTTACCTCGCATTAATGATTTATTTGACCAATTGCAAGGTGCTCAAGTCTTTTCCAAAATTCATCTTAGATCGAGATACCACCAATTAAAAGTCAAAGCTGAAGACGTAGAAAAGACTATCTTCTGAACAAGGTACAAACATTATGAATTTATTGTTAGAGTTACTAATGTGCCTGCTGCATTTATGGATCTTATGAACAAAATTTTCAAGCCATTCCTCGATGAATTTGTGGTTGTTTTTATAGATGATATTTTGATTTATTCCAAGAGTAAAGAGGAACATGAACATCATTTAAGAATTGTTTTGCAAACTTTGAGAGAAGAGAAATTATATGCAAAACTAACAAAGTGTTAATTCTAGCTTGATAGCCTTATGTTTTTAGGGCATGTTTTGTCGACCCACAAAAAATAAAAGCAGTTGTGAATTGGCCTAGATTGACTAATGATACCGAAGTCCAAAGTTTCTTGGGTTTGGCCGGATACTACCAAAGATTCGTGAAAGATTTCTGTAAACTTGCTTTGTCTTTGACTCAATTGACTCAGAAAGAGGTACCATTTGACTGGATCAATCAGAGATAATCACCCTTTCAAGAATTGAAGACTCGATTTGTGATTGCACGATTCTCACCTTACCCTTAGGTACGGATGGATTTACTATTTTTAGTGATACTTCTTTTAGGGGTTTGGGGTGTGTATTGATGCAGAATGGTAAAGTGATAGCATATGCTTCCTGTCAACTGAGGCCACATGAAAAAAATTATCCGACTCATGATTTGGAGCTTGCTGCAGTAGTATTTGTGCTGAAGATTTGGCGCCACTACTTGTGTGGGGCAACATATGAGGTTTATACAAACCATAAGAGCTTAAAGTATTTCTTTACCCAGAAAGAGTTGAACATGAGACAACGGAGGTGGTTGGAATTGATAAAAGATTATGATTTTCAAATCTTGTGCCATCTAGGGAAAGCTAACACTGTTGCCGATGCACTTAGTTGAAAATCAATTGGGAATTTGGCTTGCCTACTTACCGGACAAAGAGAATTGTTACTTGATCTTGAGAAATTTGAAGTTGAAATTGTCTTGCAAGAACAAAGTGGAACATTGGCTGTTATTTCTGCTCAATCGACAATTCTGGAAGAAATTAAAGAAAAACAGTAACAAGATGAATTTTTAAAGAAGATTATTGATGAACGGGAATCCAAACCGAGGCCGGATTTTACTTTTGAAAATGATGTGTTGAGATTTCAAGGTAGATTGTGTGTACCAAATGATGTTGAGTTAAAGAAGCGAGTGTTGCACGAAGCCCACAATATTTGTGTTAAAGAAACGAGTGTTGCACGAAGCCCACAATTCAAAATTTTCTATTCACCCAGGGAATACAAAAATATACCAAGATTTGAAGCTCAATTTCTAGTGGCCAGGAATGAAAAAGGAAATTGCAAAATTTGTGTCTAAGTGTTTGCACTGCCAACACGTCAAAGCCGAGCATCAACAACTTGCCAGATTACTCCAAGCACTGCCAATATCGGAGTGGAAATGGGAACATATCACTATGGATTTGATTGTTGGACTACCTCGCTCCAATAGAGTTATGGGTTCAATTTGGGTTATTGTTGACCGTTCGACTAAATTCACACATTTTTTACCTGTCAAAACAATTTATAATGCGAATAAGTTGGCTACAATTTATATTAATGAGATTGTTAGATTGCATGGAGTGCCTGTGTCAATTGTTTTTGATAAGGACTCGAAATTCATATCGGGATTTTGGCAAAGTTTGCAAACGACATTGGGTATTGAATTGAGACTGAGTAATGCATACCACCCCTAGACCGATGGCCAGTCAGAAAGAACAATTCAAACTCTGGAAGACATGCTGCGTATGTATGTGCTTGATTTTCAAGGGAATTGGGAAACTCACTTGCCTTTAGCTGAATTCGTCTACAACAATAGTTTTCATTCAAGCATTGGTATGGTGCCTTCGGAGGCTTTATATGGCAGAAAATGTTGATCTTCTATTTGTTGGGCGGAAAGTGGAGATGGGCCTTTACTTGGACCTGAGATTGTACATGAAACAACGGAAAATGTGAAATTAATTCAACAAAGATTGAAAACTGCACAAAGTCGACAGAAAAGTTACACGGATGTCCGAAGGCGAGACAGGGAATATGAAGTGGGTGATCATGTTTTTATTAAGGTGACACCAATGAAAGGGCAAACTCACTTTGGAACCAAGGGTAAGTTAGCACCAATGTATGTTGGGTCGTATGAAATCATTGAAAAAGATTAATCTAGTGGCATATCAGGTAGCACTTTCTCCCGAAATGGAACATATGCATAATGTCTTTCATGTTTCAATGTTACAGGATTATCTTCAGGATCTTTTTCATGTTATTAAGCCTATCCATGTGCTTTTGAATGATGATTATTCTTACGAGGAAAGGCCCATTCAAATTGTTAACGGCCAAATCAAGAAGCTAAGAAACAAAGAAATTCCGTTAGTGAAAGTGGATTGGCAAAATCATTGTGGTATCTATGCAACTTGAGAAAGAGAGGATGATATGAAAAGAAGATACTCGGACCTCTTTCCACTTGTTAGGTTTTTTTTATTGGCAATCCCATTTGACAAGGATTTCTATAAGAAGTTGATTTTCTTCCAAAACTAGGATTACTTTTGGATTTCTATAAGTAATTGGATTTCTTCCAAAACTAGGATTACTTTTGGATTTTCTATAAATAGTTGGTTTTCTTCCAAACCTATTTAATTTTCTCCAGATCTTCTTTTTGGTTCTTAAGGTTTATATATGGGGATATTTTGTTAGTTTTCTTTGATGTTTTATTGAGTATTCAACTCATGGTTTAAAGAGAGTACATCAAAGGTTTTGTTTGTTATATACAAGAGAGAGAGAGAGTTGTTCTTCGGTGGATTCTAAAGAACTCGAGCTTGAAGCTTCGGTGGATTCTAGAGTGGCTCATCGTAAAGACAATTCCGAGGTGAAGACGGGGTTGGAAGAGGCACATAGAGGTTGGTTCAATTAGGCGTGGATTCGCTAGGTAATTGAGAGTATACCTGTGTAATTCCTTTAAATCTTCTTAGTAAATTGTTTTGTGGCTGTTGCCCGTGGTTTTTTAATCACAGTTGGAGGTGTCCAATTGTGGTTTTTCCATGTAAAATCATTGTGTCAATTTGTCTTTTATTGTTTGATTAGGATTGTTATATTCTGCTTAAAATTGGTACATAATCACAAATCAACATCTAGGGTTTCTAGATTTTTCACCACTTAATCATATATTCTTCCCAGAGGAAGATAATTGAGTTTAGAGGACCAAACATCCTAAAAGGAAGATAATGTGATAACTGCCTCCTTAATTAAGTAAATTAATTAAGTTAATTATGTGATTAATATTGATCATGTGATTAGGTGTTAATTGTGAATTATGTGCCATGTATTATTGTGAACAGATACATATAGGTGTGAATTAAACTTATCTGATTCATTAAATTTAACAAGTTAAAATTAAGAAATTAGATAGGCAATTAGAGCCTAATTTACATAAGTAAAATTAAAATTACTTTGATTTAAGTTATAAATGTTGGGGTTTAATTTAATTTGAGTGAATTTGATTTTTAATTAATTTATTAGCCTAATTAAATTAGGTTTACTGTATGTATAAAAAAAATTAAAAATAAAATAAAAAAAGGAGCAAGTGCTCTATTCATCTATTGAATATAGAAGAGAAGTAGTAGGCCTTGGTTGAGTCTTATGCACTATACACGTAAAAAAAAAGGGGAGAGATTCTGAGAATTCAACAAAGAAAATAAAGAGAAGAAAAGAAAAGGGAAAGAAAGAACATTGAAGAAAAATAATTAGATCTTCACAATTCATCAAGTTAAGGTAAGATTTTCATTCAAATTTCTTGAAATTAAACTTCCCACACTCATCATCTTCTAAGACAAAGGGTCAATTAGGATGAATTCTTGGTTAATTGGAAGCTTTAATGTTGGAATTGACAAAATAGAACATGCAAGCTAAGTTAGGAAATAATTAAAGAAAATTGGACTTAAATTCAACATGCATGGCATGAATTCATGATATTTTTGTTTACATATAAATTTTCTTGCATGAACTTCACGAATTCTCTAAGTTTTAAAGAGATTTCATCATAAAGTTTGGACTTGGAAGTTTGGAACACATGGTTCATAGCTTATACTAGTTTTGGAGTCTTTGATCAACTAATTGGAAGAATTAATTCTAGTCTTGGGCATGTATGATTTTATTGTGTTCATACTCATTTCTTATTGCATGGATTTTCAATTTGCAAGGAAATTCCATGGGATGTAAAGTTTTAAAGTTCAAGCATGAATATTTATATCTATACATTTTATTTTAGAAAGTTTACTTGGTTTTAATGGGAAAACTTGAGTTGAATTAAAGTCATGAATTATATTTGATGTTAGAATTTGTATGTCCAAGTTATTCTCATGGATTTTGGGATGAATTGTATGATAATGAAGCTGAAATTTGTAAAGAAATACATTACCATAATAAAGCAAATTTCGGACTATTTTGGTCTAGCACCGCACGTTCGGCGTAGAGCCCTGCACATGTGGAAAACAGGGCATTGCTTAGTGTGTATTCTGCTTAAATTGCACTTGCGGGAAGCGAGTGCGGTAGTAAATCATCGCACGTCTGTTGAGACCCTCGCACATGCGGCCCTTTTGGGCAGGTTTGATTTTGTTTCCACTCCTCTTTTTCACATTTCAAGCCTCCATTTGCATAGTTTTAAAGTGTTTTCATGTTCATTTATATCTCATGAGTGCATTAGAATGAACAAAGGAAAATTAGAATCGAACGAGTAAAGACGAGTGGTTATTGGTTAAGTAATCAACGAACTGAATAAAATTGATTGAATGAATGGACTATGTATTGAGTTGTTGTGCTTGAACTTGTTTGTTAAGGTCGGACAACGCACCGTTAGTGCATTGTAAGACGTGTTTCGTGGAGCCCACTGTGAGTAACATTGTTGTAAAGCTATGTTTAATCGTAATTACTTCTGATTAATTAAATGTATTACTTTCTACCGGGCCCCCTTCGCTCTCCACCGGGCAACAAAATCAATAAAAGATTCTTTGGGGTTCTGGATAGTGGCCTCCAGCTCGCTGATGGTTACCTCTATCTTAGTGTTATATAAGTGCTGGTTAACAAATGCCTCAAATAGCTCCTCCTAATTCCACTTCATGGAATCCTCTAGTTTAGCGTACCAGATGTTCGCTACATTAGACAAGGTCCTCCCGAATAACGATAGTTTTTGAGCCCGAGATAGGCCCATCAGTCTTAGCACATCTGAAAATAGGCAAACATGTACAATCGGATCCCCACTCCCATCAAATCTGTCGATGTGGGGCATTTAAAACTTTTTCGGTAATCTGACCAAAGCCTCAGTGTACCCATCTTCTATATTCGGAATGGAGTTGAAGCCTTAGGATTTTTTCAGTGCTTTCTTTAGCCTAAGCCAGGGGAAACATTTCCTGAGGATCTAGGATTTAGGGATTTTCCACTGGCGGAGATGGATCGGGATTTGGTTGAGCAGTCAGGATTGGATGCACGGTAGATGCGGATGCCCTAGACGTACGTCGTAGATCAGCAATGATTTCATCCTGTGCGGCTACCCTTTGGTTTACAGTATCCATGGTTCTCTACAATGCTACCATTATGGCAGCAAATTCTTCCGTGTTCTGTGTTGTATTCTGTGCCATTGCTGGTTTGGGTGAACTAGATGCTAGTGAATTTCTTGAACGAACAAGTGTTTGCTGAGTGCTTTGTACTGGTGTTATTGATTGTCTATTCCGTCTTCATCAAACAACTGGTGGAAGTGAGACTAACACTAGCTGACCACCAACAAGGTCTTGAGCTTTGCAAAGCCTACCAAAGCAAGTCCACAAAACTTGGGAAATATTTGGTCTTTCTGAAGCTATGATAGTAAACTACCTAGCAAAAGAAAGAAAAACAACAATCTATCAAAACCGGACAACACTTCGGCCCAATTGACAAAAGATAAAAAAAACACAGTTGAAGAACTGTATTCCCCACTAAAAACTGTTCTCAAACTGATATTCATTTGTATCACTGATATAAACCCTCATGTACGGCTTCACTGTAAAAGCACATAGTAGATAAAAGAACCAAAACACCTCTATGAGGAGGTAGGGTTACCTTGTCTAAGATTGACATGATCTAGGCTACACTACTTCAAACAAAGAGTTTCACAACATCCTGCATATGGGTGGCATCCTATCCTAATTTTGGAATAGTCGCAATGGCTTTACTATATTCAGCTAGGCCAATGGGTCTAAAGGGGTACCTCGGCAAGAGTACCTAATATACCTCTCACACCTAACATCGAGAAGTGAAAGGATCAAGCGATACAGCGGTAATTCAGATCCAAGGGTTGTGTTTCCAACATGGCAGAGCCCATGACCGACTAGCCTTTTGGCAAGTTTTTAGGCAAGCCATCTAGGTATAGCAGATGGAAAACACAGTGACTTAAAGTAACAATGCAAATGTAATGCAAATAACATATAAATGTAGATAAAACTTCACATCATGAATTTCAAGTCAAGTTCTCTAAATCCCTAACAGAGTCGCCAGAAACTGTGGCTTTCTTTTCATACTCCTTTCAGATACGATTAGCCCTACAGTTTGGACTCTCGTGGTTCTAAATCTGATTTCACAAGTGCAATGTGAAATAGATAAACACAAATGAGTCCAAATCTGGCAAATTTTTTGGAAAATCAATTTTGAATCAAATGCCAAAAATGGATTACTTTGCCAAATTTCAGAGTCACCACCTAAATATTTTTGAAAAATTTAGGAAACCCATTACTCGTGCCAAAGGCCACTTATCCGTCATCACCAAAGTGTCTTAGCGCAGGAACTTTGGTATGAGAGGGGAAGGTCATTAATTGAGCACCCCACTCACCCGATTAAAGATCGGCCTCTACTAATCATGACGTGATTCTTATTTCAATATATGCTCTTGTTCTGATTATTAGGCTAACTTTACTATGTGTTGCACACAAGTATAGACTAATTTGCAAAAGTTGGAACATTTTAATTTCATTTTTGTTTGACAAAATGTTTTGAATACGCGTCACTTGAAAATGTGAGTTTGTATGTACATTAATCAAATTATCCCAATTTTAGCAATTAGCCTTCATCTGCAGGCATTCAAACAAATATATCACTTAAGCATTTAGCCTCATGAAAAACATGCTCAATATGGCAACACAAACACACAATGCAATGTGCTAAAGCAATAAGTGTTCACCTAGTACTCCAATGCAAGCCAAACAAAGAAAAATAATTAGAAAACATGCATGCTTCTAAATAATGTAATATGACTAATGCGACGCAATACAATCATGTAATTAATAGGCTCAGCTACTAGCATGGTATATGATTCAATTCAAAACATGTGATAAATTACATTTTCAAGCAATGAATTTGAAATTGACATTGGTTAGTATGATGAGTCGAACTCAAATGTATGTGAGACAAGTGTATGCAAACATGGGAATGCTAAGTAAATATGATGCTACCATCATAAACGGGTAAATAAAAGAGAGAAAGAAATGGGGGTTGAAAGACATACACACTTATTACAATTTTTGACCTCATACAAGAGGGTCTGAATGAGGGTCCAAGTGTCCGGATTTACTAACTATTACAAATTCGAATGAATGAATTTAAATAATTAACTAGCTAAGTTATTGCAACAAGGGTATTACAATGAGCAATAAATTAGCAATCCAATTTAACTAGCTATACAATTACAAATAAACAATAACAATAATTACAACAATAATAATTACGTACAATAATAATGAGGACAATTTACAACATTGATAAACAAAATATGCATAAGGATCGCATGCAAGTGATGGGTTTTCAGAAGTAACTTTGTCTGCCTCTCTAGGAATCTGCCCTGTTTCACCTTCAGCCATTGCCCTCTGTTTCTACAAAAACACTCTGCTTACCAAACAATGGAGACTGGCCGGCCCCTAATGAGGCCCGGTCAAGTCCAAACAAGGTCAACCATGCCCTAAATTCAAGCAAAAATTTGTTTTTGTGCTTTGAGGTGAAATTAGTGCAGATAGAGTCTTTCTGAGCTCTGTTTGTCCCTTATGCTCTACTCTATCATGGATCTTAAGAGAAGAGAGAACTCGAGTCTGAAACCATCAATAAGCATACGTTGATGTTTTGACAATTTCGAACGCGATTGGACAAGGAATTGATAAATGCAATAAGTAAGGACCACCCCTCACTCTTATCATAAATTTGGCTAAAAGAGGGAAGTAGACAAGTCTCAAGATCCATCAAAAACATCATGAATTGACATGTGACGATTATTGACACAATGGACTCAGCATAATGTCCAGCCGAATCCAACCATTCTAATTCCTTTTCTTTATGCCAATTTTATTGATTTTGGGCCTATTTTATTAGTCTTTGCCATTCTTTAATCAATTTTATCCAAAGTGATGCTTAAGTCCACTAAATGAGAAGAAATGTCAAACAAGGAGTGATTCATAGCATGAAAGAGAGACTACACCTTGACGATGAACCTCTGTAGAGGTTAAGCCATTGAGCATAGGTCTAATTCCCATGCCTTGAATAACCATCAATTTTTTTTAAATAACTCTCAAACAAAAGAAAAGAAGAAAAGAGGAAGGTGGCAAAAATGACTTATACAAAATGGATTATTTAGAATAAGACTCTTGACATAAAGATTAAGTAAAGAAAAGCTCTTAAAAGATATTCAAAACATGGATAATACAACACAACAAGCAAGGTATTCAAAGCATACACTAATTAAATAAACTAGGACAGTCCTAAAACAGCCCCTAATATGTGGAAAACATGGCCAAAACAAAAGTTAAAGAGCATAAAAAGGTAGGAAATAGCAAGGAATCACAAGGCTAGTAAACAAAAGCAAGGACAGGTAGCTAACCCCTCCATTTTTTAGAGTTTTAAACCATGTTTTTCAGCTCTTTTAACCTCTGAAAATTAGTTTGAAAGCCAAAGAAAATGGTGTAAAAACAAAGGTGTGAGCTATGAAGTAAGGCACAAGAAAGAGTGTTAACCCTCTCTACCTTTAGTAGCTATTCAAACCCAAGCTTCAACGCTTGAAATGGATTCAAACAAGACCAAAAGCAGAAGAAATAAATAGAAAGAGATAGATATAAAAGCAAAGAGAAAGG
Source organism: Camellia lanceoleosa (assembly GCA_025200525.1). Lineage (NCBI taxonomy): Eukaryota > Viridiplantae > Streptophyta > Magnoliopsida > Ericales > Theaceae > Camellia > Camellia lanceoleosa. The sequence goes on from JANUSC010000032.1 coordinate 1,008,573, forward strand.
GGGCAAGCTTATATCTCTTGAAGAGAGTAAGCTTTGATTGTTGATCAAACTTGATCCAAAGGCCCTCTCAAGTTTGAATTGTGATTCTCAAGGCTCAACCAAGGCTCTAAGGTTAAGGTTTGAGAGTTTGTATGGTATATAGATATATCTCAAGGATGGTAAGCTTGCTCAAAGATGGCTTGTCAAGGAAGAAGGAGCTCTTAAGTGAGTATATAGGCTCTTTAGAAATTGTTTAACCCTCAAAATAGAGATATAACCTCGTATTTATAGAATTTGAGCAAAATAGGTCGAAAATATCTTCAAAAATAGACAGCTAGCAAGCTCCCACCCAGAACAGTGTTTATCGCTAACAAGGCACGACCGGCCCCAAATGGCCACGGCCGGGCCCCAAGGTGCTCCCCTGTTCCTCTACTTCAGGCTTAGTGTAGGGTGGCACAATGTTCAAAAAGGGACCTCTAAGGTAGGAACAAGGCAAATATGAAGATTTTGGGATTGTTTTTAGAGCTTGACCTTGGATTCCTTCATTGAGAATTTGAATCACATAATGTAACTTTCATCATCAAGTGCACAGGACAAAGCACCCGAGTCTTACGGGCGGTTAAAAATAGGGTGTCTACAGGAACTAAGGTTATGAATGAATTATATAGCCCTTTAGCCAATTTACCCTTCAAATGAAATTCACGCATGAACTAAACAATCTCTTCTTTCATTACTTTCCAATTTTTATGAATACTCGTTAGATTGAACCCATCCGGCCATAACACTTTGTTCCCATCATAGTTTTTCACAGCAGCGCACACTTCCTCCTTAGTAAATTCAGATTCTAACTCCAAAGTTACCTCTTCATTACCAATGGACATAAAGGGCCTCTAATTTTGGCCTATTTGTAGACTTCTGAAATGTCTAAATACAACATGTTTCACCGTACTTGGATTCCCATACCTTTCCTTATTTTCTAAAACTAAATCCAAGAAATTCTTACTTTATCTACTATTTGCCATCACATGGAAGTATCTTGTATTCTTATCACCGTCTTGGGCACATTTAAGCCTAGACTTTTGGAGCCACATCTATTCCAATCTTCTACTCGAATTCCATACTAAGCTTTTCAACTCTCTTCTCCTAACCTTCTCTTTCTCTAAAACAGACGCAACTTTAGCTTTTAAATCAAAGTCATGTAACTCCTCCTCTGCTAACTTTAACTAGTGCTCCACATTATCAAACACCTATACATTCCATTTTCTCAAATCCCTCCTAAGTTTTGCTAGCTTTTGATTTAGCCTAAATCCTACCCATCCATAAACTATTGCCTCCTCCTAAGACTTCTTAACCATTGGCTTGAAATTGGGGTGAAAAATCTAGGCATTTAGGAACTTGAATGGTCTAGGTCCCTAATTCCTCTCATCCTCCATAAGTAACAACGGGCAATGGTCAAATACACTCATTGAAAGATCCCATTGCTTCAGCCTAAACAACTTCAACCACCTAGGCTCTAGTAAGAACCTATCAATCATACTCCACATATCCCCTTCAGACGAATTACACCAAGTGAACCCCCTCCCTAACAATGGCAAATTTAACACCTTCATCTTTTCTATAAACTCATTAAACTCTACCATTCATTTGTCTCTCCTCAAACAACCCTTTCTTTCATTCAAGAACCTAATTTCATTGAAGTCACCACTAATACACCAAGGATTATCGAAAGATGTCTTCAGCCTAACAAGTAATTCCCACAGTTGGCCTTGACTCCTCCCATTATTAGGTGCATATATACTTACAATTACACAACCAAATGACTAATTAACCGTACCCGATAGAATTAAGAAATTCTTGGAGCTGCAACACTTTGTAAGCTTAAAAACCTCTGCATTCCACACGCATAACAAACCCCAAGCACTATCCTCTGAATCCACCGACATAAACTGCATATGATCAAACGGCCATACTGATTTGACAAAGTTCTCATCATCATTACTTCTTTTGGTCTCTTGTAACAAAAGAACATCCACATTTCTATCTATAACCAGCTTTTTGATCTTCGCCCTTTTATCTTTCCTCCCCAAACCCCTAATATTCGAGGACATAATCTTTATTAGAACAATCGTAGTACACCTAAGAACTCCCTTCTAAACGTGCCCAAACTGGAGCAGTCATCCTACCTCCTCTGATCTTACCTTTGTCATTACTTTTCATTTCCACAATTCGATTGATGACCTCATCTTCATTATCTTTATAGTTCATTCTTGTCATGACCCGCTCCTCATACCTAAGGGTTAAGCATCGTAACGGCCAGTCACTAAAGTTACCTCCGACCAATTCTTAAACAAATTACTAAACGTGAGTGGAAAAATATTTAAGTGGAGGTACTAAAATAATCATTAGAGTTTTTACTTTTATAAAAAAAAAAAACTTATTGACCAAAAGGCCAAAATTTACATATGAAGAATAGAATTATAAACATTATAAAAGTGCTTTGTGTGTCTATTCCACATCCTCGCTTCTAAGACTCTCAAAAAGCTATTTCTAAATTGCATTGTTTCTTGAAAATTGGTAAACAGTTATAACCACATGGCAGAGTGAGAAATATTATGCCAAGAGTATAAGGGACACAAAATAACCATAGATAGTTATGTAACTAAAATAGTTAAAAATAACTTAGGCTGAACGAATAATCATTTAAGTAGCAAAACTGAGATTATGTAAATAAATAACCATAGCAACGATACCGAACAGAACAAAACAGTGGTCACAAGAGTGACAATCAGAACAGAGGTCAATGGATTCATGACAATACAGAGGTACGGACTCAAGAGGTGGCTTGTACGGATTCTAGAGGTGGCTTCCACAATAATGTAGCACTTAGCTCCGCACAGCATTTTGCTCTGCACAAAACAGAGGTCAATAGGTCCATGATAAACAGAGAGCCACAAGGTCACCAATCAGAAGCCAATGGTTTATTTAAATCCCCCAAAGCATGAAACTCCTGTGGTGATACTTACAAAACATAATTGTTTATAATATCATTATCGACTAATTATTAAAAGTTAAACAAGCATATCCATGGGTTTCAATTTAAACAAAACGTAATTGTAATATTAATATAATTTATAAAACATAAATTGCATAAAATAAATTGTGGCAACTCAAAACATACGTAAAATATATTATGGTGACTCAATGTATAATATAACTCACCTTTAATTTTACTTTCTATTTTTTCTCTATTTTTCCGAAGCCTTCTCCCAGCAACTTCCTTCCTTCCTTTTTTTTTATTTTCTATTTCTTTTCTTTGTTTTTGTTTCTCCTCCATCGCTTGCAATTCCTTAAGGCCCTTATATTGGTGACTCACTAATCCACTCATTAATTGCATATTCGTGAAACCCAAGTTTAGGGACACGTGGCTGCCAATCCTTCAACCTTATCAATTAGATTTGTCACCTTTTCTTTAATCACCATTTGGCCTAAAAAGTACCTTATTACCTCTTGGATAATACACAATAACCCTTCATTGTTTTGCTAATTATATTACTATAAATTTATGCCTATATACATATTATATTTTGTTTTCTCATTTATAATTAAAGAATACTAATATAAAATTTAAGGGACCACTTAAATTTTTGAGTTATTACAATCTTCCTTCCTTTTAAAATTTTCAACCTCGAAATTTGTCATATGTGTATGCTATCCGCTAAGGCACTCTGATAAATATATTTGATGATTAATCTGATAAAAAAATATTACCTCAAAAAAACTTTACCAAAAATAACTCACTGTTTATTTGTCAAAAATTATTTTGGGCCAAAATGAGAAATAATTGGTGACTTTAAACACTTTTTATTGGTTTTGTTTCCAAAAATAATAAAAAAAATAAAATGAGAACACAATTAAACAAGCGACCGAAATGAAATAATGAGAACATGCAAGAGTTGAAGGAATTTGAGATTAATTTCCATTTCTTTTATCCATGAATTTTCCATTAAAGAGAAATAGTTTCAAAATTAGTATCTTTATAAAAAAATTTTATAAATTTTGAAAGATAGATTTGAACCCACTTCTAAAAAGTTAAACTGATTTTTTTTTTTTTTAAGATTTAGTATACCTGTTTGTAATTTATTTTTATTTTTCCTTCAAATTATTCAGCATATACATAAAAGATATATACAATTATATATAAAGTAACAAATAACTCATCTTAATTACAGAATTTAATGAAATACCAAAATTATATATACTACGATTGTTGCTGCACAAATATTTAAGTTAAATATAACCTGTAATCTCGCTCAACATTTTCCTTATCTATTTGTACATGTGTCTTATACTCCAATGCTTTTATAAAAATTTTTAAAAAAATTTAAAACCTAGGCTCTAATACCACTTGTTATGACTCGCTCCCCGTACCCAAGGATTAAACATCGTGATGACCAGTAACTAAAGTTACCTCCGGCCAATTGTTAAACAAATTACTAAACACAAGCGGAAAAATATTTAAGTGGGGGTATTAAAATAATCGTTGGAGCTTTTACTTTTATAACAAAAACTTATTGACCAAAAGGCTGATATTTAAATATGAAGAATAGAATTATAAAGACAACAAAAGTGCTCTGTGTGTCTATTCCACATCCCCGCTTCTAAGACTCTCAAAAAGCTATTTCTAAACTGCATTGTTTCCTAAAAATTGGTAAACAGTTATAACCACATGGCAGAGTGAGAAATATTATGTCAAAAGTATAAGGGACACAAAATAACCATAGATAGTTATGTAACTAAAATAGTTAAAATAACTTAGGCTGAACGAATAATCATTTAAGTAGCAAAACTGAGATTATGTAAATAAATAACCATAACCATAACCACGGTACCAAACAGAACAAAACAGTGGTCACAAGAGTGACAATCAGAATAGAGGTCAATGGATTCAAGACAATACAGAGGTACGGACTCAAGAGGTGGCTTGTACGGATTCTAGAGGTGGCTTCCACAATAATGTAGCACTTAGCTCAAGACAAAGATTTTCTCGCACAAAACAGAGGTCAATAGGTCCATGACAAACAGAGAGCCACAAGGTCACCAATCAGAAGCCAATAGTTTATTTAAATCCCCCAAAGCATGAAACTCCCGTGGTGATACTTACAAAACATAATTGTTTATAATATCATTATCGACTAATTATTAAAAGTTAAACAAGCATATCCATGGGTTTCAATTTAAACAAAACGTAATTGTAATATTAATATAATTTATAAAACATAAATTGCATAAAATAAATTATGGCAACTCAAAACATACGTAAAATATATTATGATGACTCAATGTATAATATAATTCACCTTTAATTTTACTTTCTATTTTTTCTCTATTTTTCCGAAGCCTTCTCCCAGCAACTTCCTTCCTTCCTTTTTTTTATTTTCTATTTCTTTTCTTTGTTTTTGTTTCTCCTCCATCGCTTGCAATTCCTTAAGGCCCTTATATTGGTGACTCACTAATCCACTCATTAATTGCATATTCGTGAAACCCAAGTTTAGGGACACGTGGCTGCCAATCCTTCAACCTTATCAAATAGATTTGTCACATTTTCTTTAATCACCATTTGGCCCAAAAAGTACCTTATTACCTCTTGGATAATACACAATAACCCTTCATTGTTTTGCTAATTATATTACTATAAATTTATGTCTATATACATATTATATTTTGTTTTCTCATTTATAATTAAAGAATACTAATATAAAATTTAATGGACCACTTAAATTTTTGAGTAATTACAATCTTCCTTCCTTTTAAAATTTTCAACCTCGAAATTTGTCATATGTGTATGCTATCCGCTAAGGCACTCTGATAAATATATTTGATGATTAATCTGAAAAAAAATATTACCTCAAAAAAACTTTACCAAAAATAACTCACTGTTTATTTGTCAAAAATTATTTTGGGCCAAAATGAGAAATAATTGGTGACTTTAAACACTTTTTATTGGTTTTGTTTGCAAAAATAATAAAAAAAATAAAATGAGAACACAATTAAACAAGCGACCAGAAATGAAATAACAGAACATGCAAGAGTTGAAGGAATTTGAGATTAATTTCCATTTCTTTTATCCATAAATTTTCCATTAAAGAGAAATAGTTTCAAAATTAGTATCTTTATAAAAAAAAATTTATAAATTTTGAAAGATAGATTTGAACCCACTTCTAAAAAGTTAAACTGATTTTTGTTTTTTTTTTTAAGATTTAGTATACCTGTTTGTAATTTATTTTTATTTTTCCTTCAAATTATTCAGCATATACATAAAAGATATATACAATTATATATAAAGTAACAAATAACTCATCTTAATTACAGAATTTAATGAAATACCAAAATTATATATACTACGATTGTTGCTGCACAAATATTTAAGTTAAATATAACCTGTAATCTCGCTCAACATTTTCCTAATCTATTTGTACATGTGTCTTATACTCCAATGCTTTTATAAAAATTAAAAAAAAAATTTAAAACCTAGGCTCTAATACCACTTGTTATGACTCGCTCCCCGTACCCAAGGATTAAACATCGTGATTACCAGTAACTGAAGTTACCTCTGGCCAATTCTTAAACAAATTACTAAACACAAGCGGAAAAATATTTAAGTGGGGGTATTAAAATAATCATTGGAGCTTTTACTTTTATAACAAAAACTTATTGACCAAAAGGCTGATATTTAAATATGAAGAATAGAATTATAAATACAATAAAAGTGCTCTGTGTGTCTATTCCACATTGCCGCTTCTAAGATTCTCAAAAAGCTATTTCTAAACTGCATTGTTTCCTAAAAATTGGTAAACAGTTATAACCACATGGCAGAGTGAGAAATATTATGCCAAGAGTATAAGGGACACAAAATAACCATAGAAAGTTATGTAACTAAAATAGTTAAAATAACTTAGGCTGAACGAATAATCATTTAAGTAGCAAAACTGAGATTATGTAAATAAATAACCATAACCACGGTACCAAACAGAACAAAACAGTGGTCACAAGAGTGACAATGAGAACAGAGGTCAATGGATTCATGACAATACAGAGGTACGGACTCAAGAGGTGGCTTGTACGGATTCTAAAGGTGGCTTCCACAATAATGTAGCACTTAGCTCCGCACAGCATTTTGCTCTGCACAAAACAGAGGTCAATAGGTCCATGATAAACAGAGAGCCACAAGGTCACCAATCAGAAGCCAATGGTTTATTTAAATCCCCCAAAGCATGAGACTCCCGTGGTGATACTTACAAAACAGAATTGTTTATAATATCATTATCGACTAATTATTAAAAGTTAAACAAGCATATCCATGGATTTCAATTTAAACAAAACGTAATTGTAATATTAATATAATTTATAAAACATAAATTGCATAAAATAAATTATGGCAACTCAAAACATACGTAAAATATATTATGGTGACTCAATGTATAATATAACTCACCTTTAATTTTACTTTCTATTTTTTCTTTATTTTTCCGAAGCCTTCTCCCAGCAACTTCCTTCCCTCCTTTTTTTTTTTTTTTTTTTTCTATTTCTTTTCTTTGTTTTTGTTTCTCCTCCATCGCTTGCAATTCCTTAAGGCCCTTATGTTGGTGACTCACTAATCCACTCATTAATTGCATATTCGTGAAACCCAAGTTTAGGGACACGTGGCTGCCAATCCTTCAACCTTATCAATTAGATTTGTTACCTTTTCTTTAATCACCATTTGGCCCAAAAAGTACCTTATTACCTCTTGGATAATACACAATAACCCTTCATTGTTTTGCTAATTATATTACTATAAATTTATGCCTATATACATATTATATTTTGTTTTCTCATTTATAATTAAAGAATACTAATATAAAATTTAAGGGACCACTTAAATTTTTGAGTTATTACAATCTTCCTTCCTTTTAAAATTTTCAACCTCGAAATTTGTCATATGTGTATGCTATCCGCTAAGGCACTCTGATAAATATATTTGATGATTAATCTGATAAAAAAATATTACCTCAAAAAAACTTTACCAAAAATAACTCACTGTTTATTTGTCAAAAATTATTTTGGGCCAAAATGAGAAATAATTGGTGACTTTAAACACTTTTTATTGGTTTTGTTTCCAAAAATAATAAAAAAAATAAAATGAGAACACAATTAAACAAGCGACCAGAAATGAAATAACAGAACATGCAAGAGTTGAAGGAATTTGAGATTAATTTCCATTTCTTTTATCCATGAATTTTCCATTAAAGAGAAATAGTTTCAAAATTAGTATTTTTATAAAAAAATTTTATAAATTTTGAAAGATAGATTTGAACCCACTTCTAAAAAGTTAAACTGATTTTTTTTTTTTTTAAGATTTAGTATACCTGTTTGTAATTTATTTTTATTTTTCCTTCAAATTATTCAGCATATACATAAAAGATATATACAATTATATATAAAGTAACAAATAACTCATCTTAATTACAAAATTTAATGAAATACCAAAATTATATATACTACGATTGTTGCTGCACAAATATTTAAGTTAAATATAACCTGTAATCTCGCTCAACATTTTCCTTATCTATTTGTACATGTGTCTTATACTCCAATGCTTTTATAAAAATTTTAAAAAAAAATTAAAACCTAGGCTCTAATACCACTTGTTATGACTCGCTCCCCGTACCCAAGGATTAAACATCGTGATGACCAGTAACTGAAGTTACCTCCGGCCAATTCTTAAACAAATTACTAAACACAAGCGGAAAAATATTTAAGTGGGGGTATTAAAATAATCATTGGAGCTTTTACTTTTATAACAAAAACTTATTGACCAAAAGGCTGATATTTAAATATAAAGAATAGAATTATAAATACAATAAAAGTGCTCTGTGTGTCTATTCCACATTGCCGCTTCTAAAACTCTCAAAAAGCTATTTCTAAACTGCATTGTTTCCTAAAAATTGGTAAACAGTTATAACCACATGGCAGAGTGAGAAATATTATGCCAAGAGTATAAGGGACACAAAATAACCATAGATAGTTTTGTAACTAAAATAGTTAAAATAACTTAGGCTGAACGAATAATCATTTAAGTAGCAAAACTGAGATTATGTAAATAAATAACCATAACCACGGTATCGAACAGAACATAACAAAGGTCACAGGAATAACAGTCAGAACAGAGGTCAATGGATTCATGACAATACAGAGGTACGGACTCAAGAGGTGACTCGTACGGATTCTAGAGTTGGCTTCCACAATAGTGTAGCACTTAGCTCTGCACAGCACTTTGCTCCACACAAAACAGAGGTCAATAGATTTACAACAAATAGAGGGCCACAAGGTGACCAATCAGAAGCTAATTGTTTATTTAAGTCCCCCAAGGCATGAGACTTCCGTGGTGGTACTTACAAAACGTAATTGTTTATAATATCATTGTCAACTAATTATTAAAAGTTAAACAAACATATCTATGGGTTTCAATTTAAGCAAAACATAATTGTAATATTAATATAATTTATAAAACATAAATTGCATAAAATAAATTATGGTAACTCAAACATACATAAAATATATTATGGTGACTCAAGGTATAATATAACTCACCTTTAATTTTACTTTCTATTTTTTCTCTATTTTTCCGAAGCCTTTTCTCAGCAACTTCCTTCCTTCCTTCCTTTTATTTATTTTCTATTTCTTTTATTTGTTTTTGTTTCTCCTCCATCACTTGCAATTCCTTAAGCCCCTTATATAGGTAACGCACCAATCTACTCATTAATTGCATATTCATGAGACTAAAGTTTAGGGACATGTGGCTACCAATCCTCCAACCTTATCAATTAGATTTGCCACCTTTTCTTTAATCACCATTTGGCCCAAAAAGTACCTTATTACCTCTTGGATAATACACAATAACCCTTCATTGTTTTGCTAATTATATTACTATAAATTTAGGTCTATATACATATTATATTTTGTTTTCTCATTTATAATTAAACAATACTAATATAAAATTTAAGTGACAACTTAAATTTTCGGATTGTTACAATCCCCAATATCTTTCTCATCTGAACCGTTGCTCGAGCTTCGCTAAGGAGCAAACCCCTGTGATTAGAAACACTCTTCTGAAGTAATGAGGCTGATAAAGCCGTAGCTACAGCTTTACAAATTGCCCCTCTAGAAAAGCTATTCGCCATAACCACCTCCCTTTGATTTCCATTCTTCTACAAAATTTTCCTTGTACCAGTTCTTATAACGGCTGATTTTGGGTAATCGCTCGAGTGAAGGAATTGTAACCCGAGTAGAGATTTGTAGCTCCCAATATCTCGCAAGTTTGCAGGCGAGATCGCTCGAGCAAAGGAATTGTCACTCGAGCATAAAATTTGAGCTCCTAGTATTTTCACTGTAGCTCTGCAAAACTTCTAAGACTTTGTTTTTGTCACTCGAGTGATGGATAGTTTGCTCAAGTGGTCCCTCAGTATTTTGGCACTTTGCTCGAGCAATAGAAGTCTCGCTCGAGCGGTCATGTCGGGACAGCAGACTTTAAAACACGATCTAAACTCATTTTAAACCCACTTTTCATCCATTTTCCCCCATTTTTCCCTTTTTTTTTCGAAAAACCTAATTAAGAAACTCTAGATTTTATCTAGATAGAGCTAGAATCCATCTTAGCTCCTTTATTAAAGTTGTTATCCTTGTCAAGAGCTACGTTTTGAACCAATTAGATCATGGTATTTCAAAAGCTCATCAAGTGGACTCTCATCCTTTCTTGTGCAACCTTGAGGTAGGAATATCTTTACCCTTGTATATCGACATTTCGGTTTAAATAGATATGAATCTAAAGGTGTATAGGTTGTTGAGATGATTGTATATATATATAGGTTGTATATAAAGAAATGCTTCATGAAATTGATGATGGATTATGATATTAATTACGAAATAATGTGTAAATATACTTGAATCAAGGGAAAGGAATGAATGGAAGGAAAATCCCCAATTCTCATGTGAACCCTAGGGGTTTGTTCTTGATTTTGGATTGAATGGATTTGAGTATGTAAAGATTGGGAAATTCCTAAAATGGTTAAGATGGTACGATGAAATTTAAATGTTATAGAATGTGTCTGAGGTGCCCACTTGCCAGTCGTGAGATGACAACAAAAGGTGAGGCTATGTTTGAGGTGCCCACTGTCCAATCCGTGTGAGGGCGGCAAAATGTGGGGAGGTGTGAGGCTTCCATTGGCCAGTTTGTGTGAGGACAACAAAGGTGGAAAGGTTTGAGTTGTCCACATACCATCCATGTGAGGACGAAAAATGTGGTGGTTAATTATGCGTGGTGGTTATAAAATAAATAGAGGAGTAAATAAAATAACCTTGTTCATTTATAATTGATTCATACATGTTTTTATCAAATGTTCATATACCTTATTAAAGTTATTCTCTACTGGGCAAAATGCTCATTCCTATCTACTAACTTTTCAAGAATCGAATAACTCCAAAACCAAGAAGGAAGTAGGATGGGATAAAAAAAGAGTTTATACTTTCTTAATTTTTTGCAAGGACTTCTCTTTTGTGAATTAAAACAGTAATGACGCTTGGAACTCTTTTGTTTATTTTGGATTTAGACTTGTAAATTGTGTTTTGTAAAGGTTCCATTGTAATCAGTAAAACTAGAACAAACAATTTAATTGTTTTGAAATCATCTCTAGCCCAATAAATAGGGATGAGTAGTATGTAATTGTTTTGTAAACCGATCTGCCGTTCAATGAGAAAGAGAATTATTTTGATGGAATTGTGTGTATGTTTGAGGGGTATGTGTGTGCCGACTGTTATATGGAAAGGTTTTGGTGGGGTGTTACAAATTTGGTATCAAAGCTAACCAGGTTGAATACTTGGAGCTCGTGGGAAGTGACTTTGTCACATAGGGCTATCATGCTAGTGTGAGGAGTTTATGGTTTTATTTGATTATGTGTTTATATGAATAGATGTGCATGGGGTCAATTCTCTAGGATATAACTTGTCTTTACTATATTCATTGAAGTCCTTTTGGAAAGGCATATGATCAATGCTCTTTCCACTAGGAAATCCTTAGATGTCGTGAAATGAGTTGATATCTCGGGAGAAGGACCCGTATGTGTTTTGTTTGTTTACATGTTGTTTGTTGAGAATGATGTTAATACTTGAGGCGAAGGTGATGAAACTAGTATATGAATTGTGAGTTAATCTTGTCCACATCTATTTTATATAGGATGTCTGAACGTAGTGGGGCTCACTGCAGGCCTCATAGGGGTGGTCGGAATATTCCAGTGCAATCGGAGATCCCTTCTCGAGAAGAAATAGTGGGTCAAAATAATATGGCTGCTCCACCAACCTAAGACGCTATGGGGTTGCTGGCTCGAGAGATGGCCAGAGCCCTTAGGGAGTCAATGGACATTTTTAGAGCCGTACAAGCTGCTAGAACAATTGAAGGGAAGACTAGAGTTTCATTCCTGAAAAAGGAATTTTTCCGCTCGAATCCTGCCGAGTTTCTTGGGGGTGTTGAACCATTAAAGGCAGATGAATGGCTTGAGCAAATTACTAAATCTTTTGAGATCTTGGATATTGGAGATGGTGAACGTCGAGTGGCACTTGCTAGTTATCAATTGAAAAGAGATGCCAACCTATGGTGGAAATATACCAAAGGTTGAATTGAGCATACTTGGGAGGCATTTATTCATGCCTTTCAAGAGAAGTACCTCCCTCCCACTACGAGGGAACGTTTACGGAGAGAGTTAAAGGAGCTTGAACAATCCGATTCCATAGTGGCAGAGTTTGAGGCTACATTTATGAGCCTATCTCATTTTGCACCTAACTTGGTAGTTATTAAAGAACATAGGTGCTTAGAGTTTGAGAAGAGACTGAGGCCGGGGATTTTGATAAAGGTGATGGGAAATATGATCTGGGATTATGATAGATTTGTACAGTTTGCAGCACATGTTGAGATTATGCTTGAAGGTGAAGAGAAGAAGTAGCGACGACTTAAGAAACAAGGGTTTACCGAGTCTTAAGGGGGTTCTACAGTATCCAAGAAGTCGAGGAGTTCTATTCCTACTCACCAACTGCCATTATCGGCTGCATCATCAATCCCTATGACGAGAAAGAGTACGGATAGTACGGGACAAAGTGGGATCACTTGCTATCGGTGTGTTGAGTGAGGACACAAGTCCTTTGCATGTCCACGGAGGGGTAATCAACAACGACAGTCTTCTGCTCATTCTCAAGACTTAGCCTTGGGTGGGGGCCAATCACTCGTTTGTTACCAATGTGGCCAGTCAGATCATATGAAGAAGTTTTGTCCCTAGCTTACCGAAACGGCTAGTGCTTTAGGGTTTCAGGCCGGACAGAGCCAGAGGTAGACTCATTAGCCAGTTCAGTTTGGACAAGCATCTCAAGTTGTATAGGGAGCTACCTCTACACAGTCTATACCACAAGTCTATCATCAGAAGGGTGAGCAAAGTGAACAAAGGCCTCAATGAAGAGTTTATGCCATCACCTCGTCTGAACAGTTGACTAGACCTATGGTGATGCGAGGTACATATCTTACATATAATATTTGGGCTCATGTGTTGATAGATACAGGGGCGTCTCATTCTTTCATAGCATCTTCATTTGCATTCATGTTGAGGTTAGAGGCCGAACTATTAGAATCTTCTCTTGTAGTAGAATCACCGGTTAGGGGTAAGATAGTATTAAACCATGGATGTCGTGGGTGTGTGATTGAAGTTGTGGATCACCGACTTCCTTTTAGTTTGGTGTTGTTAGAGATGATGGGTTTTGATGTCATTCTCAGCATGGACTGGTTGTCCTCTTACCGTGCTGTGATAGATTGTTACCGGGGAAGAATTACCTTGTGTACTGCTGGGGGGCAATTGATTTTATTTTATGGAGGATAGAACTGATAGGCTTTTAATGCTGTTATATGACTTTCAGGGTCAAGGCAAATTCACTTCCCTTATTGCAAGCTTGATGAATGATAGGAACATCAAAGTGCGAAGGATACTTCCTAGGGTGGTTTGTGATTATGTAGATTTTTTTTTTTTTTTTTAAGGACCTTACTAAACTACCACCACATCAGGCAGTCAAGTTTTCCATAACTTTGTGCCGGGTACCACACCCATTTCTGTGTCACCCTATCGATTTACTCTAGCACAATTCCTTGTCTTGAAAGAACAATTACAAGAGTTGTTATACAAGAGCTTTATATACCCTAGCACCTCACCTTGGTCAGCACCAGCCCTCTTTGTGAAAAAGAATGATGGTTCCTTGCACTTATGCATTGATTACCAGAAGCTAAATAGAGTCACAGTCAAGAATAAATACATGTTGCCTAGGATAAATGATCTTTTTGACCAACTCAAGGGCTCTAAGTGTTTTTCATAGATAGATTTACGATCAGCCTACCATCAATTATGTGTGAAAGAGGAGGACATTTCGAAAATGGCCTTTCATACTCGTTATGGCCACTATGAGTTCCTTGTGATGCCATTCGGATTAACCAATGCCCTACCACCTTTAAGGACCTAATGAATCGGGTTTTCTACAAGTATCTTGATAAGTTTGTGGTGGTTTTTGTGGATGATATCCTATATTCACCTTCTGAGGAAGAACATGAGTTGCACATTCGCATTATGTCGCAATTACTTAGGGAGCATAGGCTATATGCTAAATATGAGAAATGTGAGTTCTAGCTCTCCGAGGTGAAATTCTTGGGTCATGTTGTTTCTAAGGATGGGTGTAACAAGCCCGCGAGGGACCTCGCTACAGTTCGGACTCGATTTTGTTGCGGTTCTTAATCTTGAACCAAAGAGTCCAAATCCGGCAAATCGTTTTGAGAAAAGATTTTTTGAAAGAAGTGCCAAACATAGACTGCTTCGCCAGATAACAGAGTCGCCACCTAAATATTTTTAAAATGGGAAATTTAGGAAACCCTGACTCGGTGCCAAAAGGCCACGTGTCCGTCATCACCAAAGTTGGCTCGGGAACTTGGGTACGATTAGGGAAGGTCACATCGTGAGCACCCCCTCTCGCCCGGTCAAAGACCGGCCTCTACTAACCATGATATCTGTTTTTGAAAACTTTGTGCGTTCTTATTTCGGTTATTAGCCTAGGTTACTATGTGATGCGCACAGCATACAAGTATAGACTGAATCGCCCGAATTAGAACAAAACACTTCACGTTTGTTTGTTTAAAAATGGTTTGATGGTGCTACTCGCAAGTAGGCTAAGACGCGGATTTGCCACCCTCGGGTGGGTTTAGAAAACAATGATTTTGCCACTATCTAGTGGGCTTAAAACAAACATTCGATGAATTGTCCAATCCAAGTAACTCAACCTCCACCCACAGGCAATCAAGGCAGTTATATCACATAAGCATATAGCCTCATGGTAAGCATGCAATCATGGTAACACTCACACGCATGCAAGGATGCTAAAGCATAAAACTTACCGAGTACTCCAAGCCAAAACAAAAGCTGATTAGAAATCATGCATGATCCTAAATGTGCTGAAATGCCTAATGCAACACATGCAAAATGCAACTATAGCAGGCTCGGCTATTCTAAACATGGTATATGAGATGCTACAGTTAGCATGTATTCATTTTGGAATTGAGATACAAATGCAGTTAGTATGATGCGCCAAGCCCGGTGCATGCAAAACAGATGAATGATGCAAACATGCTGTCATACCGTATACTAATTGAAATATGCCATATATCTAACCATCATAAGCGGGAAAATAAAAGGGAGAAAGAAATGGGGGTTGGAAGACATACATCACACTCACCCACACTTATTACAATTATGCCCTCGATCGGAGGGTCCGAATAAATAATACAGTCCGAATAAAAGAATAGTACAGTCCAAAATATTACAGTCCGAAATAAATACAAATTCCTAATCAATTTACAAATTAACTAAGAAAGCTGTAAACTGGCGCGCAGGCCAGGGGCTGCCTTGCTATTGATGAAAGATGTATGCCGGGCTGCTTTGGCGCGGAAATCCACTGGGATGCCCCAATTAGCCTCTGTTTGCAATGTTTCTCGAAATGCGTGCTACGCTCCGAAAAGTTGCTAATCCTTCATTTTGCTGCAACAGAGAGCAGGAAAGGGGCATAGCAATGTATTTCACAAATATATGCATGCCTCGATCCTCGTGCCACCAATCACGCATTTCGATGCATGATGGCCGAGGAGTCGGATTGCACAACTAAATATAGGATGAATGCATATGGGTGCTACAACAAAACCTCCATCATGGGTAATCCGGAGTGTCGGTGACTTGGGAATTGAGACCCGTTCCGTCACTCGGAGTACGGAACGCGCCTCGTTTCCCGTGCCCGGGCTAACTCCTATCCCGAACATGATGCAATATGCATGAAATGCAGCTAACATGTGACCTAGCATGCACAATGCTATGAAAGTGAGATGTCTCGAAATGCGTGCCCACAGCCACGCAAACCGAGGCAATGACACTAAAGCATGAAATGACATGAAATATGATATATGATGAGACTAAAGTGAGACGCCTCGAAATGCGTGCCCACGGGCACGCAAACCGAGGCGGTGACATACAGACATGAAATGGCATACAGGATGCAAATTGGACTTACACTAACATGAGAGACCCTCAGCCGCACTCACATAAGAGGCCGTCGGATGAAAATGAAGTGCCTCGAAATACGTGCACACGGGCACGCAAACCGAGACAGTGGCATACGGAATGCAAATGACATGGAAAATGCAAATTGGGCTTACACTAACATGAGAGGACCTCAGCCGCACTCACATAAGAGGCCGTGAGACAAAAAAAAAAAAAAAAGTGCCTCGAAATGCGTGCACACGGGCACGCAAACCGAGGCATGGCCCTAAGGCACAGAAATGACATGCGAATGAGATGTAACACGTGGCATATGTAAAATGCAAATTTCAGCAGCTAAAATGATGCATAAATAGCCCCCGAATTATGACAAAATTACACCCGATACCCGAAATGCAATGTTATGCACCCGAAAAGGCCTACAGCTATGCTAAACATACATAATATGGACACAACATGTAAAACAGTAGCAAGGCAGCCCCTAAACTAGAATTTTCTTAGCACAAAGCAAGGCTAAATAACAACCACAAGTATGGTAAAAATAGCTTGCAAAAAAAAAAGGAAAAAAGAGGGGAATTACAAAGCAAGTAGTATATACAATGCTCAAACCAAAAAAAACAGTTCTACAAAATTAAAGAGGGACCAAAAATATTCACATTTATAAGAGATAACATCCCCTAATTCAGTATGTAGATATGATAAACAAAGCATGCAAAATAATGGGCCAACGAAGGCTATAACATGAGGTACCATAAGCATACACCAAACAACTTTGGACCCTTGACAAAATATGAAGAATGTGCCAAAATAAGACACTTTCTAAGCCTGATGAAGGCTGAATACAGGAGCTAAGCAAGCCTAACAAAGCATGCAATTTTACGGAATTGAAGAGGATATTACATGGAGTACCAAAAGCATTCACCAAATGGCCTAAGACCCTTAACAAAACATGATGAGAAGGCCAAAAAAAGGCTCTTTTCAGGCCTGATGGAGACCCAAAACAGAAGCCAAATAAGCTCAAAGAGGCATGCAAAATAGGAGTAGAACATGAATTCAAAGCAAGTGACATGTAGAGTATGAAAACCAGGTTGAGCCCTTCTTCAATGTTGAAGAGGGACTCAAAATAAGTACAATATCAGTTCATGAAATACTCCAAATCAGATCAAAAATAGGCCAAATGAACCATGCAATTTTACGGAAAATATGGAAGATTACAAAGAAAGTGCATGATAGAGAGGCCAAACATGGTTGAGCCCTTCTTCAATGTTGAAGAGGGGCTCAAAATAGGCCCACTCACAGTTTATACCAGGCTCGAGCTTAGATCACTCAAAAGCCAAACAAAGCATGCAAATAATGGCATAAAGAGTGGTATTGAAAGAGGTGTATGATAGAAATACCAAACAGGGTTAAGCCCTTCTACAATGTTGTAGAGAGGCTCAAAATAAGCCTAAAATCAGTAGGAGTCGGAGCCCAAAACAAAAATCCAATAGGGTAAAGAATTGATTCAAGATTATGCTAGAAAAAGGGAATTAGAGGCTTACCCTTGGAGACAAGTCTTTTGTGGCTTCTTGGCTTCAATTTGTTGCTTCTTGGCCTCTGGAAAACCCTCCTTGGCTGCTGGAATGGAGGTGGTGATGGTGGAGCTTAGGGTTGATGAAGGAAGGGGCTAGAACCTTGAAGGTTTTTTGAGCTTTTGAAGATGAAAATGGAGGCTTTGGGAGATGAAGTCTTGAGAGAAGATTTTCTAACCCTAGGGAAGGAGCCGGCCAAACTTAAATAGGCAAGAAAGGGTGTAAAGGGAGGGAAATGCATCCAAGCTTTCCCTCCCAAAATATCCCCCGGAGGGGTGAGATATTTCAAAAAGCAGGTGGGCAAAGTGTAAGAGTCGGAGTAACTTTCTTGAAGGTGGCCGGCCGGCCACCCCAACTGGTCGGCCAGCCACTCCCCCTGGTCGGCCGGCCATGGCCAAAAAAAAGGAACAAAAAAATTCTGGCCAACCACCACTGTTTAGGGTCCTCCCAGGTGTGTAGAACAAGGCCCCAAGGTTGGAATTTGACAACTCTGAAACATGAGTCACAACATAGAACTTGAAGGAGAGGCTCAAAAATGAAAGTAACAATTATTGGCCGACCAGTACTTTTTAGTGTCCTCCCATGTTCCCTCATCACAAATATGTAGTCTCAGCTTGAAGAAAATATCCCCAGGGTGTTCAACATTGGCCCGGAAGTGAGCAAAACGGGCGCCGGAGGAGCGAAACTAGTTTTTTGGAACAATTGCTGGCCTCCCACCCCCCAGTGATCTTCCTAGTGTTGAAACAGAGGTACCTTCCAAAATTGAACAAAAACTAATGCAAAATGAATGCTCGGGGCCCAAACCGCGCAGTTCGGGCCCCCGAAAATGGGCTGCGGGCACCGAAAGTGGCATTCGGCCACGAAGTAGGCATCGAAGGCCCCAGTGTCCCTCGGAACGATAAAACAAAGGTACCTTCCAAAAATCGGAGAAATCGGAGATGGTTGGGCGGTCCCGAACCGAGGCACACGGCCTGACGGTCCCGAAAACCGAGAACCGGGCTCCGAAATGGGCAAAATGGCCTACGGCCACGAAATGTAGCCTACGGCCACCGAGAGATAGCCTACAGGACCACTCCCTTCCCTCAGGAAAGAAAACAGAGAAAAATCGAGTCTGGTTCGCAAACCGAGACAAGGCACAGAAGAGAGTTCGGAAGACCGGAGGCAAGGCGCACGGCCACGACTCTGAGACTTCTGAACGAGCACAACATGCAACATCACCGAGTGCTCAATCAGTGACGTCTGAGTCTTAAGGTCGGTGAAAAATGGGGTGTCTACAGTTGCCCCTCTTTGACAGAACTCGAAAGTCAAGAAGTGACGGGAGTGAATGTCAAAGCCTAGAGACGACCCATTTTTGACAAGGCCGAAGACTTAGACAATCATACAAGATGAATAGATATGTGCCCGCAGGCGTGCCCGCAGGCAAAGGGGCAAAATGCAAAGGATATGCACAGAGCCAGGTGATCATGCAAGTGCAAAGAAGTCAGAGAAGCAAGTATTGACAAATAGATGCAGCTTTTAAGCAAGAATGCAAAGCAACAACTACATTTCATGCGGTTTGGAATGCGAGAATCATTCAATTCTCGCCGCATCACACACCGGAGAAGATACGATACTGCTGGCGATTAAATGCAGTCGCCGACCTCAAATGAGCCGTACATACAATATCGTGCCTGCAAAATAGAGAAATTCAACAAGAACAATATGCCAACAACATATATTCAATGTGATTCTTGTGATTCTGAAAGTTTGACACACGCAGTGTCGACGAGTAGATACATCACAATGCGAGAAAAGATAATGCGTGACAACGCATGCTCAAGCATAGAAGTATTGTACACCAAGAAATCATGCATGACAATGCAAAACATTCATGAGAATGCAAATTATGAGCCAAATAATGTAAAACGAGCAGAAATCAGGGTGCCCGTTTGTTGCGCAACAACGAGCTGGGAAACGCGCATTTCGATGAAGGCAACTCGAGCGCGGCCTCTGATTTACCTCCCGGAGAGGTCACAACATGTTTAAAAAAAGGATACACTCTGATTTTGATGAATAATGATGAGACATATGTCAGAAATTGCAATTGAAGTTCCGGTGGAGCAATTCGGCGCCAGAAAGTGCACTTTTCTTAAACTTTTTCAGGTCCCGGGAACTCCGATTTTCCTCAAAATTTGCAGAGAGGTAGGGGAGGGGGTGGGGACCATGGTCGGCCAGCTCATTGCCCTAGGAGAGGCCATCGGCCAGGGGGAAAAAAGTAGATGGCCGGCCAGCCAGGAAAGGTGGCCGGTCGGCCACTGCCCAAAAGCAGGGGCATTTTGGTCTTTTTCGGCTATTTCTATATATAGGCACCTCCACTCCATCCGAAATCACTCCCCCAAGTGTGAAATTCTCTCCTCTTGCTTCCTAAGCCATTTGCTCTTTCAAATCTGCATTTTATACGCGCCCCTCGGCCTTCCACGCAAGTTGTTTCTGCGAAATCGTTCAGATTTAAGCACTTTGAGGCGACTAAATTTTGATTTCGGTGCTTCTCTTCTCATTTTCACCACTCGAGGTAAGCTTGTCTTAATATTTGGAAAACTTTTCCGGGAGTTGACTTTTGTTGACTTTTCATTTGCCGAGAGTTGACTTTTGTTGACTTTTTTCCAGTTTGGCTCATTTTGCTCATTTTTTTGCTCCTTTTGCAGATTTCTTGACATGGCGGGTCATTTCCCTCACGGCGGAGGTTTTCCCGACGCCGGAGATGATTTTGATATTATGACATTGCCCCCGAGGGTTCGCCCTTTTGTTCCCGATCGATGATGGTACATAGGCTTCATGGCCGTTTTATCATTTCACCAAGTTCAACGATCGGGTACCAGGGGATCTCCTTCTGCGAGAGCCGGAGCAGCACCTCTCCCACGATGCAGAGGTATTTTACTTTATTTTATGTATCTTTCGTGCATTTCATTCCCCTGCCATGCTTAGACACACAGTTTAGCTCATGACATAGTACTTGCATCCTGAGCATGTGACTTAGCCACTTGAATTTCATGGACACACAATTCATTGCCTGATTGTGAACGTATAGTACGCATTAGTTAGAAATTGAACGCACGGCTCAAACATTGATTCACCGGACACACAGCCCGAAGTTGAAAATGAGCTCACAGCACATACTGACTAAGAGTAGAACACATAGCCCCAAACTCAGATTTTCTGAACACACAGCCCACTGATTAAGAGTAGAACACACAGCCCTAAACTCTGTTTTACTGAACACGCAGCCCAGATTTGAAGTGAACACACAGCCCACTGATTAAGAGTAGAACACCTGACCCTAAACTCGATTTCTTGAACACATGACCCATTTGATGTGAACACGCATGACCTTGATCAAGAGTAGAACCACCCTAACTTCAGTTCTTGAACACATAGCCCAGATTTGAAGTGAACACACAACCTACTGATTAAGAGTTGAACACGCACCCAAAACACGTTCTTGAACACACGACCCAGATTTGAAGTGAACACACTTATCGATTAAGAGTAGAACACACGACCCTAAACTCGATTTCTTCAACACACCCATTTGAAGTGAACACACACTTGATTAAGAGTAGAACACACCCTCAACTCGATTTCTTGAACACATGACCCAAATTTGATGTGAACACGCATGACCTTGATCAAGAGTAGAACATGCACCTAACTTTCAGTTCTTGAACACATGACAGATTTGAAGTGAACACACAGCCCACTGATCAAGAGTAGAACACGCAGCCCAAAACACAGATTTACTGAACACACAGCCCAGATTTGAAGTGAACACGCAGCTCATTTTCACTTCATTTGCACACAGCTCATTTTCACTTCATTTGCACACAGCTCATTTTCACTTTAAATCTTGGTGGCGCCGCCTGATCTGAGGATATGGCTCCGCGGCGAGAGTGGTATCTTCCGAGCTTCAGGCTCGAGACTTGGTTGACTTTGCAGGATACGGACCATTCTGCAGGGGGTTATCTCACTGTCTTATCAGTAGGACATTGTTTGCTGCTCTGGCGGAGAGATGGTGGGACACCACCAATTCTTTCCATTTCTCTGCCACCGGGGATATGACCATGACCCCATTGGACTTTGCTGTACTCACCGGCCTAGACATAGGCGGTGGACCTATTCCCTACGACGAGGATATGGGTCAGTGGGAGGCTGCTTGGATGCACCTATTGGGGGCACTCCCGCCTGTAGACAGAGGTACCGGGAGGGTTCGGTATACTTGGTTCTCTTCCCATTTCCGGCGGCCACAGATGGAGCCTGAGTCTCCCGAGGAGGTCGAGCAGTATACCCGTGGTTTCCTCATGTTCCTCTTTGGCACCACTCTGTTTGCCGATAGAGGGAACATGGTCGGGTTGTATCTACTGAGTGCTCTGGTAGACCTATCACAGGTCGGTCAGTATGATTGGGGCGGCGCTGGCCTGGCTACCCTTTATTGTTACATGGCCTTGATCTCTCGCCTTGAGGGACTTACTCGTGACTCTTGGAGAGCTTGGGAGGTACATTCTCCTCTTGATTTACATTTTGCTCCTCATTACTTATTCACTGCACATACGGCGCACTTTGCATTCTGTATTCTGCCTTTAGCACTTTGTATTCACATTCCGCACTGCTTTTCTCAGCTATGGGTATATGCATATTTCCACATTGGCTCCGGGGATGGAGGTGGCAGGACCTCCTATGACTCGCTTTCATTGATGTTTGAGGCGAGCACTTATCGAGGCCTCGAGAGACTCTCTTCCATCTGCGACAGTACTTCGACACTGTGAGGGCGACAGAGGTATTTCAGAACTCTCGGTTCCTTTCATTTTCATCTTCGATCCGCTTTGCATATCCTTGATTTGATTGATTTGTACCTTTGGTTATCCACAGATCACTGGCGCCTAAGCGATCTTGGCGATGATCTCGAAAATCGGTACCGGAATCGACTAGTTCGAGATAGGTTCTCGCCGAGGACGGTTGGTAGGGCCTGGTTCCTTGGGGAACGCTTTCAGCGTCAGGTTTGGGGGTATAATTCTCAGGACCCTCCTGCTGTGCCTCCACCCACTATGCGGACGCCGAGGCTATCTCTTCGAGGAGGTCATTAGGGACATGCAGGGCACCGATGCTTTATTACATCTCATTGAGGGGAACTACGCCACCTATCGCCGCATATATCTGATGCCCCCCTTGACGCGAGTACGGACTCCTGCCGAGGCCTCTTGGCGCACCATCTTCAAGCGCGTGCGTCTTTGCAAACATCCCCTCTTCTAGCAGGGTTGGTGCATCTAGAGGTAGAGGCAGTTCTATTCCTCCGATCCCTCCGACTCTCGATCATCCTGGATGGCCAGATATGCCGACTGAATTGACGAGTTGGCAGTATGGGACTATTTCCCCGATTCCGATCCCTATGGAGCCTCCGATGCCTGGTCATAGATATGTCAGTGATCCTGACTCACCACCGGTACGTTCTACCATTTTTCATTTATCACACAGACATTTTGGCAGTTGCTTATTTATTGATGAGTTGAGCTTGTGTCTGCAGCCACCTCGGGAGTACATAGACTAGATGCTGGGGGTGGTGGCCTCACTTGAGGGGATGGTCCTGCGTAGAGAGGCACAGATGTCCATCATGGGCTTCCAGGTACCCTTCATCTCTCTTGCATTTATCATATTTCTGTTAACATGCTAGTTTTGAGCATTCTGCTGCACTGATAAGCTATGTAGAACACATCTGGCACACACCCCACTCACATACTGTACTTGCACCTGCTCTTTATGTTTGAACTGATGTATTGCACTTTTCATTTTCAGATGCCTCCCGTATATGCTTCGGCACAAGGTGGGCCACTCGGGCCTTCTCAGAGAGGTCGAGGTGTTAGACCCGCTCGAGGTACTGGGCCTCGAGGAGCTGGGCCATCCAGGCCTTACCGAGGAGCTCGAGGAGCTGGGTCGTCTCGCAGACGCAGGGCACCCATTGTCGAGGATGAGGAGGAGGAGGTCGCAGACCGTGTGTCAGGGACATCTCCTGGGGAGGGAGGATCCAGTCTTGGTTCCGGGAGCGGAGACGAGCCCGAGGGGGATCCGGAGGATGACAGCTCTGATCCGGATGGTGAGGATGATGCAGAGATTATCCCGCATAAGAGGATGAGAGGACCTCCTCATTCCCGTTCCCGAGGATACTGATGCCATTTCTTGCTTTATTTTACTTTTTGGCTAGTAGTTTGTAGCACTTTGCACATTGTTAGGCAGTTTTATTTTCTATAAAACTTGTACCTTTATTTTGTTGTAAAAACATGATGGAATGAAACAGCTTTTGAAAAGACGTTTGTATTTGAAATTCTCAGCATCGCATCGCATCATTTTATTTTGCACAAAATGGAATTGAATGAAAATGTGCCTCATGTATTCACTGGGTCACGTAATGAACCGACGCAACAAATCAAAACAAACCGACCCGCTAAGAAATAATAGAATCTTAGCAAGTTTACAACTCGATAAGCAAAGTACAATACGTTAACGACTCAATAAACAAGACTTAACAAAATTGCGTAACCAAAAAGTAACCATTCAAAACACAAAATGCGACAGCTCGACAAAACTTACAACTCGATAAACAAAACAACAACTCGATAAGCAAAAATATAACAAAGCATACTTCGGACAGACAATCCGGATAATGGAATGTATCCGAAACTGATAGAAATGGAGGCCTTCAACATTCCTGATGCATAAAAAGTGCCTCAAACTTCCCCCCGGCGGGCAAAACAGGACCAATGCGCGGCCGAAAACATTTTGCATTTGAAGACTAAAAGGTGGCCGGCCTACTAGGATAGATGGCCGGCCGGCCACCTCTCCCACAACCTCCAGAAGTTTGACACGTGTCCTTTGAATAGTGTTTTGCCCCTCTATAAAAGCCCCCCTCCCCTTGGAACTCATTCATTTCATCACCTTTCCTCGCATAAATGGAGGCATTTCTCACAGAAAATCTCACATCTTGGATTTCTTCTTTAGATGGCTCGGAGAGGTTGAACTTCCGGGGTTTTGGCTTGAATGCACTATTTACGCTAAGCCGGACTCCACTGCATCTTCCTTTCCTCTCTGCTGCGGCAAGGTTTTGGAACCCTGTGACGCACGTCTTTAGCTTTGGCGGGCAAGAGGTATGTCCTACTTTTGAAGATTTTCAAGCCTTGATGGAGTCCGAGCGAGACGAGGAAATTCTGCCCCAGCTCAATTTTAGCTATGCCCAAGCCTTAGGGCGGATGTGCGGTCTCAACGCGCATGATGCTCGATCTCTGATTAGTGACGGAATGTTGGACACTCCGAGCCTGATTTACCGATTCTCCGACGCTGGTGACCGCAGCAACCACTATTGGCGAGGAAATTCTGCCCCAGCTCAATTTTAGCTATGCCCAAGCCTTAGGGCGGATGTGCGGTCTCAACGCGCATGATGCTCGATCTCTGATTAGTGACGGAATGTTGGACACTCCGAGCCTAATTTACCGATTCTCCGACGCTGGTGACCGCAGCAACCACTATTGGCAAGGCTTCCTAAGCATATACCTTGTGCCTACTATCTCATTTTCTGTTTGTCTCGGGCTCCGGAGGAGCTAGCATCCGTTTGATTGAAGTCGCTCAAGGCTTGTGGGATGGGAAGAGCTGTATCGCCATGACATTGGCTGAGACACTGATGGGCTTGGATGCTTTCTACCACCGGGAGACAACCAGGTTTGCGGGGAGTCCACTACTGTTGCAGGTAATGTTTCCCACCCAAGCTCACATGTAAATTTGCTCACATCACTCGGCCCTCGGGCTCGGTTTTTCTCACAAAACCCTCATCTTACTTTTCTCTCATCGCACATCTCTCTATTCTTTATTCTCTCATTTTTCATCCCTCCCCAGATATGGTTGATGGATAAATTGCAAGTTGTGGACTCTTGCCCTGCCTACTCAGCCCGTGGCTACTTCTTTCGGCAACGCCTAGTGAATGCTCCTGATGAGAGCTGGTGGTTTGAATGGATGTGCAACTTGTCAGCGGATCGCATTACGTGGCGTTGTCCTTGGCTCAATCTCCCGGCAATGAGCTATAGCATGTCCCGGCAGGTCGGGATTCGACTGATCGGCTTGACTCACTGTGTGTTCTATTTCCCATTCCGTATTCTGCGCCAATTTGGCCATGATCAGACTTGCCCACCAGAGGGGATAGAGTATCCGGCTACATTTCCAATTCGAGGTGCACAGCTGGCTCGGCAGGCCGCGGCATGGAGAGTTAGAGAGCTTCTGGCCCCTGACCCTATTTTCAGTCGCACTTTGTCTGATGAGTGCTGGGATTGGCTCAATGAAGAAGCACAGGCTGGGCCTAAGTTGGCATCAGAGGCTTCAACTAGCTCTGGAAGGGGGCGCAGGGACACCTGACTTGACTATGCCCCAGATTTATTGCTTTATTAGTACTTTCAAGTTTTCTTTATGAGTGTAATAAAAAGCAACTTCAATTGTATGCAAGAGCAAGAGAACTCCGTTTTGAAATCAATGAAATTGAAGTTTGTGGTACTGAAAATTCTCCACTTTTGGTCCAAAAATGGTCTTAGTTGTGAAAAGATTAATTTGAACAAAGTCAACTTTTATTAAAACTTTTCAACACTATTTTCGATATGGATCAGAACTGGACACACCTGAGATCTGTCACTGAAATGTACAATGCCGAATCCTAGCAACTGGAAAGTTGCCCCTAGTTTGAAAAGTCCCTCGGCAATTCATAGCAACGGAAAGTTGCCCCTAGCCTGGATGGTGCCGCAACATTTCATGGCATCGGAAAGTTGCCCCTAGTCCGAATAGCACTGTACCGGAGATCACGATAAATGCTGATGAACAGAGATGGCTGAGATAATCAAAATGGACAAAGTTGATCGGGGAAAAGATTGGGGCTGAACTTCAAGATGAAGCTGCCTACGTATCCCATAGATGGGAATCAAGCCTTACGTAGTTCGGGCTTAGGTTCGCTCGGGTATTTTTACTCTCCTTTTGCGCTCTAACTTTTGCCAAGGCCGCCCTTTGCGGGTTTTCAACCTTGCGAGCTCAGTTTTTATAATTTCAAATTTTTCTATGCTCTGAGTTTTGCCTAGGTCGCCCTTTCGGGTTTTCGGCCTAGCGAGCCTCTTAGGGGTAGTATTTCTTCAACTTGTCCATATTGATCGGTTAGGAAAACTCTAAGCCATCTAGATCCATCAGAACCACAGCTCCACCTGACCAGATTGACTTGATAATGTAGGGACCAGTCCAATTGGGCCTGAACTTGCCCCTTGGGTCGTGAATGGGAGCTCGGTTGTCCTTAAGTACCAAATCTCCTTCTTTCAAGTTCCTGGACTTAACCTTCTTGTTAAAAGCCCGGGCGATTCTGCGTTGATAAACTTGGACGTGGTACAGTGCTTTCAACCTTCTTTCATCGAAAAGCATGAGTTCCTCAAATGCTTTTTCTTTGCCAATCCGCTTCGGCTATCTGGCACTCGGCCAATACTCGTAACGACGGGACCTCAATCTCAATAGGCAGAACGGCCTCCATCCCATAGACCAATGAGTACGGAGTCGCCCCAGTAGAAGTTCTGATCGAAGTCCTATAGCCCCATAGAGCAAATGGCAGCTTATCTGGCCAATCCCGATAGGTTTCCACCATCTTCTGCAGTATGCGCTTGATGTTCTTGTTGGCGGCCTCAACTGCTCCGTTAGTTTGCGGCCGGTAAGTAGATGACTTATGAAAAGCCACATTGTATTTCTCCAACAAGTCAATCACCTCTTTCTTGAAGTGGGAACCATTGTCTGAAACAATCTCATTTGGGACTCCGTAGCGACAAATAATGTTGTTTCTGATAAATTTTGATACATGCAAAGCCTTCAACACTGCATAAGATTGGGCCTCAACCCACTTTGTGAAATAATCTATCGCTACCAAGATGAACTCATGCCCATTCGATCCCTTCGGCGTAACGGCTCCGATTACATCAATTCCCCAGACAGAAAACGGCCATGGCGAAGTCATGTTGTACAGCTTTGACGGCGGAATATTCATGCGATTTGCATGAATTTGACATTTATGGCATCGCCGGACGAAACTAATACAATCCTCCTCCATGGTGGACCAATAATAACCCTGTCTAAGGATCTTCCGTGCCAACATTACCCCATTCATGTGTGCACCACATTCACCCCCGTGGATGGCTTCCATCAGACGTTTTGACTCTTCAGCATCAACGCACAGTTTATGCATTCCCAGATGACCCCGTTTATACAGTTTACCTCCGCAGATGATGAACTGAACTGCCATTCTTGTGATTGCCCTCTTGTCTTTGGCATTTACCCCTGGCGGATATGTTTCTGTCTCCAAGAAGTTCCAGATGTCGTAATATCAGGGGTGTTCGTCCTGAACTTCATCTATAACTGCAATCGACTCATAGGCAGGTACAAATTTCTGGTCGATGATGACTGGACGCATCCGGACTCCACACGGGATGTCTATCATAGATGATAGAGTTGCTAAAGCGTCTGCAAACCTGTTGTTCTCTCTTAGTAGATGAGTAAAACTTAACTTTTCAAACCGAGGAATTAGCAAATCCAAGGTCTGGTGATATATCATCATGTTTTCCTCCTTAACTTTCCAGTCTCCTTTAGCTTGAGACACAACAAGGTTCGAATCCCCGATGACATCCAATTGCCTTGCCCTAATTCGAGTGCTTCCAAACCAAAGAATGCACGCGTGATACGCTTCATTATTTGAGACTTTGAACCGGAGTTTGAAGGCTAGAGGGATACGGGAATTGTCGGGTGCTATCAGCAACACTCCTATCCCATACCCATGCTGATTTGACGCTCCGTCAAAGTACATTGTCCAAGCTTCCTCGTCGATATGCAGAATTGATTCATCCAGGAATAGGTACTCAACTGCTTCATCCCCCTCAACCGGGTGGTCGGCAAGGAACTCTGCCACTGCTCTTCCTTTCACTGACTTGCGCGTCACATATGTGAGATCAAATTCGGAGAGCAACAGCAACCAACGAGCTAGCCTACCCGTAAGCGCTGGTTTCTCGAAAAGATATTTGATGGGATCTAGTCGCGAAACCAACATTACAGAGTGAGCTAACAGGTAGTGCCGCAGCTTCCTAGTAGCCCATACCAGAGCTAAGCAAGCCTTTTCCAGCGGTGTATATCGGGTCTCATACTCCAGCATTTTCTTGCTCAAATAATAGATGGCTTTCTCCACCTTATCTTCTGATTCTTGTGCAAGCATGCAGCCCATTGTAGTCTCAGTTCCGGTGGCGACAAAACGGGCGGGTTCTGTAGATATTCTTTAATCTGTTCGAATGCAACTTGGCATCGGCCGTCCCATTGGAACTTCTTTCCTTTCTTCAAGAGGCCAAAAAGTGGTTCACAAGTCAAGGTTAGTTTTGAAATAAACCGTCTTATGAATTGCACTTTACCCAGAAAGCCTCGCACCTCCTTTTCAGTCCTTGGTGGTGGCATTTCTAGGATGGCCTTGATCTTGGAAGGGTCGACCTCGATGCCCCTTTGTGTGTAATCGAAACCCGACATTTTCCCACTTTAACACCAAACGACATTTCGAGGGTTTAGCCAAGAACCTAATTCCGATCCTTTGAAAAACTTGTGCAAGGCGGTGTAGTGGCCCTCTCTTTCTTTGGACTTGACACTCATGTCATCCACGTACAGCTCAACCTCTTTGTGGATCATATCATGCAATAGTGTGGCCGTAACCCGTTGATAAGTAGCTCCAGCGTTCTTCAACCCAAACGGCATTACCCGGTAGCAGTATGTCCCCCACGGGGTGGTGAATGCAGTCTTTTCTCTGTCCTCTGGTGCCATCACTATCTGATTGTATCCTGAGAAGCCATCCATGAAAGAGAGCAATGCATGCCCTGCTGTGAAGTCTACCAACTCATCGATGTGCGGTAAGGGAAAATCGTCCTTCGGACTAGCTCTGTTCAGATCCCTGAAGTCTACACACACCCGGATCCTGCCATCTTTCTTCGGCACCGGAACAATGTTGGCCAACCAAGTCGGATATTCAGATACTAGCAGGAAGCATGCATCAATTTGCTTGGTGACCTCCTCCTTAATCTTAAGAGCCCAGTCCGGGCGGATCTTTCTGAGCTTCTGCTTGACAGGTCGGGCCTCGGGGTCAAGGGGGATCCGATGCTGTACAATCTCAGGATCGATTCCAGGCATGTCTTCATAGGACCACGCGAAAACATCTTTGAAATCTTTTAATAAAGTGACTAAGCGCTCGCGTTCCT
This sequence comes from Camellia lanceoleosa, assembly GCA_025200525.1. NCBI lineage: Eukaryota > Viridiplantae > Streptophyta > Magnoliopsida > Ericales > Theaceae > Camellia > Camellia lanceoleosa. The sequence goes on from JANUSC010000032.1 coordinate 1,039,086, forward strand.
CTGAAGACAACGTGGACCCGATCTGGACCAGCCGCGGGTCCTCCTCAGTACCAATGTTCACGGAAATGATTTCATCCATTAATGGTTTAACAAATCTCTCTTGCTCTTGCTCAATTAAACGTTGTAAAACCGAAGGAACTTCGTCCTCGTCGTTTTCATCAAAATTTTGAAAGTCTGAATTAATGCAATAAATTAGGGGCACAGAAAAGTACTCGGAAACCATAGGCAGTTCATTCTCATTAGGCACATCCAAATCATCCAATTCATCGGTTACAACAGACTCAAATGAAAAGGAAAAAGACGACCTAGACAGAACTTTGGCATCCGGGTTAACATCCCCAGGAGTACCAGACTTAGACTCAGTCGAGCTGGAACCTGATTCCAACTCACAGGACTCGGTGGAATCAGATTCCGGCTCACTACCTGACCCGGAACTGCTGGACAAAAATCCCTCCTCATACTGCCAAGTGAGAGAGGGTGCGATTGATGCATCCAAGATAGCTGCTGGTCGGCTCGCAGCCGTTTCATCCCCAATCATGGAAACCACGAAGTTATTCTCCAAGTAATCTTGGTCGATCGGAGGATCAGAGAGGAGACATGCCAGTGCTACCCCCATTTCCAATTCTGTGCTCTCAGGATTCACTGTCTTATTCTGCTCAACCTCAGTTGTTGGAGTGCATGCGCTCGTGGCAACATCATCCCGGATAGTTGCAGTCGAAGAAGATTTCAAACACGTATCGCTTCCTCTCCGCGTTGAACCATGGCTCTGGGAAGCCGCAAAATGGAAAGTCTTCCCCCTCCCGGACAAAGCGTCCGTTCAGGGTACCCCAGATGGGTCTGTGTATTAAGTCAAAAGGCTTTCCAGCCTGCTTCGCTCTGGCTCTGCCGGCCATTTCTTTTCCCTTCCTCACCCAATCTTCTTTGGTGGGTAGATAACCCAATCCAAAGGTATGTGGATTGTGTGGCACTTCGGCCAACGCTGCGACTCCTTTCCTGTCGCTTCTTCCCAATCCCATCCCAGGGATATGTTGTAGCTTGTTCATGAGGTAGACGGCTTGAGCGCTGACATACACACCCTCATTCACAGCCATAATATTTTGCACCACCCGGGCCTCAGCCAAAGTAAATCCTGATATGAACATGTCTTCCATGCCGTGTTCGATCTCCAAGACTGGCGTAGATATCTCCGGAGGAGGATGGATTGATGAATTCCCAAAAACAATGGCTACTCCCTTTCCATAGGGGTATTTCACCATTTGATGTAGAGTAGATGAGACGGCCTTCACCTGATGCAACCAGGGTCGCCCCAAAAGCATGTTAAAGGATGCAGGGACCTCCAAGACATGAAAATCTACCTCGTGTTGTCCAGGCCCAATCTTGGTTTGGATTTTTACTGTCCCCAGGACATCCCTACTTGTATTGTCGTAGGCTCTTATCACTTGAGTAGTCGGTGTGAAGTCCGCAGGTTTTAACCCAATTGCATACGCCGTTCTGGCCGGGCAGACATTAATAGCGGACCCAGTATCAACAAGTACTACCGGAATCCATTTGTCCCTGCATTCTCTGAGAGATGTAGAGGTGCATTATGATCCACGCCCTCGGCGGCGCTTCATATCGAAAAGGTCAATGCCGGAACCTCCTCCGGAAAGACTAGCCCAACTAGTTGTTCCGCGTAGTTTCGATAGAGAGTTTGGCTTTGTCCATAGCGAGAGAAGGACACTGTCTATGCACCCTTGAAGCCATAAGCGGTCCCGATGGAGATGTATGCTTGTATTTTCTTTAACTGCTTTGATCTGACCTCTTCTTCAACTTGCTTCTCCTCTGCTTCTCCGCTTCTTTATCTTTCCCGATGCCTCCGGTTGATCAAGGTGTGGGGGCTTGAAATCGCCCACTTCTAGTCATATGGTCCACCTCTTGAGGTACAGTCTTTGTCTGGTTGGCCACCGCCCAATCTTCGTTTGTGGGCGAGATACAAGTCGCCATCTTCCCACCACATTCCATTAGCATCTAGCGAGCACTGCAGTTCCGCTTGTTTGCGTTCTCAGCATTTTCCTTCCACATGCTCACAGTATGTTCAGTTTTTGTGCTCACAGCATTCTCAACCTCCTCATGGTTCTTTGCTTTTCGGATCCTCTCAGAATCCCATTTCTTTTCTTGTTCCTCCAGCGTCAATGGTTCAATTTTCAAAATGTCTTGCTCCTGAGCGAAATTCTTCGTACCGGCGCTCTCCGACAATTCAATCTGACCCTCGGCCCTTCCGGCCACAAATGGTACAATATCTGGCTGATCATCCAACCACCCGACGACTTCTGCTGACTCCTCGTATTCGAACCAGTTGATTGATACATCCCCTGATTCTTGGTCGTTGAAAAACTGGAGGTTGGCGAAGTCCTCTTCCACCGCTGTCAGATCATCCCCCACTAATTCAAGTTTGTCCCCCCAGATCATACACAATTCAGCCTCTTCCGGCGGCCCCACACTCAGCTTAGGCTGGCTCATTGACAAGATATATCCACTCGGATCATAAGCTCTGCCAGCTAAATTCTCGGACCGCCCACCCAGACTCAAGTTTGCTCTCCTCGGGCTTTGCCCGCTACATTTTCGGTGGTCACCACCTTTGGCTCAGGTTGGGCTGTGGAGGTGTCCATCATGCACAAGTCAGTGCTATCAGGAAGGATCACCTCCGGCTTGGGTAAGTGGGAGGGAGTAATGTAGATACTAGGGTCGTAAGACACGTCCCTAGTTTGGATGAGATTGATTCTTTTGGGTGGATCTTGGTTATGTGCTGGGAGTGGGTTGGTTGTAACGTTGGGTCGCTCGGGAGGTAGAATAATGTTTTTGTCAATGAGATCTTGAATCTCATGACGCTTGACTGTAACATTGGTCGCATCATGACCATCTTCTTTGGTGGTATTCGCAATATTTGGCTGGGTTGTGGGAAGGGGGGAGTGGATTTGGAGGGGGCCTCGGTTCCAAGGGTTTCAGATGCCCCTTTCTGACTAGAACCCCGAGGACTTTGGACAAAGGCATATGTAGTGGGGAGAAGGTTCGTTGACCCCTGGGTTGGTATCTTGAAGCTTGGCTACTGCTCCCAGATACATCAGAAAAAGGTGTGGCCGCGACGGGCCTTGGTTGCGGAGGGGGATTGGTGGTGACCATTCCGACCTCTGAAGTTCTTGCATTGGTAGAGCCGCTCGGGCCCGCATTGTTATTACGATTGAATGTTCTTCAGGACTGATCCCGGTCTTGGTCAATCAACCCTTGCTTCATAGCATCCTCAATTTGCACCCCCATATCATGTAAGTCTGCGAAGGTGGGGAAGGGAACTACAATCATCTTCTGCATAAGCCTTGGTTGGAGATTGCGCACAATCATCCGGATTTGATCTTTATCAGTTGGCCTTAAGGTCATCATCGATGCCTTTGCTCTCCACCGAGTGACAAAATCAGAGAAAGTCTCTTTCTGTTCCTGCCTTGTTGTCTCGAGATCACGTGTTGTAATCTCGATCTGAGTATTATATGAATATTGTGCAACGAAGGCCTCAGCCATCTCATCCCAGTTCCTCTTGACATCATTATCCAACTTTGCATACCAGTTGGCGGCCACTCCTGACAGGGTTCGGCCAAACAGTGAGAGTTTCTGTAGTCTGGTTAGGCCCATTGGCCGCAAGATGTCTGAAAACAGCCGTAGATGAACCATGGGGTCCCCGGATCCATCAAAGCGATCGATCTGGGGCATCTTAAATCTGTCCGGCAATGTTACGGCCACATCAGTGTAGCCGTCTTCAATATCTGGGATGGCCTTCACCCCCTGTGATTTCTTGAAGAGCTTTTCCAACTTGCTCAATTTCAAAGCTGTCTGGTCTACCTCGAACTCGAATGGAGAGTCCCGTGATTGGGTAGAATATTTTTGGACGATTCTGGAAGCGAAGCGGCCAATTGGAAGACCCGTGTCCTCTTGGGTGTTTTGGAAGTTTGGCAGAGCGTTCTGTGGATTTGGGAGGGTATTCTGGGTGTTCTGGGTATTCTGGGGATTTGGAGGAGCATTCTGACCAGTAGATATCTGCTCAGGCAATGGGGCCCCGGGTGGAGGAGGAACCTGATGCGCCCCTAGTGGAGGAGGGACCTGGTGTGAAGCAGATCTGATTCATTGTTATGTCGGTGATCATTTCGTCATGGGCCATGATGACTCTTTGTTTAGTAAATTCCGCCTGGCGGATAGCATCATCTTGCATTTGTTTCATGCTCTCATTTATCTGGCGCATCATTGCCTCCATTGTTGGATTCTGTTGTTCCATCTGAATAACCGGCAAGTGTATCTCTATAGCAGAAATAGGAATCTCAACCCGACTGTCTGACACTAGAGTAGACTGCTGTTCCGGTGATCCGTGCTCTGACACACTGTGCCTTCTCGGCCTTCTTACGGTATTGGGGTAAAGAGTGGAACACTGGATGTCCGTCAACTAGATCCTCGGATCGGTTGAGTCGGCGACCTCGTGTCCAAATTGCTTGGGGAGTATCGACTGGCTCGGAAGCAATCGTGCTACAAACCTGCCCTAGAAAAAAAAGATAATAAAGCAAAAAGGAAATAAATGACCAGAAAAGCAGGCAAGATAATAAATTAATTTAAATACACACAACACGATCGAGCATACAACACGCAGTTAATAAGCTGGAAATACACTGTCCTCAACCACTGGTCACTATTCCTGTATCACTGTTCCCCAAAACTGAATCAGATATCCGCAGACAACTGATTCTCAGATAACTGACTGATGCCTGCAAGCCTGATATCCAAACTCTTAAACTGATGCCCGCAGATGTCAATGATCACAAACTCATAACCTGATACATGCATTCCCTGTAGAGACGCACTCTAACAAGCACATAGCAGATAAGTGAGAGCTGAAAACAACCCTATGTTGGGGTTGGGTTTCTCTGCCCTATTTTGTCAGGAACTAGGGTTTCACTACGCATGCAGCGACTTCAAACAACCGATAAACGGGTAAGCAACCTGTCCTAGTTTGGAATAGTCACTATGGATCCGAATATGCACTAGGTCGAATGGTCAAAAAGGGTGCTCCGGTAAAACCGGGGTTTGTGTTCCCATCTTTGTCGAGCCGAGCGATCGACCTTACGGACATGACTTGACAAGACAAGCCTCCCAAATCGTCGGAATGGCATATGGCAAACACGGTGTCCTAGGCGCACCAATGCAAATGCAATGCAAAGAAACACACAAATGTAGTCAAAACCGGATATCACGAAGTTCGAGTCAAGTTCTCTAAATCCCAAGAGTCACCGAATCGTAATAAGCCCGCGAGGACCTCTTCTGATTCGGACTCGATTTTGTTCGGTTCTTAATCTTGAACCAAAGAGTCCAAATCCGCAAATCGTTTTGAGAAAAGATTTTTGAAAGAAGTGCCAAACATGGATCGCTTCCAGATAATGTAGTCGCCACCTAAATATATTTAAAATGGAAAATCTAGGAAACCCTGACTCGGTGCCGGGAGGCCACGTGTCCGTCATCACCAAAGTTGGCTCGGGAACTTGGGTACGATTAGGGAAGGTCACATCGTGAGCACCCCCTCTCGCCCGGTCAAAGACCAGCCTCTACTAACCATGATATCTGTTTTTGAAAACTTTGTGCGTTCTTATTCCGGTTATTAGCCTAGGTTACTATGTGATGCGCACAGCATACAAGTATAGACTGAATCGCCCGAATTGGAACAAAACACTTCACGTTTGTTTGTTTGAAAATGGTTTGATGGTGCTACTCGCAAGTAGGCTAAGACGCGGATTTGCCACCCTCGGGTGGGCTTAGAAAACAATGATTTTGCCACTATCTAGTGGGCTTAAAACAAACATTCGATAAATTGTCCAATCCAAGTAACTCAACCTCCACCCACAGGCAATCAAGGCAGTTATATCACATAAGCATATAGCCTCATGGTAAGCATGCAATCATGGTAACACTCACACGCATGCAAGGATGCTAAAGCATAAAACTTACCGAGTACTCCAAGCCAAAACAAAAGCTGATTAGAAATCATGCATGATCCTAAATGTGCTGAAATGCCTAATGCAACACATGCAAAATGCAACTATAGCAGGCTCAGCTATTCTAAACATGGTATATGAGATGCTACAGTTAGCATGTATTCATTTTGGAATTGAGATACAAATGCAGTTAGTATGATGCGTTAAGCCCGGTGCATGCAAAACAGATGAATGATGCAAACATGCTGTCATACTGTATGCTAATTGAAATATGCCCTATATCTAACCATCATAAGCGGGTAAATAAAAGGGAGAAAGAAATGGGGGTTGGAAGACATACATCACACTCACCCACACTTATTACAATTATGCCCTCGATCGGAGGGTCCGAATAAATAATACAGTCCGAATAAAAGAATAGTACAGTCCAAAATATTACAGTCCGAAATAAATACAAATTCCTAACCAATTTACAAATTAAGTAAGAAAGTCAGAATCGGCGCGCCAGGCTGTGCCTTGCTATTGATGAAAGATGTATGCACCTTGGGAAATTTTGAAATCCAGTGCGATCCCTGATGCCCCAATTAGCCTCTGTTTGCAATGTTTCTCGAAATGCGTATACGCTCCAAAAGTTGCTAATCCTTCATTTTCTTTGCCAGAGAGGTGAAAGGGCATAGCAATGTATTTCACAAATATATGCATGCCTCGATCCTCGTGCCACCAATCACGCATTTCGATGCATGATGGCCGAGGAGTCGGATTGCACAACTCAATATAGGATGAATGCATATGGGTGCTACAACAAAACCTAACTCCATCATGGGTAATCCGGAGTGTCGGTGACTTGGGAATTAAGACCCGTTCCGTCACTCGGAGTACGGAACGCGCCTCGTTTCCCGTGCCCGGGCTAACTCCTATCCCGAACATGATGCAATATGCATGGTATGCATGAAATGCAGCTAACATGTGACCTAGCATGCACAATGCTATGAAAGTGAGATGTCTCGAAATGCGTGCCCACAGGCACGCAAACCGAGGCAATGACACTAAAGCATGAAATGACATGAAATATGATATATGATGAGACTAAAGTGAGACGCCTCGAAATGCGTGCCCACGCACGCAAAAGCCGAGATGACATACAGACATGAAATGGCATACAGATGCAAATTGGACTTACACTAACATGAGAGAGCCTCGGCCACTCACATAAGAGGCCGGATGAAAATGAAGTGCCTCGAAATCGTGCACTGCACGCATAAACCGAGACAAGGGCATACTAATGCAAATGACATGGAAAATGCAAATTGGGCTTACACTAACATGAGAGGACCTCGGTAGCACTCACATAAGAGGCCGAGACAAAAAAAAAAAAAAAGTGCCTCGAAATCGTGCTGCAGGCACGCATAAACCGAGGCATGGCCCTAAGGCACGTAAATGACATGCGAATGAGATGTAACACGTGGCATATGTAAAATGCAAATTTCAAAGCTAAAATGATGCATAAATAGCCCCAATTATGACAAAATTACACCCGATGCAAAATGCAATGTTATGCACCGAAAAGGCCTCTGACTATGCTAAACATGCATAATATGGACACGACATGTAAAAGCAGTAAGGCAGCCCCTAAACTAGCATTTTATCAGCACAAAGCAAGGCTAAATAACAACCACAAGTATGGTAAAAATAGCTTGCAAAAAAAAAGGAAAAAAGAGGGGAATTACAAAGCAAGTAGTATATACAATGCTCAAACCAAAAAAAACAGTTCTAAAAAATTAAAGAGGGACCAAAAATATGCACATTTATAGGAGATAACATCCCCTAATTCAGTATGTAGATATGATAAACAAAGCATGCAAAATAATGGGCCAACGAAGGCTATAACATGAGGTACCATAAGCATACACCAAAAAACTTTGGACCCTTGACAAAATATGAAGAATGTGCCAAAATAAGACACTTTCTAAGCCTGATGAAGGCTGAATACAGGAGCTAAGCAAGCCTAACAAAGCATGCAATTTTACGGAATTGAAGAGGATATTACATGGAGTACCAAAAGCACTCACCAAATGGCCTAAGACCCTTAACAAAACATGATGAGAAGGCCAAAACAAGGCTCTTTTCAGGCCTGATGGAGACCCAAAACAGAAGCCAAATAAGCTCAAAGAGGCATGCAAAATAGGAGTAGAACATGAATTCAAAGCAAGTGACATGTAGAGTATGAAAACCAGGTTGAGCCCTTCTTCAATGTTGAAGAGGGGCTCAAAATAAGCACAATATCAGTTCATGAAATACTCCAAATCCGATCACAAATAGGCCAAATGAACCATGCAATTTTACGGAAAATATGGAAGATTACAAAGAAAGTGCATGATAGAGAGGCCAAACATGGTTGATCCCTTCTTCAATGTTGAAGAGGGGCTCAAAATAGGCCCACTCACAGTTTATACCAGGCTCGAAATTAGATCACTCAAAAGCCAAACAAAGCATGCAAATAATGGCATAAAGAGTGGTATTGAAAGAGGTGTATGATAGAAATACCAAACAGGATTAAGCCCTTCTACAATGTTGTAGAGGGGCTCAAAATAAGCCTAAAATCAGTAGGAGTCGGAGCCCAAAACAAAAAGATAATAGGGATAAAGAATTGATTCAAGATTATGCTAGAAAAAGGGAATTAGAGGCTTACCCTTGGAGACAAGTCTTTTGTGGCTTCTTGGCTTCAATTTGTTGCTTCTTGGCCTCTGGAAAACCCTCCTTGGCTGCTGGAATGGAGGTGGTGATGGTGGAGCTTAGGGTTGATGAAGGAAGGGGCTAGAACCTTGAAGGTTTTTTGAGCTTTTGAAGATGAAAATGGAGGCTTTGGGAGATGAAGTCTTGAGAGAAGATTTTCTAACCCTAGGGAAGGAGCTGTCCAGCCCCTTAAATAGGCAAGAAAGGGTGTAAAAGGGGAGGGAAATGCATCCAAGCTTTCCCTCCCAAAATATCTGAGGGTGAGATATTTCAAGCGGTGGACAATTTGTAAAGAGGTGAAAAGGCGGCCGGCAGTAACTTTCTTGAAGGTGGCCGGCCGGCCACCCCAACTGGTCGGCCAGCCACTCCCCCTGGTCGGCCGGCCGGCCATGGCCAAAAAAAAGGAACAAAAAAGTTCTGGCCGACCACCACTGTTTAGGGTCCTCCCAGGTGTGTAGAACAAGGCCCCAAGGTTGGAATTTGACAACTCTGAAACATGAGTCACAACATAGAACTTGAAGGAGAGGCTCAAAAATGAAAGTAACAATTACTAGCCGACCAGTACTTTTTAGTGTCCTCCCATGTTCCCTCATCACAAATATGTAGTCCCGGCTTGAAGAAAATATCCCCACGGCGTTCAACATTGGCCCTAAGGAGCGTAATCTGGGAGGAGCGGTTAAACTGGAACAATTGCTGGCCTCCCACCCCCCAGTGATCTTCCTAGTGTTGAAACAGAGGTACCTGCCAAAATTGAACAAAAACTAATGCAAAATGAATGCTCGGGGCCCAAACCGCGCAGTTCGGGGCCTCGAAAATGGGCTGCGGGCACCGAAAGTGGCGTTCGGCCACGAAGTAGGCATCGAAGGCCCCAGTGTCCCTCGGAACGACAAAACAGAGGTACCTGCCAAAAACCGGAGAAATCGGAGATGGTTGGGCGGTCCCGAACCGAGGCACACGGCCTGACGGTCCCGAAAACCGGGAACCGGGCTCCGAAATGGGCAAAATGGCCTACGGCCACGAAATGTAGCCTACGGCCACCAAGAGATAGCCTACAGGACCACTCCCTTCCCTCAGGAAAGAAAACAGAGAAAAATCGAGTCTGGTTCGCAAACCGAGACAAGGCACAGTAGAGAGTTCGGAAGTCTGGAGGCAAGGCGCACGGCCACGACTCTGAGACTTCTGAACGAGCACAACATGCAACATCACCGAGCGCTCAATCAGTGACGTCTGAGTCTTAAGGTCGGTCAAAAATGGGGTGTCTACAATGGGTTACTGTAGATTCCTCAAAAATAGAGGCAGTGTAGAATTGGGAACGACCTAGGAATACATTTGAAATCCGTTTCTTGGGCCTTGCTAGTTACTATAGACGGTTTGTGAAAGACTTCTCCTCGCTAGCTTCTCCTTTGACTAGGTTGACGAGGAAGGGGGTGAAGTTTGTGCGGAATGAAGCATGTAAGAAATCCTTCTTAGAGCTAAAGGCTAGATTGGCAACTGCACCGATCTTAGTCATCCCAGAAAGAGGTTTGGGTTACACTGTGTACTGTGATGCCTCTAGAGATGGTTTAGGATGTGTTTTGATACAAGAGGGTAAAGTAGTGGCTTATGGTTTGCGTCAACTAAAGACCCATGAGAGAAACTATCCGACACGTGATTTAGAGCTAGTCATAGTTATCTTTGTCCTAAAATTGTGGAGACATTATTTGTATGAAGAGAAATTTAAGGTGTTCTCAGACCATAAGAGCCTTAAATACTTATTTTCCAAAAGGATTTGAATTTGCGTCAAATGAGGTGGATAGAATTTTTAGAGGATTACGATTTCGAATTACACTACCATCCCAGGAAAGCCAATGTGGTGGCCGATGCCTTAAGTAGAAAACCAGTGAGTACTATTGCCAATCTTGCAATCAAGGAATGGGAAATGTTGGGCGATTTGGGTGAATTTGATTTGCGTTTTAATGAATCTTCAGGGCACGCCACCTTGTGTTTTGTCCTTACACAACCAACACTTGTTGCTTGAGTTATGGAGGCACAACGAAATGATTTGGAAACTGAAGCAATCAAGGAGAAGATTACACAAGGGAGTGAAGAAAAGGGTTTGAGGGTCGATCCCAAATCAAATGTTTGGTACGTAGACCATCCTTTTGTACCAGAGTCATGTAGAGAAGAAGTACTTTAAGAGTTTTTACCACTCTCGTCTTGCAATGCATCCGAAGGGTACGAAAATGTACCATGATCTTAGCCGACAATTTTGGTGGAGAGGTATGAAGTGGGATGTGGCGTCCTTTGTGTCTAAGTGTTTGACTTGTCAAAAAGTCAAGGCAGAACACCAACGGCCAACCAAATTATTACAACCCCTGCCCATAGCAGAATGGAAGTGATAACATATTACTATGGATTTCGTTTCGAGCCTTCCAAAAACACAAAGAGGAAATGAAGTAGTTTGGATAATGGTGGATTGATTGACTAAGTTGGCTCATTTTCTTGCAATGAGTATGGAGGATTCAGTTGATCTTTTGGCAAAACTTTATGTTAAAGAGATTGTTCGACTTCATGGAGTCTCGGTGAGTATCGTCTTGGATCAAGACCCTCGTTTGACTACACGACTGTGGCAAAGCCTACAAACCGTTATGGGAACCCAGTTAACCTTTAGCACCGCTTACCATTCCCAAACAGATGGATAGTCCGAGCGTACTATCCAAATTTTGGAAGATATGTTGAGAGCTTGTGTGCAAGATTTTAAGGGTTCTTGGGAAAAATAGTTGCCTTTAGCAAAATTTGCCTACAATAATAGTTACCAAGCTAATATTGGAATGGCTCCCTTTGAAGCCCTGTATGGGCAACCATGTAGGTCACCGGTGTCTTGGACAAAGATGGGTGACTCGCCTATGCTTGGACCCGAATTAGTTTGTGAAACCACTGAGAAAATAGCTCTCATTTAGAAACAGTTAATTATAGCTCAAAGTCAACAAACGAATTATGATGACCGGAGAAGAAGACCCCTCTCTTTTGAAGTAGGCGATCATGTATTCTTGAAGATATCCCCTAGAAAAGGCTTAAAGAGATTTGGGCGAAGCGGTAAATTGTCACTAAGGTTCATCGGCTCCTTCGATATTATAGAATGGGTAGGAGAAGTCATGTATCGGTTTGCATTGCTCCCGCAATTTTTTGGTTTCATGTCTCCATGCTACGTAAGTATGAACCTGCTCCTTTCCATGTATTGGATCGGACAACTATAGAGGTGGATGAGAACGCTTTGTACGAAAAAAGACTGATAAAAATCTTAGATATACGGGAACAAGTTTTGAGAGGTAAGGTTATTCCTTTCATAAAAGTATTGTGGCACCACCACGGGATAGAAGAGGCCACTTGGGAACGAGAAGCCGAACTTTGTGAAAAATACTCAGGTTTATTCAATAACATGTAAACTTGTTGTTTGTAATTTTAAATCTTTGCGAAAGAAATAAAATTCCTATGATTTTGCTTGAAATTAGCCTTGATTTTGTTTGATTCAAGAACAAGTGATGGTTGTGATCATAATTATGGTAATATTGATCTTCTTGGGAGTTGTTAGAATGGTTTTTGGCAGGAACTATCCAAATTTCGGGGACAAAAGTCCTTAAGGAGGGTACGCTGTAACGGTTGATTTTGGGTAATTACTGGAGCGAAGGAACTACCGCTCGAGTGGAGATTTGTTACTCCTAGTATCTCGCAAGTTTCTAGGTGAGATCGCTCAAGCGAAGAAATTGTCGCTCAAGCGTAAAATGTGAGCTCCCAGTATTTTTCACTGTAACTCTGCAAAACGTCTGAGACTTTGTTTTTGTCACTTGAGCGGTGGATAGTTCGCTCAAGTGGTCCCTTAGTATTTTGGCACTTTGCTCGAGCGATGGAAGTCTCGCTCCAGCGGTCATGTCGTGACAACAGACTTTAAAACACGATTTGAACTCATTTTAAACCCACTTTTCATCAATTTTCTCTCATTTTTCCCTTTTTTTTTGAAAAACCTAATTAAGAAACTCTAGATTTTATCTAGATAGAGCAAGAATCCATCTTAGCTCCTTTATTAAAGTTGTTATCCTCGTCAAGAGCTACGTTTTGAACCAATTAGATCATGGTATTTCAAAAGCTCATCAAGTGGACTCTCATCCTTTCTTGTGCAACCTTGAGGTAGGAATATCTTTACCCTTGTATATCGACATTTTGGTTTAAATAGATATGAATCTAAAGGTGTATAGGTTGTTGAGATGAATATATATAAATAGGTTGTATATAAAGAAATGCTTCATGAAATTGATGATGGATTATGGTAATAATTATGAAATAATGTGCAAATATACTTGAATCAAGGGAAAGGAATGAGTGGAAGAAAAAGCCCCAATTCTCATGTGAACATTAGGGGTTTGTTCTTGATTTTGGATTGGATGGATATGAATATGTAAAGATTGGGAAATTCCTGAAATGGTTAAGATGCTATAATGAAATTTAAATATTATAGAATGTGTCTGAGGTGCCCACTTGTCGGTCGTGAGAGGACAACAAAAGGTGGGGCTATGTTTGAGGTGCCCACTGTCCAGTCCATGTGAAGGCAGCAAAATGTAGGGATATGTGAGGCTTCCACTAGCCAGTTCGTGTGAAGACGATGAAGATGGAAAGGCTTAAGGTGTCCACGTACCATCCGTGTGAGGACGGAAAAGTGTGGTGATTGATTATGCATGGTGGTTACAAAATAAAGAGAAGAGTATACAAAAGAACCTTGTTCATTTATAATTGATTCATACATGTTTTTATCAAATGTTCATATACATTATTAAAGTTATTCTCTACTAAGCAAAACGCTCATTCCTATCTACTAACTTTTCAAGAATCGAAGAACTCAACCGTGAAGGAAGTGGGATGGGATGAAAAAGAAGTTTCTACTTTTCTTAATTTTTTGCAAGGACTTCTCTTTTGTAAATTAATAAAGTAATGAAGCTTGGAACTCTTGTTTATTTTGGATTTGGATTTGGGCTAAAGGTTCCATTGTAATTAGTGAAACTAGAACAAACAATGTAATTGTTTTGAAATCATCTCTAGCCCATTGAACAGGGATGAGTAGTATGTAATTGTTTTGTAAACCGATTTCCCATTCAATGAGAAAGAGAATTATTTGATGGAAATGGGTGTATGTTTGAGGGGTATGTGTGTGTCGACTGTTATATGAAAAGGTTTTGATGGGGTGTTATAGTTCCTCTCTTTCCCTTTTTTGCCTCAGCTCTTTTCTTTGCTAATGCACCATTTCTTGTGTTGCCATAGTGAACCACCTGTTTAGAGCTAGGCCCAGAAGAGTTTTGGATCATATTCCTTCCCATAGTTGGATATCGAGTACACATGATGCATATTGCACACAAACTATAATTTGAATTGGTATAAATTATGAATTATTACAATGTTTTTTTTTTTTTTTTTTTGATCAACAAAGAAAATAAACTTTATTGATGAAGAGGAAAAAGCTAATACATCAAAAATGGAAAAAGAGGATGAGTGCAAAAAGTATCATGGCGAGCCAAATCAAACCTAACTAGGTTGGCACCAATAAAACCGCCCAATCATATGCTAGCACACCATCAATAGTTGGTGAGAAGCCAACCAAAAACACCCAAAAACACCTCACCAGACAAACCAAAAACTAGAAAACCAAAAAACACAACACCAAAAAAGAAACAGCTTCACTAACCCAATTTCACCCCATCTACACTTTAGAACTTTACCACCAAAATCGCAATCCTCTTAATACAACAAATTCAGAGTGGCATCAACAAACAAAATACCAGAACAAGGAAACACTAGATCAACAAAACAAACACCAGATCAGCAGTAAATCAACAAACTCAAAGCTTGCAGCCACCATCAAAAAAACTTGCTGCCAATTTTCCACCCAGGACTTGTCACCACTGCTAAGCCTAGCAGACCAAACAAATTCCTTATGACAAAACAACACAATAGCTGACCCACATCAGCCCCACAACAGCTTAGAAGCACAACAGATCAACAAAACATAGCATAGGAGCCTCTGCTATCTACACTTTAAAACTTTACCACCAAAACTCCCAATCCTCACATGATAACAGATTCAGAGTGGCAACAGCTAACAAGATACCAGCTCCCAACAAACAGAAATACAACACTTAACAAACACAACACCAGGTCAACAACAAACCCAGAGCTTGCATCCACCATCAGAAAATTGCATCCAAATTCCACCTAGGACTTGCATCCACTGCCAAGCATAGCAGACCAAAGTAGATTCCTTATGCCAAACAACAAACCATAGCATAGAAGCCTCAGCTGAGCAACTACACTTCTGAACTGAATAACAACATGCATAACTTACAGCTGCCCTGAAACCCAACTAATTGAGTGCAACCGATTGAGTGCTTAGTGATGTTGCATATCGTGCTCGTTCAGAGGTTTCAGAGTCTCGGCTGCGAGCCTTGCCTCCGGACCTCCGGGCTCTTTCATGCTTTGCCTCGGTTTACGAACCAGGCTCAATTTTCTCTGTTTCTCTTCCAGAAGGGAGGGAGAGGTATCGTAGATCATCTCTCAGTGACTGTAGGCTACGTTTCGTGGTCGTAGGCCATTTTGCCCGTTTGGAGTCCGATTTTCGGTTTTTCGGAGCCGTTGGTCGTGTGCCTCGGTTCGAGACCGCTTAACCACCTCCGTTTGCTCTGGTTTTTGGCATGCATCTTATTTAATGCATTTTGAGGGACACTATGGTCCGAGAGACCAACTTCGTGGTCGAACACCACTTCCGGTGCCTAACAGTCAGTTTTCGGGGCCTCGGGCTGCGCGTTTCGGCCCCCGAACCTTCATTTTGCATCGGTTTGGGCTCATTTTTGGTGGAGACCTAATTTTCGCTGTTAGGAAGGTCGTAGAAGGGTGGGAGGCCAATAATTGTTCTGACAACCAGTTTTGTTCCTCCATCGCCCTCCGTCGCCCGTTTTTCTCACTTGAAAGCCAATGTTGACCACCCTAAGGCCACTTTTTCTAGCCCTAAACCACGTATTTGTGTTGTACACACCTGGGAGGCCACCAATATCACATGGCCGGCGATGGTGTGTGTGACCCTTTTGAACCCCTCCTAAAAGTGGCCTTTTCTCTCTCCTGGTTCACTTTCTCCAGTTTTTGACCACATGGTTGTGTTGTGCACACATGGGAGGCCCTCTTTTTGGCATGGCCGGCCA
This sequence comes from Camellia lanceoleosa, assembly GCA_025200525.1. Lineage (NCBI taxonomy): Eukaryota > Viridiplantae > Streptophyta > Magnoliopsida > Ericales > Theaceae > Camellia > Camellia lanceoleosa. Next base: position 1,055,035 of record JANUSC010000032.1, read on the forward strand.
TTAATCTTCATTGACCCTTTTGACCCTTGGCCGGCCGGCCATGGGGAAGGCCGGCCGGCCACCTAAACCCTAGAAAACCAGCGGGCCATGATCCTCTCTTTTGGTACATTACAAATCTAAAATCTGTTTCCCCCCAGATTGTGTATCCGGGGGGCTGCACTTTTGGGGGGAAACTTGAATTATTTCCCCCCCCTTTTTTCCCCCCTTTTTCCCCCCTTTTTCCCCCACTCCTTGGCCTATATAGCCAGCCCTCCCCTTCAGTTTTAAGGGTTGGAAAAACCTCTTGGAGCTTGGCATACATACCTCCTCAATCTCTCTCTTTCAAAGCTTCAAAACCCTTTGTCTTAGACCCTTTCTACACCACCACATAGCACCACCTCCCCACCATCCTTTCCAACACTTGGAGCTGGTTTTCCAGAGGCAAGGAGCACCTTTTCTCAAGCCAAGAGGCTGTTGAAGTTTGGGCTACAAGGGTGAGCCACATTTTCCCTCTTTTTAAGCTTATTTTGCATGCTATCTAAGCCATACTTGCTTAAATTTTTGGGCTCCGACCTTAACTGAAAATAGCATCATTTTGAGCTCCTTTTCATGTTTTTTCAAGGGCCTCTCCCTGTTTGAGGCTTCCTTTTTACACTTGCTTCTTTACCTCTCTTGTATGCCTCTTTCTTGCATAGTATTTTAGGCTCATTTGTAAATTGTTTTGAGCTTGGTTATAAACTGAAAAGTGGCTTATTTTGAGCCCTTATTCAACATTGTTGAAGGGCTCTTCACTGTTTGAGGCTTCCTTTTGTCACTTGCCTCTTTTGACCTTATTTTTGCATGTTTTGTTAGCCCCTTGTGCTTGTATTTTTGGGCTCTGGTCTGAACTGTAAATAGCCTTATTTTGACTCCCTCTTCATTTTTGATCAAGGGACTTTTTTTGTTTGAAGCTCCCTTGTTGCTCTTTGTGTTTAAACCTCTTTTTAGGCTTTATTTTGCATAGTATTTTAAGCTTTCTTGTGCACTATTTTAGGCTTGGTCATAAACTGTAAAATACCATGTTTTGGGCCCCTATTCAACATTGTTGAAGGTCCCTCCTCTGTTTGAAGCCAGCAGCCATCACTTGCTTCTTTGTCTCTCTTTAGGCCCATTTCTTGCATGATGGTTTATCCATACTTGTGTTTGTTTTCGTGGCTTGTTGTAAACTATAAAGTGCTTCATTTTGATTCCGTATTCAACTTTGTTGAAGGGCTCTTGGCCATTTAGGGCCAGAAGCTGCTACTTGCTTCATTATCTCTCTTACGGGGCCATTTTTGCATGTTGATTTAGCCCTATTTGTGTTCACTGTTTGGCCTTGCTTAAAACTGAAAATATGATTTTTTTTGGGACTATCTTGATTCTATATTCATACTTCATGTTCAAATAATGCATGCTTTGTATAGCTATAAGTCATTCCATGCGCCTAGTTTCGAGTTTCGAGTCTCATTTCGTGCATCAGGTGCCATGTTTCCATGTTTCGGGGCTGTTTTGCATCATATTTTAGCACTGAAATTTGCATGCTAGTATGCCATATTCCATGCCTTGCCATGCTTTGTTAGAGTGGCATTCGGTGCCTTAGGGTCGGTCATCAGTTTGCGTGCACGTGTGCACGCATCTTGAGTGTCTCATTTTCATCTAATGGCCTCCTATGTGAGTGTGGCTGAGGTCCACTCATGTTGGTGTAAGCCCATTATGCATTGCGTATGTCATTTCATTCCATAACATTGTGTATGCTAGGTTGTATGTTAGCGCATTGTGTATGCCATGTTACCTCGTGCATCGTGTATGCCATTTCATAGCATGTTGCATGTTAGGTTATATCTTAGTTGCATTTCATGCATGTCATCCATATTGCATTGTGTTCGGGATAGGAGTTAGCCCGAGCACGGGAAATGAGGTACGTTTCGTACTCCAAGTGACGGAACGTGTCTCAGTTCCCCAGTCACCGACACTCCGGATTACCCATGATGGAGTCTAGGTATTGTTGTGTTTATATGTGCATTCATTCCATATCGAGTTGTGCCATTCGACTCCTCGGCCATCATGCATCGAGATGCGTGATTGGTGGCACGAGGATCGAGGTATGCATACATATGTGAAAATACATTGCCATGCCCCTTTCCTGCTCTCTGTTCAAAGAAATCAAGAATCGCCATTCGAGGCTTGGCGCGCTTTTCAAAAATTATTGCAAAACAGAGGCTAATTGGGGCATCACAGTGGATTTCCGCGCAAAGGCAACCTGGATATGCATCATTCATCATCTGAAGAAGAGTCAAGGTAGTCCCTGACTTGCATGCCAGTTTATTGTTTTCTTTAGTTAATTTGGTAATTAATTAGGATTTTTGTACATATTTGGACTGTATTATTTATTTGGACTGTACTTTTCATTTGGCAGTGTATTATTTATTCGGACCCTCTGCGCGAGGGCAATGTTGTAAATAAGTGTGCGTGCGTGTGATGTATGTCTTCCAACCCCACGTCTTTCTTTCGTTTTATTTACCAGCTTATGATGGTTAGATTAGGGCATGTTTCAATTAGCATACAGTATGATAGCATGTTTGCATTCATTCATCTATTTTGCATGCACCGGGCTCGACGCATCATACTAACTACATTTGTATTTCAATTCCGAGTTGAATATTTGATAGCTGTCGCATCTCATATGCCATGTTTAGAACAGCCGAGCTTACTATAGTTGCATTTTTGCATGTGTTGCATTAGGCATTTCTGTATAGTTAGGATCATGCATGGATTTTTAATCGGTTTCTGTTTTGGCTTGGAGTACTCGGTGAGTTTTATGCTTTAGCATCCTTGCATGCGTGTGAGTGACTGCCATGAATAGCATGCTTACCATGAGGCTAACTGCTTATGTGATATAACTGCCTTGAATGCCTGTGGGCGAAGGTTGGGTTACTTAGATTGGAACAAACCATCGACTGTTTGTTTTAAACCCGCTAGATAGTGGCAAAAATATGTTTCTAAGCCCACCCGAGGGTGGCAAATCCACGTCTTAGCCTACCTGCGGGTAGCATCACCAAACCATTTTCAAACAAACAAATATGAAATGTTTTGTTCCAATTCAGGCGACCCAGTCTATACTTGTATGTTGTGTGCATCACATAATAAATCTAGGCTAATAACTGGAATAAGAGCACACAAAGTTTTCAAAACTAAATATCATGGTTAGCAGAGGCCGATCTTTGATCGTGCGAGCGGGGGTGCTCACGAAGCGACCTTCCCCAATCGTACCCAAGTTCCCGAGCCGAGGCAACTTTGGTGATGACGGACACGTGGCCTTAGGCAAACGAGTCAGGGTTTCCTAAATTTTCCAAAAATAAAATATTTAGGTGGCGACTCTGTATCTGGCAAAGTAGTCCATGTTTGGCACTTTTTTCAAAAAAATATGTTTTCTCAAAACGATTTTCCGGATTTGGACTCTTTGGTTCAAGATTAAGAACCGTGACACAAATCGAGTCCGAACTGTAGCGAGGTCCCCCGCAGGTTTGTTACACCAACCAATCCTCCAAAAACAAAACCAAGAAATGAACTTAATAACCAATCTGCCATATATTAGATATAATATCAGACAGAGAGTAGGGAAAAATTTTTCGCTTAGATTTTGTCCATATAGCCATTCTGAATTTCACCATATCTTCTAATTCCACAAAATTAGGATGAGCATTACTAAACAAACAGTCATTACGTAATTTCCAAATTGACCATAGCACAGCCAGGGAAACTATTTTTCAGATTTCTAACACATTCTTTTTGACTTTAAAACCATCCCACAAACTCAGATTTTGGTTAAATGTTATATTGTAGTACTCGATATTCGACCTATTGGATTGACTGATTTTACCGTTCACTTGCAAGGGTCCCAATTAAAGTTAAAGCAAAAATCTTGTATAAACTGACTTCAATAAATTATTTTCTCTTAAGTGGTGGTCAATTAATTGTCAAATCACTACAAAAAAAATTACTTTTTTGCGACGGCAAAATGCCGTCACAAATGCCCAAAATGCCGTCTCAAAAGGTTTTTTGGCGACGATAACTGCCTTTTGGCGACGGCAAGTAGGGGGTCGCAACAAAAGGGGTTGCAAAAGGGTTTTAGCGACGGCATAACGCCGTCACCTTTTTTTTGCAACGGCAAAAATGCCTTTTTGCGACGGAAAAATTCTATCGGCATTAACGCGTGAAAATTTGAGTTTTTTTGAGACGGCACTGTTTTGCCGTCACTAAAAGGGTTATTTGTGACGACAAAAATACCGTCGCTAAAGGGTTATTTGAGACAGCACCTGATGCCGTCGCTAAAGTACTATTGGCGACGGCAAATAACACCGTCGCTAAAGGTCTTCCTTTTCAACCAATTCCCCTATCTTTTGCGACAGCATTACTGCCATCGCAAAAAAACCTGGTTCTATTTTCTTTTTGAGACGGTGTGTGTGGTGTCGTCTCAAAAAAAAAAAAAAAAACTGTAATAAAATTATTAAAAATATGAAAATAACCTGTATTAAATGAAAAATAATTATAAAAAAAAAAACCGATAATTACATAATAATATAAAAAGTCCAGTATATAAATAAAAATTCATCCATAATTAAAATATTATTCCATTCATAACAATAAATCAACAAAATTATCCCACTACATAATGTTGCACAATACATACATAATGCTGTTCACAAATCTAAATAACGTAAATCAAAAACAAAAGTTTTCGTGATAATTCTTCCATGGGTTACAAAAACAAAAGTTAGTCATAATCTTTACATGCCTGCATTCCACAAGAAGCAAACTGCTACTAAGGAAATATCTGAAAATAACAAAATAAAAATAATTAATGACAATATAATTGTATTAATATTTCAATTACAGAAAAATATAAAAAAATTAACTACTATATAATTAAAAAGATAGTTTAGTAAATAATTTTGGCTAAACAGAAATCCGGCCCTAACTCCCAAACCGAAAACCCGATTGGAGTCCCGTTTTCTCCCACAAGTCTCTCGTGCCTAGGCGGTCGTGTGTGCCAAGTTCCGTGCTAAATAGACGTCGTTTGGTGATTTTGGGGGGTCAACACCTCGAATTCAAGTTTCTTAAGGAACTAGTTTGCCTAGACCGAAATCCGACTCTAACTCCCAAACTAGGAACCCAATTGGAGTCACGTCTTCTCCCACAAGTCTCTCGTGCCTAGGCGGTCGTGTGTGTCAAGTTTCGTGCTAAACCGATGCCGTTTGGTGATTTTGGGGCGTCAACACCTCGAATTCAAGTTTCTTAAGGAACTAGTTTGTCTAGACCGAAATCCGACTCTAACTCCCAAACCGGGAACCTGATTCGAGCCCGTCTTCTCTCATAAGTCTCTTGTGCCTAGGCGGTCGTGTGTGCCAAGTTTCATGTTATACCGACGTCGTTTAGTGATTTTGCGGCGTTAACAGCACGAATTCAAGTTTCTTAAGGACTAGTTTGCCTAAAGTGAAATTCGGCTCTAACTCCAAATCTGAGAACCCAATTCGAGTCCCGTCTTCTTCCACAACTCTCTTGCATGTGTGCCAAGTTTTGTGCTAAACCGACCTCGTTTGGTGATTTTGGGGCGTCAACACCTCGAATTCAAGTTTCTTAAGGAACTAGTTTGCCTAGACCAAAATCTGACTCTAACTCCCAAACCAGGAACCTTATTGGAGGCCCGTCTTCTCCCATAAGTCTCTCGTGCCTAGGCGGTCATGTGCGCCAAGTTTCATGCTAAATTGACGCCGTTTGGTGATTTTGGGGCGTCAACACCTCAAATTCAAGTTTCTTAAGGAACTAGTTTGCCTAGACCGAAATCCGACTCTAACTCCCAGACCAGGAACCCGATTCAAGCCCCGTCTTCTCTCACAAGTCTCTCTTGCCTAGGCGGTCATGTGTGCAAAGTTTCATGTTAAATGAACGTCGTATGGTGATTTTGGGGTGTTAACCCCGAGAATTCAAATTTCTTAAGGAACTAGTTTGTCTAAAGTGAAATCCGGCTCTAACACCAAATCCGGGAACCCGATTCGAGTCCCGTCTTCTCCTACAACTCTCTCGTGCCTAGGCCATTGTGTGTGCCAAGTTTCGTACTAAACCGACGCCGTTTGGTGATTTTGGGGCGTCAACACCTCGAATTCAAGTTTCTTAAGGAACTAGTTTGCCTAGACCAAAATCCGTCTCTAACTCCCAAATTGGGAACCCGATTGGAGTCCCGTCTTCTCCCACAAGTCTCTCGTGCCTAGGCGGTCGTGTGTGCCAAGTTTCGTGCTAAACCGACACCGTTTGGTGATTTTGGGGCGTCAATACCTCGAATTCAAGTTTCTTAAGGAACTAGTTTGCCTAGACCGAAATCCGGCTCTAACTCCCAAACCGGGAACCCGATTGGAGTCTCGTCTTCTCCCACAAGTCTCTCATGCCTAGGCAGTCGTGTGTGCCAAGTTTTGTGCTAAACCGATGTCGTTTGGTGATTTTGGGGCGTCAACACCTCGAATTCAAATTTCTTAAGAAACGAGTTTGCCTAGACCGAAATCTGGCTCTAACTCCCAAACCGGGAACCCGATTGGAGTCCTGTCTTCTCCCACAAGTCTCTCGCACCTAGGCGGTTGTGTGTGCCAAGTTTCATGCTAAACCGACGCCGTTTGGTGATTTTGGGGGGTCAACACTTCGAATTCAAGTTTCTTAAAGAACTAGTTTGCCTAGACTGAAATACGGCTCTAACTCCCAAACCGGGAACCCGATTCGAGCCCCGTCTTCTCCCATAAGTCTCTAGTGCCTAGGCGGTCATGTGTGCCAAGTTTCGTGCCAATCCGACCCCTTTTGGTGATTTTGGGACGTCAACACCTCAAATTCAAGTTTCTTAAGGAACTAGTTTGCGTAGACCGAAATACGGCTCTAACTCCCAAACCGGGAACCCGATTGGAGTCTTGTCTTCTCCCACAAGTCTTTTGTGCCTAAGCGGTCGTGTATGCCAAGTTCCGTGCCAATCCGACCCCGTTTGGTGATTTTGGGACATCAACACCTCGAATTCAAGTTTCTTAAGGAACTAGTTTGCCTAGACCAAAATACAGCTCTAACTCACAAACCGGGGACCCGATTCGAGCCTCGTCTTCTCCCACAACTCTCTCGTGCCTAGGCGGTCGTGTGTGCCAAGTTTCATGCCAATCCGACCCCGTTTGGTGATTTTGGGGCGTCAACACCTCGAATTCAAGTTTCTTAAGGAATTAGTTTGCCTAAAATGAAATCCGGCTCTAACTCCCAATCCGAGAACCCGATTTGAGTCCCGTCTTCTCCCACAAGTCTCTTAGCTTAAAATGCAAAGAATGAAAAGATACATTTTAGCTTAGAATGTAAAGATACATTTTATACAGGGAAACCCTACCCCAACATAGGGGTGTTTCGGCTCTCACTTATCTGTTATGTGCTTTTAGAGTGAGTCTCTACAGGGAATGCATGTATCAGTTTATGAGTTTGGGCATCAGGCCTGCGGGCATCAGTCAGTGTTTGAGAATCAGTTATCTACGGGTATCCGATTCAGTCTTTAGGGAACAGTGATTCAGGGACAGTGATCAGTATTTGAGGACAGTGTGTATTCAGCTTATCAACCGTGTGTTGTATGCCCAACTGTGTGTTGTGTATTTATTTTAAGCTTTCATGCTGTTCATTTATCTGGTTATTTATTTCCTTTTCACATTATTTATCTTTTTGCTAGGGCAGTTTTAGCACAATTGCTTCCGACCCAGTAGATATTCCCCAAGCGCTTTGGACAAGAGGTCTTCAGTTCAATCGATCTGAGGATCTGGTTGACGGACATCCAGTGTTCCATTCTCTACCCCCCGTTGTCAAAAGAAGGCCAAGGAAGCGCAGTGTGTCTGAACAGAGGTTACCGGGGCAGTGGTCTACCCTAGCAAACAGTCGGGTTGAGGTTCCAGTTTCCACCATAGAAATACACATACCGGTCGGCTGAAGACCAACAGAATATGGCCGGGATAGAAGAAATGATGCGCCAAATGCATGAGAGCATGAAACAAATGCAGGAGGACGCTGCCCGCCAAGCAGAGTTCTCTAAACAGTAGGCCACAATCATGGCCCAGCAGGCCGAGCTAATCACTAGATTGCAATAGCATAATGCAGCATCTGCTTCACATCAAGTTCCTCCTCCACCAGGGGCCCCATTACCCGAGCAGGCACCTACTGTCCAGAATGCCCTGCCAAACACCCAGAACACCTTACCCAATGTCCAGAACATCCAAGAGGACACAAACCTTCCAATGGGGCCAGCTCCGCTCCCACTTCCGCCTCAACTGTCCAAGACCCATACACCCAACCACCCGGACTCTCCCTTCGAGTTCGAAATAGACCATACAGCTCTGAAACTGAGCAAGCTCGAGAAGCTTTTTAAGAAATCACAAGGAGTAAAGGCTATTCCGGATATCGAGGACGGATATACTGATGTGGCCGTAACATTGCCAGATAGATTCAAGATGCCGCAGATTGATCGTTTTGACGGATCCGGGGATCCCATGGTCCACCTCCGGTTATTCTCAGATATACTGCGGCCAATGGGCCTAACCCGACCACAAAAGCTTTCGCAGTTCGGCCGAACTCTGTCGGGTGTGGCTGCTATCTGGTATGCAAAGTTGGAGGATGAGGTCAAAAGAAGTTGGGATGAAATGGCCAAGGCCTTTGTTGCACAATACTCGTATAATACCCAGATCGAGATTACAACTCGTGATCTCGAAACAACGAGGCAGGAGCCCAAAGAGACTTTCTCAAATTTCGTAACTCAATGGAGGGCGAAGGCATCGATGATGACTTTGAGGCCCGCTGATAAGGACCAAATTAGGATGATTGTGCGCAATCTCCAACCAAAATTGATGCAGAAGATGATCGTATTCCCCTTCTCCACTTTTTCAGATCTACACGAGATGGGGGTACAGATCGAAGATGCAATGAAACAAGGTCTGATCGACCAAGATAGGGAGCAACCCAGGAGGACTTTCAACCGTAACAACAATGCAGGCCCAAGTGGCGCTACAACTGCACGAGCTTCAGAGGTGAGCATGGTCACCACCATTCCCCCTTCCCTTCCGAGACCCATGGTAGCCACGCCTTTCTCTAGTGCATCTAGAAGCAATACCCAAACCACCAAATACCAACCCAGAGGCCAAAGAACCTTCACACCCCTATATATGCCCCTGTCCAAAGCACTGGGGGTATTAATCAGGAAGAAGCATTTGACGCCCCTAGAGCCGAGGCCACTACCAAATCCACTCCCTCTCTCTCATGACCCGGCAAAATACTGCGCGTATCACCAACAGCACGGTCATGACACCGACCGTTGTTTTAGATTGCGTCATGAGATCCAGGATCTTATTGACAAGCAAGTGATCGCGCCTCCCGACAAACCCAACGTCACAACAAATCCTCTCCTACCACATAACCAAGCTCCTCCTCCCAACAGAATCAACTTCATCCAAACTGGGGTCGCGTCTTACGATCCTAGTATCTATAGCACCCCATCCCACCTACCTAAGCCGGAGGTGATCCTTCCTGTCTGCACTGACTTGTGCATGATGGACATCTCCACAACCCAATTTGAGCCAATGGTGGTGACTACCGAAGATGGAACAGGGTAGGTTTCAGAGGAAAGTGGAGTTGTTGAGTCTGGGATTGAACAGTCTGGGAATCTCGCTGGAGGAGCCTACGATCCAAGTGAATACATCCAACAATTGGGCGATCTGGTGAGTGTAGGCCGAAGAGTAAAATTATGTGTAATTCAAGGGGACAGATTTGAACGGGGAACGGATGATCTAACAGCTGTAAGAGAGGGCCTTGCCAACCTCCAGTTCTTCAGTGACCAAGAATCAACGGATGCGGCAATCAACTGGTTCGAGTATGAGGAGTTGGCAGAAGCTACCGGATGGTTAGATGATCAACCAGACATTGTAAAATTTCAACCAGAACAGGGCCCGGCAGGGGCGAGAGTATTAGTGGTGGCCGGAAGGGCCGAAAGTCAGGATACACCACTGGAGAGCACCGGCACTAAGAATTTTGCTCAGAACTTAGGCATTGTAAATGCAGGGAATATTGAACAAACAGCTATACTGAAACAGTTGGAACAACAAAAATTTGAGGATTCTGAGAGAATCAGAAAAGCTAAGGCCTATGTGGAGGTCGAAAGTGCTGTGTGCACGGGAACAGAAAATGCTGCGGGCATGTGGACTGAAGGTACTGCGAGTATGATCATACCGAAGCCGGACAGGTGTCTGTCAGCTGCCAACGGAATGTGATGGGAAGACGATGATTTATGTCTTGCCCACACAGATGAGGATTGGGGGAGTAATCAGCCAGATGATACCTGGTATATTGACGAGGTCACTCATATGACAAGAAGTGGACGGTATTTCAAGCCCCCGCACTTAGACCAACCTGAGGCATCTGGGAAAGACAAGGAAGCTGAGAAACAGATGGAGAAGCAGATTAAAGAAGAAGCTGTGCTCAAGCAATTAAAGAAGATACAAGCAGACATCTCCATCTGGGGACTGCTTATGGCATCGCGGGTGCACAGACAGGCCGTTCTATTTGCCATGGACAAGGCCAAACTCTCTATAGATACTACACCAGAGCAGCTGGTTGGACTGGTCTTTCCGGGAGGAGGTTCCCTGGCCTTAACCTTTTCAAACAAAGAACTACTGCCTGAGGGCACAAATCATAACAAACCCCTCTACGTTTTCGTGGAATGTAGAGACAAGTGGATACCGGTGGTACTTGTTGATACCGGGTCCGCCATCAATGTCTGCCTAGCCAGAACAGCGTATGTAATCGGGTTGAAGACCGCGGACTTCGTGCCGACTACTCAGGTGATCAGAGCATATGATAATACTAGCAGGGAAGTGATGGGGACTGTCAAAATTCATACCCAGGTTGGTCCAGGACAACACAACATTGAATTCCATGTCTTGGACGTTCCCGCAACCTTCAATCTACTCTTAGGGCGGCCGTGGTTGCACCAAGTGAAGGCAGTCTCTTCCACTTTACATCAGATGTTGAAGTACCCTCACGGGAAAGGGGTGGCCATTGTCTTCGGGAATTCATCAATCCATCCGCTGCCAGAACTGTCCACACCAGTCTTGGAAATCGAGCATGGCACAGAGGATGTGTTCTTATCAGGGTTCATTTTGGCTGAGGCCCGGGTGGTGCAGAATATCATGGCTGTGAATAAGGGAGTGTACGTCAGTGCTCAATCCGTCTACCTCATGAACAAGCTACAACACATCCCCGGGATGGGATTAGGAAGGAGTGGCCGAAAAGGTGTCGCAGCATTGGCCGAAGTGCCACACAACCCTCATACCTTTGGCTTGGGTTATCTGCCCACTAAAGAGGACTGGGTGAGGAAGGGAAAGGAAATGGCCGGAAGAGCCAGAGCAAAGCAGGCTGGGAAGCCTTTTGAATTAATGCATAGGCCCATCTAGGGTACCCTGAACGAACACTTCGTCCGGGAGGGGGAGAACTTTCCATTTTGCGGATTCCTAGAACCATGGCTAAACGCGGAGAAGAAGCGCGTGCCAGGTTTCGAGATCTTCTTCGACCTGCAACTATCCGGGGATGATGTTGCCGAAGAGCAAACAGACCCATCAGCTGAGGTTGAGCAGCGTAAGGCAGTGGACTCCGAGGGCGCTGAATTTGAAATGGGGGTAGCATTGGCAAGTCTGCTTTCAGATCCTCCGATCGACCATAAGTGCTTGGGGGATAACTTCTCGGTTTCCATGATTTGGGATGAAACAGCTGCGAGCCTGCCAGCAACTATTTTGGATGCATCTATCGCACTCTCTCTCACTTGGCAATACGAGGAGGGATTTTTGTCCAGCAGCGCCGGGTCAGGTAGTGAGCCGGAATCTAATTCCACCGAGTCTTGTGAGTCAGAATCAAGTTCCAACTCGACTGAGTCTGAGTCTGGTACTCCTGGGGATGATAACCTGGATACCACAGTTTTGTCCAGGTCGTGTTTTTCTTTCTCATTTGAGTCTGTTGTAACCGAGAAATCGGACGATTTGGATGTGCTTAATGCGAATCAAGTAAGTGTGGTTTCTGAGTACTTTTCTGTGCCCTTGATTTATTGCATTAATTCAGACTTTCAAAACTTTGACGAAAACGATGAGGAAGAAGTTCCTCCGATTTTGCAACGTTTAATTGAGCAGGAGCAAGAGAGATTTGTCAAACCCTTAATGGATGAAATCACTACCGTGAATATTGGTACTGAGGAGGACCCGCGGTTGGTCCAGATCAGGTCCACATTGTCTTCGGAGGAACGCGAGCGCTTAGTCGCTTTGTTAAAAGATTTAAAAGATGTTTTCGCGTGGTCCTACGAAGACATGCCTGGAATCGATCCTGAGATTGTACAACATCGGATCTCTCTTGACCCCGAGGCCCGACCTGTCAAAAAGAAACTCAGGAGGATCCGCCCAGACTGGGCTCTTAAGATTAAGGAAGAGGTCACCCAGTAAATCGACGCAGGCTTCCTGCCGGTATCCGAATACCCGACTTGGTTGGCCAACATTGTTCCGGTGCCGAAGAAGGATGGCAGGATCCGGGTGTGCGTAGATTTCAAGGATTTGAACAGAGCTAGTCCGAAGGACGATTTTCCCTTACTGCACATAGATGAGTTGGTGGATTTCACAGCAGGGCATGCTTTGCTCTCATTCATGGATGGCTTCTCAGGATACAACCAAATAGTGATGGCGCCAGAAGATCGGGAAAAGACTGCATTCACCACCCCGTGGGGGACATACTGCTATAGAGTCATGCCATTTGTATTGAAGAACGCTAGAGCTACTTATCAACGGGCCGCAACCACAATATTGCACGACATGATCCACAAAGAGGTTGAAGTGTACGTGGACGACATGATTGTCAAATCCAAAGAAAGAGAAGGCCACTACACCGCCTTGCACAAGTTTTTTCAAAGGATCAGGGAATTTCGGTTGTGGCTGAACCCTCAGAAGTGTACATTTGGTGTTACAAATGGGAAAAATCTTTGGGGTTTGATTACACAAAGGGGCATCGAGGTCGACCCTTCCAAAATCAAGGACATCTTAGAAATGCCACCACCAAGGACTGAAAAGGAGGTGTGAGGCTTTCTGGGTAAAGTGCAATTCATAAGACGGTTTATCTCAAAATTAACCTTGACTTGTGAACCACTTTTTGGTCTCCTCAAGAAAGGAAAGAAGTTCCAATGGGACAGCCGATGTCAAAAGCGTTTGAGCAGTTAAAGAATATTCTGAGAACACCGCGTCTTTGTCACCGCCAGAACTGAGGAAACCGTTGATTTTGTATCTGTCAGTAACTGAGACTACAATGGGCTGCATGCTTGCGCAAGAATCAGAGGACAAGGTGGAGAGAGCCATCTACTAGTTGAGCAAGAAGATGCTAGACTACGAAACACGCTACACTCCGCTGGAGAAGGCTTGCTTAGCTTTGGTATGGGCTACCAGGAAGCTACGGCACTACCTGTTAGCTCACTCTGTAATGTTGGTTTCACGACTTGATCCCATCAAATATCTTTTCGAGAAACCAACACTTACGGGTAGGCTAGCTCGTTGGTTACTGTTGCTATCCGAATTTGAACTAAAATATGTGACACGCAAGTCAGTCAAAGGCAGAGCGGTAGCAGAGTTCCTTGCCAACCATCCAGTGAAAGGGGGTGAAGCAGTTGAGTATTTATTCCCAGATGAGGCCATCTTGCATATCGACGACGAAACTTGGACGATGTACTTTGACGGAGCGTCAAATCAATACGGGTATGGGATAGGAGTGTTGCTGATAGCACCCGACAATTCCCGTATCCCTCTAGCCTTCAAACTCCGATTCAAAGTCTCGAACAACGAAGCAGAATATGAGGCATGCATTGCCGGTCTAGAAGCAGCCCTGGAACTAGGGGCAAGACGGTTGGACGTCATCGGGGACTCGAACCTTGTTGTGTCTTAAGCAAAAGGAGACTGGAAAGTGAAAGAGGAAAAGATGATGATGTATCACCAGACCTTGGACTTGCTGATTCCTTGGTTTGAGAAGCTAAGTTTTACTCATCTACTGAGAGAGAACAACAGGTTCGCAGATTCTTTAGCAACTCTATCTTCCATGATAGACATCCCGTGTGGAGTCTGGATGCGTCCAGTCATCATTGACCAGAAATTTGCACCTGCCTACGAGTCGATTGCTGCTATAGATGAAGTTCAGGACGAAAACCCCTGGTATTACGACATTTGAAATTTCTTGGAGAATGAAGCATACCCGCCAGGGGTAAATGCCAAAGACAAAAGGGCAATCAGAAGAATGGCCGTTCAGTTCATCATCTGTGGGGTAAAGTTTGTATAAGAGGTCATCTGGGAATGCATAAGCTGTGTGTTGATGCCGAAGAGTCAAAGCGTCTGATGGAAGCCATCCATGGAGGGGAATGTGGTGCACATATGAATGGAGTAATGCTGGCACGGAAGATCCTCAGACAGGGTTATTACTGGTCCACCATAGAGGAGGATCGTATCGGTTTTGTCCGGCGATGCCATAAATGTCAAATTCATGCAAATCGCATGAACATTCCGCCGTTAAAATTGTACAACATGACTTCGCCATGGCCATTCTCAGTTTGGGGAATTGATGTGATCGGGGTTGTCACTCCGAAATGGTCGAATGGGCATGAGTTCATCTTGGTTGCGATAGATTATTTTACAAAGTGGGTTGAGGCCCAATCTTATGCGGTGTTGAAGGCTTCACACGTCGCAAAATTTATCAGAAACAACATCATCTGTCGCTACGGAGTCCCAAATAAGGTTATTTCAGATAACGGTTCCCACTTCAAGAAAGAGGTGATTGATTTGTTAGAAAAATACAATGTGGCTTTTCATAAGTCCTCTACCTATCGGCCGCAGACCAATGGAGCGGTTGAGGCCGCCAACAAGAATATCAAGCACATACTGCAGAAGGTGGTGGAAACCTACCGGGACTGGCTAGATAAGCTGTCGTTTGCTTGTGGGGCTACCGGACTTCAATCAGAACTTCTATTGGGGTGACTCCGTATTCATTGGTTTATGGGATGGAGGCCATTCTACCTATTGAGATTGAGGTCCCGTCATTGCGGGTACTGGCTGAGTGTCAAATAGCCGAAGCGGATTGGCGTGAGCGATTTGAGAACTCATGCTCTTTGATGAGAGAAGGTGAAAGCACTATACCATGTTCGGGGTTATCAATGCGAATCGCCGGACTTTCAACAAGAAGGTTAAGTCGAGAATCTAAAGAAGGAGATTTGGTGCTCAAGGATAACCGAGCTCCCATTCACAACAAGGGCAAGTTCGCACCCAATTAGACAGTCCCTACATCATCAAGTCAATCAGTCAGTGGAGCTGTGGTTACGATGGATCTAGATGGCCTAGAGTTCTCCTAATCGATCAACATGGACAAGTTGAAGAAATATTATCCTTGAGAGGCTCGCTAGGCGAAAACCGAAAAGGCGACCTAGGCAAAACTTCGAGCACGTAAAATTTGAAATTATAAAAGCGAGCTCATGAGGTTGAAAACCCGTAAAGGGCGGCCTTGGCAAAAGTTAGAGCGTAAAAGGAAAGTGAAAATACCCGAGCGAACCTGAGCCTGAACTACGTAAGGCTTGATTCCCATCTTTGGGATACGTAGGCAACTTCATCTTGGAGTTCAGCCATAAACTTTTTCCCGATCAACTTTGTCCATTTGATCATCTCGGTCATCTTTGTCCATCAGCATTTATCGCAATCTCCGGTACAGTGCTATTCAGACTAGGGGAAACTTTCCGTTGCTACATAGTGCCGCAGTACTATTCAGACTGGGGGCAACTTTCCAGTTGCCAGGATCTGGGGTTGTGCATCTCAGTGACAGATCTCAGGCGTGTCTAGTTTTAATCCATATCGAAAATAGTTTTGAAAAGTTTTAATAAAAGTTGACTTTGTTCAAATTAATCTTTTACAACTAAGACCATTTTTGGAACAAAGCGAAAAATTTTCAGTACCACAACCTTCAATTTCATTGATTTCAATACAGAGTTCTCTTGCTCTTGCATACAATTAAAGTTGCTTTTTTATTACATTCATAAGGAAAACTTGAAAGTACTAATAAAGCAATAAATCCGGGGCATAGTCGAGTCAGGTGTCCCTGCGCCCCTTCCCAGAGCTAGTCGAAGCCTCTGATGCCTAGCTAGGCCCAATCTGTGCCTCTTCATTGAGCCAATCCCAGCACTCGTCAGACAAAGTGCAACTGAAAGTGGGAGCAGGGGCCAGGAGCTCTCTGGTCCTCCATGCTGTAGCATATCGGGCAAGTTGTGTGCCTCGGATCGGGAAAGCAGCCGGGTACTCAATCCCCTCTGGCGGGCAAGTTTGATCATGGCCAAACTGGCGTTGGAACCGGAACGAAAAATAGAACACACAGTGAGTCAGACCAATCAGCTGGACCCCAGTCTGCCGGGACATGCTATAGCTCATTGTCGGAAGATTGAGCCAAGGACAGCGCCAAGCAATGCGGTTAGCAGACAAATTGCACATCCAGTTGAACCACCATCCCTCATCAGGCGCATCAACCAGGCATTGTCGAAAGAAGTAGCCACGGGCTGAGTAGGCAAGGCAAGAGTCCACAACCTGCAATTTATCCATCAACCATACCTGGGGAGGGATGAAAAATGAGAGAATAAAGAATAAAGAGACGTGCGATGAAAGAACAGTGAGACAAGGGTTTTGTGAGAAAAGCCGAGCCTGAGGGCCGAGTGATGTGAGCAAATACATATGTGAGATTGGGTGGGAAACATTACCTGCAGCAGTAGTGGACTCCCCACAAATATGGTCGTCTCCTGACGGTGGAAAGCGTCCAAGCCCATCAGCGTTTCGGCCAATGCCATAGCAATACAGCTCTTCCCTTCCTTCAAGCCCTGAGCAACTTCAATCAAACGGATGTTGGGTCTATCCAGGCCCGGGGCAAGCAGGAAGTGAGATAGCATGCACAAGCAGAGCGCATGTTATCGGAAACCTTGCCAATGATGGTCGCCGCGGTCACCGGCACCAGAAAAGCGATGAATCAAACCGAGGATATCCAGTTCCCCATTACAGATCAGAGACCAAGCATCATGCGTGGTAAGTCCACACATCCGCCCTAAAGCTTGGGCGTGGCCAAAACGAAACTGAGGCAAAATCTCTTCATAACGTTCAGATTCCATCAAAACTTGAAAATCTTTGAAAGTTGGACATACCTCTTGCCCGCCGAAGCTAAAGACATGCGTCACCGGGTTCCAAAACCTCGCCACGGCATGGAGGAAAGGAAGGTGCGGTCTGTTCGGCGTGAATAGTGCATTCAACCCGAAACCCCGGAAGTTCAACTTTTCCGAGCCATCTAGAGAAGCAATCCAAGATGTGAGATTTTCAACGAGAAACGCCTCCATTTTTGTGCGAAACTAAGATGAATTGAATGAACCACGGAGCTAAGGCTTTTAAAGAGAAGAAGACACTATTCGGGGGACACATGTCAAAAATTTGACGGTTGCTGAATTAAGTGGCCGGCCGGCCACCTTTTCTAGCAGGCCGGCCATTTCCTTTTCAAAAAACTGGCCGGTGGTCTCCCTTTTGCAATAAAGCTGGCTGGCCGGCTCCTAAAAGTGGCCGGCCATGCTCCAATGTGTGCCTTTGGCCCTTTTTTTTTTTTTTTTTTTTATTATTACCCTCCAGGAGGAACTTTCAAGCATTTCCATGCGACGGGTATGTCGAGGGCCTCCATTTCCCTCTGTTTCGAATGCGTTCCGTTGCCCAGATCGTCCAAAGTACTCTTTGTTTTGTTGAGTTTTTGTTTATCGAGTTGTTGTTTTGCTTATCGAGTTGTCGTTTTGCTTATCGAGTTATTTGTCGAGCTATCGTGTTTCGTGTTTTTGAATTGTTACTCTTTGTTTAAGCAATTTTTTTGTTGAGTCTTGTTTATTAAATTGTCAGCACTGTCGTATTTTGCTTATCGAGTTGTAAACTTGCTAAGGTTTTGTTATATCTTAGTAAGTTAAGTTGTTGCATCGGTTCACTACCTGACTGGGCAAATGCACAATGCACATTTCCATTCAATCTCATTATGGTGCAAAATGATGCGATATGATGCTAAGAGTTTAAAATACAACACTTTTTCAAAAGCTGTTTCATTCCATCATGCTGCGTTTGTTACAACATTTTACAAACAAGGGCGCAAGTTTTATAAAGAATAAAACTACCTAATAATGTACAATGTGCTACAACTACTAGCAAAAAGGTAAATAAAACAGGGAACCGCAACATCAATGCTCTCAAGAGCAGGAATAAAAGGCCCTTTCATCCTCTTCTGCAAAGTAGCCTCTGCACCACCATCACCATCCGAGACGGAACTGTCATCCTCAAGATCTCCCTCAGCCTCGTCTCCACTCCTGGAGCCAAGACCGGAGCCCTCCTCTCTGTCAGCAGATGTCTCCGACTGACGATCTGCAGCCTCCTCCTCCTCATCCTCACCGAGCTCCTCCTCTATAATGTGTGCTCTGAGTCTGCGAGACGACCCCCCTCCTTGGGCTCCTCGAAAAGGCCCAGATGGCCCAGCTCCTCGAAAAGGCCCAGATGGCCCACCTCCCCGAGAAGGCCCAGGTGGCCCGGCCTGTGACTGAGCATATACCGGAGGCATCTGAAAATAAAGAGTCCAATTGAAAAAGGTACATCAGATGCAGATACAAGAAAACTACATGAAGCGAGTACATATAAATACAGTGTGTAAGTGGGGTGTGTGTCAGGTGCGCTCTACACAAGTAGCCTATCAATGTAGTGGGATGTTCAAAATCAGCATGTCATCGGAAATATGATAAATGCAAGAAAACTGGACAATACCTGGACACCCATAATGGACAACTGTGCCTCTCTCCACAGGACCATGCCCTCGAGCGCGGCCATCATCCCGAGCATCTCATCCACATACTCGATAGAAGGCTATAGACACAAATGCAAAACTATCAGTAAGTGAATGAATGTCCAAGTGCTTGACTGATAAATCGGAGCTGTAAAAGCATACCGGTGGTGAATCGGGATCTCTAACGTATCTGTGATCAGGCAGGGGAGGCTCTATCAGGATCGGGTAGGAAGTCCCAAATCGCCATCTCGTCAACTCGGTCGGCATGTCTGGCCACCCAACATGATGATGAGTCGGAGGAATCGGGGGAACCAATCCACCCCCACCTCTAGATGTACCACTTCGGGTTGGTGTGGAAGGCGTCACTGCGAGCCTGGGCCTGACTCGAAGATGGCATACCAGCAGGCCTCATCGTCGGAGTACGGACTCCCGTCAATGGAGGCATCAGGTATATGTGACGGTAAGTAGCATAATCCCCCTCCTCAAGATGAAGTAAGGCATCAGTACCCAGCATAGCACTAACAACATCCCGGGAAGAGAGCCTATCAGCAATCCGCATACCAACTGGGGGTGCTGAGGGAGGGTCCTGAGAAGTATAGCCCCATACCTGACGCAAGAAGCGCTCCCCCAGAAACCAGGCCCTACCAACTGGCCCTTCGAATAGGATCTCAGATCTTTGGGAGGCACCCCGCCTCCAAACAAATCGAATCGGAGACCTCACCTAAGGGTGCCTGTACGCCATGTGATCTGCGGATAACCAATGCATAAATCAATCAGAAATCAGGAAGGTACAAGACAAATCGAAGATGAAAACACAAAGAACCGAGAGTTCTGAAATACCTCCGTCGACCGCACCGTGTTGAAATACTGCCGTAGATAAAGGAGAGACTCCCGAGGTCTTGGCCGATGCTGGCCTTCAAATACAAGTGAGTACGGGGTCACGAGAGGCCCCTCCACCACCAACTCTGGGGCTAATGTCGGGAAATACACATAGACCCATAACTGTGGAAAACAGTGCAGAATGTAAATACAAAGTGCTAAGGGCAAAATACATAGTGTAAAGTGCACCGTGTGTGCAATATACAAGTAATGAGGGGCAGAAATGTGAATCAAGAGGGCAGAAAGTACCTCCCAAGCTCTCCAATAGCCGCCAAGTAAGTCCCTCCATCCGCGGAAGGTCGCACTCATGTAGCAATAAAGAGTAGCCCAGCCGGAGCCACCCCAATCATACTGTCTGACCTGTGATAGGTCCACCAAAGCACTCAACAGATATAGCCCAACAGTGTTCCCCTTGTCAGCAAACAAAGTAGTCCCGAAGAGAAACATCAGAAAACCATGGGCATACTGTGCTGCCTCCTCAGGAGTCCCGGGCTCCATCTCCACCCTCCGAAAATGGGAATAAAACCAGGTGTATCGGACTCTGCCCGAAGATCTATCAACAGGCGGGCGAGCCTCCAGTAAATATATCCAAGCGGTCTCCCACTGGCCCATGTCCTCGTCGTAAGGGATGGGCCAACCTCCTATGTCAAGGCCAGTCAACACAGCAAAGTCAAGCGGGGTCATAGTCAAGTCCCCCGTGGCAGAAAAATGGAAGGAGTTGGTGGTGTCCCACCATCTCTCCACCAAAGCGGCCATCAACATCCTCCTGGCAGAACAATGAGATAACCCAGTACAGAAGGGCCCAAACCCCGCCAAGTCAACTAAATCCCAGACAGCCTCCGGGAGCTCGGCATACCAATCTCTCGCCGCGGTAGAGCCATATCCTCGCACGGTGCCAGAAGTCACCTGCATTCAGAATGAATACATATTTCAGCATAAAATGAATAAGCTGTGTGCAAATAGAAGGAATGAGCTGCGTGCAAATAAAATGAATAGGCTGCGTGCAAAATAAAGTAAGCGGACTGTGTGTTTAGAAAATCAGTGTTTGGGCTGCGTGTTCAACTCTCAATCAGTGTGTGCTGCGTGTTCACCTTCAATTCCGACTGTGTGTTCAGAAAATCAGTGTTTGGGCTGCGTGTTCAACTCTCAATCAGTGTGTGCTGCGTGTTCACCTTCAATTCCGACTGTGTTCGTAAAATCGGTGTTTGGGTGCGTGTTCAACTCTCAATCAAGGTGTGTGCGGTGTTCACCTTCAATTCGACTGTGTTCGTAAAATCAGTGTTTGGGCTGCGTGTTCAACTCTCAATCAGTGTGTGCTGCGTGTTCACCTTCAATTCTGACTGTGTGTTCAGAAAATCAGTGTTTGGGCTGCGTGTTCAACTCTCAATCAGTATGTGCTGCGTGTTCACCTTTAATTCCGACTGTGTGTTCAGAAAATTAGCGTTTGGGCTACGTGTTCAACTCTCAATCAGTGTGTGCTACGTGTTCACCTTCAATTCTGCATGTGTGTTCAGAAAATTAGTGTTTGGGCTGCGTGCTCAACTCTCAATCAGTGTGTGCTGCGTGTTTACCTTTAATTCGGACGGTGTGTTCAGAAAATCAGTGTTTAGGCTGCGTGTTTAACTCTCAACCAGTATGTGCTGCGTGTTCACTTTCAATTCGGGTTGTGTGTTCAGGGAATCAGTGTTTAGGCTGCGTGTTCAACTCTAAATCAGTGTGTGCTGCGTGTTCACCTCTAGTTCGGGCTGTGTGCTCAGAAAATTAGTGCTTGGGTCGTGTGTTCAATTCTCAACCAGTGTGTGCCGTGTGTTCACAATCAATTTATGGGCTGAATGTTCAGAAATTCAAGTGATTGAACCATGTGTTCAGAATGCAAACAGAATGCATGAAAAATTCATAATATATTGCAGAAAAGGTAAGAACGAAGTAAATACCTCTCGTGCCTCATGGGAGAGGTGATACTCTGGCTCTCGCAGAAGGAGATCCCCGGGTGCTCGCTCGTCAAAATCGGTGAAGTGATAGAAAACAGCCCGCAGAAGAATATGTGCCGATGGGTCGTACCTCTCGGGTATGAAGGGTCGAACCCTCGGAAGCAAAGCCATGATATCGGGATCACCTCCGACGCCCTCCACCGTGGGGGAAATGACCAGCCATTTCAGAAAATCTGCAAAAGGGGCAAAAATGAGCAAAAATGAGCCAAAATTGGAAAAAGTCAACAAAAGTCAACTCTCGGGAAATGAAAAAGTCAACAAAAGTCAACTCCCGAGAAAATCTTCCAAATATTGAGACAAACTCACCTCAAGTGGCGAAAATGAGAAAAGAAGCCCCGAAATCAAAATTTAATCGGTTCAAAGTGCTTAAAACTGAAAGATTTCGCGAAAACAACTTGCGTGGGACATTGGAAAACGCGTATAGAGCACAGATCTGAGGGAAAAACTGGTTTGGGAAGCTAGAGGAGATGATTTCGGAGCTGCACTTGTGAGCACAAAGTGTTTGGATGAGTGGATTTAAAGAAAAGAGGGTGAAAGTACAAAATTGCCCCGAATTTGGCAAAGTGGCCGGCCGGCCACTTTTTCTGGAAGACTGGCCATTTCTTTTTCAAAAATTGGCCGGTGGCCTCCCTCTCCCAATAAAGATGGCCGGTGGTGTTCCCCACATGCCCCCCAAGGTCCCTGCAAATTTTGGGGAGGATTGGAGTCCCCGGGACCTGAAAAAGTACAAGAGAAGTGCACTTTCTGTCACGAAATCGCTTCGCCGGAAACTCAGCTTCAACTTCCGATGCGTGTCTCATCATTACTCATCGAAAATGAGATATATCCTTTTGAACATATTGTAGCCTCTCCGGGAGGTGAACCGGAGGCCGCGATCGAGTCGCCCTCGCCGAAACGCGCATTTCCTTGCTCGTTGTTTTGTGACAAACATACATCCTGGTTTACGCTTGTTCTGCATTATCATGCACATAACTTGCATCCTCATGCACATACTTGCATTGTTATGCACATCTCTTTGATATTACCAAGCCTCCGCGCTTAAACTCGCGTTGCCACGCGCGTTTCTTCCCGCATTGCGATGCACTTTTCCATCGACACCGCGATTGTCTGCATTCGATGTCACATTGAACATATGTTGTTAGATATGTTGTGCTTGTTGAATTTCTTTCTTTTGCAGGCACGATATTGTATGTACGGCTCATCTGAAGCTGGTGCGACCAGACGAATCGCGCAGGTATCGTATCTTCTCCGTGTGAGACGCGACGAGAATTGAATAATTCTCTGCATTCCTAACTGCATGAAATGTAGTTGTTGCTTTGCATTCTTGCTTAAAACTGTTGCATCTATTTGCAAATACTTGCTTCATTACAGCTTGCTGCATTTGCATGATCATCAAGTCACATCTGGCCTTGTGCATACCGTTTTGCATTTTGCCCCATGCCTGCGGGCACATCTCTGTTTATCTCACCTATTTGTCTAAGTCTTCGGCCTTGTCAAAAATGGGTCATCTCTGGGCTTTGACATTCACTCCCGTCACTTATGACTTTCGAGTTCTGTCAAAGAGGGGCAACTGTAGACACCTCATTTTTGACCGATCTTAAGACTCAGACGTCACCGATTGAGCGCTTGGTAATGTTGCATATCGTGCTCGTTCAGAGGTTTCAGAGTCTCGGCTGCGAGCCTTGCCTCCGGACCTCCGGGCTCTTTCATGCTTTACCTCGGTTTACGAACCAGGCTCGGTTTTCTCTGTTTCTCTTCCAGAAGGGAGGGAAAGGTCTCGTAGATCATCTCTCAGTGACCGTAGGCTACGTTTCGTGGTCGTAGGCCATTTTGCCCGTTTGGAGTCTGGTTTTTAGTTTTTCGGAGCCATTGGCCGTGTGCCTCGGTTCGGGACTGCTTAACCACCTCCGTTTGCTCCGGTTTTTGGCATGCATCTTATTTAATCCCTTTTGAGGGACACTGTGGTCCGAGAGACCAACTTCGTGGTCGAACACCACTTCCGGTGCCTAACAGTCAGTTTTCAGGGCCTCGAGCTGCGCGTTTCGGCCCCCGAACCTTCATTTTGCATCGGTTTGGGCTCATTTTTGGTGGAGACCTTATTTTCGCTGTTAGGAAGGTCGTAGAAGGGTGGGAGGCCAGTAATTGTTCTAACAACCAGTTTTGTTCCTCCATTGCCCTCCGTCGCCCGTTTTTCTCACTTGAAAGCCAATGTTGACCACCCTAAGGCCACTTTTTCTAGCCATAAACCACATATTTGTGTTGTACACACCTGAGAGGCCACCAATATCACATGGCCAGCCAGTAATTGTGTGTGACCCTTTTGAACCCCTCCTAAAAGTGGCCTTTTCTCTCTCCTAGTTCACTTTCTCCAGTTTTTGACCACATGGTTGTGTTGTGCACACATAGGAGGCCCTCTTTTTGGCATGGCCGGCCATTAATCTTCATTGACCCTTTTGACCCTTGGCCGGCCGGCCATGGGGAAGGCCGGCCGGCCACCTAAACCCTAGAAAACCAACCGGCCATGATCCTCTCTTTTGGTACATTACAAATCTGAAATCTGTTTCCCTCCAGATTGTGTATCCGGGGGGCTACACTTTTGGGGGAAATTTTGAATTGTTTTCCCCCCCTTTTTTTCCCCCTTTTTCCCTCACTCCTTGGCCTATATAGCCAGCCCTCCCCTTCAGTTTTAAGGGTTGGAAAAACCTCTTGGAGCTTGGCATACATACCTCCTCAATCTCTCTCTTTCAAAGCTTCAAAACCCTTGGTCTTGGACCCTTTCTACACCACCACATAGCAACACCTCCCCACCATCCTTTCCAACACTTGGAGCTGGTTTTCCAGAGGCAAGGAGCACCTTTTCTCAAGCCAAGAGGCTGTTGAAGTTTGGGCTACAAGGGTGAGCCACATTTTCCCTCTTTTTAAGCTTATTTTGCATGCTATCTAAGCCATACTTGCTTACATTTTTGGGCTCCAACCCAAACTGAAAATAGCATTATTTTGAGCTGATTTTCGTGTTTTCTCAAGGGCCTCTCCCTGTTTGAGGCTTCCTTTTTACACTTGCTTCTTTACCTCTCTTGTATGCCTCTTTCTTGCATAGTATTTTAGGCTCATTTTTAAATTGTTTTGAGCTTTATTATAAACTGAAAAGTGGCTTATTTTGAGCCCTTATTCAACATTATTGAAGGGCTCTTCACTGTTTGAGGCTTCCTTTTGTCACTTGCCTCTTTATCCCTCTTTTGACCTTATTTTTGCATGTTTTGTTAGACCCTTGTTCTTGTATTTTTGGGCTCTGGTACAAACTGTAAATAGCCTTATTTTGACCCCCTCTTCATGTTTGATCAAGGGACTTTTTCTGTTTGAAGCTCCCTTGTTGCTCTTTGTGTTTAAACCTCTTTTTAGGCTTTATTTTGCATAGTATTTTAAGCTTGCTTTTGTACTGTTTTGGGCTTGGTCATAAACTGTAAAATACCATGTTTTGGGCCCCTCCTCAACATTGTTGAAGGGCCCTCCTCTGTTTGAAGCCAGCAGCCATCACTTGCTTCTGTGTCTCTCTTTAGGCCCATTTCTTGCATGATGGTTTAGTCATACTTGTGTTTGTTTTCGTGGCTTGTTGTAAACTGTAAAGTGCTTCATTTTGATCCCCTCTTCAACTTTGTTGAAGGGCTCTTGGCCATTTAGGGCCAGAAGCTGCTACTTGCTTCATTATCTCTCTTACGGGGCCATTTTTGCATGTTGATTTAGCCCTATTTGTGTTCACTGTTTGGCCTTGCTTAAAACTGAAAATATGATTTTTTTTGGACTGTCTTGATTCTATATTCATACTTCATGTTCAAATAATGCATGCTTTGTATAGCTATAAGTCATTCCATGCGCCTAGTTTCGAGTTTCGAGTCTCATTTCGTGCATCGGGTGCCATGTTTCCATGTTTCGGGGCTGTTTTGCATCATATTTTAGTGCTGAAATTTGCATGCTAGTATGCCATATTCCATGCCTTGCCATGCTTTGTTAGAGTGGCATTCGGTGCCTTAGAGTCGGTCATCGGTTTGCATGCACGTGTGCACGCATCTCGAGTGTCTCATTTTCATCTAATGGCCTCCTATGTGAGTGTGGCTGAGGTCCACTCATGTTGGTGTAAACCCATTATGCATTGCGTATGTCATTTCATTCCATAGCATTGTGTATGCTAGGTTGTACGTTAGCGCATTGTGTATGCCATGTTACCTCGTGCATCGTGTATGCCATTTCATAGCATGTTGCATGTTAGGTTGTATCTTAGTTGCATTTCATGCATGTCATGCATATTGCATTGTGTTCGGGATAGGAGTTAGCCTGAGCACGGGAAACGAGGTACGTTTCGTACTCCGAGTGACGGAACGTGTCTCAGTTCCCGATCACCCATTAATTCGGATTACCCATGATGGAGTCTAGGTATTGTTGTGTTTATATGTGCATTCATTCCATATCGAGTTGTGCCATTTGACTCCTCGGCCATCATGCATCGAGATGCGTGATTGGTGGCACGAGGATCGAGGTATGTATACATATGTGAAAATACATTGCCATGCCCCTTTCCTGCTCTCTGTTGCAGCAAATCAAGAATCAGCAGTTTTCCAGGCCTTGGCGCGCTTTCCAAAAATTATTGCAAAACAGAGGCTAATTGGGGCATCACAGTGAATTTCCACGCAAAGGCAACCTGGATATGCATATTCATCATCTGAAGAAGAGTCAAGGCAGTCCCTGGCTTGCATGCCAGTTTATTGTTTTCTTTAGTTAATTTGGTAATTAATTAGGATTTTTGTACATATTTTGACTGTATTATTTATTTGGACTGTACTATTCATTTAGGACTGTATTATTTATTCGGACCCTCTGCGCGAGGGCAATGTTGTAAATAAGTGTGCGTGCGTGTGATGTATGTCTTCCAACCCCACGTCTTTCTTCCCTTTTATTTACCAGCTTATGATGGTTAGATTAGGGCATGTTTCAATTAGCATACAGTATAATAGCATGTTTGCATTCATTCATCTGTTTTGCATGCACCGGGCTCGGCGCATCATACTAACTACATTTGTATTCAATTCCGAGTTGAATACTTGATAGCTGTCGCATCTCATATGCCATGTTTAGAACAGCCGAGCTTACTATAGTTGCATTTTTGCATGTGTTGCATTAGGCATTTCCGTATAGTTAGGATCATGCATGGATTTCTAATCGGTTTCTGTTTTGGCTTGGAGTACTCGGTAAGTTTTATACTTTAGCATCCTTGCATACGTGTGAGTGACTGCCATGAATGGCATGCTTATCATGAGGCTAACTGCTTATGTGATATAACTGCCTTGAATGCTTGTGAGTGAAGGTTGGGTTACTTGGATTGGAACAAATCATCGACTATTTGTTTTAAACCCGCTAGATAGTGGCAAAAACATGTTTCTATGCCCACCCGAGGGTGGCAAATCCACGTCTTAGCCTACCTGCGGGTAGCATCACCAAACCATTTTCAAACAAACAAATATGAAATGTTTTGTTCCAATTCAGGCGACCTAGTCTATACTTGTATGTTGTGCGCATCACATAGTAAATCTAGGCTAATAACTGGAATAAGAGCACACAAAGTTTTCAAAACTAAATATCATGGTTAGTAGAGGCCGATCTTTGATCGGGTGAGCGGGGGTGCTCACGAAGTGACCTTCCCCAATCGTACCAAAGTTCCCATGCCGAGGCAACTTTGGTGATGACGGACACGTGGCCTTAGGCACATGAGTTAGGGTTTCCTAAATTTCCCAAAAATAAAATATTTTGGTGGCGACTCTGTATCTGGCAAAGTAATCCATGTTTGGCACTTCTTTCAAAAAAATCTATTTTCTCAAAATGATTTGCCGGATTTGGACTCTTTGGTTCACGATTAAGAACCGTGACACAAATCGAGTCCGAACTGTAGCGAGGTCTCCCGCAGGCTTGTTACACCAACCAATCCTCCAAAAAAAAAAACCAAGAAATGAACTTAATAACCAATCTGCCATATATTAGATATAATATCAGACAGAGAGTAGGGAAAAAATTTTAGCTTAGATTTTGTCCATATAGCCACTCTGAATTTCACCATATCTTCTAATTCCACAAAATTAGGATGAGCATTACTAAACAAACAGTCATTACGTAATTTCCAAATTGACCATAGCACAGCCAGGGGAACTATTTTCCAAATTTCTAACACATTCTTTTTGACTTTAAAACCATCCCACAAACTCAGATTTTGGTTAAATGTTATATTTTAGTACTCGATATCCGACCTATTGGATTGACTAATTTTACCGTTCACTTACAAGGGTCCCAATTAAAGTTAAAGCAAAAATCTTGTATAAACTGACTTCAATAAATTATTTTCTCTTAAGTGGTGGTCAATTAATTGTCAAATCACTACAAAAAAAATTACTTTTTTGCGACGGCAAAATGCCGTCACAAATACCCAAAATGCCGTCTCAAAAGGTTTTTTGCGTCGGTAACTGGTTTTTTTGCGACGGCAAGTAAGGGGTCGCAACAAAAGGGGTTGCAAAAGGGTTTTAGCGACGGCATAACGCCGTCGCCTTTTTTTTGCAACGGCAAAAATGCCTTTTTGCAACGGAAAAATTCTATCGGCATTAACGCGTGAAAATCTGAGTTTTTTTGAGACGGCACTGTTTTGCCGTCGCTAAAAGAGTTATTTGCGACGACAAAAATCCCGTCGCTAAAGGGTTATTTGAGACAGCACCTGATGCCGTCGCTAAAGTACTATTGGCGACGGCAAATAACACCGTCGCTAAAGGTCTTCCTTTTCAACCAATTCCCCTATCTTTTTATGCATGACATTCGCCATCGCAAAAAAACCTGGTTCTATTTTCTTTTTGAGACGGTGTGTGTGGTGTCGTCTCAAAAAAAAAAAAAAAACTGTAATAAAATTATTAAAAATATGAAAATAACCTGTATTAAATGAAAAATAATTATAAAAAAAAAAACCGATAATTACATAATAATATAAAAAGTCCAGTATATAAATAAAAATTCATCCATAATTAAAATATTATTCTATTCATAACAATAAATCAGCAAAATTATCCCACTACACAATGTTGCATAATACATACATAATGCTGTTCACAAATCTAAATAACGTAAATCAAAAACAAAAGTTTTCATCATGATTCTTCCGTGGGTTACAAAAACAAAAGTTAGTCATAATCTTTACATGCCTGCATTTCACAAGAAGCAAACTGCTACTCAGGAAATATCTGAAAATAACAAAATAAAAATAATTAATGACAATATAATTGTGCTAATATTTCAATTACAGAAAAATATAACAAATTAACTACTATATAATTAAAAAGATAGTTTAGTAAATAATTTTGGCTAAACAGAAATCCGGCCCTAACTCCCAAACTGGAAACCCGATTGGAGTCCCGTTTTCTCCCACAAGTCTCTCGTGCATAGGCGGTCGTGCGTGCCAAGTTCCGTGCTAAATCGACGTCGTTTGGTGATTTTGCGGGGTCAACACCTCGAATTCAAGTTTCTTAAGGAACTAGTTTGCCTAGACCAAAATCCGGCTCTAACTCCCAAACCGGGACCCCGATTGGAGTCCCGTCTTCTCCCACAAGTCTCTCGTGCCTAGGCAGTCGTGTGTGCCAAGTTTCGTGCTAAACCGATGCCGTTTGGTGATTTTGGGGCGTCAACACCTCGAATTCAAGTTTCTTAAGGAACTAGTTTGCCTAGACCGAAATCCGACTCTAACTCCCAAACCGGGAACCCGATTCGAGCCCGTTTTCTCTCATAAGTCTCTTGTGCCTAGGCGGTCGTGTGTGCCAAGTTTCGTGTTAAACCGACGTCGTTTAGTGATTTTGGGGCGTTAACACCACGAATTCAAGTTTCTTAAGGAACTAGTTTGCCTAAAGTGAAATCCGGCTCTAACTCCAAATCCGAGAACCCAATTCGAGTCCCGTCTTCTTCCACAACTCTCTCGCGTGTGTGCCAAGTTTTGTGCTAAACCGACCTCGTTTGGTGATTTTGGGGCGTCAACACCTTGGATTCAAGTTTCTTAAGGAACTAGTTTGCCTAGACCGAAATCTGACTCTAACTCCCAAACCAGGAACCTTATTGGAGTCCCGTCTTCTGCCAAAAGTCTCTCGTGCCTAGGCGGTCGTGTGCACCAAGTTTCGTGCCAAAACTGACGCCGTTTGGTATTTTGGGGCGTCAACACCTCAAATTCAAGTTTCTTAAGGAACTAGTTTGCCTAAACCGAAATCCGACTCTAACTCCCAAACCGGGAACCCGATTCAAGCCCCGTCTTCTCTCACAAGTCTCTCTTGCCTAGGCGGTCATGTGTGCAAAGTTTCATGTTAAACGAACGTCGTATGGTGATTTTGGGGTGTTAACCCCGAGAATTCAAGTTTCTTAAGGAACTAGTTTGGCTAAAGTGAAATCCGGCTCTAACTCCAAATCCGGGAACCCGATTCGAGTCCCGTCTTCTCCTACAACTCTCTCGTGCCTAGACCGTCGTGTGTGCCAAGTTTCGTACTAAACCGACGCCGTTTGATGATTTTGGGGCGTCAACACCTCGAATTCAAGTTTCTTAAAGAACTAGTTTGCCTAGACCAAAATCCGCCTCTAACTCCCAAGTCGGGAACCCGATTGGAGTCCCTTCTTCTTCCACAAGTCTCTCGTGCCTAGGCGGTCGTGTGTGCCAAGTTTCGTGCTAAACCGACACCGTTTGGTGATTTTGGGGCGTCAACACCTCGAATCCAAGTTTCTTAAGGAACTAGTTTGCCTAGACCGAAATCCGGCTCTAACTCCCAAACCGGGAACCCGATTGGAGTCTCGTCTTCTCCCACAAGTCTCTCATGCCTAGGCAGTCGTGTGTGCCAAGTTTTGTGCTAAACTAATGTCGTTTAGTGATTTTGGGGCGTCAACACCTCGAATTCAAATTTCTTAAGAAACGAGTTTGCCTAGACTGAAATCCAGCTCTAACTCCCAAACCGGGAACCCGATTAGAGTTCTGTCTTCTCCCACAAGTCTCTCGCACCTAGGCGGTTGTGTATGCCAAGTTTCATGCTAAACCGACGCCGTTTGGTGATTTTGGGGGTTCAACACCTCGAATTCAAGTTTCTTAAAGAACTAGTTTGCCTAGACTGAAATACGGCTCTAACTCCCAAACCGGGAACCCGATTCGAGCCCCGTCTGCTCCCATAAGTCTCTAGTGCCTAGGCGGTCGTGTGTGCCAAGTTTCATGCCAATTCGACCCCTTTTGGTGATTTTGGGGCGTCAACACCTCAAATTCAAGTTTCTTAAGGAACTAGTTTGCGTAGACCGAAATACGGCTCTAACTCCCAAACCGGGAACCCGATTGGAGTCCTATCTTCTCCCACAAGTCTTTCGTGCCTAAACGGTCGTGTATGCCAAGTTTCGTGCCAATCCGACCCCGTTTGGTGATTTTGGGGCATCAACACCTCGAATTCAAGTTTCTTAAGGAACTAGTTTGCCTAGACCAAAATACAGCTCTAACTCACAAACCGGGGACCCGATTCGAACCCGTCTTCTCCCACAACTCTCTCGTGCCTAGGCGGTCGTGTGTGCCAAGTTTCATGCCAATCCGACCCCGTTTGGTGATTTTGGGGCGTGAACACCTCGAATTCAAGTTTCTTAAGGAATTAGTTTACCTAAAATGAAATCCGGCTCTAACTCCCAATCCGGAAACCCGATTTGAGTCCCGTCTTCTCCCACAAGTCTCCTAGCTTAAAATGCAAAGAATGAAAAGATACATTTTAGCTTAGAAAGTAAAGATACATTTTATACTTGATCTTCTGGTGGTGGTGTGTTTGTTTGGTATTAATTCAAACAAAAAAATGTTTGAATTAATACCCTTTCTTGCTAATGCCTACAGAAAAACAAATGCCAAAATTTTTTTAAATCGCAAAGATAAAACATGTTTTTTAAATAAATGAATCCCCTCAATATAATACTTTTTTAAATCGCAAAGATAAACATGTTTTTTTTATAAATAAATAAAAAATAATAAATCACATGCTCACTACAACTGCTTAAGTTATGTTATTCATTGCATAGACTACTCTATGTTTCAGGCTACTATATCTGCAAACCATATATAGCCTTCATCGTCATGAAATATAATCAACAAAAATGTAAATTGGTTTAACCATGACGTCATGTTACCACCATGTCCTACTGCAGGTCAAATAATTGGGATTAAAGTTTGGTAAGTTGAGTTGAGTTATCTTGCCAATGCATATCAAGTTCACTACTGTCAAATGATAGCAATTATTTGTTAAAAACCATTTCTACTTTCAATAATGTCAAATGACAACAACTATTTGTTATATTTCAAAATCTTATTTCCAATATGTTTTGTTAGATAGCCTATATTTATTGATTTTTTATTACCTCACCCTAGTACCACCTTTCAAATAAGCACCAGTACAACTATTTGGCCGAGTCCCATATTCCCATGTGTACCAAAAGTTGATGGTTAGACAATCTAAACACCAACACAAACACTCCCATGTGTACCAAAAGTTTGGTTAACATAGTAAATTCATATTCACAGGAAAAATACTAACTTCAAGGTGTGAAAAATCCCAGCTTGCCTCTTACCATCTCATCTAAAGTTATAGATGCATTATATGTACGGAAAACCTTTGCTATGAGACCAGGCATGAGTTCCTTCAGATGAGCATTCAGTTTATTGGTATCTAGCTTGTCAAAAAGATCATCGCCGCCACTTTTTCCTATAGAAAAATAAGGTCATGTGAGCATGTCTTTATCATGAAATGCAGAAAGAGATATTTTGATACAAAAGGCCACGCATCCACTAACCAATTCGGAACTGCTGAATTGTCTTGAACGCAGGAAGTTGAACTTCAACCTCATTTTGGTATCTAATTGAATCTTTACCAAGGAAGTCAAACTAGAAAACCAGAAAAGATATTGATTTGTTATTAATTGCAGTTGATGAAAAACCTTTGTATTGTTACATGTTTCTAATAGGTTCAAAATATTCCAGAAACTGATTCCAGTTTCACATCATGCAGCCTCCTTTTTAGTCATTTAAAACTTCAAAATCTCAATATAATAACCCACCAAACACACAAATATTATTATAACCAAATCCAATTGTAAGTTAAGGTTTAAAACCTTGCTATTTGAGACATAAACGCCATTATACCTTCAGAATATTTAGAGGCATTGGTTCTACATTTTCTACTTTCAATGTGCAGCAACCAACGGTATCAGCTTCATCATCATCCTACAAGATCGAAACAATTATAAGAATAAGGGATCCAAAACTTGTTTCGTTTTTTTTGTTATGTTTCTATTTACTTTCTGAGCAAGATCGCAGAGGACTCATCATATATACATAATACATGTGTTTATACATTAAAGCATGCGTCTATATGAAGTAAATAAAACACTATTAGCATCTATAAGATGATCTGCATCACTATGTTTCCTCCACAGAGAAGGTTGTCCACCCCATCCAATAGAGTCTTAACCAATTACCTCTAAAGTTTCCAACCTGCAATTGAGAGATAATCAGATTCTATTTGCATGCTTTGAGAATGATGGGGAAATGCATCCAAAACAACTAGAGCGTGTCACAACCAGCAAACTGATAAATTTCACAAGGATGAAAAACAACATGTAACTTTGGATATGCTTGAATGGCTGGAGTGGGAATTTCACTACTCTACTAGCAACAAGATTCCAATGTTGATACAATTCAAGTGTTTGAACTGATATATTTCACAAGATGAAAACCCAGGTGTAATTTTGGCTATGTTTGAAACTTGAATAGCAGGAATTGAAAAGCAAGAATGGGAATCCCGGTACTAGTAACAAAATTCCTATGTTCATAGAATTTGTGTGTTTGGATTATTCAGGGAATAAATGGAAAAATTTTGAACATTGTGGGCTCAACTTCTCTTTTTCCCCACTCTAGAATGCTCAAGGAATATAAGATTCCCATATGGGGTTTGAGAATGAGATACGCACTCAGTGTGGTAATCTTATTTAGCCTTAGGAAGGCAACCTTGAATTGTGCAAAGGCAAGATGAATGAGCCTTAGCATAAGATGCACATATCGGGTTGTGAGAATGAGAGTCCCACATAGCCTTGGTGCCTTACAACACAAAACCAAGTAAAATATGTAGGAACTTCTTATCATACAAAAATTAGGGACATGAATACTACATGATATAAAGACCTTTGCCCCAAAATTATTCAAATAAAAAGTAAACGAGAAAAAATAAAGACCGTATCGTTCAAAATCCAAACTTTATTTACATTATTATCATACATATTATATATGTATATATTGATATATATATATATATAGAGAGAGAGAGAGAGAGATAGACCTTAGGAGAAGGTTTTGATAGGAAGTCGTCGGGATTAAGACCGTATCGTTCGAGAAACTCTCTCTTCTGATCACTCGAGAGTCCATTATTTGATTCTGAAATTGTCGCATTAAGAAAAAAAGAGTAAGTAAAAAAAGAGTTGAAAGATTTGGATTTGTAGAATGAAGGCTTACTGGAAGAGTAGACGACAATTGATTGTGGTCGTCGTCGTGACCAAAAAAAGAGTAGACATCAAAATCAAATATTACTTATATAGAACAAAAAATAGAGTAATCAGATATTACAGTTTTGAATCATAGCAATGAGAGAAATGCACCTAATCTCTATACAAGATGAGTGACCAAAATAAATTACTGTGGGCTTCTGAGAGAGAGAGAGAGAGAGAGAGCATACGTACTGACTGAGCTCAGAGATAGAGATCATAACACGCCGTCGCCGCACCACCGCTAGCCATCGTCGCTCGTTGAGAGAGATATCGTCGATGAACACTCGCCGTCATCGCTGTGATCGTCGGTGAACTCGAACACCGCTAGCTGTCACCGTCGTCGCTCGTTGAGAGACGGAAAGAGATCATCGTCGAACTTGTCTCTGGGGACTTAGGGATTTAGGGATTTAGGGATTTGGGGGGTTTTGAAGGAGAAATGTGTTAGGGATTTTGGGGATTTTAGGGAATTTGATCGAGCGCCATTTCGACTGAAGGAGGGAGATGAAATTTCAGACTATTTGCGACGGCATGGCAAAACCGTCACAAATAATCAAATCCATTTATAAAACGACGCCATTTTATTAAGGGTTTTTTTTTTTTTTTGCGACAAAGCATCCCCGTCACAAATGTCCACTATTTGCGACAGTAAATTTCACCCGTCTCAAAAAAATATTTTTTGCGACGGTACACAGTGCCGTCACTAATACTTCCGTATCTAAGTGACTTTTTGTTCTGTGCTTATTAGCAACGAGGAAACTACCATCGCAGAAAACAATATTTGAGACGACTTCATATGCCGTCGCAAAAGACCACTTTTTGCGACGGTATACACGCCGTCGCAAAAAGTTCTGTGTTATTTGCCCACTTTTCTAGTAGTGAATCAAAATTAATTACGATTCATTTTAATGTTTAATTATATCTCAAAGTGATATTGGGTATTGAAATCGACCTCATAATTCTTTTTCCCTTTTGTAAAATATATTCATATAGAAATTATATACTACGCATTGAAGTTTGAATATTAGGTTCTCCACCGTCTTTCAACATCTTTACTTAAGCCTCGTTTGGCAAGAGGCTAAAATAGTCAATTAGCCAAAAAGTTACCTTTTTAGCCAAAAAGCCAACAACCCATACCAAAAAGTCAAAGATTCCCTTTTCTCTTTACTTTTTGCACGTCGTTTCGTAATTAGCCAAAAAATTGGCCCAAACATACAGGTTTTTCTTACCAACCTTTTTAGCCAATTAGCCAAAAAGTTACTAAATTAGCCTGTTCCCAAACGAGGCCTTAGTTATGTAGTTGTAATTACAAGCATTTTTTTAGAAATAACTTTTAAAAAAATTGGTAACCAAAAAAAAAAAATTTAAATTGAGCCTATATATATATATTTGTTGATGGACTCTAGATTTATATTGTGTTTATCACGAAATATCTTATGTATTAAAAAAAATAATAAAAATAAAAAATAAAATAAAATAAAATTTATAAAAAAAATGAAAATTTGACTGGTGTGAATTACACTAAAAAAAAAAACAAAAATGATTGAGGCCTCAAATTTTTTGGCTCAAATTTGGCTCGAAATTTTTTTTTTTTTTTTTTTTTTTTTTTTTTGGGGCTGGGTTGATGCTTTGCTTGTTATTATTATTATTTTTTTTTTTATTATTTTTTTTTGCAATGTATTAGCCCACAAAAATAAAAAAAAATAAAAAAAATAAAAAAAAATTACATTCGAGGCAATTCGAGCCTCATTTTTCGAGGCCTCAATCAACGCCCAAAAAAAAAATCAGATTCACACTTAATATTATTTGAAAAAATTGGCATGTCGAACTGTGATATTAGCTAGAAACGGTCAAAGCTTTCTTTGAGGTCATCATGATTGGTACTCTAATAAAATTAAAGTGGTGTGGGGGGTCTTTTTCATGTACCTATTGTCGTTTCAACCTAACACACTATTCATTGTTGGTATATAAACCGGTTTATGATTTTTTCATTGTTAGTATATAAACCGGTTTATGATTTTAACATTTTTTTTTTTTTTAATATCAACAAAGAACAAATGGTTACTTAACATTATCCATTATCAATGTTATATAATTCTGTTCGTGGGTGAACAAATGATTACAAAATTGGTTCGTAATAGATTGCATCTATACATACAGATTTTTTTTTTCTTTCTTTTTTGATCGACAAAGAAAATCTTTATTGATGAAATCATACAAGGTATGGTAAATTACATCAGTAAAGAAGAGTTTGGAGCTAAAGCAAAGTTCCAAGCGCCAGTTGGCGAGGGACCAACAAACAAAACAAAACGAACAAGAGGAGAAGAAAGGGGAGAAACACAATAGAAAAACAACAACTAACCTCATCTCCTTCATCCTTGCAACAGAAAGCAGAAATACAAAAGCCAACCTCTGCCTACCAACTGAAGCCTTCCAAGGCCATCTCAAAACATATTCAGAACAACAACACAATGCAGCCCAACTGAATTCATAACAAAACAGCTGAATCAACTCCTCTGTTTACCAACTGAACCCTTCCAATTCCAACTCAAAGCAGATTTAGAAACATCAACACAATGCAGTCCAACTGAATTCATAACAAAACAGCTTAATCAAACTCCTCTGCCTACCAACTAAACCCAGAATTTAGAACATCAACACAAACCAGCCCAGAGATCAAAAGCAGCACAGAACATAGCATACCAGACTCGAAAGCGAGCAATGTGAAGACAAAGACAAACCAACTCGGACCCGGCCACAATTGTAAGCCCTGCATCAGTTGTGCAGTTCATCATTTCAGCAACAAAAACAGAATCAAACCACAGAGCTTCAGCAAGACATCAATTAACTACACACAGAGACAGACTTGATTTAGGTTATATATAACATCGTGCACCGAATAATTAAACCCCTTCAAAGATGAGGAAACCCACAAAGCTACTCTAGCCTTTATTAGATCTTCCAAAGCATTCCAATCCGGTTGTACCTTATTAAATAAACAATCATTTTTGCTTCGCCACACTGACCACATAATTGCTACCGGCAGTGTTTTCCAAACTGCTAGCATCTTCTTCTTCATTTTTATACCTGACCACGACAAAAGTAATCCCTCCACTGTTCCAGGACTAACCCATTTATAATTCCACCAGTTCACTAAATTGGCCCACAATTTCCAAATGAAAGGGCAGTGAAGAAAAACATGATTAACAGTCTCCAACTCAGATCTGCAAAACACACAAAGAGCAGAGACATTTGGACTCAACACACCAATTCTTTGCAAAAATTCAGAGCATTTAATCCTTCATCTCCACGCTAGCCAACTCAAGAATTGAGCTTTGGGAGGGGCTAAATTGTTCCAAATACACCTAGTGACTGTAAAATCTACCCCTTGACTTGCTTCCAACCACTTCCAAGTTGATGCCACAGTGAACTCTTCAGACGGACGAGCTAACCAAGAACAAGAATCTACCACCCCTTCATTGAGCCTAGGCGCATTCTGCAGAAGATCAATAAGTTTTTGCACTTCCTCCTCTTCCTATGCTAGGAGGGGTCGTCTGAAAACCATATTCCAATCTGAATCTGTCACTCTTCTGTGGAAAAAATCAACCAACTTTCCATCTTTGTCAACTGATAATGTGAATAATCTGGGAAAAGACACACTTAGATTTTGGTTGTGACACCACTTATCAGTCCAAAATTGCAGTCTTCTGCCATTTCTAACAACTAGCCTGAAATTTTGCAAGAAGAAATCACGCAGAGCAATGTTAACTACAGCTACTTATATTATATCTTTCCACGTATGCGACAGCCACACTGAACTAATAAATAAGGGGGCACCATCCGCCTCCTAAACCTCCATACTTACTACATATCACTTGTTTCCACAAAGCTGTCTCCTCCTTACCATACCTCCACCACCATTTAACTAGTAGGCACTCTTTAACCTGGCTTAGGTTTCTCACCCCTAGCCCACCTTTAGTTTTACTTAGGCATATCTCTTTCCAGTTAATTAAGTGCACTTTCTTCCTGATTTCAGACGCTCCCCAAAGAAAGTTAGCTTGAATTTTGTGAAGTAATTTTGCAATACCCACTGGCAACTTGAAGATGGATAGGAAATAAATTGGCAAGCTTGTCAGAACGGACTTGATCAATGTTAATCTTCCAGCAAAAGATGAATACATTCTCTTCCAAGAAGCTAGCTTACTCTTAAACTTGTCTATCACAGGTTTCCAAGCAGCCTTTCTCCTTGGATTTGCTCCTAATGGTAACCCCAGATAACTCATTGGCAACTTTTGACTGAGGCAATTTAGTTTTTTTGCCAAGACCTGGACAATATCATCCTGCACACCTACCCCACACACCTTACTTTTATGAAAATTTATTTTGAGTCTAGACATCAACTCAAAGCACCTTAAGATTCTTTTCACGGCTACAACTTCCTCCCACTCAGCTTTACAAAAAATAATGGTATCATCGGCAAACTGCAAGTGTGTAATTTTCAACTCAGTTGGACTTGCAGATACTCCTCTAATCAGGCCCACTTCCTTAGCTCTTTCTAAGAGAATGTTTAGACCCTCCGCTACAATATTAAAGAGGAAAGGAGAAAGTGGATCTCCTTGCCTAAGACCTTTCATAGGAGAGAACTCAGAAGTAGGTGAACCATTTACTAGCACTGAGATTCAAGCTGTGGATATGCAAGTCTTCATCCACCCCACCCATTTCTCTCCAAAATCGAAAATTTTCATCATCGAGTACAAGAACTCCCAATTTACGGAGTCATATGCCTTTTCAAAATCCAGCTTTAGGATGAGACCTTTCTTCTTTGACCTTTTCCACCAATCCACCACTTCATTGGCAATTAGCACCCCATCCATAATATGCCTTCCGCTCAAAAATGCAGTTTGAACTTCACTAATAATCTTGGGCAACACTTTCCTCAGCCTTCTGGATAAGACTTTGGCTATAATTTTGTATACGGAGCTAATCAAGCTGATTGGCCTATAATCTCCCAACCCCACTGGGTTTTCCTTCTTAGGAATTAAGGTAATGAATGAACTATTTATTCCTTGAGCTAGCTTTCCATTAGAATGAAACTCATTCATCAATTGCCCAAACTCTCCTTTCATGATGGCCCAACACTTTTGAATATATTTTAGATTAAAACCATCCGGCCCCGGCGCTTTATTCCCGTCACAATCTTTAATTGCTGCCCAGATTTCATCCTCCAAAAATTCTGCCTCTAACAACTCAGATAAGTCAGTTGGACTGATTGAGTCAAAAAGACCTGATAACTTTGGTCTACTCTTCCAATCTTCAATGAAAAGGTACTTGAAATGACTTGCCACTGCTTGTTTAATCATCCCAGGCTCATCCTGAATCACACCATTCACAGTAACTGAGTTTAACAAGTTTTGCCTCTGCCTTTTGGTTGCCATTAAATAGAAAAATTTGGTATTTTTATCCCCATTTTTAGCCCAGACCCTTCTAGATTTTTGAAGCCACAACCATTCCTTCTTCTTACTCAGATCCCAAACTATTTTTCTTATTTCTACCCTTCTTTTGATCTCAGCATCCTGTAGATTCCTTCCTTCAGCTATTAAATCCCACTCATGCAGTTCCTCCTCTGCTTGTTTCAGCTTCTCATCAATGTTACCAAAGACTTCACTGTTCCACCTCTTCAGATGAACTTTCAGGTTACCCAACTTTTTAAAAGTCTGTAGCTAGCCCATCCACTAACCTGGTATCCTTCCCAACAGTTCTTCACTTCTGCTTTGAATTTGGGATGCAAACACCATGCATTAATAAATCGAAATGGTTTTGGGCCCCAATCCCTCTCATCCTCCATAAAGAGTATTGGACAATGATCAGAGATACACCTAGGTAGTCCCCACTATTTAAACTTGAACTCTTCCAGCCACCTCAGATCGATTAAAAATCTATCAATTCTACTCCATCTATTTCCATCCATCGCATTACACCAAGTGAACTGCCTGCCTAACATTTGCATATCTACCAGCTCCAATTTTTCAATAAATTCATTAAAATCCTTCATCCCTCTTTCCCTTCTAGAGCACCCTTTTCTTTCGTTCATAAATCTGATTTCATTGAAGTCACCACCTATACACCAAGGGCTTGGGAAGGATGGATTCAGTGTTGCTAGGGACTCCCAAAGTTGCCTTCTTTTGAGCGCATCATTGGGTGCATAAACAT
This sequence comes from Camellia lanceoleosa, assembly GCA_025200525.1. Lineage (NCBI taxonomy): Eukaryota > Viridiplantae > Streptophyta > Magnoliopsida > Ericales > Theaceae > Camellia > Camellia lanceoleosa. The sequence goes on from JANUSC010000032.1 coordinate 1,095,648, forward strand.
TAATAAGAGTACAATTAAAAGTATGATGGACCATACCTGACAAAAGCATGAAGTTCCTGGAGCTGCAGCACTCCTTAAGCTCAAAAATCTGTGGATTCCACAAGCATAGCAAACCACCAGCACTTCCTTCTGCACCCACCTCCATGTACTCCAGCTCCTCCCACGGCCATAAGGACTTTACAAAATTATCATCTACTGAGCTTCTCTTAGTCTCCTGTAACAGAAGGACATCTACCTTCCTCACCTAAACTAAACTCTTTATTTTTGTTCTCTTCTCGGGTCTTCGCAGACCCCTAATATTCCATGATAATAAAATCATAAAAAATATACACATCTCCTAAAATCTCCTGCCTTGAGTCCTGACCAGACTTATGGAATTACAGCTTCCCCTTCTACTCTCTCCATATCCTTCTCTTCGAGTTCAGCCAACTTGCCAATCACCTCATTCTCCTTACCTTCAAAGTCCAATCCCAGAATTTTCCCAACTTCCATGGTAGCTTGGGCTTCATTTAATAACTTATTTCTCCACCTGGTGTTGAGACTTTGCTCTACTGACATTGATATAACAGCTGCTGCTGCTCTGAAGATAGCTCCTTGCTTGAAGCAGTTGCTATGCATCACCCCTTTTTACTTGATCTGTTTTTTGTGTAGTTTTGACCTATATCATAGATTAACACCATCCTTATAACATCTATTTACCACTGCTTGAGTGGGCTTTCCTTTCCTTGTTGGGTTGTCTTTGACTGTTACTCTTAACTTAGCTTCTTGTTGAACAAAGGGCCTAAGTTGAGTTTAGGCTACACAATCACTTAAGTTTGGATAATCAGTGATGGGCCTATTCTCCTGTACCCCATCCTGAAGCCCTTCCAGCACCACCTCTAAGTTTAGTTTAGGCCTTAAACTCTCTAGCCTACTAAGGCTTCTGATAAACAGAGGAGTACATACATGGCCTTCAACAATTTGAATTTCATTTCTTGAGGTTGCCGTAATCACCAATTTGTCATCCATACTATCTCCTTTGACTTTTTGATTTCCCATGTCATCCTCTGTTTCTTTTACGGCTGACACAGATAAGCATTCATTACGTTCATCTTTTTCCCCTGCATCGCAGTCCACCATATCCTGTTCGTCACCTGCTATCTCATCTTCTTTGCTCAGCTCCTCCTTCTTTGTGTGTTCATCTTCATGTTCCTCCTTGTCTGACTCACCATTTTTTGACAGTTGATCTACTTCATCTTGAGCCATCGAACCAGTGACCTTATTTTCCATACAGGAACTGTTGCAATAACACAGCTTTCTTGCTGCTGAGATCTCTTCACACACTCTAACTGGAAACAGGCTTCCATTACATTCAACATGGATCACCATATTGATGAACTCCATTCTAGAAGTAATTACTCGTACCTTCCCCCATTGAATAGAATTTTGAGTAGTAATATCATCATCAAATTGGACAACTTCACCCCATAGCTTACCAATGTCTCTGAATGTATTAACACTTCACAAATTAAATGGTACACTTGCACATATGAGCCACACACACCTTTCATGTTCAACATACTTGCCTTTTTCCCAATCTGTAAAAGAATCACACCATTCTAGCATCCACTCTTCTAGCTTGGTTCTGGCCTCTCTTTTATGTTGATGGGACTTGAAAGTTAGCACTGCTAACCTTCCTCCTTCTTCTCTGACTCTTACTTCCTCCATACCTCTTTTACCGACCTCCTTTTTAAACTCATCAAAGGAAAGAAATGATTTCAACTTTACAATTACACTGTCATAAAGCCACCCATTACCGGCTTCGAATGCCTTTACAACCAACTTCATCTTCTCATTACTGCCACCACTCTGGACTACTTCTGCAAAAGATCTTCGACCTATACCATCCATTCTTCTATGTCCAAAACTCCTATGTGGACGCTACATCATCGGATCATCTCCTCTGTTTGTCATTGCATGCTGCTTAAACTCTCCTTTTTTGAACTCTGATTTTTTTACTTTCAGGGCCTTATTATCGTACTATAAGCCATCAGCCTTCAGCACCGCCATTTCAGCAGCCACCTTGCAATCATACCTCACAAAACCAAACCTCGACCCCGCCGCTTTTCGTCTTTTGGACGGGATGAAGGCATCATTAACTACACCAAACTTATTAAACAGAGTAAACAAACACTTTGGAGTCATTGAGCTTGGGATCTCAGCCACAAAGATAGTAAACACTCCATAATCCACTGATCTACTGTTTTGGTTTGCAACTTGTCTTCTTTTTAGTAGCGGATTCCATCCTCCAACCTCCATAGCACCAGTTGTTGAGAGAGAGAGAGAGAGTTTTGCATCTATACATACAGATGGTTGGTGAAGAAGCTTCATAGAAATTTTTTTACATTGAATAGTGTTACGTGTAAGTACAAGAATTCTAATTAAGTTGTTTGGGAAGTGCTAGATAAGCCACCTCTTTTTTTGGTTTTTATTTTTTGTTTTTATTTTTTATATCTTTGGTGACTTTGTTTTTTGAAATTGTGTCAAATTTTTTTAAAAACTTTTTTGGTTTGTCTTATGTAGACGAATCTCAAACGTAAATTTTTTTTAAACAATTAAAAAGCTAAAATAAGCACACACGAAAAACCAAAACAAAAAAAGAAAAAAAAAAACCACTATTTTTTTACTTAGTTTGTCTTTTCTAGACTTTTTTTGAACTTTTTTAAAAAATTAATTTTTAATTCGCCTCATCGAGTAAAATTTATAAGTGTAAAACTTTTTGAAATTTATAATTTTTTTTAACTAAGATGTAAACTAGTAAAAAAAACACTAAAAAAAACCCTAAACATAAATCTAATACAATGAACATTCTATAAAGAAAAAATTCTCTTCACCCGAAATTATTTTGTCCAACATGAAGAACTTAAAAATAAGAAAAATTTACCCATAAGTCTTAGTTTCTGAAAAGTTGAACCATTTAGTCCTATAAATTTTCTTATGCTCCATTTCGTCCTATTTGCACATCAATCTAATGTTCGAAACATTAATCTGATGTTCGAAATCTAATGTTCGAAACATTAATTTGATGTTTGAAACATTGTAATAGGACCTTTCAGTCTATAAAAAAAATTTTAGGACTAAACAGTGTATAAGTTATTAATTTGGAATTTATTGGTGCATCCCCCTTAAAATAATGTAATTCTCGTATTAATATTTTCAACAAAAAATTCCACCAATTGAAAGATCTCATTAAATACTTTTAATTTGTATTAAAATAAATTTTAAAATTTTAACACAAAAACACATTATTTTTAAGTTATTATTTTTCATGCTAGATGAATAATTTGAGACCAAGGTAGTATTTGAGATCTCATAATGAAAAGGACGTGAAAAAAATTATATATATATATATATATATATTAATGTAGCTCCGAGCTTAATGTAGCTCCGAGCTCTTCTTTATTGATGTACTCTTTTTTTTATGATTTCATCAATAAAGATTTCTTCTTGCTGATCAAAAAAAAAAATGTTGCATGCTAAGAAAACAAAAAAAGCAAAAAATTACACAAAATTCAAATATGTGGTATAAAGATTTAAACATAATATTACATTTTCTATTTTTTTATATCACATTTAGTTTATTATCTGATATAACACATGACAATTATTGGATATTAACAGGATTTACACATTGGATGGTGTGTGCAACATTATTGATAATCCGATAAGCCTATTCAAGGTATATCTTCCCATGAGTGGCCTTCATCATCCAACAACTTCTCCCAAGCTTCAAAGATGTTGGAAGTTGGTGATTGAGTAGAAGGGTATGTTGGGTCAATCTTGCTTTCACCTTGGTTGATACTAGGAAGTGCACTCTCTGATGATTGAGTATGACAGTCACTGTTCATGTTGTTACAACTGGCACCAACAACTTGTGGTTGAAACCCATCTCCAAACCATGCAATTGCTTTATCAATATCAGCAAAGTCATTGAATTGTTGTTGAGAGTTCACATTCACATCCAAGTTTGGAAACTCCAATGGTGCTTGTTGTGGGATAGTAGTGTTGTTTTTGTTGTAGTGTCCCGAGAGACTAGTTTGAGTTTGTGCTATGTTTGGAAGTGGGGTGGTTGTGTTTATGACTTGCATCATGGTTTGAAGTAGTTGGATTTTGGCTAGTTGAGTAGTGGCATCTGAGTGTTGCCTAAAAGCATTGTTGTTGTCCCAAGGGTTCATCAAATTGGTCAAGTTTGAGGCATATAGCAAGTGAGCAAGGTTGGCAAATAAGTTGAGATCAGAGATGGGCTTGTGGGTTTGTGGATCAATACCCCTTTGGAGGAGCTTCTTCCTGAGATGGGTATTCCAATGGTTCTTGATTTCGTTGTCAGTCCGTCCTGGAAGATGAAAAGCAATCTTTGACCATCTGCAAGTGGAAACTTATTAGATACTTTTCGAACAGAATTCTTAAAAATTACTTGATACAATGGATGGGTCCCACGTAAAGACCCTAATCTTTGTCTTTTTTTTTTTTTTTTTTTTTTGAAAAGATTCTATGAATTCTCATTTTATTACTATTTACAGGCTTCCACCTTGTGAATGTATTGTACATTTTTTGTGGTACGATTTCTATATTTCTAAGTTTTTAGTATTACTTGGGATGTTAATTTTTTGTGATACAATTTCTATATTCCTAAGTTTTTAGTATTACTTGCGTTAAACAAAAATGTCAATGACCACGTACTTGTTTCCAAGAACCGAGTGGAGGTTGATGATAATTTGCTCTTCTTCATCCGAATATTTTCCTCTCTTAATATCCGGCCTCAAATAGTTAGTCCACCTAAGTCTGCAACTCTTTCCACACCTGTTCAAGCCCGCACGCTTTGGCAATGCCCTCCAACTCCCACGGCCGTGTAGTTGAACATAATCGAGGAGCTTCTGATCTTCCTCCGGCGTCCAAGGTCCCTTCTTGATCAAACCACTGTTTTCATCACAACATGGAACTCTAACCATTTTTCTGCAAGACACACTAAACAAACACTTAACTTCAAAGTTGAGAACTTGGGAGACTTGTTTGTGTGTGTGTGTGTGTGTGTGTGTGTGTGTGTGTGTGTGTGAGAGAGAGAGAGAGAGAGAGAGAGAGATAATTCTACGACTAGACTTGGATTATGTTGCAAGATATGGTTGGTTTTTATAAGTGCATGGGAGGAAGCAATTCGCACGATGTAATCAATTTTGATTTTGTCTTTTAATATTTTAAACCAAAAGCCTCCAAGCACAAGGCAAGTGAAAGGTTTTTTCAACAAAATGGAGAAACAAAAAAAGAAGTTGAATATGATCATTAAAATTAGGGTTCGGTGTATTGCTAATGTCATTCATGAATAGTAAAAATGACTTTGAGTTTTTCTAAAAACCATAGGTGTAGAAAGCCATCATTACGATTTACGCATCTTCTTGTTCGAATGTTATTCTTTCAGAATTTTTATACTGAATCTTGTATGGGCTAGATATATAGAGATGACACACGTTCAAACGTTATTTTTCATAGTTTTTATATTGAATCTCTTTATACGGAATCCTGGACGAGCAATGGTACATGGGGACAACATGCGTTCAAACGTTCTTCTTTCAAAAAATTTATACTGAATTTTCTATGAGCAAGGACACATAGGGGATAGGTGAAGACAATTGTCCCATTAGGTTTTTTTTTTTTTTTTTTTAAAAAAAAAATCATTCAATTTAATTTTGAATTTTTGAATTTTCTTGTTTTTAGTGATTTTTTATATATATCTTAGTGATTTGAAAAGTAAAAATAAAAATAAAAATTTCCTAAAAAGTAAAACATTTATGAGGAAATCTAAAAAAATAAAAAAAATTCAATTTTTTTTTATTTATTAAAATTTTATATTTTTGTATTTAATAAATTATTTAAAGTTTTTTTTCACAAATATTTTACTTTTTAGGTGCATCTAAGTTAAGTGCATATAAAAATAAAATTATCATTAAAATATTAAAAAATTCACTAAATACAAAAAGTAAGAAAAATAAAAAAATTCAAAGGGTAAATTATACTTTGTATCGTTACACTTTATACCAAATTCCACTTTGGCCTCTAAATATGAAATCGTGACAGTTAACCCATTACACTTTTGGTCAAATCTCATTTTAGTCCCTACACAATTGTCAATGTCCCCTTTTCTATTACTACATTGTTTAAATCTTTAACAAAATCCAGTCATGTGATAAAAATGTGACGAAATGAGGATAACAGAGGAAAATCATTATCATTTTCACCAATGCACACTTTGAAAGCACTATTGGTGACTAAAAAATCACATTTCGTCGCTGAAAGTATAGCATTTGGCGACTAAAAATGCATTAGTAGCCAAAAGTAAAGATTTTTTGCAACAAAAAAAATTTAGTAGCCAAAACTATAGGTTTTGGAGACTAAAAATCTCTTTGGTCGCCGATATATGACTTTTAGCGACTAAAAAATTTTTGGTAGTCAAAAGTGAGACCTTTTGGCGACTAAAAAATATGTAGTAGCCAAAAGTGAGGCATTCGGCACTAAAAATCTTTTTGGTCGCCAAAAGTGAGGCTTTTACCGACTAAAAAAATTTTAGTAGCCAAAAGTAAGGCCCTTTGGCGACTAAAAAAAAATTAGTATCCAAAAGTGAAGTATTCGGCGACTAAAAACATATTTAGTAGCCGAAAGCGAGGCTTTTTGGCGACCAAAAAGAAGTTTAGTAGCCAAAAGTGGTAATTTTAGCGCGGGAAATTTCTTTTTAACGACTAAAAAATAATTATTAGCAAAAAGTATAGAATTGGGGACTAAACAATGCCGACTAAAATTATGTTTAGTCGTCAAAAGTTGTGTCCTTTTTTTTCTACTAAATAATTTTTTTTTACATAAATTATGTTCAATAAAAAATAATTATGTTTATATATACTTTTATATTAATATAGGTCTAATTACTATATAAATAATATATGTTGCATATATAATCATATGATGTTATAGAGGCGTAGTGGAAAGAGTGTATTGTATAAAGTTTATAGTGTGGGAGGTTGTTGGTTCGAATCTTCACAAGAGCAAAGCGTAATTTTTTTTTTCGGAATGAGCTTTTGGCGACTAAATCTGTTTGGTCACCGATTCCTTGAGCATTGGCGACTAAAACATTAGTCGGTAAATGTATAACTTAAAAACACATAATTGACTATTGGCGACTAAAAATTTAGTCGCCAAATGTATGATTTAAAAAATATAATTGACTATTGGCGACCAAAGTTTTAGTCGCTAAAGACTTGCTTTTTGGCGACTAAAAGTTTTTTAGTCGCCAATACCTTTCCTGACCGTTTTCCAGCGACCAAACCGACGACTAAAAAATTTAGTCGGGGAAACTTAAAAACTGACTTTTGGAGACTAAAAATTGACTTTTAACAACTAAAAATTTAGTCGCCAAATGTATTTTTTCTTGTAGTGAAATTATAACTGTATTAAGCTACAATAAAAAGTAGATTATGAATGATTAAGCAGATAAACAAGCGTTTTGCATATATTGGAATTACAAAACTCTATTTTTTACAATAGCACAGTCTTTTGTCTAATTTTATTCCTTTCTATTCAATTTTCTAGAGCCCTTTTTTTTTATTTAAAAACTTCTATTTTCTTGCCTCTCTGTCCCAATTTTCCATATACGAACATATATATATATATATATATACGCTAGTAGTAAACTTGTGCTATGCACGTGACTAGTTTAATAATGTGTAATTTTTTTTGATAATGCATTAAGTTCTAAGTTAATTCATAAAATTATAATTACAATGCATAGAGACCATCTTCTCAAATTTAATAAGTAAAAACAATAATATTTGAAAGCAAATATTCACAAAATGCTCTAATTATACAACTGATCTTTTTTTCTTTTTTCTTTTTTTGAAATACTAAGCTTGATTTCTAACTAATGAAATAATATTAACAATTAAGAAGATGTTTCTCAATGAATCTAATGTCTATCTATATTTGATATATTAAAACTCAATAAATGTAACCCATCATGTCCAAATATTCTAAAAAGTACCTATTAAAAATATAAAAGAAAACAAAAAAAAAAGTGTTAACATTTTTTTCTTATCATTTTTTACATACAAACAAACTTTAAAAAAAAAAAATTTTAAAAAAAAAAAAGAAAAAAAAGAAGAAGATATATTACCTTATGATGAGGATTAATTTAATTGTCGTCATTTTTGTATTATTGCCCCACTCCATTGTCTTCACAACTATTGTTTTGTAGGTATATATATAATAATAATAATTTAAAAAAATCTATTATACAACTTGCATCTTAATGTAAATTTTTGTAAAGAAAATTATAAGACAATAATTTTAAAGTAAGCAAAGATAACATAATCAAATTATTACAAAAAAAAAAAAAAAAAAAGGGGTTATACTTTGTAGTGTTAGTTACGGCACTTTGTGTTATGACACTTTATTTTTTATGTTGTATGAGGAGATAGAGTGAGAAGACTTGAAAAGTGGAGAGATAGAGTGAGAAAACTTGAAAAGTGGAGAGGAATGATGAAGGGAGGTTTCATGTCATTTTTTTTTTCTCTTAAAATTATGAGAATTTAGAAATTAAGCTTTGAAGTCGTCTTCTTTTTTTTTATTCAAAGGAAGTTTTGGAGCCTTCTAACATAACTGCATTTGCTTATATATTTGTGGATTTGTATTTTTTGTGGTGTTAATTTACTTAATTGAGAGTGAAATTTATTTTAATTTATTTAAGTTACAAGTGGGTTTTTATTTAATTGAGAGTGGAGACCTGATGTGTGATATTTGTGGATTGGCTAAGTGAATTGTCGGTATTTGTGGATTGGTTAAGTGAATTGTCGGTGATAGATATGGAAGAAATTTTTATTATTTTATTTTTGTTTTGGATAGGGAGATGGAGTGAAAAAGTGAAAATGAATGATGAAAGGAGGCGCCACGTCAAATTTTTTTTTTTTTTCTCTTAAAATTGTGACAATTTAGTAATGAAATTTTGGAGCACTCTGACATAATAACTACGTTGGTTTATATAGATAATACAGATAGATTATATTATATAACTTTCATGTGAGCTAAGGATTACTTGTCCCAATCCCTGTCCCTTTGTTCATATGCTGCCACATCACCAATTGAATTATTCCACAAGATTGTTTTCATTTTTTTTATTATTTTAAATTCATTTTTCTTGATTTCTCCCTCTTCTTTGTGGGTGATTATTCAATATTTTCAAAATATAAACACGTGGTGCTCCATAAGATTTTAATTGGTAAAGAGGGATCAGAGATACAATTTATATTGGAGATGGGAAGAATAACATAACACTAAATAATTAATAATTGACTTAGAGTATGATCACGTAATGTTCCGAGCGACCCCCGAGGGCAGATGATCGACGATCTCGAGCCCGATAGCAAGAAACTGACGGCCGCCATGCCTCAATAGATCATCTTGAGGAGTTGGCAAAGGATAAACGTCTCCAACAATGCGTCCGAAGGAGTGCGATCAAAACACCTGCCCTTCCGAAGGATGTATTTCCGCTTGACACCGTCCACATGATATACAGCCTGCCAGCAGCCCCGGTCGTGCATGTGATCCAATCACATCCAGGCCCCCAACAGCAACTCACGCCAGCAAAGCGGCTCCGAGAAACGCCAAGTATCACCTTTGACGACTCTGATTTGATTGGTGTAACACTCCCTCACATCGATCCATTGGTTGTTGACCTACGCGTAAACCGGTTCACCGTCGAACGCGTTCTTATCGACTAGGGCAGTACTTCGGAGGTTATGTATTATAAAACTTTCATCAAACTCGAATTCAACGAGTGAGACTTGACTCCGGCTCCTTATCCACTATTCGGCTTCAATGCCAATCTAGAGTTCCCATTGGGAAAGATCAGCTTACCCGTTCGAGCAGGTTCCAGAACGGTAAATGTGGAATTCTTGGTTGTCAGGCTGCCATCGCCGTACAATCTCATCATGGGGCGATCGTGGTTGCAGGCCGTCCCAAGCACCTATCATCAACTGCTACGTTTCCCAACAGAACACGGCATTAAGCAAATCCGCGGCTCCCAGAAATCGGCACAAGCATGTTATCTCCTTACCGCCAGAACGCCAAAGGAACTGCAAGTAAACTCCATTGAGGTGCCAAATCGGGAGATCCTTGATGACGTTGGGCGGCATCCAAATGAGAAGGCCACGGAAGGTTTAGACCGAGTTGACATCGACGGAAGCCCAAAAAAGTTCTTCATGATCAGCGCCTCTCTGAATCAGGCCGACAGGCAGCAACTGATCTCTTTCTTGCTCAACAACCTCGACGTCTTTGCGTGGACTCCGTACGAAATGCCGAGAATAGACCCATCAGTTTCACAGCACCATCTGAATGTCGATCCCAAACGTAAGCCAATCATTCAGAAAGGCCGGCGGTCACCGCGGAGCACGATGCCGCCGTTGTTAAGGAGGTAGACAGACTGCTTGACGCCGGGGCAATTAGAGAAGCCACTTACCCTACGTGGCTCTCCAATACAATGATGGTAAAAAAGAAAAATGGGACTTGGCGAGTGTGCGTCGATTTCACGGATCTGAACAAAGCTTGCCCCAAAGACTGTTTTCCTCTACCCAGAATCGACCAGCTTGTCGATGCGACAGCACGCCATCAATGCATGAGCTTCCTCGATGCTTACAGAGGCTACCATCAAATTGCCATGCATCCAAATGACCAAGACAAAACTGCATTCCTCACCCCAAGAGGAACCTACTGCTACAAAGTTATGCCTTTTGGCCTGAAGAATGCAGGGGCAACCTACCAAAGACTGGTCACTGCCATGTTCAAAGAGCAACTCGGCCACACTATGGAAGTATACATCGACGATATGGTGGTCAAGTCCAAAGAAGAACAGAATCATATAGCCGATCTAGAAAAGACATTCAGCATCTTATGCAAATACAGAATGAAACTGAACGCTTCCAAGTGTGTGTTCAGAATCGGCTCTGGCAAATTCCTGGGTTACATCGTCAATCACCGAGGAATCGAAGCCAACCCGAGGCAAGTCATTGCAATCTTGGAACTCGGCTCCCCCCGTTCAGTAAAAGAAGTCCAAAAGTTGATGGGGATGGCCGCTGCACTCAACAGGTTCATCAACCAGTCTACAGATCGCTGCCAACAATTCTTTCAGACGCTACGGCAGGGTAAGGCTTTTGAATGGTCTGCCAAATGCGAAACAACCTTCAATGGACTCAAGACCTACCTCCGCTCAGTACCTCTCTTGACAACACCCGCCGCTGGTGACCCGCTCATTCTATATATGGCAGTTTCCGATAGGGCCGTGCCATCTTCATAAAAGAGGAGGAGAGCAACAGCGGCGATGTATTATGTGAGCAAGGCAATGGTTGACGCCGAAACACGCTACCTTCCACTGGAAAAACTCATCCTAGCCCTAGTCATGGCGGCAAGAAAACTGATGCATTACTTCCAGGGACATAGCATTGGGGTGCTAACAGATTATCTCCTCTGATCAGTACTACGGAGTGCAGAAGCATTAGGACGTGTTTCAAAATGGGCTCTTGAACTCGGCCAATACGACATTCAGTTTTTACCTAAAACCGCAATCAAGGGGCAGGTGTTGGCCGACTTTGTTGCCGAATTCACCGGCGAGCTTGCCAACCTCAAACCTGACAAAGTTCGACCAAAGGCTGATGTTCGACCAAAGCCGAACTAGAGAATTTTTGTCGGGGATATATGGCAATTATACTCTGATGGGTCATCTAACCAAAGGGACAGCAGCGTTGGAGTTGTAATTATGTCTCCAGACGGCGCAGTAATTGAGCAGGCCATCAAGCTTGGCTTCGAAGCATCAAATAACGAAGCCGAATACGAAGCCCTTATAGCCAGTCTGCGGAATGCGCACCTTCTTGGCGCTCAGCGCCTGCTTGTGTTTTGTGATTCAAAATTGGTAATCAGTCAGCTAAAGGGGGAGTACGCGGCAAGAAATGACCGTATGGCGGCCTACATAAAAACGGCCAATTCCTTGCTGGCAAAATTTGACCATCACGAACTGAACCAAATAACAAGCGACCAGAACACACACGTAGATGCCTTGCCGTGCCTAGCCTCCGCCATCAATTCTGAGATCAAACGGACCATCGAAGTAGGTTTCATCCCGGAGCCCAGTATTGGCCCTTCGGAGGAAATCCATGTCAACATTATAGAATCCGCACCAAGCTGGATGGACCCCATTGCTGCATTCCTCTCTTCTGAACAACTCCCAGAAGACAAAAAAGAAGCACACAAGCTGCGAAATAAAGCCCTGCGATACTATCTGGATCTGCAAGGAGGGCTTTATAAAAAGTCCCTCTCTAGTCCATATTTGGAATGCGTGTACTCCGACAAAGTGGAGGAGCTTCTGACAGAGATACATGAGGGCAGTTGTGGTGCCCATTCTGGCGGACGCTCCCTAGCCCATCGAGCTATAACACAGGGGTATTATTAGCTGACAATGAGAGCTGACGCGGAGAGTTATGTAAAAAAATGCGAACAGTGCCAAAAGTTCTCCCCATTAACACATCTGTTTGCCGAAGGGTTGAACTCTACCACCAGCCCCTGGCCGTTTGCTCAATGGGGACTTGATATCGTAGGACCATTGCCGAGGGCCCTAGGGAACAAGCGATTCTTAATCGTCGCGACAGATTACTTCACAAAATGGGTCGAAGCGGAGGCTTTAACACATATACGAGATGCCGACATTAAACGCTTTGTATGGAGAAACATCATAACATGATTCGGCATTCCGAGAGCTCTCATCTCAGACAATGTCACCCAGTTCGATTGTGGCGTATATCGAGAGTTATGCAGCAAATATGGCATTCGGCCTTACTTTTCTACACCGACCTACCCCCAAAGCAATCGTCAAGCTGAAGCCTCTAACAAATCCATCTTGGACGACATCAAAAAGAGGCTGGAAAAAGCTAAGGCAAATGGGTCGAAGAATTGCCGAGTGTATTGTGGGCTCATCGTACTACGCCGAGGAGATCCACTGGAGAAACGCCGTTTGCTTTATGCTTTGGAACCCAGGCAATCTTACCCCTGGAAATCGGCCTCCCAACTCTGAAATCGCAAGTTTTTGATACGGACCGAAACGACATGATGCTTGCCCTGGATCTGATTCTAATCGAAGAATGAAGAGACCGTGCCCTGGCATCCATGGCACGGTATCAGCAGTAACTCGCCAAGTCGTATAATCAGCGAGTTCAGTTGCGCCGATACACACCAGGAGAGTTGGTCCAAAAGAAGGTACTTCCAACGGACCGGAGACCAGTCGATGGAAAATTGGGTCCAAACTGGGGCGGCCCCTATCAGATAGAATCCATCACAAGAACAGGGGCATACCGGCTCTCAGACATGTCAGGAAGAAGCCTGCCACGGCCTTGGAATTCAACACATTTACGTAAATTCTATCATTGACCCGACTTGTGGGCTTGATACTTGTACATGTTCTACCATTGCAATACAAACCTTCTCATTTTCTCAAGCTTGCTGCCAAGCCTTTAAGGGCCGATTAAGGCTTCTAAGGCCGAAATAAAGTCTCCAGATTCGAAGCACCCTTCGTGGACATCACGATTGGCCAAAATAAAGTCTCCATATTCGGAGCCCCTTTTGGTGCATGACACCTTAGGGCCGATTAAGACTCCGGATTCGGAGCGCCCTTCGCAGATATCACGATTAGCCGAAATAAAGTCTCTGGATTCGGAGCGCCCTTCGTGGACATCACGATTGGCCAAAATAAAGTCTCCGAATTCAGAGCCCCTTTTGGTGCATGACACTTTAGAGCCGATTAAGACTCCGGATTCGGAGCGCCCTTCGTGGATATCACGATTGGCCAAAATAAAATCTCCGGATTCAAAGCCCCTTTTGGTGCATGACACCTTAGGGCCGATTAAGACTCCGGATTCAAAGCGCCCTTCGTGGATATCACGATTGACCAAAATAAAGTCTCCAGATTCGGAGTCCCTTTTGGTGCATGACACTTTAGGGCCGATTAAGACTCCGGATTCAGAACGCCCTTCGTGGATATCACGATTGGCCGAAATAAAGTCTCCGGATTCGGAGCCCCTTTTGGTGCATGACATCTTAGGGCCGATTAAGACTCCGAGTTCGGAGCGGCCTTCGTGGATATCATGATTGGCCAAAATAAAATCTCCGGATTCGGAGCCCCTTTTGGTGCATGACACCTTAGGGCCGATTAAGACTCCAAATTCGGAGCGCCCTTCGTGGATATCACGATTGGCCGAAATAAAGTCTCCGGATTCGGAGCCCCCACTCCTTTTTGGTGCATGACACCTTCGGGCCGATTAAGACTCCGAATTCGGAGCGCCTTTCGTAGATATTACGATTGGCCGAAATAAAGTCTCCGAATTCGGAGCCCCCTTTTTGGTGCATGACACCTTAGGGCCGATTAAGCCTCTTAAGGCCGATTAAGACTCTGAATTCAGAGCGCCCTTCGTGGATATCACGATTGGCCGAAATAAAGTCTCCGGATTCGGAGCCCCCCTTTGGTGCATGACACCTTAAAGCCGATTAAGCCTCTTAAGGCCGATTAAGACTCCGAATTCGGAGCGCCCTTCGTAGATATCACGATTGGCCAAAATAGTCTCTGGATTCGGAGCCTTTGTGAGAGATGCATTCGGACCACTTCACTGGCCGAATAAATATTCACTGAGAATTGTTCTTAATTCGAGCCGGTCAATGCATGTTTAAACATTTCCACCACGCAACACAAAACTTGCCAGTAAGTTGAAATAATATGTTTAATTAAGCACATAACATTTCAAGACCAAATACGAATGTTGAAAATAAAGGAAATTCTATTTGTTCGGCGCAAAGTCTGTTCTCGCGTTCCAAAGTCTATTTATTCGGCACCCTCATCGTCGCTCTTTTCAATTTCAAAATCAGAATAGGGTAAGCAGTGACGATGATATAGGGGCGAAGCCGAATCAATGCCCACGGCTTCGAGAGCTTTCTCGGTTTGAAGGGCCTTGATCCAGCCGTGTTTGAATCCACGATTTTCACATCGGCAGACCTCCTCGGCAAGGTCTCGTTTGGTCTTCTCTATCCTGACCTTCAGGCCGTCCTGAAACCCCTTTTCATAACCTGAGGTCCGTTGGGTCACTCTCTCCTCAACGACCAATTTAGATTGACCGGCCGCCACCGACGCGCTCGTTTGAACATTCTTCAGCTCCCGAAGCTCACGCTCAGCCTTTTCCGCGCGAATCTCCAGACTGCGATTCCTTTCGTCCTTTTTCTCACTCTCACGTCGCGCTTCCCGCAGACGCATGCCGACTTCGTAAGCAGTATATAGTCCTTTCACGGCCCCATGTATGCCGTCTCGAAATACTTCGAAATCTTGACGTCCGACCATCGATTGTTGGACTTCCGGCGGGAAGATCTGTCGAGCGAACTCGACTGCCACACCTGGGTCTTTAATGATAGAATCCGCCTCCGTCATTGGTCTATTCCTCACAAAAACCGCAAAACTCAACGGTCGTGGCGTCGCATCAGGCTCGATTCTCGGTCGCGGGCGCGGAGAATTTCCCCGTTGTTGCCTGTCCTTTCGGGGCGATCTGCTTCGACGACTAAGGGGCTGCTGTGTTTCCCGATCCTTGGACGTTCTTCTTCCCGTATGCATAGGCTCGCTACTGCGACTCATTGCGGCGTCTAATTCAGCCAATCTTCGTCCCTTCCAAGTTGCCTGAATGGAAATAAGTAGGGCCTTTGGCGTACACCCGCCCCATTTATCCTTCAATGTATGCAGCTTTCCCGAGGCAACGTCAGTAATCCCAAACGTCAAAAGTTGGATGACAATTGTCCAGCCCATGAGTTAGGCCCATTCGGTTTCTCAAGCTCGCGCCCTGGCTAAGGCAAGGGCGGATTTACTAATCTGGTCGGCCATGTTTTCAAGCGCAAGCGCCGATCAATCTGTGCCTCAGCCAGCCCACGAGTTAGGCCCATTCGGCTTCGCAAGCTCGCGCCCTGGCTAAGGCAAGGGCAGATTTACTAATCTGGTTGGCCATGTTTTCAAGCGCAAGTGCCGATCAATCTGTGCCTCAGCCAGCCCACGAGTTAGGCCCATTCGGCTTCGCAAGCTCGCGCCCTGGCTAAGGCAAGGGCAAATTTACTAATCTGGTCGGCCATGTTTTCAAGCGTAAGCCCACGAGTTAGGCCCATTCGGCTTCTCAAGCTCGCGCCCTGGCTACAGCAAGGGTGAATTTACTAATCTGGTCGGCCATGTTTTCAAGCGCAAGCGCCGATCAATCTGTGCCTCAGCCAGCCCACGAATTAGGCCCATTCAGCTTCGCAAGCTCGCACCCTAGCTAAGGCAAGGGTAGATTTACTAATCTGGTCAGCCATGTTTTCAAGCGCAAGCCCACGAGTTAAGCCCATTCGGTTTCTCAAGCTCGCGCCCTGGCTAAGGCAAGGGCGGATTTACTAATCTGGTCGGCCATGTTTTCAAGCGCAAGCGCCGATCAATCTGTGCCTCAGCCAGCCCATTAGTTAGGCCCATTCGGCTTCGCAAGCTCGCGCCCTGGCTAAGGCAAGGGCAGATTTACTAATCTGGTCGGCTATGTTTTCAAGCGCAAGCCCACAAGTTAGGCCCATTCGACTTCGCAAGCTCACGCCTTGCCTAAGGCAAGGGCAGATTTACTAATCTGGTCGGCCAAATACCTAAGCTAAGCAGCCGATCTAACCATAACCGAAAGCAATATCATTCATCAACAACATTTTCCTTACCAAGTTGAGCACAACTCATGAAATTTTATATACGCAAATTACTAAACAAAAAGCTACAAGCCCGCGTGAAAATGCCTAGCAAAAAACTATGACTGTAGCAACACATGAAAAATACCAAATTAAAAACTGTAAAAATACATTCGACATCCTAAAAACTATGTCAGTCGCCCAGATCAGTCATCGGAATCAGACTCCAATGGCTCAACATCCACTTGCTCATATGGTATTGGCATAATCAATGAAACTTTAGCAGCAGCAAGGGCTTTGTGCCAGCCATGTTTGAATCCCCGATTTTCAAACTTGGGGACTTGGTCCAAATACTCGGCGAGTCCAGCATTTTTCCTGGCCTCGAATACTTTGGAAGCCTCCGAGTCGGCTGTTTCCTTCGCCGCCTTCATTTCAGCCAACTCAGCCTCCAGTTTGGAGACCGCCTTCTGGGCCAATTTGAGCGCATCTTCGCTCGCGTCCGCCTCCTTCTCGGCATCCGATCTCAATTGATCCGCGCTACGAGCCCTCTCCACCTCGGCCTCGGCCCTTGAGGCTTCCTTGTTCACCCTCAAAGCTTCGACCTCGGCCCTTTTCCTCTGGCCCTCAACTTTCTTTCGTAAACAACCAATCTGTTTGACGGCGTCGCGATAGCGACGGCCCATATCGGCTATCCTTCCGACGGTCTGCAAAGCAAGAACTTAAAACCATAACTTTAACAGTATTTGGATTAAGTGAAGCAAAGTCCAAATATGTACCAAAAGTGCCGATCGGGCGGCTAGTGCCGACGCATTCAGATCTGGTTCCACCTGGAAAGCCTCCCTGTCAGACGGCAACGACACGGACGTAGCCAAGCTGAATACGACTTTTGGATCTTTAAGCGCCGAAGCATCAAAAGAAACCGGCATGTTTTTTATCATCGGCTGAATCACAAAAGGAACGATCACATTCGATCCCTCTAATAGAGGACGTTTGCCGCCTTGTTCTTTTGACCCGGCCTCAAACTCGGCAGGGCGTTTCTCTGCCTCTTCCTCAACTTCTTGGCCGGCCTGCATGATCAAAGTAGATTTGGCATCCCGATTTTTTGCCGTCTCCACCTCAATAACGCGCAAGGACTCTGATTCGCTAACAGGTAGGGAGAGTTAAGATTCGGTGGTAGGTGGTACTTCAGACGGAAGGGCCTCCGCTCTTCGCCGCGCGGCCAACCTTTCCGCATTCGCCTTCCTGGCAAGTTTTGTCAGGCTTAACCCTGCCATGTCTTTGGGGCTTGTGACGGGAAGATCCTCTAAGTCGTGAAAAATGCCGTCAAGTGAAAGATCCCCTCAGCCCGAAGTGGATGGAGGATCAGCCGAATTCAATACCTCGTCAGACTCGGTTTCGGACTGATCTGATTCGGTAACATTAGCTACATCCCTCTCCAAATCAGACCCTTCAAAACCAACCTGCCTCAAGTTTTTGAAGTCGGACAAAATAAAAGCGATAAGAGAATCTTCACCCTCCAGAACCGAGATATTTTCCGCCGCCGAGAAGGTCGTATATGTCGGCTCGTAACGAAGCAGAACGTAGGTCGCCCTCCCTTGTTTCTGAGGACTTTGACGGCCGAAATACTTGAGCGTGACTTTGATATCCGAAAGAACGGTGTCGTCAGTTGAAGACAGGACTTTCTTCAAATCATTCCCTGCACAAGCCAAGCCGTAACATTTCAAAGAAGAGGCTTTACAACAAAAATGAACAAATAATAAAAGCGAGAAGGCAATCGGCCACCTGGCTCGGCCCTCCGTCTAGGAATAGGGTTGACGTAATCCTCTTCTTCACCAAATTCTCAGTTACCCTGGACAACAACCATAACATCATCAACTCGTTTCCCAGAACTGGAAAGCATAGTAATTAGCTGATGGTCGATATCCTTGGCCCTAAGGAAGAAATGCCTGTGCCGACCAGAAAACCTAGCCAAGGCATAACAATGCCGGATGGCTAGAATGCCAAGGTTAATTCTAAGGCGACGGTTGAGCGCTATAACCCCCATTATAAATCGAAACAAATTCACATTGGGTTGGGAAGGGATTAAACCCCAATGGCGAAGCACAGCCCTAAGAAACGGGTGAAGGGGAAAACGGACTCCACCCTCTATGATTGACAAAAGAGGAAAGACGATCGTGGTTTTGTCCTCCCTCTCCATATCAAGAGTGTCGTCTGCCACAAAAGACAGACGGACATCATCAGGAATGGAGAAATGGCATTTAAAGCCAGCAATTCGATCTGACGAGAGAAGGTCTTTTAAATGTTTCGCCATACCCTACAGTTTATAGGAATATGCCAAGGAATGAATAAACTAGAAAGAGTCTTCGAAGGAAGGAATGAGAGAACTTACAAAGGACGAAGAGGATATCGGAAAAGAGAGTTGCAGGGACGATTCAAAAGGCAATCCAGCGACGAGCGTCATAAAATACATACTCGAAAGGACGTCAAAATTTTAAATCGCAATAAATAGACACGTACGAGGAGGCGGGAAGTCGACACGCCAATCGAAAGGGGTGAGCTTAGATATCCGCATGAGGATGAGGCCAACCGCCGAATTTTGGCTCTAACTTTTCGAGATTCAGAACCAAGCACTCCAGCCAACTGTCGTTGGTAAAGTGCTTGGGGGGCAATTGTGGGAGCCGAATAAATAGAAGAGTCGGAAGGTGCGTACCCCAGAAATCAAATATTATTTGGCTCCATATTGCGTGACTAGGATGCGAATCGTTAGGAAGGAATAATAGCCGAGATCAAGAGTCTCAATAAATAAAAGGGGAATGGGATAAAAGTAGGCTCAGGCCCAGAAAACAAGTATAAACACAAGAACCACAGATTTAGAAAGGTATGTAAGAATCACTTCACTTAACTTAGTAAACAAGCTATCCTGAGTGTCTGAACTGACTTGTCCATTGGAGTGCTAATTCCGGCACCCCCGACCGGAGTGTTTGTATCTTTTTAGGTGACTAGCTGAGGATCACTAGCGTCTCCCAGGATCTGAAGAGTATTTCCAAACCACTTCTCCACAATCCAAGAAGGACCTAGCTCGGTGCAGAGTACTTATGTCTGCTCGGCTTCCTCAATGCTGGGCCTCGGAAGGAATTCAATCAGGAGAGGGCTGGGAGACGTGCTATCAACCATGGAAGCAAGGTCGGCTAATTCATCTGCTCGGTCGTTTTCTTCCCAACCAATGTGTTAGACCCTTATTGCCTGGAATCGCTTGATGTGGTTGGAGACACCCCATTTTTGACCGACCTTAAGACTCAGACGTCACCGATTGAGCGCTCGGTGATGTTGTATATTGTGCTCATTCAAAAGTCTCAGAGTCGCGGCCGTGCGCCCTGCCTCCGGACTTCCGAACTCTCTCTTCTGTGCCTTGCCTCGGTTTGCGAACCGGACTCGGTTTTCTCTGTTTTCTTTCCTGAGGGGAGGGAGAGGTCCCGTAGACCATCTCTCAGTGGCCGTGGGCTATATTTCGTGGCCGTAGGCCATTTTGCCCATTTCGGAGCCCGGTTCCCGGTTTTCGGAGCCGTCAGGCCGTGTGCCTCGGTTCGGGACCACCCAACCATCTCCGATTCCTCCGATTTTTGGCATACATCTCATTTACTCCCTTTCGAGGGACACTGGGGTCTTAGATACCCACTTTGTGGCCAAACACCACTTTCGGTGCTTAACGGCCGGTTTTCGGGACCCCGAACCGCGCGTTTTGGTCCCCGAGCATTCGTTTTGCATCGGTTTTTGTTCATTTTTGGCAGGTACCTCTGTTTTATCACCAGGAAGATCCTTTGGAGGGTGGAGGCCAAGAATTGTCTCAGCAACCAGTTATGCTCCTCCGGCGCCCCCCGGCGCCCGTTTTTCTCACTTCCGGGCTAATGTTGAACGCCCTAGGGCCATTTTCTTCGAGCCAAAACCACATATTTGTGTTGTACACACATGGGAGGACCCTAAAAACACATGGCCGGCCAGTAATTGCAATTGGACCTTTTGAACCCCTCTTAAAAGTGGCCTATTCTCTCTCCTGTTTTAGAGTTGTCAATTTTGAACCATAGGGTTGTGATGAGGAGACCTAGGAGGACACCAATATCTGGTGGCCGGCCAAATTCACTGAGGACCTTTTGACCCTTGGCCGGGCCATATAGGGGTAGCCGGTCGGCCACCGCAACAAAAATGGTCGGCCATGCTCCTTGGAAGGTGTGCATGGCAGCTGTATAGCTTTATCCCCCAAAATATCTGATTTCGGGGGATATTTTGTAAGCAAGGGAACTTAATCCCTTAAGGCCTACACTCTTTCACACACTTGGACACACCATCCTTGCATGCATACATCTCTCTCTCTCTCCCTTAAGAGTTAGAACACTTGCCTCAAGCTTACAAACACATATCCATCTCCATCTCTTTGATTCTTCTCAAGTTTGGTGCCATTTCTTTATCATCATCAAGCACCACCACCACCACTCCATTTCCAGAAGAAAGGAGAGGTTCTCAGAGGCTTAGAAGCAACATTCCTCAAGCCAAGAGGTAGAAAAGAAAAGGTCTACAAGGGTAAGTCTCCATCTCCCTCTTTTGTAGCATTTCCTTGCTTCTTTTCTTAAGCCTATTTTCTCACTGTTTTAGGATCCGACCCTAACTGAAAGGGTCCTTATTTTGAGCTATTCTTCATGTTTGTTCAAGGGCTCAACCCTGTTTGAGCCCTCCATTTGGTACTTGCTTCAATACCATCTTGTATGCCTTTATTTTGCATGAAATTTCTAGCCTATGAGTGATCTGTTTTCGAGCATAATGTAAACTGTAAGTAGGCATATTTTGAGCCCCTCTTTAACATTGAAGAAGGGATCAACCCTATTTGGGCCCCCTATCTTGTACTTGCTTCATAATCTCTCCTATTTACCGTAAGTTTGCATGATTTGTTTGGCCTACATGTAGTCTTTTTTGGAGCATGTCATGAACTGTGAGTAGGCTTATCTTGTGTCCCTCTACAATATTGTAGAAGGGATCAACCTTTTTGGGGGTCCCCATGTTATACTTGTCATTATACCCCTCTTTGACCCCCATTTTTGCATGCTTTTTTAAGCTTATCTAGCTTCTGTTTTCGGCCATCATCAGAACTGAAAAGAGTCATATTTTGATCTTCTTGACATATTTAATTAAGGGTCTTTTCTGGTTTGATGAATGTTTGGGGTACCTCCTGTTATAGCCTTATGTATCCTAGCTCTTGCATGACATTTTTAGCATGTTTGCATACTGAGTTGGGGGATTTCATCTACTGTAAATGTTCATATTTTTAGTCCCTAATCAGTGTTTAAGAAGGGTATTTTTCCATTTGGGCATTGCATATATCACTTACTTCAATACCCCTCTTGGGGAGCCATTTTTGCATTCTTGCTTAATCCTATGTGTGCTTGCTGTTTAGCCCTTTTTATGACTGAAAAATTCTTGTCTTAGGGCTGCCTTGCTACTGTATTTTCATTCCATGTCTATATTGTGCATGTTTGGTATAGCTATAGGCCATTTCGGGTGCCTAAATTCATGTTCCGGGGCCATTTCATGCATCGGGTGTACTTTCGCCTCATTTCGGGGCTGTTTTCCCCCACATTTCAATGCCAAAATTCAATTGCATGTTTGCATATCATTTCCATGCCATTTCATGCTTTAGGGCCATCGCCTTGGTTTGCGCGCCCGTGTGCACGCATTTCGAGGTACTTCATTTTCATCCATCGGCCTCCTGTGTGAGTGTGGTTGAGGCTCTCTCATGTTGGTGTAAGCCCATATTGCATCGCATATCTCATTTTAGTCCTGTTGCATTCCGTATGCCTTTTCTCGGTTTGCGTGCCCGTGGGCACGTATTCCGAGACATCTCATTTTAGTCTCATTGTATATCATATTTCAGGCCGTTTCATGCCTTTATGTCATTGCCTCGGTTTGCGTGCCCATGTGCACGTATTTCGAGGCACTTCTTTTTCTTTTATCCGACGGCCTCTTATGTGAGTGTGACTGAGGCTCACTCATGTTAGTGTAAGTCCATTTTGCATTCTGTATGCCATTTTAGTCTCATTGCATCGTGTATGCCATTGTCTCGGTTTGCGTGCCCATGTGCACGCATTTCGAGGCATCTCATTTTAGCATCATTGCATTCTGTATGCCATTGCCTTAGTTTGCGCGCCCGTGTGCACGCATTTCGAGGCACTTCATTTTCATCCGACGGCCTCTTATGTGAGCGTGGCTGAGGTCCACTCATGTTAGTGTAAGTCCAATTGCATTGCGTATGCCATTTTATGTCTTAGAATCATTTCCTCGGTTTGCGTGCCCGTGTGCACGCATTCCGAGACATCTCGTTTTCATAGCATTGTGCATGCTAGGATTGTATTTTAGTTGCATTCATGCATATCATGCATATTGCATCGTGTTCGGGATAGAAGTTAACCCGGGCACGGGAAACGAGGCACGTTCCATACTCCGAGTAACGGAACGGGTCTCAATTCCCCAGTCACCGACACTCCGGATTACCCATGATGGAGTTAGGTTTTGTTGTAGCATTCATCTGCATTCACCCTATATTGAGTTGTGCAATCCGATTCCTCGGCCATCATGTATCGAGATGTGCGATTGGTGGCACGAGGATCGAGGCATGCATATATTTTGTGAGATACATTGCTATGCCCCTTTCCTGCTCTCTGTTGCAGCATAAATCAAGAATCAGCAAATTTTCGAGACTTGGCACACACTTCGAGGAACCTTGCAAACAGAGGCTAATTGGGGCATCCGAGTGGATTTCCCCGAAAAGGCAGCCTAGCATACATCATTCAGTGGAGTCAAGGCAGTCCCTGGCTTGCATGCCAGTTTACAATTTTTCTTCTTTAATTTGTTAATTAATTAGGAATTTGTATATTTATTTCAGACTGTATTATTCTTTTATTTCGGACTATATTATTTATTCGGACCCTTTGTGCGAGGGCAAAATTGTAATAAGTGTGGGTGAGTGTGATGTATGTCTTCCAACCCCACGTCTTTCTTCCCTTTTATTTACCTGCTTACGATGGTTAGATATAGGGCATATTTCAATTAGCATACAGTATGACAGCATGTTTGCATCATTCATCTGTTTTGCATGCACCGGGTTCGGCGCATCATACAAACTGCATTTGTATTTCAATTCCAAGTTGAGTACTTGATAGCTGTTGCATCTCATATGCCATGTTTAGAATAGCCGAGCCTGCTATAGTTTGCATTTTTGCATGTGTCGCATTAGGCATTACAGTATACTTAGGGATCAGGCATGATTTTCTAATGAGCTTCGGTTTTGGCTTGGAGTACTCAGTGAGTTTTATGCTTTAGCATCCTTGCATGCGTGTGAGTAACTGCCATGAATAGCATGCTTACCATGAGGCTAAATGCTTATGTGATATAACTGCCTTGAATGCCTGTGGGTGGAGGTTGAGTTACTTGAATTGGGACAATTCATCAAATGTTTCTTTTAAACCCACTAGATGGTGGCAAAATCACGTTTTTCTAAGCCCACCCGAGGGTGGCAAATCCGCGTCTTAGCCTACTTGCGGGTAGCACCATCAAACCATTTTCAAACAAACAAACATGAAAGGTTTTGTTCCAATTCAGGCGATTCAGTCTATACTTGTATGCTGTGCGCATCACATAGTAACCTAGGCTAATAACCGGAATAAGAACTCACAATGTTTTCAAAATAAGATATCATGGTTAGTAGAGGCCGGTCTTTGACCGGGCGAGCGGGGGTGCTAACGAAGTGACCTTCCCCAATCGTACCCAAGTTCCCGAGCCGAGGCAACTTTGGTGATGACGGACACGTGGCCTTTTGGCACCGAGTCAAGGTTTCCTAAATTTCCCATAAAAAAAAACATTTAGGTGGCGACTCTGTATCTGGCAAAGCAGTCCATGTTTGGTACTTCTTTCAAAAAAATTTGTTTTTTCAAAACGATTTGCCGGATTTGGACTCTTTGGTTCAAGATTAAGAATCGCGACATTTGAGTCCTTCGAACTGTAGTGACCCAATATCGAACCAGAACGGGGGGGACTCGCACTCCCTTTCTCCGGGATGCGTTTGGGGACGTCTACAGTGGTCTCTTACCAGAGCTTGGTACTTCGCCATTCTGTCGTCTTTAGCTTCGTAAACCCCAAAAACTTGGTTAACCACAACTTGGGAATCACTATAAACCATCAGCTCGGATACGTGCATCTGAAGCGCGCTCTTGAGCCCTGCCAAAAGCGCCTCATACTCAGCCTCATTATTTGATGTAGGAAATCCAAGGGTGATAGAGTGTTCGATGGTCAGTCCCTCTGGCGAAATCAGAACTATGCCCAGCCCAGCACCGTGGCAGTTAGAAGCCCCATCTACGAAAAGGTTCCACATTTTGCCCACAAAGAGTTTCCAACATTCTGAGGGGTCCTAGAACGCTTGCAGGTGGATCGGCGCATAGTCGCTGGTGTCTTGACGTCGAGTTCAATCTTGTCGGTTCCACTTTCTCCCCCGCGTCGACACGGCAGAGCAAGTTGGTCGGTAATGCCCAACTCCGTCGTCGCATGGCCGAGCTGTAGCATCGTACAAGCTGAAGGTTCTTCGAGGAAGCGCGCAAGTTCCGCGTCGCCAACATCGCCTGGCTGTGTTACGTCGATTAAAACTGCACTCACCTCCTCGGCTGTAGCCGCGAGATCCACTAAGCAGACGGGATGAATCCCGGGTGAGAATTCAACAACAAAATTGGCCAATGTCTGGGCCTTTATGGCAGTGCGTGGCTGGAACTTGATGTCAAACTATCCCAATTCGACCGCCCACTTGAAAATTCGACCGGAGAAGTCCGCCCGCTTGAACAAGGCTTTGAGGGGAAACTCGGTCAAAACAATGATGGTATGAGCATGGAAATAGTGCGCCAGCTTCCTGGAGGCCATAAGCAATGCCAGCGCAAGTTTTTCCAACGGCAAGTATCTCGACTCTGCGAGTAGCAAGGTTTTGCTTACGTAGAAGATAGGGACATGCTTGATTCCTTCCGACCGGACAAGCACCGCACTAAGTGCATGCTGAGAAACGGCCAGATAAAGGTATAGTTCTTCGTCGGGCTTCGGCGTTACTAACAGTGGTGCTGAAGATAGATACTCCTTGAGCTTGGCCAACGCCCGGTCACATTCTTCATCCCATGAGAACTTTGATTTCAAAGCTTGAAAGAAAGGGCGGCAGCGATCTGATGACCGGCTTATGAATCGGTTAAGCGCGGCAGCCATTCCGGCCAGATGTTGCACGTCTTTAGCCGAGCTTGGCTGCTTTAATTCATGTACGGCTCTGATTTGTGTGGGGTCTGCCTCGATGCCTCGGTTTGTGACTAGGAAGCCTAAGAATTTTCCGAATCCCACGCCAAAGGCACACTTAGACGCATTCAGGCATAACTTGTGTTGTTTGAGAATGGCGAACATCTCGGCCAAGTCGGACAAGTGGTCTGCTTGATGCCGGCTTTTGACCACCGTATCATCAATATAAGCCTCCATTGTCTGGCCTAGTAGAGGAGCGAACATCTTGGTCACCGTCCTTTGGAAAATTGCCCCGGCATTCTTCAAACCAAAAGGCATGACTCGGTAGCAGAAGAGTCCCCTTGGAGTAGTGAAAGAGGTGATCTCACGGTCAGGGCCATGCATGGAAATTTGATGATAGCCGCGGTAGGCATCCAAAAAATTGAGCCTGTTATGTCCGGCCGTTAGATTGACAAGTTGGTCTATTCTGGGCAGAGAAAAGCTGTCTTTAGGGCAAGCTCGGCTGATGGTCTTGTAGTCGACGCAAACTCGCCACTTCCCATTCTTCTTAGGTACAACGACCGTGTTTGAAATCCACTGAGGGTAGTGCACTTCCTGAATAGCTCGTGCCTCAAGCAAGTTCTTCACCTCTTCTGCAACTACCTCGGCATGGTGTAGCGTCAATCTCCTCGTTCTCTGAATGACCGGTTTTGCCCCGGGGAAAACATTGAGGTGATGGAAAATAAAACTTGGATCAATGCCGGGCATGTCATAAGGCGACCATGCGAAGACTTCGATATTTCCCATCAAAAATTCCACCATCTCGGTCTTTTCCTGGGCGGTAAGGCTCGATCCGAGCAAGAAAAACTTGTTCGGGCTCTCCGTGTCAATCCGTACTTCCACCAACTCTTCAATGGCTTTGTCCTCAGCCTTGGTGCCCACGTCGTCAACGACTTCCCGGTCTTCCGGTCCTTCGATCATTTGGACGAATCCTTTGGCAGCTCGGCTCCCGTTCACTACCACGAAGCATTGCTTCGACATGACCTGATCGCCCCAAACTTCCTCAATGGCCCCCATAGCCGAGGGGAATCTCATCACCTGATGGTAGGTCGACGCTACGGCTTGCATAGCGTGAAGCCATCCCCTTCCAAGGATCAGGTTATATGTAGACGGCACTTGCAATACCCAGAACTCCACTTGCTTGACCATGGACCCCGCTTTGACAGGCAGAATAATTTTTCCCAAAGGCCACTCCGGTTGCGAGTTGAAACCAACCAATAGTGAAGTTACCGGAGCCAAGTCTGTATCTCGGAGTTTGAACTATTTGAACGCATCGTAATACATGATCTCAACCGAGCTTCCCTAGTCGATCAAGATGCGCTTGACATCGAATTCCTTGACGCGGAGTGTGACTACTAAGGCATCGTTGTGCGGCGTCTGAATGCGCTCTAAGTCCCATTGTAGAGAAACTGATCACGTCTTTCTCTTCGGTCTTCCCCCTCTTGATCGCGGGCTGGACTGACAAAACTTCCCTCATATGTTATGCCTTCTTGATCATACCTTGGAGCTTGCATACATGCGCCAGCTCCACTATGCCATGGATGACATTAACAACTCCTTGTGGGGGCGCCTCCAGGTCATCCGGTCCACGCGGGTCAACCGGGGCTTGATGTGCGGCCTTCACGCCCCCATCAATGTAAAGGTCCAAGTGTCCGGCTGCGACTAGCTCCTCCAAGTGTTGCTTCAAAGGCAAACAGTCCTCTGTCTGGTGTCCGCGCTCCCGGTGGAATGTGCAGTGGTATAGTGGATTGATGCCTTTTTACGCATCGCCTAACTTAGCAGGAAATCGGACGTAATCCTCGTCACGGATCTCACTAAGTATGCGATAGATTGGAATCTTAAAGACCATGGTGATGCCCGTCCGAGCTTTTAACATTCTGTTTGCATCAGCTACATCGTTGCAAGGGTATTCATCTTGGTTATTCCGCCGACCCCTACCCCAGTTTTTACGATTTGAACCTCGGTCAGATTCCTCGGCGCGACCATTTGAACGGTTGGTCTCCTGTTCGACCGCGTGCACCTTGCTAGCCGACCTCTTGTCTATTGCTACCGGAGTTGCCTTCGCGGTAGATGCTGCCGCATCATCTTCTACTTGGATGTGCTCGTTGATGCGCTGCATGAGTTGGCTCATGGATGTCGGCTGGTGCATGGTAAACGAGTCCCGCAGTCTATGTCCGACAGGGAGACCACGCTTATATTGGGTGATTGCCCGGTTGACCGGGCAATCTAAGATCTCATTGAAGGTTTCCCAGTATCTGGAGTTGTATGCCTTGAGTGTGTCGCTCTGCTCCATATTGACACTAAGAAGGTGGTCAACTTCCTTTGGCGTTCTAGTGTTGGTTTTGAAACGCGTCACAAAGGCTTCCACCAACTGCTGCCACCTTTCAATGCTCCCCTCCAGCAGCCTCTCAAACCATTTCAAGCCCAGCTAGCCCAAACTTGACGGAAAGATAAGGCACATAAGAGCATCATTCCGCCTATGTCCGGCCATAACCTGTCGGAAGTGGCTTACATGCATGTATGGATCGGTCTTTCCGTCGTAGAGTGTGAACTTTGGCTGGTGGAAGCCGCGTGAAGCGGTGTTGTTTCTATCTCCAGGGAGAAAGGGATGGCGCTCAACCTCGCCAAATCCGTGTCTGGAGGAGGAGGCACAGCAAGGCGGGGTGGAGGCATTACGACCTCTTCACTAGCGCGACCCCCATAGGATAACCGCTGGAATGTCGGCACCCTTTGAGTCTCCCGCCGGCGAGCCCGCTCCTTCAAGACTGCCCGCAAGTCCTCTGAGCAAGTGGAATAGGAATACCTCGACGCCGTCGCCGGACGCGAGGGCTGATAGGTACTGTCCTGTGCACTAGACCTCGTTTCAGGCGCGTCGGACTCTCCAACCCTGTAGCTTCTAGTGATAGAAAGAGAAGGAGTGTGCTGCTGGCTCTGACTGCCTGAACGACATGGTTGGGTGCGCTCACTGTGGTCTCCCGCTCTAGCAACCCCCTTCCCTTTGACATTTCATGTAAGATCTTCCATCTCCGCCGCCATTCTCCGGATAACGGCGTCTTGGTATTTTAACTTGTGCTTCAAACGTCTAGCGTGTGAATCTCTTCGCCGCCGGTGACCGTCTGGACTCCGAGAATGACCAAAGCTTCTTCCGCGCTTATCCCGCGCGTCTCTCGAATGTCCTCCTGGAGAAGTCTCTAGGTCTGCGATCGGAGGAATGGTGGGGTGTCCTTCTCTTCGTCTGGCTGACTCCGGGGTAACTCCGTCGATGGCAGACAACGGAATCTCGTCATTATTCGCCATGGACGGCGATCAGACGAGCTGGGAAGACAAGGTTTTGTCTATCAACTTCCCACAGATGGCGCCAATTGTACGCGGAGCAAATATTCTGGCGAACCCGTACTCCTTTCTTTTCAGCTCTCTGTTTGTCTGATCGACCTGCGAACACAACCGCGGTGAGGTACCCAGCGGTGTGTGGCCGGAAAACCCCTCCGACGGTCAAGTTAGCACACACTCAGGGATAGAGAGAGAGAGGAGAGAGTTGAATGTCTAAGTGCATCTCACCAAATGATCATCTGTCCAGCATGGGGGGCGCAGACATGCTTATATACCTTCTGCGCCCCAAATCTACTCCCATTAGTCTCTCGACACGTGGTGCCGTTATCCCATCTTTCAGCGCAAACCCAGCAATCACCACCCAACCAAACTCTCAGGCTATCTCGGCGGAACCCGGCAGACCGGCAGAACCACCTCAGCTTCTTATGACCGCATTCCGTGGCATATCTGAGTGATCCACTCGCCGAGCCCCAGAACGACCGAGCTTGGTTGCATTCCGGCAAGCCGAGTTCGAAGTAGGTCGAGCCGGTTAGCTGTAGGCCATCCTGCCGAGCTAAACGCACGAACCGTGAAATCCAGAATGGCAAGCAGTCATCTCGGCCAAGCAACTTCAAGTAGCCCGGTTTCTACACAAACAAGCCCAAGTAGCTCGGTCCAACATGGCCCTGTGCCTTAACCAAGCAAAACCTCTCTGGACAAGCCCAAGCTACCGCGGCCCAAACGTGTTCGGCACTCAACTTGCCCGACCTTTGCCATGGCCATTTCCAGCTCATAAAATCTCCTTCTCACTCATGTTTTTCAATCACTCAATACAAATAATAAATATTTTATCTTATCCATCAATCATACTATCATAAAGTACTACGTAGGCATATTCCCAAATTACAGAATAATCATCCAATTTGTTTAATTGTTAATTTCAGAAATCTTATGGAATAATTTTTAACTGTCTAAATATGAGGTAATTGGGTCCCATGGAACTAAATTGGATTGAACATGACAATTCACACATACAAAAAAGAAAAAAAGAAACAAAAAAAAAAACCCTCAAATTTGTGGGAGCATCTCCAACAGTGTATTTTTTTTTTTACCAAATTTGAGTAAAAATTTGAGTAAAAGCTCCATTTGATATCAAGTGCTCCAACAGAGGTTTCTAAAGCTTTATTAGAATACTAGTCGACCGGGTGAATAATCTGGCGGATGTCCGGCCGGTCGACCGACCAATGTAATTTTTTCACGGTGGTCATCCAAGGGGACATTCAATGGTAAAAGACCAACAGTTATGAACAGTGATTTGATAAAAGACACTTTCATCCTCAATTTGATGAAAAATTTGATGCTGGATTAGAGCAGCAAAAAGTAAGTTTTTTTCATCAAATTTAAATTTTGATAAACCATTGGAGATGGTCTGAGTAATTTAGACAATTCCGGCCTAGCGAGAGTTTAATTTATATGATCGGATTTTGGTAGACAAGTTTAGCTTGGAAGTTAAGCATGGACAGGCCTCGCAATACTCAGCATGATCGAACTTGCTCAAGTTACACTCTCAATATTATTGTTGTTTTAATAACATGGACTCGTTAATAAAAATGTTAGGTTTGATAAAGAAAAAATATCAAGAAAAGTTTTATAAAATTTTTAGAAATAATCTAGTACTGTAGGTAACAAAATAAGAAAAGAAGTTTACCTTAGTGTAAGTATATTTTAATTTTGAAGTCTTAGTTTGCAAATAGTATAAATTTTGTTTATCTTATAGTGCTCTATGATTGATAAGTTGTAACTTAGTGTTTGTGATTGCATAACATATAATAAAACACTTAGTTTACAAATAGTATAAATTTTTGTTTTGTCTTATAGTACTCTATGATTGATAAGTTGTAATTTAGTGTATATGATTGCATAATATACAATAAAACACCATAAACTAATTGAATGGTAGAAAATCTTCATGACCATCTTTTGAAAATTTTTAGCATTAATCACTTGCTAATACTTCAAAGCTGAAGCCATATGTTTCTCGGACAGAAAGTGTTTGGGTGTGCAACCCTTACCATATGCACAATTTACAAAATTACATAAGTTTTTACAAACTTACACATAAGTAATCTCATAAAAATATATAAGTTGAATATAAATTCGCGTAAGTCTATTCATAAAAATTTTAAAATTTACAAAATCACATAAGTTTTCATAAATTTACATAAGTCATCTCACAAAAATGTATAACTCAAACCACAAAATTACATGATACAAGTGCATTCATATTGTTAGGAATTTTATCCTAAGTATTTGTTTGGCAAATTCCCCCCTCGACAAAACATGGGTCTACATTTCTATATTAATTATTGATTTTACAATTTTTGTTTTAACATAATCAATTTGAGATTTTGTGGAACAAGTTGTCAAAAGCATTCCTCAAAGATGAAAACATGATTTTGAATATCTTTATTGACATAATCAAATTGTTTTGTTGAAATGTTTTGCAAAAGATTGGTCATAGATTTGATAGGCATCATGTGTAAAAAGAAGAGCAAAACAAGGTTGTAGGATGGTTGTTTGTCTGCAGGATAGGATCACAAAACATGGGAGAAATCGTGGCACAAACCATGGAAGAAAAAGTCTAAAAAAGCTACTTGATAGTCATGCTTCATCGTGCCCGTGAATATGCTTATCACGCCCACGATTCGAAGCCTGGTAACCGCGACCTAGTCACGCTCAGGCCGCGATGAAATATGCTCTTAGTATCTTCACATCAATGCAGCTTTGTGCTTGTGAACATACCATTGTACCCGTGATATAAAGGCATGTCGACCGCAATAAGGTCGCAAATAAGCTACTGACAATATACACTCCCTGTACTTTTCTCTGCTGCTCGCGAAGGAGTTCGGCACCCGCAATGATGTTATGCCTACATACAGTTTGCTTGTCCGGTCTTATGTTTTGATCCTTGGAGTCTGTATTTGAAGTGTCTTTCCTGAGAGAGTGTTATAGTGAGGTTACATTGTATAATTCTCTCATGTTTAATTGATGATTCATCTACATGATTAGTTCTTTTATGAAATCATCAAGTCACAAACAAATCACCAAATAATTCATAAGTGTTCTTCAGGAGTTAGTGTATCGTGGATTTTGTTGGAATTATGGTTTTTTATAGGCTTAATTTCGACCAACTTTGAGCCCCAATTTAAGTGGGGCCCACACGTCTTTTGGGGTGGGTCCAAAAAAGTGGCGTGTTTCTTGCCACATGGCAAGTCACATGGTGAAGACGGTTCGTCAAAACTATTTATGAGTGAATGGGAAGTTGACGTCGTTTTTAGGTTCGTGGAATGGACTATTAAAGAAGTAAAATGTGGGTTTTCTTGAAATGGTTATCCCATATTGGAAACTTAAGAGAATTTATGTGTGTATATAAGTTCTAGGTGACAACACTTGGGTTGGCCCCAAGGAGCACCCCAAGTTTGTAGAAGTGAAGAGTAATGGACAATGTGACATTTGGCTCAAACCACCACACAAACGCGCGCACCACGGCAGCCGACTGGCCGACCGAGCCGGGCACCAGACTGGGTCAAGTCGATTCTAACATTAATTTTTTAGACAAAATTTATTTGAATTTTTTCAAATTCTTGCGGAAAAATTATTTGAATTTCTTAACGAAATTAATTTAAATTTTGCGCCAATTTTTTCTGTACAAACAAAGCCCTTCTTCGGTCCAATTTCTAGAAAGTTCAAATAGTTCAAGTTCTGAACAGTTTCAATATGTTCCCAGATAGATTCAAATCTGTTTCATACCTATTCAAATGAACTATATCTATCCAGTTTGATTTTCCACCTGTTCAATACAAAATCATATATGTTCGGCCCTATAAATACCAGGACCTTTCCAGCAATTGTTTGATTCCGAAATCTTCTTGTTTCCTTCCATTTTGCTCTCTTGCATACATATATTCTTCATACTAGTTTTAGAGAAAATTCTGAGAGTACAGAACACAGGTTCTAGTTCGTCATATAGATTATTTGGAGTACTACTACAATTTGTATAGATCATTATATCTTGGGAGATAAACGCTATTAATCTGTAAGCACCGAACCGAGGCAAATCTGTCTTTAAGGATAGAGTGTCACACACTCGACTTGATCTATTTTGTACTTATTCATTTTGGTAAAATAAATTCTATAAATCATTTATTTTTATTTGTTTGATTTGTTTCAAGTTATTTATTTTACACAGAAAATTGTTCCAACAATCTTAAAACAAATTCGAATTATTCTGTTTATCCAGAATTTTTTGTTTATTTCCTTTTCTTCTTTTCTTCTTCTTATAGAAATTTTTTTCTGTGGTTTTACAAAATAATATTCTGGTTGAAAAATACAAATAGTAGTAATATAATGTTTGAAAAAATAGTAGTAATATACTGTTTATTTTCTTTGACAACTAGTAGTAATATACTAGCAATCATTAATAATTCAGAATATTTATTTGTGAAGTTGATCAGAAATTAATTTTGGTTTTTAGAAATAATTTATGAGTTTTCATTAATTAAAATTCTATTTTCAGTATTTTAATTTTTGAAGTGTTACAGAAATATTTTTCTATGTGAAATTAATTTGTTTAAATAAAATTTTATTTTCAAATTAATTAGAAATAAAAGTTGCAATTCTTGTTTCTTTTACTTTTACGAAATTAAATTTTGTGTTTCTGGTTTAAATTTTCTATGTAGTATAAAATTCTAATTATAATTTTGTTTTATAATTTAGAATTCATGGCTACTTAAACTAATGTTCAAACAAGTATTGGTGTGGTGGCTACAATTGCTCCAACCCCTTCTCCTGTTGTAACTGTGCCAGTCAACCATGGTGAAAAGCCAGAGAAATTCTTAAAAACAAATTTTAAAAGATGGTAGCAGAAAATGTTGTTTTATCTTACTACTCTAAACCTGGTTGGTTTCCTCTGTGAGAATGCTCCTACTCTGAAAGATGATGAAATCGACCGACAAGTGATTGTTGCGGTCGATGCTTGGAAACATGCTGATTTCCTTTGCCGAAACAACATCCTGAACAGACTTGACAACACATTATGCAACGTCTACAGTCCTATCAAAACGGCAAAGGAACTTTGGGAGTCTTTAGAGGAAAAGTACAAAACAGAAGATGCTAGCTCGAAGAAATTCATAGTAGGCAAATTTGTAGACTCAAACATAAGCGTAAAGAAATGACTTTGAAAGAATTAATTGTGTGTTTGAGGATTGAGAAGGACAATCACAATTCAGAGAAATGGGTTGGTAAGCATCCAATGGAGTCTAAGGCAAATGTAGTGGAACATCCTCCAAAAGCAAAGAAACGAAAGTATTCTAGAGAAAGTTCTTCACAAGGCTCTAAAGGAAGGGAAACTAGGAAGTACAAGTTTAATGGCAAATGTTACATCTGTGACAAAGAGTGACATTGGATCAAAGATTGCCGTAACAAGTTCAAAGGCAAAGGAAGATCAAGCAAGAAGCCTGCTCGGGCCAATATGACCGAAGTGGACAAAATTTCAAATGGTGCTGAGGACATAAATCTTTCTGCAATTGTTTCCGAGGCAAATCTTGTCCGAAATCTTAAAGAATGGTAGGTGGACACTGGTGCAACTTGTCACATCTGTGCCGACAAAAAGATATTCACATCCTATTTTGTGGTAGACAACGTTGAACAATTTTTTATGGGCAACTCCTCAACTTCTAAAATTGAAGGACAAGGAAAGATTATTCTGAAGATGACATTTGGAAATAAACTCACTCTCAACAATGTACTGCATGTACCGGACATTCGCAAGAATCTAGTCTCCAGATCTCTGTTAAGTAAAAATGGATTTAGGCTAGTGTTTGAGAGTGATAAATTTGTACTTATTAAGAATGGGATGTATGTAGGAAAAGGTTACATGTCTGATGGATTTTTCAAACTAAATGTGATGATTATTGTCCCCTCTGTTATTAATAATAATACATCTTCTTCTTATTTACTTGAGTCTTCAAATTTGTGGCATAGTAGACTAGGACATGTTAATTATGGATCTTTGTGTAGATTAATTAATATGGAATGTTTACCTAAATTTGACATTGATTTAAATCATAAATGTGAAATTTGTGTTGAGACAAAATTAACCAAAACTCATTTTCATTCAATTGAAAGAAGTTCGAAACCACTTGAATTAATTCATAGTGACATTTGTGATTTTAAATCAATTCAAACTAGAGGTGGGAAAAAATATGTTATCACTTTCATAGATGACTACACTTGTCACGACCCGAACTAGGGCTTGTCGGAATCGCGACTAGCCAGCGCCTCGATTCACACCCTAGGCCTACTACTATCTACTATCCAGTTCAGAGAACCAATAAATAAATCATCGCAAATACTTGGTACAGAACCTAAATTAGTGAACAATCAACGACAAGGCAGAGCTTTTACCTTAATACCAAGTGATGCGCAGAACACAGAAATGGTAGTTGCAGGTAACTTATATTATGTTTGAACCATGGCAAACTTGTAAATTGTGTAAGTATGTTCTCACAAAGACGAAAAGTTGGGTCGGGTCTTCACAACACTAGATATAGCTATATTTATTTAATTCAAACCAATGATGAAACTTTGGAAACTTTTATTCAATATAAGAATGAAGCTGAAAGTTAACATGGTAAGAAAATTAAAAAAACTAAGAAGTGATAGAAGTGGTGAACATGAATCACCTTTTGGTAAGGTTTGTAAAGAACATGGAATAATTCATCAAACCACCGCTCCTTACTCACCTCAGCAAAATAAAATTGCTGAAAGAAAAAATAAGACTTTAAAAGAAATGATAAAGTCACATTAATAAGTTTTGGATTACCTCAAAACTTGTGGGGGGAAACAATACTTTTTGCTAATTATATACTTAATAAAGTACCATGAAAGAAAGTGAATCAAACACCTTATGAAATGTAGCATGGGAGAGTACCATCCTACAAATACTTAAAAGTATGGGGGTGTTTGGCTAAAGTGGCTATTCCTAGTCCTAAAAATACTAAGATAGGTCCTAAAACAATTGACTGCATGTTCATTGATTATGCCAAGAATAGTAGTGCATATCGGTTTTTGATTTATAAGTCAGAACATTCCGAAATGCATGTAAATACTATTATTGAATCTCGCAATGCATCATTCTTTGAACATATATTTCCGAATAAAACTGAACAAGAGACTAGTAATAATAAAAGATCTTATGATACTATTACTAGTTATGATCAAGAACAAAAGCAAGAGATAGATCAAAATAAGGAAAAGGAACCTAGGTGTAGTAAACGTGCTAAAACCTCAAAATCTTTTGATCTAGATTTCCTAACATTTTTGTTAGAAAATGAGCCTTTAACTTTTGAAGAAACTATGTCCAGTCCTAAGGCTCCTTTATGGAAAGAAGCTGTAAATAGCGAAGTTGAATCCGTCTTACAAAATCACACTTGAGAATTGGTGGATTTGCCATCAGGTTATAAACCTCTTGGGTACAAGTGGATTATTAAGAGAAAATGAAAGCGGATGAATCAATTGACAAATACAATGCGAGATTTGTGGTCAAAGGATATAGACAAAAAGAATGTCTTGATTAGTTTGACACTTACTCACCAGTTACTAAAATAACATCCATTAGAATGTTAATTGTCATTGCATCTTTGTACAATCTAAAAATTCATCAAATGGATGTAAAAACAGTTTTCTTAAATGATGAGTTAGATGAAGAAATTTACATAGAACAACTAGAAGATTTTTCTGTTCCAAGAAAATAAGAATAAAAAGTGTATAAATTGGATAGATCATTATATAGTTTAAAACAAGCGCCAAAGCAATGGCATGAGAAATTTAACAAAGCAGTGATGTCAAATGAATTTAAAATTAATGAATGTGACAAATGTGTTTATATTAAAAACATAAACAAAGGTTATGTTATAGTATGTCTTTATGTGGATGATATACTCATCATATGTAGTAATAATGACATGATTAAAATTACCAAGAAAATGTTGAATAAACATTTTGACATGAAAGACATGGGAATTGCTGACGTGATATTTGGTATGAAAATTACCAAAACATCAGAAGGTTATGCTTTATCATAATCACATTACATTGAGAAAATACTTGTTAAATTCAGCAAATATGATAATCATCTTGCTAGAACACTCGTGGATGTTAATTTGTTTCTTTTTAAGAATGTACAGGAAAGCATTTCTCAATTAGAGTATGCCCAAATTATTGGAAACTTAATGTACTTGATGAACTGCACTCACCCAGATATAGCTTATACAGTAAGTAAATTAAGTAGATATACGAGTAATCCATGAGTAGAACACTGGAAAGCAATTATAAGGGTTCTAAAATATCTTCGATTTACTTGTAATATTGAGCTAATTTATACTAGATGTCCAGCAATACTTGAAGGATACTGTGATACAAATTGGATATCGGATACTAAAGACTCAAAATCCACCAATGGGTATGTCTTTACACTAGATGGAGCGGCTATATCTTGGAAATCTTCCAAACAGACTTGCATTGCTAGGTCTACTATGGAATCAGAATTTATAGCTTTAGATAAAGCTAGGAAAGAAACATAATGGCTTCGTCACTTTCTTAAAGATATTCCAATGTGGCCAAAATCGGTGCCTGCTATATGCATACATTGTGATAGTCAATCAGCAATAGGTAGAGTACAGAGTCATATGTATAATGGTAAGTCACGACACATTCGTCGTCGACATAATACCATGAGAAAACCACTCTCTAACGGAATTATTTCCATTAAATATGTTAAGTCTAAAAACAACATAGTGAATCCGCTAACCAAAGGGTTAGCAAGAGAGTTAGTTGAGAATTTATAGGGAAATGGGACTTAAGCCTATTAAATAAGAGTTACCACAGCGGCAACCCAACTTAGTTGACTGGAGATTCCAAGATCTAGGTTCAAAAGGACAACCGAGTTGTGTATGACTCATAAGGATCACTGAGGAGTCAAACTCCTACGTATTTCTATGATGAAATAATGATGTCTGCAACGTTTTAGGTTAAGTAATAATTTTAATGATTCTTATATCTAGGAATACCTAGTAGAGTATGGCAGAATACTTTTCATAAGAATCACCTATATAAGTGTGAACTGGGCCGGTTCTATGAGATTTGTGAATGGCTACAATTCTCTAGAACACTCACGAAAGACCAGGTTGTTCAGGGTCAAAATGAACACAATAGTGAGAACTAAACTGTGTCTAGTAATATACTGTGTGAGTTCTGTTGTCTTGGTTTACACAAATGGTTGAACAATTCAAGACATCATGTTCACTAGTTAGCTAGTAAATCCAATAGTGTCTCACAAGGGAAGGTTCAAAACCAAAAGCTACCTATCCTTTGCAGAATATTTCAAATTTCTGTACTTTCTGTAATTAGATTATATTGTTGCATTTTCTATCCGTCAAATTCCATTCATGTGGGAGACTGTTGGAATTATGGTTTTTTATAGGCTTAATTTGGGCCAACTTTGAGCCCAAATTTGAGTGAGACCCACACGTCTTTTGAAATGGGTCCAAAGAGGTGACATGTTCCTTGTCGTATGGCAAGTCACACGGTGAAAACAGTTCGTCAAAACCGTTTATGAGTGAATAGGAAGTTGACGTCGTTTTCGGGTTCGTGGAATTGACTATTAAAGAAGTAAAATGTGGGTTTCCTTGAAATGGTCATCCCACATTGGAAACTTAAGAGAACTTATGTGTGTATATAAGTTCTAAGTGGCAACAATTGGGTTGAACCCCAAGGGGCACCCCAAGTTTGTGGAAGGGAGGAGTTATGGACAATGTGACTTTTGGCTCAAACTACCACACACACGTGTGCACCACCGTCTGTGGATCAAGTCAGTTCTAGCATTAATTTTTTGAACAAAATTTATTTGAATTTTTTCAAATTCTTACGAGAAAATTATTTGAATTTCTTAACGAAATTAATTTAAATTTTACGCCAATTTTTTCTGTCCAAGCAGAGCCCTTCTCTGGTCCAATTTCTAGCAAGTTCAAACAGTTCAAGTTCCAGACAATTTCAATCTGTTCCCAGACAGATTCAAATTTGTTTCATACCTATTCAAATTTGAACTATATCTGTCCAGTTTGATTTTGTACCTATTTAGTTTAAAATCATATTTGTTCGGCCCTATAAATACCAGAACCTTTCCAGCAATTGTTTGATTCCGAAATCTTCTTATTTCCTTCCATTTTGCTCTCTTGTATACATATATTCTTCATACTAGTTTTAAAGAAAATTTTGAGAGTATAAAAGACAAGTTCTAGTTCATTGTACAGATTGTTTGAAATGCTACCACAATCTGTGTAGATCATTGTAACTTGGGAGATAGACGCCATTAATCCGTAAGAACTGAAACGGGACGAATCTGTCTTAAGGATAGAGTATCACATACTCGACTTAATCTATTTTTGTACTTATTCATTTCGGTAAAATGAATTATGTAAGTCATTTATTTTTATTTGTTTGATTTGTATCAAATTATTTATTTTACACAGAATATTGTTCCAACAAGTTCAACATCTCTATTGTGAAGACGGATATCCACGGATTAAAGGATAAAGGTTGAGTTACTTGTAGGTCTCAAGCAAGCGTGTGTGCCTGGATTGGTCTTTGTAAGAAATCTCTTATACTACTCTTCTTTATAGTGGATTATTCTTGTGGTTAAGGACCCATGATTTTTTATCACATGTTGATGGATTCCAACTGTGATTTGTTCACATAAAAAATTCTTGCGTTGTGATTATTCCCTATTGTCTATTTTATAGATGTGCTTGTTTGGTTTGGAACTCTTAAATTAATAATCACAAGATCATAGGATTATAATTTTTCACATATGATATGCAATGCACACCTAAGAGTTTTCCTAATATGTGAATACCTTTTATTTTTTTAATTCCTAAAATATCCTCATAAAAATTACATAATTCCACATGTATTTATATTTTTAATCAATTACAAAGAGGTTACAATCCAAAATTTAGGACCTCAATACTCTAATTTTATTTTTTTCTTTTTTTTTATAACTCGGTATCTAATCCATTGGACCAACCAATCCCATTATCCACTAGCACCAGAACAAAACTACGGCCTAATATTCTAATGTAAGTATCGTGTCTCTTGTAACTGTCCCGATCAAAGAAGCCTCCTACAACAAATACAATTTAAATTCACATCAAAATTTGTAACATATAATAGCACAACCATTGAGTGTGGACACACCGCTAATATTGAATATATTGAGACAGACAATCAGAAATTTAGAAACAAGAGGATATCCTCAGCCTGGTTTTTCTGGTTTACCTAATAATCATTTGAAATTCATTTATTCCGTTTACTTTCTTCTGTGATGTAAGTTTGAGGCAGTTTAGTGACTTTTTCCAAGTCTTAATTTGTGTTATCGTTAAGAGTGACATATTGTATGGGTATTATCGTTAAGAGTGACATATTGTTAATCAATTATCGTTAAGAGTGACATATTGTTAATCAATTAATGTTACACGTATCACACTTTTATATAAAGGTAAATTCTACTGACACCTTTTGAGATTTGCTCTAATTATATTTCGTCTTTTGACGTTTTAAAAATTATATTTCTATTCTTGTGGTTAATGGTTTCATTTCACAACCCTCTGCTTATATAAAAGGTAACAATTCTTAGTAAAAAAATAGAGGAAATTATATTGGGAGAAAAAAAAAAGTAAAGCAAAGGAAAGGGGAAAAAAAAAAATAGAGGAAATAAAGCAAAGCAAAGCAAAGCAAGAAAAGAGAGAGTGCATGAGTTCAATGTCTTTGTTCCGTCTAAATAATTACAATGATATGGATATTAGTGTAATTTCCCAAATATTAGAGAAGATATGTATTAAATTCAAATGTCATGAAGTATAAGTGTAATTTACCCTTTATATAAATTTAATGTATTATTTTATGTGTGGGCACATTATTGATGTAATGATTCTCACTGTTAATTTTTACGGTGGTACTACATGCATTCATTAATATACACACTAGTGTACCAATTAGTGTTATTTATTATTACTGACCCTACCTATTATACAAATTACAAATAGCCAA
The DNA here is from genome assembly GCA_025200525.1 of Camellia lanceoleosa. Lineage (NCBI taxonomy): Eukaryota > Viridiplantae > Streptophyta > Magnoliopsida > Ericales > Theaceae > Camellia > Camellia lanceoleosa. The sequence continues at coordinate 1,137,240 of JANUSC010000032.1, forward strand.
AATTTTTTAAATTATACCACATCATCTATTAATATACGAGTTATTATATTTATTAATACATATAGTAGTATTCTAATTTTTATGATTGGGTCCAACATTATTAATACAATTACTTATGTCATTTACTTTTGCATTGGTGCATATTTTGACAATTCCAAGAATTCAGGATGCATATATATATATATATATATATTAGAGAGGTAAGTAGGTTAAATATACCCAAAAATAAATAAATAAATAAATTTTACAGGGAAACTTAATGCACTCTCATGGGGAACAAAAAAGATGGCAAAGCAAGCCATCGAAACAAAGCATTCAAAGAGCTGGCACTAAAAATATACTTCTAAAACTCGAGAGCTAAGCCAAAGAAACAAACATGTAAAGTTAGAAGACAACACCTATTATTTCATAGAAGGCATATGACAAGATTTCTTACACTTGGTAGAGAGGTCAGCATTCTCTCACTAGCAAGTTTAAGATTTGTAATTCTCTCAAAGAGTTACCTCTTGTTTTCACCTCTTTAAGACGGATTCGTCCACGGAATAATATATGTTTTCACACATAAACTATGATACACAATCTAAACAAATTTATCTGCTCAAAAAAAAAATAATAATAATAAAAAATAAACAAATTTATAATTCCACAACTAACAGTCCTAGAAATGTTAAACTCATCTATTTCAATTTGTTCAATTAAACATGGGCCACAAGTAATTACTAATCCCGTGATTATTAGTAGCGAGATTAATTGTCACAAGTAATAAATTCCAACGAAACAAACATTTAAGAATGAGAACTAAAATAACACAAAAGGTATATTTTAAAAATTATATACATGCCTAAAAGTTAGATAATTTGACTTAAATTTTTAATTTTTAATTTTTAGATACCAAATTTGACTCTAAAATAACACAAAAGGTATATTTTAAAAATTATATACATGTCTAAAAGTTAGATAATTTGACTTAAATTTTTAATTTTTAATTTTTAGATACCGAATTTGACTCAAATTTAAAACTTCATAAATTAAAAAGGAAATATCATTTTACCCCAATCTATTACGTGAAAATTAATTTGGCATCTAGACTTCACATTATTTTAATTTGACCCATAAACTTTTTAAATTTGATCAATTTACCACCCACCATATGTTTCCGTCTACAATCAAATGAAACTTGTTGACGTGGTATCAAATTTCATTTGTCACTTCATTTTACCCCCCCAAACTATACATTAAAAATCAATTAACCTTCCAAATATAAAAAAATTAAATTTAAATATTTAATAATAATTTTTTATCTAAATAATGAAAAAATTAAATTTTAAATAATATACTTTGCCAAATAATTACAAAAAATATAAAAATCCTTATTTAGAATTATATCTTTAAGTCTCAAACTATCTCGAGTCCATCCTAGAGAAACTAATTGATTTAAGAATTTCTTGACTATTTTATGTGTGTGCGTGTACGCAATTATAACTAGTTTATTCACCAAATTAATTTCAATTGAATTGATCAACTAGTAGTCATTTCAAAATTAAGTGGGTAAAAAAAAAAATTAATTCAATTACTGTCTAAAGAATACTGAATCAATTTTTTTACTTCAAAAGTTTTGGTTCCAATTTTCTAAATTCAATTTTCTGAAAATTGAGTTTTTTGTTTTTTGCATATTTTTTGTATTTAGTGATTTTTTTTTAATATTTTAAGCAATTTTTTTTTTACTTTTTAGATGCACCTAAGCTAAATGTGCCTAAAAACTAAATATTTGTTAAAGAATATTTTCAAAAATTATAAATACAAAAGAATATGAAAATGTATTGAATTTTTATTTTTTTTAATATTTTGGGTATTTAGTGAATTTTTTAAATATTTTTTTCACAAATATTATACTTTTTAATTGTATTTATATTAAGTGTATCTAAAAACTAAAAAACAAATATTTAAAATATTTAAAAAATTCAGTAAAAATAAAAATAAAAAACACAAAAAACAAAAAAAAATCAATTTTCAAAAAATTGAATTCAGAAAATTAGAACCAAACAAGGTGAATAATTAAATATTTAAATTTATATAATTTTTAATAGTTGAGGGCCTAATTGATTTTAAGGTATAGTTTAGGAGGTAAAATGAAATTCCAAATGAAATTTAATAACACGTCAGCAAGTTATGTTTAATTGTAAACGGAAACATACTACGGGGGTAAATTTATCAAATTTAAAAAAAAAATTAAAGGTCAAATTAAAATAATAAGAAAATCTGAGTGCCAAATTAATTTTGTCATAATAATTTGGGAGAAAAAATAATATTTCCTCTAAATTAAATTGATAAAATTGATTTTGATAGTTTGACAAAACGCTAGGCACGCCAAGTGTTTTTTATCCTTCATAAATAATATATTTATAATGTAACTATCTATTATTTCATTGCTTTTGCAGGAGTAGTTACTCATAGTTAATTCCATATATCTTGCTTCGTACTATATAAGTTCTCATCAACTATATTAATAATAATGTAACTATCTATTATTTCATTGCTTTGCAAGAGTAGTTACTTATAATTAATTCCATATATCTTGCTCTTACTCTTTATAAGTTCTCATTAACTATATTAATTATAATGTAACTATCTGTCTATTATGTCATTGGTTTAAGAAGAGTTGTTAGTCATAATTAAATTACATACTAGAACAATATCTGTGCTATGCACGGATTAAAATAAATAATTAAAAATTATTTTTAAAATTAAATTATAACAAAAACTTTGTTTATAATATAAAATAAAATTGATTTAACATTAATTAGTTCCCATATAATAATTATATTTACGATAAAATATAAATATATTTCGTCTTAATGAATTTCGTAATTTTAATTTTTCAATTTACCAATTATCTCATATCTATTATGTAAAATTAATGACCTTATCTATTTTGTAGAATTCAATCAATCAATCAATCAAAATTGAAGAATAAATAAAAAATAGAAAGAAAAAAAAATAGAGTATCAATGACCCCAATCTCCCACCCACTCCTCAAATAAGACTTAGATGATTTCGATCCTATTAGGCTGCCAGGTGTAACCTCTAAAACAGTCTCATTAAATATTAGTTAATTATATTTACTAATTTTTTAGAGGTTAGACCAATTGAACATTTTGTGAACCCTAAAGTCATTTTCTTAATTTGATTGCCACTATAGATCATTTTTAATTTTTGATTTTTTTATATTTTTAATTGGTTTTATATTAAAAAATTTAGAACTAATATACTAAATAAATAAATTAAACTGAATATGTATATAAAACAACTTAACTCTAGTCCATAGGCCTAAGTTTTCTAGTGTATTTGATTGAAAATGTATTAGACCATTTTAATGGCTAGTACCTAAACCTCGATATGTATACAGTCAGTAGCCTGAGCCAAAATGACTACTTAACTTATAGTTAGCATGATTCAAATAAAAAATAGTATATGTACTATATGTGAATTTATAAAAAAATTTCTCATTTGTTAATAGATTTATGCATAATCCACATTTCAAATAAGAATTTCATAAATTTTTATCAAATAATCTTCTAGCATTTGAAAATCTAATATTTATGAATAAATTTAATATTTTTCAAATACTCCTAGCACTTTTCACATTGAATATTTATGAATAAATTTATGTAATTTAAAATTTTTATGACTTATTAAAACTTTTAGCATTACAAAATTAATAATTAAGTTTTATCAAATATGCTCTAAATCTAATCATCAACCTATTTTTTAAGCAAAAAATTTTCATTCAGAATTTTGGCAAATATTAATTTAGGAAAACTATCCACATGTTAGTGCACCATATTCACGGTCATTATTAAGCTTATATAACTTAGTCCCTAACCTAAATGCACATTGTATTTCTTAAACTTTGTTTAATGTTTGGCATGACCCATATAATGGTTATAAATTGTAAGTAAAATTTTTAATAATTAACTTAAAATAAGTTGTAAATTTATTTGGTGCAGTGTAACTTTTGATAATCTATATAACATTTTTATTGTGTAAATATTCATCACGTCTCAAAAGTTATTACTGAGATGAAAGATATGAGACTCTTATATTCATATGTATTCAAAGGTTTCAAATAAGTTTAAAAATATATATAATAAAATAAAAAGGTTACAAATCGTAGTTTAAAGAGCCTCTATTTTTTAGCCAAATAAGCTATAAAAATATCAAATAAATTATAATTTAAAATTACAACCAAATAAGCTTAATCACACAATAAAATATAATATAATATAAAAATATAATAAGTATAACATTATTCAAGAAAAAATGCGCCAACTATAAAATTTAAAAATTAAAAACAAACTTTATAGAAATTTTGAAATATGAAATCATAAAAACTACAAAACATAAATGCATAAGTAATATTATAACCATAAGAAGAAACTTACAATGAAAATTTGCTACTGACTGTATTGCGAATAAATATGCACATTTTCTCAATAGCATTTGTCATCTATATTTATGCACTTGATAAATATAGATTTTAAACCATTGAACCGCAACCGAAGAGATTTATTTTATAAAAATACACTTAGATTAAATAAGCATGCAATAAATTTGTAGAAATTAACATAATTGTTAGGTGTATAATAGAAATAAGGATGCGGGAGACTAAGGATTACAAATTGATCTTTATAAAAAAGCATAAACTTACAATCAAAAAATTTATCAATTGAATTCTTCACAATTGCTCACATCACCAACAGTTACAACACTTAATGAATACCGACTCTAATTTGACTTAAATCCAATGAGTGCAAGAGAGAAGTTCTATTGGAGATGTGAATTGCTTCTCATAATTTGTGATATACCATTTAAATTTTAAAAATTGATTTAGTGTTCTTTACTTTTAAAAGTCAAAAATTATAAGAAAATTAGATTTTTTTTATTTTTTTAATGATTAGATGGCACATTTTTTAATTTTGAAATGGGTTAGTATACTTTCCTTTTAAATTTCATAAATCATTAGATAGTTATATTTTTATTGTTGAAAAAGTGTTACCCAATAGAATTTTTTTTTTAATTTTAATAATGAATAAAAATTAATCAAGAAATTTAGTATGTGGCTTTGAGAAAAATAAAAATAAAAATAATTTTGATTTTTTTTTTTAAATGTAATTTTGAAAGCTTACTATATTGAATTTTGAAAGTAATATCATTACAAATTTTGAAATATATATATATATTAGTTGTAGCATAGATAACGTGACTATTTGAAATGTTTTTATAAATTTTAGATTCTATTGAATTGTTTATCATATTTAATAACACATAATTTAAAATCTTGAAATGGAAAAATATATATATTTTAAAAATCATAAATTATTAAATAATTAGAGTTTTTTTATGATTATAATTAGATTTTAGTTAATTGCTTCCATATTAGTAATAGTGGCACACAAATTTACATTTTAAAATAGTTGAACATACATTCCTTTTAGAAATCATAATTTATGAAATAATTAGAGTTTAATTATTATGGTTAAATTAGAGTCACCAATAGACTTTTTAAAAATAAAAAATAATTACATTTTAGTGAATTGCTTCCATATATAGTGGCACACAAATTATTTTGAAATAGTTGAGAATACTTTCCTTTTAAAAATCGTAATTTATGAAACAATTAGAATTTTATTGTTATGATTAAATGATATTTCAACCAATAGAATTTTTTATTATTTAAAAATTAAAAAAAAATCATAAAATTTAGTTTGAGGGTTTAGAACTCTCATAAGCCTTATCATTAGAAACCCCCTTTTGCTTATATGATATATACATATAGATATATAGATATCTTGCTTCTTTCTCTTTATAAGTTCCTATTAATTTATATTAGAATAAATTACCCTTGGTATCCCTGCCCTTTTACTAAAATCTTACTTTGGTCATTTCACTCTCAATTGTAATAGTTAAACCTGTAAACTTTAAATCAAGTTCAAATCTCATTTTTCCATCCATATACCGTTAAGGAAAATTGAAAGTGAATGGACAGAAATTAGATTTTGGTGAAAGTGTAAGGATTAAAGTGAGATTTTAGTGAAAATATAAGGATGCTAATGAGATAACAAAAATGTCACACATGTTTCAAATGACAGACGGATATAAGGATGAGATTATAACTTGACTTAAAGTAGGGGTGCTCGCGGATTGGATCAGATGACCTCTTATCCGTCTTCTGTCTGAACTTAAGCAGATTGATTCCATATTTATCCGCTTAGTTAGCAGATGCGAATTGAATGGGTTGTGCATATGGATGCAGATCAATTTGGCGATTTTAACTTTACTATTTTGGGCCTTATTTTGAACTATTGTTTAGTAATTATTTACTATTTTGAGCTCAAAATTCTTTGTTCTTCATTTTTTATAATAAAAATAAAATCCCAACTTTCATTTTTTTATAAATAACAAATATAATTACTAAATAAAAGTTCTTTTTTTAACACACAATGCAAAAAAGCATAACATCATTTTCTTAGGGGTGTTGGCAGATCAAGTTAGGTTTGATGTCCTCTCATTCGACATCCATCCGAACTTAGGCCGATTAGGAAAAATACATTCACATCGTCTATTCAGACCATTGAAACCGTCCATTTTGTGATGGATTGGTTTTGGTCATTAGTATGGCGAATAGAATGGATGCTTGCCCATCTGTGTGGACCGATTTTCGTAATAGAGAAAAATGGAACTTCGTGGACAAATCCTGGTGCACCGATGGGTGAAGGCCTGCACAAGGAACAAATGATTAGGCTGCCCGACCGAGGGTTGGTCGGAAACCCCTCTGACAGTCAAGTCAATACCGAAATTTGGTAGAGAGAAAGTAGAACAGACGAGTGCATTTCTAGAGTAAAAAGATTACCCCTGGTTGAGTAACTGTTCGGTCATACCAGGCTTTGTGCATTAGAAAAAGTTAAGGAAAGAACTTTCCATGGCCCCCGGTTCAGCAGAGGCCCCATAGAGAATGAGGCCACCTGCTCGGTAAGACTAAGCATTGTGCCTTAGAAAAATTTGAGGAAAAAACTTTCCATGTGTAGACAAGCCTGCGGGGGACCTTGCTACAGCTCGGACTCGATTTGTGTTACGGTTCTTAATCTTGAACCAAAGAGTCCAAATCCGGCAAATCGTTTTGAGAAAACAGACTTTTAGAAAAGAAGTGCCAAACATGGACTACTTTGCCAGATACAGAGTCGCCACCTAAATATTTTATTTTTGGGAAATTTCGGAAACCCTGACTCGTTGCCTAAGGCCACGTGTCCGTCATCACCGAAGTTGCCTCGGCTCAGGAACTTGGGTACGATTGGGGAAGGTCACTTCGTGAGCACCCCCGTTCACCCGGTCAAAGACCGACCTCTACTAACCATGATATCTAATTTTGAAAACATTGTGCGTTCTTATTCCGGTTATTAGCCTAGATTTACTATGTGATGCGCACAGCATACAAGTATAGACCGAGTCGCTTGAATTGGAACAAAACGTTTCATGTTTGTTTGTTTGAAAATGGTTTGATGGTGCTACCCGCAGGTAGGCTAAGACGTGGATTTGCCACCTTCGGGTGGGCTTAAAAAACATATTTTTGCCACTATCTAGTGGGCTTAAAACACACATTTGATGAACTGTTCCAATTTAAATAACCCAACCTTCATCCACAGGCATTCAGGCAGTTATATCACATAAGCAAATAGCCTCATGGTAAGCATGCTATTCATGGCAGTCACTCACACGCATGCAAGGATACTAAAGCATAAAACTCACCGAGTACTCCAAGCCAAAACAGAAGCTAATTAGAAATCCATGCATGATCCTAACTATGCAGAAATGCCTAATGCAACACATGCAAAAATGCAACTATAGCAGGCTCGGCTATTCTAAATATGGCATATGAGGTGTAACAGCTATCAAGTATTCAATTTGGAATTGAAATACAAATGCAGTTAGTATGATGCGCCGAGCCCGATGCATGCAAGACAGATGAATGAATGCAAACATGCTATCATACTGTATGCTAATTGAAACATGCCCTAATCTAACCATCATAAGCTGGTAAATAAAAGGGAAGAAAGACGTGGGGTTGGAAGACATACAGCACACTCACGCACACTTATTACAACATTGCCCTCACGCAGAGGGTCCGAAAGAATAATATACAGTCCCGAATAGTACAGGCCAAATAAATAATACAGTCCAAATATGTACAAAAATCCTAATTAATTACCAAATTAACTAAGAAAACAATAAACTGACATGCAAGCCAGAGACTGCCTTAACTCTTCTTCAGATGATGAATGATGCATATCCGGGTTGCCTTTACGCGGAAATCCACTGTGATGCCCCAATTAGCCTCTGTTTTGCAATAATTTTTTGGAAAGCGCGCCAAGTCCCGGAAGACTGCTGATTCTTGATTTGCTGCAACAGAGAGCAGGAAAGGGGCATGGTAATGTATTTTCACAAATGTATGCATGCCTCAATCCTCGTGCCACCAATCACGCATCTCAATGCATGATGGCCAAGGAGTCGAATCGCACAACTCAATATGAAATGAATGCACAGGAAAACACAACAAGACCTAACTCTATCATGGATAATCCGGAGTGTCGGTGACTGGGGAATTGAGACACGTTTCGTCACTCGGAGTACGAAACGTACCTCGTTTCCCGTGCTCGGGCTAACCCCTGTCCCGAACACAATGCAATATGCATGACACGCATGAAATGCAACTAAGATATATCCTAACATGCAACATGTTATGAAATGGCATACACAATGCACGAGGTAACATGGCATATACAATGCGCAATGGAGTTACACCAATATGAGTGGACCGCAGCCACACTCACATAGGAGGCCATTAGATGGAAATGAGACACTTGAAACACGTGCACACGTGCACGCAAACCGAGGACCGACCCTAAGGCACCAAATGCCACTCTAACAAGGCATGGCAAGGCATGGAATATGGCATGCAAACACGCAAATTTCAGCGCTAAAATATGATGCTAAACAGCCCCGAAACATGGATACATGGCGCCCGATGCGCGAGATGGACCCCGAAACACGAAATTAAGCACATGGAATGACTTATAGCTATACAAAGCATGCATTATTTGAACATAAAATGTGAATAAAGAATTAAGAAAGTCCCAAAACAAGCATATTTACAGTTTTAAGCAAGGCCAAACAGTGGACACAAATAGGGCTAAACCAACATGCAAAAATGGCCCCGAAAGAGAGATAAAGAAGCAAGTGGCAGCTTCTGGCCATGAATGGCCAAGATCCCTTCAACAAAGTTGAAGAGGGGCTCAAAATTAAGCACTTTACAGTTTACAAAAAGCCACGAAAACAAACACAAGTATGGATAAACTATCATGCAAAAAATGGACCAAAAGGGGGACAAAGAAGCAAGTGATGGTTTCTGGCGTCAAACAGAGTAGAGCCCTTCATCAATGTTTAAGAGGGGCCCAAAACATGGCATTGTACAGTTGATGACCAAACCCAAAACAGTGCACAAGCAAGCCTAAAATACTATGCAAGATAAGGCCAAAAAGGAGGTTTAAACACAAAGAGCAATAAGAAAGCCTCCAACAACAAAATACCCTTGATAAAAAATGAAGAGGGGATGAAAATAAGGCCATTTACAGTTTGGACCAAAGCCCAAAAATACAAGCACAAGGGGCTAACAAATCATGCAAAAATAAGGCCAAAAGAGGGATACAAAGGCAAGTGGCAAAATAAAGCCTCAAACAGTGATGAGCCCTTCAACAATGTTGAATAAGAGCTCCAAATAAGCTACTTTTCAGTTTATGACAGAGCTCAAAACGGTTTATAAATAAGCCTAAAATACTATGTAAGAAAGAGGCATACAAGAGAGCTAAAGGGGGAAGTGGTGGCTAGGGACCTTAAACGGGGAAGGACCCTTAAACAAACATGACAAAGGCCCAAAAATAATGCTATTTTCAGTTAGAGTCGGAGCCCAAAAATGCAATCAAGATAAGCTAATATATTGAGCAAAATAAGGCCAAAAAAGAGGAGAAACGTGCTTACCCTTGTAGACCAATTCTTTGACAGCCTTTGGACCAAGTTTGGATGCTCCTAAGCTCTAAAAAACAACTCCAAGTTGTTGGAATGGAGTATGGAGGCTTTGTGCTATGAAGTAGTGTAGAAATGGTGTAGGAAATTTAAGGTTTTGATGGTTGGAGTGTAGAGAGAGAGAGAAGCAATATAGGAGCTCAAGACCAAAGTTTCTAACCCCTTCAAATGCAGCTGGAGCTCTGGTTATATAGGCAAAAGAGGGGGGAGAAAAGGGGGGGAAATGAATTCAAATTTCCCCCCAAAAGTGCAGCCCCCCGGATACACAATCTGGGGGGAAACAGAATACATATTTGTGATGTACCAACAAAGAGGATGCAGGCCGGCCTGGTATCCAAGTTGCAGGTGGCCGGCCAGCCCTCCCCATGGCCGTCCGGCCAAGGGTCAAAAGGGTGAAGTTATATTAGTGGCCGGCCACCTCAGATTGGTGGCCTCCCATGTGTGCTCAACACAACCATGTGGTCAAAAACTGGAGAAAGTGAACCAGGAGAGAGAAAATGCCACTTTTTGGAGGGGTTCAAAAGGGTCAAACACAATTATTGGCTGGCCATGTGATATTGGTGGTCTCCCAGGTGTCTACAACACAAATATGTGGTTTAGAGCTGGAAAAAGTGGCCTTAGGGTGGTCAACATTGGCTTTCAAGTGAGAAAAACAGGCGACGGAGGAATAAAACTGGTTGTCAGAACAATTACTGGCCTTCCACCCTTCTACGACCTTTCTAACAATGAAACAGAGGTCCCTGCCAAAAATGAACCCAAACCGATGCAAAATGAAGGTTTGGGGCCAAACGCTTGATCGGGGCCCCAAACCGATCGAGCACGGAAGTGGTGTTCGACCACGAAGTTGGTCTCTCGGACCACAGTGTCCCTCAAAAGGGAGCAAATAAGATGCATGCCAAAAATCGAGGCAAACGGAGGTAGTTAAGCGGTCCCGAACCAAGGCACACGGCCAACTGCTCCGAAAAATCAAAAATCGGACTTCAAACGGGCAAAATGGCCTACGACCACAAAACGTGGCCTACGGCTACTGAGAGATGGTCTACGAGACATCTCCCTCCCTTCTGGAAGAGAAACAGAGAAAACCGAGCCTGGTTCTCAAACCGAGGCAAAGCATGAAAGAGTCCGAAAGTTCGGAAGCAAAGCTCGCAGCCGAGACTCTGAAACCTCTGAACGAGCACAATATGCAACATCACCAAGTGCTCAATCGGTGACGTCTGAGTCTTAAGGTCGGTCAAAAATGGGGTGTCTATAGTTGCCCATCTTTGACAGAACTCGAAAGTCATAAGTGACGGGAGTGAATGTCAAAGCCTAGAGACGACCCATTTTTGACAAGGCCGAAGACTTAGACAAACAGGTGAGATAAACAGAGATGTACCCACAGGCGTGCCCACAGGCAGGGGGCAAAATGCAAAACGGTATGCACAAGGCCAGATGTGACTTGATGATCATGCAAATGCAGCAAGCTGTAATGAAGCAAGTATTCTCAAATAGATGCAACAGTTTTAAGCAAGAATGCAAAGCAACAACTACATTTCATGCAGTTAGGAATGTAGAGAATTATTCAATTCTCGTCGCGTCTCACACGGAGGAGATACGACACCTGCGCGATTCGTCTGGTCGCACCAGCTTCAAATGAGCCGTACATACAATATCGTGCCTACAAAAGAAAGAAACTCAACAAGCACAACATATCTAACAACATATGTTCAATGTGATATCGAATGCAGACAATGGCGGTGTCGATGGAAAAGTGCATCGCAATGCGGGAAGAAACGCGCGTGACAACGCGAGTTTAGGCACGGAGGCTTGGTGATATCAAAAAAACGTGCATAACAATGCGAGTATGTGCATGAGAATGCAAGTTATGTGCATGATAATGCGGAACGAGTGTAAACCAGGATGTATGTTTGTCACGAAACAACGAGCAAGGAAATGCACGTTTCAGCGAGGACGACTCGATCGCGGCCTCCGGTTCACCTCCCGGAGAGGCTACAATATGTTCAAAAGGATATATCTCATTTTCGATGAGTAATAATGAGACACACATCAGAAGTTGAAGCTGATGTTCCGGCGGAGCGATTTCGCGACAGAAAGTGCACTTCCCTTGTACTTTTTCAGGTCCCGGGGACTCCAATCCTCTCCAAAATTTGCAGAGAGCTTGATGGCATGTGGGGAACACCACCAGCCAACTCCTTTCCCAAGGGGAGGCCACCGGCCACTTTTTGAAAAGGGAATGGCCGGCCTGCCAGAAAATGGGACTGGCCGGCCACTTTGCCAAATCCGTGGGCATTTTGGTACTTTCACTCTCTTTTCTTTAAATTCACTCATCCAAACACTTTGTGCTCACAAGTGTAGCTCCGAAATCATCTCCTCTAGCTTCCCAAACCATTTTCTCCCTCAGATTTGTGCTCTATATGCGTTTTCCAACATCCCACGCGAGTTGTTTTCGCGAAATCTTTCAGTTTTAAGCACTTTGAACCGATTAAATTTTGATTTTGGGGCTTCTTTTCTCATTTTCGCCACTTGAGGTGAGTTTGTCTCAATATTTGGAAGCTTTTCTCGGGAGTTGACTTTTGTTGACTTTTTCATTTCCCGATAGTTCACTTTTGTTGACTTTTTCCAATTTTGGCTCATTTTTGCTCATTTTTGCCCCTTTTGCAGATTTTCTGAAATGGCTGGTCATTTCCTCCACGGTGGAGGTCCTCCGGGCGTCGGAGGTGATCCCCATATCATGGCTCTGCCTCCGAGGGTTCGACCCTTCATACCCGAGAGGTACGACCCACCGGCACATATTCTTCCTCGGGCTATTTTCTATCACTTCACCGATTTTGACGAGCAAGCACCCGGGGATCTCCTTCTACAGGAGCCAGAGTATCACCTCTCCCATGAGGCACGAGAGGTATTTAATTTGTTCATACCTCTTCTGCAACATATTATGAATTTTTCATGCATTCTGTTTGCATTCTGAACACACGGTTCAATCACTTGAATTTCTGAACATTCAAATTTATAAATTGATTGTGAACACACACACTTGGTTGAGAATGGCACACACCGTTGAGAATTGAACACACTACAAGCGATTTTCGAGCACCGCCCGAACTAGAGGTGAACACGCAGCACACACAGATTTATAGTTGAACACGCAGTCCAAACACTGATTCCCTGAACACACAGCCCGAATTGAAGATGAACACGCAGCACACACTGATTGAGAGTTGAACACGCAGCCCAACCGATTTTCGAACGCATGAATTGAAGGTGAACACGCAGCACACACTGATTGAGAGTTGAACACGCAGCCCAAACACTGATTTTCTGAACACACAGTTCGAATTGAAGGTGAACACGCAACACACACTGATTGAGAGTTGAACACGCAGCCCAAACACTGATTTTCTGAACACACAGTTCGAATTGAAGGTGAACACGCAGCACACACTGATTGAGAGTTGAACACACAGCCCAAACACTAATTTTCTGAACACACAGTTCGAATTGAAGGTGAACACGCAGCACACACTGATTGAGAGTTGAACACGGAGCCCAAACACGGATTTTCTGAACACACAGTTCGAATTGAAGGTGAACACGCAGCACACACTGATTGAGAGTTGAACACGCAGCCCAAACATTGATTTTCTGAACACACAGTTCGAATTGAAGGTGAACACGTAGCACACACTGATTGAGAGTTGAACACACAGCCCAAACATTGATTTTCTAAACACACAGTTTGAATTGAAGGTGAACACGCAGCACACACTGATTGAGAGTTAAACATGCAGCCCAAACGCTGATTTTCTGAACACACAGTCCGAATTGAAGGTGAACACGCAGCACACACTGATTGAGAGTGTTGAACACGCAGCCCAAACATCGATTTTCTGAACACACAGTCCGAATTGAAGGTGAGCACGCAGCACACACTGATTGTGAACACACGGCTCACTTACTTTACTTTGCACGCAGCCTATTCATCTTATTTGCATGCAGCTTATTCATTTTATGCTAAAACATGTATTCATTCTGAATCCAGGTGACTTCTCGCACTGTGCGGGGATATGGCTCTACCGCGGCGAGAGATTGGTATGCCGAGCTCCCGGAGGCTGTCCGGGATTTAGTTGACTTGGCGGAGTTTGGGCCCTTCTGTAGCGGGCTATCTCATTGTTCTGCCAGGAGGACGTTGATGGCTGCCTTGGTGGAGAGATAGTGGGACACCACCAACTCCTTCCATTTTTCTGCCACGGGGGACTTGACTATGACCCCGCTTGACTTTGCCATATTGACTGGCCTTGACATGGGAGGTTGGCCCATCCCTTATGATGAGGACATGGGCCAGTGGGAGGCCACTTGGATATATTTACTGGGGGCTCGCCCGCCTGTTGATAGATCTTCGGGCAGAGTCAAATACACCTGGTTCTCTTCCCATTTTCGGAAGGTAGAGATGGAGCCCGGGACTCCTGAGGAGGCAGCACAGTATGCTTGTGGTTTTCTGATGTTCCTCTTCGGGACTACTTTGTTTGCCGATAGGGGGAACACTGTTGGGCTATATCTGTTGAGTGCTTTGGTGGACCTATCACAGGTCAGACGGTATGATTAGGGTGGCGCCGGCTTGGCTACTCTTTACTGCTACATGAGTGCGACCTCCCGCGGACGGGGGGACTTACTTGGTGGCTATTGGAGAGCTTGGGAGGTACCTTCTGCCCTCTTGATTCACATTTCTGCCCCTTATTACTTGTATATTGCACACACGGCGCACTTTACACTCTGTATTTTGCCCTCAGCACTTTGCATTCACACTCTGCACTGTTTTCCACAATTATGGGTCTATGTGTATTTCCCGACATTAGCCCCGAGTTGGTGGTGGAGGGCCTCTCGTGACCCAGACTCACTTGTATTTGAAGGCCAAGACTGCCAAGACCTCGAGTCTCTCCTTTATCTCTGGCAGATTTCGACACGGCAAGGTCGACGGAGGTATTTCAGAACTCTCAATTCTTTGTGTTTTCATCTTTGATTTGTCTTGTACCTTCCTGATTTCTGATTGATTTATGCATTGGTTATCCGCAGATCACATGGCAGCCCTGGACGCCCTTAGGTAAGGGTCTCCGATTCCTCTTTGGAGGGCGGTGCCTCCCAAAGACTGAGATCCCATTCGAAGGGCTAGTTGGTAGGGCCTGGTTTCTGGGGGAGCGCTTCTTGCGTCAGGTATGGGGCTATACTTCTCAAGACCCTCCCTCAGCACCCCCAGTCGATATGCAGATTGCTGATAGGCTCTCTTCCCGGGATGTTGTTAATGCTATGCTGGGTACTGATGCCTTACTTCATCTTGAAGAGGGGGATTATGCTACTTACCGTCACATATACCTGATGCGTCCACTGACGGGAGTCCGTACCCCGACGATAAGGCCTGCTGGTATGCCATCTTTGAGCTAGGCCCAGGCTCGGGCTGCAGACGTCCCTTTCACCAGCAGGGCTGGTACATCCAGAGGTGGGGGCAGATTTGTTCCCCCGATTCCCCCGACTTATCATCATCCTGGATGGCCGGATATGCCGACTGAGTTGACGGGATGGCGATTCGGGACTCCCTACCCAATCCCGATAGAGCCTCCCCTGCCTGATCACAGATACGTCAGAGATCCCGATTCACCACCGGTATGCTTTTACAGCTTCGATTTATCAGTCAGGCACTTGGACATTCATTCTCTTACTGATAGTTTTGCATTTGTGTCTACAGCCTCCCATCGAGTATGTGGATGAGATGCTCGGGATGATGGCTGCACTCGACGGCATGGTCCTGCGGAGAGAGGCACAGTTGTCCATTATAGGTGTCCAGGTATTGTCCAGTTTTCTTGCATTTATCATATTTCCGATGACATGCTGATTTTGAACATCCCACTGCATTGATAGGCTACTTGCGTAGAGCGCACCTGACACACACCCCACTTACACACTGTATTTACATGTACCCGCCTCATGTAGTTTTCTTGTATCTGCATCTGATGTACCTTTTTCAATTGGACTCTTTATTTTCAGATGCCTCCGGTATATGCTCAGCCGCGGGCCGGGCCACCTGGGCCTTCTCGGGGAGGTGTGCCATCTGGGCCTTTTCAAGGAGCTGGGCCATCTGGGCCTTCTCGAGGAGCCCGAGGAGGGGGGTCGTCTCGCAGACGCAGAGCACACATTATAGAGGAGGAGCCCGATGAGGATGAGGAGGAGGAGGCTGTAGATCGTCAGTCGGAGACATCTGCTGACAGAGAGGAGGGCTCCGGTCTTGTCTCTGGAAGTGGAGGCGAGGCTGAGGGAGATCCTGAGGATGATAGTTCCGACTCGGATGGTGATGGTGGTGCAGAGGCTACTTCGCAGAAGAGGATGAAGAGGGCCTCTTATTCCTGCTCTTGAGAGCATTGATGTTGCGATTCCCTGTTTTATTTACCTTTTTGCTAGTAGTTGTAGCACATTGTTCATTATTAGGCAATTTTATTCTTTTTGTAAAACTTGTGCCCTTGTTTGTAAAATGTTGTAACAAATGAAGCATGATGGAATGAAACAGCTTTTGAAAAAGTGTTGTATTTTAAACTCTTAGCATCATATCGCATCATTTTGCACCATAATGAGATTGAATGGAAATATGCATTGTGCATTTGCCCGGTCAGGTAGTGAACCGACGCAACAACAAAACCTTAGCAAGTTTACAACGCGATAAGCAAAATACGACGGTGCTGACAACTTAATAAACAAGACTCAACAAACATCGCTTAAACAAAAAGTAACAACTCAAAAACACGAAATACGACAACTCAACAAACAACTCGATAAGCAAAACGACAACTCGATAAGCAAAACAACAACTCGATAAACAAAAACTCAACAAAACAAAGAGTACTTCGGACAATCTGGGCAACAGAACGCATCCGAAACAGAGGGAAATGGAGGCCTTCAACATACCCGTCGCATGGAAATGCTTGAAACTTCCTCTTGGAGGGTAAAACAGGGCCAAAGACACACATTGGAGCATGGCCGGCCACTTTTGGGAGTCGGCCGGCCAGCTTTATTGCAAAGAGGAGACCACCCGCCATTTTTTGAAAAGGAAATGGCCGGCCTGCCAGAAAAGGTGGCTGGCTGGCCACTTAGCTCAGCAACCGTCAAATTTTTGATACGTGTCCCCCGAATAGTGTCTTCTTCTCTTTAAAAGCCTTGGCTTCGTGGTTCATTCAATTCATCTTAGTTTTGCACAAAAATGGAGGCGTTTCTCGTCGAAAATCTCACATCTTGGATTACTTCTCTAGATGGCTCGGAAAAGTTGAACTTCCGGGGTTTCGGGTTGAATGCACTATTCATGCTGGGCCGTACTCCGCTGCACCTTCCTTTCCTCCATGCCGCGGCGAGGTTTTGGAATCCGGCGACGCATGTCTTTAGCTTCGGCAGGCAAGAGGTATGTCCAACTTTCGAAGATTTTCAAGTTTTGATAGAATTTGAACGTTATGAAGAGATTTTGCCTCAGTTTCGTTTTGGCCACGCCCCAACTTTCGGGCGGATGTGTGGACTTACCGCGCATGATGCTCGGTCTCTGATCTGTAATGGGGAACTAGATATCCTCGGTTTGATCCATCGCTTTTCTGGTGCCAGTGACCGCGGTGACCATCATTGGCAAGGTTTTCGACAACATGCCCTCTGCTTGTGCATGCTATCTCACTTCCTGCTTGCCCCGGGCCTGGGTGGACCCAACATCCGTTTGATTGAAGTTGCTCAGGGCTTGAAGGAAGGGAAAAGTTGTATTGCTATGGCATTGGACGAAACACTGATGGGCTTGGACGCTTTCCACCGTCAGGAGACGACCAAATTTGCGGGGAGTCCACTACTGCTGCAAGTAATGTTTCCCACCTAATCTCACATATGTATTTGCTCACATCACTCGACCCTTAGGCTCGGTTTTTCTCACAAAGCCCTTGTCTCATTGTTCTCTCCTCGCACATCTCTCTATTCTTTATTCTCTCATTTTTTTTTCATCCCTCCCCAGGTATGGTTGATGGATAAATTGCAGGTTGTGGACTCTTGCCCTGCCTACTCAGCCCGTGGCTACTTCTTTCGACAATGCCTGGTTGATGCGCCTGATGAGGGATGGTGGTTCAACTGGATGTGCAATTTGTCTGCTAACCACATTGCTTGGCGCTGTCCTTGGCTCAATCTTCCGACAATGAGCTATAGCATGTCCCGGCAGACTGGGGTCCAGCTGATTGGTCTGACTCACTGTGTGTTCTATTTTTCGTTCCGGTTCCAACGCCAGTTTGGCCATGATCAAACTTGCCCGCCAGAGGGGATTGAGTACCCGGGCTGCTTTTCCGATCCGAGGCACACAGCTTGCTCGATATGCTACAGCATGGAGGACTAGAGAGCTCCTGGCCCCTGCTCCCACTTTCAATTGCACTTTGTCTGACGAATGCTGGGATTGGCTCAATGAAGAGGCACAGATTGGGCCTAGCTAGGCATCAGAGGCTTCGACTAGCTCTGGGAAGGGGCGCAGGGACACCTGACTCGACTATGCCCCGGATTTATTGCTTTATTAGTACTTTCAAGTTTTCCTTATGAATGTAATAAAAAAGCAACTTTAATTGTATGCAAGAGCAAGAGAACTCTGTATTGAAATCAATGAAATTGAAGGTTGTGGTACTGAAAATTTTTCGCTTTGTTCCAAAAATGGTCTTAGTTGTAAAAGATTAATTTGAACAAAGTCAACTTTTATTAAAACTTTTCAAAACTATTTTCGATATGGATTAAAACTAGACACGCCTGAGATCTGTCACTGAGATGCACAACCCGGATCACGCAATCGGAAAGTTGCCCCACACGAATAATCATGCGGCACTATGTAGCAACGGAAAGTTTCCCCTAGTCTGAATAGCACTGTACCGGAGATTGCGATAAATGCTGATGGACAAAGATGACCAAAATGATCAAATGGACAAAGTTGATCGGGGAAAAGTTTATGTCTGAACTCCAGGATGAAGTTGCCTACGTATCCCAAAGATGGGAATCAAGCCTTACGTAGTTCAGGCTCAGGTTCGCTCGGGTATTTTCACTCTCCTTTTATGCTCTAACTTTTGCCAAGGCCGCCCTTTGCGGGTTTTCAACCTTGCGAGCTCAGTTTTTATAATTTCAAATTTTTTGTGTTCTAAGTTTTGCCTAGGTCGCCCTTTTGGATTTTTGGCCTAGCGAGCCTCTCAAGGATAATATTTCTTCAACTTGTCCATGTTGATCGGTTGGGAGAACTCTAGGCCATCTAGATCCATCAGAACCACAGCTCCACCTGACCAGATTGACTTGATGATGTAGTTACCAGTCCAATTGGGTCTAAACTTGCCCATTGGGTCGTGAATGGGAGCTCGGTTATCCTTGAGCACCAAATCTCCTTCTTTTAGATTCCTGGACTTAACCTTCTTGTTGAAAGCCCGGGCGATTCTGCGTTGATAACCCTGAACATGGTATAGTGCTTTCAGCCTTCTCTCATCAAAGAGCATGAGTTCTCAAATCGCTCACGCTAATCCGCTTCGGCTATTTGACACTCAGCCAGTACCCGCAATGATGGAACCTCAATCTCGATAGGTAGAACGGCCTCCATCCCATAAACCAATGAGTACGGAGTCGCCCCAGTAGAAGTTCTGATTGAAGTCCAGTAGCTCCACAGAGCAAACGGCAGCTTATCTGGCCAGTCCCGGTAGGTTTCCACCAGCTTCTGTAGTATGTGCTTGAGATTCTTGTTGGCGGCCTCAACCGCTCCATTGGTCTGCGGCCGATAGGTAGATGACTTATGAAAAGCCACGTTGTATTTTTCCAACAAATCAATCACCTCCTTCTTAAAGTGGGAACCATTGTCTGAAATAATCTCATTTGGGACTCCGTAGCAACAGATAATGTTGTTTCTGATAAATTTTGCGACGTGCGAAGCCTTCAACACCGCATAAGATTGGGCCTCAACCCACTTTGTGAAATAATCTATCGCTACCAAGATGAACTAATGCCCATTCGACCCCTTTGGAGTGACAGCCCCGATCACATCGATTCCCCAGACTGAAAATGGCCATGGCGAAGTCATGTCATATGTCTCGACAATGAATATTCATGCGATTTGCATGAATTTGACATTTGTGGCATCGCCAACAAAACCGATACAATCCTCCTCCATGGTGGACCAAGAGTAACCCCGTTCGAGGATCTTCCGTACAACATTACTCCATTCATATGCGCCGATTCTCCATGGATGGCTTCCATCAGACGCTTTGACTCTTCGGCATCAACACACAGCTTATGCATTCCCAGATGACCTCTTTTATACAGCTTACCCCCACAGATGATGAACTAAACAGCCATTCTTCGGATTGTCCTTTTGTTCTTGGCATTTACCTCAAGGGTATGCTTCTTTCTCCAAGAAATTCCAAATGTCGTAATACTGGGGTTTTCGCCCCGAACTTCATCTATAGCAAAGAATCGACTCATAGGCAGTACAAATTTCTAGTCAATGATGACCGGACGATCCGACTCCACACGGATGTCTATCATTGAAGATAGAGTTGCTAAAGAATCATGAACTCGTTGTTCTGTTAGTAGATGAGTAAAACTTAGGTTCTCAAACCGAGGAATCAGCAAGTCCAAGGTCTGGTGATACATCATCATCTTTTCCTCTTTCACTTTCCAGTCTCCTTTTGCTTGAGACACAACAAGGTTCGAGTCCCCGATGACGTCCAACCGTCTTGCCCCTAGTTCCAGGGCTGCTTCCAGACCAGCGATGCATGCCTCATATTCTGCTTCGTTGTTCGAGACTTTGAATCGGAGTTTGAAGGCTAGAGGGATACGGGAATTGTCGAGTGCTATCAGCAACACTCCTATCCCATATCCATATTGATTTGACGCTTTGTCAAAGTACATCGTCCAAGTTTCGTCATCGATATACAAAATGGCCTCATCTAGGAATAAGTACTCGACTACTTCACCCCCTTCCACTGGATGGTCGGCTAAGAACTCTGCCATTGCTCTTCCATTGACCGACTTGCGTGTCACATACTTTAGATCAAATTTGGAGAGCAACAGCAACTAACGAGCTAGCCTACCCGTAAGTGCTGGTTTCTCGAAAAGATATTTGATGGGATCAAGTCGTGAAACCAACATTACAGAGTGAGCTAACAGGTAGTGCCGCAGCTTCCTGGTAGCCCATACCAAAGCTACGCAAGCCTTCTCCAGCGGAGTGTAGCGGGTTTCGTACTTTAGCATCTTCTTGCTCAGATAGTAGATAGCTCTCTCCACCTTGTCCTCTGATTCTTGCGCAAGCATGCAGCCCATTGTAGTCTCAGTTACTGACAGATACAAAATCAACGGTTTTCCTTGCTCGCGGTGACAAAGACGGTGGGTTCTCAGAATATTCTTTAACTGCTCAAATGCAACTTGACATCGGCCGTCCCATTGGAACTTCTTTCCTTTCTTGAGGAGGCCAAAAAGTGGTTCACAAGTCAAGGTTAATTTTGAGATAAACCGCCTTATGAATTGCACTTTACCCGTAAAGCCTCGCACCTCCTTTTCAAATCCTTGGTGGTGGCATTTCTAAGATGGCCTTGATTTTGGAAGGGTCGACCTCGATGCCCCTTTGTGTAATCGAAACCCCAAAGATTTTTCCCCCAGAATAACCAAATGTACACTTCGAGGGTTTAGCCGAACCTAATTCTCGATCCTTTGAAAAACTTGTGCAAGGCTGTAGTGGCCTTCTTTCTTTTGGATTTGACAATCATGTCATCTACGCACACCTCAACCTCTTTGTGGATCATGTCGTAATATTGTGGTTATGCCCGCTGATAAGTAGCTCCAAAGTTCTTCAACCCAAATGGCATGACTCTATAGCAAGATGTTTACCCACGGGTGGTGAATGCGCCTTTTCCTGGCCTTCCGTGCCATCACTATCCGTTGTAGCTTGAGAAGCCATCCATGAATGAGAGCAAAACATGCCCCGCGGAAATCCACCAACTCATCGATATGCGGCAAGGAAAGTCGCCCTTTGGACTAGCTCGCTCAAATCCATGAAATCCACACATACCCGGATCCGCCATCTTTCTAAGATCGAACAATGTTGGCCAACCAAGTCGGGTATTCGGATACCAAAGAGAAGCTCGCGTCGATTTGCTTGGTGACCTCTTCCTTAATCTTGAGAGCCCATCCGCAGATCCTCCCGAAGTTTCGCTGATGTGCCGCCTCGGTCAAGGGGATCCGGCGTCGCATAATCTCAGATCGATTCAGCATGTCTTCGTGAGGACCACGAAAACATCTTTGAAATCTTTTAATAAAGCGACTAAGTGTTCGCGTTCCTCCGAAGACAACGTGGACCCGATCTGGACCACCATGGTCCTCTTCAAGACTAATATTCACGGTAGTGATTTCATCCATTAAGGGTTTGACAAATCTCTTGCTCTTGCTCAATTAAATGTTGCAAAACCGAGGAACTTCGTCCTCGCTGCTTTTCCAAAGTTTTGAAAGTCCTAATTAATGCAATAAATCAAGGGCACTGAAAAGTACTCAGAAACCACAGTTACTTGATTCTCATTAAGCACATCCAAATCGTCCGATTCATTTACAACAGACTCAAATGAAAAGGAAAAAGACGACCTAGACAGGACTGTGGTATCCAGGTTATCATCCC
Source organism: Camellia lanceoleosa (assembly GCA_025200525.1). Taxonomy (NCBI): domain Eukaryota; kingdom Viridiplantae; phylum Streptophyta; class Magnoliopsida; order Ericales; family Theaceae; genus Camellia; species Camellia lanceoleosa. Next base: position 1,160,053 of record JANUSC010000032.1, read on the forward strand.
CAGGATTACCAGATTCAGACTCAGTCGAGCTGGAACCTGATTCCGACTCACAAGATTCGGTGGAATCAGATTCCAGCTCACTACCTGACTCGATGCTGCTGGACAAAAATCCCTCCTCGTATTGCCAAGTGAGAGAGGGGTGCGATAGATGCATCCAAAATAGTTGCGGGTAGGCTCGCAGCCGTTTCATTCCCAATCATGGAAACCGAGAAGTTATCCCCCAAGCACTTATGGTCGATCGGAGGATCTGAAAGTAGACTTGCCAATGCTACCCCCATTTCAATTCTAGCGCCCTCGGCATCCCTTGCTTTATATTGCTCAACCTCAGCTGATGGGTCTGTTCGCTCAGGGCAACGCTATCCCGGATAGTTGCAGTCGAAAAGATCTCAAACCTCGCACGCTTTTCTCCGCGTTTAGCCACGGCTCTGGGAAGATACAAAATGGAAAGTCCTCCCCTTCCCGGACGAAGCGTCCGTTCAAGGTACCCTGGATGGGCCTATGCATTAATTCAAAAGGCTTCCCACCGCTTTTGCTCGCTCTTCCGCCATTTCTTTCCCTTCCTCACCCAGTCCTCTTTGGTGGGCAGATAACCCAAGCCAAAGGTATGAGGGTTGTGTGGCACTTCGGCCAATGCTGCGACACCTTTTCGGCCGCTCCTTCCTAATCCCATCCTGGGGATGTGTTGTAGCTTGTTCATGAAGTAGACGGATTGAGCATCGACGACACTCCTCATTCACAACCATGATATTCTCGCACCACCCGCCTCACCAAAGTGAACCCCGATAAGAAAACATCCTCTCGTGCCATGCTCGATCTCCAAGATCGGTGGACACTTCAAGCGGATGGATTGATGAATTCCCGAAGACAATAGCCACCCCCTTTCCGTGAGGGTACTTCAACATCTGATGTAAAGTGGAAGAGACTGCCTTCACTTGGTGCAACCACGGTCGCCCCAAGAGTAGATTGAAGGTTGCGGGAACGTCCAAGACATGGAATTCAATGTTGTGTTGTCCTAGACCAACCTAGGTCTGAATTTTGACAGTCCGCATCACTTCTCTGCTAGTATTATCATATGCTCTGATCACCTGAGTAGTCGGCACGAAGTCCGCGGGCTTCAACCCGATTGCATACGTTGTTTTGGCTGGGCAGACATTGATGGCGGACCCGGTATCAATAAGTACCATCGGTATCCACTTGTCTCTACATTCCACAGAAACGTAGAGGGGTTTGTTATGATTTGTGCCCTCATGCGGTAGTTCTTTGTCTGAAAAGGATAACGTCGGGGAACCTCCTCCTGGAAAGACCAGCCCAACCAGCTGCTCTGGTATAGTATCTATAGAGAGTTTGGCCATGTCCATGGCAGATAAGACGACCTGTCTGTGCACCCGCGATGCCATAAGCAGTCCCCAGATGGAGATGTCTGCTTATATCTTCTTTAATTACTTGAGCACAACTTCTTCTTCAATCTGTTTTTCCCTTTGTTTCTCAGCTTCCTTTTCTTTCCCAGATGCCTCAGGTTGGTCTAAGTGCGGGGGCTTGAAATACTGCCCACTTCTTGTCATATGAGCGACCTCGTCAATATACTGTATCATCCGCCGACATTCCCTAATCCTCATCTGTGTGGGCAAGACATAAATCATCGCCTTCCCACCACATTCCGGCAATCCATGACAGACACTGTCCGCCCCAGATGATCGTACTCGCAGTACCTTCAGTCCACATGCCCGCAGCATTTTCTGTTCTCGTGCACACAGCACTTTCGACCCCTACATGGGCCTTAGCTTTTCTGATCCTCTCGGAATCCTCAAATTTTTGTTGTTCCAACTGCGTCAGTACAGCTGTTTGTTCAATATTCCCTGCATTTACAATGCCCAAGTTCTGAACGAAATTCTTAGTGCCGGCGCTCTTCGGCGGTGTATCTTGACTTTCGGCCCTTCCGGCCACCACTGATACTCTCGCCCCTGCCAGGCCCTGTTCTAGTTGAAATTCTGCAACGTCTGGTTGATCATCTAACCATCCAGTAGCTTCTGCCGACTCCTCATACTCGAACCAGCTGATTGCCGCATCCGTTGATTCTTGGTCACTGAAGAACTAGAGGTTGGCAAGGTCCTCTTCTACAGCTGTTAGATCATCCGTTCCCCGTTCAAATCTGTCCCCCTGAATTACACATACTCGCTTCTTCGGCAAATTTCTACACTCAAATTTCAAATCGCCCACCGACCGATGTATTCACTTGGGTCGTAGGCTCCTCCAGCGAGATTCCCAGACTGTTCAACCCTAGACTCAACAACTCTACTTTCCTCTGAAACCTGCCATCTCCCATTTTCGGTAGTCACCACCATTGGCTCAGATTGGTTTGTGGAGATGTCCATCATGCACAAGTCAGTGTAGACAGGAAGAATCACCTCCGACTTAGGTAGGTGGGATGGGGTGATATAGATACTAGGATCGTAAGACGCGACCCCAGTTTGGATGAAGTTGATTCTGTTGGGAGGAGGAGCTTGGTTATGTGGTGGAAGAGGATTTGTTGTGACGTTGGGTTTGTCGGGAGGCACGATCACCTGCTTGTCAATAAGATCCTGGATCTCGTGACGCAATCTAAAACAACAGTCGGTGTCATAACCGTGCTGTTGGTGATACGCGCAGTATTTTGCCGGGTCATGAGAGGGAGGGAGTGGATTTGGTAGTGGCCTCGGCTCTAGGGGCGTCAAATGCTTCTTCCTGATTAATATCCCCAGAGCTTTAGACAGGGGCATATATAGGGGTGTGAAGGTTTTTTGGCCTCTGGGCTGGTATTTGGCGGTTTTGGTATTGTTTCCAGATGCGCCAGAGAAAGGCATGGCTGCTATGGGTCTTGGAAGGGGAGGGGGAATAGTGGTGACCATGCTCACCTCTCAGGCAGCTGCAAATACCACTTGGCCTGCATTGTTGTTACGATTGAAAGTCCTCCTAGATTGCTCCCTATCCTGGTCGATCAGACCTTGTTTCATTGCATCCTCGATCTGTACCCCCATCTCATGTAGATCTGAGAAGGTGGGGAAAGGGAGTACAATCATCTTCTGTATCAACTTCGGTTGGAGATTGCGCACAATCATCCTGATTTGATCTTTGTCGGTAGGCCTCAAAGTCATCATCGATGCCTTCGCCCTCCATCGAGTTACGAAATCTGAGAATGTCTCTTTGGGCTCCTGCCTCGTTGTTTTGAGATCACGAGTTGTAATCTCGATCTGGGTATTGTACGAGTATGTGCAACAAAGGCCTCGACCATTTCATCCCAGCTTCTTTTGACATCGTCCTCCAACTTTGCATACCAGATAGCGGCCACACCCGACAGGGTCCAGCCGAATAGCGAAAGCTTTTGTGGTCGAGTTAGGCCCATTGGCCGCAGTATGTCTGAGAATAGCTGGAGATGGACCATGGGATCCCCGGATCCGTCGAAACGATCAATCTGCGGCATCTTGAAACTGTCTAGTAATGTTACGGCCACATCGGTATATCCGTCCTCGATATCCGGAATAACCTTTACTCCTTGTGATTTCTTGAAAAGCTTCTCGAGCTTGCTCAGTTTTAGAGTCAGATGGTCTATTTCAACTCGAAGGAGAGTCCGTGGTTGGGTGTATGGGTCTTGGACAGCTTGAGGCGGAAGCGGGCGGTTAGCCCTCATGGGAGGTTTGTGTCCTCTTGGATGTTCTGGACATTGGGTAAGGTGTCCTGGGTGTTTGGCAGGGCATTCTGGACAGTAGGTGCCTGCTCGGGAAATGGGGCCCCTGGTGGAAGAGGAACTTGATGTGAAGCAGATGTCGATTTTGTCAAGCAGCCTAGTGATTAGCTTTCGGCCGGGTCATGATTGTGGCTTGTCGCTTGGAGAACTCGCCAGCGGCGTCCTCCTCCTGATCTGTTTCATGCTCTCATGCATTTGGCGATCATCTCTTCTATCCCGCCATATTCTCGTTAGTCTTGCCGACCGACCGATATGTGTATTTCTATGGAAATGGAAATGAACCTCAACCCGATCGCTTGCTAGGGTAGACCATCGCCCGTGAACCTCTGCTAGACACACTGCACTTCCTTGGCCTTCTCCTGACAACGGGGGGTAGAGAATGGAACACCGGATGTCCGTCAACCACATCCTCAGATCGATTGAGCCGATGACCTCTTGTCCAAAGTGCTTAGGGAATATCTACTGGGTCGGAAGCAATCGTGCTAAAATTGCCCCTAGCAAAAAGATAAATAAAGCGAAAAAGAAATAAATAACCAGATAAATGAACAGCATGACAGCTTAAAATAAATACACAACACATAGTCGGGCATACAACACACGGTTGATAAGCTGATCACACACTGTCCTCAAACACTGATCACTGTCCCTGAATCACTGTTCCCCAAAGACTGAATCGGATACCCGCAGATAACTGATTCTCAAACACTGACTGATGCCCGCAGGCCTGATGCCCAAACTCATAAACTGATATATGCATTCCCTGTAAAGACGCACTCTAAAAGCACATAACAGATAAGTGAGAGCCAAAACACCCCTAAGTTGGAGTAGGGTTTCCCTGTCCTATTTTGTTAGGAACTAGGGTTTCACTACGCACGCAGCGGGGTCAAACAACCTATATCGGGTAAGCAACCTATCCTAGTTTGGAATGGTCACTATGGATTTCGATATGCACTAGGTCGAATGGTCAAAAGGGTGCCCTGGTGAAACCGGGGTTTGTGTTCCCATACTGGCAGAGCCCATAACCGGTCAGCCTTATGGTCATGCCTTGACAAGACAAGCCTCTGGCAAACCGTTCAGGAATAGCAGATGGCAAACACGGTGTCCTAGGCGCACCAATGCAAATGCAATGCAAAGAAACACACAAGCGCAGTCAAAACCAGATATCATGAGTTCGAGTCAAGTTCTCTAAATCCCCAGCAGAGTCGCCAGAAACTGTAGACAAGCCCGCGGGAGACCTTGCTACAGCTCGGACTCGATTTGTGTTATAGTTCTTAATCTTGAACCAAAGAGTCCAAATCCAGCAAATCGTTTTGAGAAAACAGATTTTTAGAAAAGAAGTGCCAAACATGGACTGCTTTGCCAGATACAGAGTCGCCACCTAAATATTTTATTTTTGGGAAATTTCGGAAACCCTGACTCGTTGCCTAAGGCCACGTGTCCGTCATCACCGAAGTTGCCTCGGCTCAGGAACTTGGGTACGATTGGGGAAGGTCACTTTGTGAGCACCCCCGTTCGCCCGGCCAAAGACCGGCCTCTACTAACCATGATATCTAATTTTGAAAACATTGTGCGTTCTTATTCCGGTTATTAGCCTAGATTTACTATGTGATGCGCACAGCATACAAGTATAGACCGAGTCGCCTGAATTGGAACAAAACATTTCATATTTGTTTGTTTGAAAATGGTTTGATGGTGCTACCCGCAGATAGGCTAAGACGTGGATTTGCCACCCTCGGGTGGGCCTAGAAAACATGTTTTTGCTACTATCTAGTGGGCTTAAAACACACATTTGATGAACTGTTCCAATTTAAATAACCCAACCTTCACCCACAAGCATTCAGGCAGTTATATCACATAAGCAAATAGCCTCATGGTAAGCATGCTATTCATGGCAGTCACTCACACGCATGCAAGGATGCTAAAGCATAAAACTCACCAAGTACTCCAAGCCAAAACAGAAGCTAATTAGAAATCCATGCATGATCCTAACTATACAGAAATGTCTAATGCAACACATGCAAAAATGCAACTATAGCAGGCTCGGCTATTCTAAACATGGCATATGAGGTGTAACAGCTATCAAGTATTCAATTTGGAATTGAAATACAAATGCAGTTAGTATAATGCGCCGAGCCCAGTGCATGCAAGACAGATGAATGAATGCAAACATGCTATCATACTGTATGCCAATTGAAACATGCCCTAATCTAACCATCATAAGCTGGTAAATAAAAGGGAAGAAAGACATGGGGTTGGAAGACATACATCACACTCACGCACACTTGTTACAACATTGCCCTCACGCAGAGGGTCCGAAAGAATAATATACAGTCCCGAATAGTACAGTCCAAATAAATAATACAGTCCAAATATGTACAAAAATCCAAATTAATTACCAAATTAACTAAGAAAACAATAAACTGGCATGCAAGCTAGGAATTGTCTTGACTCTTCTTCAGATGATGAATGATGCATATCCGGGTTGCCTTTGCGCGAAAATCCATTGTGATGCCCCAATTAGCCTCTGTTTTGTAATAATTTTTTGGAAAGCGCGCCAAGCCCCAAAAGACTGCTGATTCTTGATTTGCTGCAACAGAGAGCAGGAAAGGGGCATGGCAATGTATTTTCACAAATGTATACATGCCTCGATCCTCGTGCCACCAATCACGCATCTTGATGCATGATGGCCGAGGAGTCGAATCGCACAACTCAATATGAAATGAATGCACAGGAAAACACAACAAGACCTAACTCCATCATGGATAATCCGGAGTGTCGATGACTGGGAAATTGAGACACGCTCCATCACTCGGAGTACGAAACGTACCTCGTTTCCCGTGCTCAGGCTAACCCCTATCCCGAACACAATGCAATATGCATGACATGCATGAAATGCAACTAAGATACATCCTAACATGCAACATGTTATAAAATGGCATACACGATGCACGAGGTAACATGGCATACACAATGCGCAATGGACTTACACCAATATGAGTGGACCCCAGCCACACTCACATAGGAGGCCATTAGATGGAAATAAGACACTCGAAATGCGTGCACACGTGCATGCAAACCGAGGACCGACCCTAAGGCACCAAATGCCACTCTAACAAGGCATGGCAAGGCATGGAATATGGCATGAAAACACATAAATTTCAGCACTAAAATATGATGCTAAACAGCCCCGAAACATGGATACATGGCACCCGATGCATGAGATGGACCCCGAAACACGAAATTAAGCACATGAAATGACTTATAGCTATACAAAGGATGCATTATTTGAACATGAAGTGTGAAGACAGAATCAAGAAAGTCCTAAAACAAGAATATTTACAGTTTTAAGCAAGGCCAAACAGTGGACACAAATAGGGCTAAACCAACATGCAAAAATGGCCCCGAAAGAGAGATAAAGAAGCAAGTGACAGCTTCTGGCCATGAATGGCCAAGAGCCCTTCAAAAAAGTTTAATAGGAGCTCAAAATTAAGCACTTTACAGTTTACAACAAGCCACAAAAACAAACACAAGTATGGCTAAACTATCATGCAAAAAATGGACCAAAAGGGGGATCAGAATAACGCATGGGACCTACTTCTGATTCGGACTCGATTTTGTTGCGGTTCTCAATCTCGAACCAAAGAGTCCAAATCCGGCAAATCGTTTTGAAGGAAAACAGATTTTAGAAAAGAAGTGCCAAACATGGACTGCTTTGCCAGATAACAGAGTCGCCACCTAAATATTTTAAAATGGGAAATTTAGGAAACCCTGACTCAGTGCCAAAAGGCCACGTGTCCGTCATCACCAAAATTGGCTCGGGAACTTGGGTACGATTAGGGAAGGTCACATCGTGAGCACCCCCTCTCGCCCGGTCAAAGACCGGCCTCTACTAACCATGATATCAATTTTTGAAAACATTGTGTGTTCTTATTCCGATTATTGTGGCCTAGGTTACTATGTGATGCTCGCAGCAAACAAGTATAGACTGAGCCGTCTGAATTGGAACAAAACATTTCATGTTTGTTTATTTGAAAATGGTGTGCTACCCGCAGGTATGCTTAAAATGTAGATTTTGCCACAGTCTAGTGGGCTTAACAAACAATTGATGAATTGCTCCAATTCAGATAACTCAACCTCCACCCACAGGCATTCAAGGCAGTTATATCATATAAGCATTTAGCCTCATGGTAAGCATGCTTTCATGGCAGTCACTCACACACATGCAAGGATGCTAAAGCATAAAACTTACCTAGTACTCCAAGCCAAAACAGGAAAACGATTAGAAATCATGCATGAATCCTAAATATCTTTGAAATGCCTAATGCAACACACGCAAAAATGCAAACTATAGCAGGCTCGGCTATTCTAAGCATGGTATATGAGATGCAACAGCTAACATGTATTCAACTTGGAATTGAAATACAGATGCAGTTTGTATGATGCGCCGAGGCCGGTGCGTGCAAAACAGATGAATGATGCAAACATCTTTGTCATCAGTATGCTAATTGAAATATGCCCTATATCTAACCATTCAAAGCGGGTAAATAAAAGGGAGAAAGAAATGGGGATTGGAAGACATACATCACACTCACGCACCCTTATTACAACATTGCCCTCGCGCAGAGGGTCCGAATAAACAATAATACAGTCCGAAATAAAAGAATATACAGTCCGAATAATACAAATTCTAATTAACAAATTAATTACAAAAGAAGTAAAAACTGGCATGTAAGCCAGGGACTGCCTCGCTTCTGATAGATGATGTATGCTGGGCTGCTTGGCGCGGAAATCCACCGAGATGCCCTAATTAGCCTCTGTTTGCACTGTTTCTCGAATTGCGTGCCAGACTCCGAAAAGCTGTTGATTCTTCATTTTGTTAGCGGAGAGCGGAAAAGGGCATAGCAAGGTATTTCACAAATATATGCATGCCCCGACCCTCGTGCCACCAATCACGCATATGGTTGCATGAGGGCCGAGGAGCCGATTTGCACAACTCAATATAGGGATGAATACATATGAATGCTACAACAAAACCTAACTCCATCATGGGTAATCCGGAGTGTTGGTGATTTGGTAATTGAGACCGCTCCGCTACTCGGGTACAAAAGCGCGTCTCGTTTCCGTGCAATATGCATGATATGCATGGAATGCGACTATCATGTAACATAGCATGCACAAGGCCATGAAAAAGAGGTGAAAATATGATGCCTCGAAAGCGTGCGCTTGGCACGCATAAACCGAGGCGATGACATGAAATGCAAAGCGGATAAAAGTGCTTAAGTGCAGACACGGCACGCAAACCGAAGCGATGATGAAATGAAATCGGATACAAGCAAAAGTGCCTCAAGCCACACGCACACGCAAACCGAGGCGATGATAAAATAGGTAAACCAAAAGTGCCTCGAAATGCGTGCACAGCGCATAAGCACGCAAACCGGCGATGACAAAATAAAATCGGATAAAACCGGCAAAATGCGCTCGAAATCGTGCTGCAGACGCAATGCCAAGCGGATAAAACAGAGTGCCCAGAAATGCGTGCACACGGGCACGCAAACCGAGGCGATGATGTGCGATGCAAAATTGGATAAAACCGAAGTGTCTCGAAATGCGTGCACACGGACACGCAAACCGAGGCGATGATGAAATGAGATGAAATGGCATACGGAATGCAACGATGGGCTTACACCAACATGGGAGAGCCTCAGCTCACTCACATAGGAGGCCGTCGGATAAAAATGAAGTGCCTCGAAATGCGCGCACACGGGCACGCAAATCGAGGCAATGGCATACAAGCATGAAAATGCAAATTGGGCTTACGCCAACATGAGAGGGCCTCAACCACACTCACATAGGCTGCCGGAATGATAAGAATGAGGTGCCTCGAAGTGCGTGCCCATTGGCACGCAAACCGAGGCAATGCAAAGATGATACAAATGACATGGGAAATGATATGCAAGCATGGCAATGGAATTTCAGCACCTAATAAAGGGGAAAACAGCCCCGAAACAATTCGAAATGACACTCGAAGCATGCATTCATCCCGAAAATGTGAAATTAAGCCCCGAAATGGCCTATAGCCATGCTATACATGCAAAATACGATCATGGCAGCAATAACAGTAGAAAGGCAGTCCCAAATATGACATCTTTCAGTAATAAACATGGCCAAAATGTAAGCATAGACATGGAAACATTAGCATGCAAAGTTAGTGGCCAAAAGAGGGGTATTGAGACAAGTGATATATGCAAACCCCAAATGGACAAACTTTATTCTACAACATTGAAGATGAGATAAAAATAAGCACAATTGCAGAAGATGACATCCTCAAAATCAGAATACAAACATGCTATAAAATCCATGCAAAGTAGGCTTCCAAATAGGCTATATCATGAGACATGCAATGCACACACCAAATGACAAAACTTTCTTCATGAAATATGTAAAGGGGGTCAAAATAAGACCCCTTTCAGTTCTGACCAAAGGCCAAAACCAAAAGAACAAGAGGCTACAAAACATGCAAGAATACGGTAAATTTGATGGATTTCAAAGGAAGTACCAAAAATATACACCAAATCGCTTAGGGCCCTCAACATAACATGAAAAGGAGAAAAAAACAGGCTATTTCTAAGCCCTGAAGGCTGAAATCCGGAGCCAAGTAAGCCTAACAAAGCATGCAAGAATTAGGGCCTAAGTGAATTTCCAAGAGGTGTTATATAGAATGGCCAAATGAGGTTGAGCCCTTCTACAATGTTGTAGAGGGGCTCAAAATAGGCACAAAACCACTAGGTGTCGGAGCCCCAAAAACAAAAGGAAATAGGCCTAAACTAGCATGCAAGATGATGGCATAAAAGCTAGGTATTGAAACAAGTATATCATAGGAGCATCAAATGAAGTTGAGCCCTTCTACAAAGTTGTAGAGGGGCTCAAAACAAACACAAAAGCAGTAGGGGTCGGAGCCCCAATTCTCGACCAATTAGAGTATAAAATTGAACCAAGAAAAAGCCCTAAAAGTTGGTTTTGAATACTCACCCTTGAAGACTTGTCTTTCTTTGCTTCTTGGCTTTGATTTGTAGCTTCTCAACCTCTGAAATTCACCTCCTTGCTGCTGAAATGATGGTAGGGATGGTGAGGCTAGGTGTTGATGAAGGAATGGCCTTGACACTTGAAGCTTTTTTGGAGTTTAAAGCTTTGGAAATGGAGGATTTTGGAGGGGTGATCTTGAGACAAGTTTTTCCAACCTTGAAGAAGGAGGGGGAGGGGCCTTCAAATAGGCAAGAAATGGGGTGTAAAAGGGGAGGGAAAGCACCCAATCTTTCCCTCCCGAAATATCCCTGATGCCCGGATATGTTGGAAGATATCCTGACAGTGGGACAGAAACAAGAATCTGGCGGCAGTAAATTTGTGGGAGGTGGCGGCCACCACCCCTGTCGGCCACCACCTACCATGGCGGGCCGCCCACCCCCAAAAAATGAAAGGCACAATTTCTGGCCGACCACCATACACAAGTGTCCTCCCATGTGTGTAGAATAAGGCCCCAGGGTCGGAATTTGGCAACACCGACCAGAGCCACAACATAGAGCTTGAAGGAGAGGCCCAAAAATGAAAGGCACAATTCGGCCGACCACCATACCAAAGTGTCCTCCCATATGTGTAGAACAAGGTTCCAAGGTCGGAATTGGCAACACCGAACCAGAGCCACAACATAGAGCTTGAAGGAGAGGCCCAAAATGAAACTCACAGTTCGGCCGACCAAGAGTTGGTAGGGTCCTCCAGTCCCTCATCATAGATATGCACTTTGGTCTCAAGAAAATACCCCTAGGGTGTTCAACATTGGCCCTAAGTGAGCAAAAGCGAGCCGGGAGCGAAACCGAGTATCTGGGATAATTGCTGGCCTCCCACCCCCAAAGGATCCTCCGGTATTGAAACAGAGGTACCGCCAAGTTTGAACAAAAACTAATGAGAAATGAACGTCGGGCCAAACCGAGCAAAATCGGGATCCGAAAATGGGTCATGGGAAGTGGTGTTCGGCAAAGTGGGTATCTGCGACCCAGTGTCCTCTAGAATGACAAAACAGAGGTACCGCCAAAACCGGAGAAGATGGATGCGAAATGAATGCTTGGGACCAAAACCGCTCAATTTGGGGTCAAAACCGTATGAGCACCGAAGTGGCATACGTCCACGAGGTGGGCATCGGGGCCCTGTGGTTCCTAAATATTAAAAGCAGGTCTCCGCCAAAAACCGGAGAAGGCCGATGCAAAATGAATGCTCGGGACCAAAACCGCCAATTTGGGGTCCGAAAATGGGTCGCCGGCACCTAAGTGGTGTTCGCCAAGTGGGTATCGAGGGCCCCAGTGTCCCTCGGAACACTAAAACAGAGGCACATGCCAAAACCGGAGAACTTCGGAGATGGTTGGGCGGTCCTGCCGAGGCCGGCAGCGGCTCAAAACCGGAACCGGCTCGAAATGGGCAAAATGGCCTACGGCCACGAAACGTAGTTCACGGCCACCGGGAGATAGTCTACGGGACCACTCCCTTCCCTCAGGAAAGAAAACAGAGAAAACCGAACCTGGTTCGCAAACCGGGACAAGGTAGGGAAGTTGGTTCGGAAGTCCGGGGGCAGGGGACGCGGCCGTGACTCTGGGACTTCTGAACAAGCACAGTATGCAACATCACCGAGCGCTCAATCGGTGACGTCTGACTCTTAAGGTCGGTCAAAAATGGGGTGTCTACAGTTGCCCCTCTTTGACAGAACTCGGAAGTCATAACAATGACGAGAGTGAATGTCAAAGCCTAGAGACGACCCATTTTTGACAAGGCCGAAGACTTAGACAAACATACAGGATAAACAAAGATGCATGCCTGCAGGCAGGGGGCAAAAAGCGATATGCGGGAAGATTTGATAATTAGACTTACACGCTAAGCGAAGCTGGTTTGAAAATTGAGGATTCTTCATGAACATGTGCGACAGATACACAAAAATGAACGAAGTGTGATGGATACACTAAGTAGCCAAACATGTGTGATAAATACACAAAAGTGAAGAGAGTGTGGTGGATACACTATACGAATGTGTGTGGTGGATACATACAGAGGGCATGTGTGATTGATACACAAAGTACGCAAAGCGAGTGTGTGATAGATACACTGTTTGAGCAAAGTGTAATTGATATACAAAGGGTGAAGTGAGCAAAGTGTGATGGATACACTAAATGTGAACACAAAGTGTGATAGATGCACTGTGTGAACAGAGTATGATTGGTATACTAAAAGCGAACACAAAGTGTGATAGATGCACTTAGTGAACAAAGTATGATGGATATACTAAAAGTGAACACAAAGTGTGATAGATGCACTATGTGAACAGAGTATGATTGATATACTAAAAGCGAACACAAAGTGTGATAGATGCACTTAGTGAACAAAGTATGATGGATATACTGAATGTGAACACAAAGTGTGATAGATGCACTTAGTGAACAAAGTATGATGGATATACTAAAAGTGAACACGAAGTGTGATAGATGCACTTAGTGAACAGAGTATGATGGATATACTAAAAGTGAACACGAAGTGTGATAGATGCACTTAGTGAACAGAGTATGATGGATATACTAAAAGTGAACACGAAGTGTGATAGATGCACTTAGTGAACAGAGTATGATGGATATACTGAATGTGAACACAAAGTGTGATAGATGCACTTAGTGAACAAAATATGATGGATATACTAAAAGTGAACACGAAGTGTGATAGATGCACTTAGTGAACAAAGTATGATGGATATACTAAAAGTGAACACGAAGTGTGATAGATGCACTTAGTGAACAAAGTATGATGGATATACTAAAAGTGAACACGAAGTGTGATAGATGCACTTAGTGAACAGAGTATGATGGATATACTGAATGTGAACACAAAGTGTGATAGATGCACTTAGTGAACAAAGTATGATGGATATACTAAAAGTGAACACGAAGTGTGATAGATGCACTTAGTGAACAAAGTATGATGGATATACTAAAAGTGAACACGAAGTGTGATAGATGCACTATGTGAACAGAGTATGATGGATATACTGAATGTGAACACAAAGTGTGATAGATGCACTTAGTGAACAAAGTATGATGGATATACTGAAGGTGTGATGGATACACAAAATGTGATATAGAAAATGAGAATGTGTGTGATAGATACACCAAAGTGAATGAAGTGTGATTGATACACTAAAATGAGAGAAGTGTGATCGATACACTAAGTGAAATGAGAAAGAAACTTGACAGGTACAATGCAATACAATGCATGATGCTTACGGAAAGCAATAAATGGACAAAGCGGCGCTTTTAGAAAGCACCTCATGAGGTGAGTGGCGGTGAACCGCTCTACTCTGATGGGGATCTCCCCTCGTGCTCTTCGAACACTTACCTTCAACTCACAGTACAAAGGCTCTGGAATGCTGACAAGGGACAACATCTGGATGTGGGAGCCACGGCTGCTGCTTGTTTTCCTGATCATATTCACAACTTTCCCTATTCTCCAACGGGGTGACAGACTAGGTTGGTTCAGTATCCAGAACTGAGGCGCATACACATGCTATCTCAATCTATGGGGCTGCCATACAGATTTCAAGCCGAGGACACGCCTCTGGGTATTTAAACCAGACTCTAGTCTCGGAAATCCCGAACCTTTGCGTTCTAGGCCACGGCCATTCGAACTCTAGTTTCCACCGTCGCAGTTGGTCTCCTAGGAACTCATCGCAAACACGGCCAAGATGCCTCTGGTAGGGAATGGTACTCAGGGAGAGCACTCCTGATCGCCATTCTGGCTTGAAGTAGACCTGATTTTGAGCTTGAGGTAGAGGCACACTCATACTTCGGAACATTGGCAAGACTTGAAGAGGTACACACGGAATATAGTCTCGGAACTTTTTGAAGTTGGAACAAACTCAGATGCTTCGATTTTCCTTCTTTTCTTTTGCTTTGCAGTCCGGAACCTAAATAGCTTCAGATAGGTCCTTGTTCTACTGTTTTCACATGACCTGGGTTGAACCCTGCGGTTTTATGAAAGAACAAATTCTGTTTTGCACAAATGTGGAGAACGGCACGGCACTCGGAGCACAAAACGATTTTTTTTTTTTTTAAATTGAGAGTGAGCATAAGTTATCAATCGGGTATTGAGCCTCTGTTGAATACAAGACGCCACTGACTCAACAAGAAAACAAAAGGCACATAACCTAGACACATCGAGTAACACTCGAGACGACTCAAAACAAAATCGAGATAAAACAAAAAGACACGACACTCAGACGTGCACAGGGAGCCTGTTTCACCGGGTATATGTCCCACCCTTTCTTTTTTGTGATTCTCACATCACTCGGCCCTCAAGCTCTGTTTTTCTGAAAAAGCCATTTTCTCACTTTTTCTCTCATCGCACATCTCTCTATTCTTCAATCTCTCATTTTTCAATCCCTCCCCTGGGTGGTTGATGGATAAACAACAAGTTGTGGGCTCGCGCCCCTAGCATTCTGCTAGATTCTCTTTCTTCCGCTCACAGCAGTGAGTTTCTCCCACAGAGGGACTGCGCTACAATTGGGTGTGTAGCGGATCTGCGGCTGACATCGATCGATGATGCCCTGCTGGGGAGTTTGGACATGGTTAGATCTGCCCAGATGAGGGAATGGGAATATGTTGATCCATTCCAGTTTGTGCTTCGCACTTGGCTTGATACTTCGTTGGTCGGAGGATGAAAGAGCTTTCTGCCCTCTTGCTGTGCCCTTCAGTTGTGCCTTTGCTGGCAGGTAGAGTGCCCTTCTTGGCAAGTATGTTGATAACGGGGAAAAAGACAGAGAACCTGACTCAACTGTGCCCCTAGTTCATCATTTTGACCATTTTTTTATTTTGGTTTTCTCCTAAAAAAATTTGACCAAAATGAGAGTTAGATTAACATGCTTGTTCAATTTTTGATTTGAAATCATACAAGTCAGGCTATGAGCACTGAAAATTTTCCTTTTTCGGGTCCAAGAAATGGTCCAATTTTGGAAAAGATGGAACAATTTTCGAGAAAAGTAGTCAACCTCAGTAAAAATTCTCAAAAACTATTTTTGCAAACGGCCACTTGCTCAACGAGCATAGAACCCACTCTTGAGATGCACAACCTCGAATATGGAGGAAAACTACCCCTTGCTTGGAGAGAGCTGAATGGCAACGGAAAGTTGCCCCTTGTTTGAACGGCACCGCGGCGCATTGAATGGCAACGGAAAGTTGCCCCTTGTTTGGATAGCACCGCGGCGCGTTTGAATGGCAACGGAAAGTTGCCCCTTGTTTGAATATGGCACCGATACATTGTAGTCGATCCTCGAGCGATGAACACAACGGACTCTCGGATCTGAGGAGGCAAAGATGGTCAAAACCATCACATGGACACAATTGAATGTGAATCGCTTTACGGCTGGACTTCAGAATGAAGTTGCCTACGTATCCCAAAGATGGGAATCAAGCCTTACGTAGTTCGGGGTTAAGGTACACTCGGGTATTTAACCTCTTCTTTTTAGGCTCTAACTTTTGCCAAGGCGCCTATTGCAGGTTTTCGACCTTGCGAGCTTTGTTTTTCTTTCTTTTCTTTTTCTTCTTCCTTTGTTCTTCTTTTTTTTTTTGCATTTTTCTTTTCTTTTCTTTTCTTTTTGCATTTTTTGTATCTTTGCATTTTTTCTCTTTTTCTTTTTTCATTCTTTTCTTTGCTCTAACTTTTGCCTGGGTCGCCCTTCCGGGTTTTCGGCCCAGCGAGCCTCTCAAAGGGTAAAAATGTAACCAGTCCATGCCAAATGGTTCTGAGATTGAAGCCCTCTATATCCAGGAGAGTGGCTGTTGTATCGACTTGCAGAAAGATCCACCTTTGGCTCTTCGAGCACATCGGATATTTTTTGGCCCCTAGTTCGAGGGGTGCTTTTGTTCTAGCTTTGCAAGCTTCTTCTGACGAGGTCTGACCTTTTTGATCTGACTTTGGTGCCTCTTGTTCGAGGGCTGCTTCAAATCTGGCCACACAGGCCTCACATCGTAGTCCACCGTTGAACCTTCTGAATTCAAGCTCAAGGTTCAGAAGCAAAGGGGTTGAGTCTCGAGGCTGAGAGTGATCCTAAGCTGCACAATCTCAAGAGCGATTCCACACATGTCTTCGCAGGACCGCGCAAAACATTTTTTGAAAGTTTTTAAGAAAGCGACAAATCGCTCGCGCTGAAGACAGTGTAGGATCAATCTGGATCAAAGCGTGGTCCTTCTCAAGACTACACTAACAAGCATGGTTTCATTCATTAAGGGCTTAGTATGCCTCTCTTTCTCTCATTTGATCAAAGTTTTGCAAATCCCGAGGAATTCCTCCCTCTTTGTTTTCACCACAGTGTTCAAAAAGGTTTTGAAAAACTTAGGTCAATACAATGACTTCAAGGCACAGGAGAGCAGGTGGAATGCACTGCCATTTCATTCAAATCCCGGCACAACTAGCACCTGGCGAAGCAAATCTGAGGCGTGAAAATCACTTTGTTTCATTCAAGATCTGTTGGCATAAGCTGCTCCTGGCGAAACAGACTCAAAACAAAGCAAAAGGACAAACGAAAACAAAATGTTGATGTCGAGGTAACACCCCACGGAATCATCGACTCCTATACAACAGGACTGACTCGATACAACAAGACAGACCCAAAACAAAAGAGACTAACTCAAAACAAAAAAGACAAACTCAAAACAAAGTAGCAAAACTGACCCAATACCCAAGTCAGAAAGCACAAAAACTGGTATTTACACATTGCTCAGAACAGTGCGTGCCATCCACCATATCTGGAGTAAACTGAGCGCTGCCCGCAGGTGGTTCATCCCTTGATCACATAACATTATCCCCCACAAGTTCACTGATCAGGTGCCGATAGACTTTGCGGGGACTGGTGCAAAATGACCCCTTTGTCAAACAGATCTTGTACATCATGGCGCAGACGAAAACAACTGTCGGTGTCGTGACCGGTTTGCTGATGGTAGGCACAGTATTTAGTCTGGTCATGCTTTGCAGGGATAGGATCGGGTAGGGGCCGTTGTTCCAACGGTTTCAAATGTCCCTTCCGGAGTAAGACCTCTAGAGCTTTTGACAAAGGCATATGAAGTGGGGTGAAAACCCTCTTAACTCGAGGTGGATATTTGGCCGTCAGGAGCTACTTCCGGACGCCGGTGAATGGGGTAGCCTTTTTGATGTGGTGGTGGTAACCATGCCCACTTCCGGAAGATCTTGCGGCCGCATCACCGCTACTGTGTTGTAGTTGCGGTTGAAGGTTCTCGGTCGCTCCCTATCTGGTCGAAAAAAGGCCTGTTTCATTGCGTCCTCGATTTGCATCCCCATCTCGTGTAGATCTGCAAATGTGGGAAAGGGACTACAATCATTTTCAAGATCGGCTTTGGTTGGAGATTGCGACGATCATTACGATCGATCTTTGTCGGTGGGCCTCAAAGTCATCATTCTTTGCCTTTGCCCTCCATCGAGTCACAAAATCGAGAGAAAGTCTCTTTGGGCTCTTGCCTCGTCGTTTGAGATCACGAGTTGTGATCTCAATCTGGGTATTGTCACGAGTATTGTGCGACAAAGGCCTCAGCCATTTCATCACAATTCCTTTTGACCTCATCTTCTAGTTTCGCATACCAATTGGAAGCTATCCCTGACAAGGTTCGGCCGAATAGTGAAAGTTTTTGTGATCTGGTTAGGCCCATTGGGCGCAATACATCTGAAAATAACCGAAGGTGGACCATGGGATCAGCGGAGCCATCGGCGATCAATCTGCGGCATTTTGAATCATGCGGTAATGTCACGGCCACATCGGTATAACCATCCTCGATGCGGAATGGCTTTCACCCTTGGGATTTCTTAAAAGCTTCTCGGCTTGCTCAATTTGAGCGGTATGATCTACCTCAAACTCGAAGGAGAGCCGGGTGATTAACAGTGTGTGGGTCTTGGGCGGTTGTGGCGGAAGCGGAGGTGGAGTTGGCCTTGTTGGAAGATCCGTGTCCTCCGGATATTTTGGACATTTGGCGTCTCCCAGTCTTTGGAGCTCTATTTGGGGAGAACTTGTTGTGAAGCGAGCCACGCCCGCTTCTTTGTTGCGGCTGGTGATGAGCTCGGCCTGCGAGCCATGATTCTTGACTTCTTTGCTTGGAAAATTCGCTTGGCGGACAGCGTCTTCTTTGCATGAGCTTCATACTTTCTTGCATCGGCGATCATCGCCTCCATCCCCGATGTGTTCTCTGATCCATCTAAGCGATGGTATTTATCCTCTGATGGCGAGACCTCGGCTGACCGTTCCGGTGAGGTGGATAAAGACCACCGATCAGTAGCTTCTTGAGCGGTGACTTGTGCTGGACCGCCCTTTTCACCCTGCCTCGTAAAGAAACACGATTACCCTTGAATTGAATCTCGACCTCACAAAGTCTATCGGCACTAGTCCAATGTGCAGGGGATAGTGGAGCCTTCAAGCTATGGTTCCCAAGACTACCTAGCAAAAGAAAAGCAGGACATCTCGGCTGATTTCACTGAGCAGAATCTGAGCATAGTTGAATGAGTGTGCCCTCTCTTGAATTACGCCCAAAATTCGCAGAAGGTGATACCCTCAGTAAACCGATTCCACCAAATCGATGCCCGCAGGCCTGATACCCAAAATACTGAATTGGTGCCCGCAGGCCTAATGCTCAAACTTGTAAACTGATACATGCATTCCCTGTAGAGACGCACTCTAACAAGCATATAACAGATAAGTGAGAGCCAAAACACCCCTATGTTGGGGGAGGGTTTCCCTGTCCTATTTTGTCAGGAGCTAGGGTTTCACTACGCCGCGGTTTCAACCAACCTATATCGGGTAAGCAACCTGTCCTAGTTTGGAATGGTCACTATGGATCCGAATATGCACTAGGTCGAATGGTCAAAAAGGGTGCCCCCGGTAAAACCGGGGTTTGTGTTCCCATCTCGGCAGAGCAGTAATCGACCTTATGGACATGCCTTGACAAGACAAGCCTCCGGCAAACCGCTCAGGAATAGCAGATGGCAAACACGGTGTCCTAGGCGCACCAATGCAAATGCAATGCAAAGAAACACACAAATGTAGTCAAAACCAGATATCACGAGTTCGAGTCAAGTTCTCTAAATCCCCAGCAGAGTCGCCAGAAACTGTAACAACGCCCGCGGGGGACCTCGCTACAGTTCGGACTCGATTTTGTTGCGGTTCTCAATCTCGAACCAAAGAGTCCAAATCCGGCAAATCGTTTTGAAGGAAAACATATTTTAGAAAAGAAGTGCCAAACATGGACTGCTTTGCCAGATAACAGAGTCGCCACCTAAATATTTTAAAATGGGAAATTTAGGAAACCCTGACTCAGTGCCAAAAGGCCACGTGTCCGTCATCACCAAAATTGGCTCGGGAACTTGGGTACGATTAGGGAAGGTCACATCGTGAGCACCCCCTCTCGCCCGGTCAAAGACCGGCCTCTACTAACCATGATATCAATTTTTGAAAACATTGTGTGTTCTTATTCCGATTATTGTGGCCTAGGTTACTATGTGATGCTCATGACAAACAAGTATAGACTGAGCCGTCTGAATTGGAACAAAACATTTCATGTTTGTTTATTTGAAAATGGTGTGCTACCCGCAGGTATGCTTAAAATGTAGATTTTGCCACAGTCTAGTGGGCTTAACAAACAATTGATGAATTGCTCCAATTCAGATAACTCAACCTCCACCCACAGGCATTCAAGGCAGTTATATCATATAAGCATTTAGCCTCATGGTAAGCATGCTTTCATGGCAGTCACTCACACACATGCAAGGATGCTAAAGCATAAAACTTACCTAGTACTCCAAGCCAAAACAGGAAAACGATTAGAAATCATGCATGAATCCTAAATATGCTGAAATGCCTAATGCAACACACGCAAAAATGCAAACTATAGCAGGCTCGGCTATTCTAAGCATGGTATATGAGATGCAACAGCTAACATGTATTCAACTTGGAATTGAAATACAGATGCAGTTTGTATGATGCGCCGAGCCCGGTGCGTGCAAAACAGATGAATGATGCAAACATGCTGTCATACTGTATGCTAATTGAAATATGCCCTATATCTAACCATTCAAAGCGGGTAAATAAAAGGGAGAAAGAAATGGGGATTGGAAGACATACATCACACTCACGCACCCTTATTACAACATTGCCCTCGCGCAGAGGGTCCGAATAAACAATAATACAGTCCGAAATAAAAGAATATACAGTCCGAATAATACAAATTCTAATTAACAAATTAATTACAAAAGAAGTAAAAACTGGCATGTAAGCCAGGGACTGCCTCGCTTCTGATAGATGATGTATGCTGGGCTGCTTGGCGCGGAAATCCACCGAGATGCCCTAATTAGCCTCTGTTTGCACTGTTTCTCGAATTGCGTGCCAGACTCCGAAAAGCTGTTGATTCTTCATTTTGCTGCAACGGAGAGCAGGAAAAGGGCATAGCAGTGTATTTCACAAATATATGCATGCCTCGATCCTCGTGCCATCAATCACGCATATCGATGCATGATGGCCGAGGAGCCGATTTGCACAACTCAATATAGGGATGAATACATATGAATGCTACAACAAAACCTAACTCCATCATGGGTAATCCGGAGTGTTGGTGATTTGGGAATTGAGACCCGTTCCGTTACTCGGAGTACAAAACGCGTCTCGTTTCCCGTGCAATATGCATGATATGCATGGAATGCAACTAACATGTAATATAGCATGCACAATGCCATGAAAATGAGATGAAAATAAGATGCCTCGAAAAGCGTGCGTGCGGGCACGCAAACCGAGGCGATGACATGAAATGCAAAGCGGATAAAACAGAGTGCCTCGAAATGCGCACGGCGCACATAACCGAGGCGATGATGAAATGAGAAATCGGATACAACCGAAGTGCCTCGAAACGCGTGCACACGGGCACGCAAACCGAGGCGATGATAAAATAGAAATCGGGTAAAACCAAAGTGCCTCGAAATGCGTGCACACAGGCACGCAAACCGAGGCGATGACAAAATGTAAATCGGATAAAACCGAAGTGCCTCGAAATGCGTGCACACAGGCACGCAAACCGAGACGGAGGCATACACAGTGCCAATCGGATAAAACAGAATGTCTCGAAATGCGTGCACACGGGCACGCAAACCGAGGCGATGATGTGCGATCCAAGATCGGATAACACCGAAGTACCTCGACATGCGTGCACACGGACGCATAAACCGAGGCGATGATGAAATGAGATGAAATGGCATACGGAATGCAACGATGGGCTTACACCAACATGGGAGAGCCTCGGCTCACTCACATAGGAGGCCGTCGGATAAAATGAAGTGCCTCGAAATCAGCGTGCAGACGCATAACCGAGGCAATGGCATACAAGCATGAAAATGCAAATTGGGCTTACGCCAACATGAGAGGGCCTCAACCACACTCACATAGGCTGCCGGAATGATAAGAATGAGGTGCCTCGAAGTGCGTGCCCATTGGCACGCAAACCGAGGCAATGCAAAGATGATACAAATGGCATGGGAAATGATATGCAAGCATGGAAATGGAATTTCAGCACCTAATAAAGGGGAAAACAGCCCCGAAACAATTCGAAATGACACTCGAAGCATGCATTCATCCCGAAAATGTGAAATTAAGCCCCGAAATGGCCTATAGCCATGCTATACATGCAAAATACGATCATGGAAGCAATAACAGTAGCAAGGAAGTCCCAAATATGACATCTTTCAGTAATAAACATGGCCAAAATGTAAGCATAGACATGGCAACATTAGCATGCAAAGTTGGTGGCCAAAAGAGGGGTATTGAGACAAGTGATATATGCAAACCCCAAATGGACAAACTTTCTTCTACAACATTGAAGATGAGATAAAAATAAGCACAATTTCAGAAGATGACATCCTCAAAATCAGAATACAAACATGCTATAAAATCCATGCAAAGTAGGCTTCCAAATAGGCTATATCATGAGACATGCAATGCACACACCAAATGACAAAACTTTCTTCATGAAATATGTAAAGGGGGTCAAAATAAGACCCCTTTAAGTTCTGACCAAAGGCCAAAACCAAAAGCACAAGAGGCTACAAAACATGCAAGAATACGGTAAATTTGATGGATTTCAAAGGAAGTACCAAAAATATACACCAAATGGCTTAAGGCCCTCAACATAACATGAAAAGAAGACAAAAACAAGGC
Organism: Camellia lanceoleosa; assembly: GCA_025200525.1. Taxonomy (NCBI): domain Eukaryota; kingdom Viridiplantae; phylum Streptophyta; class Magnoliopsida; order Ericales; family Theaceae; genus Camellia; species Camellia lanceoleosa. The sequence goes on from JANUSC010000032.1 coordinate 1,183,053, forward strand.
TATTTCTAAGCCTGATGAAGGCTGAAATCCGGATCCAAGTAAGCCTAACAAAGCATGCAAGAATTAGGGCCTAAAGTGAATTTCCAAGAGAGGTGGTATATAGAATGGCCAAATGAGGTTGAGCCCTTCTACAATGTTGTAGAGGGGCTCAAAATAGGCACAAAACCAGTAGGGGTCGGAGCCCCAAAAACAAAAGGAAATAGGCCTAAACTAGCATGCAAGATGATGGCATAAAAGCTAGGTATTGAAACAAGTATATCATAGGAGCATCAAATGAAGTTGAGCCCTTCTACAAAGTTGTAGAGGGGCTCAAAACAAACACAAAAGCAGTAGGGGTCGGAGCCCCAATTCTCGACCAATTAGAGTATAAAATTGAACCAAGAAAAAGCCCTAAAAGTTGGTTTTGAATACTCACCCTTGAAGACTTGTCTTTCTTTGCTTCTTGGCTTTGATTTGTAGCTTCTCAACCTCTGAAATTCACCTCCTTGCTGCTGAAATGATGGTAGGGATGGTGAGGCTAGGTGTTGATGAAGGAATGGCCTTGACACTTGAAGCTTTTTTTAAGTTTAAAGCTTTGGAAATGGAGGATTTTAGAGGGGTGATCTTGAGACAAGTTTTTCCAACCTTGAAGAAGGAGGGGGAGAGGCCTTCAAATAGGCAAGAAATGGGGTGTAAAAGGGGAGGGAAAGCACCCAATCTTTCCCTCCCGAAATATCCCCCGGATGCCCCGGGATATGTTGGAAGATATCCGGACAGCTGGGACAGGCTGTAAAGCAAGAATCTGGCCGGCCAGGTAAATTTGTGGGAGGTGGCCGGCCAGCCACCCCACCTGGTCGGCCAGCCACCTACCATGGCCGGCCGGCCACCCCCAAAAAATGAAAGGCACAATTTCTGGCCGACCACCATACACAAGTGTCCTCCCATGTGTGTAGAATAAGGCCCCAGGGTCGGAATTTGGCAACACTGAACCAGGAGCCACAACATAGAGCTTGAAGGAGAGGCCCAAAAATGAAAGGCACAATTTCTGGCCGACCACCATACCAAAGTGTCCTCCCATATGTGTAGAACAAGGTTCCAAGGTCGGAATTTGGCAACACTGAACCAGGAGCCACAACATAGAGCTTGAAGGAGAGGCCCAAAAATGAAACTCACAGTTTCTGGCCGACCAGTAGTTGGTAGGGTCCTCCCAGGTCCCCTCATCACAGATATGTAGCTTTGGTCTGAAGAAAATACCCCTAGGGTGTTCAACATTGGCCCGGAAGTGAGCAAAACGGGCGCCGGAAGAGCGAAACTGAGTATCTGGGATAATTGCTGGCCTCCCACCCCCCAGTGATCCTCCTGGTATTGAAACAGAGGTACCTGCCAAGTTTGAACAAAAACTAATGAGAAATGAACGTTCGGGGCCAAAACCGAGCAAATCGGGATCCCGAAAATGGGTCTTGGGAAGTGGTGTTCGGCGAAGTGGGTATCTGCGACCCAGTGTCCTCTGGAATGACAAAAGCAGGTACTGCCAAAACCGGAGGAGATGGATGCGAAAAGAATGCTTGGGACCAGAACCGCTCAATTTGGGGGCAAAACCATTATGAGCACCGAAAGTGGCATCTGACCACGAGGTGGGCATCGGGGCCCAGGGTTCCTCGAAATATTAAACAGAGGTCTCCGCATAAAAACCGGAGAAAGGTGATGCAAAATGAATGCTCGGGACCAAAACCGCTCAATTTGGGGGTCGAAAATGGGTCATGCCGCACCAAGTGGTGTTGACGCCAAGTGGGTATCGAGGCCCCAGTGTCCCTCGGAACACTAAAGCAGGCACATGCCAAAAAGGAGAACTTCGGAGATGGTTGGGCGGTCCCGAGGCAGAACCTGTGACTGGCAGCTCAGCTCCGAAATGGGCAAAATGGCCTCTGACCCACGAAACGTAGTTCACGGCCACCGGGAGATAGTCTGGGACCACTCCCTTCCCTCGGGGAGAAAAGAGAACTCAACCTGGCAAACCGAGACAAGGTAGAAGATGGTTCAAGTCCGGCGAGGCACGCCCCGTGACTTTGGGACTTCTGAACAAGCACAGTATGCAACATCACCGAGCGCTCAATCGGTGACGTCTGAGTCTTAAGGTCGGTCAAAAATGGGGTGTCTACAGGGACAAAGAAGCAAGTGATGGTTTCTGGCCTCAAACAGAGGAGGGACCTTCATCAATGTTTAAGAGGGGCATAAAACATGGCATTTTACAGTTGATGACCAAACCCAAAACAGTGCACAAGCAAGCCTAAAATACTATGCAAGATAAGGCCAAAAAGGAGGTTTAAACACAAAGAGCAAGACGGAAGCCTCCAACAACAAAATACCCTCATAAAACATGAAGAGGGGATCAAAATAAGGCCATTTATAGTTCGGACCAAAGCCCAAAAATACAAGCACAAGGGGCTAACAAATCATGCAAAAATAAGGCCAAAAGAGGGATACAAAGGCAAGTGGCAAAATAAAGCCTCAAACAGTGATGAGCCCTTCAACAATGTTGAATAAGGGCTCCAAATAAGCTACTTTTCAGTTTATGACAGAGCTCAAAACGGTTTATAAATAAGCCTAAAATACTATGTAAGAAAGAGGCATACAAGAGAGCTAAAGAGGGAAGTGGTGGCTAGGGACCTTAAACAGGGAAGGACCTTTAAACAAACATGACAAAGGCCCAAAAATAATGCTATTTTTAGTTAGGGTTGGAGCCCAAAAATGCAATCAAGATAAGCTAATATATTGAGCAAAAAAGAGGAGAAATGCGCTTACCCTTGTAGACCAATTCTTTGACAGCTTTTGGACCAAGTTTGGATGCTCCTAAGCTCTGAAAAACAGCTCCAAGTTGTTGGAATGGAGTATGGAGGCTTTGTGCTATGAGGTAGTGTAGAAATGGTGTAGGAAATTTAGGATTTTAATGGTTGAAGTGCAGAGAGAGAGAGAAGCAATATAGGAGCTCAAGACCAAAGTTTCTAACCCCTTCAAATGTAGCTGGAGCTCTGGTTATATAGGCAAAAGAGGGGGGAGAAAAGGGGGGGAAATGAATTCAAATTTCCCCCCAAAAGTGCAGCCCCCCGGATACACAATCTGGGGGGAAACAGAATACATATTTGTGATGTACCAACAGAGAGGATGCAGGCCAGCCTGGTATCCAAGTTGCAGGTGGCCGGCCGGCCCTCTCCATGGCTGGCCGGCCAAGGGTCAAAAGGGTGAAGTTATATTAGTGGCCGGTCACCTCAGATTGGTGGCCTCCCATATGTGCTCAACACAACCATGTGGTCAAAAACTGGAGAAAGTGAACCCGGAGAGAGAAAAGGCCACTTTTTGGAGGGGTTCAAAAGGGTCAAATACAATTACTGGCCGGCCATGTGATATTGGTGGCCTCCCCGGTGTCTACAATACAAATATGTGGTTTAGGGCTGGAAAAAGTGGCCTTAGGGTGGTCAACATTGGCTTTCAAGTGAGAAAAACGGGCGACGGAGGGCGACGGAGGAATAAAACTGGTTGTCAAAACAATTATTGGCCTCCCACCCTTCTACGACCTTTCTAACAATGAAACAGAGGTCCCTGCCAAAAATGAACCCAAACCGATGCAAAATGAAGGTTCGGGGGCCAAAATGCGCAGCCCGGGGCCCCAAAAACTGACTGTCAGGCACCGGAAGTGGTGTTCGACCACGAAGTTGGTCTCTCGGACCACAGTGTCCCTCAAAAGGGAGCAAATAAGATGCATGCCAAAAATCGGGGCAAACGGAGGTAGTTAAGCGGTCTGAGGCAAGGCCTGCCAACTACTCCGAAAAACCGAAAACCGGACTCCAAACGGGCAAAATGGCCTACGACCATGAAACGTGGCCTACGGATACTAAGAGATGGTCTACGAGACCTCTCCCTCCCTTCTGGAAGAGAAACAGAGAAAACCGAGCCTGGTTCGCAAACCGAGGCAAAGCATGAAAGAGTCCGAAAGTTCAGAGGCAAGGCTCGCAGCCGAGACTCTAAAACCTCTAAACGAGCACGATATGCAACATCACCAAGCGCTCAATCGGTGACGTCTAAGTCCTAAGGTCGGTCAAAAATGGGGTGTCTACACCATGCTGCCCGAGCGAACAGAGGCTCTGTGGCTGAGTGGATCGTCTGTTCAGATAGAATAGGCTTTGTGCCTTAGAAAAATTGGGGTAAAGAATTTTCTATGCCCCCCAACCGAGAAGAAGCTCCGAGATTACATAAGGTGACTGATCAGTCAGACCAAGTTTTGTGCCTTAAAAATGTCTAGTTGGATTCGGCCGAGCATTTCATCGCTCGGACATTACTTGATTTGGTCAATCTTAACTCATTGTAGATTGTAACTCGGCTCTTTGTTAAGCGCGATTTGTTATCATGGATCGTGCTTTCAAGTAACGATACTTAGCACAAATTCCACCAAACTATACCACTTGGTGCCCTATTCCGATCGAAGGGCTGAGATTGCAGGCTAAGCTCTCTTTGGAGAGACCGGTCGGTCTTAGAGTGAATTCAGCCATGAAGTCTACTAACACTTGAGCTTTGATAGCGATCCATGGCTGGAATTTAATGTCAAACTCCCCCAGTTCGACTGCCCACTTCGATGTTTGGCCTGAGAAATCAGCTCAGCTGAACACAAACTTTAAAGGGTACTCGGTAAGGACATTGATAGTGTGTCCTTGGAAGTAGTGAGCAAGCTTCCTAGAAGCGATCAGTAGGGCATATGCCAGTTTCTCTAGTGGCAGGTATCTAGTTTCAGCATCCAAGAGGGTTTTGTTAACGCAGTATATTGACTTTTATTCCTTTCATTCCTCTCTAATCAAGACTGCACTCACAGCGTGATCGGAGACAGCCAAGTAAAGAAAGAGCTCTTCGTTGGGGGACTGAATTAGACAAGAGATGGGGTGAAGAAAGATTCTTCTTTAACTCTATGAGTGCTTCAGAGCACTGGTCATCGCATTCGAAGTCTGCCTTCTTCCTTAGGAGCTGGAAGAAGGGTCTCATTCGATCGGACGACCGACTAATGAAACGATTCAATGCTGCGGTCATACCAACGAGCTTTTAGAATTCTTTAGCCTTCGTAGGTGCCTCAATGTCTTAGAGGCCTTTGATTTGGTCGGTGTTGACTTCGATGCCTCGCCTGGTCACCATATATCCCAAGAACTTCTCTGAACCTACCCCGAATGCACATTTCAAGGCGTTTAAGTGAAGCTTGTGGGTCTTCAAGATTTAGAACACTTCCTCCAAGTCTCGCAGATGGTGTTCAGCTAATTTAATCTTGACTACAATGTCATCTATATAGGCCTCCACAGTCTTGCCTAGTTGGTCCTTGAACATTTTAGTAACCATCCGTTAATTGGTCGCACCAACATTCTTCAGGCCGAAGGGCCTACCCCTTGGGCTGAAGAATGTTGTCTTCACCTAATCAAGGCCAAACATGGGGATTTGATAATAGCTACTGTAGGTATCTAGGAAGCTCATCCGTTTATGTCCGGCAGTTGTATTTACTAGTTGGTCTATCCATGGAAGAGGAAAGCTGTCCTTAGGACAAGCTTTGTTAAGGCTAGTGAAGTTGACGCACACCCTCCATTTGCCGTTATTTTTCTTCACCACGACGGTGTTAGACAACCATTTCAAATATTGTACCTCACGTATGACCCTTGCCGCTAGAAGCTTGTTTACCTCTTAGATGACTGCTTCCATGTGTTCTATGGACGATCGTCTAATCTTTTAGACTATGAGTCGAGCTGCTGGTTGGACATTGAGTTGATGACATGCAAAGGCTAAGTCTAACCTAAGAGTCACGTAACCAGACCAGGCACATACTTTGATATTCTTGCTGAGGAAAGCTAGCAATCGCTTCCTTCTCTCTGGCGAGAAACAAAGTGCTGAACAGAAAGAACTTGTCTCACCAAGATCGTTTCAAGGTCTTCCACCATTTTCTCTATTAGTACTCTACCAACGTCTTCCAATATAGGCTAATCAAGCAGTTTGACCATTTGGACTTCCTTGCATGCTTGTTTAGACTTCATGGCGGCGATGAAGCAGTGCTTTGCTGCTACTTGGTCACCCCTGATCTCTTCCACCCCATTCTTTGTTGGGAAACGAACTACCTAGTGGTAAATAGATGGTACTGTCTCCATTGTATGAATTCAAGGTCAACTAAGGATTGCATTGTAAGGAGATGAAGTGTTAATCACCAAAAAGTCGACAGGGAACACTTTGGACTGCTGTGACAAACAAGGTGATCCGGCCGAGCGACCACTCTGTCTATCCATTGAAATCGGCCAGAGGAGAGATTGCGGGGATAAAGTGTTGCTCATCAAGACCTAGCTTTTTGAAAAGGTTATAATACATAATGTCAGCGACACTCCCTTGATCAACTAGGACCCGTTTCACATCAAATTTGTTCGTCACACCAACGGTGACGATCAAGGCATCAGTGTGGGAATGTTAGATTCCTTCTAGATCCTTCTCGGAGAACACAATGTTGAACTAAGAGGGCTTTGCTTTTGTTTTGGGCTTCTTTAGCAATGGTCTTACTGACATGACTTGTTGCAAGTGTGTGGCTTTCTAAATCTCGCCACGAAGGGCATTCTCCCTTTGAGGGTCGGTCATCCTATAGATGACGTTGATCACTAGCCTTAGGGCTTAGTCCTATGGTGGAGGGACTGGGGGTTGTCCCTGTTTTGCCCTTGTCTTCTCCATATCAATCCATTGCTAGAGGTGGCCGACAGTGACCAAGTCTTTAAGATGCCTCTTAAGGTCTCTGTAGTTCTGCGTCTTATGCCATTTCTCATGATGATGGGAGCACCGCCACTCCTCGGCGCCCCCATCATCTTAGGAGGGCCAAACGAAGTAGGGTTCTCCCTTGATTTTTTCCAAGAGCCTGTAGATCAACTCCGTTAACACAATGGTTATGTTTTCATAAGATCTACTCCTTTCTTCTTCGGTTTCCATGGTCGGTTGCTTATTTTGGCCATATCTCCTTCTTTGGTCCTCTCTTCTTAGCTGCTCAACCCTATGTTGCTAGGAGGCCTTAACTCCCTCATCTACAACCCGACACTTGTCAGAGGTCATGTCATCTTCCACACAAGCTCGCTCCTCTATTCGGGCCCTCAGCTCTTTTAAGTTAGAGGTGGGTCGTTTCGTCAACGACTGCCTGAGCTTATGTAAAGGAAGGAGGCCTTGTTTGAAGTATAGAGCTGTCAACGGCTCACTACAAACATCTTCTTCCAAATTGCCACATGTCTCCCAATACCACCAAGCGTATTCATGCAAAGACTCTTTTTTATCCTTCCAAGTATTAAACAAGTTATCTAATCCCTTTGGGATTCGGCTATTAAAAACAAACCGTCTGAGGAAGGCCTCAGATAGCTGAGCCCAATCATATAGTGATTGAGGAGGAAGCTTGTCATACCACCGGAGGCCGTGCTCACCAAGGTTAGAGGCAAAAACCTTGCACATAAACGCATTATTCTGATTCCAGAGTGACATCATTTGACGGTAGTGGCTAATGTGAGTCAGGAGGTCTGACTTCCCATCATAGAGGATGAATTTCAGTGGACTGTACTTATGAGAAGCTTCCACCGCTTCAATCTCAAGGCAAATGTGGGAAGAGATTAGTTAGTCCAGAGCACGACGTTCTATCTGATGAACGGACCGATCTAGATGCTTCTTCTCCCTTTCTAATCGTCGTTCCGCTACCTTGTTCGACCATCGTTCATCCCCTCGGTTGTTGTTCAACCATGTCCTCAATTTACGTGGTTGCTCGTCACAACGCGGAGGAAAAGAGATTACTGAATGATGACTAACGGTCTTCTGTCTCTTACGAGAGTCCTCTCGGGGATTCTTCGCCCTACTATTAGCTCCTTCATTGCGTACTGGAATCGGTCAGCTACTCTCACCATGAACAGGACCGTAGTTAGACTGTTGCTGTCATAGGGGTGGAGTGTGCCTCCGTTGCTACGACAGTCCCCCTCCAAATCTCTTTGGTTCACCTTGAGGCACCATCTTCTTCCTTAGTTGTGCACGTAGCTCCTTAATCTCCAAACTCATCAAGTCGATGATGCGTTCACAGTGATCTTTCTCAACAAATAGGCTTTAAGAAGACTGATAGACGGCGACATGACGTTGCTTTGCTGTATCGAGAATTGGACTATTGTGGTCCATCAGGTCATCGTTCCCAGTAGGGAAGGCCAAACCCTCGTCTTTGGTTCTCTCCATTCCTAGAGTCTTCTCTCCAATCCCAGGTTGCGAGGTTCCTTTAACACCTATTGCCGGAGTTCATCACAAAGCAATCAGAGAACGATTCCCACAGATGGTGCCAAATATGTGGACCAATTTCTACAATAGAGAAAGATGGAACTTCATGGACGAATCCTGGTGCACAGATGGGTAAAGGCCTGTATAAGAAACAAATGGTTAAGCTGCCCGATCGGGGGTTGGTCGGAAACGGATCCGACGATCGAGTCAGTACCGGAATTTGGTAAAGAGAAGGTAGAATAGACGAGTGTGTTTCTAGAGTAAAGAGATTGCCCCCTTTCTCAAAGAGAGTAAGGTTACCTATTATGAGGATCATATGACTTGTTCATCAAGCTTCCTCTTTCACCGCCTGGTACTCAGCCATCCCTATTCACCGCCTGGCACTCAGCCGTAATGCTAGTACGACCCTTAATAGAGGAAAGCGAAGATTCTATTGAGCGGATCCAGCGTTCGCGGCACATGCGCCTTTTCTTCACATGGTGTTGGTTGATCTGTTAGAGCCCAAGTGACTTAAAGTAGGAGTCTTGGAGTCCAAGTTATGGACTAGCACACTTCGGAGTGGAGATGGGTTCTAGGACTAAGCCCATGGCCTTCCCCACTTCGGAGTGGGGAATGAGCCAAGAATGAACTCCTAGCTCGACCCATCTTAGAATAGGAGAAGGGGCCCACTTCAGAGTTGGAACCTTCATCTAGCCCAATTAGGTTCTATATAAATAGGCATGAATAATTGTGCCCCCTTCACCATCCTTAACTTAAAATGTAAAAGATTGATTGGTACAATTAACAATAAAAAGACTAAAATAAAATTTTAATAAAAACGCAAGAGCACTAAGTGTTATTAACCCTTTATGTTAATTAATAAAATAAATCCTTGAGAGCCATCGTCAAATGGTCATCATTTGCGTCACATTGTTTCCCATAATTTTATTAATTTAAGATTTTTACAAAACTGTTTTTGTTATACTTAATGTTTGAATCCCTAACTGCTCTTTTTGAGTTTCCCTGTTCCACGGTTATCCAATCCACCAACATAATCCATTTTTAATTTATTGAAAGCATCGGTCTTATTATTTTTTTTAAAAAAGTTTAATTTTTTTTAAGAGTTGTAACGTACATTGAAATTCAACACCCATGTAACAAAATGGTAAACATGCAATTGAATAATGAGATTTATTAGTACAAACGAGTAAGATTAATTAAAGTTACGTTGATCCTTACGTATATTTGCATGTCAAGGACTGTTTTTGAATAGAAGAATCTAGACATGAAATCGACAGTAGGGGAATCTAGGTATGAAGTCGACCTAAAATCGATTATGTTCTATCCAATCGAAAGCGGTTCATTAAGCATGGTGTAGGCCCCTTTGTTTTGAAGTAAAATATTATATTTAAAAATTTTGTAAGTTAATTTTTATAAAGTTAACTCTTACTCATTATCTTTTCAATATATTTAATCTTTTTAAATAATTATCTTAACTCATTAAAAAATCATAATTGATATTTTTTTTTATCAGTCAAAAAAAGAATTTTATTGAATAAATGACACTTTATTGAATCAAAACTTCTCTTTTAGGTAATAAAATGGTTTTGTTTCAAGTGCCAATCAAACATCAAAAAACAAAAATAAAAATATTTTTTTGTGTAAAATCAATTTACAAGAAAAAAAAAATTTTGTGTAAAATATTTTTCGTCGAAACAAACCGAACTGTAATCTCAAATGTTTTGCTAGTGTTTTTCTGGATAGGACTATAAACAAATCGAGTACAACTATGTAATAAGTTATCCTCCAATTGTTTTGGTGGAAAATATTTATTTAAAAAAAAATTCTGAAATTATTTTTCTATAGTAAACATTTTCTTATATTTGGTTGCATTCGTGAAAGTAATGTACTAATAGTTGCATTAGTGGTGGTGATAGTGGTGGCAGCAGTAGGATGGAAGTGGAGGTGGAGGTGTTGGGTGGCGACGGCTATAGTGGTGGTGATAATGGAGTGGAGGTGGTAGTGGCAGTGGCTATGGGGTGGTGGAGACAACAATGGTGATAGTGGTCGTGGTTGTGGGGTTGAGATGATGGTAGTGGTGATAATGGGATTGTATTAATTAAACTTTTGTCTGAAAAATATTTTTTACTTTTTAAAAGTAAAAATATTTTCAGTTCAAATAGATTTGTTTTCTGTTGATTATTGAAAAATATTTTCTGTTAATTTTTGTGTTCCATTATACCAAAAAGTCAAAAAAAATGCTGCCCAAACAAACAGGGTGTTGGTTGAAAATTTAATGAATTTAAAAAAATGTTTAAGCGTTGCTTGTTTACATAATAAGTTGATCTCAAATAAATATTTAACAAGTCAAACTGAATCGAGCCCAAATAACTTGATTTTTTTATAACATATAAAAGTTTATTGAACCAAATAGTAAGATATTTAAATTTAACTTACAATTTTATGGAGTTTTAAAATGTGTCAAAATTAACTTCTTTACTCTAAATTTTAGCTTTTTATACTTAAAGTTGTGTAGAAACGGTTCCAAAGCTTACTAGGGTGGATTGCTTGGCTCCATAACTCAGCAATCTCTGCCAAAGAACCACCCTTAGACCATCTCCAACGCTTTAGCAAATCTGATATCAAATTTGAATTTTGATGAAAATGGCACTATTTATGGCTCCAACGCTTCACCAAACCTGATACCAAAATGAGATTTCACCAAAATTTTCATCAGATCGACGACGAAGTAATGAATTCACCAAAACACTGTTGCGGACCGTTGGAAAGGAGGACCCGGTCGACCAACCGGTTGCCTGGCCGGTTGACCAACCGGTCAACCAGTAAAAAGTTCAAATAGTTCAGAAAAAAATTCAAAAAATTCAAAAAAAAAAAAATTTTTTTTTTTTGCCTAACCGGTCGACCACCCGGTCGTCCCGAAAAAAGTTCAAAAAAAAAGTTCAAAAAATTCAAAAAAAAAAAAAATTTGGGCAAACCGGTCAACCGGCCGGTCGACCACCCGGTTGTCCCGGAACAAATTTGATGAATGGTGAACCGTTGGAGCATCTGTTATGAAATTTAATGAAATGGATGGCTTTTGACTCAGATTTGGTGAAAAATTTGAGTAAGCGTTGGAGATGCTAGTGACTCTAACACGGAACTTGGACTTTTCTTATAATTTAAAGAGTAATATTTTATTAAACATTACAAAGATACGAAGGAAAGAATGAATAGACATTAATTAACAAACTTAGAGTCTAATACCACTTTTTAGTTCACTAGTTCACCTAAAATCAGTTTATATTTAAATTCGTATTCATGATGGTCAGTCTACTGTTTGATGTTAATCCGCACAGCTCACTAGGATGGATTGTTTAAACTAGGGTTTTGAATCTCAGCAATAAAGTATTCTATTACTTTTTATATATCAAAATTATGAATTTTTTATACTGTTATATGGCTAATATTGTTCAATATATGATCGTATCGTCAGTATCAATACATATCTCGATACCATTATTTAAACTTATTGATCATGGTTATCAGAATCTCAATCCGGATCACATTAAGATCTTAAATTTAGTACGATCTTAAAATGATTATGATCATATTCATAAAAGCGTGAAAAATCGCATACGATTCCGATTCTATTACGATTCTGATTCTACAATTTTTTTTGTCATTATTTATTTCTTATATATATTGTATGTATGTATAGGAAAAAGGGTGACTATTGTGCAGCGTAGTTACTGTTTTAGGGTTATATAGGCCCATTTTGGAATCCATTTCGATAATCCAAATCGTTCAACTTTTAGGTTATATCGAATAAAACATACCTGAAAAAAATCAAATTGATCGGATATCATTAACTATTTCATCAAATTGCATTTGTATCTAAAGCATAAATGACAAATGTGATTTGAATTATAAAACTGAACAAAAAATGTGAGTGGATGAAAGGGTTAACGATATTCGATAAATTTAATTTTTTACATATATATTGTATTCTTTATATACTCTAAAAAATGAATGGTTTGAATTATTGAAACGGACTTCAAAATGGGCCCATATGGCCGCACAAAAGTGATTATTGTACGAGAGACATAGTAGTCACTCCATCTCCGTATGTATATGTGTTTATCTATATAAAAAATTTGATTATAAACTTTTTTTCCAATCATCTCTTCTAACTTATTTTAATATACAAAGTGCATTATATCGCATTTATCATTTTTCTTTAGTCTTTTTAAAATTATGTAACATACATTATCATTATCCATAACTTCTTATTTTTGTATTGAATGTAGAATCTTACAATTCTCTATCCGATTTTATGATCCGATCACGAGTCCCTTCTAACGATTCTACTTAAAATTCTAATTTTAACAACTTTACTATTAACCCCTAACCGAATAATACTAACCAATATGGGTTACAAAAGAAATTAGTAAAATACATAAGAGTAATTAGTCTAGCTACGCAAGTTTTGTTTTTTTAATCATCCCACCAAACATTTATCAAACCCTTATTCTCATTGACCGAACCTCATCCATGAGACAAGCATGCTCTACTTATTCGAGATAATTAAGTCAACGCCAAAGCTCTGCTTGTGCTCAGTAAACCTGTGAGCACAAATCCTAATCCCATGTCTGATAATTACTTCATATGTACGTAGGGATGATAAACAAATCAAAAAGTTTGAGTTTGACACTTATTCGGCTAGTTAAAAGTTCGTTTGAATACAGTTTATTAAGTATAAGATAAACTCGTACACATTTTGAAATTTGTTAAAGTTTTCAAAGCAAACTTAAACAATTAATTGCTCAATCGACTCGGTTCGATAAGGCTAAAACTATATAGAAATACCAAGCTACTTGAATTTGACTTAATAAAGACTTTGTTTGAGATCAACTCGAAAATTTAGCACAGCAAACCTGAATAAATTTTGAAACTCGTTAAAATTTTTAAACCAAATTTAAACACTTAACTGTTCAGCTTGTTCCTTTTCATTCTAAAATTAAAATGGAAGACTTTCATTACATTATTCAAATATTTGTAATAATTATTTTAAAATTTAAAATAATATTAAATTTTCATAATTATTTTATAATCATTAAATAATGTAATGGACTATCTAATGGAGATGATCTCTGTCCCTATAGAAGACCAAGACTGTCGGTGGACAAGTGTCGGTGGACAAGGAATAGATGGATATGGGCAGTATAATTCTGAGAAAATGATAAAATGTGTACAAATGGTCTTATATTTTTTAATTGGTGAATTCTTGTTTGTGACTTGTATTTTGAGTCTTTGACCTCAAAAAGTTAGGTCAAGGTGATCCTTTCATTCGTTCAAAAAAAAGAAAAAAGAAAAAAAAAAAAAAGGGTGATACGTTCACAATTGTCACACTTACATCATTCCCTCCCATTTGTCAATGGGGAAGTTAAGAAAGGCATTAGTTATGCTAGGAGATTTTCTGCCTTGCTTACCTCATTCACCGTTAATTAACGAGTTTACCAAATCAAATCTTTGTGTACCATTTAAATGGGTTTGTTAAAATAGGGATCTTAGGTGAGATTGGTGGGAGGAACTTGTGGATTAGGTCGTACAATCGAATTAAGTATCGTAATATTCTACTATCAATGTAAAATAAAATGAGAAATTATTCAAAATGATAATGTATCTTAAATAATTTTAAAATAATTAAAGAAAAATGATAAATTTGATATAATTCATGTTTTATGTTAACAAAAACATGAATTAGAGGAGATGTTTGGAAAAAAGAGTTTATAGTTAAATTTCTTATATAAATATACACATATTCGTATATATATATATAAGAAATAAATAATAAGAATTGTTTTTTAGTAGGATCGGGATCTTAATAGAATCGGGATTGTAATGTGATTCTGCCTGGTTTAATGACTAGAATCGTAATCACTTTAAGATCTTACTAAATTTAAGATCCTAATGTAATTTGAATTGTTTAGCCCAAAATTGTACGATCCGGATCAACATTCTAATAACTATGGGTGGATTATATGAATTGGTTTTAGTTATTTATTCTATTAGTAGTACTACATCCATATAAAATCTTCTTCCACAAGACGTGGTAAGGTTGGTCGAAAGGTTTTGAGAGAAGAGAGAAATGTTAGATTATGGGTTATTAATTTACTTTTTTTATTGTCACATCATTCAAGAGTTTGCGGAGGAGGAATTATGTGGATGAAACATTTTTCTTATTCTACTAAGGATCATATTGTCAATTAAATTAAGTATATTTTTATCTTTTTTTCAATGCCATATCCTATATTGGCTTAGGTTTTCTTCGCCTAACAAATTTATCACTATTTTAAATATTAGTAATATGTATGAATTTTTTGCCTTCTAATATTGATATACCTTAATTTGTTGGTAAAATAAAAATCGCATCTGCACTTCATAATATGTTCACAATTCGATTCATAAACATACAGCCAGTTTTACAATCATAAAATTCTTTATTGCCATTGATGATTTAAAAAGAGTAGTTCTATATAAACAAAAAGTCTATACAAAATTGTGTCCCAAAATGATATGGCAACCAACTATGAGTCATATCTCTTTTAAAATAACACTACAACAAAATACACAAATGGCGACTAAAAATAAAAAATTCGTCGCTGAAAGTGCATGAAATGGCGACTAAAATTAAATTAGTCGCCGAAAAGCAGGGTTTTAGCGACTAAAACTGTTTAGTCGCCGAAAAGCACGGTTTTAGCTACTAAAAGGAAGTGTAGTCGCCGAATATAGGGTTTTTAGCGACTAAAGTTTGTTTAGTAGCCAAAAGTCACGGTTTTTGGCAACTAAAATAATTTAGTAGCGAAAAGTTATGGTTTTGACGACAAAAAACAGGTTTAGTCGCTGATTATAGCAGTTTTGCCGACTACAAACAATTTAGTCGCTGAAGGTGGACAGTTTGGCGACTAAAACTGAGTTTAGTCGGCAAAAGTGGATCTTTTGGCGACGGAAAATAAGTTTAGTCGCCGGAAGTTCTTTTTTTGGGCGGAATTTAAGGTTTTTAGCGACAAGCAAAGATTTAGTAGCCAAAAAGCACAGAATTGGCGACTAAAATTCAGATTTAGTCGCCAAAAGTGCCGTTATATTTTTTTTTTAAGTAAATACTTTATTTTTTACATTAAATACATTAAATAAAAATAATTATTTATATATATAGTTTGTATTAATACCGGCAAATTTAGTATATAAATAATATATGTTGCATTATTATTCGCGTGAGGTTGTAGTGCCATAGTGGGAAGAGAGTGTTGGAAAAGGTTGACAAAGTTGGAAAGTTAGTGGTCACAGGTTCACAGGTTCAAAACTTGGTAGCAGCGGAGGCAAAAATATTTTTTTCGGAAAATACTTTCAGCGACTAAATTCAGTGGTCGCCAAAGGTATAAATAATAAAATAAAAAATTAACTTTCAGTGACTAACAGTTTAGTCGGCAAAGGTATGATTTCAAAAAAGAAAGTGACTTTTCGCGACAAAATGTTTAGTCGCTGAAGACACGATTTTTAGCGACTAAAAAACTGTTAGTCACCAAAGGCATCCGCGCCATGTATTGGCGACAAGACGGGCGACTAAAATTTTTAGTCGGGAAAAGTGAAATTTTGACATTTGGCGACTAAAATAGGACCTTTGGCGACTAAAAATTTAATCGCCAAAGGTGTTTTTTTTTGTAGTGTAAAAATTCGTCAACGTGACTTATATTTTTTAGATTGTCATTGCTATATCATTCCGGTATGAAATTATGTATAAATTTTTTACATATTGATCATTTTCTTTTTTTTAAATTCACAATTACATTTTAAATACATATTACTTATTACTTAATACTTGTAAACCACTATTTAAAACTGTAAATTTATTAATTATACAAAAAAGAACAACGATGTACATAAAGAACATTTTCACAAAACTTTTTCCTATATACAAAGGCAATAGGGTTCATATTAACAAATACATGTGAGACTTTGCCCGGGTGCTATTGCATCCCTCTAATTTTGCACCTCTAATTTCATCCTTAATGACGTGACTTACTTCCATATAAAGCGGTCTCACACTGTAAAGAGAGTTGATTGGTTGTTGTTGTTTGTCACCTCATTATAGGTGCAATTGGGGTAATGAAATGGGGAAGATGAGACATTTCTCTTTTTTTCTTTTTTTTTTTATTTACTTGAATTGTACATGGATTGCATGTGTCTACTCACCTAATAGAGGAAATATCATTTTGCCTCCTAAATTTTTATGCATTTTTCAATTTGATATCCAGATTTCAATTAATGTCAATTTTACATCCAAACTTTCAAAATTTTGATCAATTTGGCATCTACCGTCGCATTCTGTCTACAATTGAACAGAATGTGCTGACGTGGCACTAAAATTCACTTAAAATTTCATTTTATCCCCCAAATTATACCTTAAAAATCAATTTGCCCCCAAATATTTTTAAAAAATAATAATAATTTAAATAATATGTACTTTGCAAAAAATAATAAAAAATATAAAAATTCTCATTTAGAATTATCTTGAGACTATGAAGTATGGATAATTCGACATATTTGTCGTACTCCTACCAAGTACTTATCGACATATGGCATTTCTGCACACGTACCAGGTACACAAAACACATACTAAAATTTTTTGACATACCTAAACATATCTAGTATATACCCAAGCCGTGCCGTACCTCAGTCGAAATAATATTTTCTTCTACTACAAAGATAAAATTCTTTTTACTAGACTTCTTTTTGATTTTTAGTTTTGTGCTTAGCACGGTTTTAAAATTAGGTTATGATTTGTAAGTTATTTAATATAATGATATTTAATTTTAGTTTATCTTATACATGTACTTTTGACATTAAATGTCAATTGTATGTTGGATTTAACAAATTAAATTATTTAATTAATTTTTGTATTATTCCAAATTAAAAACAAATATTTTTTTATAAACGTATTAAGCCGTACTTGTACTCTACTTTGTTTTTTTGAATTTTACCATATTGACGTATTCGTATTGTACCAATACCAGTACTCATATTCATACTTGTGTTTCATAGGTCTCAAATTATTTCAAGTCGATCTTAGAGAAACTTATTGAGCCGAAAATGTTATGGCTACTCTATGTGTGTATGCGTGTGCAATTGTAACTAGTGTATTATTCAAATTAATTTCAATAGAATTAATCGAGTAATAGTAATTTCAAAATTGGGTGGGGAAAAATTTCAAAATTCGGTAATTACTCAGTACGGATATGACATGTTTTTCGAAATACCCATACTTCATAGTCTCAAGATAATTCTAAATGAAGATTTTTATATTTTTTATTATTTTTTTGCAAAGTGTATATTATTTAAAATTAATTTTTCTCATTAAAATTTGAATGTTTGGATGTAAAATTGATATTAATTGAAATTTGAGGGTCAAATTAAAAAATAGTAAAAGTTTAAGGAGTAAAATGATATTTCCTCCACCTAATATTTTAATTGATTTTCGTGCATAGTATGGATAAAAAAATTGTGATTTTCTTGTTTATGCATGCAACTATATTATGCATAGGTACAAGCAACCGAAAATTAAAGATAGTTAGTATTATTTTACTAATATATATATATATATAGATTCGTTTGGAAAGTGGATTGACTTTTTGATTTTTGACTTTTTTGTCTATTTTAACTTGGGACTAGCCTCATTTGAAAAGAACTTTTGATTTTTTTTAACTTTTTTTGTGAGAGAAACAATATAATAATTATGGGTTGTATGTGATGTTTTGTTTTATTAGGCCTATTTTGTTTTTTTACCTATTTTAACCAAAAAAAAAAGCCCAAAACCCTCTTTCCTCTATATATGAAGGCCCTCTTTTTGAGTTGATTCTACTTGTATTTGCGTGCAGTTATACGAAAATCCAATAAAAAATTTCATACAATAAATAATAAGCACATGATAGAAAAGAAAGGAAAGAAACATTTTCAGTTGGCTATAATCCAAAACATGTGGTTGAGATTTTACTTAATCAAACTTTGAATCCTTGGATGAAGAAATTCTTCGAAAGCTTTAAGAACCTTTTCACTCTTTTCATCGAACCTTCACAAAAGCGAAAACAGTTTGTTGGAGATGATGATGTGATAAGCTTGCTTGCTTTGCACATTCTATTTTTTTCAACTAGAATTTTTCAACCCATTTTTGTTTTTGCAAGTTGCTTTGAATAGAGACGCTACACATCAAATTATTTTTTTGTGTTTTTTTGCTTTTGGATCATATGGAGAAGCAACAACTACTATTTGTTTTCTGTTAGCCTTGATTTGACCATAAATTATTGTTATGTTCTATTGATTAAATATTGTTTTGTGCTTTAATCTTTTATAATTTTTCTACTAAATGTTAAAAAACAATCTTAACTACCCCTCTGTTTGTTAGCCAATTGCTTGTAGATGAAAATAAGAGAGTCCACGTTAGAGACCAGTGATAAATTTTCTCTATTTTTTAAGGAAAATGATATGCAAGTCTATTTTCTAAATTCACTTTTAAATCTTATGTAAACAAGATGATTAGTGGATAATTAGAAAATAAATTAGAGAGATAATTGACTTAGATATTTAATAGAGTGTCACATTAATGAATCTAAAAAGTAGGTCTAATTTTTTTGCAAGTTTGGAGGTTGATTGAGATAATTATAAAGTCAAGGGACAAAATAAAATTGGGTATAAAAGGAGGGGTATAAAGTGTAATTTACCCATATATATATATATACATATATCTGATTATAAATAAAAGAAAATGGAAATGGTAAGTGTAGGGAAATGATGTATGGACCCAAATAAAGCGCCAATGATGTGTCAAACATGACGTTGCCTAAGGTGTAATTTGGACTGATTCAACCCAAGTAATTCGTTCTCAATTTGAAATTTGTAGGATTGGACAACATATTACATACTAGGTCAACCCAAACCAAAATTGTTTATATAATTTTCACCGTTCAATGATGTTAAAATAATGGAAAATGTTTTGTGACTCGAAAAGCTGTAGCACGAAAGCCCCGAATTCGTGAAACGACATCGTTTCACTTTTTTTTTTTTTTCTTCTTCTTCTTCCTCGTGTCTGCAACTCTGAAACGGTGAGGGAGAGGGAGAGGGAGAGAGAGGGAGAGAGGGAGAGGGAGTCCGCCGCCGATCGCCGCGCCTCCGCCCTCGCTATATATATATATATAAAACGACGCCGTTTTCATTTTCGGGGCTTTCGAGCTACCTATTTTCGAGCTCCATATCGGAACTCTAAAATAATTTGAAATTTTAGATCAGATCATATTCATTACAGCAGTGATTTAGACCCCCTCAAACTTCAACCCCCACCACCCCCACACAAACGTGGCGGGTGGTGATTGGAGGAGGAGAAAAAAAAAAAAAAAAAGTGATCAATCAAAAAAGAAAGGGGGTCAAAAGGGGGTGAGAGAAAAGGGTCCCAATCTTTATTCTATTCATTATTATATATTAT
The DNA here is from genome assembly GCA_025200525.1 of Camellia lanceoleosa. Classification (NCBI taxonomy): domain Eukaryota; kingdom Viridiplantae; phylum Streptophyta; class Magnoliopsida; order Ericales; family Theaceae; genus Camellia; species Camellia lanceoleosa. Next base: position 1,202,833 of record JANUSC010000032.1, read on the forward strand.
TTACACAAATAATACAACACAAATACCTCTTCCCTTTCTTGCTCAAAAATGATAAATACTACTATATGAGAACAACAATTTTTCAGTTCTCTAATTTCTCTTCTCCATCCTTCTCTTATGATATAAGTTAGTTGTTTTGATTTATGAATAATTTTTAATCCCAAAAATAATAATAAGGTCAAACTTTAATAAATTAATTTAAAACAAAAAAAAAAAACTTAAATTTGTGAGTATTTGAGGCAATTTAGACCTAGCCCAAGTTCAATTTATTATGGTCAAGTCAGACTTAAATAAACAAGTTCGAGTTAAAAGTCGAGTGTAAATGGACTAAACAACACTTAACACAAACTCGAATTAGGCTTGAATAACTTTTCAACTCAATCGAACCATCCAAAATACACCTCTTAAATTACTGTTGTTTTAATAACAAGGACTCCTTAATATTTTTTAAGCCACGTCTCTCGGATTAATGTCAGCTTAATTTTTGATCTTGTATATAGAGCACACTGCTCTTACACACCTAATTATTAACATTTCAAAATTATACTGAGTTTCTGAACATCTCTTGTTCAATTGTTTAGGAGACATTTCTTGTTCAGCTGTTCCCATTAAACAATTTTTAGCTTAGACACAAAACTCTTTTCAAACAAGAAAGAACATGAACAAGAGAGTAAAGTAAACAAACCCGTTCTAAAATGTAAAATCATTTCTCAACATGTATAATTATTGTCTTTTCATAGAAACAATAGATTTATATAGAAAAATAAAAATAACAACTATAAAAGAAGATCTGTTTTTTTGAGGTTGTTACTGCTAACAATGTTGTTGCTGTTGTAAGCTGATCAACTTGAAGTATGCCCCATCCTTGTTCTCCACAAGACTAGAATGAGTCCCTTGCTCTATTATCTTCCCGTCTTGTAAAACCGATATTTGGTCTGCATTTTTAATAGTCGACAACCTATGGGCCACCATGACCGTGGTTCGGTTCTTCATCAGCCTATCCAAAGCTTGTTGCACAACTCGCTCTGACTCCACATCTAGAGCGCTCGTGGCTTCATCTAGTAGCAAGATAGCTGGGTTTTTTAGAACAGCCCGAGCAATGGCTACCCTTTGCTTCTGGCCACCAGAGAGTTGAACTCCTCGCTCTCCAACTTTGGTTGAGTAGCCCTCTGGAAGGGCACTAATAAAACTATGTGCATTAGCTAATTTTGCTGCTTCGATTACTTCTACTTCTAAGGCTCCTTCTCTCCCGTAATGTATGTTTTCGTAGATTGATGTGGCGAAGAGAGCCGGTTCTTGTTGGACTAGGCCAATGTGCTTCCGGAGAGATTTGAGTTTGAGTTTCTTGATATCTTTTCCTGTGAGTGTCAACAACACCACTTTTAAGACGCAACAAAAATGACTAATAACTAAGAAGTACGTATCCTTTTAAGAAGGCAACGTGTCGTATTCAACACAGACACTCGTTGGACATATCCCAACACTAATGCTGTTTTTGGTTGAGAGATTTGGAGAGGGATTTGGAAAGAGAAAGGAAAAATGTGTATGAAACTAGGTGAAATATAGGTATATTTTATTCTTATTTCACCTACATTTTCCATTTCCCTTTCCAAATCCCTCCTCAAATCTCCCAACCAAACACAGCATAAAGGACACACAAGAAACACATTACAAGTTTAAATAAAATTACTTGGAATCCAATGACAAAACAAAAAAACGTAAAATTATACTTATTCTCCTTTAGACTTCAAAAATTATTGTCTTGAGTTGAATATTCATATACATTTTTTTTTTATCGGCAAATATTCATATACATGACATATAATAATTCTATTCTTATGCAAGATATATAAAAAATATATAAAATTATATATTTTGTATGTGATCCCTATGGGTCGTGTCCTATATTTTTTTAAAAATTATGTGTTAGCATCATGTCTGTATCCGTGTCCGTATTTCTTAGTTATAATTATATATTTTGTATGTGATCCCTATGTGTCGTGTCCTATATTTTTAAAAAAAATTATGTGTTAGCATCATGTCCATATCCATGTCCGTATTTCTTAGACTAATAGAGTTGAGCATAGATTTATCAGAAAATAACTCACTGTCAATCATCACTTTGCCGGCTGTTGGATCATAGAACCGTAGGACAAGAGCGAGCACTGAGCTTTTACCGGAACCACTCTGCCCGACTAATGCCATGCTCTGGCCTGCATGCACGGTTAGATCGAAGCCCTTGAAAATGAGTACATTGGGCCTTGAAGGGTAGTGAAATTGGACACCCCTCAGCTCTATTATGCCATCCACCTTCGTCAGCTCGTCTCCAATATCGCCTTTGACCTCTGTTTTTCGGTCGAGAACCTCAAAGACCGACGCCACCATTTGGTTCCCTTTTAGAAGATCCGGTGCCATTGCCAAAGTCTCCCCCATGGCTAGTGCCGTCACTATCAAAACCATAAATGATTTCATGACAGATTTAAAGCTAGAAATCTCCTTCCCCATCAAAACAGAACCATACCTGCACAAAGTTTAAAAAAGACTAAGCATTTAATAGATTTAACCTACAAGCCGATAATACAAGATTAAGCATTGTGATGGTGTTGGTCCCTACTGTTTCAGAAACCATCATTCTGTCTCACAATTCATTTGTTGCGAGGGCACAATGAAGGGCTCCAAATACCCGTGTCCAAAAAATTGCATCTAGTACAAATAACAAAATTTCATTTCCTGTCCATCGAAATGGCCGAAACGTTTCCATTTGTTAGGAAACCGAAACTAAACATTAGTAGAATAACAAAATTCCAACGTTTCCATAAAAGCGTAACAAAACATTGTCAAACATATAGAAACAAAGAATAGTTTCAACACACATTAAGAATACTTAGCAATGCCCATTTATATTTGGCGCTTTTTTGTCAAAAAATAGGAAGATAAACAACCATAATAAGTCACTTATTCTCTCTCTTCTTCTTTTTTTGTTTATGCAAAGTTTTTTTTTTTTTTTTTTCCAAAAAAATCCCTACTGCTACAATTTTGCTTTAAAAATTTTTTTTTTTTTCTTATAGCGGTGAACTTGTTCCCCATCTAAACCTTTAAACCTTTTGTTTATAAATTTCCAATATTCACAGACCTCAATATGTTTAATTATTTAATTATTGAGAATGTATTAACATTTATATTGATTTTAGTTTTTTTTTCTAAACATTTTTCAAATGTATTCAATTTTTTCTCTCAATTTCCCTTATGTTTCAAAAACATTTCTGTTTCCAAGCTCACTTAAACAGATTTCGTTCCTTGATCTAGCATCAATGCTACATCTTTTTATCTATGTTATCCAACCATGTTTTCCATGGCAAAGGTAAAACAGATGAAGCTAAAACCACATACCACAAAGCAAGGCCATAGGATGAGAAGATGAAGAATTGAGAGACTCCATAGAAAATGCCAGCAATCTGACCACGAGTAAACGAACGCCTTGAAGGCTCAACAAGCTCTTGAGCATAAAGGTCAAGGACCTTCTCTTCTGAGCAGAATGCAGCAACAGTACGGATGTTACTCACAGCCTCACCAGCAAGCATGTTCGCTTTCAGATAGGCTTTGCTCAAGTTTCCACCATAGCCTTTCATGAACATTTTCTGAAAGGGGGGGGAGGAATCAACAAACAAACAAATTAGTGATAGAGCTTTCAAATATCAATGATCATTTTAATCTGCAAGCTAAAATTGGAGGGAGGAGGAAACCTCGCTTATGTGACCGCTAATGATCAGTGGATATGTGGCCATGACAACAAGCGTGAGCCTCCAGTTCAAAATGAAGGCAATGATGAATGAGGTAACGACCAAACCAACATTCTGTATGAGAATAGTAGAGCGATCAACAACTACAGTACGCAACAAAGTTGCATCACTCTCTAAACGAGATGCGAGCATGGAACTTGTGTTATTTGTGTCATCAAACCATCCAATCTCATTTCTCAAAATGGCTGCAACCAAATACAGAAGAAAATCAAGAAAAATAAAATAAATTCTTCAAGACATAAACAAAGGACCATTTTAACTTCATAAATGTAAGGGTATAAACCAGTATTTTTGGTTTCCATCACCATACCAAGGCACCAATTCATCATCTAGGCAATAAGAGAAGATGAATTCAATGTGAAAAATAATTTTCCATGTTTGAAAACATTGGTACTTCAATTTTTAAAACAATATTGTGTTCATCCAAATACCTCTTCATACATAAAAAAATCTTTTTATAAAGGGAACAATAGGGATACAAGGAGCAAATATGGCTATTGTCAAATTTACCAGAAAACATCATTTCTCGCACGCGAAGAGTAAGCCGCTCTCCCATGATTCCAAAAGAGAGATGTGCGATCGCATGAACAATGACAGTTATGAAAGCACCTCCACAGAAGAGGAGTGCGATCTTCTTGACTTCACGGCATGTTATGTCCCAGTCCATGTAGTATGATACAAGAGCCTGAGTGACACCAAGGGCAAAAAGAGGCATCTGTGCTCCAGCAATGAGTGCACAAATTGTGCCAGAAACCCCATACATCCAGTCAGGGCCCACCATCAAATACAATCTTCCATTCGACACACGTGGTGGATTAACAATCTCCAAACCATCAACTCCAATTCGACCAACCGACACCTTATCAGAGTGAAAGCTTGTGTCGCGGCTTGTTGTGCGCGACAATTCACGAGAATATTTAATGCTATAAAAATAAAACAAGTAAACAAGATTTTGATACTTAGTCAGATTTTTCAGGAAATTAGTTTTATGTATGTTAAAGTTGCTATATTTGAAAAGCAACAGTATTCTTTTGTTTCACTAGAAAATGGAATCTTTGGGAGAGACATCATAACAATTTGCATTGGACATGTACAATTTTGAGTATTGATGTCGGTATTTTTGATAAAGTAGTACATCTGACAATCCCCAGACCCCGCAGTATTGGGAACCTCGTGCATTAAGACTGCCATTGTATGTAATGGCAGCAAACAGCATATTTTGGAAAATTTAGCTGACTCTAAAAGTAAATATGAAATGAAGAAAGATAGACAAATTTCTCCATTTTTAAGAATGTAACATAATGAGTGAGTATGCGGTCAACATAGCTTGGTCTTCCTCGCACCACTAACGTAATTTCTGTGCAACATTTTAAAAATAATTTTGAAGATTTAGCCACTAATACCAAATGGAGAATAAATGCCCTCCATTTCTGTTTAATGCAAATGTAACATCTAAAGAATTGATATTATTTCAGAAATTTAATGTATATACCTGAGTGGCTGTCCCAAAGCAGGTCCACGGGAAGGGAGGCGATGCAAGGAAGCTGCCTCTTGGAGTTGAATAAGTGATGCATAAGCACTATTTGGTTTCGAAATGAGCTGATCATGACTCCCGGTCTCCACTATCTTTCCACCTTGAACAACAGCTATTACATCTGCATTTCTAACAGTAGAAAGCCGATGGGCCACAACAATAGTTGTCCGTCCTACCATCACACGATCAAGTGCCTCCTGTACACTCTTCTCAGACTCCGCATCAAGAGCACTTGTAGCTTCATCCAGCAGAAGTATTGAAGGATTCTTTACTATTGCTCGTGATATTGCAATTCTCTGCTTCTGTCCACCCGATAATTGTATTCCCCTTTCACCCACCTGCAAATGAACTTCAATTGCTACTCCTTTCACCCAGAATATAAAAATCCTCCCATCCTAATGTTCTCTTAGGCAATGTTTGGATCAAGGACTTGAGGAAGGATTTGCAGAGGGAAAGGAATTAAGAAAATAAAAGTGAATGAAATAGAAGATAAACTTTTGTCACATTTCCCTTTGACTTTTCCTTTTCCTTTTCCTTTCCCTCTCCAAATTCTAATCCAAACACAGCTTTAAAGATTAAGATCACAACTTGCTAACTTTACGGTGTCAATTTTCAAATTTCATGTATATATATATCAACAGTTCCATATACCTGGGTTTCCAATCTATCAGGAAGGTTGTTGATGAAAGTGATTGCCTCTGAAAGTTTCGCAGCACGTGTAATCTCTTCGAGGGTGGCATCGTCTTTCCCATAGAGAATGTTCTCCCTAATGGTTGTAGCAAAAAGTGCAGGCTCTTGATTAACCAACCCAATCTGTTGCCTGAGCCACTGGAGGTCAAGCTCTCTGATATTGGTTCCATCTAATAGTATCTGTCCAGAGAGAGGCTCGTAGAAGCGCTCAATCAAGGATATAACCGTGCTCTTTCCCGACCCACTTCCTCCCACAAGGGCTACAATCTTCCCAGTAGGTATGTCAAGACACAGCTTGTTGAATATCATAACATCAGGACGAGATGGGTAGCTAAAGCATACGTCCTTGAATTGGATATGGCCTTCATGATTGACTAGTTTCCTGCCGGTTTTCAAGCTCGTTTTGCTTATTGTGTTTCGCTCTATCATCTCAAATATGGGATAAGCAGCTGTCTTTGCTCGGATGAATGCAGAGATGTCGGGCGCTGCCTGTCCAAGTGCCCTGTAAAGCCATAGGACCTTATAATATAATATGCTTATTCCGATGCAATTATCTTATCATGAAGCTTCAACATGCCATTTGGTACACCAAATATATGCATTTATTGTAACCTATCATGACTCATTGCAATTTGATTCATATTACACTAAGCAAACAGTTGGTTAATGCAGGGTACGTATGAATGTTATAAATAAAATAAAAAAACAAAATCCCACGATTCTGTTTTATATAGTGTTTAAATGCACAAGCCTACGCTCTAGAAAGTGTCACGGCCAAAGTTGCACACCAATGTCATTTCACATGATTAATTATTATCACTTTATAATCAAATAGGCCCAAATTTTAATTGGTATAGGAAAAGCATAATAAACTTGCTTCCAATTTTATGTTAAATCTAACATACTGAAGAAACATCTAAACAGGCCCAAGATGTACAAGAAATCATGTTTACTGAAAATGCAAAATGGAGGCACCAGAAGTAACGAAGGACTTGTTCATATGCTACCTTCCAATTTCAATGGACCAACTCATAGATTCATCGAAATACAATAAGAAGCACAACGGACTAATTCAAAAAATTGCTTGAATAAAGAGAAAGGGGCAAAGACTTACAGTCCGGCAATGACAACATTGAGCATGGTAGTGAAAGAATCTCCTCCATTGGCAATGTTCTTATGAACAACAATGCTCGTATACCAAACAAGCAATGACCATGAAAGAAAAAGGACACAGTGCAAGGTGCCAAGCCCCAGGCCCTTGGCTAGTCCTGCTTTCCTCCCATACTTGTAAGTGTCCAAGAGTGCTGCTCTATACGATCTCACTGCCTTTTCTTCTCCTGCAAATGCTTGAACTGTTCTCACATTTCCTATCACCTGAAAATTGCATAAAATGAGGAGAGAGAGAGAGAGAGAGAGAGAGAGAGAGATCTGTTCTACAGTGAATGCTCTCCGAATTACCAAATTAACCAATTAATTCTGACCACATCAACATAACAAAAATGCCCATGTCTTCTTTTTTTTTCTTTTTTTCTTTTTTTTTTTTTTTTTTTTTTTTTTTTTCTTTTTTAAATCAAGTAACAGGATCAAGAAAAATCAGCTGAACCGTCACCTAATTTACAGAAGTGTTCTGCCAAAAATGTACATTCTATGAAAAGTTTGTTTTACAGAAAATTATGTTAGAATTAGATCACTTAAATCAAAAAATCAAGTCCATTTTAGTAAAGAAAGTTGTACACATACAGAATTCGTATACAAAATTTCCATATAGAACAATCTGAGATGACACTTTTACTTCAAAATAATAAATCGATCAAGTGTCATACAAGCTAAATTTGGTGTTTAAAATAAGGTAATGCCAACAACGGCTCAAAGAGCTGTCATTAAGGTGAGGAAAATATCAAAAATAATTGTGAATTACAAGGTATATCCTTAAAAACTTTTATATAGTTTTTAAATATTTTTCACACATTGTTGTACAATTTTCTCACTAAGTTTCTCTATTTTGAATGTTTTGCACACTTTTGCATATAATTTTCTTACCTCTATCCAGGCTAATGACGAATTGACAACCTTTGCCATGTCATTAGCCTTTTCTTATAAAGTTTTAAAAATGTTGTCGTTACATCATTCTATATCAAACTTTGCATAAATAATCTAGAGACAATTACAAAATAAAAAATAAAAACTCCAAGGTTTTAGCTTTATAACAAAATAAAGCTTGAGTTTTTAATTTTGTTAATTTAAACCCTAATCTTTTAATTTGTTTTCAATCTAAATCATTCGCCTATTTTCATTAAGTAAAACCAACGAAAAAAAGAGTATTTTAGTCATTAAAGTCGATGTAGGGCATAGATAAAATGTCAACAATAACCTTTTTATTGAGTTTAATAACTAAAATACGCATTTTTCTATCAATTTTACTTAACAAAAATACACAAATGGTTTAAATTAAAAATAATTCAAAAAATTTAGAATTTAAATTGATAAAATTGAAAACTCATGGTCTATTTTGTTGTAAGGCTTAAACTTGGGGGTTTTTTTTTTTCGTAAATTCCCCAATAATCTATATTAAACTTTGCATAAATTAAAACTCATCATTTGGCATGAGAATTTTATATAATTTAATTGATAATTGTATTAATCTCTAAAATTTAACATTCAATATGAATCTCTATTGACAATGTAGTTTGATGAAGTGTGAGTTTCGAGAGGACCTCTTGGGCGATTTCGCCAGCGTAGACGTAAGATTTGCGAACACGGGCAATGAGACCAGTGGCGACAAAGGCGTAAACACCACCAGCAATGGCGATCAAGGGAACAATAGAGAGAGTGACGAGACTGATCTGCCAAACCCTAATGAATCCGATTGTGAATCCTGCTATGAATCTGCTTATGTAATGAATGAAGTTCCCCACCTGCTTCAAATTCAATTCCCAGTTTTTAGAGAGAGAGAGAGAGAGAGAGAGAGAGAGTAGAGTGCCCAGTGCTGCAGCAGGGTTGTGAGATAACATGACTTTGATGCGGTTTCAGGGATGACATCATTTCCCGGTCGTTGACGCTAAAATTACGACAATAATCACATTTCTTGTTTTTTTTTTTTTTTTTCCTTTGCTTTTTAAATAGAATAGAATAGAATAGGTGGATGGCCAAGTTTGGAAAGACTAAAATAAGTGTACTTTTTGTCTTTTTAGACTAAAAAATTGAGGTTTAAAATATAGATATTTGGGTTAATTTTTTGATTTTTTATGAAAAAATATGTAATAAAAAATTGTAAAAATTAATTTTTAGAGGAAAATTTGAATTGGGAGTTGTGTACCCGTAATTGTTGACTTTTGGTGAATAGTATTAACTTTTTAACTTTTTGAGTAACTTTTTGAATTTTTGAATTATTTTGCACATCCCAAACTTAAAGAACACTAAAAAGCATCGCAGCAGCTTACTTATAAATTATTCTAAAATATTATTAAAAAATTTATCTTTTATTTTAAAAATCATTTTTTCATTTACTTCTCTCAACAAACTTCTTATTTTTTTCTATTCCATTAAAATAATCTTTTACTTCCCCCAACAAACAGACTCAAGACAGAGTGCAAAACACACCCGCCCAAAATAGAGTGTAAAACAGACCAACAAAACAGCAAATCGAAGCGGCTGAAAACAAAGAAGGGCGGTCAACTAGTCAGGCCAATTTTAAACATTTTCCTTCTCTAGCTACAGGGATTCACAAGACATCTAGGAGGATATCTGGGGGGGGGGTTGGGAGGGGGGAGGGACATTCAAGAGGACATTCCCTTCGCACTTCAATGAAACAAAATAAGAATTTATCAATATGAGGAAATTACAATGACTCCATACAAATAAAATAAAAATTTATCAGAGATGAGAGAATAGGGAGTCACTATAGCAACATTTATATTTAAGGGGTTGGATAAGAGATCTACTAAGGAAGGATTTTTGAAAGATTAAGCTTTTATAATAGCTTTCGCTATTATAAGGAAGCTGCTATAGATGCTCTAAGTAGCTGTTTTAAACCAACAAAACAATTTAGTTTCATTCGTGATTGACTTGTTAAACTCAATTTATTAATTAAATATATTGTAGAACTCGTTAAAGTTTTTAAACTAAATTTAAATAATTAACTGCTCATTAACCTCAGTTTAATAAGCATAAAATTACATAAAATATCAAATTTCTCGAGCCCGACTCAATAAAAATTCGTTTGAGATCGATTTGAAAATTTAATGAACTAAACTTAAACAAATTTTGAAACTCATTAAAATTATCAAACTAAACTTAAACATTTAACCATTTGACTCACACGACCTAACCTTAAGGAGTGTTGATAAAAAATATAAAATATCAAAATACTTGTAATTCTAACATATTGTTTTACGTGTTTCAAAATATTTTGACTTGTTTTTTAAAAGAATTAAAAAGTTAAAAATTTACTAAAAAAATTTTTAATACACTTTTTATATTATTCCAAACTAAAGTAAATAACTTAAAATTTTCACATATTTTAATACACTCTTTATACGTTTATTACAAAAAAAGTTAAAATTTTCAAAAAAATTTCCATTTTTTACACGTTTTTCCATAAAAAAAACTAAAAAATATTTCAAACAAACTAATTTTTGTTGTCTATATTTTAATAAAAAAATAAAAAATTATTAAAATAATATATTGCTAAACCAAATCTTTCACAGATTTTAATACACTTTTTATATTATTTTTTAACACTAACAATAGCCCTAACCTCCCTAAATATTTGAGAACAATATAATAGCACTACAAATTTAGCATAATTTCACATATCTTTCTTTTAGTAAAGTTTAAGTGATCAAAACTAAGGCCTCGTTTGGGAACAGGCTAATTTAGTAACTTTTTTTTAATTTAATTAAAAAAAAAAGTAAAAAAAAAAACAGTTATGTTTTTTTTAATTTTTTTAATTAATAACAAAAAAAAAAAAGTAAAAAAAGTTTTTTTTTTTTTTTTTTTGTTTTTTGGTTTGTTTTTGGCTAAAAATTTTAAAATTTAACTTTTTTTTAATTCTTTTATTTTTTCTCAAACAGCCTAAAGTAAATAATAAGTAGACACTGAAATAAATAAAAACAAACATATATTTTAATAAAAAAGGGATAATAACTTCATCTTTTTATACATATAACTCAAAATTATTGTTAAAATGTATTATGTGAAATAAAATTTGGAGAGAGACCCATTTAATTGTTTAAAAAATGTAATGCTAACTTTTAGAGATGACAGTTTTTTTAGTGAGGTTCTAAAATTTTGACTTTTTAAGAAAGGATTATAGGTTATAATTTTCTCCAATGCTATGATGATAGGCATCAACAAATAGGTAGGAGTGATATGAGATGATCTAAATAAGTGTATTTTTTTATTTTTTATGAAATATGAATTGGGTATGGGTTGAGTTTGAAGTGATGTGATAGAGAGGTGATGTGACTTAAATAGGATAGTGACTTTTTAACTTTTTTAAGTTTTAAAAAATAATGCCTTAAATTCCTTTAATTCAGACAATATATACGTAGGGTAAAGTTACACTTAGACCTATGAGATTTGGCTTTAATATATATCATTCTTGATGTTTAGAAAATTACACTGACCTTTCTGTCATTGTAATTATTTAGACGGAATACATATTTGTATCAAAAAAATATTGCATTCATACATTCTCTTTTTTCTTGCTTTATTTTACTTTTCCTTCTTTTTTTTTTCCTTTGCTTTATTTTTTTTTTCCAATATAATTTTCTCTATTTTTCTACCATGAGTTGTTATTTTTTATATAAGTAAGGGTTTATGAAATGAGATTATTAGCCACATGGATAGGAGTATAATTTTTCAAATATCAAGGGGATGATATGTATTAAATCTAAACCTTAGTGAGTGTCAGTGCAATTTACCCACATATGTAAATGTTAGAATATTTTTAGTCTTTTTTAAAATTTTCTCATTTTGTTTTGTATTTATTCTTGTTTTTCATATTTTTAAAACAAAATAATGAACAATTCAAAAGTATCTTTGTGTTTTTTGGTATTTATTTTGGCTTCTCAAATTTCTATATTAACCTATTTATTATGCAATCTTGTTCAAAATTTTTTATTTTTTATTTTTACAATTGCTACGAAAGATATTTAAAAAAATAAAATTACACTCACAATAAAAATACACGAATTCAAGCAATCATGCATGCTGAATAATAAATTATTACTTTTCAAATAACTAAAATAATAATCTAAAATATACCAACACCAAAATGACCACATGTATTCATTATTGCAGCAAAGCTACTCCTCCAAATACATACAGCACCCAACTACGCATTCCAAAAAAAATTAATTTGATGATCCTGAAAATCATGCATGTAAATAGTACATGTGGAACAATCTTTTTCCTAGCCAAACATGTCCTGGTGCAAAAAGATTAAATTAAACAAAAATGTTATAATTTCAGAAAAAATACATCAAAAAATATTTAAAATTTAATATTAATGCTCAATATTCACTTTCAGTGTAGCTCCAAAATAGAAACTTTAATAAATCTCCTCCATATATTTAAATTTCTAATAATTTTTCTGACACCACAAAATTTTCCTAAATTGATTCCCTTCCCTAGGCTCATTTTATTGGGTAACCAAATGGCATATGTCTAAGCATCACTTTATTTGGTTTCAGAAAATTGAACATACTTTTTAAAAAACTAAATTTTTTATTTTTTTTGTATCTTTTTGTTTTTAATCTAAAATTTTAATATTTTAATATTTTTATTTTTTAGTTACACCTAATCTAGACACACTTAAAAAATATAATATTTATGAAATTATTTTTAAAAATTCATCAAATGCAAAAATATTTAAAAAATAAAAATATAGTTCATTTTTGTATTCTTGTGTATTTATTAAATATTTTACTTTTTATGTGCATCTAGAAAGTAAAAAAATTACTTAAAATATTAAAAAAATCACTAAAAATTAAAAATTAAATTTTTTAAAAATCAATAAAAACCAAAAAATTTTAATTATAAAAAATTATACTAAAGAGGCCCAATGTCATTTACCCCCCCCCCCCCCAAAAAAAAAAAAAAAAAAAAACCACAAATTGTCCAAAAAAATAAAAAATAATATAAAGACAATTTTTTTAATTAAAAAAGAAAGTACATCATATATGTTTACAAGGTGAACCCAACTGGGGTCAGTTTCATGGGCTGTTTTCTGTCATTTTTTTGGGCATTGCATAGGGTCCACTTGGGTTGCATCTGAGGTCAGATCCTCTCTGGCCCTTCCTTTGGAGGACGATTCAAATTAGGTCACGTCACCCTATTAAAAATTTGCGATTCAAATTAGCTCTAAAAAAAATAAATCAAAATTCTCATTTTTTTTGACACACTCTCTCTCCGCCTTCACTGCTACACACACACTCTCTCTCTCACACACACAATTCTAATAAAAAATTAAAAAAACCTATTTTAATCTTTTTTATTTATTTTCATAATATATATATATATATAATTTTAATTTTATAAAATTAATATAATTGAAATTATACCTTTAAAATGAGACTAATATTAAATATATTTAATAAAAATTAAAATAAATAAAAAGTCATTATTTGCATATTTGATTTGCACCTATGCACAGATTGAATTTGTGTTTAAAAAAAAATAAAAACATATTTTGATTCGCACCAGTGCACATATTGGATTTTTGTGTTTTTTTATTTCCTTTAAAAAAATTATAACTTGTTTGGTTAATAAAATTAAATTAAAAGTCATTATTTTCATATGATATTTTTTTTGAATGAAAATTGTTTTTGAGAATTTCAAAAATATATATTTTTGTGTGTTTATTTCATCAAATTAATTTTTATATTTAAATAATAATAATTTGAAAAAATAACTAAACATAGCAATTATTTTTTATTTATTTTAACTTTTTATTAAATAGATTTAATATTAGTCTCATTTTAAAGGTATATTTTCAATGATATTAACTTTATAAAATTAAAATTTTATATTAAAAATTAATATATTATGAAAATAAAATATGAGGGAGAGAGTGTGTGTGTGTGTGTGTAAGAGAAAAAGAGAATTTTGAATTTTTTTTTTTAGCTAATTTGAGTCGCAGATTTTTAGTGGGATGACGTGACCCAATCTGAACTGTCCCCGGAGGAAGGGCTGGAGAGGGGTTGGAGAGGATCTGAACTCGTTGCATCTACCCTAATTGGATGTATGTGTCCACTCCAATTGTAGATCATATTTTAATTTTAATTTTTTATTTTTTTTTCCTTTATCTCAATAAGTTTTTTATTATAAGATTATGTTTTAAGATTTTTACGTAATTTTATAATTTAAAATGCATTGGAATGTACAGATTTAAAAATAAAAGATATTCTTTGATCCAGCAAAGCTAATTAAACTTGAGAAAATTACAAATCAGGCTAATTTTAAAAAAATAAGTATAAATACATGAAAAAATTTATGATCTTAATAATTAAGATTTATAAACTTTATCATTAATCTGTATTTTTTTTTTTTCATTTTTCAACTAATACATTATTTACCAATTAAACTTCAAATTGTGCAACCTAAGTGCTGTTTTGTTAAAAATTAATAATCCAAGAGCAAAAATTAAAAGCACTTCTCACACAACTTTTAGAAATTAATTTTTTTTAAACTTATTTAAATTATTTTTACTTAATAAATTATAAGCAAAATCTATATCAAACAAAATAATACAGAATCTCAAGATCAAAAAAAAAAAAAAAAAAAAAGTTAGAAACAACTCAAATAAAGTCACACTAAACATAGCTTATGACTTTGAGTCAAGAGTCTCTCCTTGCAGTTCCGTCCATGCGTTCGTCTTTGCAGATTTTTGGGTCTATTTTTAGGTCTAATTTTGATAATCCGAACTGTTCATATTTTATGATTTATTTAGTATATCATACCTGTAAAAAATCAAGTTGATCAGATATCAGAAAGCATGTATTCGGAAAACTGTTTATTAAATTATTTAAAAAATAGTTTTTAGTTCAATTTTTCGAACACATATTTTTTGATATCCGATCAACTTGATTTTTTTACAGGTATGATATATTGAATAAATCATAAAATATGAACAGTTCAAATTATTAAAATTGAGCCTAAAAATAAACCCGAAGACTTATAAGAACGGACGCAAGAATGGAAGCTGCCTGGAGAGGATCCTGATACTATGATTTTACTCAACCAATCCATATAAATGCTGGGCATTTACTGGGCTCAGAATCATTTTCAGAAAAGTAAAAGCATTGTCAGATTAATTACCCCCCAAAATTAAGCCCCCCTGGAGAGGATGCTACTTCTCTTTAGGTTAAAAAACAAAAGCAAAGATTACCCCCCTTGGACAGAAAAGGTAATTTGTTGATTTTTATTCAGAAAATGTTTGGGATCCTTTGGGAATGATCCCACACCTCCAAAGTGATTTTGACTCTTTATATATATGTAGAGCTTACTCATATATGTGTGAGATTCACATCATGAAAGGTCCAAATTTATAAGGATCTTGCAAAAGTTTTGTAGAGGGGGGTCTCAATCATTATGAACTTTGTCATGAAATTTTTTTCAATTTTTCCCTATTTCTCTATGGTAAGCATAGTTTAGCTTTCCTTTTTCTATTTCTATTTCCATTTCAGGAATGTATGAATTTTGGATAGGATTCTAGTCCTTTCTAACTGTTGAATGCAGATAAAAGAGGATCAGTAAGAAAACAAATTAAAGAGATGCCACCTAAAACCCAAAATTACTCCAGAATAAAATCCAAAAATTATTTATTATCGTTAGTAATAATGTCATAAACGTATTACAATCATATATTTTTTTGAGCTACAAAAGTATATGATTGTTATGCATTTGTGACATTATTTTCAACGACAAGGAATAACTATATCTCAACTCTGATGTAGACACAACTAATTAAGTTTAATTGTGTTTAGTTACAATAATAAGAGTTTAAGGTGTCGGGTAATTCAAATTGTTTGGTGAGTATACTTTTCACGCAATTGACAAGGTTTCGAACCCCTAATTAACTTGATGTGTGAGGATATAATTTTCAAATATCATTAAAAGTTTAATCAACAGGTTTATCAATGACCTTTAAAAAAAATTCTTGTAAGAGTTTGCTAAACTGAATAAAGTTGTGTAAGCTTGGAAAATAAAAACGGAAATCATTAAATGTTGGGTCCTGATAAATTTGTGGTACAACCACCCTTTATTTAATAAAAGCAGGAAAGGGTAGCAGAAAATTTAAAGAAATGGATGAGAAGCAAGACAGAGAGAGGAGGGAGAGTTAACTATAAAGCAAAGACTTCAATTGTGACACCTACTCTTCTTAGTTGTCTCTTTAATGAAGGTTTTCTTTCAAAATTTCCCCTTTATAATTGGGGGAGTTATTGGTTATTAACACGGCAAGTGGTATTTTAAGATATTATAATTGATGAAAAATGTGGAACTATGATTTTGTATTGCACGATTGAAAACATAAGAGGACATGATGAATGATGATTAGTAAAGAAATATGGACACGTGATACTCTGAGAATACTTAATAATTTTCCTTATAATTGGGATTAGAAAACAAGACAAGCCCATGGTAATTTTTTTTTTTTTTAAATTATACATAAATATAGACATATCATATTCTTTTCTTAAAAAAAAAAAAAAATACTTAGAATGCAGTATTGATAGTTCTGCATTCATTCTAGATGAGTGTAGTGTTATCATAAGAAATTCGGGACAATTAACATGACTAATGTGACTAAACACCAATTCGGTTAGGTCTATAGTATATTTTCTTTGCAAATAAATATTTCCACACTTCTAATATTTAAAGAAGAAGAGTAATGATATACAAATAGAAAAATATACAAATTACTTTATTGTACGGGAGTTATTATTTCAAAACACAATATCTCTATTAAAATGACATTTAATCACAAAAATATAATAACCAAGGTATTCTGATGAAAAAATTTATATAAAAATTTATCTCCAATTGATTGTACTGTATAGTCCAAAAATAGTGGGCAGGGATTGTAAGCCTCACAACAATGGGATTCGTTGTAGGCTCTACAATCATTCCACAATATTTTGAATCGGGTAGTTTAGGACAATGGAGAGAAATCAAATTTTAAAAAATTTGTAAAAATAATATGTTTTTAAAAGAATAAATTAAAAATTAAAAATAGAGTCATACCTTCTCGGAAATAGCATCTTGAACAACAATGATGTCACTAGTGATAGCAGAAATGACTTCACCGGTGGAAGAAGCATCGGTGTCGAAAAGACTAATGTCTTGATTTAACATGGACCGTAGATATTCCATCCTCATCTTAGCCGCTTGCCTCTCTCCGGTATGCATCCAACATGCCACCTCTATATATACATACACATACATGCACATTAATATACACACCTCAATATATTTTTTAAAAAATAAATAATTAATATTAATTAGTTCATACCTGTCCATGATGAAAATAATATCACCACACTGAGATATACAAAATCCATTGAATACTGCAACACAAAATTAGATATAAAAAATAAATTGTAATTAAGCTATATATAAATAAATAAACAACAATGTTTCATATTCAAAAAATAAAATAAAATAAAATAAAATCTATTCATAATGTACTCAGAAAACAACATCAATGATCACATTTATTAGGCAAAATTTTTTAAATAAAAATTCTAAGTACATTGCATTATTTATAAATAAATAAAGAAGAAAAAGTAATGCATTTGTTTGATAACCCTTTGTCAATGAGAAAAGGTTGTAGTTTTACAGGGGTTTGGCAAATGTTTTTTTGGTAATTTTCTAGAAAGTAATAATAAATGTTAATGAAAAAAATGAGTGAAAATTTTATTTTAATTTCAGTTTCAATAATGACTGATTTAACTGACCAAAAAAATAAATAAATAAAACACTCTTCCAATCAACTTTTCTCATTAACACAAAAATAAACATGTAATTTTGTTTTCTCAAAATTTTATAATAAAAAAAATGGTTAAACAATCATTTGCCAAACCCCACATGAAATTTTCAAAATGTGACGATTTCACCCAAAAACAAGCAAGGAGAGTGGTGACATTTCACTAGGAAACATTTCCAAGTGACCAAAATGATGCAAATTAATTTTTAAAAAATGAAAATAAAATTTCCAAGTGACCAAAAAAACAATTCAAAAAATGAATCAAAAAAATAAAAATACATTGCCTATACCTTGGCTACCCTATGAGAAGCCTCAGCAGGAAAGAGATAAGCCATGCCGATGATGTTTATCAACTTTCCAAAAAAAATGAAGAAAACCGGCACCGAAGCGCCGTGAATACACGCTCCGATCGATCCAACAATCATCAGAAAGTAATCGAAAGCGTCTGCGAATGCGAATAGTCTCATCAATGGCACTTTTTTGGGCTTCTTTCCTTCTCCCTCTCTTGTTTTCACATTGTTTTCGGCTTTTCCGTCACCGGAAAGGGGACTTTGGACACTCATTTTGGGCTCAAAATGTGATATAGAAAGTGGTGTTTGATGGGTTGGAGAGAGAGAGAGGGAGGAGATAATGGGAGAGTTAGAAGGTTGAATGTAGTGAAGTGGTTGGATGGCTCATTAAGTGCAAAGCTAAAGTTGGAACAATATATATAGGAGTAAAATAGGTCTACAGACTCAGAAAAATACTTACAATTGACAATCTAACGACTCAGATTGATACCCACAACAAATACTTTCGATATGCATCATTAATAATATATTTTTGACTTTCCTATAGTTGAGAGTGTTAGAGGGTGGTGGTTTGTTGTGAGAAATGGTTAAGAGTTATGATATAAGGACAACCTCCACCGTAATGGCTGATACAAGTAGTGTTGGAAAATAATTATTTTTTTAATAATTTTAATTTAAAATTAAAGTATGATTTAATCATCGATTGAGATGGATTTGATTGGTTTTTTATTTTTTCAAGTAAGAAGATTACAATATAAAAATAATGAGCCAAAATCACTGAATTGTGAATGAGAATTATTCAATAAAGTGGGTATCAATAAAAGTTGGGTATAGATCTGGACTTAATTTTAATTTGGATTGGGTCTAAACTTGTGCTTGTGCTTGTGCTTGTGCTTGTGTATAGGGGTGTGCGCGGTGCGGGTCGGTACAGTTTGAGAGAAAAGTAGAAACTGTATGGCGGGTGACAGATTGATAAAAGTATCACTAGAATTTGCCATTTTCCTTATCAAAAATCGGCGGCTCGGTTGGCAAATAATGGCGGATTTGCCTTGGCGGTTCGGGCGGATTGACGGTTTATAAAAATTATAATTCAAATTACAAAACTTAAATAAAAAAGTAAAAAAAATACGAGAGATACCGTGATGTTAAGCATCTTGCGAAACTTTCTTCTGATGCAGCAAGTGTAGCAACAACATGATAATATCAACGATTATGCCATAAGTTCATTACAAGCATCTGTGGAAGCTACAATGATTAAATACAATACATAAAATTAATATTATTCAGGATTTATAATATATTGAAAATGTTTACTGTTGAAAAGTATTTAGATTGAAAAGTGAGCTGATGTAAGTTTGCAACATGGCCAGAAAAAAAACAAAAACAAAAAAAAAAAAGGATTGAAAAGTGAATTGGAATCCAACCTTATTTTGGATTACTGACATCTTGAATTCCCCTCGAGCAGTAATGTAATACTATATTCTAAGGTATAAAACAAAAAGCAAACTTAAGTAAAAAAGAATTTTTAGAATTTTATAAAATATGATTTAATAGCGGTGCGGGTCGGTGCGGTTTGAAAAAAAATATAGAAACCGGCGGATTGATAAAAGTGTCACTAGAATTTGCCATTTTTCTTACCAAAAACCGGCGGTTCGATTGGCAAATAATAATGAATTTGCCTTAGCGGTGCGGTTCGGTGCGGTTTTGACGGTTTTGGCAGTTTCGGCGGTATTATGTACACTCCTACTTGTGTATGTGCGGGGTTTACTCTTGGACTTGGATTTAGACTTAATATTGAGCTTGGGTAAGAGTATAAAAATGGCCCGCAACCCGTAGACAGACTGAAGACCGTCCGCGGTCCGGAGTGGGCCTGGTCCGTTTATGCCCAAGCCCAAATTTAAGACCCTAGGCTTGGGCCATCATTTAAAATTCTAGCTCCTGTCGAGGTCCAGTATCTTTTTTAGTGGAAAATAATAAAATTTTGGTTGAAAAAATAAATAAAAAAATAAAAAAAAATTTGTTTAGACCTGCCCAAGCCCGAGCGTAGGACAAGGCCCACCAACCCAGCCCGAGGCCTAGCCTACTAACCCGCATAAGGCCCAAATACCTCCTGGGCCTGGACCTAATTTTCTAGTCCGTAGGCCGACCCAAATTAATTTTGGCGAGCCAAGAAGACCCACATGGGCAGTGGGCCAAATTTACACTCCTAGGTTTGGGCTAAGCTATATTGTGTTGGGCTTAGCTTTGAGAATTGGGCTTGGATTGAGTTGTGACCCAACATTAGCATCCATTTTATGACCTATTTAGTTGGTTTATTCAAATATCATTATATACATATTTATTTATATATATTAAACACATGAGATGTTTAGACCTTTATAACTCTCTTCTTTTGATGATAGAGTTAATGACCATATTAGTGGCCATAGGTTTTTAACTCTTGTAACTCTAGCCCTAATGACTATAGTTGATGACCTTGGTTAATAACATTTGATAGTCCTCTTGATGTATAGCCTTCATGGTTAGGGATTCCCCTACTTATATAAATAGAGATCTTTCCCCTCTAACTTGGTAAGATAATTTTGGAGAGATATTTGATAGAAAATGAATATGGTGTTTTAAGATAAAAAGTTAGAGATAGTTTTTTACACTAAATAATTTTTTTTCTATCTTCTTTTGCTAGCCTCTTATTTGGTTCTTATTAGAGATAGTGCATCAACTGTCAAGTTCACTGAAACTATTCAAAAAGTGCTTCTGTATTAGTTGGTTTCGACCGTCATACTTTGGAAAATTAATGCCGATATACCTCTAGCATCCATCAGGAGGCGATGAATCTGTTTTAAAGAAACTGTCTAGTGCAGGCTTCGATTTACTTATTTTCTTATCATTTGTTCTTAAATTTTTCAATATTTAGTTTATAAAGATGAGTTCTAATTTTTAGTTATCCATATTAACAATTTGTTCTATTAGTACTGTAATTTAATTTATTTTTTATTTTTAGTTGTGTCGTTTGTTTTATATTTCATCTTTTTAATAAAGAATTATTTTGTCATTTTTATTTAATTTATTTGATATATTTTTCTTATATTATTATGAAAAATACCAACAAGTATGACTATATGTATATATCTTGCTCAAAATGTTTTGTGAGATTTTGACTCTCTAACACTTTACAGTCCATGGACATGGACATTAGTATAACAGCTGCATTCAGGTAGAGTGAAATTCGTGGGAGATCCCACGAACCCAACAACCTTTTTTAGAGGGTCCTATCTCATAAGATACATTGCCTCCGTTTAACTTGGAGTTAAAAAAGTCTGATTTGAAAAAGATTTTTGATTTTTTTAATTTTTTGTGAGAAAAAGAATGTAATGATTATGGATTAAAATGATATTTTGTCTTATTAAGCTAAATATTCTATTTGATCTTATATGACTATTTTAATTCAAATCTTACTTCCCAAACGGAGGCATTGCATGCCTCGTTGGTAAAACTCATTCACTATTTTCATTTGTAATGTTAATGAAAATTGTTAAAATTGAAATCTTACGTTAGATCATTACGATAAATTTATAGATTAGATTATGAAATCGGTTTGCTTTTTTATTTTTTGACTTTTTTAACCTGGAGCTAAAAAGTTTTAGTTTGGAAAGGGCTTCTGCCTTTTTGACTTTTTTGATTTTTTTGTGAGAAAAAAGATGTAATGTTTATGGGTTGGATGTAATGTTTTGTCTTATTAGACTAAAAAACCTATTATATTTTTGGGTCTAGCTTGTCTGAAGTTGAGATCAAAATTGGACCCATCCAGTTTGGCACATAGGACCCATTTTTTAGGCCGTTTTGATAATCCGAACCGTCAATGTGTAGAACTCGTCGAGTACTACATATCTGTAAAAAATCACATTGATCGGATATCAATAGCTATGTGATCAAATCAATTTTGTATAAAAAAAAATGGACGGTGAAAAAATTAACGGTTGATAAAAAACTGTTTTATTCACATAGCTATCGATATCCGATCAACGTGATTTTTTACAGACATATAGTACTCGACGAGTCCTACACATTAAACGGTTCGGATTATCAAAATTAGACCCGTGATAGGCCCCCACGAGCCCAACAACACGGTCCAATCCGATCTTGGACTGGACCAAAGCCACTGCTTATATTTTTTGTGGCTAAAATAGTTTAAAAAGCCCAAGTTTGGGCTTCCCAAACAAAGGCTATAGTATTAGATTGAGAATCATACGATTATATTTTCAAGATAAAATTACATGAAAAATGATCAATAATAATTATGTATGTTATATAATTTTAAAATAATTAAATTTAATATAATATATTTTTTATGCTATAACATAAATTAATGACTTTTTTTTTTTGTTTTTTTATAATTTTACAGTAGGCTAAAGTTTCCCACCCCCACACTACATACATGAAAATAATGATTACTTTTTTTATTTTATTTCAGTATACTAGTTTTTAATTTTTAAAATTCTTATTAAAAAATAGATAAGCAAAATGAAATTAATTGAGAAAATTATTGATAAATCCTATTTAGAAGTGTTTTAGTCCAAGAAGTCCATGAAGGAATTTTTTAACCCATTTAGTCCCATGTATATATAGTTTTATTCCATAAAGTCATTTTTCTTGATTTACACTATTTTCTTGGACACTTATGCCCTTATATTTAATTTTGATACCCTTATAAATATTTTTTGAACGGTTAGCAATTTATGATGTGAACATTCATATTTTAAAATTGACATTGGTAGGAATGTAAAATTGGCCCATGGACGGCCCGAAACCCGTTAGCGAGCCAGGGCGAGCCCGGCCTGTTGACAATATGAATATTTACATTGACATGTTAACATTCACATTAATAGGAGTGTAAAATTGGCCCGCATCCCGTGACGGCGCGAAACGCCCATCATCATGGCATGGGCCCGTCCGTTAACAATGTGAATATTCACGTTGACTTGTTAACATTCACATAGATGACAGTATAAAATTGGCCAACTTCATGAGCGGCCAAAAGCTCGCCATGTTGGCGGCATGAGCCCGTTGACAATGTGAATATTCACATTGATATGTTAACATTCACATTGATAAGAGGATAAAATTAGCCAACTTCGTGGGCGCCAAAAACCCATCCATGGCGCTGCGACGGCCGTTGATAATGTGAATATTCACATTGACATGTTAATATTCACATTGATAAGAGTATAAAATTAGCCCGCGCCTGACTACCAAAACCCACCCACGGCCGTGCCCTACGGCATTGTTGACAATGTGATTATTCACACATTGACATGTTAACATTCACATTGATAAGAGTATAAAATTGGCTACCGCGGTCGCCAAAAGCCTTCACGGCTTTGGGTGGCCCGGTCCGTTGACAATGTGAATATTCACATTAACATGTTAACATTCACATTGATAAGAGTGTAAAATTGGCTCATACGTACGTGCGGCTGCCCGATCAAGCGGCGCGGCGGCTCGGCCCGTGATAATGTGAATATTCACATTGACATGTTAACATTAACATTGATAGGAGTGTAAAATTTTTCCGCTGCCCGAAGCTTGCCCTCGGCCCGGGGTAGGCCCGGCTCGGCCCGTTGACAATGTGAATATTCACATTGACATATTAACATGCACATTGATAGGAATGTAGAATTGGCCCGCGGCCCGTGGGCTACTCAAAGCCCGCCCACGGCCCGGGGCAAGCTCGTTTGGGTTCGGACCCGAGCATGTCCGAGACCCTAGGCTAGGGCCTAGGCCATCACTTTGAAGCCTGGCCCGGCTCATCGGCCAGCTTAAGGCTCATTCAAGGCTCAATCCGAGGCCTAGCCCACCTGAGGCACAATGTCTTTTTTTGTGGAAAATAATAAAATTTTGGTAGAAAAAATTAAAAAGAATTAAAAAAAAAATAACCAGGCTCGCCCAAGCTCGGCCTAAGCTCGAGCCTAGGCCCAGGCCCACCGGCCCAACCCGAGGTTGTCGTCTTCGGGCCGTGGGCCAATTTTACACTCCTATCAATGTGAATATTAATATGTCAATGTGAATATTTACATTGTCACGGGCCGGGCTGGGCCCGCCCCGGGCAGCGGGCGAGCTTCGGGCCTCCCACGAGTCGCGGGCTAATTTTACACTCCTATTAATATGTTAATATGTTAATGTGAATATTCACATTGTCGCGGGCCGAGCCGGGCTTGCCCCGGGCCTCCACGGGCTTCAGGCCGCCCATGGGACGCGAGTCAATTTTACACTCTTATCAATGTGAATGTTAACATGTCAATGTGAATATTCACATTGTCACTGGTCGGGCCGGGCCCGCTCCGGGCAACGGGCAGGCTTCGGGCCTCCCACGGGCCACGGGCTAATTTTACACTCCTATCAATGTGAATGTTAATATGTCAATGTGAATATTCATATTGTCACGGGTCGGGCCGGGCCGGACTCGCCCCGGGCCGCCCACGGGCCGCGGACCAATTTTATAGTCTTATCAATGTGAATGTTAATATGTCAATATAAATATTTACATTGTCACAAAGTCGGCTCACATTGTCAGCCAATAATTTTATCTTATCAATGTGAATGTTAATATGTCAATGTGAATATTCACATTGTCACGGGCCGGACCGGGCTTACCCCTGGCCGCGGGCTAATTTTACACTCCTATCAATGTGAATGTTAACATGTCAATATGAATATTCACATTGTACATGGGCCGGGCCCCTACACATTGACGATATGAATATTCACATTGATGGTGTGAACATTCACATTAGAAGTATTTTGGTAATTATGTCATCCATAGGACTTATTAAAACATAAGAAAATAATATGAACTAAATAGAACACAAGTAGATACATTAGGGGTATTTTGGTAATTATGTCACCCATAGAACTTATTGAAACATAAGAAAATAATATGAACTAAATAGAACATAAGTAGATGAAAATGGTATTTTGGTCTTCTTATCTCAAATAGGACCTAATGGAATAGTCAAAAAGAATATGGATTGAATGGAACATAAGTAATTAAAGATGGATTTATGGAAAAAAAACTCCCAAATTAATTCCTACTCCTTACTTAAAAATGTTTTTTTTGGGCAATATTGTTTAAAGGAAATTACTTGGGTACACGTTCATTTAACTTAGGGGTTGCTTGGGGTGTCCTAAATAAGTGTACTTTTTATCTTTTTAGATTAAAAAGTTGAGGGAAAAAATATGGATGTTTGGGTTAACTTTTTGGTTTTTCATGAAAAAATGTGTAATAAAAAATTGTAAAAATTGATTTGTAGAGAAAAATTAGGATTAAAAGTTGTGCAGCCGTAATTATTGACTTTTGGTGAATAGTGTTAACTTTTTAACTTTTTAAATAACTTTTTGACTTTTTAACTTTTTTTTATATACCCCAAATTTGACCTTAGTCCGGCAACAATCCCGTTTGGAGGGATAGCTTTTTGACTACTCACTAATTACTTTATTTACTTTTATATGTCTCTACGCAAAAAATTTGAAAATAGATAAATAAATAAAAATCAATTAAAGTAATCACTTCCCAAACGAGTATGTTTGGGATTAATACTTTTTTAGTACCTTTTTTTTTTTTTTGGTTAATTTTTCATTTTTAGTGATTTTTTTTTTTTTAACACTTTTAGTTCTACCCAACTTGACGAATCAACCACACAAAAAATAAAAATAAAAAACAAAAAAAGTATTTGTTCTAAACTTTTAAAATCTTTTTTTTAGATTCTTCTAACTAAATGGAGTTTAAAAGTAAAAAAATTTAAATAAATAAAATAAAAAAGATCACTAAAGATTAAAAAATATATATATATATATATATATTTTAACTGAGAGAAATGACTTGCATCAAACACATGACAAACTTAGAAAAAAAATATATTATAAAACTAATTTAAGATTTCACTATCTTATCTTCTTATCAAAATAACGTCATTTTGGATGTTTCGAGTCATTCGAGCCATGATTTTTTAGGCCACCTAACATTGTTGTTTTATATATCTTTTTATTTTTTCTTTCTAAATTTTTACTCAAATTTATGCTCAACCTAAGTGAGATCTAAAAATAGGTAGACATTTTAGAACAATTGAGTTCTAAAGATTGGAATCATACAACACAGAGTGGCGCATTAACTTGCCAGGCTCATACACACGTCTTTACCTGTTAACTGGGTTGTATTGCCCCCTTTAGAGCTCTGTTCTCTCCTTTCTCAAGATGTAATGACTTTTCCTCCTTAATCAATCGGTTTCGATAGGTAGCTCGAATTTGGAGGCTCGAATTCGGAGAAGAAGAAGAAGAAGAGAAGGAGGAGGAGGAGGAGGACTGAAGGGGGCATAATCACAAGAGGAGGAGGAGACGGAGGCGGGGCCGGAGGCAACGTCGGTGGTGCTGCGACGATCTTCTCTTCTTCTCTCTCTTTCTCTCTCTCTCATCCTTTTTCTCTTCTCCTCTCTTCTTCCTCTGCTCTTCTCCTGTGTTCAACGAAGAAGAAGAAGAAAAGAAATAAAGAAAAGGAAGAGAAAGAAAAGGCAAAAAAAAAAAAAAAAATTCAAAACCCAAAACGACGTCATTTTGGAAATCAATTCGCCAGACCGAATTCGAGCTACAAGTCATTTTCCTTAATCAGTATACTCCTTTTGTTCAAAAAGAAAAGAAAAGAAAAAATCAGTGGAACTACATGTACCAATTAGTGTACATATTAGCGAATCAACTAATATTATAATATCATTAATGACCCTACTTATTATACAAATTATAAATACTTAAAACTTTTAAAATTATATCATATCGTCTGTTAGTACACTAGTGTATATACTAATTAGTGCATATAGGCAATGTTTGGGAAGAGCTCATGGGCTCAATGAGCCATGTAAGGACAAAAAAGGCTCAAAAGTCCACTAAATGACAAAACCAACAATCTTGTTTTGCAATCTTCAACTCTAACCTCCAATTCACAAAACTACCCCTCATCAAAAAAATAAAAATGCAAAGCAAATAAAAATTAAAAAAAAAATATTTTTTTTTGTTTTTTGTTAAAATATTTTATAAAAATAAATTCAAACTCTATTTTATAAAAATAGTTTTAAATATTTTAATTTTTTGTTATGTGTTTTTGTTATAATTTGAGTGTAGAGTTGTGAAAGTAGTATGGAGTTTTAAGTTATGTGTTTGGTTATGAGTTTTAAAAATAATTTATTATGTGAGTTTTATTTAAATTACAAAAATTTTTTTGCCTTAAAATAATTTTTTGTATATTTATTTTAATTTTTTTCTATTGACAGAATTTTTAGATTATTTACATTATTTAAATACTTAAAAAAAAATTAAAATAAATATAAATTTTAAAACGCAAATTAAATTATTATTAAAATAATATTAAAATTAAAGTATTATAAAAAAACACAAATTAAATTATTATTAAAATTAAATATTTAAAATTAAATTAAAATTAAATTATTATAAATTAAAATTAAATTATTTAAAATAAAATAAAAACGTAAATTAATAACATTAATAACATTTTAAAATAATTTACAAATTAAAAAATAATAACATTTTAACTTAATAAAACGCAAAACACGTAAATTACAAATGAAAAACGTCAAAACCGTAAAATAGTAATTAATTAAAAAATGGCAAATTAAAAAAAATTCTTATAAAAAAACCGCCAAAACCGTAAAATAGTAATTAATTAAAAAAATGGCAAATTAAAAAAAATTATTATAAAAAACACGACAAAACCGTAAATTAGTAATTAATAAAAAAAATTGACAAATTAAAAAATTTATTCTAAAAACCGACAAAACCGTAAATTAGTAATTAATAAAAATGACAAATTAAAAATCTATATATATTTTACCAAAAAAGCCAAAATAAAACCCAAAATAATAAAATAATAAAATTTAAAAAACTACGCCAAAGCCAAAAAAATAAATTAATAAATTATTTTAACAAAAGAAGGCAAATAAAACCGAAAATTAAAAAAAACAAAATAATACGGCAAATCCAAACAACAAATAAAATAAATAAATAAATATTTTATCAAAATAAAATAAAACCCAAAATAAAAAAAACATTAAGCAAAAAACGGCCCATACATGCCACAAATTTAAAATAAATAAATAAAAAATAAATAAAGCAAAATTCGGGAAAACCACACCCAAAAAAAAAAAAAAAAATTAAACCAAACAAAAGTTATCAAAAGGGCAGTTTGGTAATTTCAGTGGATGACACCTCACCAAAAAGCCAAAAAAGCCAAAAAGCCAAAAAGCCCTTCTCAAACCAGGTTTTTGAGCCCCAGGCTCATATAGCCAAAAAAGCCAAAAAGCCAAAAAGTCAGCCCACTTCCCAAACGGAAGCATAGTATTATTCAAAAAAATATGTTGTTTGGTTGTTTTCTCTAAAAATAAATAAATATATAAATATATAGTACAATGTGTGTTTGTTTTTGGGAAAATAACTGCGCAGTGAGAGCAGAAAAAAATTATAAAAATATAAAAAAAGTCTGTACATTTTAATAATAAAAATATTATACTTTTTCATATTTTTATATTTTTGTATATATATTTTTTTAGTTGCACCCATTGTTCTGTTATTTTTCTTTTGTTTTTCTTGATAAAAAATATATAAAAAAAAAAAAAAAAAAGAAGAAAAGACATTTAAGTACTCGTGAGTTCCAACTCAGCATGTTTGGGAAGTGGGATTTTAACAATTTAGGCTAAAATTTAAAAATAAAAAAAAGATAAAAAAAAAAATAAAAAGGATTAAAATAATTAATAAGACAAAATGTCACATTAAATATATAATAATTTAACTTTTTTTCTTATAAATATCACATCCAACTATAAAAAAATTCAATCATCTTCCCCAACACAAAAAATTTAATTTACTAAAATAGCTAAAAATTAAAATAACAAACTAAAATAATAACTTTCCAAACACTCACATAATATCAACCATGTATGTACCAAATGCATTTGTGTTCTCACCTTTATTCATCAATTACTAAGGGCGTGTTTGGTAATCATTCTGTTTTTAATTTTCCGTTTATATTTACAAAAATTTTAAAAAGTATCATAAAAACTTGTTTGATAATTTTTTTGGTTTATAAATGATTCTCAGCTTATAAATTTGAGGAAAAAACGTAAACTCAAAAAATAAGTTTACGTTTTCAGTTTTCAATTTTCAAATTTTTTTTTCAAATAATTTATTTTCAATTTTTTTTCAAATAAATTTTTTTTCAATTAATTTTTTTTTTCAATTAATCTTTTCCCCAATTAATTTTTTTAAAATTATTTTTTAATTAATTTTTTTTTCAAATAATTTTTTTTCCAATTAATTTTTTTTCCAATTATTTTTTTTAATTAATTTTTTTTCAATTATAATGTGTGTGAGCCCATTGTCATAAATAATAAAAATAAATATAAATATTTTAAGCCTGAACAAACATATTTTTTAATTTATGTTTTTAAATTTTTTTAAATATTTTGTTCAAACCAGACTCGTTTGTAATTTATGTTTTTCTAAAAATAAACAAAAATCAGTTTATAAAATTTTTGTAAACATAAACAAAATACGTAAACGTTACCAAACGCTACCTAAAAATCCAAAGTTCAAGCAATTACATCCACACTAGCTACTTTTTAAAATTTCAGGGTAAATTACAAATACACCTTTTGAGATTTACTTAAAATACAAATTATTCTCTGTGGTTTGAAAAATTATAAATACCTCGCTGTCAAAATTTTTTATTTAGCAGAATTAATTAAAAAAGTAAAATTTCTAACTATTTACCTATACAATAATAAAATTATCTAAATTATTAATTGAAATAAAATTTTAACATTATTAAAAACTGTTAATTAATTTGATGATTTATTAATAAAAGGACCTATTTGTTATGAAATTAAAAAATTTAAAAAACATAATATAATTTCTAAAACTATAAAAAATAATTTATAATTTAAATAAATCTCAAAAGATATGTTTGTAATTTACTCTTTCATATTAGTTTCTCACAAAAAATTTGTGAGAGGCAGAAAGAAGAGTAAATATTATTTAGGAAAATGAATGGTAGCTTGAAAACCGTGACCCGAAATCGGCTCGAATGGCAAAACGACGTCGTTTTGCCATTCGGTTTTTTTTTTTTTTTCTTTTTCTTTCTTGCTTTTCTTTCTTCATTTTCTTCTTCTTCTTCTTCGTTAAAACCAGAAGAAGAACAGAGGGGAAGAGGAGAGAGGGAGCTCGTCGCCTCCGTCCGTCGCCTCCGCCGCCAGTACCAGTCCGTCGTTGCCTTCCGCCGCTCGTCCGTCAGCCTCCTCCGCTTGCTGCCACCGATCGTCAGAAGACCATCGATCGCCGGCCTCGCGCCTCCTCCTCCTCCTCCTCCTCCTCCTCCTCCTCCTCCTCTCCTCCTCCCACCATTTTTATGGCCCCCTCCTCCTCCTCCTCCTCCTCCTCCTCCTGTTGAAAACAAAAATCGAGCCACTCTCGAGCCACAGTGATTCGAGCTACGAATCACTGCCGTATTATTTATTGTTAAATTTTGGAGTAAGTACATATCAGTGACATTTTGAGAAAATATTTATACATTAATAAAAAAGTTTATGAATTTTAGGGGTTGTTTGGGGTGTTTTAAATAAGTGTACTTTTTGTCCTTTTAGACTAAAAAGTTGTGGTTGAAAATATGAATGTTTGGATTAACTTTTTGACTTTTTATGAAAAAATGTGTAATAAAAAATTGTAAAAATTGGTTTGTAGAGGAAAATTAGGATTGGAAATTGTGCAGCCGTAATTGTTGACTTTTGATGAATAGTGTTAACTTTTTAATTTTTTAAGTAATTTTTTGACTTTTTAACTTTTTTTAAGTATCCCAAACTTGGCCTTAATATTAAAGTAGGTAAGATTTACCATTTAATTAATTAATTTATTTTTTTAAAGATAGACTGAATTGTAATTTCCTCTTAAATTTCCCCCTTTTTATAGGATAGACTTCTTTCTAATCCAATCGTCAACTGGACAGTGTTGGTTAGGATTATGAAGATTACCATAAGTCTCATTTTGATGATTTATTCGGTTCATTTTTAAAAATTATGTGTATAAATCACTTGTAAAAAAAAGAGAAGAGGCGTTTAGAGAAAAGTACATGTCAGTGACATTTTGAGAAAATATTTATACATTAATACAAAAGTTTATGAGTTTAAATATTAAAGTGTGTAAGATTTACCACTTAATTGATTTTTTTTTTCTTTTTAAAAAAAAAAAGATAGATTGAACTGTAATTTCCCCTCAAATTTTGCCCTTTTTATAGAATAAAACTTCTTTCTAGTCTAGTAGTAAACTGGACAGTGCTAGATAAGGTTATGGAGCCTATCATAGATCTCATTTTGATAATTTATTTTGCTTATTTTTTGTGTTAAAATTACCTATAAAAAAAAAGAAAAAAAAAAAAAAAAAGACCAATATGATGATTATAGCCTAATGATTGCATCATCTTTATTATATACTATACATTCTAAAATATATACATGTCCATTTTTTTAAAAGCGAAATTTGGTGATAAATCTAATTTAACGAGAGTATAAGGCATTAGGCCTATTGGATATAGAAATGACATTTGAACCCGACCCGAAAAGTACCCGACCCTCCGATCCCGATTTGAGTAATTTTTTTCCAAAAAAATCCCCAGCGAGGCATGAATGGTATTCAAAAATCAATCCCTAATCAGTTTCGGTTTGGGGACGGGGATAAGTGTCCCAGTCCTGTACCCAGCCCGTTCCCGTCCCCGTTTGTTCTCAAAGTGCAATTACTATTTTACCCCTCTATATATATAAACCAAACCCTCATCTCACTTATGTCTCAGTCTTAGAACGTATCTCTCATCTCTCTCTCTCTCTTTCCCTTACTCACTCAAATTTTTCTATTTCATTCTCTCACTTCTTATCATCATCCTCATTATCCAGATCGACCACCACTACTGACCTTTGAACAGATCCTGAACAGATCGTGAATCGTGTTTGTGAAGCCCTCTGTTGCTACTGATCTGAACAGATCGTGAACTGTGAACCGTGAAGCCACCGATCTGAACAAATCATGGTCCGATGTCTTGATCAATGGACTCATCAATGCCGGTACCGGTGCCAATGAAGGAATCAACGTCCAACTCTCTCTTTCTATATATATATATGTTATGTTCACACAAGTTCCATCTTGATTGTATATATATGTGTGTGTGTAATGAACAAATCTATTGTTGTTGATGAACAATTTTTTTTAAGTTGTTGATGATTGTTTATCTTATGTGTGTGTTGAACATATCTGTTGTCTATATACTGATTAAATTTTTTTTTTGGTTTTTGTATGTGTGTGCGTATGTTGAACAGATCTATCGAGGATTTTTTGGGGACGAGAAAACCCAACCCAATCCCCTTTAGGAGGTGGAGGTGGGGGTGGAGGAGGTGATGGGTTCCCCGCTAAGGATCGGGGGTGGGGACAAGGATTTTTTTACCTTCGAGGATTGGGGATAGCAATTTTTTTACCTTTGGGGATCGGGAATAGGAAGTGTCATCCTCGGCCCTGCCCCGGTCCATTGCCATTTCTAATTGGATATTTTTTATTGGTGAGAGATCCATTATTCGTGAAAATAGTTCGATGAGAAGTCCATTTATTGGTTTTAGAGGATATTTTATTTTTAATTTTACCTCTTAATTTATCTATTGACTTTTTTTTGTATCTGTTGATTTTTTTACCATCTATTTAAATTATTTTTTATCTGTTCAAAAATTTTGTACTATCTATTTAATTTTTTTGTCTATTCATTTAATTTTGTTCCCTTATCTATTCATTTTTCCCCTACCTATTCAAAATCTGTGGATTTATCTTTTCTAGTTGTTTAAAATCTGTGATTTTTCTCTCTATCTGTTTAAAATTTGTCTCTGGATTTTTCCCTTAAAATCAGATTTGTTCAAATTCACATGTTTAAATCAAGAACAAACTTATTTGTTGAAATTGACGCTCAAACGGTGTCTGGCATTCCACCACTTCTCTTATTCACTTTTATATCTTCATTCACAACTTTTCAACAGACTCAGCACTGTGTCTCCTTCAACTTATGCAAAACTCAAGAACTTGTTTTAATCCAAACACCATGGTTTCTTCACGTATTCTAATGAATCAAAAAGCGAAAACATAGAAGTTAAGGTCAGATCTGCTTTGATATCAGGTAGCTGGAACTTTCGTCGCCACCACCATCGGAGTCGAGGTTGACTTCGATGGATCTAGGGTTAGGATAGGCGGCTGGCATCGGATTGTTCCCGAGCAACGATCTACGGCGACTAAGAAGGCTCTCAAGCAAAGAGAGAATGTATAGATACAGATCGAGGCACCACGGCGGCGATAACGTCAAGAGTACATACGAGCTCTTTCAAATTCTCGGTGGATCTGGTATCATAGTCGGCGTCTGTGTCGATCCTTCCGGTGGTGACACGGAGCATCGCAGACAAAGATGAAAATTGGTGGTGGTCAGATCGGTAGATCGGCGGCGATGGAGGTCACAAACATCGGCGACGGAATTCAGAGGCCACTCGATTGGTTCTGGTCCAGATCTTGCTCACCTCTAAAGGCATTATGTTGATCTCGATCTGCGACGGAAGTGATGGCGGCGATAATGGTGGTGGTGGTGGCAGTCACGGTGGAAGTGATGGAGGAGGAGGAGGAGGAGGCGGCGACGGCATCTACGTATTTTTTAAAAATAAATATGAAATCACATAAATAAAATTATGAAAAATGTTATGATCGTAAATAATTAATTAAATTTTTTATTAAATAGGAGGGACTTATATAAATTTATATGTGTGTAGATTCTACACATATGAA
Organism: Camellia lanceoleosa; assembly: GCA_025200525.1. Classification (NCBI taxonomy): domain Eukaryota; kingdom Viridiplantae; phylum Streptophyta; class Magnoliopsida; order Ericales; family Theaceae; genus Camellia; species Camellia lanceoleosa. The sequence goes on from JANUSC010000032.1 coordinate 1,237,042, forward strand.
AAGTTTGATACAAAATTTAATAGATTATTTAAAATTTGTAATATAACTCTCAAATTATCGAAATCGTCTTACTTTAAAAAAAAAATCAAAAAATAAATAAAATTTACCAGAACAAACATACAGTGGGGGATGCAACTCTAAAGAGTAATGTTAGGAGTCTCAAATAATCTACTAAATATTTTATCAAACCTTTTACATAGATGTGTGACTTACATACATGGGAATTTGTGTGTAATATTACCAATGTAAAAAATTTAATAAAATATTTGATAAATTATTTACAATTCAAAACATACTTAACTCTGAAAAGTGCAGTTCAGTTCTGCACAAAAGTCGTATCTTTTTTCTTTTCTCCATTTGATTAGTATTTATGATCTCAAATATCATAGGTAAATCAATTATTCGATGATTCAGTTACTTTCTCCAAAGAATAACAGAAAACCATTTGTATGCGTGTACATATATACTAGCAGCGTGCACACTCAATAAATGTGATCATAAATTTTGATTTGAATTTTATGCTACTTAACTTTTCTCTTTAAATTTTATTTAACTGTATAAGGCGTTGATTTGAATACTTAGAAGAGGAAGGAACGTATTGACCTGCTAAATTTAGAATTGTAACTTATTAAAAAAGCAAATACAGGCAGTATTATGTAGTTCTTGCAAGGATATTTCAGAAATTAAAATTATGAGATTTTTTTTTTTTTTTTTTTTTATCAAGACCAACTCAGATGTTTACCTATTATAATAGAATAGATAGATAAATATGAAAGGATGTTGTTATTCACATTTTACTTACTGATTTTTTTTTTTTTTTTTTGGATTGAGGAATTTTCAACTTGGCCTAGGCTTGTCTCCAATTTTAATAGGATTAGACTGTGTTGTTGGGCCTTCATGGATCCATCACGGAGGTCAAATCGATGATTCAAACTATTCAATATGTATAACTCATTGAGTATTTCATCATTACAAAAAATCACGTTAATCAAATATCGATAGTCACTTAATCAGGTTACATTTCTGTCAAAGGTAAATATGATTTTTTTTTTTAAAATTGTTAATAGAAATGTGAACTAATCAAGTGACTATTCATATCTGATCAACGTAATTTTTTATAATGATGAAATACTTGATGAAATTCATACATTGAACAGTTCGAATTATTGAAACAGATCCGAAATGAGTCCTAAATGGCCGTGCTGGACAGAACAATTGGACCGCCCATATGGAGACAATCCAATCCCTTTGAACTTAATAAAGTGACAAAACTGAATTAATGTTGGATAATACAGTTGAGAAGTCGAAGGTTGGGAATTATACACATATTTTTATTTATATAATATATGATGAGGTTGGTTGGAATGGGTTTTGGAAAAGGATAGGGAGGATACATATATCATTCAATGCTTTGCGGACTTCAAGGCCTTAGCCAACTTCATATCCAACTAATTAGGTGTAAAACTGTACCATATATGGTTAACTATAGTGTCATCAAATTTCGTAATGCATAAAGTTGTAAAAGATTGACCCAACCTCATGCTATATAAATTATTCAGTATTGGTGGCTTTATCATCTCTAATATTATTTGAAACAATATTTTTGTGAGAATTTTATATATATAGTGATGAGTTTTATACAAATGTTTAGTTTTAAATGTGGTTGATACTGAATTACTTTTTCATTATGTTTTATTAACCTATCATCGGTGTTATGCACATGATAATTATAGATATTTATATTTATTTTAGATTTTTTTTAATATATAAATTATGTTTTTTAAGATTTTTTTCTTATCACTAACCATAGTGTATGTGAGAAGTTGAAAAGGGTACTGCAGTAACTATACACGAATTGTATCTATAATTATTTGTATAATGAGATTTTAAATGCTGATAAAAAAATTTTGACCAAATCAATAATTGCAGACATATGAAAAGATATGTGAATTGAAAAAAGTCAATAAATGCTAATTAGGAGATTTTGACCAAATCAATAAATGCTGAGTTTTTTTTTTTAAATAAAAAAATTAAAAAATTCAAATTGAAATATTGAAGCTTCCATAGGCCTTGGGGGTTAAAAACTCCCTTTTGCTTAAAATATAGTATAGATATAGATACATAGATAGATAGATATATCTTTTTATTTTTATTTTTATTTTTGTGTGGTTTCTATTCGGATATTTTTTTTTTCAATTTATTTAAGATGGAGTTGTGGGTATCTTTTTTTTTTAAAATTTAATTTATCTGTGGTTTCCATTTGTTTTTAATTATTATTATTTAGGTAAGTTATGATGTGAGTTAAATATGTGATAGACATGTGAGTTTTATTGATTTAAAGTTTATTTAGATAAATTTTAAAGATTTTTTTTTAGTTTTTTAGTTTTTTGGGTTAGGTTATAATATAATATATAAAATATAGGTAGATATCTACAACTTTAATAGAAAATATTATCTGATTTTTTTGGGAAGAGAAAATGAATGCAAGTTTTAATATTTTTTTTTTGAAAATTTGTGAGAGAGATTAGGAGGGAGAGATTATGAAATATTTTTGTTATTAAATAAATAAATCAGTCAATAGTTTTTTTTAATCTATTTTGTAAATTAAAAATCAATAATTTTGAAAAATTGATTAATTTGTCCCATTAAGTAATTTAAAATTTTGATAGATATACATAAAAAAAATACATAATTATATTATTAAATCACAATTCAAATTTAGATGTTATATCTTTTTGAGATCTACAGCTAAATTCTTATCTTTTTTTTTTAATTTTTGTGTGTAACTATAGTGTATGAGAGAAATTGAAAAGGGTGTTGCAATAATTATGAGAGAAGTCAAAAGAGATTGTGGGTTGGGAAAAGTCAATAAATGCTAAGGTTGGGTTGGGAGAAATCAATAAATGCTGAGGTTTTTTTTTTCTTTTTTTTAAATCAAAAAATTAGAAAATTAGGATTAGGAGATTTGGGCTCCTATCTAATTTTTTGGGAAAGAGAAAATGAAAGCAAGTTTTAATATTTTTTTTTGAAAATTTGTGAGAGAGATTAGGAGAGAGAGATTATGAAATATTTTTGTTATTAAATAAATAAATCAGTCAATAGTTTTTTTAATCTATTTTGTAAATTAAAAATCAATAATTTTAAAAAATTGATTAATTTGTCCCATTAAGTGATTTAAAATTTTGATAGATATACATAAAAAAATACATAATTATATTATTAAATCATAATTCAAATTTAGATGTTATATCTTTTTTAGATCTATAGCTAAATTCTTATCTTTTTATTTTTTATTTTTGTGTGTAACCATAGTTTATGGGAGAAATTGAAAAGGATGTTGCAATAATTATGAGAGAAGTCAAAAGGGATTGTGGGTTGGGAAAAGTCAATAAATGCTGAGGTTGGGTTGGGAGAAGTCAATAAATGCTGAGTTTTTTTTTTTTTTTTTTTTTAAATCAAAAAATTAAAAAATTAAGATTAAGACTCCTATAGACCTTACAATTAAAAACCTCATTTTACTTAATATATAGTACAGAAGTATAGATTGCGTATAAAAGGGTGGGCATAGAATCAGTCAAGTTAGATTGGGGTTAAGCTTGCATACATAGTGAACATATGTCATTCCAATCTTGGCTCAGTCTAACATAAGGTTTAATTTTACTATCCCAAACTTGATCCTAAAAAGATTTTAGAAAATTGATTCAAAAAATAAATAGAAGGTTGAGATTTAAATGATATATTGTGACTTCATATATAATTGAAATCTAAACTACACATTCATAATTCTAAATAAAATTCTCAATATATATTTTTGGAATGCATTTTTTTTTTTTTTGACAAAGATAATGTTAATGTGTTAGTAATTATATTACAATGCAAGTCAATATCTCTCCATAAATTCAAATCTGAAGCCTCATCCTGACATCTAAATATCCTTTCTATGACCACTTACGCCGTGCTTGGTTGGAGGATTTGAGAAGAAATTTAGAAAGGGAAAGGAAAAAATTAGGTGAAATGTGAATAAAATATACTTACATTTCATCTAATTTCACACACCTTTTTCTTTTCCCTTTCCAAATCTCCTAACCAAACACAACATTAAACTGGTTCAGGTATTTTGAGTATGTAATTTGGTTGCCTATTTTTGCCTATAAAGTTGGCAATTGGTTTAATGTGGTGGGCACAACACACGAGTGACACCCCAGCTATCATCATGATCATATCCGAAGGTGTATTGCTAACACGATATGTAGTAAATATACATCTCTATCAAAAAGCTCATCTTGGCCCCTTTACTTCGTTTCTTGTTTGTTCATTTCTACTCCACTAATTGAATGCAGCTCCAATCCAATTGCGTTTGAGTTCGGGGAAGTGGGATTATGATGGTTTTATTTTAATGATTTAATTGATTCAATAATTGATTTATGGAGATTTAGGGGCATTCTTATTAACCAAATTTATTTATTTATAAATTATATATTTTTTGCCTATCATTATTTTTTAAGTGTTAGAATAAAACAAGTATTTTAAGATCTATTACTGCATTAAAAAAGTATACATGATCTATAAGTATTTAACTCCATCACATAGGACTAAACCGTAATTTACCCTTGATTTTAATCATTTTTATATTTAAAACATGAATGATTTGTTTTTAAATCATACTAGTCATTTTTTTTTCTTCTTTTATTTTTTTGAGATAAATGAGATGAAATCCTATGGCTGCTTGTCGTATTAATCTGATTTATTCATTTATTTATAAATAATCTACACATTAAAATTAAAAAAAAAATAACAAATCGAATTTTCAAAATAAGGCTCATGATGAGATTAGTGCGAACTGGATTGGTTCAATCCACACAAATTGAATTCTTAATAATTTTACTTCAAAGCTGCCAAACAAACCTCTAGTATTAGATGGTTTGCTATATCATTCATTATTACCAAAATTTTGCAAGAATTAAAAAATAAAAATAAAACTAACTCAAGTTTTAAGATTATCTTTGTTGGTTTTGCTATTGTCTTTAATGTCAAACTTATATTTTAAAAAGCTACATTATCCAATATTTGGCAAATAATATAACAGATCGTAGCAAATTAGTAGGAATATAAATGGGATTTGTGTTGGATAGGTATCTAGGCAGTTATAAAAGGTTAGTGTAAATAAAGACAACTGAAATAAGGGTATGGAACAGACAACAACTAGCCGGCACAAACAGTACCTAAAGTCATTATTATTGCTAATTAGTACAAATTACACTCACAATCCTTATAATTTGTTTCTAATAACAATTTAATATTTCTAGTTATAATTTCATTAATTTTATCCTTTAATTTTTCATATTGTGTCAATTTAATCTAATGCACTTTTACAAAATTGAACCGAAATCAATGAACAAAATAATCCAATCATTATCCTCATATGATTAAAGAAAGGGTTGATGTCAAATTTAAAATAGTTCATCCTTTTTTGAACAGAATATTTTGCTTTTGATTTCTATCTAATTTCCTATGAATGTTATCAATTGGACAAAATCATGTAAAAACTCATAATTGATATAATTGAAATTATAAGGACCTAATTGATACAAAGAAAAAATTAGAGGGACTACACGGATAATTTATGTTATCAAATAGGTACAAACATGTAGGCAAGGCTATGGGGCAACTCTATGTAGCAACATATAGTGTATGTCCTTAACGTTGTTGCATGTGCCACTTGCATCCATTTGGGAAAATAAGACTATTTATTATTAGCTCATACAAAGTCAATCATCAATAGTGATATATTAAATCAAAATTAAGTAATCTTCATGCTTCTCTTACTTAGTGAAACCCATATATATATATATATATATAACAGGTAATTAAGTGTTTAGTTTCATAGTAAAGCTTTTAAGGTTTTAGACCACAATAGAGAGCATAGAGGAAGTTGCTAAAGGTAAGCTTATCCATCCATTTATTTGTTAAATCTTTTGGGAAAATATCAATAAAGTGTCTGTTTTTAATGAAATTTTTATGGGTAAATTATATTTTTCATGCTCGAATTTTTACTTAAATCTTACTTTTGTCACTCACTTTCTAATTGCTGCAATTAAGTCTTCATACTTCATATTTCAACATGTGTTTTAATGTTGTCCTCTTGCCATTCCATTGTTTGAAATTTGAGTAAAATTGAAACTTTAGGGACTAAAGTGAATTTAAGTGAAAATTGAAAGGTGAAAAGTGTAACTTTTCATACAACTTTTTTATTTTTTATTTTTTATCTGATCCCCCTAAAATGTATTCATGTAACCCTCATATGAACATTTTATGTTCAAATTTTTAACGGCTAGTGATAGAAGATCACATTTGAAACATAAGTAAAATTATATATACTTAATTTTTGCAATTAAATATGAGAGATTAAAGTGAAATTCCAATAAAAGTTTTTGGATGAAAAGTATAATTTACCCAATTTTCATGAAAGGGTAATAATTTTGTGTTGATAAGAATAAAATTTATCAGAAATTTTCCCAATCTTCATGGCTTGTAGCATAGTTTTGAAGATAGAGTTGGCACATAGTCTTCCCCTTATTTTTTGTAGAGGTTGATTATTTTTTTATTTTTTATTTTTAGATTCTCTGTCAGAAATGGAAAATGAAAAACAGAATGAACAAAGTCTTGAAGAACAAGATCAGATCAGTAAAGAAGAAAACCATGATAATCAAGATGAATTCAAGAAAGAAGAGGATAAAGTAATTCACATGATCGAAGCAAATCAATTGCAAGGGGATGTGAAAGAACAAAGACAAGAAAATGAAGCTGGAAAAGTTGGAAAGAGCCAAACTGATTCAATAAAGAAATTAAAACAAGGTTCAAAACAAAACATCAAGGCAAAGGGCACGATTCCTCAACCATTTTGTTTGGCAACTGAGAAAAGAATGTCCAGAGAAAGGCGAGGTTCGATGGATTTTAAGGAGTATAAGCCAACCCTATCAAGATCTGGCAGCTTGAACTACAAGTAAGTTTACAAACAAACTCATGATTTCATGCTATACTACCAATTGAACATGGAAAATATTTGATTTCAAGTAGATTTTGAGTCAATTCTCACCTTCTAACCAAAATGGTTTGTTATAGGCACAAAAAGTTCACTCAATGTTCATGGTAGTCCTAGAATGAGTTGGACTATTCACTTAGTGCATGTCCCTCCTTAAAGTTTGGAGAGAGCAAAATATATAGTCCTCTCATTTTTGGAAGAACTATTTTGATGACTTAAACCCACATCACCACCGACACTGATAGAAAGTATTACCGTTTTGGACCGAGTTGTCCCTACAAAATAAGTCTCATAAACAAGTCCACATCATGTGCCAAAAAAAAAAAAACAAGTCCACATCCATGGCCCAATCCATTGTACTTCAGCTCGACTCAAATTCAAACATGGACCATCCAGGCCAACCTTATCCTACAAATATAGATCAAAGGTATAGAGCCTTTGACTTGGTCCAGAAACCTAACCCAGTGGATTACTCAAAAGCCCGGCCCGTTGTCTAGCCCTAGGAAAATGTAGGTTCAATAGTCCCCTTTATAGTAAGAGGTTTGAAATGGATAGATTAGGTACAAACATAATCTTTCGCATAATTTGCAAGTTTGAATCCATAATCTCAAAATTAGTAGGTTAAGTTTAAATCACTAAAGTCTAAATCAGTGATCTGGTGAAGCATAATCAAAGATCTATTCAAAATCTAATAAACATAGTGGGTGTGTGGAAAGTGGCTATTACTTAGGCATTTTGGCTATTCTATTTTAATTTTTGCATTTGGAAAGATAGGATGGATTTTTATTTGAATTGTCGTATTGAAAAATGTGTTTGAAATAATGTGAGGCTGAAATGATAAATTTGTCCATAACCTCACTTTTTTCAAAATTGGTCTAAAGAGGCAACATTGTCATTTCATATCTATGGGACTAGACTGTCTGCCCACTGAGCCTACACTATTAATGTGACAGTGTAGGCTGCCCACAACTGTTTCTTTTTTTTTTTTTTTTGTTAAATATAAATAATTGGTTTAAATACTATTGAGGCTATTTGGCTTTTTTCTTGAATGGGGCTAAAATAGCCTCACTTCACTTCCCAAACCCCCATAGAATAAGAGCTAAAGGGTTAAAGGCATGTAATACATTGTCTCTCTTTAAGTCACCCAAGCTACTTTTAATCATTCAAAATTGACAGTGAGTTATCCTACATTGTCTTTCTAAGCTAGCCACTCAAGCTTGGTCCATATACTCTAGAAGTCTCTCTCCACCCATTGTGAATTAATTTTAATTTTTGGGTCGAATGCTTCCAACAAATATAATACAAAAAATAATAATAACAATAATAAAATAAAGTAAAATAAAAAATTAAAGGGCTAAAGGGCTTGTGACATTTATTGGGATTGGAATTAAGGTTTTTAATGGACAGGGCTCTGTCTCAATCCTCCATTGGTGCTGAAAGAACCTCCAACCAGAGACATGCTAAATCAATTAATACAGCTCCAAGATCAAGTTTGCCACCAAAAATTGCAGCTAGTGAGCCTGTTGATAAAAGGGTAGAGGTGAGAATTTTCCAACTTCTCTCTATACTATCAAATGCATTCACTGTGTTTGGATTGAGGGATTTGGAGAGAAAAGAAAAGAAATAGAGAGAAATGTATTTCTCTTCTTTGTTTGGTTATCTTAAGTGGAGAGAAATGGAGAGAAATAGAAAGAAATGGAGAGAAACTCATTTCTCTCATAACCCTTATTTTCAATCTTCCCAAAAGTGGAGAGATTGGGAGAGAAAAGAAATCCACAAATGTTTATATTTTCATAATATCAATTTTATCCCTACAAAAATAAAAGAAATAAAATGATTGAAAATGTAAAAAGGTTATTTTGGTAATATAACATAAAATAATTTCTTTTCTTTTCTCTTAATGAAATCTAACCAAACAAGAATGAGAGAAATCACAATCATTTCTTTTCTTTTATTTCTTACTTATCCAAACAAAAAGGAGAGAAATTACAATCATTTCTTTTCTTTTCTTTTCTCTTATTACTTAAGTAATCATTTCTTTTCTTTTCTCTCCTAAGTTACCAAACATAGTGTTAATCATTTTGCTCTTTATGTGAAACAATAAAGTGTTTTTCCAATTTGGCTCTCACAATACAGAATGGTCCCAAATCTAAGAACAAAACTCAAGGGAAAGAAACTGAAAAGAAGAAGCCACAACTAGATGCCAAGGTAAGTAATGCTGTGTGTGTGCAAGTTTTTCACTGCATTAGTTAATATGATTCTAGTAAAAGGCATGTTTATGAGTAAAGAAACAGGAAGGAGGTGAAGTGGAGGGAAAGAAAATTCAAAAGAGTAGCACTTTCAAAGCACTGCCATTGCCAAGCTTCTATCAGCAACAAAAAGGTCAACCTCCTAGACCAGAAACAAAGAAGGTAAAGCGGTTAAAACTCAGATCACTGATTGTAAGGTTAGGACACACAGAAGATAATGATAATAGCAGTGAACCATTCATTTTCTCAAACACTACTCATTGGAGAACTGGACATCTATAGGCACTCCCTCAATACGAGCTGAGTCATAGTCTAACTCCAGTCCCACCAAGGACATAATAATTTCAGTGGCTGTAAATTTTTTGGGAGTTAAAGCACCAAATACGGTTAGCATGAAATAAGATGAACTGTAGTTCAGAAATGGTACTCATGAGTAAATCAAATATGTACAGATCACAGCATCACATACAAAATCTCCATTGCTTGGCCAAGAAAGCAAGTCTGTGAACAAGTCCGGAGACAGCAAGGGTAAATTGGTTGCCATTGGGAAGACAATTAGTAGAAGAGCAAAAGAGACCATAAGCAAACTCCATAAAACAACTCCAAAGTCTCTAAGCACCCTCCCAAATGAAGTGGTGAAAGCTGTCGTCTCAAGTGGTTGATGATAATATGTAATTAAAGCTTGATCTGCATCTCCCTTTAGAGAAGGTTATTTATGATTACATTTTCTATTTTACTCACTTTTTTGTTCAAAATTATGAAAAGGAAAAAAATTAAGAAAAAGTTCATTGTGCTGTAACAAGTACGGATATGATACGAGTCTTGAGTAGAATCATATTCCTATTGTCATGTATTATGATATGTTTTCCATCAAGTCCAAACAAGCTCTTTGAGTAATTTTTCTTGTGTGTGTGTGTGTGTGTTTTTTTTTTAAATCAAAACAAGACATAATTTTACTTCAATTTCAAAACATGAATTGCTGAATTACCACAACACAATCATTGCGGAAAGACCTAGTCCTCACTTCTACTTGGTAGGATTCATGGTTCAAAAACTTGAAATGGGATTTTGGCTATCTATGTCGGGGGGGAAAAAACTTGAGTACAACAATGATACAAGTCATTGTGCATGCATGATATCACCAATCAACAACATATCATTCGCCCTACAATAATGATACGGAAGTAATTAAATTGAGACTAGTCATTGATTTTTTTTTTTTAATCCAAAGTATATGAAAAGATTACTGTACTATACAAATTACAAACAACAAATCGGAAGAAGGAAAAACAAAAGACTTTCTCCATCTATTCTCTCTCTCATTTTTTATCTTCTAGAGTCTTCTCTTCCTCCTCATTATTCCGGTTATTGTTAATGTTATTACTCAAACGAAATACAACATTAGTGGTTAATTATATCAATATCATAACAAAAAGATCTTTTTTAATTCCATTTCATATTACCCTGTTCTTTGAGTAATGTCTAACGATCGCAGCCACACCACCATGAGACAGAAGAGCAAACCTTAAAAAGCTTCAACCATGGCTGCCGCTGCTGTAGCCGACGTGTCATTTTCGCTCTCAATTTCGTCGTCCTCGTCATCTGCCTCCCACATGAAATGAGCGTACGATCCCAACACCATACTGTCAATGAATTTAAAATTTTCACATTCAAAATCAAAAAATCATCATGAAAAACTAACATTTTTAATTATGAATAGAGATTTGGATTTTACCAGTCGTTGGGAGAGGCGTGAAGAGCTTGATCGAAGTAGGACTTGGCTCTATCTTGGTTTCTCTGAGTCTCCCAAATCAGCCTTGCGTATAGTGACAACACCTCTCCATCTCCAGGACTCGCGAGTATTGCTCTTCCGTAGTACTCCTCCGCTTTCACAAAATCCCTCTCCACCTTCAAACAACAATATATAATCGTCAATCAAAGCAATCAATCAGAGATCAAGACAAATTCAAATCTGACAAACACAAACATTTTCAAGCATCAATTTAATTGAGATTTGATGAAATTGAAGCGAAATTACCTCGTGCAAGAACCTGGCGTAGTTCCTGAGAAGAAGTGAATTCGTCGGGTTAGACTTCAGCATTTCCTCGTAATACGCCCCGATCTTGCTCCGATCGGCGTTGCCGCCGGTGGAAACACCAGTAGAACAATCATCATCGTCGCCGCCGCCGCCGCTGCCTGGAAATCCTAATTCCTGCACCGGAATTCCACTCTCCGGCCAATGACCGGCGTAATTCCTGCGATCAAAATCTCTTTCACTCAACATCAACGATCCTATAGGTCCGATACACTCCTCCTCCGGTATTATAGCCGGAAAAGAGCGCGATCCAATGCCGCTCAGCCTCGAAGCTTCAGTCTCCGATAGGATGACGTCGGACTCCGACGACACCCTCCTTATGCCCCTCGCCGGAGTAGAATCACTCCGGCGACCGATATTCAAATGCAGCAAAATTCTCGGCGAAGCCGAACCGGTCTTGTTGCCGGAGAAAAAACCGGCAGCGGAGTCGTGAAGGGATAGAGAGAGTCTTGGAGAACCGGGCACGAAGGACTGGAGCTGGACCGGGACAGAACCGGTTCGCAAAAGTACAGACTTCATTGTTTCGAAGTTTGATGCTGGTACTTCACTTCACATTCGGGCTTTTCAGTGTAAAGACGGTTTATAGAGAGAGAGAGAGACGTTAGATTTAGTGACGACGTCAATGAAAGGGCGTACTGATGGAGGACACGCGTAGTGGATGCACGTGAAAAGGCAGTCCCGGAGGAGACGGCGATGGTGGAATTGAAGGGGTTCCACGTGTCATGAGCAAACCGTGAAACTGAATAGACATGGCGTGGACTGAAACTGATGGGGCTGCCTGGTAGAAATTGGCAGCGATTGGTTACGTGGTTAAAATAAGTAAAGAATAAAATAATTAATAAGATAAGATATTATATTATATTTAAGTGTAATGCTATGTAGCTCGAATTGAGTTCACCGAATCCCTCTAATTTACGAAACGACATCGTTTCGTCGTTTTTATTTTTTATTTTTATTTTTTTTCAATCAGAAAATCAAAAGAAAGAAAGAAGAAGAAAGAGAGAAGAGAAGAAGAAAGAAAGAAGAAGAGAAGAAGGCAGAGGCGGAGGAAGAAGGCACAGGCGGAGGCGATGGCGGCCGGGCGGAGCTGCGACAATTGGCGGAGCTTTGACAATCGGCAGAACTACGACGATCGGCGGAGCTGCGACGATCGGCCGGAATGCAGGGGCCTCTGCGTGTGTGTGTCTCCATTCCCTCTTCTCTCTTCTCTCCCTCTCTGTTTCTCTCTCTCCTCTCCTCTCCTCTCCTCTCTCTTTCTCCCTCTCTCTTTTGCCTTCACCCTCTTTTCCTCCTCTTTTCCCTCTGTTTCTATTTTTGGGAGATTCGGAAGGAGCTCATTCGAGCTCTCAAGTTTTATCCTATATTTAATTTATAATTATTTTATTCATTTTACATTCACAACATTGTCTCTCTTGCAGAATGGGGCAATCCTAATCTGCTTCGAGATTTGCCTGGTCATTCTATTCAATATAATTATCATGATTATATTGATGCTTGGTTCAAATTGTTCTTGTACCAAAATGAGTCATTTAGTCACTCTTGGTTCATCTCCTTTGATCAAAAATTCAAATCTGAATTACCCACCTGGTTTCTTCGATGGTGGATTCATTATGGCCCCATTTCAGATATTCTTCCCAGTTCACTCAATGAAACAATTGCTTATTTTGCTGCTGTTTACCCATTTACTACTCATCAAAAACAATTTCCTATCTTGCTCAATTTTATATCCAAGTACAAAATCCCATGAATATTCAAATGGCATTATGGGATTAATGACAACATCATTATTCGCCAACACTCTGTTAAATGGTGGGCTAAGTTCAATGTGCCCAGAATTATTGAAATTGTTTATGAGGAATTTCCTCCTGATTCATGTGCTCCAACACCTGCAATAGTCAAAGCCCAAGAAGCCCAAAGAGACCAATCTAACAGATCACCAAGGAAGTCAGCCTTCCTCCAGTCAATCTTGGCGTCCTCATCTAGTGGCTCCAAGCCCAAATCATCAAAGATCAAATCCAAGGAAAGTCCAAAGTCCCGTGGGTTAGGACCAACCCAAGTCAAAGTCCAAATCACAAGCTCAAATTTCATTGTTCAACCTGGATCCACCAAAGGATCAATTGCTTCAAATGGCCCGTCTCCTAGTAGATCAAGCCCAAGCCCATTAAAAATGAACAATCTCCTGCACCGCCCAACAGCCTAGTTCGTAAGATAGTTCGAAGACGGTGAAGGATCCACCAATCAACTTTGGTTATGATCGTCACGAGTTTCATGATCTTGAGGACCCATTTGCTTGAAATAATCAACATAGGATTCTTTATAAATATAAAATTGACTTCAATCACTACTCTTTTGAGAAAAGTCACAATTTATATTTATTCGATTCCTTTATTCACATGTCGCATAGTTAATTTCAATCAATCACCAGTAACCGACAAACCTTTCGATCCAATCTCAATGCCGCCACTGCTTTCATCATTTAGCCAACTCACATCGCATAGTTAATTTAGTTTTCTATATATTTGTAATCTATTGTAATTGTTTGGCAGATTCCAATTTTCTTGAACCTTTTAGTTTGTAAAGAAAAGAGTGTTCTGCTGAGTGAGGTTTACCTTGTTCTGTTCTTCTATTCAGGATCCTTGCAGATTACAACAGTTGTAAGTGCAAGTTATTATTTTCTGTAATGAATTAAAATTGTTTTAATTAAATATTTTGATTTGAATTATATTTTGTTTTGTGCATTCCAATTCTTTAAATTGTTTCATCTTTGATTTCGTAATCCATGGTTCTTCATTCTTGTTGCTACCTCCCTATTCTTGGTATCAGAGCCCGGTTATGCTGTATCCTGTTTCTAACTGTTTAGTTTCTTCCAATTAATCGTTTCCATTGTTTATCCAATTAATCTAGTTTTCGGTTCCATCTTAATCACCCAAGAAATCAGTCTGTTATCCACCTGGTTTCAGTCACCCACTTCCATTTCTTGTCCGGAGTAAGTCCTTAGAGTTAGGCAGTGTGGACATTTAGGATAGGGTCTGTGCTAAACCATTATGGTCTGTGGTAACTTGACAAGAATAGGGTATGTATTAAGATATCTGTAAAACTGATTAATTAAAAAGAACAATGAGCCGATTATTTAGAAGTAACTCATCAGTCAGTTCTAGGTCAACAACCTTACCTTCCATACCTAATCAAGGATTAGTCATTAATGAAGAAGATGTTGAAATACAAAATGATCAATTTAATAGAGATTGGAATATACCAAAATTACAAATCAAAGAAATTTATAAAACAACATTTCTACAGAATATTTTTAAAGTTGCATTACATGTTAAAACAATTGAACAAGTTTATGCTTTAGAAAAACCTCGAGAAACTTGTCAGTTATTTGATACTAAATTAATTAAAAGACACAAAGATAATGGTTACAATTTTATTCACATTGGTCTAATTCAAGTTGGTCTTAATCCACTTACACCGTTGGAAAAAATACTGCTTTTATTATGCTTAAGAGATGCTCGTTTTCTTAATTATAATGATAGTTTAATGGGAATGATGGAACCGGTCTTCATAAAGGTCCAAGACATTTTAATTGTTTTCCTGATTTTACGCTCAGTTTAAGTGATCCAAATATTTTACATGCTTTAACGTTAAATATTCAACTACATGGTTCATTCACTAATATGATGGCTAAGACACATAATATTGCTTTAATTTATCGTGTTCACTATAAATGTATGCAAACTAATTTAAATGTTCATGCTCGCATAAATCACCTAAAGATAAAACTTTACTTATTCAAAGTAGTAGTCATAATGAATCCCATATTAATATTCCTAAAATGATTGAATGGAAAGATATTGATTTACCTGATGAATGGATTACTGTTAATGAAAATTACAAACATAATCAGCAACAATCCTCAGAACAAGATATTAAAGATATCAGACAATTTAATGATGGTTCTGTTCATATTAAATTTAACCGTAGTCAATCCTCTAGACATAGTACATCTAGTGTCCCTAGCGAAATAGAAACTGAAGATGAAATATTTACCACACCTCTATTTCGAAAAAATAGTCAACTTAATATCCGCCCAACCATAGGTCCTACAATCAATCCAAAATTAAAAGGAATTGATAATTCCTCAACTTCTCAAATTAGTAAACCTGTTTATTCTACACATACTCATTTCCTTGATGAAGAAGTTCATTCAACTAACTCTCCGACTCAAACTGATATGGAAGAATTTACACCACCTGTCAATTCACAATTATTGACGATTAAAAAGGAATTTACTCCCAATCTTGATAAATTACTTATTGATTTTAAATCTAAAGCTAATCGCACCCAGCGCCATGCTTATTATGCTAAATATACTTACAAATGTCTCAAATCTCCCAAGAATGGTATAATTTTATGGTTCGATATGGTTTTGAATTACCCTTACTAGAATATGAAGAAAAATATTATAAAACACTTACTACAATTACTAAACATAGATGGAAAACTTCTGCTACCACTACAATTAGTTCTAGTCATCCTCCCTTAGAGAAAATTATTCTTAATCAACAAGGTTCTGAAATTCCTGCCTCTCCTTTTAAATTACCTGGCGATGATAATGAACTCAAAAAAGTTATTGAACAAAATAATTATACTAACCAGTGTTTAAATACAATTGGTAAACAATTAGATAAAATAGAAACTAATTTAGAATCTGTTCATACTTCATCATCTAAACAACCCTTAGATGCACCTTTACTTAACCTACCTACTAAACGTTCTACCCGCACTAGCCTAGTTACAAATGATCAATCATCTACGGTCCAAGCCATTGAAAAATTATTTACCAAATTAGCAGTACCCGATACTCCTTCACCTTCTAAAGATAAAGGTATTACTGTCCTAAATCAACAATTTGATATTAACTCAAATTCTACTTCCTCTGATACTGACAATGAAATTAATAACTTAGCTCAACAATTCCAAGTTGCGAAAATACACTATCCTAAAATTAATCCTCAAACTACCAAGAATTGGTATACTAAGCCTACTCCTGTCGATTTACAATTTGAAGAGAATAATGTTAATAATCAATTTTACGTCTCGCTAAAAGTTATACGAATGGAATATTGATGGTCTTAGTGAAGATCAACTCCTCCAAAAATTAAATCATTTATCTATGGTCTCGAACAGTTATCTCTCTAATTATCCCCAATATACTCAACCTGAAATTGTAAATTTAATTACTACTGGCTTTACTGGTCAGCTCAAATCTTGGTGGGAAAAATATTTAACTGACACCCAACGAGACTCTATCATCTATGCTAACCAAACTGATGATCAAGGATTACCTATATTTGATGAAAATTTAGGATGTTGCCAACCTGATGGTATTAACCAATTAATTTATACAATTATTAGACATTTTATTGGTACCCCAACTAATATATATTCTCGCATACATGATCAACTCAGTAATCTTACTTGTCCAACCTTAAGTGATTTTAGATGGTATAAAGATGTTTTTACCTCTAGAGTTATGTTGAGAGAAGACTGTACTGAATCATTCTGGAAAGAAAAATTTATTAATGGATTACCTAGTTTATTTGCTCACAAAATTAGAGATGTTCTTAGTCAACCTACTGGTGTTATTGAATATGATAATTTAACATATGGTGATATCATTAGCACTATTCAAAAAGAAGGCTTAAAAATGTGTATTGATTTAAAACTTAGTCAAAAAGCTACAAAAGATAAGCATAAAGCTAAATATGAGTTAGGAAATTTTTGTGAACAATATGGACTACCTCCTATTGCACCCTCTCGTAAGAAATCACACAAACATTCAAAACATAAATCCAAATATTATCATAAATACAAGAAGCCTTATTCACCCTCCAAATCTAATGACAAATTTTATACTAAACCCAAAAAGAAATATCATAAATCTAAATCACATCCGAGATCAAAATCTAATAAAGATATTACGTGTTATAACTGTGGACAAAAAGGCCACTATGCTAATAAATGCAAAGAGAAACAAAAGCTCAAAGACAGAGTCAATCAACTCCAAATTAATGATGAATCCAAAATTCAGTTATTTGAAATCTTCCAATTAAATCAATCGATAATGGTTCCTCTTCTCAGACTTCCATCTACATCCAATTCCCCATCTAATAGTGATAATTCGATTCGATAATCAAATTACCTTAGGATGTAATGATGTTTGTTGTAAACTGTTAAACAAATTTCGTTCTTACTAAACATAGTCAAGAAGAATCGCTTTAATTGATTTAATTAGTAAATTAGATGATCCTCAATTAAAACAACAATATATTGATAAGCTCAAAGGTCTAATGCTTCAAATGTAAACTAAACCTAAGTTTAATAAACCCATCATTAGTTTATCTAAAACTTTAGAAAAATTTAAAAATAAAACTAAAGAAGTTACACTTCAAGACTTACAATTTGAAATCAATCAAATTAAACAAACAATAAGAAATCTTCAAAATAAAGATAATAAATTAGAAAATGAAATTATTAATCTTAAACTTAAACAAAACTTAAATGATTTCCAACCTAATGCACAATCACCCCATGAATCTGAACATAATTCTGATCATGATTCTGATCATACCGATCCAACTAAACTCATATTTGATAATCGATCTCAAACTACTAACCTTGAAGATAAACGATTAAATTTACTTAATAAAATTTATATGCAAAAATGGTATTCAAGAATTAAAATCATTGTTGAAGATTTTGAATTAGAATTAGTTGCATTAATCGATACTGGTGCTGATTTAAATTGCATTCAAGAAGGATTACTTCCTATTAAATATTATCACAAATGTCAAGAGAAATTAACTTCTGCTAATGGTAGTAAAATGCATATTCGATATAAATTACCTAAAGTACATGTTTGTCAAAATAATGTTTGCTTTAAAACTACATTTGTTTTAGTCAAAAATATGACTGATCGGATTATTTTAGGTACACCATTTATATCTTTATTATATCCATTTACAACTTCTACTGAAGGAATTACTACTCATGTTTTAGGACATCCTGTTACATTTACATTCTTATTTCCACCTGAACAATTAGAATTAAATCAATTACAAGATTATTCTATTACCCACACTATTAAACGTCTAACTCGGCATATTAATTTTCTTAAAGAAGAAATTAATTACAAACGAATAGATCAACAGTTAACTGATCCCGTTCTCATCTCTCAAATAAATGATTTCAAATTAAAACTTGAATCAACTGTTTGTTCAACTTTACCTACTGCATTCTGGCATAGGAAAAAGCATGTAGTTACTTTACCATATATTAAAGGTTTTAATGAACGACAAATACCTACTAAATCCCGACCTATTCAAATGAATCATGAATTATTAGAAATGTGTAAAAAGGAAATTAATGAATTGTTAAAAATAGAATTATTAGTCCCAAAGAAATCACCATGGTCTTGTCCTGCTTTTATGTTAATAAAATGTGAATTAGAACGAGGTGTTCTCGCCTAGTTATTAATTATAAACCATTAAATGTCGTTCTTGAATGGATTAGATATCCTATTCCTAATAAAAAGACCTCATTAAAAGACTTAATCAAGTCGTTATTTTTAGTAAATTTGATTTAAAAAGTGGTTTCGCAAATTCAAATTCATCCTAAAGATCGATATAAAGCGCTTTTAATACACCTTTTGGCCAATATGAATGGAATGTCATGCCATTTGGATTAAAAAATGCTCCTAGTAAATTTCAAAATATAATGAATGATATCTTTAACCCATTTAGTCATTTTTCTATTGTTTACATTGATGACATATTAATCTTTTCTAAATCAATTAGTGAACATTGGAAACATTTAACTGCATTCTTTTATACTATTAAGAGTCATGGTCTAGTCATATCCGCTCCTAAGATTAAATTATTTCAGACTAAAGTTAGGTTTTTAGGTTATGATATTCATCATAATACTATTCTCCCAATTAGTCGCTCTATTGAGTTTGCGTCTAAATTTCCTGATGAAATTCTTGATAAAACTCAATTACAAAGGTTTTTAGGTTCCCTCAATTACATTTCTGAATTTTATAAAGACCTTAGGATTGTCCCATTCTGCAAGAGAGACAATGTTGTGAATGTAAAGTGAATGGTATAGGATCTTGTAAGCATAGACACGATCCTGAATTGGTTTGATCAAAATGGAACGATGGTTGAGCAGAATATCTTTGTAATAAGAGAGATTTTTCTCTGGAGGTGAAGAAATGAAATGACATCCAGAGCCAAAATGGAATTGAGCAATTTCATTAATGGTTTGACTTCTGGGGTGACTAGGTTCTTTGTAGAACAAGTTAGCAACATGTGATTTGGTGTACTCAGTTCGAGAGGGTCGAACTTGGTTAATTGGAAGTGGAGTAACTGAAACTGATTGGCTGGAGGCAAAGGGATCATTAGCCAATGCAGATGAGTAATCAGGACGGTGAATAGTACCAAGAGTATGGTATCTATTAATTATGTCAATGGAAGAGGATGGTTTAATTGACTCCAGAGGAAGAGGAACTATGAGTTGATTAGGTTTACTGGAGGAGGCGACCAAAGCCTTAGAAGGAGGCCTTGGGCGAGACATCTGTTGAATAGGAAACAAAGATTAGCAACCGTAAAGAAGATCTAAGTAATTACGTAATAATGTAAATCATTGTAATAATTTTGTCGTAAAACACGGCGAGCTTGTAACTGGTGATTGATGTATTGAGCTCTTTTAGTAGTTGGCCTAGTGACTTAAGACAGTTAATCCGACGGTTAACTTGTTTGATCGGGGTTTGGGAATGGATAATTTGGGTTTTAACATAGGAAATATGGAGTAGCACTCATCCCTTACCCCCTGTAAAAATTCTCGTAAGAAAATCGTAGGGAATTTTGACAACCAGTATATAGGTAATATCAAAATCAAAAATACTTAAAATAGATTGCCAACGGGCAAAAAATCTGCTTACTAGCAAGATTTTGAACATCTTTTTCCAAAACATATTTAGCGATTTACAATCGACCTAGTAAAAATTTTTGATTTAAAATATCATCTTGAAATTTTGAATACATAAAAGTAGATAAAATTTCTTTTTTAATAGTACTATAATTTAATTGTGCTTTATTCCAGACACCAGAATGAAAACGAACAATTTGTTCAGATGACTGGGGAGTGACTTTCTGAAGGAGAATGCCACCATAACCAATATCAGAAGCATCAGTTTGAATAATTTTGAATGAGTTCTCAGTAGGAATATAACATTATGTTGATTGTAAAAAAAATCATTAAGTTGATTGTAAAAAAAATAATTTTAATTTTTTGGAACATAACATTTTCAGCAAAGTTAAAATTGTTATAAAATGGTCTAACACTATGTGTGCATGTTGTCATGTCTTGCTAAATTACCTAGATAGAATTGCCCACCAAGAGGAAGTCTCAAAAAATAGAGACTAACGGAATATTCTGAAAGCTCTTGGAAAACTTAAGAAAATATAAAAATATGATACATAATTCTAAATATACATGGAAAGATCTAAGAAAAGATTCTAGAGCATTCAAGTGAATATTAGAGGGATAGACGCAATAGAAGCCTCTAGAACCTCCTAAAGAAATGGAGGTGGTAAAAGATCTTTGTACTTACTTCTAGAATGAGGTAGATGTTTGTATAAATATTTTTAGGGGAGATTCTAAAACCCTCTTGTAGGGTAAGGAAAGCTTACATGAGAAGCTTCTCCATAGTCCTTTTCTTGTATGCTCTATAATATTCTAGAGAAGGCTTAAGATGCCTATAAATAGGAGAGGGGCTCATTTGCTTCATCAATGATTTAACAGTTGTAAAGCTCTCTCAAAATAATACAAAAACTATTTTCTCAAACTCTCATTGTCTTTTTACTGGTCTTTCTTGTTAGTTTGTGAGTTAGACTGACTTAGGCCTATTTTGGGAAGTTGGTAAAAATCAACTTTTTTACTTTTAACCAAGATTTTTTAGAGTGATTTGGGAAGTTGATAAAAAGTTACTTTTTACTACACTAAAATGACTAAAATAGCCTCACCCAACTTAAAAAATTACTTTTCACCCAAACTCACAAAATATAAACACTAAGGGTAATTATGTAATTTTGCCACCAACTTTTTGGCTCTTGCCAAATGAACAAGTTGGTAAAAATCAGATTTTTGGATAAAAACACACTTCCCAAAATGGCCCTTAGCATCATCAAATGAGGTTTGAGATTGTCTAAGTGCTGCACGGAGTGCTTGGAAATTACCTAGGTCGTGACAACATGCCCTTACTATTGGTTAAGTATATAGCCAAGGTAAAATTCATAAAATATAATTACTCACTGCTTGGAGTACGAATTTGCATTTTTTTAATGGGTCTTGCTATATCCCCTAATTTCCCTCCCCTAATCCCCTAATTTCCATATCAAGTAAGAAAAAAAAAAAAACAGTTGCCAAAACAGGAAATTAGGGGGATTAGGGGGAGGGAAATTAGGGCTCCAAATCATTTTCCTTTTTTAATTTGTTTTTCTGTTTATCCTTCAATAATGCTATGGACTTATAATTTAGATCTCTAAATTTATCTACAATGATGTAGTAAAAGAGACAAATCCTACACAATTGAGTATATAACAAACTAAAAATTGATATGCATCATATCACATAATTATGGATCAAATTGTAATTTTTTTTTTCATAGATCTTAAACATTTTCCTTTATATTTGTAGCCCAATTGGTGCCAAGCTAGTTTGTTTTTGATATTCGTATAAAATATGTTAAATTATTTAAAAATATAAAATGTTTACTTCTAGCCCAAACATTTTATACGATATGGACAAAGTGAACATTATTCAAAGTAAACATTTTATATTTTATATTTTAGCCCACGCATGTGGTGGTTTGGACTAAAATATGTTAAAATATAAAATTTGTTTATAAATTTATTAAAAAAAATTCTAATTAGATTCATAATTTTAATATAATTATATTGATTATTTTTTCATAAAGTAAATAAATTAAAATTAATACAAATGATATGAAATAACAAGTATATCAGCATTTTTCCATTGCTAACTAATTTTTAATGAAAAAATAGGCCAAAGTTGTCATTTTAATTAAAATTTCAAGAAAAATCAATGTTAAATTTGTTGGAATTAGTTTTTTTTTTTTTTTTAAAGAGAAATCAATGCAACAAATATAATAACAAAAGGGATGGCCCTTTCTATAGTCCATTTTGTAGACTGGTCTTACTGCTAGGTTCGTGGGGCTTACCACACAAAAAAAAATTAGAATAATGTTTGGGGCCTTAAAAAAGGTGGCTCAAATGGCTCAAATTGAGTAAAACGACGTAGTTTTGTGTTGTGTTGTGCCCAAAACGACGCAGTTTTGGACAATTTGAGCCATTTGAGCCACTGAATTTAGAGCTCTCTACCAGTGTTGAAAAAATTACGTTGATCAGATATCA
The DNA here is from genome assembly GCA_025200525.1 of Camellia lanceoleosa. Classification (NCBI taxonomy): domain Eukaryota; kingdom Viridiplantae; phylum Streptophyta; class Magnoliopsida; order Ericales; family Theaceae; genus Camellia; species Camellia lanceoleosa. Next base: position 1,259,926 of record JANUSC010000032.1, read on the forward strand.
ATAATTTTTTAATCAAAATATTTTTTTGTTAACAATTTATTTTTAAAATCATATTTATCATTAACAAAAATGTGTTTCGATCAAGGAACAACCGATATCTGATTAATATGAGTTTTTGTAGAGATGAAATACTTGACAAACTCTACATATTCAACGGTTTTGATTATCGAGACAAGACTCATGATGGATTCCATAGACTTAACAACACGGTTCAATTAGCCAAAAAAGTCAGCTTTCTGACTTTTTAGTTTTTTAGCATTTCAGCAACAACAGTAAAAAATCAACTTTTTGGCTTTTTAACTAAAAAAGTCAGTTTTTTTATCCAAAAACAACCCAGCTTTTTGTCAAAAAAATCACAAAAAAAGTCAAAAAATAAAAAAGCTAACTTTTTACTAACTTCCTAAAACACCTTGTAAATTGAAAAAAAAGCTCATTCAATATAAATATATTGAAATTTTAGTACTTTTTACAATTTTAACACACAACTTATAAAATTGTCATTAACGTAACTCAAAACAAAAATTTGGCAATAATACTTTGAAATTCATTTTCAATAATGTTATCTTTCATGCTAAATTATAACATTGTTCTATCACGAAATTTGAAAAAAGAAACACTAAAATATAACAATATTCATGCTAAATTATAATAATATTCTGACAAAATATTAATGCCTTGTTTGGAAATAGAATATTTTAGTAACTTTTTTATTTTTAATGAAGAGATGTGCAGAAAAGTAGAGAAAGTGATATGATAACTTATAGTAACGTTTTGACTAAAATATTTAGTGCCTGTTTGGTGCGGCTTAAAAGCTGCTTATTTCAGCTTTCAGCTTAATTTAAGTTATTTTGATGTGTTTGGTTTAGCTTATAACTTTTTGGAAGTCAGAAATCAGCTTATTCTTTGAGTGGGACAGGAGATGCTTAATTTATAAGTCAGAAATCAGCTTATGTTCATAGTTATAAGGTATAAGCTGTTTAGGTATAAGCTATAAGCACTTTCTCACAGCTCTACCAGAAAAGAAAAAAAAAAGACATTGAGTTGTTTTCACCCAAAAATAAAAATAAAATAAAATAACGCAACCAAACAAGTCATAACTTCTTTTGCTTTATTTTATTTTCATTTATTTTTTTTACTACACAAATATAAGTTCTAAACATTGATTACCTATAAGATTATCGGAATAACCTCACTAGTTATTCTTTATACTAATCAAAACATTTGTGATTTAATTATTTTGATAGAAAAGGTACAAGAAAAAAAATATATTTCCCATTTTATCGCATTAAGGCCTCATTTGATAATTGATTAAAATAGTTAAAAAACAAAAAAATCAATACAAAAAATTAACTTATTCTTTTTATTTTTATTTTTAATGTTTTTTCGTAAATAAAAAAAATTAAATTAAACTCAAAAAAGGAACCTTAACTTTTTCACATTTCCACGCAAAGTGATACAAAAAAAAAGTAGCGATATGCATGTGCACACATGGATAAACATATTGTGCCTCCATTGCTAAAACAGTGGGGGTACACAATTACATAAAGGAAGCCGCATATGGCTTTACACAATCAGGAATCAACCTGTTAAAATAATAATAAAATTAAATTTTGATTTAACAATTCAGACAATTGAAGGTGTTTAAAAAAATTTAGGTCAAAAAAAAAAAAAAATTATTTAAAAGAACTCAAATTTGGTTTGAGTCAACTTGATTATATAAACGAGCCAAATTTAAATTTAAAAAAATTAAACTTAAATTAATTTGCTTATTAAGATTTTAAGAGAGAGAATTATCAGCAAAATATGAAAGAATACTTATATTAATTATAAATTTCATTATTCAAATATGTAAATTTAGACAAACATTAAACACATAGAAAATAAAATAAATTAATCTGATATATTATTTAAAAATAAATATTAAGTTAACTTTTTTTTTTTAGTCTAAAAATTGAATTCGAACTTATTCATTTTGTAAACGAACTAAATTCAAACAAATTTCAAACGACAACATACCATTAAGTAATAAAAAAAATTAATATTGATAAAACATAAATAGTTTTTTTTTTTTTTAAATCATCACGATAGTCAATTATTAATTGTTAATTCAGTTCTAGGAGGAGTTAAACTTACAACTTCTTTCTCACAAACATTTAGGCCTCGTTTTGCAATAACATTTTTTTAAAAAAAAAAAAAAAAAGTTAAAAAATTAAAAAATAAAACAAAACAACCAAAAAAAAAAAGTCAAGATTCTTTTTTTTTCTTTTTTTTTTTTTTTCTTTTTCAAAAATCAAAAATCATCCCAAACTTACTAATTTTTTTAGCTCATATTTTAGCCAAATAGCCAAAAGTTACTAATTAATTCTTTCAACAAAAAAAGGCTTAGATATCGCCTCTATGGGTCGCTCAGGTATCCCATAACCAAGGCATCAACCATGAGGGGGTCTTTAGGCCCTCCTTCTGACTTAAATAGGCTATACAATGTTAGTGTGCCATTTTTTACTAGAGTGATGGTGGGGCAGGGCAAGGCAAGTGCGAATGGCAACGGGACGGGTTGGGTTGGGCCGGGACAGGGGATTATACTTCCCGTTCCTGATCTCCGAAGGTAGAAAATGTTAGAAAATTGGTTTATATAGGCTTATTTTGGGCCGACTTTGAGCCCATAATTGAGTGGGCCCCAAACGTCTTTTGGGGCGGGTCCGAAGAGCTGAAGTGTTCCTTGCCGCGTGGCAAGTTACACGGTGAAAACGGCACGTCAAAACCATCTATGAGTGAATGGGAAGTTGACGTCGTTTTTGGGTTCGTGGAATTGAACATTTAAGTTTTAAATGTGTGTTTCTTTGTGAGGCTTGTCCCACATTGAAACTTTAAGAGAGTTTTGTTGAGTATATAAACTCTAGCCTACAACACTTGGGTTGGGCCCCAAGTTTATAGAAGGGAGGAGTTATGGACAAAGTGAATTTTAGCCCAAACCACCACACGCGTACCGCCGTCCGTCCGTCCGTCCGTCTGGTCGAGTTTGGGTGTGGGTTGATTCTTGTATTATTTTTTTGGACAAAATTCATTTGAATTTTTCCAAAAATTATTGCAGGAATTTAATTCAAATTTGAATTTAAATTTAAATTTTTCTCCAAACAAACTTTTTCCTGTCTAGATATTTCACAACAGATTTTTCAGTTCAAACAGTTTTTCTAACTGTCTAAAACCGGACAAATTCTTAACTGTCCAGACAGATTCAAATCTGGACAGTTTTGTTCCAAATCTATTTGAATTTTGAATGATATCTGTTCATTCAAAATAGCACATGTTCACTTCCTCAAAGCACCTGTTCGGGTCAGATATATTGCCTATAAATACAGCCATGATTCCAGCAGTTGGGGAGTCGGAAAATTAGTCTACTTTTATGCGTTTGCTGTCCAGATTTTATTTAGTGCATTTTTCATCATTCTAGTTTTAGGAAAAATCAAAGAGAGTATAGAACACAGGTTCGGTTCGCCGTACAAATTTGTTTGAAGTGTTTCTACAAATTTGTGAAGATCATTGTATCTTAGGAGATAGACGCCATTCAACCGTAAGCACCGTAGCGGGGCGAATCTGTCTTAAGGACAGAGTGTCATACACTCGACTTGGTTTTTGAATTATTTATTCGGTTCTACAAAATAAATACTGTAAATTTTATTTTATTTTGTTTGAATTTATTTTGTTTACACAGAAGATTGTTCCAACAATCTTAAGACAGATTCGAATTACTTTGTTTATAGAATTTTTCGTTTGTTTCCTTTTCTCTTTTTTCTTTTAAGAAAATTATTTTCTGTGGATTTGCAAAATAATATTCTGGTTGGAAAAATAAATAGTGATCATATGTTATTTGACAGATAGTAGTAATATACTGTCTATTTTCTTTAACAACTAGTAGTAATATATTGGTGTCATTAACAATTCAGAATATATTTTTGTGGAATTTTTTTAGAAATTAATTTTGGTTTTTAAAAAAAATATTTTTTGTGTTTTCATTAATTAAAATTCTGTTTCAGTATTTTAATTATTCAAGTGTTACAGAAATTTAATTTTCTGTGTGGAATTAATTTGGTTAAATAAAATTTTATTTTATTTCCAAATTAATTAAAAAATAAAAGTTACATTCTTGTTTCTTTTATTTTTACAGAATTTAATTTTGTAAATTTGGATTAATTTTTTGTGTAGTATTAAAGGTTTATAATTTATAATTTAGAATTTAGGACTACTGAAACTGGTCAAACTAATGTCCAAACCAGTACTAGTATGCTGATTGCCATCACACCAACCTCTCCTTATGTTGGGACTGTGCTAGTGAATCATGGTGAAAAACCAGAGAAGTTCTTAGGAACTGTTATTAAAAGATGGTAGAATAAAATGCTATCTAAAGGAGGGGAAACTAAGAAGTACAAGTTTAATGGTATGTGTTACATTTGTAACAAAAATGTACATCGGGCCAAAGATCGACGTTACAGACATAAAGGCAAAGGAAGATCAAGTAAGAAGGTTGCTAAAGCCAAAATGACCGAAATGGATAAAATTTCCAATGGTGTAGATGTCATAAATCTTTCTGCAGTTGTTTCTGAGGCAAATCTTGTCGGAAATCCTAAAGAATGGTGGGTGGACAGTGGTGCTACTCGTCATATCTGTGCCGACAAAAAGATGTTCACATCTTATTCTATAGTGGACAATGGTGAACAGCTTTTTATGGGCAACTCCTCAACTTCCAAAGTTGAAGGACAAGGAAAGATTATACTTCAGATGACATCTGGAAAGGAACTCACTCTCAACAATGTACTGCATGTATCGAACATTTGCAAGAATCTTGTTTCTGGATCTTTGTTGAGTAAGAATGGATTTAGGCTAGTTTTTGAAAGTGACAAGTTTGTACTTACCAAAAACGAGATGTATATAGGAAAATGTTACATGTTTGATGGCCTTTTCAAGATGAATGTAATGACCATTGTACCCTTAGTCATTAATAAAAATACATTTTCTTCTTACTTGCTTAAGTCTTCAAATTTATGGCATGGTAGACTAGGACATATTAATTATGGATCTTTACGTAGATTAATTAATATAGAATGTTTACCTAAATTTGACATTGAATCAAATCATAAATGTGAAATTTGTGTTGAGGTAAAATTATCTAGAACTCCTTTTCATTCAATTGAAAGAAGTACGGAATCACTTGAATTAATTCATAGTGACATTTGTGATTTTAAATTAATTCAAACCAGAGGTGGGAAAAAATATTTTATCACTTTTATAGATGACTACACTAGATATAGTTATGTTTATTTAATTCGAACCAAGAATGAAGCTTTGGAAACTTTCATTCAATGTAAGAATGAAGTTGAAAATCAACTTGGTAAGAAAATAAAAAAAAAACTAAGAAGTGATAGAGGTGGTGAATTTTGTAAAGAACATGGAATAATTCATCAAACCATCGCTCCTTACTCACCTCAACAAAATGGAATTGCTGAAAAGAAAAATAGGACTTTAAAAGAAATGATGAATGCCATGTTAATAAGTTTTGGATTACCTCAGAACTTGTAGGGGGAAGCAATACTTTCTGCTAATTATATTTTAAATAAAGTACCCCGAAAGAAAGTGAATCAAAAACCTTATGAAATGTGGCATGGTAGAGTTTCATCCTACAAATACTTAAAAGTGTGGGGGTGTTTGGCTAAAGTAGCTATTCCTAGTCCTAAAAAGACTAAGATAGGTCCAAAGACCATTGATTGCATTTTCATTGGTTATGCTAAGAATAATAGTGCATATCGGTTTTTGATTCATAAATCAGAACATTCCGAAATGCATGTAAATACTATTATTGAATCTCGGAATGCATTTTTCTTTGAACATATATTTCCAAATAAGACTGGACAAGAGACTAGTAATAATAAAAGATCTTTTGATGCTATTACTAGTAATGATCAAGAACAAGAGTTAGATCAAAATGAGGAAGAGAAACCTAGGTGTAGTAAACATGCTAGAACCTCAAAATCTTTTGGTCTAGATTTCCTAACATTTTTGTTAGAAAATGAGCCTTTAACTTTTAAAGAGGCTATGTCCAGTCTTGAAACTCCTTTATGGAAAGAAGCTGTCAACAGTGAAGTTGAATCCATCTTGCAAAATCACACTTGGGAATTTGTGGATTTGCTACCAGGTTGTAAATCTCTTGGGTACAAGTGGATTTTCAAAAGAAAATTGAAAGCGGATGGATCAATTGACAAATACAAAGCAAGGCTTGTGGTTAAAGGTTTCAGATAAAAAGAAGGTCTTGATTACTTTGACACATACTCACCGGTTACTAGAATAACATCCATTAAAATGTTAATTGCCACTGCATCTTTATACAATTTAGAAATTCATCAAATGGATGTAAAAATTGCTTTCTTAAATGGTGAGTTAAATGAAGAAATTTACATGGAACAACTAGAAGGTTTTTCTGTTCTAGGAAAAGAAAAGAAAGTGTGTAAATTGGTTAAATCATTATATGGTTTAAAACAAGTACCAAAGCAATGGCATGAAAAATTTGACAAGGCAATGATGTTAAATGTATTTAAAATTAATGAGTGTGACAAATGTGTTTATATTAAAAATACAGACAAATGTTATGTCATTGTATGTCTTTATGTAGATGATATGCTCATTATAGGTAGTAATAATGACATTATTAAAACTACCAATAAAATGTTGAATAAACATTTTGACATTTTGACATGGGCATTGCTAATGTAATTCTTGGTATGAAAATTAGCAAAACATCAGAAAGATCTGCTTTGTCACAATCTCATTACATTGAGAAAATACTTGACAAATTCAGCAAAGATGATGATCATCTTGCTAGAACACCTGTAGATGTTAATTTGTATCTTTCTAAGAATGTACAGGAAAGTATTTCTCAATTAGAGTATGCCCAAATTATTGGAAGCTTAATGTACTTGATGAACTGCACTCACCCAAATATAGCTTATGCAGTAAGTAAATTAAGTAGATATACGAGTAATTCGGGAGTAGAACACTGGAAAGCAATTATAAGGGTTCTAAGATATCTCCGATTTACTTGTAACATTGGGCTTAATTATACTAGATATCCAGCAGTACTTGAAGAATACTGTGATGCAAATTGGATATCGGATACTAAAGACTCGAAGTCCACCAGTGGATATGTCTTTACTCTTGGTGGGGTGGCTGTATCTTGGAAATCTTCCAAACAGACTTGTATTGCTAGGTTTACTATGGAATCAGAATTCATAGCTTTAGACAAAACTGGGGAAGAGGCCGAATGGCTTCGCCACTTCCTTAAAGATATTCCAATATGGCCAAAACCGGTGCCTGCTATTTGGATACATTGCGATAGTCAATCAGCTATAGGTAGAGCACAGAGGCATTTGCATAACGGTAAGTCACGACACATTCGTCGTCGACATAACACCGTGGGACAACTACTCTCTAATGGAATTATTTCCATAGAATATGTTAAGTCTAAAGACAACATAGCAGATCCACTAACCAAAGGATTAGCAAGAGAGTTAGTTGATAATTCATCGAGGAGAATGGGACTTAAGCCTATTAACTAAGAGTTACCACAACGGCAGCCCAACCTAATTGACTGGAGATCCCAAGATCTAGGTTCAAAGGGACAACTGAGTTGTGAATGACTCAAAAGGATCACTGGGGAGTCTAACTCCTACCCATTTCTATGATGAAATAGTGATGACTGCAGAGTTTTAGGTTAAGTGATACTTTTAATAATTCTTATATCTAGGTATACATAGTGGAGTATGGCAGGATATTCTTCATAAGAATCACCTATATGAGTTTGAACTGGGCCGGTTCTATGAGATTTGTGAAGGGCTACAATTCTCTAGAGCACTCATGAAATACCAGGTTGTTCAGGGCCAAAATGAACACAATAGTGAGAACTAAACTGTGTCTGGGGATATACTGTGTGAGTTCTACTGTCTTGGTTTACACAAACGGCTGAACAGTTCAAGACATCATGTTCACTAGTTAGCTAGTAAATCCGATAGTGTCTCACAAGGGAAGGTTCAAAGCCAAAAGTTACCTATCCTTTGCAGAATATTTCCAATTTCTGTACTCTTTGTAGTTAGATCATGTTGTTGCATTTTCTCTCCGTCAAATTCCATTCATGTAGGGGATTGTTGGAAAATTGGTTTATATAGGCTTATTTTGGGCCTACTTTGAACCCAAAATTGAGTGGGCCCCAAACGTCTTTTGGGGCGGGTCCGAAGAGGTGAAGTGTTCTTTGCCACGTGGCAAGTCACACGGTGAAGATGGTACGTCAAAACCATCTATGAGTGAATGGGAAGTTGACGTCGTTTTTGGGTTCGTGGAATTGAACATTTAAGTTTTAAATGTGGGTTTCTTTGTGAGGCTTGTCCTACATTGAAACTTTAAGAGAGTTTTGTTGAGTATATAAACTCCAGCCTACAATACTTGGGTTGGGTCTCAAGGGGTACCCCAAGTTTGTAGAAGGGAAGAGTTATGGACAAAGTGAACCTTGGCCCAAACCACCACGCACGCGCGCGCCGCCGCCGTCTGTCCGGCCGAGCCGAGCCGAGCCGTGCCAGGCGCGATTGTGGGTCGGGTCAGTTCTTGTATTAATTATTATGGGAATTTAATTCAAATTTGAATTTAAATTTTTGTCCAAACAAACTTTTTCCTGTCTAAATATTCCACAACAGATTTTTCAGTTCAAACAGTTTTTCTGACTGTCTAAAACCGAATAGATTCTTAATTGTCCAGACAGATTCAAATCTGGACAGTTTTGTTCCAAATCTGTTTGAATTTTGAATGATATCTGTTCATTCAAAATAGCACCTGTTCACTTCCTCAAAGCACCTATTAGGGTCAGATATATTGCCTATAAATACAGCCATGATTCCAGTAGTTGGGGAGTCCAAAAATCAGTCTATTTTTATGCCTTTGCTGTCCAGATTTTATTTAGTGCATTTTTCTTCATTCTAGTTTTAGGAAAAATCAAAGAGAGTATAGAACACAGGTTCGGTTCGTCGTACAAATTTGTTTGAAGTGCTTTTACAAGTTTGTGAAGATCATTGTATCCTGGGAGATAGATGCCACTCAACCGTAAACACCGTAGTGGGGCAAATCTGTCTTAAGGACAGAGTGTCACACATTCGACTTGGTCTTTGAATTATTTATTCGGTTCTACAAAATAAATACTGTAAGTTTTATTTTATTTTGTTTGAATTGTTTGAATTTATTTTTTTTACACAGAAGATTGTTCCAACAGAAAATCCTCGCCCTCGTCTCGATTCTGGGACGCCATCATACCCCGCCTCGCTTCAGAATCTGGATCGAGTTTCCCCGACCCCAAAAAATCTCCGACCTGTTCTTTTTTTTTTTCAACACAAACAATAACCAAAAATAAAAAATAAATAATCTGTTTCAATGTTTCATCATCATCAATATCAACAACAATCAACTTTAAAAAAAAAAAATTGAAATTGTTCGTTACACACACACACACATACACACATACACACACATATATATCTATCTATCATCATCATCAACAACTTAAAAAAAAAAAAAAAAAAAAAAAGAAAAGAAAAGAAAAGAGAGAGAGATCTGAAATTGTTAACAGACACACACACACACACACACACACACATATATATATCATCATCATTACACACATATAGATCTGAGTTGTTCTCACAGATCAATTGGAGCATGGTCTGAGTCAAGCCGGAGGCCTGACAAAGCAGGCTGACGGAGATGACGAAATTTGTGGCGGAGGACGGGCAGAGGCGGTGTTGCTGCCATTTTTTTGGCAGATGTGAGAGTGAGGTGGCGGTGTTGGCGAGTTAAAGAGGAAGCCATGGCGGAGGCGGTGGTGGTAGAGGATCGGCAGAGGGTTTGGTTTGGTTGAGTGACTGAGTGAGTCTAAGAGAGAGAGAGAGAGAGAGAGAGAAAGAGAGATCTGAGTGAGAGAGTGAGTCTGAGAGAAAGAGAAATGAGATGAGGAGTTGAGTGTGTGGGAGTGTTCAAACAAAACCCTACACACACACACACACATATGTTTTATATATAGGCAGGGGTAAAAGAGTAATTTCACGTCGGGGGCAGCTGGGTCGAGGATTGGGATTGGGCCGGGTTTGGGGCTGAAACATGTATCCCCATCCCCAGCCCGAATATCATCGGGGATTTAATTTTTAATACCATCCCCGACCCGTTGGGGGTATTTTTCGAGAAATACCCGCTCAATTCAGGATTGGGGGATCGAGTCCCTGTCGGGTCGGGTCGGGTTCCGATTGCCATCTCTAAAGGCAAGGCGAATGGCAATGAACATATAGTTGCCAAGCGGCGGTGGTGAGCACCAAGTGGGTTGCCGAGGTAAGGTCACCAAGGCCAGGTTCATGCCTTGTCATAGTGTAGCCAACCTCTTGGGTATAATGTTTTGGCCTCGTGGGACACACACTACAAGAAATTAACTTTTTAAGGACAAATTTATTCCGTCCCTTAAAGTATAATATTAGTTGGGAAAAACTTTAGCCAACTAATTTTTTTCCGTTGCGAAGTTTGTCCCAAATAGTCTGTCCGAAAAAGCCAAAAATTGACTTTTAGAGACAAAAATTTGTATTTGTTACTATAAATAGACTTTTAGAGACAAAAATATGTGATTGCAAAAAATTTTAATTTTGAGACAGCCAAAATTTGTCTCTAAAAGTCTAATTACATTTCAGAGCAAAAGAAGTAGTGATGGAGACAAAAAAATAATTTTTGAGACAACACAAATTGGTCTCTAAAAGTTTTAGTTTTTAGAACAAATGAAAGTAGTTGCTAAAAGTTTTAATTTTGGAGACAATTAAAAGTGGTATGTAAAGGTTATAATTTTTTTGAGACAACTAAAATTAGTCTCTAAAAATTTGACTCTTTTTATTTTTTATTTTTTAAATTTTGTAACAATTACTTTAAAAATGCTAGTTTGAACATCAACTTATATTCCTTTCTTGATTTCTCAACAACCAAAACGAAAATATCAAACATATTACCAGACCATCTATTCATCTCCAAATTAAAATTCAACAACACCCAAAAAAATAAAAAAAAATGCTCATTGCATTCAAAGAGATTTAATCAAAAGATATTTATTAGGCTTAATCAAAAGATATTTCTTAATCAAAACATGCTTAACAACCAAACAAAAAATAATCAACAACCAAACAGAAAATATCAAACATATCTCCAAACCATCTGTTCATCTCCAAATTAAAATTCAACAACATAAAAAATTCAACAAAGAATGTTAGCAAGAGTATGTTTATTAGGCTATATCAAGAAATCACGTATTTGTGAAAACATTACAATGGCCTCACAAAAATTCCCATTCTTAGAATCTCATTCTCAAAATAACCAGCTATGAGAGAATTCCAAGAAATAGAATCTCAACAAATCATCTCACAATGCACTTGCGTTCCCAGTGCACTTGTGTTCCCAGTGCACTTGTGTTCCCATTCCTGCCAATCAAAGAAGAAACGAAGTTACATTTACTTATTTAGGATTAATAGTTGGTGAAGCTACACACTCTAGTTCTCAATCTGAAGGGCACAAAAACAGACAACAGACTATTTATATAAAGAATAAAAGAAAAAACCCGTCTTCATGTGACTGCACGTGAGCACCATTGAAACTTCATATAAACAAACAAAAATTGAAACTTTCAACAGAATGTACCACTTACTTGAAGGTATGCAATCAATGTTGCTTTATCCTCTTCGCTAAAATTGAAACTTCATACCCTGCTCATTGTAGACACCCCATTTTTGACTGACCTTAAGACTCAGACGTCACCGATTGAGCGCTTGGTGATGTTGCATATTGTGCTCGTTCTGAGGTTGTAGATTTTCGGCTGCGAGCCTTGCCTCCAAACTTCCGGACTCTTTTGTGCTTTGCCTCGGTTTGCGAACCGGGTCCTGTTTTCTCTGTTTTCTCTTCCCAAAGGGAGGGAGAGGTCTCGTAGATCATCTCTCAGTGGCCGTAGGCTACATTTCGTGATTGTAGGCCATTTTTCGCGTTTGGAGCCCGGTTCTTGGTTTTCGGAGCCGTCGGCCGTGTGCCTCGGTTCGGGACCGCTTAACCACCTCTGTTTGCTTTGGTTTTTGGCATACACCTTATTTCCTCCCTTTTGAGGGACACTGTGGTCTGAGAGACCAACTTCGTGGTCGAACGCCACTTCTGGTGCCTAACAGCCTGTTTTTAGGGCCCCGAACTGCGTGTTTCGGCCCCCAAACCTCCGTTTTGTATCCGTCTTGGTTCATTTTTTGTGGAGACCTTATTTTCATTGTTAGAAAGGTTGTAGAAGAGTGGGAGGCCAGCAATTTTTCTGAAAGAACAGCTTTTTTTGGTCAAAAGTGATTCAGCATGAATTTGGAAAAGAGACAAAACACTGCGCGGCTTCACCAAAACGAGCATAACTCTTTGCATACTTGGATTTAAGATATGAGGTTACCACCATTGGAAAGCTTACTTCCGGGGCTTCTTTTTTCACTCAAGAATCTCCTAAGGACAAGTTCGGGTGGGGGAGATATGGTTGGTTGAAGTCCGTTTGGACCGAATTTGCGCGGCTTTACCAAAATAGGCATAACTTTTTACACAGGAAGAATTTTGATGCAAGGTTTGTGACATTGGAAAGCTAACTTCTGGGGCTTCATCCTAGGGGGTGGTCGGCCACCTTAATTGGTTGGCTGGCCACCTTGCCTGGCCGGCCGGCCACCTGAACCTTCTGAACCTGGCTGGCCAGAATCCCCTCTCCTAGTTCCTTACAGCTGTGCCAGCTGTTTTGCCCAAAACCCCTGCCCGAGGATCTGCCCTTTTGGGGGGGAAATTTGAATTCATTTTCCCCTCCTTTCCTCCACTCCTCTCCCTCTATAAAACCAGCACCTTACACCATTTTTGAAGGGTTACAAAATCAGCCAAGGCTCCCCTCTCCCTTCTCCCTTCTCCCTCAATTTTCACTATTCAAAGCTCCAAAACCCTAAGATTCTTCACCATTTACACACCAACCCATAGCACCACACCTCCACACTCCATTCCAACACCTTGAGGCTGATTTCTAGAGGCTAGAAGCTCATTTCCTTGGACCAAAAGCTGCTGGTTCATTGCTCTTCAAGGGTAAGCACACATTTCCCTTAAACTTGCATTTTTTTGCTTTATTTATAAGCCATACTTGCAAGTATTTTTGGGTTCCGACCCAAACTAAAAATAGTCTTATTTTGAGCCTATCTTCATGTTTTATTAAGGACCTTTCTCTATTTAAGGTCATCTACTATCCCTTTCCTTTTATCTCTCTTTTAGGGCCTAATCTTGTATGATATATTAGCCTAACTTGTGAGCATTTTTGGGTTTCAAGACAAAATGTAAAGTGCTTTATTTTGATCCCCTCTTCAACTTTGTTAAAGGGCTCATCACTGTTTGAGGCCATATACTATCACTTGTCTCCTATCTCTCTTTGTAGGCTCATTTTTGCATGATAGTTTAGCCCTACTTGTGCTTATTTTTGAGACTTTACATAAACTGTAAAGTGCTTTATTTTGAGCCCATATTCAACTTTGTTGAAGGGCTCTTTGCTATTTGGGGCCAGCTACTATCCCTTGTCTCCAATCTCTCTTTTAGGGCCATTTTTGCATGATAGATTAGCCCTACTTGTGTTCATTTTTGAGAGTTGTCATAAACTTAAAAACATCTTGTTTTAATCTCATCTTTAAGTTTGTTTGAGGTCCCATTTTTTTTTGAGATCATATGCCTCCTTGTATGCTTGATTGTCTCTTATTTTGAGCCCTACACCCAAGCTCTTGTTGCATGCTTTGTTTGACCTTCTAGCCACTGGAATTCAGTGGATTTCCAGTGGATTTGATGCTGTTTTGAGCCTCCAAATCAGAGGGGGGTGACCTCCTCTCACCTTGACTTGTTTGATGGTCATTTTGGTCTTCCAAAGGGACCCCTCCTTGCATGCTTCTTAGTCACATTTCAGGGTCAATTTAGTGAGTTTTGGAGCTATCATATTTGACTTTCAGAGTTTTTTTGGTCATGCTTCATGTCTATCTTGTATGTACCTAATAACTCCTTGCATGGCCCTCTAAAGGAGCTCCTCATTTTTGCACATGTTGGCTGCATTTAAGTGATTATTTGGTCATATTTCCACATTTTTTGTTCACTGATTTTTGCTGGTTTTATGAGATTCCATGTGCTTCATATACTTGCCATGTAAACCATGTTTGCTAGTCAAAATTGCATGCTACTTTAGCCCATCTTGCTAGCACTTTTTGGCCATGCTTTGAACTAAGAAAGTTCATGTTTTTGGACTCCCTTGACTCTGTCTTCATTCTTTATGATCAAATAATGCATGCTTTATATAGCTATAGGTCATTGCGTATGTCTAGTTTTGAGTTTCGGGGTTCATCTTTTTTGCGGTGCCATATTGCCCATATGTTTTATGTTTAGCATCATATTTTAGCGCTTGAAATTTGCATGTTTGTATGCCATATTCCATGCCTTGCCATATTCCATGCCTTGCCATGCTTTGGTAGAGTGGCATTCGTGCCTTAGGGTCGGTCCTCAGTTCGCATGCATGTGTGCACGCATCTCGAGTGTCTCATTTCCATCTAATGGCCACTGATGTGAGTGTGGCTGAGGTCCACTCATGTTGGTGTAAGTCCATCATGCATTGTGTATGCCATTTCAAATTCATAGCATTGCATATGCTAAGTTGTATGTTAGAGCATCGTGTATGCCATGTTACATCGTGCATTGTGTATGCCATTTCATAGCATTGTGCATGCTAGGTTGTATATTAGTTGCATTCATGCATATCATGCATATTGCATTGTGTTTGGGGTAGGAGTTAGCCCGAGCACGGGAAACGAGGAATGTTTCGTACTCCGAGTGATGGAACATGTCTCAATTCCCAGTCACCGACACTCCGGATTATCCATGATGGAGTCTCGGTTTTGTTGTGTTTATGTGTGCATTCATTTCATATTAAGTTGTGCAATTCCACTCCTCGGCCATCATACATCGAGATGCGTGATTGGTGGCACGAAGATCGAGGACTACACTCCTTGAAGAGTAGTCAAGCATACATATATGAAAATACATTGCCATGCCCCTTTCTTGCTCTCTGTTGCAGCAAATCAAGAATCAACAGCCTTTCAGAGCTTTTCACAATATTCTGAGCATAAACTGTAAACAGAGGCTAATCGGGGCGTCGCAATGGATTTTCGCGCCAAGCAACCCGAACATGCATCATTCATCATCTGGAGCAGAGTTGAGGCAGTCCCTAGCTTGCACGCTAGTTTACAGCTTTCCTAGTTTAATTTATTAATTAATTAGGATTTTGTACTTATTCAGACTGTATTATTTATTTGGGACTGTATATTATTTATTCGGACCCTCTGCGCGAGGGCAATATTGTAATAAGTGTACGTGCGTATGGTGTATGTCTTCCAACCCCACGTCTTTCTCTTCCTTTTATTTACCAGCTTATGATGGTTAGATTAGGGCATGTTTCAATTAGCATATAGTATGATAGCATGTTTGCATTCATTCATCTGTTTTGCATGCACCGGGCTCGGCGCATCATACCTCACTACATTGTATTTCAATTCCAAGTTAGATACCTGTTAGCTGTAGCATTCCATAATGCCATGTTTAGAATAGCCGAGCCTGCTATAGCTGCATTTTTGCATGTGTTGCATTAGGCATCTCTGTATAGTTAGGATCATGCATGGATTTCTAATTAGCTTCTGTTTTGGCTTGGAGTACTCGGTAAGTTTTTATGCTTTAGTATCCTTGCATGTGTGTGAGTGACTTCCATGATAGCATGCTTACCATGAGGCTATTTGCTTATGTGATATAACTGCCTGAATGCCTGTGGGTGGAGGTTGGGTTATTTGGATTGGGACAAATCATTAACTGTGAGTGTTAAAGCCCACTAGATAGTGGCAAAACTATCTTTTCTAAGCCCACCCGATGGTGGCAAAATCTGCATTTTAAGCTTACCTGTGGGTAGCAAACCATCTTTCAAAAAAAAAAAAAAAACATGAAATGTTTTGTTCTAATTCAGGCGATCCAGTCTATACTTGTATGCTGTGCGCATCACATAGTAAATCTAGGCTAATAACCGAAATAAGAACGCACAATGTTTTCAAGACTAGATATCATAGTTAGTAGAGGCCGATCTTTGATCGGACGAGCGGGGGTGGTCACGAAGTGACCTTCCCCAATCGTACCCAAGTTCTCGAGCCGAGGCAACTTTGGTGATGACGGACACGTGGCCTTAGGCACGAGTTAGGGTTTCTTAAATTTCTCAAAAATAAAATATTTAGGTGGTGACTTTGTATCTGGCAAAGCAGTTCATGTTTGGTAATTCTTTCAAAAAAATCTATTTTCTCAAAATGATTTGCCGGATTTGGACTCTTTGGTTCAGATTACGAACCGTGACAATTTGAGTCCTGAATTGTAGTGAGTCCAAGAGGAACGGAACGGGAGTCATCCCTCCCGGGTGTGCGGGGACGTCTACACTCGTCTTCTACCTTTAGTAGACATACCTGTTTACATATGATTTCAAACTCAGCAAAAAATAAACCTACAAAAAGAAAATGGAAACATACAACATATGATAAAAAAAACATGTCATTTAAAAGCTCTGAGCCCCCACAAAATACTGAATGACAAAGTATTGAATGTATAAGCTTAATCCCATCAATAGCCCATTGTACTGACCTATATGTATAATTTACCATGCTTCTTTGATTTTTGTTTTTATCATGTCTATTGATACACCAGGGAAAAGCTTAAAACAAGGCCATTGAAATTTGTCTTGAAGCTTAATTTCAGTGATAGTTGTGGCTGACAGTGTATCAGTATTGCGTTCCCAGTTAATTTTCAAGTAAGAGCTTAAAGCTTTCTGTATTTCTCAATGTTTTCGTTCTTTCCGTCTTAACTGCAAGTTAACACTAAATGATTTAACAATTTTGACAAGAGTGCAAAGATTAACTTCTAAATGCTCTGTCTTATCTTGCTTTACTTTACATATGATAAACCAATCGGATTAACAACCATAATCTTGAATTTTCTCAAATGATTTCAACATTTAAATTTCCTGTGTCATCATGAATACATATGATCTTTTGAATTAATAAATATCTCAAGTGACACCAACAACATGGGAATCGCGGCTTAACTCATTAGGATTTACATTGCTCCAGTTATCATTTCATTCTTACAAAATAAATCATTTTCTAGCCTTTTCATGTCTGGCATCGATTTTCAATAACTATTTCTTGAAGGGCCAGAAGAAAAGAAAATCTAGGAAGAAAGAAATGGATTATAATTCACTAGTTGCCTTGTTTATGCTTTGAAAGCACCGTTGGACAATTTAAACCACGACAAGAATATCGTGATTCAGAAGCTTAGGGACGCGGCAATTCAAGATCAATGCTGTGGGTAGGTTTTAGTAGTGGAGAGAAAAATTTGCTCATACCCAAAAAAGGAAACTACTGTATATGCCATAGCTACAAACCTTATTGGGTATGGTGGTTCTTACCAATTTTTTGGGTATGGTATCTAAAACCACTCAATATGACCATTCGTACCAATTTTTTTGGGTATGGTATCTAAAACCACTAGTTTTGAACTATAGTTGGACCCATGAAAATAAAGTAGTCAAACTCAGATGCTACAAGGAAGCATAATCAAATTTCTTGCATATAATTCAATAACATATAATAAAGTAGTTATGCAAAACTGAGCTAGGGTAAAGAATGATCTTCTGCAGCAGTGCTTACACACTTATCAACTGTTCTTATGTCGTGCAGAGATGATGATATCAACTTCATACCTGGTTGCTGGCCCTTTCACATGAAATACAGATCCACCAGACAGAGAGAGTGCCTCCCTGAATGAGCTCCACAAAATCAGGAACCATATCTCAGAGATCATACCAAAAATTCAACAAATGCAAAACACAAACATTCTTAAATATGTTTCATGGAAGCCCAGAGCACTCAACAAAACTTGGGCATTGCAAGAATGAGAAACGCTACCAAAAAAAAAAAAAAAAATCATTACCAATGAGGGTAATGCCATGGAAGGAGGAATATCAAAATAAATGCACGTCAAGATAGTGATAAAAGACACGGTAGCATGGAAAAATAGAATAATTGACAATGCAGAATCGCAAAACATGATTCATGGAAAGATTTTATTGAGTCGAGTCTAATAAGTTTCTCAAATTATTCATAACATACAAACAATGTCGAAAATTCAAGACTACAAAGGTGCCACATGGAATTCAAGGCAAAACAAACGAGGAAAACAAGTTTATGTCCCCTATTAGATTAAAGTGTAAAGAAACAGATGTTGTGGTTCATGTCTTCTGTTTTCACAACAATCAAACAGAACATAAATAGATTTGTAGAAACAAACCTGGAAAATTATCCTGCTTTTCATAATTCAAGTGGCTTTGTTTGCAAGGATGCAGTCCTATCAAATCAGAACGGCATGATCTAAACAACTAGAGTATCCAATGAGCACCACCGGTTAAATTTCAACAAGACATGAGGAAAACAAGAAAATCAGATGGGACTCCATGATTCTCCAGCATCTATATCACTTATCAGCTAAACTGACAACTATAACCATGATTGCGTTAGTTGTCATCATAATCAATCTGAAACACCATATCCAAAAAAATGTCTGATGTTGAAGGAAAATTTTCATATAAATGGACTTTACACACACACACACAAAAAAAAAAAAAAAAAAAAGCCAGTGAGCAACTTTTCAAAATACAGAAATGGATGGTGCAAAAAAATTATCAAACTCATGGAGTTTTGTTTTTCTTCCTCTCTTCACTCTGTAATGTTGCTGATTTCATACACAAACACACACAGATCAAAAAAAAAAGCAGCTTGTTCTTTTCTTTTAACAAACTCAAACACAACATTAAGAAAATTCTTAACACTCATGTTGTTGAATGGATCCATATGCACCCATTTTTCTCACTCTGAATACAACGAAAATGAAGTGCGTATTTAATATTCTCCAATTGAAAATACCTAAAACATCTACTAGAATAAAGCTAACAGCTACCTGCCATTGCTAGTAAATTTAACAATGCAATCAATCGAATTGGCATCTACATTTCTAAACAAAAAATCAAGCAGATAAAGACCAAACAAAAAGTCAAATTTCTAAGAAAGTGATGAAAGAATGAAATCCATGGACTGATTTGGCTGGATTTGAAATCCATATGTCATGTGATTAATCGAGTGGGGCGCAAGGATTGAAAGATCAGATTTCAAATCTACTTCATTTGAAATCCTTAAGTTCAAAAATAGAGCCTTAAACTATTTAACAAAGATTAAAAATGTACTCACATAATCATCAATTCATACAGATTCTACAAAATTCTAATCAAATTCAGAATAAAATAAAATAAAAAAGCACAAAACAACAAAATTTATAAGAGCAACAAAATCAAATGTTCGAAATTGTAAAATTTTCCAATAATTCAAACCTAAGGAATCTAATTCTTCAAGCAATAGCAAAAATACAAATCTACCACCAAAGCATCTCTATTTTTTTTCATAGATTTACTTCTGAGACATCTATTGCAATCTGTTTTTTCCATAGATGCTTGGTTATAAATTCAAATTACATAATCTGTAAATAAACTGCTGTGAACTTGGGTTAAAATTACATAAAAGTGAGGAAGAAAAATTTTCCTCGGCAAGTGATATAATTATCTAACATTTGGCACCCAATACTCTGGATTTAGGAAGCTTGACTGCAATCAAAGGATTGAATATGCCTTGTGAATCAATTTTGAAAATATGCAATAAAAGCTTGGTAGTAGATAATATGCTATTCAGTAATTATATGAAGTATCTGAATGATAATGCATTACAGATTACATTTAGGCTGGATTCTCTTCTTGTTACCGTGTGTAGATACCCCATTTTTGACCGACCTTAAGACTCAGACGTCACCGATTGAGCGCTTGGTGATGTTGCATATTGTGCTCGTTCTGAGGTTGTGGAGTCTCGGCTGCGAGCCTTGCCTCCGGACTTCCGGACTCTTTTGTGTTTTGCCTCGGTTTGCGAACCAGGCTCCGTTTTCTCTATTTTCTCTTCCTGAAGGAAGGGAGAGGTCTCGTAGATCATCTCTCAGTGGCCGTAGGCTACATTTCATGGTCGTAGGCCACTTTTCCCGTTTGGAGCCTGGTTTCCAATTTTTCAGAGTCGACGGCTGTGTGCCTCAGTTCGGGACCACTTAACCACCTCCGTTTGCTCCGGTTTTTGGCACATACCTTATTTCCTCCCTTTTGAGGGACACTGTGGTCCGAGAGACCGACTTCGTGGTCGAACACCACTTCCGGTGCCTAATGGGCCTGGCCCTGCACGTTTTGGCCCCCGAGCCTTGCTTGAAAGCATTGTTGGGCTCCGACCCAAGCTGTAAATAGTCATATTTTGAGCTCCTTTTCATGTTTGATTAAGGACCTTTTGCTGTTTGAGGTCTCCTACTATCACTTGCCTCTTTAACTCTCTTTTAGGCCTATTTTTGCATGGTATTTTAGGCTTACTTGTGAGCTGTTTTGGACTTGGTCATAAACTACAAAATGTCTTGTTTTGAGCCTTTCTTCAACTTTGTTGAAGGGCTCTCTTCGGTTTGAGGCCATCAGCTACCACTTGCCTCTTTATCTCACTTTTTGGCCTTTTTGGGGGGAAATTTGAATTTCAATTTCCCCCCCTTTTCCCCCACTCTTTTGCCTATATAAACACCCCCCAGCTCTGGTTTTAGGGGTTAGAAATTTTTCTTTGAGCCTCCTACATTCAATCTCTCTCTCTCTATATTCCAACCATCAAAACCCCAAGTTCCTTACACCCTTTCTACACCACCACATAGCACCACCTCTCCACCATCCTTTCCAACACTTGGATCTGGTTTTCCAGAGGCAAGGAGCACCTTTTCCTAAGCCAAGAGGCTGTTGAAGTTTGGTCTACAAGGGTGAGCCACATTTTTCCTCTTTTTGAGCTTTTTTTGCATGCTTTCTAAGCTATACTTGTTTGCATATTTGGGCTCCGACCCTAACTGAAAATAGCATTATTTTGAGCTCTTTTTCATGTTTTTTTAAGGGTATTTCTCTGTTTGAGGCTTCATACTACCACTTGCTTCTTTACCTCTCTTGTATGCCTCTTTCTTGCATAGTATTTTAGGCTCATTTGTAAACTGTTTTGAGCTTGGTTATAAACTGAAAAGTGGTTTTTTTTGAGCCCTTCTTCAACATTGTTGAAGGGCTCTTCACTGTTTGGGACTTCCTTTTGTCACTTGCCTTTGTATCCCTCTTTTGGCCCCATTTTTGCATGATTTGTTATCCCCTTGTGCTTGTATTTTTGGGCTCTGGTATGAACAGTAAATAGCCTTATTTTAACCCCCTCTTAATGTTTTATCAAGGGTCTTTTGTTGTTTGAGGCTTCCTTTTTACTCTTTGTGTTTAAACCTCTTTTTAGGCCTTATTTTGCATAGTATTTTAAGCTTGTTTGTGCACTGTTTTGGGTCTGATCATAAACTGTAAAATATCATATTTTGGGCCCCTATTCAACTTTGTTGAATGGCTCATTGCCATTTAGGGCCAGAAGCTGCTACTTGCTTTATTATCTCCCTTTTGGGGCCATTTTTGCATGCTAGCTTAGCCCCATTTGTGTTCATTGTTTGGCCTTGCTTAAAACTGTAAATATGCTTTTTTTGGGACTGCCTTGCTTCTGTCTTCATGCTTCATGATCAAATAATGCATGCGTTGCATAGCCATAGGTCATTCCATATACCTAATTTCATGTTTCGGGATTCATTCCATGCATCGGGTGCAAT
Source organism: Camellia lanceoleosa (assembly GCA_025200525.1). Classification (NCBI taxonomy): domain Eukaryota; kingdom Viridiplantae; phylum Streptophyta; class Magnoliopsida; order Ericales; family Theaceae; genus Camellia; species Camellia lanceoleosa. Next base: position 1,281,868 of record JANUSC010000032.1, read on the forward strand.
GTTTCTATGATTCGGGGCTGTTTTGCATCACATTTTGGTACTAAAATTTTCATGCTAATATTCCATACTCCATGCCTTGTCATGTCTTGTTAGAGTGGCATTCCATGCCTTAGGGTCGGTCCTCGGTTTGCGTGCACGTGTGCACGCATTTCGAGTGTCTCATTTTCATCTAATGGCCTCCTATGTGAGTGTGGCCGAGGTCCACTTGTGTTGGTGTAAGTCCATTATGCATTGTGTATGCCATTTTGTTTCATAGCATTGTGTATGCTAGGTTGTATGTTAGCGCATTGTGTATACCATGTTACCTCGTGCATCGTGTATGCCATTTCATAGCATTGTGCATGTTAGGTTGTATCTTAGTTGCATTCATGCATATCATGCATACTGCATTGTGTTTGGGATAGGAGTTAGCCCAAGCACGGGAAACGAGGTACGTTTCGTACTCTGAGTGACGGAATGTGTCTTAATTCCCCAGTCGCCGACACTCCGGATTACCCATGATGGAGTTTAGGTATTGTTGTGTTTATAGGTGCATTCATTCCATATTAAGTTGTGCAATTCGACTCCTCGGCCATCATGCATCGAGATGCGTGATTGGTGGCACGAGGGTCGAGGCATGCATACATGTGTGAAAATACTTTGCCATGCCCCTCTGTTGCTCTCTGTTGTAGCAAATCAAGAATCAACGGCCTTCCGAAGCTTGGCACACATTCCAAGAATAATTGCAAACAGAGGCTAATTGGGGCATCGCCATGGATTTTCGCGCAAAGGCAACCCGAGCATGCATCATTCATCATCCGGAGAAGAGTCGAGACAGTCCCTGGCTTGCGTGCCAATTTAATGCTTTCCTAGTTAAATTTGTTAATTAATTAGGGTTTTGTACATATTTGGACTGTATTATTTATTCGGACTGTATTTATTTGGGACTGTATATTATTCTTTCGGATCCTCTGCGCGAGGGCATAATTGTAATAAGTGTGCGTGTGTGTGATGCATGTCTTCCAACCCCACGTCTTTCTTCCCTTTTATTTACCTGCTTATGATGGTTAGATTAGGGCATGTTTCAATTAGCATACAGTATGATAGCATGTTTGCATTCATTCATCTGTTTTGCATGCACCGGGCTTGGCGCATCATACTAATTGCATTTGTATTTCAATTCCAAATTGAATACTTGATAACTGTTGCATCTCATATGCCATGTTTAGAATAGCCGAGCCTGTTATAGTTGCATTTTTGCATGTGTTGCATTAGGCATTTCTGTATAATTAGGATCATGCATGGATTTCTAAGTAGCTTCTGTTTTGGCTTGGAGTACTCGGTGAGTTTTATGCTTTAGCATCCTTGCATGTGTGTGAGTGACTGCCATGAATAGCATGCTTACCATGAGGCTAACTGCTTATGTGATATAATTGCCTGAATGCCTGTAGGTGAAGGTTGGGTCGTTTAGATTGGAACAAATCGTCAACTGTTTGTTTTAAGCCCACTAGATAGTGGCAAAAACATGTTTTCTAAGCCCACCCGAGGGTGGCAAATCTACGTCTTAGCCTACCTACGGGTAGCACCATCAAACCATTTTCAGACAAACAAACATGAAATGTTTTGTTCCAATTCAGCGACCATCTATACTTGTATCTTTGTCGCATCACATAGTAAATCTAGGCTAATAACCAAATAAGAGCACGCAAAGTTTTCAAAACTAAATATCATGGTTAGTAGAGGTCGATCTTTGATCGGCGGCGGGTGCTCACGGTTTACCTTCCTCAATCGTACCCAAGTTCCCGAGCCGAGGCAACTTTGCTGATGACGGACACGTGGCCTTAGGCAAACAAGTCAGGGTTTCCTAAATTTTCCAAAAATAAAATATTTAGGTGGCGACTCTGTATCTGGCAAAGCAGTCCATGTTTGGCACTTCTTTTCTAAAAATCTGTTTTCTCAAAACGATTTGCCGGATTTGGACTCTTTGGTTCCAGATTAAGAACCGTGACACAATTCGAGTCCGAGTTGTAGCGAGGTCCCCCCCGCGGGCCTGTCTACACCGTGATTTCCTTAATATTATCTACAATTTACCACTCTTGATTAGATATTCAATTTGTTATAAGTATGCACAACTACCAAATCCATATTACCAAAATTATAGAGCAAAAACTCCAATACAAAACCACAACATCATTGATTTCGTTCACATTTTAACTCAAATAAGTAATCGACTATCATATCCACAATTACCGAATCCAACACTCACAAATAAGCATTAAAAACGAATCATATTATAATGATATATAAGCATTTTCGAAGAACAAATGCAAACAACAGATCGAAAACCAAATTTATGAGGTTGAAATCGATTAATTGATCAAACCTAGATATTGAAATCGCTGTCGAGAGATGAAATTGTCGTCGAGATCAGATTGAGGATTGAATCTCAGAAGTAATCAATAAAGAAATCCAGTGCCACTGTAGAGTTCATTCCGAGATAGAAAGAAATCAACAAATCCAGTGCATTCGCGAGATAGAAAGAAAACAATACCAACAAAGGATTGAATCTCCTAAGCAATCAACAAATCAATTAGCGAGATAGAAAGAAATCCAATGCATTCGTGAGAGAGAAAGAAAGGCTATTTCAGATTAGGGATTTGGGAGAGAGAGAGAGAGAGAGAGAGAGAGAGAGAGCAAAACCTACTATGATACAAAACCTACTATTTCCCGACTGTTGAGTTCAAAGAATGAATATATAAAATAAAATAACGTATGATTTGGGTTTATTGGGACCGATTAAAATTGTAGAGAAAAATGTATGACATTTTTGCAACCAAATAGACTTGTTTCAAAAAGATAATAATATGAAATGTGTATTTTTTAAAATTCTTTCATTTTGTCCTTAAAAATATGATTTTCGCAGACAAATTATTTTTATTTCTAAAAATTTATCTTTAAAACTCAAATTTGTTGGAGTGACAAGCACCTACAATTAGCAACCAAAAAAAAAAATAGCCACTACAATATATAAGGGTTTTAGAGATCAAATATTGTGGTCTTTAAAAGTGAAAATTTTGTTGCAAAAGATATTTAATGATAGATTCCTGAAAAATAAAAAAGAAAGCTTTTAGTGACAAAATTTAGAAAATGTCACTAAAAATAGACTTTTAGGGACAAAATAATTTGGTCTCAAAATAGTTTATTTTTTGAGACAAAAAATTTGGTCCCAAAAGGATAATGATTCATCACTAATATCCAATTTTCGTTGCTAAAAATATAATAACGACATTTTTCGCAACAAAAATATTTAGTGCCAAAAAAATAATTTGTCCCTAAATTTTGTTATGTAAAATCTTAATTTTTTATAGTGAGCTGCAGCCTCAGAAGATAAGGAAAGTCAAGATAGCACAAGCTTATAGCAATAATTAAACTCAAAAATGCAAAAACTAAAAGGAATTAAAAAATGCAGATACCAAAAATCTCAAATTATTTAAATTCAAGAAGTTATCACGTAATCTGTGAAGTAAATATCGTCAAGTGTCGCATCTAATATGAATTGTTAATATTGAATGTGTTTAGTTACTATTAGAATCACAATCCCATGACCACAAAAGCCCAAGCTCCTACTAGAAAACGAAAAATAAAGATAATGGTCACAATTCTAATACATCCAAGACAACAAGAGATTCTAAAAATATCGTTTGATTTGTCACCCTCACCAAATAATCCTATGTCACACAAATTCTAGATGTTTTCCCCAGTTTATTGATTCCTAATGAACCATCATGATTCAAAAATCCCGTTCACCTTTTTCCTAATCTACAGTAAGTCGCAATCCAGAGGCAATAAGAAACTATCAACATCATCCTAGCCCAAGAGGTCTAAAAACATTTTTTTGTTAGATAATGAAGGGTAAACCAACATCCCTTAACCCAAGGGTGGGTGGCATTGTGGTTAAGGCTTGGGGTTTAAGCTCCAAGGTCACAGGTTCAATTCTCCTCTTCCTTGGGCTAATTTCCTGGGTGAAGCACAGTTGGTTAGGAAGTTGAACCTCAAGTTGTCTAATCAGCACTTGGTGTGGGTTCAATGCTCCCTCGCTGTGCGAGTCCTGACTTAAGCGGAGCTTGTCTTGGGAGGTTGGGGCAAGTTACCAGGTTATAGTCTCCTCGCTCAGAACGGCTAACAAGACACCCTGGTGATTTCTGCAAGCGGCGCTGCCTTAGACCTGCGGGAGGATAGGGAGGATTTTCCTGTAACAAAAAACAAAAAAAACTAACTTCCCAGAACCCAAGGGTGTTTGGCAACTTGGTTAAGGCTTGGGGGTTAAGACCCTAGGTCCTAAGTTCAAAACCTCTTGGGCCAATCTCCTAGGCGTAGGGCAGTTGGTTAGGAAGTTAGTCTCAAGTTGTTGCTACCACAACACTTGGTGTGGGCCCAATGCTCCCCCGTTGCTCAAGTCCTGACTTAAGCGGAGTGAGGATTTTCCTGTAACAAAAAAAAAAAAAAAAAAAACCCCAACATCCCACGGAAATAAGTCTATCCATGGTGTATAGTATGGATACGGATACAAATGCGTTGATACAAAAAATTCTTAAAATAATAGGATCGATGATGTACGGGAAAGAAATAAACCTTCTCGTATAATCCTGTTGATCAAGATTGCGCTCCTCCGTACGACGTCGCTTTACTCCTTGAAAACATAAACGTGAGCTAGCCGGCGGGTGTGTGCCGGATATCTCTCCGATGCCTAAGTCAGCAAAATAGACAAATAGACAAAAAGCTCTATGTATTCTGGAATCAAAGTTGTGTTACCTCTCCATAGGTGATGTTTGTGAGCTTTTGTAGGTTCTGTATGGCACAATCCTAGTAGGACTTTTACTCCTCCATATAGAGTCCTCCTAGGATTCATACTCCTGAAAGATAATGCTTATCCTTCAACACCCCCCTCACTGCATAAACCAAGTGAGATAGTTTTACCATGGTCAGACTTCAATATGACCGAGGTAAGCATGGCTATGCAGACTAGACCGAGATAAATTTAGCTCGACTCTTCCATTCACTGTTCTTACCTCGGCTCTCCCAATTCTAACCATGGTATGTTCTTGACCGGGATAACAAATACTTCGGCCCCGATCGGGATAACTTTGTGCTTGACGACCGAACTTACCGTAAGCTCTTTGGGATCGGAGTAACTTCAAGTCTCTCGCGGACCAGAGTAACTTTACGCCTCTTGCGGACTGGAGTAATTTTACGCCTCTTGCGGACCGGAGTAACTTCATGGCTTTTTTACTCAGCCCTTCGTACTGTGGCCCATAACGGCCTATTACCCAGCTCGGCCCAATTTTCGTATAAATTACCCTCTCAGATGATATGGGTGCATACATATCATGTATGTATGCGTAATTAAATAAAAATTATGAAATAAGCTTGTTTGGTTCTGGTTTTCTGAAAATAGTTTTCAAAAAATTCTATTTTTTTTATTTTCCATATTTTATTATTTTCAATGAATTTTTTTAATATTTTAAGCATTTTTTTTAATTTTTAGACACACCTAATATAAATACACTTAAAACGTATAATATTTATGAAAAAAAATCTTTTAAAAAATACACTACATATAAAAAAAAATAAAAATTTAGTATATTTTTCGTATTTTTGTGTGTTTATTAAATTTTTAAAATATTTTTTCACAAGTATTTTACTAATTAGATATATCTAAGTAAGGTACATCTAAAAAAAGTAAAAAAACTGCTTAAAATTAAAAAAATCATCACTAAAAACAAAATAACAGAAAATACAAAAAACTCAATTTTCAAAAAATTAAATTTAGAAAACTGAGTTTTTCTTAATTCAGTTTTTTGAAAATTGAGTTTTTTTATTTTTTGTATTTTTTTATTTTTAGTGAATATTTTTAAAATTTTAAGCATTTTTATTTTTATTTCTTTAGATACATCTTACTTAGATGTATCTAAAAAGTAAAATATTTGTGAAAAGTATTTTAAAAAATTAATAAATATACAAAAATACGAAAAATATATTGAATTTTCGTTTTTTTTTTTTGTATTTTTTGGTAATTATTGTATTTTTTAAATATTTTTTCATAAATATTATATTTTTTAAATGTATTTATGTTAGGTGTATCTAAAAATTTTAAAAATTTATTTAAAATATTAAAAAAATTTATTGAGAATATTAAAATACAGAAAATAAAAAAGTAATAATGTTTTGAAAACTATTTTATGAACAACAGAAACAAACAAACTGATAATAAATACCCCGAATTTCAATTGTAAAAAACACAGCCACTGTTATATATCCACAACTTCCATGTTCAAGATCAGAAAAACACTTCATAGGGTTATAAACAACAGAACTAACAATGATAAAAATAAAAAATAAAATAAATCCTCACCAAAACCCAACTGATCTTTGTAAGACGAGAACGGTTCATCTGTCTCCTTCCTTGGTGTCATATCTTTAACAAGCTCCGGATACGCTTTCCTCTCCGCTACTTCCTCGAGCTTCCTCAGTCTCACCTCCAATCTTCACTCTAAAGAGGTTCCACAAAACCAACTAACCGAATTAAAACCATACACAAAAACCAGATGGATCGGAGAGATTTGTAAGGCACGGAGGGTTGGACAGAGAGGTCAGAAGCAGTTTTCAAGAGGTCTAGGAACAGAAGATGGTCGGTAGAGGCTGTGGTGGATCACTAGTCATTAGAGAAACTCCAACTTTACTAGCTAAAGTAGATAAAAAATTAGATTCTGTATTTTGACCCATTGTCACTATCTAATTTAGCGAGTGATTTAAACTAACTTAACTAATTTTCAAAATAAAAAGACTATATACATAAAAATCAAAAACCATTTCAAACAATAAGCAGTTATCTAATTGATTTTTACAGGTTTTTTAATAACAAGCTTAGCTTCAAATTTCAGTAACAGCAAAACAATGAAAATTACAGATGAGTAAGGGCTCAAAAATTCAATACATTCATAAAAATCACCTGAATAAATCAATCATAAGCTAAATTTATACTCAATTAATTGAACAACATAATATACCACAACAATCATTGTAACAAACCAACCCACAAGTAATATCTTGAAGCAAAATTAATATAACATAACAACCATTTTGCTAAAACAAGTAGAAAATTGGTAAATCATATGTGAGCAAAGAAATCAATCATAACAATTCATATGACCCCAGTCTCACATAATAACTCATATGTCCAACTTGCCTATCTACTACTTATCTTTGTTCAAGATTCCGGTAGGGGTGGCTAAGGAGATTGAGAAAATTCAATCAGCTTTCCTTTGGGGTGGATCTGATCTTAGAAAGAAGGTGCATATGTGTAACACGTCCACGAGGGACCTCGATGCTACAGTTCGGACTCTCCTTTTTTTGTTTGTTGCGGTTCTTAATCGGAACCAAAGAGTCCAACTCTGGCAAATCGTTTTGAGAAAAAATAGATTTTGAAAAGAAGTGCCAAACATGGACTGCTTTGTCAGATACAGAGTCGCCACCTAAATATTTTTTAATGCGGAAATTTAGGAAACCCTGACTCGGTGCCAAAGGCCACGTGTCCGTCATCACCAAAGTTGCCTCGGCTCGGGAACTTGGGTACGATCGGGGAAGGTCAGCTATAAGCATTGCATATCCGTTTGTTTTGAAAACAGTTTTGAAATTGCTACTCGCGAGTAGGCTAAAATACAGATTTCAACGAGTTATTTCAACTCAAACAATCCAACCTTCACCCACAGGCATTCAGGCAGTTTATAACACGTAAGCAATTAGCCTCATGGTAATCATGCTGTTATGGCAACACTCACACGCATGCGGTATGCTAAAGCATAAATGCTTACCGAGTACTCCAAGCCAAAACAGAAACTAGTTAGCAAACATGCATGGTCCTAGTTCATGTCAATTTGACTAATGCAACACATACAGGATGCAGTTAGAGCAGGCTCGGCTAACCTAAACATGGCATGTGAAATGCAACAAATAACACGTATTCGATTTGGAATTGAAGTACAATGCAGTTAGCGTGATGTACCGAGCCCGGTGCATGTAAACAAATGCATGGATGCACGCATGCATTGCATAAGGTATGCTAATTTAAATATGCCCTAATCTACCATCGTAAGTAGGTAAATAAAAGGGAGAAAGAAGTGGGGGTTGGAAGACATGCACACACACACCCACACTTATTACAGATTTGCCCTCGCTCGGAGGGACCAAAAGAATAATATAGTTCGAATAATGAATCAAACGTCCTAGCTAATTAATTATTATAGACCCTTAAATTAACAAAACAAATGCAGTAATAAGATGGCCACAGTCCCACCTCGGAATGCGTGAATGATGCATGTTTGACTCGTCTCGCCCGGAAAACTCGCTGCCATATCACTGTTGCCTCTGTTTTTACTGCCTTGCTTCTCTGAAGACTGCCAAAGTCTCAGGGTTGCTTCTTTGAGTTCTGTGGGACACCACCGGCTGAGGGGAAACACCACCGGCTGCATTTTGATCTATCGGCTACAAATTCTGGCCTGATCGGCATGTTTTGACCGCCAAAACTTGTCACAGAACCGCAATTAACAAAGAGCAGAGGGCAAGCAGTGTATGGCATGGAATTTTCAGGCAAATGTATGCACGGACACACCCCCTATCATGTAATGGACTCAAGGGAGTGTGGCCCTCAACCCTCGGGCCATCAATCACGCATTTTAATGCATGATGACCCGAAAGCCAAGTGCGCAACTTCGATATCAAATGAAATACAAGCACAAAACACATCAAAAGGCCTCAACCCCTATCATGATTGATCAAGAGGCAAGAGATGCATGCTCAATGAGATGCAACCTAGGCATGGATGCTAAGTATGCAACATGAACATTTAAATGAGCAATGTACACTAGGCACACAACCTAAACATGTAAACAAACATGGCATGCGACAACATGCGATGATGGACTTAAACTAACATGGATAGATCGCAAGTATGCCAAAATCAGTGGCCATAATGAGGGGCAAAACAGCCCCGAAACAAGGCGAAATGACACCCGATGCATGGAATCTCTCCCAAAATGCGAAACTAGGCATGCGGAATGGCCTACAGCTATACTAAACATGCGTAATTTGTACATGAGGTATGAAGACAGAAGCTAGGAAACCCCAAAACAAGCATGTTTACAGTTCAAAGAATGGCCAAATAGTGATCACAAATGGGACTAAAATGGCATACAAAAATGGCTCCGCGAGGGAGGCAATGAGGCAAGTGGTAGATGCAAAGCCCAAAAAAAAAATACCCTTCTACAACACTGAAGAGGGACCAAAAATATGACATTTTTCAGTAGATAACAAGCCCCAAATCAGTATATAAACATGCTCAAAATGCAATGCAAGATTAAGGCCAATAAAGGGGCAAAGAAGTAACTGATATATGGGGGGCTCAAATAAGTGAGGGACCTTCAAAAATTTTGAAGAGGGTCCCAAAATATAGCACTTTATAGTAGATGATCAAGCCCAAATCAGTATACAAACATGCTCAAAATGCAATGCAAGATTAAGGCCACAAGAAGGCTATAACGCAAAGTATACAAAATATTCATCAAACAGCCAAAGACCCTTAATGAAATATGACAAGGGGGTCAAAATATAGCCACTTTAAGCTCTAATCATGGCCGAAAGACAGAAGCAAGATAAGCTAACAAAACATGCAAAAATAGGGACCAAAGAGGGGTACAATGGCAAGTGATACATGGAGGTCCCAAAAAATGGTGAGCCCTTCTTCAATATTGAAGAAGGGCTCAAAATAAGCCTATTCTCAGTTTACATCATGTTCCAAAACAGATTATCCATAGGCCAAAAATACTACTCAAGAAAATAGCATACAAAGGGATAATGAAGGAAGTGCAAGATGGGGGTCCCAAACAGGGTAAGACCCTTAATGAAAGATGAAATAGAGCTCAAAAAAATGACACTTTTAGTTTTGGTCGGAGGTCAAATGTGCAAGAAAATATGGCTTAGATATGAACCAAGAAAATGCTAGTTTAGGGGAAAAGTGTGCTTACCCTTGTAGACCAATAAACCAGCAGGTTTTGATCCAAGGAAATAAGCTCCTAGCCTCTGCAAATGGCCTCCAATGTGTTGAAATGAAGTGTAGAGGTGTGGTGCTATGGATTGGTGAGGAAATGGCCCAAGAACAAGGGTATTTGATGGTTGAATGAGAGAGATATGGAGAGGGAGGTGAGATATATCAGATATATATCTATATATCTCTGGTTTTTTGCTCAAAAATCCAACCCTTTACAATGGAGGAGGAGAGCTCCTTATATAGACAAATGGAGAGGCTCTAAGCTTATAAGACAAGCTAAAGAGAAAGGTTCAAGGGGAGCAAGAGGGCCAAGGCTTATTAAGGAAGCCAAGACAGCTGGTAGGCTTCTTGAGGAAGCCAAGACAAAGGGGTCAAGGCTTCCTTAAGAAGCCATGAGCAAAGGGTGCAAAAAGAGGGGTCCAAGGCTCAAAATGGCCCCACATGTGTATGGGTTGGTCTCTGCATCCCACCGGCACACTGCATGCACAATGCCTGGAAGGTGCAAAGGGGTCAAATCGGCCAGAAAAGGAGGTCATCGGCCAAAATAAATTGCTGGTCGGCACTATAAATTGCCGGTCGGCTAAATAGATTTTTGATAGGTGCTGCCAAGGTCAAAAAAATGGCCGGTGGGCGTTCAAATTGAAGCCCCGGAAGTTAGCTTTCCAATGGCGCAAACCTTGCATTAAAATTCCTCCTGTGGAAAAAGTTATGCCCATTTTGGTGAAGCCGCACAGATTCGATCCAACCAGGATGATGCCCAACTTCAACTGATCATATCTCCCCCACCCGGACTTGGCTTTAAGAGATTCTTGAGTGCAAAATGAAGCCCCGGAAGTAAGCTTTCCAACAGTGGTGGCCTCATAGCTAAAATCCAAGTATGTAGATGAATAAACCCGATTCAGCGAGGACTGCTCGACTCCCTTCCACTCGGATCCTTGCCGAACTTCTTCTCCAACTTGTTTTCTCCCCTCTTCTCCTATTTTCTTGAACTTCAAACCCCTAAACAAAGTGTTTTGAAAGATTTTTCAAAGATTTCATCTCTCTTTCATTCATTCTCCACTTTATCCTTGCTCGGTTTACCGAAAAACGCAACATTTACCGAAATGCGAGCGTCAGAACATCGTAGGAACTTTATTTCAAAAATGTTTTGAAAGAGAGGATTTTAAGGTCTAAAAACCATCCAAAATAATTTTGGTCCAAAATGGGGTGTGAAGTTGAGATTTGTCTCTCTCTTTGTCGAAGAAACTGAACCTTTGCCCTGCGCAGTTTCCAACACCGAGCAAACCATCAGTAGCGCCCAAGTCTTGAGGGCAGTAAAAAATGGGGTGTCTACAGTTGCCCCTCTTTGACAGAACTCGGAAGTCATAACAATGACGAGAGTGAATGTCAAAGCCCAGGGATGACCCATTTTTGACAAGGCCGAAGACTTGGACAAACAAACCAAAATATAGATAAATAAATGGTTGCGCCCTAAGTCAGCCCTCATCCTTGCAAGGAATCAAACCAACAGAGTTCGTAAGGATGCAAAGTGATGCACAATGCAAGTGCATAACTTATGATCATGCAAAGGATGCTGTAATGAAGCAAATCACGCAACAGTTTTAAGCAAGCAAAAACCAAACTACATTACAATGCAGAAAGGATGTAAGAGAATTATTACAATTCTCACTGCGAATACAATGTGCATGTGTGATAGATACACAAAGCGAACGTGTGTGATTGATACACCAAATGAACGTGTGTGATTGATACACAAAGTGAGTGTGTGTGATTGATACACAAAGTGAGCATGTGATAGATATACTACATGAAGCAAAATGTGATAGATACAAAGAGTCGCGTGATAGATACAAAGAAGTGTGGTGAGCACAGTGTGATAGATACACAAAGGGTGAACACAAAGTATGATAGATGCACTAAGTGAACAAGTGTGATGGATACACTAAAGGTGAACACAAAGTGTGATAGATGCACTTAGTGAACAAAGTATGATTGATATACTAAAGGTGAACACGAAGTGTGATAGATGCACTTTGTGAACAAGTATGATTGATATACTACAGGTGAACACGAAGTGTGATAGATGCACTTAGTGAACAAGTATGATGGATATACTAAAGGTGAACACGAAGTGTGATAGATGCACTTAGTGAACAAGTATGATTGATATACTGAAGGTGAACACAAAGTGTGATAGATGCACTTAGTGAACAAGTATGATGGATATACTAAAGGTGAACACGAAGTGTGATAGATGCACTTAGTGAACAAGTATGATTGATATACTAAAGATAATGAAGTGTGATGGATACACTAAAGTAAATGACGTGTGTGATGGATACACTAAAGTAAATAAAATGTGTGATGGATACACAAAATGAGAATGTGTGTGATAGATACAGAAAGATGAATATGTGCGTGATAGATACACAAAATGAGAATGTGTGTGATAGATACACAAAAGTGAGAATGTGTGTGATAGATACACAAAATGAATGAAACGTAATTGATGTACTAAGTGAATGAAGTGTGATCGATACACTAAATGAATGAAGTATGATAGATACAGAAAATGAGAAGGTGTGTGATAGATACACAAGAGTGAATATGTGCGTGGTAGATACACAAAATGAGAACGTGTGTAATAGATACACAAAATGAATGAAGTGTGATTGATACACTAAATGAGTAAGAGTGTAATAGATACACAAAGCGAATGAAGTGTGATTGATACACTAAATAAATGAGAGTGTAATAGATACACAAAGTGAATGAAGTGTGATTGATACACTAAATAAATGAGAGTGTAATAGATACACAAAGTGAATGAAGTGTGATTGATACACTACATAAATGAGAGTGTAATTGATACACTAAGTGAATGAAGTGTGATTGATACACTAAATGAATGAAGTGTGATTGATACACTAAATGAATGAAGTGTGATTGATACACTAAATGAATGATCTTAAACGGAACTTCTTTGAATAAACCATACATACAATATCGTGCATGAATGAGGAAGAAACTTGATAGGTACAATGCATTACAATGCATGATGCTTAAGGAAAGCAATAAAAGGACAAAGCGGCACTTTAGAAAGCACCTCATTGGCAAGACTTGAAGAGGTACATCCGGAATACAATCTCGGAATTTGCAGAAGTTGAAACAAACCCAGATGCTCCAAATTTTCCTCTTTTCTTTTGCTTTGCAGTCTGGAACCAATATAGCTTCAGATAGGTCCTGGTTTTGCTGTTCGCATGACCTGGGTTGAACCCTGCGGTTTTATGAAAGAACAAATCCTGTTTTGCACAAATGTGGAGAATGGCACAGCACTCTGAGCACAAAATGATTTTATTTCTGAATTTGAAATTGAGAGATGAGTTCTTGACCGGGTATTGAGCCTACGACTGAACACGGCAAAACGACTCAACACGGAAATAAAAGGCACACAACCTAGACACGTCGAGTAACACTCGAGACGACTCAAAACAAGAATCGAGACAAACAAAAAGACACGACACTCAGACGTGCACAGGGAGCCTGTTTCACCGGGTATTGTTTCCCACCCTTTCTCACTTGTGATTCTCACATCACTCGGCACTCAATCTCTAGTTTTCTGAAAAAGCCCTTTTCTCACTTTTCTCTCAACGCATATCTCTCTATTCTTTAATCTCTCATTTTTTATCTCTCCCCTGAGTGGTTGATGGGTAGACAAGAAGTTACGGGCTCTTGCCCCTAGCATTCTGCTAGATTCTCTTTCTTCTGCTCACAACAGTGAACTTCCCCCATAGAGGGGTTATGATGCGGCTGGATGTGCAGCAGGTCTGCGATTGGCATCAGTTGATGATGCTCTACTGGGGAGTTTGGGTATGATCAGATCTATCCAGATGATGGAGTGGAAGATCTTGATCCAGATGATGGAGTGGAATATCTTGCCCCATTCCAGTTCGTGCTTTGCACTTGACTTGATACCTCGCTGCTTGAAGGATGAGAGAGCTTTTAGCCATTTTCTGTTAGCTTCCGCTGTGCCCTTTTCTGGCAAGTATGATGCCCTTTCTGGCAAGTGTATTGACAACGGGGAAAAGACAAGAAGCCTGACTCAATTGTACCCCTAGTTCATCATTTTGACCATTTTTTGTTTTGGTTTTCTACTAAAACAATTTTGATCAGCATAAGAGTTTGATTAACATGCTTGTTCGATTTTTGATTTGAAATCATGCAAGTCAGGCTATAAGCACTGAAAATTTTCCTTTTTTGAGTCCAAGAAAATGGTCCAGTTTTAGAAAAATGGAATAATTTTCAAGAGAATTAGTCAACCTTAGTAAAAATTCTCAAAAACTATTTTTGCAAACAGTCATTGCTCAACGAGCATGGAGCTTACTCTTGAGATGCACAACCTCGGATCGACAGGAAAATTGCCCCTTGTCTGAAGGACACTGCATGGCAACGGAAAGTTACCCCTTGTTTGAAATGACACCACGGCGTTTTGAATGGTAACGGAAAGTTGCCCCTTGTTTGAACGGCATCACGGTGCGTTGTAATCAGTCTTCTCAGTGAAGGTCACAACCAAACCCTCGGGTATAGAGGAGGCAAAGATGATCAAAACCATTACATGGACACAATCGAATTTGGAGTGTTTTACGGCTGGACTTCAGAATGAAGTTGCCTACGTATCCCAAAGATGGGAATCAAGCCTTACGTAGTTCAGGGTTAAGGTACACTCGGGTATTTAACCTCTCCTTTTGCGCTCTAACTTTTGCCAAGGCGCCCGATGTGGGTTTTCGACCTTACGAGCTTCTTTTCTTTTCTTTTCTCTTTTTTTTCTCTTTTCTTTTTCTTTTTTTCTTTCTTTTTCTTTTTCTTTTTTTGCTTTTCTTCTCTTTATTTTCCTTGCTCTAACTTTTGCCTGGGTCGTCCTTCCGGGTTTTCGGCCCAGCGAGCCTCTCAAAGGGTAAAAGTGTAGCTTTGTCCACGTTGAATGGTTTGAGATCCTGAAGTCAGTTGAATCCAGGAGAAAGGCTGCTGTTCGCTGATGATGTAGGAGTCTATCCAATGGGGGGACTGAATTTGCCCCTAGTGTTGTGAATAGGAACTTGGTGACTCCTCTTTGACTCTTCGAGCGCATCTGACATTTTTGCCCCTAGTTCGGGGGGCTTATGTTCTAGCTTCACAAGCTTCTTCTGATGACATCTGATCTTCTTGATCTGACTTTCTTGCCTCTAATTCATGGGCTGCTTTGAATCTGGCCACATAGGCCTCACATTGTGGTTGACCGTTGAACATTCTGAATGCAAGTTCAAGGTTTGAAAGCAAGGGGGGTGGAGTCTCGAGGCTGAGAGCGATCCTAGGCTGCACAATCTCAAGAGCGATTCCACACAAGTCTTCGCAGGACCGCGCAAAACAGTTTTTGAAAGTTTTTAAGAAAGCGACAAATCGCTCGCGCTGAAGACAGTGTAGAACCAATCTGGATCAAAGCTGGGGTCCTTCTCAGTACTCACACTAACAAGCATGATTTCATTCATTAAGGGCTTAGCACGCCTCTCTTTCTCTCAAATTGATCAAAGTTTTGCAAATCCCGAGGAATTTCTCCCTCTTCGTTTTCACCGCAGTGTTCAAAAAGTTTTGAAAAACTCAGGTCATTACAATGACTTCAAGGCACAGAAAAGACAGAGTTCTTAGTCAAATACTATCATTTCATTTAGAACTTCCGGCATAATTGGCACAAGGCAGAAGTAAACGTGAGAGCGTGAAAATCACTGCTGTTTCATTCAAATCTGTTAGCACAACTGGCTCCCTAGCAGAAACAGACTCAAAAGAAAGCAAAAAGACAAATATAAAACAAAATGGTGATGCCCGAGGTAACACCCCCGGAATCACCCGATCTTTGACAAAATAGGACTGACTCGATAAAACAAGACAGACCCGACTGACTCAATATGAAAAAACCAACTCAATACAAAACGACAAGACTGACCCAATACCCAAGTCAGAAAGTACAAAACTAGCATTCGCAAATGCTCAAAACAGTGCGTGCCAAACGCCACATTTAGAGTAAACTGAGTGCCGCCTGTAGGGGGTTCATCCCCTAATCACATATTCGTACTATCCCCAAAGTTCACTGATCCAGTGGTGATAGACTTTGCTAAGCTGGTGCGGCAATGACCTTGTTGTCAAACAAATCTTGTACATCATGGCGTAGATGAAAGCAGCTATCGGTCTCATGACCGGTTTGTTGATGGTAGGCACAGTACTTAGTCTTGTCATGCTTTGGAGGGAGAGAATCAGGTAAAGGCTGTTGTTCCAATGGTTTCAGATGTCCTTTCCGGATTAAGACCTCTAGAGCCTTTGACAAAGGCATATAAAGTGGGGTGAAAACCCTCTTGACTCGAGGTGGATATTTGGTTTTCTGTGAGCTACTTCCGGACGCACCGGTGAATGGGGTAGCTTTTTGTGATGTGGTGTTGGTGACCATGCCCACTTCAAGATCTTGCACAGCATCACCACCGGTGGTCGATTCGAATCATGTAAATGCCCTCTGGTCGCTTCCTTTTCCTGGTCAATAAGGCCTTGCTTTATAGCGTCCTCAATTTGTACTCCCATCTCATGTAGATCTAAAAAGGTAGGGAATGAGAGAACAATCATTTTCTATATGAGCTTGGGTTGGAGGTTGCGCACAACCATCCGTATTTGATCCTTGTCCGTTGGCCTAATGGTCATCATTGAGGCCTTGGCCCTCCACCGCGTTACAAAATCGGAGAAACTTTCCTTCGGATCCTGCCTAGTCGTCTCGAGATCACGGGTTGTAATCTCAATTTGTGTATTGTAGGAGTATTGATCGACGAAAGCCTCGGCGATCTCATCCCAATTCCTCTTGACATCGTCCTCCAGTTTTGCGTACCAGATGGCCAGGGTCCGGCCGAACAATGAAAGCTTCTGCAGTCTGGTGAGGCCCATCGGCCTTAGTATGTCCGAAAACAAACGGAGATGCACCATGGGATCCCCGGATCCGTCAAAGCGGTCAATTTGTGGCATCTTGAACCTATCTGGTAGTGTCACAACAAGGCTGTGTACCCATCCTCAATGTCCGGGATGGACTTTACCCCTTGGGATTTCTTGAACAACTTTTCAAGCTTGCTTAACTTCAACGCTGTATGGTCTACCTCGAACTCAAAGGGGGAGTCCGGCAGGTTGATTGGTGCTTTAGACAGCTGGGGTAAGATTGGGGGCGGAGCCGGCCCTATCGGAATGTCCGTACCTTCCTGGACATTTGGCGTCTCCCCGGGTGTTGGAGCTCTTGCTGGGGGAGGAACTTGTTGTGAAGCAGACGCTCCGCTTTTTGTCAACTGGTGATGAGCTCACCGCCGAGCCATGATTGCACCTTTGCTTGGAAAATTCCGCCATGACAAACAGCGTCTTTGCATGAGTTTCATACTTTCTTGGAGTTGACGATCATCTCCTCCATCCCCGCCATATTCTCACGAATTCCATTGAATAGGTATATCTATCCTTGTGATAAAAATAAAAAGCGAGACCTCGGCCGATTGTCCACCGATAGGGTAGATAAGGGTCACCGATCCGGTAGCTAATCGAATCGGTGATCCGGTCTCGACCCTTTTTACTCTTGCCTCTAGCAAAGAACACCGATTGCCCTTGAAGTGAATCTCGACCTAACAAAGTCTATCAAGACTAGTCCAATGTACCCGGAGATAGTGGAGCCTTCGGGCTATGGTTCCAAGACTACCTAGCAAAAGGGAAAATGACAAGATCTCACCAACTTCACCAAAATAGATACGAAAGCCGAACGATCGTGTTCTATTATCGATCATCGTTTCTCAAATCACTGCCCCAAATCTGAATCTGATACCCGCAAATATAACTGATTCTCAAAAATACTAATACTGGTGCCCGCAGGCCTGATGCCCAGACTCGCAAACTGGTATATGTGTTCCTGTAGAGATACACTCTAAAAGCACATAGCAAGTAAGAGAGAGCCAAAACACCCCTATGCTGGGGTAGGGTCTCCCTGTCCTATTTTGTCAGGAGCTGGGGTTTCACTATGCACGTAGCGGTTTCAAACAACCTAAAATCGGGTAAGCAACCTGTCCTAGTTTGGAATGGTCACTATGGATTCCGAATATGCACTAGGTCAAATGGTCGAAAAGGGTGCCACGGTAAAACCGGGGTTTGTGTTCCCATACTAGCAGAGCCCGCAACCGGTCAGTCTTATGGTCATGCCTTGACAAGACAAGCCTCCAGCAAACCGCTCAGGAATAGCAGATGGCCAACACGGTGTCCTAAGCGCACCAATGCACATGCAATGCAAAGAAACACATAAGTGTAGTCAAAATAGGATATCACAAGTTCGAGTCAAGCTCTCTAAAAATCCCCAGCAGAGTCGCCAGAAACTGTAACACGCCCGCGAGGGACCTTGATGCTACAGTTCGGACTCCCCTTTTTTTGTTTGTTGTGGTTCTTAATCTGAACCAAAGAGTCCAACTTTGTCAAATCGTTTTGAGAAAAAACAGATTTTGAAAAGAAGTGCCAAACATGGACTGCTTTGCCAGATACAGAGTCGCCACCTAAATATTTTTTAATGGGGAAATTTAGGAAACCCTAACTCGGTGCCAGAGGCCACGAGTCCGTCATCACCAAAGTTGCCTCGGCTTGGGAACTTGGGTACGATCGGGGAAGGTCAGCTATGAGCACCCCCTCTCGCCCGGTCCGAAGACCAGCCTCTACTAACCATGATATCCGTTTTTGAAAACGTTATGTGCTCTTATTCCAGTTATTAGCCTAGAATTACTATGTTATGCGCACAGCAAACAAGTATAGACTAGATCGCCTAATTTGGAAATAAGCATTGCATATCCGTTTGTTTTGAAAACAGTTTTGAAATTGCTACTCGCGAGTAGGCTAAAATACAGATTTCAACGAGTTATTCCAACTCAAACAATCCAACCTTCACCCACAGGCATTCAGGCAGTTTATAACACGTAAGCAATTAGCCTCATGGTAATCATGCTGTTATGGCAACACTCACACGCATGCGGTATGCTAAAGCATAAATGCTTACCGAGTACTCCAAGCCAAAACAGAAACTAGTTAGCAAACATGCATGGTCCTAGTTCATGTCAATTTGACTAATGCAACACATACAGGATGCAGTTAGAGCAGGCTCGGCTAACCTAAACATGGCATGTGAAATGCAACAAATAACACGTATTCGATTTGGAATTGAAGTACAATGCAGTTAGCGTGATGTACCGAGCCCGGTGCATGTAAACAAATGCATGGATGCACGCATGCATTGCATAAGGTATGCTAATTTAAATATGCCCTAATCTACCATCGTAAGCAGGTAAATAAAAGGGAGAAAGAAGTGGGGGTTGGAAGACATGCACACACACACCCACACTTATTACAGATTTGCCCCCGCTCGGAGGGACCAAAAGAATAATACAGTCCGAATAATGAATCAAACGTCCTAGCTAATTAATTATTATAGACCCTTAAATTAACAAAACAAATGCAGTAATAAGATGGCCACAGCCCCGCCTCAGAATGCGTGAATGATGCATGTTTGACTCGTCTCACTCGGAAAACTCACTGCCATATCACTGTTGCCTCTGTTTTCACTGCCTTGCTTCTCTGAAGACTGCCAAAGTCTCAAAGTTGCTTCTTTGAGTTCTGTGGGACACCACCGGCTGAGGGAACCACCACCGGCCGAAGGGGATGATCACCGGCTACATTTTGATCTATTGACTACAAATTCCTGGCCGGTCGGCACTGTATTTAGCCGACCGGCCAAAACTTGCTGCAGAACCTGCAATTGACAGCAGCAGAGGGCAAGCAGTGTATGGCATGGAATTTTCAAGCAAATGTATGCACGGACACACCCCCTATCATGTAATGGACTCAAGGGAGTGTGGCCCTCGACCCTCGGGCCATCAATCACGCATTTCAATGCATGATGACCCGAAAGCCAAGTGCGCAACTTCGATATCAAATGAAATGCAAGCACAAAACACATCAAAAGGCCTCAACCCCTATCATGATTGATCAAGAGGCAAGAGATGCATGCTCAATAAGATGCAACCTAGGCATAGAGGCTAAGTATGCAACATGAACATTCAAATGAGCAATGTACACTAGGCACGCAACCTAAACATGTAAACAAACATGGCATGCGACAACATGCGATGATGGACTTAAACTAACATGGATAGCTCGCAAGCATGCCAAAATCAATGGCCATAATGAGGGGCAAAACAGCCCCGAAACAAGGCGAAATGACACCCGATGCATGGAATCTCTCCCGAAATGCGAAACTAGGCATGCGGAATGGCCTACAGCTATACTAAACATGCGTAATTTGTACATGAAGTATGAAGACAGAAGCTAGGAAACCCAAAAAAAAGCATGTTTACAGTTCAAAGAATGGCCAAACAGTGATAAAAAATGGGACTAAAATGGAATACAAAAATGGCTCCGCAAGGGAGGCAATGAGGCAAGTGGTAGATGCAAAGCCAAAAAAAAAAATACCATTCTACAACATTGAAGAGGGACCAAAAATATGACATTTTTCAGTAGATGACAAGCCCCAAATCAGTATATAAACATGCTCAAAATGCAATGCAAGATTAAGGCCAATAAAGGGGCAAAGAAGTAACTGATATATGGGTGGCTCAAACAAGTGAGGGACCTTTAACAATGTTTAAGAGGGTCCAAAAATATATCACTTTACAGTAGATTATCAAGCCCAAATCAGTATAAAAACATGCTCAAAATGCAACGCAAGATTAAGGCCACAAGAAGGCTATAACGCAAAGTATACAAAATATTCATCAAACAGCCAAAGAACCTTAATGAAACATGACAAGGGGGTAAAAATATGGCCACTTTAAGCTCTGATCATGGCCGAAATACAGAAGCAAGATAAGCTAACAAAACATGCAAAAATAGGGACCAAAGAGGGGTACAATGGCAAGTGATACATGGAGGTCCCAAAAAATGGTGAGACCTTCTTCAATGTTGAATAAGGGCTCAAAATAATCCTATTCTCAGTTTACATCATGCTCCAAAACAGATTACCCATAGGCCAAAAATACTACTCAAGAAAATGGCATACAAAGGGATAATGAAGGAAGTGTAAGATGGGGGTCCCAAACAGGGTAAGACCCTTAATGAAAGATGAAATAGAGCTCAAAAAAATGACACTTTCAGTTTTGGTCGGAGCTCAAATGTGCAAGAAAATATGGCTTAGATATGAACCAAGAAAATGCTAGTTTAGGGGAAAAGTGTGCTTACCCTTGTAGACCAATAAAACAGCAGGTTTTGATCCAAGGAAATAAGCTCCTAGCCTCTGCAAATGGCCTCCAATGTGCTGAAATGAAGTGTAGAGTTGTGGTGCTATGGATTGGTGAGGAAATGGCCCAAGAACAAGGGTATTTGATGGTTGAATGAGAGAGATATGGAGAGGGAGGTGAGATATATCAGATATATATCTATATATCTCTGGTTTTTTGCTCAAAAATCCAACCCTTTACAATAGAGGAGGAGAGCTCCTTATATAGACAAATGGAGAGGCTCTAAGCTTATAAGACAAGCTAAAGAGAAAGGTTCAAGGGGAGCAAGAGGGCTAAGGCTTATTAAGGAAGCCAAGACAGCTGGTAGGCTTCTTGACGAAGCCAAGACAAAGGGGTCAAGGCTTCCTTAAGAAGCCATGAGCAAAGGGTGCAAAAAGAGGGGTCCAAGGCTCAAAATGGCCACACATGTGTATGGGGGGTCGGGTCTGTGCATCCCAGCTGGCATAGCTGGCATGCACAATGTCTGGAAGGTGCAAAGGGGTCAAACCGGCCAGAAAAGGAGGTCATCGGCCAAAATAAATTGCTGGTCGGCACTATAAATTTCTGGTCGGCTAAATAGATTTCTGATAGGTGCTGCCAAGGTCATAAAAATGGCCGGTGGGTGTTCAAATTGAAGCCCCGGAAGTTATCTTTCCAATGGCGCAAACCTTACATTAAAATTCATTCTGTGGAAAAAGTTATGCCCATTTTGGTGAAGCCGCGCAGATTCGATCCAACCGGGATGATGCCCAACTTCAACTGATCATATCTCCCCCACCCGGACTTGGCTTTAAGAGATTCTTGAGTGCAAAATGAAGCCCCGGAAGTAAGCTTTCCAGCGGTGGTGGCCTCATAGCTAAAATCTAAGTATGTAGATGAATAAGCCCGATTCAGAGGATCGCCGACTCTTCCACTCGGATCCTTGCCGAACTTCTTCTCCAACTTGTTTTCTCCCCTCTTCTCCTATTTTCTTCAACTTCAAACCTCTAAACAAAGTGTTTTGAAAGATTTTTCAAAGATTTCATCTCTCTTTCATTCATTCTCCAGTTTATCCTTGCTCGGTTTACCGAAAAACGCAACATCTACCGAAATGCGAGCGTTAGAACATCGTAGGAACTTTATGTCAAAAATGTTTTGAAAGAGAGGGTTTCAAGGTCTAAAAACCATCCAAAATAATTTTGGTCCAAAATGGGGTGTTAAGTTGAGATTTGTCTCTCTCTTTGTCGAAGAAACTGAACCTTTGCCCTGCGCAGTTTCCAACACCGAGCAAACCATCAGTAGTGCCCAAGTCTTAAGGGCAGTCAAAAATGGGGTGTCTACAATATGGTGAAGTGGAAGGTTGTTACTAAAAGCATGACTCTTGGTGGTTTGGGTGTGAGAAGGATTAGAATTATGAATGAATGTCTTTTATTAAAATGGTGGTGGTGGAGGTTTGGGTCTGAGCATCAATCTTTGTGGAAGGAAGTGATTTACAGGAAGTATAACATAGGGGGTGGTAAATGGTTACCAAGCTTGGTTGGAAGAGGCTCTAAGCTATGGTCTGATATAATTCACTCTACCTTGTTTAATTCAGTTTTACACAACTATTACCTTACTAGTGCCATGATTGTGCTGGAGGATGGAAGGAGAGCACATTTTTGGTTGGATAAGTGGGCAAGTAATATGTGCTTCAAGGAGGAATTTCCTAGGTTGTTTTCCTTATCCACTAACAAGCATGGTGTGGTAAATATCTTCTTTCAGAGAAAGGGAGAAGTTGGAAGTTGGAAAGTGGGTTTTAGAAGAGCATTGCTGGTTTGGGAGGAGCAGGAGGTAAGTAGACTTTACATACTACTTAGTACTGTACCTACACCTTGTAGCACTAAAACAAATGAATTCATATGGGCGGCAGACACATCAAGGATGTTTACTGTTTCTTCAGTTTATAATTGGTGTGAGTCTTTTATTGGGCCTAAGCTAGACATGGTAGGAACAATTTGGAATAATTATGCTCCACCCAAATTACAATTTTTTGGGTGGTTGGCCTAGCAAGGCAAGGTTAGAACTTCTAGATTTCTGCAAAGATCTAGCTGGTATCCTTATGGGAATGCTAATATTGTTTGTGTATTTTGTCATAGTGAGGTAGAAACAGTGGATCATATTCTTCTTTTTTGCCTTTTTGTATGAAGGCTTTGGTCAAACATTGTAAAATGGTGGGGTCTTCAGTGGGTTTTCCTTGGTTCTGTAAATGGATTACTGCATTGGTGATCTGGGTGTAGAATCAAAAAGTTGGAAAAGAAAATTTGGGTAGTTATTTCTTTAGCCATTCTCTGGTCCACTTGGAAGCATAGAAATGAGTGTGTGTTCAATGGCATTCAACCAAATTGGGATGACTTGTGTGATATTGTTAAGGTGAGAGTAGCAATGTGGATAAAGGCTTCTCTAATGGTTGTGGTGTTCTCTATTAATTGTGTTTAATCTACAATAAGTGCAGTATTACATCAGGAATGGTGGTTGAGTCTGCTCTGCTGCTGCTGGTCCTATTTTGTGGTATGTTCTGCTGTTGGTCCTGTTTTGTGGTATGGTCGGCTACTGGTTTGCGAGGTTGCTGCTGCTTTTGGTTTAGGTTTTATATGGTACTGATATGCTAGCTGAAGGTGGTTAATCTGTTGTGTTGGCCTGATATGCTCAGCTGTGGACTATTTTGTTGGATTGCCATGTTGTGCTATTGTTGTTGAGGTGTTTTTTCTGTTTCTTTGATTGGTTTCTCACCAACTTAGACGGTGCTAGCAAATGATAGGATGGGTTTTTTGGTGTCAACATAGTTGGGATGATTTAGCTCATCGTGATACCTTTGCACTTGCCTCTCTTTATTGATGTACTTTGTTTGTACCTTGTATTTCGCTCTTACATCAATAAAGTTTCTTTTTTCTTTCTTTTTTTTTTTGCCGATCAAAAAAACTCATGTCCAAGCAACTATTGACAAGTTTATCGCTAATTTTAAATATCAGTGATATGTATTGCCTTCTAATACTGATATACCTTAATTTGTTAGCAAAATAAAAAAAATTGTATAAGTGCACTTCATAATATATTCACAATCCGATTCATAATCGATACAGTCGGTTTTGTAATCATAAAACTCTTTTTTGCGATTGATGATTTAAAAAGAGTAGTTCTATATAAACAAAAAGTCTATATAAAATTGTGTTCTAGAATGATAAGGCAACTATGAGTCATATCTCTTTTAAAATAAAGATTCATCAACGTGATTTATATTTTTAAGATTGTCATTGCTATATCGTTTTGGTATGAAATTATGTATAAATTTTTTTACTTATTGATCACTTTCTTTTTTTAAAATTCGCAATTACATTATTACTTAATACTTGTAAACCACTATTTAAAACTCTAAGTTTGTTAAGTTATATAAAAAAGAACAACGTGATACATAAAGAACATTTTCACAAAACTTTTTTCTATATACAAAGGCAGTAGGGTTCATATTAATAAATATATGTGAGATCTTGCCTGAATGGTGTTACATTCCTCTAATTTTGTACCACTAATATGTCACCCCTAATGGCGTGGCTCACTTTCATGTGAAGCGATCCCATACTTCGAAAATAGTTGATTGGTTGTTATTATTTGCTACCTAATTGGGAGTGATGAAATGGAGGGATGGGACATTTTTTTTTTTTACTTGAATTGTATATGGATTGCATGGGTCTATTCACCTAATATTTAAAGTGATTTTCGTGCATAGCGTGGATAAAAAAAATTATAATTTTCGTGTTTATACATGCAACTAAATTATGCATAGGTACAAGCAACAAAAAATTAATGATACTTATTATTTTACTAATATATATTTTTTTAAATATATATATGAAGCCTTGTAGCCCAGCAGTTCGAACTCCCGCGGTTCTAAATCTAATCTCACAAGTGCAATGTGAAACTGATAATCACCAAAGAGTCCAAATCTAGCAAATCATTTTGGAAAATTGATTTTGAATCAAAAAGTGCCAAAATTGAACTGCTTTGCCAAATACAGAGTTGCCATCTAAATATGTTATTTTTGAAAAAATTTAAGAAGCACATGACTCGTGCCAAAGGCTATGTGTCTGTCATCACCAAAGTTGCCTCGGCTTGAGAACTTGGGTACGAAAGGGAAAGGTCATGAATTGAGCACTCTCGCTCGCTCGATCAAAGATCGGCCTCTACTAATCATGATATGATCTTTTATAAACATTATATGTTCTTATTCCGGTTATTAAACTAGCATTACTATGTGATGCGCACAAGCAAGTATAGACTAGTTTGCTCAATTTGGAACAATTCAACTCATGTTTGTTTTCAAAAATGGTTTGAATTTGCCACCTCAAGTGGGCTTAAAGTTTGCGGATTTTCCACCAATCATAGTGGGCTTAAAACTGATTTGCTACTCAACAAAGTAGGCTTAAAACTTATAGTCGTTGAATCGTTCCAATTCAAACAACAAGCCTCCATCCACAAGCATTCATGCAATTTAGCAAATAAGCATTTAGCATCATGGCAAGCATGCTAATCATGACAACATTCACATTCATGCGAGTATACTAAAGCGTAAAACTGACCTAGTACTCCAAACCAAGAAGATACGAGTTAGAAAAATATGTATGATTCCTTACTATGCAAGATGCCTAATGCAATACATGTAATATGCGATTAATAGGCTCGGCTACTAATATGACATATGAAGCAATTTGAATAACATGCGATTAAACACGTTTTCAAAGAATTATTGAAATGACAATGCAGTTTGAATGATGCGTCGAGCCTCGGTGCATGCAATACGAATAAATGGATGCAAGCATAAGGCATGCTAATTGAAATATGACCCTAATCTAACCATCAAAAGCGGGTAAATAAAAGGGAGAAAAACGTGAGGTTAGAAGACATACACGTACGCACACACACTTATTACAACATTACGCCATCGCGAAGGAGGGTCCGAATGAAACTAGCTAAGTTACACTACTTAACTAATTATTACAACACTTGAAATGAATTAACTAACTATTATAAGCTAATTAATTATTACAATTAAATAATTAACTATCTAAGCTAATCAAATACAAAGCAAACTAATTAGTTAAATACTTAACTAATTAATTACAAAACAACTAAGAAAATTAATTACAACATGAATTAATCAACTAATCTACTTAAATAGTTACAACATTTGCAAGAATTAGCTACAACTAATTAACTAAGCAAGTTAACTAAATGGCCTCGGGAAATGAGGGATGCATGCATGCTCGGTTTTTCCACCCAAAGAATATCCACTGTCTGCCCACTAATTGCCTATGTTGCACAACACTTTCACTATTTTCCTCCTCCAGATCAACACTGTTCTGCTCCAGAAGCACAATACTAAAATTTTCACTGGTGGCCGGCCGACCACAGATGAGGGTTTGCCAGCCAACATTGAGGGGTTGCTGGCCATTGATGAGGGTTTGTCAGCCACTGAAGCCAAGTCTTTCCTTGCTGCAATAGAGGACAAAACAGAGCAAGAAATGGGTGGTCTCACAGGTTGTTTGTATCATGTATCACCCCTTATCATCAACACAAGCTCAAATGAGTGATACATTTGGCCCTTGAACCATCAATCAAGCAATTTCCATGCATGATGGCTAAGGGACTAATTTGTACAAGTTCAATGAGTGCAAAACAAGACTCAAATGCTATCACCCTATCATGAATGATCAAGGGCAATGGAGACCGAAGAAAGTGGCACATTTCATCACTTTTGAGTATGAAATGTCTCATTTTCCTTGTGTTCAAATTAACGTCCGATTTGAACACATGCAATGCAACACAAAGAAATGCTTATCTTGCCACTTTTACTTGCCAATTTTGTTTACACATTTTAGTTACCAAATCATTCTTTAATCAATTTGTCCATTGGTGAGTGTCCTCTAAGATGAAAGAAGTGTTAACCAAGGGATAATGTAAGGCAAGAGAGAGATCATGCCGTTGATAATGAACCCTCAAAGAGGATTAAACCATTAAGCATTACCTCAATCTCAAACTTAAAGGATCCCAAACTTGAAATAACTCTTAAAAGCAAATGAAAGAGTAAAGCAAGGAGGAAGGTTGCAGAGTTTATAGTGCTGAAATGGAGTGAAAAACAACACCAAAAGATGCTATTAACTCAAACAAGAGGTTTCTAAGATCCTAAAACACCAACTTGTGAGGACTAGTGCACTACAACCATGCAAAACAAGACTAAAATGAACTAACCAGCCCAAAACAGAGCTAAAGAAGGCTATTTTAGAGGCTAAAACATGCTGGACTTGAGCTAAGTTAAGCTAGAAAAACATGCTAACATATAAAGCTAACTAGGCATGTAAACAAGACACAAGGATGGGAGGCTAACCCCTCCAAATTTGGACTTCAAAATGAGTTTTTTGCCACTGAAAACCCTCTAAAATTCAGTGGTTAAAAGGGCCAAAAAAGCTGGTTTGAAAGTGATGAACAAATGTACAAAAACTTTACAAACAAGGAAGTAAGAAAAGTGAACCACCCCGTAACTGAAAATGGCCTCAAACCACCACCTTTAGGCCACAAAAACATATTTTTTTACAGTTCAAAACCAGCCTCAAAACAACCCAAAAACAGTAGAAGAATATGGCAAAGCAAGTATGTAAAACAAGCTAACAAAGCAAGAGTTATACCTCTTGAAGCCAAGGCACAAATTAGGCAACAAAGCAAGCCACAACCACCTTCCAAAGCTCAAAGATGATCTCAAGTAACCTCAGCCCAAAGAGAAACAACTTTAGTCAAGGGTTATATGTACAAGAATAGGATTTGTGAGCAAATGTATACAAAATTGCAAGAGAGAGAGAGAGAGAATTTTGCTCCAAAATGTCTAACCCTTTGCAATAGGAAGAAGGTCCCATATTTATAGAAAACAAGCTTTCAACTGAGGTGTATCTGTCCATACATGTGTATGGTGATCAAGCCCATTGTGCCAACAATTGGAACAGCTGTCAAGAAAATATTTGCAAAAAAAAGTCACTGGTGGCCGACAGCCTCAATTGGTGGCCGGTAGCCACCAAGGGTTGTAGGCTTGAAGATTTTGGTCCAAAACAGGGCACAGAATAGATGGGGTTTCAAGGCTCAAAAGCAGGGCACTCCGTTGAGGACTTCGAGCACTCGAAACGAACACATGCAATCACAATCATCATGTGCACAAACGATGACATTCAAGTCATGAGGACGGTCAAAAATGGAGTGTTAACAGTTGCCCTTCTTTGACAGAACTCGGAAGTCACGAAATGACGTGAGTGAATGTCAAAGCCCAGAGATGACCTATTTTGACAAGGCCGAAGACTTGGACAAACAAACAAGTCAAAAACAAATGGTTGCACCCACAGGCTGCCTACGTATTCCTTTGTAAGAAATCAAACCAGCGTAGTTCTAGGGCAAGATGCTAGTGAGATGCACGATGCAAGAACATAACTTATGATCATGCAATGAGGCTATAATGAAACATTTAAATACAAATGCAATGCAATGAAAATGCCACATTTGAACAAACCAAAACAAGGTACAACAATCTCAAACATGAAAAGAAGTAAGCAAATAAACACGCCACGTATGGGAATCACAAGCCAAACCACACTTCATGTAGAAAGGACGTGAGAAAATTACGCAAGCTTAACTACGCGACGCGCAAGAAAGGCGAAGAGCGACATAATTGTCGGGCGCACTTGAGGTTTCAATTGAGATCCTAATGTGTTGCACACGGAAGGAGGAAAAAGGTGGTGTGAACATCGAGCACACTCGAATGTTTTTAACCGATTGAAAATCCTAACGCATTGTACGCGAAAGGAGGAGGAATTATGTGAACACCGGGCACACCTGAGTGTTTTTAACCGAAAAGTTGGTGTGAACACCGGGATGCACCTAAGTGTTTTTAACCGAAAAGTTGGTGTGAACACCAGGACGCACCCGAATGTTTTTAACAGAAAGGTGGTGTGAATACCGAGATGCACCCGAATATTTTTAATCGAAGGGGTTGGTGTGAACACCGGGACACACCTGAATGTTTTTAACTGAAGAGGTTAGTGTGAACACCAGGACGCACCTGAGTGTTTTTAACCGAAGGGGGTTGGTGTGAACACCGAGACGCACCCGAATATTTTTAATCGAAAGGGGTTGGTGTGAACACCGAGATGTACCCGAATATTTTTAACCGAAGGGTTCTTAATGCGTCTCACGCCAAAGGAGGAAGAGATGAAATGATGCGATCCGAAGGGTACGGATGATTTAACTTGGAACTCCTCTGAATGAACCGTACATACAATATCGTGCATGTGAAGGAAAGAGACTTAACAAGTGCAATACAGTATGAATGCATGTTCTATGCTAGACAAACAATCGAGATACAATGTTAATAGCATGTTCTATACAAGAAACAAAAGCATAAGCATATTCTATGCATGATTGATAATGAAAGCATATTCTATGCGTAAAAGCGGGTGCATGTTCCATGCATAATTCAAAAATGATTGCAAGATGAGCATGCAATGCCCATGGGATGCACATCTTTTAACAACATATGTGAAATGCATATTCTATGCCACAAAGTGAAGTGCATGTTCCATGCAACAACGAAAAAGAAATGCACATTCTATGCTAGATAACAAAGCATGATTTGACAAAAACAAACTCAGAGGCAACTTCCAATTCACCTCTTGGAAGAATTGCAATGTATTTAAAGGATACACCTCGTCCACGGTGACAAGTGACAAACATCGCGCACTGAAAACACAGTTTCGAGCTTCCGCAAAGATATTCTGAACCAAACAATAAACAAACCCTTCAATTCTTGAAGACCAAAGACACAAAGTAGCATTAGGACTCCAAGGGAAACCTCAGAACACTTGCCGGCCACCTGCCAGCCACTAGTGATCATTACCGGCCACCAATGTGGCTTGCCGACCACCCATGGCAGATTCAGGGAAAATTGGTCAATTTGCCTCGGGTCTTTAAATGTAGGGCATGGGGTTTCATTTCCTCATTATCCCATGCCCGAAATTGCTCCTCCTCTCTCTCTAGGTGCTCTTCCGCTTTCTACGCATTTTCCAACACCCCACGTGAAGTTTATTCGTTAAACCCTATTTGTTTACTCCATTTTGAACCAATTGAAATTTAATTTCGATGCTTTTTCTTGGAGTTTCACCTTTTAAGGCTTATTCCCCTCAAGTTTCTCTTGGGTTTCACACATTTTCCCGGGCTTTGACTTTTTCCTCCACTTTCTCTCTCTTAGCGTTGACTTTTTCTAAGTTTGCCTTTTTTTTTTTTTTCCATTTTCAGCCACTTTCTCATCTTCTTTCCAGATGGCGGATGACATACCTCATGACGAAGCTCCCCCAGAGATCCCACCCCAGTTGTCTCCAGAGATGGAGGCGGAGCCTAAGCCAGTGCTACTATTACTCAGGATTTGACCCTTTGATCTGACAACATATCATCCTTAGATGCATGTGCTACCCTCCCGGGGGTATCAGGCACTTTAGAGCATTTGCACGACGCGCCCCAGAGGACCTCTTGCTACGAGAGCCGGACTCCCATTTGTCTTACGACGCCACCAAGGTATACACTACACTCTCATGTTTTCTACATTTTGGCACTGTACTTCTTGCTTTAACTGTGTTCTTTGCTTCAACTGTAATGTTTACACTGCATTTCTTGCCTTAATCACACTCTTGCACTATATTTCTTGCACTGCATTTTCATCTGCTTGTTCTCATATCACTGCATATCACTGTTTTGATCACAAAGGGACTATCATGCTACCAGGGGCTATAGAGCCACGTCCGTGAGGGACTGGTATATGGAGCTTCCTACCGGTGTCCACTACATCATCGACGAGGCCAACTTTGGCTTATTCTGTATGGGGCTGTCGCGCCATATCTCGAGTCGCCTGCTTCTTGGTGCATTAGTGGAGCGGTGGTGGGATACCACCAACTCCTTCCACTTCTCTACTACTGGGGAGATGACGATGACTCCCTATGACTTCGCCATGCTCATAGGCGTAGAAGTAGGGGGTCATCGGATCCCTTATGATATGGACATTAGCGAGTGTCAGGCCGCCTGGCTACACCTACTAGGAGCACGTCCACCTCTCTTCCGACCGGGGATGGTATGATATAGCTGGTTCGCCGAGCGTTTTCGAGGGGCAGAGCCAGAGACCCCAAAGAAGACCAAGCATTACGCCCAAGGCTTTTTGATGTTCCTGCTCAGCACCACCTTGTTTGCGAACAAGTAAAACACTGTAGGGTTATATCTCTTGAGTGCTCTGGTGGACTTATCTCAAGTCCGGCTTTATGATTGCGGCTTTGCTGGCCTAGCCACATTGTATGGTTATATGAGCTCGACATCTCGCAAGAGAAGCGACAGAGTTGGAGGCTACTGGCGAGCTTGAGAGGTATGCTTTACATTTCTGTTTACATTTTCTGCTCGCCATTTCTGTGCTTTCTGTTTTGCACTTTTTGTACACTGCACACTGCATTTTATTACACCTATATACCGCGCTCTCTGCATTGCAAATTCTACATCCTCTGTATCTGTACTTGCACTTTCTATACACTGTACTACACATTCTGCTTTCTGCATTCTACATTTGTATTTTCTGTACACTGTACACACATGCTATTTTCTGTACTCTGTATCTGTACTTTCTGTACACTATACACATATGCTATTTCCTGTACTCTGTATTTGTACTTTATGTACGATGTATACTTGCTGTTGCCTTTTCCTTGTAGCTATGGGTATACGCATATTTCCTGACCTTTGCCCTAGAACCAGAGGTAAAGATGCCTCCTTTTGTGCCATACTTTCACTGGTATGACGGGAGATGCCTGCGGAGGACCTGGGAGACCTTCGCATTCTTTCGTTGGTACTTCGATACAATGACTGTCGCACAAGTAACTCAAAACTCACAATTATTTTTGCTTTATTTTAGCTCTGATTCATATTGCAATATCTGATGGTAACTAAACAATCTGCGTATTATCTGTTTGCAAATCGCTTAGCAGCCTTGGGTGACGATGTCGGATAGAGTCCAGAACCAGTTTGCCGGAGCTTGAGGGGCTTCCCTTTTTTGGCTTTTACTCAAGGGCCCGGTTTGTCGAGCTTGGTTTTTAGGCGAGCGATTCGTGCGCCAGACCTTAGGTTTGCCTTAGCCGGTAGTTTCCATACCACTCCCGCCATCTATAAGGGCCACAGAGAGCCTCTCTTCCCCTGGGAGATGATTCAGTTTACTGGGGGCTTGGACGCCGAATACTTCCTTGAGGAGGAGGATTATGCGATATTCATCTAGACACATCTGATGCCTTCCTTGACGGGTGCTCGTGCTCGCGCTCCCGCAGGTAGAGCAGCAGATGCCCCTTCAATGAGTAGGACTCAGGCGACGAGGGCCAGGGTTGGAGGGGCCCCTTCTACTGGACAGGCGACCTGTTGGCCAGAGCTCCCGACCATGCTGACATGTTGGAGGCCGGCCGAGACGTCATATCAGATTCCTATTGAGCCTGCAGAGGTCGGGCATAGATACGTTCGAGCTCACAATGCACTTCCGGTATGTACCACATTTTTTTCCAGTTTTCCATTCTCTTTCTGATATTTGTTCCTTCTGGATACTAATCATACTCAATACATCTACCGGTACCCCCGGGTACACTGAGGGATTGCTCGAGCTAGTAGCCTCGTTCGAGAGCATGATTTTGAGGAGGGAGGCACTACTTAGTCTGCATGGCATTCAGGTATTCTTTCCTTACTTTCTGCCCGCATTTCAGTATGTTCCACACTATTATACACTGCATTCTAACTGAAGCATTGATACTCATCTCATGGTATGCATTTTTCCCCTTGTCCCAGCACACTGACTTACTACACCGACATACTGTACTATACCGGCACTGTATCTGGCTCATTGTATTCTACTATTTTCATCATACTGTATTTGAAACTATTCATCATATCTGATGCGTTGGTATTGTATTTTCCAGGTTCCAGCCTTACCAAGAGCACTAGCGGCGACGGTGCCTGCACCATCACCACCTTTTCCAGTAGCAGAGGGGAGAGAGAGACAGGCCACAGCACACAGTTGAGAGGGACGTCGTGGTCGAGGCCGGAGGAGCCCTTCAGAGCCAGTGTTGAGTGATGACGATACCAAGACCAATGGCTCTGAGGAGGCAGTGAGCCTGCAGTCTGAGTCCTCCGAGAGTGGAGATAATGGCGATTCTAGATTTGAGAGTGGAGGCGATGTTGAGCTGGGCTCTGAGGCAAAAAGCGGCGATGATTCCAATTCCGGTTCGGCATCTGAGTCAGACAGCAGTGCTGAGTCCCCACCCAGGAAGAAGACGAAGAGGGCCTCTCAAGCCTAAGATGGCTGGCCCTGATTTTCTTGTATTTTTGCGTAGTTTCTTTTTGTTCGTAGACAAGTTTTATTTTCTTTAAAAACTTATACTGCAGTTTGAAAAAAAAAAAAAAAAAACCATGATTGGAATGAAAACT
The DNA here is from genome assembly GCA_025200525.1 of Camellia lanceoleosa. Classification (NCBI taxonomy): domain Eukaryota; kingdom Viridiplantae; phylum Streptophyta; class Magnoliopsida; order Ericales; family Theaceae; genus Camellia; species Camellia lanceoleosa. The sequence continues at coordinate 1,315,840 of JANUSC010000032.1, forward strand.
AGTTTTTCTTTGAAAAATTGTTGTATTTTGCATCATGAGTACCACTTAGCACGGAATGGAGATTGAATTTGATACTACAAATCGAATACTTGTATTGCCACGACAGTCTTAATCAGGTAACGAACCGACCAAAAACTGGAATTCTAAACACAACATACAACTCAATAATCAAAATAGCAACAACTTGATAAGCAAAACAACATAACTCGATAAACAACAAAACAACTCGAATATAACTCAACAAACTTGCTAAAATTAAAAGAACTCAAAACAAGACCTTAAAGTGCATAAAGAGCAGAACAAAACACATGTTTTCAACATTCTCAGCACACAAGTGGATAGCAGGACAGACAAGACAGCTACTGGCCACTAAAAGATCTTGCCGGCCACATGCCGGCCATAGATGGAATATGCCGGCCACCAATGTGCAAAACCTTCAGATTGTTGACAACTGGCTCCCACTCACTGCCTTATCTTCTACAAAAGCTTGGACCTTGTAGTTTCTTCATTTCAGCTGCAAATTCTTCACAAATGGAGCCATTTTTCGCCGAAAAACTCTCGAATTGGATTGCAACTTTGGTGGCTCGAAAAAGGTAAATTTTTGGGGTTTTGGCATAAATGAACTTTTCCTGCTGAGTCATTCTCGGCTTTGTTTTTCATTCCTTTATGCTACGGCTAGGTGTTGGAAGCCAATTATACATATTTTTAGCTTCGGGGGACAAGAGATATGCCTGACAATCGAAGAATTTCAAGTGCTAATGGAGTCCAGGCGCGATGAAGAAATCATACCTCAGGCCCGTTTTGGTCACATCCAAGCTTTGGGACGGATGTGTGGGCTTACTTTACACGAGGCCTGATCCTTGGTTCACAACAGAGAGCTGGACATTCCCAACTTGATCCATCGATTTTCTAAAGCCAGTGACTGAGGCGACCTTTTTTGGGGGTTTCTGACAACACACCCTTTGTTTGTGCATGTTAGCTCATTTCCTTCTTGCCCCCAGTTTCAGAGGGTCTAGCATCCGGCTAATTGAAATGGCCCAAGGTTTGAAAGAGGGCAAGAATTGCATTGGTTTGGTGTTGGCCGAGACTTTGATGGGCTTAGACGCCTTTCATCGGCGAGAGACCATCGAATTCGTAGGAAGTCCACTACTTCTTCAGGTAACGTTTCTTACATTTTCCTAATATGTGCTCTTCACATATCTCGGCACTCATGCTCTGTTTTTCTCTCAAAGCCCTTTCTTTACTTTTCTCTTAACATACATCTCTCTATTCTTTAATCTCTCTTTTCTTTCATTCTTCCCCAGATATGGCTTATGGATAAGCTGAAGATAGTGGACTCCTGCCCTACATACTCAGCCCGAGCATACTTTTTCTGCTAACAGCTAGTGGATTTCCCGAATGAGGGATGGTGGTGCCACTGGATGTGAGTACCCGTTTTCATTCCCCGTCTGAGGTTCGTATTTTGCATCGAGTTATATTTGTTGTGTTGTTTATCGAGTTGTATATTACTGCTATTTCGATTGTTGCTTAGTTCATTACCCAGTTAAGACTGTTGTGGCAATACAAGCATTTGGTTTCTGTTATCAATTTCAATCTCATTTCCATGCTAAGTGGTGCTTATGATGCAAAATATAACACTTTTTCAAATAAAAACTGGTTTTCATTCCGATCATGGTTGTTTCTACAAAAAAGTGCAGTACAAGTTTTTATAGCAAGTAAAACCTTCCTGAAGCTATACAAATGTGCTAAAACTATAAACAAAAACAAGCTAAGAAAAAAAAAAAAAAAACTACAATAAATCAGCGCTGGCCGCCTCAGGCTCGAGAAGCCTTTTTCGTCCTCTTCCTTAGAGGAGAAGACTCCCGGGCACTGTCTCCATCGGCGCCGCTATCTCTCTCTGGGTCAGAGTCTGAACTAGAGTCATCTCCGCCCTTTGCCTCGGAGCTTGTCTCGGCATCACCCTCGCTCTCAGAACCCAAGCTAGCATCATCATCTCCACTCTCAGATGAATTTGAATGCTGACTCGCTCCCTCCTCAAAGTCGCTCGTCTCAGCATTATCATCACTTAGAACGGGCTCTGAAGGTCCGCTCCCATCTTGGGTACCTCTGCCTCTGTCTCTGCCTCTACCTCTGCCTCTACCTCGACTGTGTGCCGGACTCCGTCTCTCTTTCTCTCCCTATTGCTCGTGTAGGTGCTGCAGCTCCTGCTGGTGCCATCGGCATGGGTGGGATATGAAAAGACAGTTGTTGTGTATCAGTTATAACATATGTATCAGATGCAAGTAAAATATGTAGAATGAGTATATGCAAAAGTCAGATACAGTGTGTGAATACAATATGCAAGTGCAATGTGTCAGATATGGTTTATCGATGCAATGTATCAGTACAGTGTGGGATGTTCTTAGTGTGTCAGTGGACTCAGTGTGACAGTGGAAAGTTGATGCCTGAAATGGAAAACTGAAGAAACTTATCGGGATACCGTAGAGGCTGAACAGCGCCTCCCTCCTCTGTATCATCCCCATCATCGAGGCTATTAGCTCGAGGGCACCTCCTGTATACTCAATCAATGCTTGCAAATGTATTTGATTGATTAGTATCTGCCATAGATATATCTGAAATGAAATACGGAGTGCAAGTGCTAAAGTGTGGTTCATACCAGAGTCGAGCCTCGGACCCCGACAAACTTATGACCAGCTACTGCAGGCTCAATCGAGACTTAGTAGGGCTCCCCGGTGTGTCGCCAGCAAGTCAACGTGGTGGGGAGCTTTGGCCAATCAGCCCTCTGCCCCGCTCGGGAAGCCCCTCTGCCTCGAGCCCTGCTCGCTCGGGTCACTCTGTGCCTCGCCCTCGCAGTAGGAGCCCCTGCCTCCTCACCTCCATGAACACCCATCAAGGGTGGCATCAGGTGTGTCAAGATGAAGTCTGAATAGTCGCCCTCTGCTCGGAAGAAATCGACCTTGAGGCCCACCATGAATTGGATGACCTCCTCAATGGATAGGCTCTCTGTGGACCACATAGACTCTAGTAGAGCCATCAGGATGACTGGGTCCGGCACGTCCATAATCTGGCGCAAGAAGCGCTCACCCAAGAACCAGGCCCGGCAAATCGGACCCTCAACTAAGATATAGTAGCGGGAAACGGCCCATGCGCCTGCAAACTGGCCTCGCACCCCTCCTGGCATCAAGGCCCATGGCTACTACATGATCTGCAAACAAAAGTTGTACAGAGTATTAGTTGCTGTTAGCTGCTAAGTGAACATTTTCAAAGCAGAAATGAAATAACCGTGCTTTTGGAATACCTCATGGGCACCTACTGTATCAAAGTACCGATAGAAGAATATGAAAGGCTCGCGAGTCCTACGGCGAAGCTGACCATCGTAAATCCGTGAGTAGGGTACCGTCAACGGAAGCTCCACGACGGGCTCTGGGGCGAGAATCGGGAAGTATGTGTATACCCATTGCTGAAGGGAAAATATAGTGGTATGTGATCAATATAGTATCAAATAGGTACAGAAAGTGCAAAGCAGAAAGCACAGGTGTTGAACAGATATAAAGTAGGAGCTGTGAAGAAATAAATGTAAAGTGTAAAGAGAAAACTGAGGTGTGCACCTCCCAGGTGCGCCAGTAGCCTCTAATCAGGCCTCCCTACAGACAGGAGGTGGAGCTCATGTATCCGTACAATGTGGTGAGGCCAGCTCTGCCCTAGTTGTAGAAATGAACCCGAGCAAGGGTCACCAGGGTACTCAGCAAATACAGGCCAATGGTATTCCATCTGTTTGAAAACAAGGTGGTATCGGAAAGAAACATCAGGAAGCCCCTGGCGTACTGTTTAGTCTCCTCTGCTATCTTGGGCTCAGTCCCTTTAAAGCACTCTGCGAACCAAGTGTATCACACCATCCATGCTCGGTATATCGGTGGGTACGCCCCTTGCAATTCGAACCAGGCCGCCTCCTACTCCTCCGTATCAATATCAATATGGATCGGATCACCCCTTACGTCTAAGCTAGTGATCATGGCAAAGTCGTAAGGAGTCATCATCATTTCCCCTGCGGTGTAGAAATGAAAGGAGTTGGTGGTATCCCACCACCTCTCCACCAATGCTCCTAGGAAGGGATGACTCGCGACAACTTGAGTCAAGACAGAACAAAAAAGGCCGAAGCTAGCCTCATTAATGATGTCTCGAACTCCAGCTGGGAGCTCGTCATACCAATCTTTGGCAATCGTAGCGCCATAGCCTCTGAAGGCGCGAGACTCGCCTTGTGGAAAAAGAAGAGAGTGTATGAATACATCAGATGAAAACAGTGTATGGAATATATCCGATGAAGGCGATGCATGAAATGCAACCAGGTGTATGAATGCATCAGATGAAAACAGTGCATGGTTAGATAAAGGCAGGGTATAGGATGCAGTCGAGTGGATCCAAATACAAAGAAGTGCAAGAAATGCCATAAACTAGGTCCAATTAGATAAAGTAGTAATGATAGCATATTTGAATAAAAGGGAATGCAAGAAATTCAAATAAATAAAGGTAGAATGTCTGAAAACAGAGTTCTTACCTCAACGGCAATGGCCGATAAGTGAGACTCCGGCTCCCTCAACAAAAGGTCCTTCGGCGCGCTACGGGTGAACTCGGTGAAACGTCTGATGCCTCCAAAAATAAGCAGTATATGTGTCTGTGGGTGATACCGCACCGCATCGAAACGCCGAACCCTCAGTGGTAGCGGCTTTGGCTCGGCCTCAGGCTCAAACTCTGCCTCTAAGTCGGCCTCAAGATCAGCTATCGGCTCCTCTACCTCCGGCATAGGCAAAACCACTGGGGAAATCTCTGGGGGAGCTCCGTCATGAGGAACCTTAGCCATCATTTGAAAATAGGTGCCAAATGGGTGAAAAGTGAAGAAAAATGAAGAAAAAAAAAGGTTAAACTTGGAAAAAGTCAAACCCTAGGAGAGAGAAAATAGAGGAAAAAGTCAAAGTCGGGAAAAGTGCACAGAACTCGAGAGAAACTCAAGGAAAATGAACCTAGAATAGGGGAAATGAACCTAGAATGGTGGAAATGAGGAAAGAAACTCTGAAATTGGATTTCAATCGGTTCAAAGTGAAGTGAACAAAGGGGATTTAGCGAATCAATTTCGCGTAGGGCGTTGGAAAATGCATATAACATGCAAATCTAGAGAAAATGAAGGCCTAGAGAGAGAATGAGAGGATTTTTAAGCAAGGAGAAGTGAGGAAATGAGCCCTAGTGGCTCATACTTAAAGGCTCGAGGAGAATTCCCCATATTGCCCTCAATTTGCCATCGATGGCCGGCAAGGCTCATCTATGGCCGGCAGTGTTCATTGTTGGCCGGCACTTGGCCAGCGGCCTTCTCTCATGGCCGGCAGGTGGGCGGTAGCTTTCTTGGGGTTCCTAATGCTATTTTGTGTCCTTATTTTCCAAGAAGTGAAGGGATTATTCATTGTTTGGTTCAGAATGCCTCTGCGGAAGCTCGAAACTGTGTTTTCGATGCGCGATGTTCGTTACTTGTCAACGTGAACGAGGTGTATCCTTTAAACACATTGTAATTTTCCAAGAGGTGAATCAGAAGTTGCATTTGAGTTTGTTTTCGTCGAATTACGCTTCGATATCTTACATACAACATGTACTTCACTTTGTGGCATAGAATATGCATTTCACATATGTTGTTGTAAGACGTGCATTTCATGGGAGTTACATGCGTGCCTTGTCTTGAATTGTGCATGAAATATGTGTTTGTTTTGAATTACGTATGGAATATGTATTCGAGTTCGGCATGGAACGTGCACCTGCTTCTACGCATAGAATATACACTTCTCCCTTTATGCATAGAACATGCTTCCAATTTATCTTGCATAGAACATGTTGTCAATACATTTGCATAGAACATGCCTTAACATTATTGCAATTGTGCATAGAACATGCACCCTTAATATGTTATACTTGTTGAGTTTCTTTCTTATGCAGGTACGATATTGTATGTATGGTTTATTCAGTGGAGTTCTAGGTGAAGTCATTCGTGCTCTTCGAATCACATCCTTTTACTCCCTCTCCTCGCGCGTGAGACGCATTAGGATTACTCCTTTTGGTTACAAACATTTGGGTGCGTCCCAGTGTTTACACCACTCCTTTTGGTTACAAACATTTGGGTGTGTCCTGGTGTTTACACCACTCCTTTTGGTTACAAATATTTGGGTGCGTCCTGGTGTTTACACCACTCCTTTTGGTTACAAACATTTGGGTGCGTCCCGGTGTTTACACCACTCCTTTTGGTTACAAACATTTGGGTGCGTCCCAGTATTTACACCACTCCTTTTGGTTACAAACATTTGGGTGCGTCCCGGTGTTTACACCACCCCCCATTCGGTTCAAAACATTTGGGTGCGTCCCGGTGTTCACACCAACCCCTTCAGTTCAAAACATTCGGGTGTGCCCCGGTGTTCACGCCACCTTTTCTCCTCTCGCGTGAGACGCGCTAAGATTATTTGCATTGGTTAAAAACGTTCGAGCGTGCCCGGTGTTTATACTGCTTTCCCATCGCTCGCGTGCAACGTGTCAAGATCTTGGTTGAAACCTTAGGTAAGCCCGATGGTTACGTCACTCTTCGCCTTTCCTGCATGTCATGTAGTTAAGCTTGTTTTAATTTTCTTACATCCTTTCTGCATGAAATGTGGTTTGGCTCATAGTTATCACGCATGGCATGTTCATTTACTTGTTTCTTTCCATTTTTGGGATGTTGTACCTTGTTTTCGATTTGTTTGAATGTGGCAATTTCATTGCATTTCATTTGCATTTAAAATGTTTCATTACACACGACCTCATTGCATGATCATAAGTTATGTTCTGGCATCTTGCATACCATTTACATTTTGGCCCCAGAACTACACTAGTTTGATTCTTTACAAAGGGATACGTAGGCAGCCTGCAGGTGCAACCGTTTATTTCTATTTTGATTGTTTGTCCAAGTCTTGCAGCCTTGTCAAAATGGGTCGTCTTTGGGCTTTGACATTCACTCGCGTCATTTCATGACTTCGAGCTCTGTCAAAGAGGGGCAACTGTAGACACCCCATTTTTGACAGCCCTTTAAGACTTGAATGTTCTTGCAGGTACATCTGATGATAAGTCTGATTGCTCACCGAGCGCTCAAAGTCCCCAACGGAATGCAACAGGTTTGAGCTTTCCAAACCCTGCATCATTTTGTCTCCTTTTTGGACCATGTCTTGGCCTCTCTCCCCTGCAGTCTTTAGTGGCCTGCCGACCATCTATGAAGGATGCTGGCCTAGGCTTTTGGCCTGCCAATCATTGATGTGCCTTGCCAGCCATCATTGATGGCCGGCTGGCCACCAGTGTTTTCTGTAGATATTTTGTGCTAGCTGTGCTAGCTGGTTGCACAAAGGCTTGCATCTGCCCACATGTGGTGGACTAGATCTCTTTGTATGGAATTCATATTTTATAGGAGGGTTCCTCCCCCATTTTGGAGGGTTCCTCCCCCATTTTGGAGGGTTAGAAATTTTGGAACAAAAATCTATCTCTCTCTAGATTTCTCTCTCTTTCTTGCAATTTTGTGCTTAGTTGCTTGTTTTCTCTATCCTTTTACATACACTACCTTAATCAAAGTTGTTTCTCTTTGGGCTAAGTTTGTTTGAGACCTTCTTTGAGCTCTAGCAAGTGGTTTTAGCTTGGTTTGGTGCCTAAACTTGAGCTTTGCTTCAAAGGTATAACACTTGCCTTGTTTACTTTCTTTCAATATACTTGTTTTACCATCCTTTGTTACTATTTTGGGGCTAGTTTTAAACTGAAAAAAGTTCTGTTTTTGTGACTTAAAAGTGGTGGTTTGAGCCCTTTTTTAGTTAGGGGGTGGTTCACCCTTCTTGCTTCTTAGTTTGTAAGGTTTTTGTGCCTTTGTTCAACATTTTCAAACCAACTTTTTTGGGCCTTTTAACCACTGAATTTCAGAGGTTTTTCAGTGGTAAAAAACTCATTTTGAAGTCTAAAATTGGAGGGGTTAGCCTCTCCTCCTTGTGTCTTGTTTGCATGCCTAGTTAGCCCTTTATATTAGCTTAATGTTGTAGCTTTTTGTGGCTCAAGTCCAGCATGTTTTACACTCTGTTTTGAACTATTTTGGCTGTTTGGTCCCTTTTGAGTCTTGTTTTGCATAGTTGTAGTGTAAGTTCCTTCACTAGCTTAGTGTTTTAAGGCTCTAACCACCATTGGTTTGAGTTGGTTGCATGTTTTAGTGCTTTTATCATTCATTTCCAGCACTTAATCATCTCTGCAACCTTCCTCATTTCTTTGTTTTATTTTTGCTTTGAAAGTGGTTCAAACCATTTGCTTGTTTGAAACATGAAATTGAAGTTTTGTGTTTAATGGTTTAATCCCTTTGGGGGTTCATTACCAACAACATGAGATCTCTTTTATGCCTAAAACAACCTTTAATTTGGGCTTTCTTTCCACTTAGAGGACTTAATTCACTATTTGGATTTAATGTGATTAAAGGATGGTTGGTAACTAAAATATGTAAACAAAATTGATATGTAAAAGAGGCAAGATAAGCATCTCTTTGTGTTGCATTGTATGTGTTCAAATCGGATATTGGTTTGAGCACAAGGAAAATGGGACATTTCATAGACATTTCATACTCAAAAGTGATGAAATGTGCCATTTACCTAGGTCTCCATTGCCCTTGATCATGCATAATAGGGTGATGGTTCTTGAGTGTTTGGTTTTGCATTTATTAAGCTTGCACACCTTGAAGCACAAGCCATCATGCAATGAAATTGCTTTGATTGGTGGTTTGTGGTTTAAGTTCACAATTCCTTAGATTTGTCCATGAAAAGAAGAGGTGAATTGTGCAAACAACCCTTGGAAAAACCCCTTTTTTGCTTTATTTGTACTCTGCTGCAACATGGTGATCCAATGCATCAGTGGTCGGCAGGCCACCATCCATAGCCGACAATACACCTTTTTGGCCGGTAGAGGGCCGGCAGCATCCATCCATGGCCGGTAGGCCACTGATGTGAACCTCAATTGATTTTGGTAAGGTGGAGCATAAAGTTTCTGGAAATTCTCAACCCTACAAACAAAGGCTTTCAAGAGCAAAACAGAGATCTTTTCAGGCAAAAACCGAGCATGTGCATCTTCCACTTCCCGAGGCAGAGTAGTGGCAGTGTAGTTTAATGTCTTATATGCTTAGTTTGTATGCATTTGTGTTGTAAATTAATTAATTACTATGCAAATTAGTTAGAGTATTGTAATAATTAGTTATTCAATTTCAGTTTATAATAATTAGTTAACTAGAATAGTTAATTAGTTTCGCTTTGTATTAGTTAGCTTAATTAGCGTAGCTAGCTAGTTAGCTTATTCATTCGGACCCTCATTCGTGAGGGCATAATGTTGTAATAAGTGTGCGTGCGTGTGTTCCAACCCTACGTTTTTCTCCATTTTACTTAACTGCTTTTGATGGTTGGATTAGGGTCATGTTTCAATTAGCATACCTTATGCTTGTATCCATTCATCTTGTCTTGTATGCACCGAGGCTCGGCGCATCATTCTAATTGCATTACCATTTCAATATCTTATTTGAATACGTGTTTAAACGCATGTTATCAAATCAATCCATATGACATATTAGTAGCCGAGCTTATTAATTGCATATTGCATGTGTTGCATGAGTCATCTTGTATAGTTAGGAATCATGCATTTTTTCTAACTCTCATGTTTTCGTAGCTCGAAGTACTAAGTGAGTTTTTATGCTTTAGCATACTTGCATAAATGTGAATGTTGCCATGATTAGCATGCTTGCCATGAGGCTATATACTTAACTGCTAAACTGCTTGAATGTTTGTAGATGAAGGCTTGTTGTTTGAATTGGAATAATTCAATGAATACATGTTTTAAGCCCACTTTGTTGAGTGGCAAATCATGTTTTAAGCCCACTATGTTTGGTGGCAAATCCGTATACTTTAAGCCCACTTGAGGTGACAAACTCAAACCATTTTTCGCAAACAAACATAAGTTGAATTGTTCCAAATTGAGCAAACTAGTCTATACTTGATTGTGCGCATCACATAGTAATGCTAGTTTAATAACCGGAATAAGAGCACATAATGTACATAAAAATCATATCATGATTAGTAGAGGCCGGTCTTTGATCGGGCGAACGGGGTGTTCATTTCATGACCTTCCCCTCTCGTACCTAAGTTCCCGAGCCCAGGAAACTTTGGTGATGATGGACATGTGGTCTTTGGCAAGAGTCATGAGTTTCCTAAATTTTTCCAAAATAAAATATTTAGGTGGCGACTCTATATGTGGTAAAGCAATCCAATTTTGACATTTTTTATCCTAAAATCAATTTTTCAAAAGATTTGTGTAGACAGGCCCGCAGGGGGACCTCGCTACAGCTCGGACTCGATTTTTTGTCACGGTTCTTAATCTTGAACCAAAGAGTCCAAATCCGGCAAATCGTTTTGAAAAAACAGATTTTTGAAAGAAGTGCCAAACATGGACCCTCATTGCGAATCTGAGTCGCCACCTAAATATTTTATTTTTGAAAATTTAGAAACCCCGACTCGGCCTAAGGCCACGTGTCCGTCATCATCAAAGTTGCCTCGCCGAACTTGGGTACGACAAAGGTCACTTCAGGAGTTAATCGCTTTAACAAAGACCGGCCTTTACTAACCATGATATCTATTTTTGAAAACATTGTGTGTTCTTATTCCGGTTATTAGCCTAGGTTACTATGTGATGCGCACAGCATATAAGTATAGACTGAGTCATCTGAGTTGGAACAAAACACTTCATGTTTGTTTACGGAAATGGTTTGCTACTCGCAAGTAGGCTTAAAATGCGGATTTTGACACCCTCGGGTGGGCTTAGAAAACATGATTTTGCCACCGTCTAGTGGGCTTAAAACAAACATTTGATGAATTGTTCCAATCCAAATAACCCAACCTCCACCCACAGGCATCCAAGCAGGTATATCACATAAGCAGTTAGCCTCATGGTAAGCATGCTATTCATGGCAGTCACTCACACGCATGCAAAGATGCTAAAGCATAAAAACTCACCGAGTACTCCAAGCCAAAACATAAGCTCATTAGAAATCCATGCATGATCCTAGATACACAGAATTGCCTAATGCAACACATGCAAAGATGTAAACTATACCAGGCTTGGCTATTCTAAACATGGCATATGGAATGTTACAGCTAACATGTATTCAACTTAGAATTGAAATCTGAGATGCGATTAGTATGATCTTGTAGAAACCGTGCATGCAAGACAGATGAATGAATACAAACATGCTATCATACTGTATGCTAATTGAAACATGTCCTAATCTAACCATCATAAGCAGGTAAATAAAAGGGAAGAAAGACGTGGGGTTGGAAGACATACATCACACTCACCCACACTTATTACAATTATGCCCTTGCGCAGAGGGTTCGAATAAATAGTACAGTCCAAATATGTACAAATCCCTAATTAATTTACAAATTAACTAAGAAAAAAAATAATAAACTGGCATACAAGCCAAGGACTGTCTTGACTTTTCTCCAGATGATGAATGATGCATGTCTGGGTTGCCTTGTGCATAAATCCACTGCGATGCCCCAATTAGCCTCTGTTTTGCAGTGGTTTTTTGGAAAGCGCACCAAGCCCCGGAAGATTACTGATTCTTGATTTGCTGTAACAGAGAGCAGGAAAGGGGCATGAAAATGTATTTTCACAAATGTATGCATGCCTCGATCCTCGTGCCACCAATTACGCATATCGATGCATGATGGGCGATGAATCGGATTGCACTACTCAATATAGAATGAATGCATATGAAAACACAACAAGACCTAACTCCATCATGGATAATCCGGAGTATTGGTGACTGGGAAATTGAGACACGTTCCGTCACTCGGAGTACGAAACGCACCTCGTTTCCCGTGCCCGGGCTAACTCCTATCCCGAACACAATGCGATATGCATGACATGCATGAAATGAAACTAAGATACAACCTAACATGCAACATGCTATGAAATGGCATACACGATGCACGAGGTAACATGGCATACACAATGCGCTAAAATACAACCTAGCATACACAATGCTATGGAATGAAATGACATCCACAATGCAGAATGAACTTACACCAACATGAGTGGACCTCAGCCACACTCACATAAGAGGCCATTAGATGAAAATGAGACACTCGAAATGCATGCACGCAAACCGAGGACCGACCCTAAGGCACTAAATGCCACTCTAACATGACAAAGCAAAGCATGAAATATGACATATTAGCATGCAATTTTTAGAGGCAATAAATGATGCAAAACAGCCCCGAAAGATGGCAAAATGACATCCGATGCACGGAATAGGTCCTGAAACATGAAATTAGGCATACTGAATGACCTATGACTATGCAATGCATGCATTATTTGAACATGGAATGTGAAGACAGAATCAAGACAGCCCAAAAATAAGCATATTTACAGTTTTAACCAAGGTCAAACAGCGAACGCAAATGGGGCTAAACTAGCATGCAAAACAGCCCCGAAAGCAAGATAATGAAGCAAGTGCAAGCTGCTGACCCCAAAAAGAGAAGGGCCCTTCTACAATGTTGAAGAGGGGCCCAAAATATGATGTTTTACAATTTACCACAAGCTACAAAAACAGACACAAGTATGGCAAAACTCTCATGCAAAAAGTAGGCCTAAAAGAGGACAAAGAAGCAAGTAATGTATGATGGCCTCAAACAAATGAAGGTCCTTCAACAAAGTTTAAGAGGAACCTAAAATATGACTTTTTACAGTTGATGATCAAGCCCAAAAGATAAGGCCAAAAAGCGAGCTATAACACAAAGTACAAAAAGGATGCTTCAAAAAACAAAAGACCCTTAATGAAACATGAAGAGGGGGTCAAAATAATGTTATTTGTAGTTCGGACCAGAGCCCAGAAACACAAACACAAGGGGCTAACAAATCATTCAAAAATGAGGCCAAAAGAGGGATATAAAGGCAAGTGAAAAATGGAAGCCACAAACAGTGATGAGCCCTTCTGCAATATTGAATAAGGGCTAAAAATAAGCCTATTTACATTTTACAACATGCTTCAAAACAGATTATACATAGGCCTAAAATGCTACACAAGAAATAGGCATACAAGGGAGATAATGAAGCAAGTGCCACAAGGGAGCCTCAAACGGTGAGAGGCCCTTAAAAAAACATGAAATATAGCTCAAAATAAGCCTATCTCTAGTTAGGGTCGGAGCCCCAATATACAAGCACAATGAGCTAGAATATAGACCAAGAAAAGAGCAAAAAGAGGGAAAATGAGACTCACCCTTGAAGACTAGTCTTTCATCAACTCTTGGTCCAAAACCTGAGCTTTAAACCTCTTCAAAAGAGTCCCAAAGTGCTGGAATGGAGGATGGAGCTCTTGTGCTATGAGTTGGTGTGTAAAAATGGTGTAAGAATCAAAGGGTTTTGATGGTTAGAATGTAGAGAGAGAGAGATTTAATGTGACAGCTCCATAACAAAATTTTCTAACCCCTAAAACACAGCTGGAGGGTCTGTTATATAGACACAAGAGGGTGGAAAAGAGGGGGAAAAATTTTGGGGGGGGGAAATGAAATTCAAATTTTCCCCCAAAATGGCCATAAAGTGAGATATAAAGGCAAGTGGTAGCTTCTGGTTCCAAACGGCCGAGAGCCTATTAACAAATTTGAAAAGGGACTCAAAACAAGACACTTTGTAGTTTACAACCAAGTCCGAAAAAGCTCACAAGTAAGCCTAAAATACCGTGCAAAAATAGGCCTAAAAGAGGGTTTAAACACAAAGTGTAAAAAGGGAGTTTCAAACAGAAAAAGGTCCTTAATCAAACATGAAAAGGACCTCAAAATATGACTATCTCAAGTTCGGGTCGGAGCCCAAAAATGCAGAATGAAGGTTCGGGAGCCAAAACACGCAGTTCGGGGCCCCGAAGTGGGTCGTTAGGCACGGAAGTGGTGTCGACCACGGTTGGTCTCTCGGACCTGATGTCCCTCAAAGGAGGAAATAAGGTGTGTGCCAAAAACCGCAGCAAACGGAGGTGGGTAAGCGGTGCCGAACCGAGGCACACGACTCTGAAAAGACCGAAGGGCTCCAAACGGGAAAAATGGCCTACGACTACAAAACGTAGCCTACGGCCACTGAGAGATGGTCTACAAGACCTCTCCCTCCCTTCGGGAAGAGAAAACAGAGAAAATAGGGCCTGATTCGCAAACCGAGGCAAAGCACAAAAAAGTCCGGAAGTCCGGAGGCAAGGCTCGCAGCCGGGACCCCGCAACCTCAGAACGAGCACAATATGCAATATCACTGAGCGCTCAATCAGTGATGTCTGCGTCTTAAGGTCGGTCAAAAATGGGGTGTCTGCAATTTGCCAGATTTAGACTCTTTGGTGTTTATGAATTTCACATTGCACTTGTGAGATTAGATTTGGAACCATGGGAGTCCGAACTGTAGGCCTTTCTTTTCAAACCTTCCGAAAGGGGGGGCGAAAAAGGCGAGCCACAATCTCGAAGATGGGAATCAGGCCTTACGTAGTTCGGTTCGGGTTCACTCGAGTATTAACCCTCTCATTTTGCGCCCTAACTTTTGCCAATGCCGCCTTTTAGGGTTTTCAACCTTGCGAGCTCAGTTTTTCTTTATTTCCAATTTTTTATGCTTTAACTTTTGCCTAGGTTGCCTTCTGGGTTTTCGGCCTAGCAAGCCTCTCAGGGATAGTATTTCTTCAACTTGTCCATGTTGATCAGTTCGGAAAATTCTAGGCCATTCAGGTCCATAAGAATAACAGCTCCACCTGATTAGATAGTTTTGATAATGTAAGGGCCAATCTAATTGGGTCTGAACTTGCCCCTAGGGTTATGAGTGGAAGCTCGGTTGTCTTTCAGCACCAAATCCCCTTCTTTGAGATTCTGGGACTGAACTTTCTTGTTAAAAGCCCTGGCAATCCTGCGTTGATAACCCTGAACATGGTACAGTGCTTTCAGCCTTCTCTTATCGAACAGCATCAGTTCTTTGAACCTACTCTGCTGCCAGTCTACCTCTGCTATCTAACATTCAGCCATAACCCGCAAGGATGGGACTTCTATTTCGATTGGCAAAACAGCTCCATTCCATAGACAAGAGAATAAGGGGTTGCCCTATTAGATGTCTAAATTGAAGTTTTATAACCCTAGAGTGCGAATGGCAATTTGTCTGGCCAGTCCCTGTAGGCCTCAACCATTTTATGCAAAATATGCTTGATGTTCTTGTTGACGGCCTCAACAACCCCATTGGTATACAGCTGGTAAGTAAACGACTTCTGAAAAGCCACATTGTATTTTTCCAACAAGTCGATCATTTCTTTCTTGAAATGGGACCCATTATCTGAAATGATCTCATTCAGGACTCCATATCGGCAAATGATGTTTCGGATGAACTTAGCCATATACGCTGCTTTCAACACTGCATAAGACTGAGCTTCCACCCATTTTGTGGAATAATCAATTGCCACTAGAATGTATTCATGCCCATTTGACCCTTTCGGTGTGATTATGCCGATGACGTTGATTCCCCAGACTGAGAAAGGCCATGGTGAAGTCATGTTGTACAGTTTCGATGGCGGGATGTTTATGCGATTGGCATGAATTTGGCATTTGTGGCATCGCCAAACAAAACTGATGCAATCCTCCTCTATAGTAGACCAGTACTAATCTTGCCTGAGAATCTTCCGGGCTAACATTACTCCGTTCATGTGAGCTCCGCACTCCCCTCCATGGATGGCCTCCATCAGGCGCTTTGATTTCTCTGTTTCGACACACAACTTATGCATTCCCAGATGACCCCTCTTGTATAGTTTACCTCCGCAGATGATAAATTGAACGGCCATCCACCGTATTGCCCTCTTATCTTTGGCATTTGCCCTTGGTGGATAAACCTCATTTTCCAAGAAGCTCCAGATATCATAAAACTAAGGGTTTTGATCATGCACTTCATCTATTGCGGCGATAGACTCGTAGGCCGGTGTATATCTCTGCTCAATAATGATTGGACGCATCCAGACTTCAAACGAGATGTCTATAATGGAAGATAGAGTTGATAAAGCATCAGCGAACCTATTATTCTCTCTTAGAAAATGCGTGAAAGTCAGCTTCTCAAACCTAGGAATTAGAACATCCAAGGTCTGGTGATAGATCTTCATCTTTTCTTCTTTAACCTTCCAGTCTCATTTGGCTTGAGACACAACTAGGTTCGACTCCCCAATAATGTCCAACCTTTTTGCCCCTAGTTCCAGGGCAACTTCCAAACCAGCGATACACGCCTCGTATTCTGCTTCATTAGTGGATACCTTGAACCGGAGTTTGAAGGCTAAGGGTATATGAGAATTGTCGGGCGCTATCAGCAACACCCCTATCTCATAACCGTATTGATTAGATGCTCCGTCAAAGTACATTGTCCAAATCTCTTTCTCGACTTGCAGAATGGCTTCATCTGGGAACATGTATTCTACCGCTTCATCCCCTTTCATTGGGTGATTTGCCAGGAACTCAACTACCGCTCTCCCCTTGACAAACTTGCGAGTAACATACTTCAGATCAAATTCGGAGAGGAGAAGCAACCAACGGGCTAGCCTACCTGTAAGCACTGGTTTCTCAAAGACATATTTGATGGGATCTAATTTTTAAACTAGAATTATGGAGTGAGCTAACAAGTAGTGTCTTAACTTCCTAGTAGCCCATACGAAGGCTAGGCAAGCTTTCTCCAGTGGGGTGTTACGGGTCTCATAATCCAACATTTTCTTGCTCAAGTAATAAATGGCTTTCTCCACCCAATTTTCAGATTCCTAAGCAAGTATGCATCCCATTGTTGTGTCTGTGATTGACAAATACAAAATCAAGGGCTTCCCTGCCTCCGGCAACGACAACACAGGCGAATTTTGAAAATACTGCTTGATTTGCTCAAAAGCAAATTGACATCAATCATCCCATCGGAATTTCTTTCCTTTCTTCAAGAGATCAAAAAGTGGTTCACAAGTCAAGGTTAATTTAGAAATAAACCGTCTTATGAATTGCACTTTACCTAGAAAGCCTCGCACCTCCTTTTTAGTCCTTGGTGGGGGCATTTTTAGGATGGCCTTGATTTTGGAAGGATCTACCTCGATGCCCCTCTGTGTAATCAAGAAACCTAGTATTTTCCCTGCTGTTATGCCGAAAGTACACTTCTGTGGATTCAACCTCAGTCTATATTCTCTGATCTGCTGAAAGAATTTCTTCAAGGCGGTGAAGTGGCCCTCTCTTTCCTTGGATTTGACAATCATGTCGTCCACGTACACCTCGACCTCTTTATGGATTATATCATGCAGAATTGTGGTTGCAGTCTGTTGATAGGTAGCCCCAACATTCTTTAGCCCAAACAACATCACCTTGTAGCACTAGGTTCGCCACAACGTAGTAAAGGCAGTTTTCTCTCTGTTCTCGGGTGCCATCAGAATCTGGTTATACCCAGAAAATCCATCCATGAAGGAGAGCAATGCATGGCCTGCGGTGAAGTCCACTAATTCATCAATGTGCGGCAAGGGAAAGTCGTCTTTCGAACTGGCTCTATTCAGATCCCTGAAGTCCACGCACACCCGAATTTTGCCGTCATTTTTTGGCACTGGAACAATGTTGACCAACCAAGTTGGATACTCAGATACTACCAAGAACCCTTCGTCTATCTGCTTGGTGACCTCTTCCTTAATCTTCAAAGCCCAATCTGGGCGTATTCTCCGCAACTTCTGTTTGATGGATCGGGCCTTGGGGTTAAGAGGGATCCGATGCTGTACAATTTCAGGATCGATTCCAGGCATGTCTTCATAGGACCATACGAAAACATCTTTGAAATCTTTTAATAAAGAGACTAAGCACTCACGCTCATCCGAAGACAACGTGGACCCGATCTAAACCAAACGTGAATCCTTCTCAGTACCCACATTAATTGTAATGATTTCATCAACAAGGGGTTTTGCAAACCTCTCCTCCTCCCGATTAATCAAAATTTTCAAAACCAGAGGAATTCCTTCCTTATCGTTTTCATTAAAACTTTGAAAATCATGATCAATACAATAAATAAGAGGCACAGAGAAATACTCAGAATCTGCAGTGGCATTCCCATTCACAAGGTCAAGCTGATCTAGTTCCTCCGTTACAACCGACTTAAAGGAAAAAGAAAAGGATGACCTGGACAAAACCTTGGCATTCGGGTTGTCAACCCTAGGAATACCAGACCCAGACTCAGAAGAACCGGAATCTGATTCCGACTCCACAAACTTTGTGGAATCAGATTTTTGTTCACTACCCGACTCAGAACTGCTAGACTGGTAGCCCTCTTCCAACTGCTAAGAGCATCTCCAACGGTTCATCAAACTTTTTATCAAATCTGAGTAAAAAAATCACTCTTTCTCCAATTTGATACCACTCGCTCCAACGGTGAGCATCAAAAGGGGAGGGGCGACCGGTTGGTCGACCCGTAAGAGCATTATTTTTTTTTCTGTTCTTTTCTATGGCAGAGCGGAGGAAGATAAGATTGTTTATTATCTACACCGACAAAGATTTCTTTTTCTTTCATCGCAAATCGTGGTCTATCCCACCCTCCTCGACAAACATCGAACCTTCATATCCGACATCACTGTCAATTCCCTTCCCAATACCATCTCTCCTTTATATCTTACTGCAAGAATTTTTTATGATGAATCAAAGTACAGATTCCTACAACACTACAGATTCCTACAACATTCATGGAATACAAAAAAACATAAACAAATCATCCAATTGTTCCCCAGTCATAAACAATACATAAACAAACATAAACAATTCCCCTGCGTCTTATCCTTTCCAATTCATCCAAAGACTGTGCCGAATTCATTGCAGGTGGTCGCCCGGTTGGTTGACCGGCCGGTCAACTGGGTAGACAAAAATATTTTTTTTTTTTTTTTTTTTTACCTGTTTGAACCTTTTTTGAACCGTTTGAACCTATGTAATTTAAAGGAAACCGGGTGACCGGTTGGTCAACCGGCGGGGCAACCGATTGGTTGACCGGTGTCCCTCCTTCAACGGTCAGTAACAGTAATTTCACCAAATCTGGGTCTGCTTCTCAGTTTGATGAATTTTTTGGTGAAAACTCATTCTGATATCAATCTGATGAAACGGTTGGAGCTTGAAAAGGGGCATTTTTCATCAAAATTTAAATTTGGTGCTGGGTTTGGTTAACCGTTGGAGATGGTCTAAATAAGGGATGGGGCGTCAGATGCATTTAAGATGCTGCTAGAAGGGTTTGCACCCGGTTAGTCTCCGATCATGGAAATGGTTAGGTTATCCCCTAAGCTCTCTGAGTCAATCAAAGGATCTGAAAAGAGACATGCCAGTGTTGCCTCTACTTCAAACTCACTATTGTTGGGATCACTTTATGTGCTCTTCGCAGCTTCAATGGTTTGTTCAGCTATGTCTTTCGTATCACTGTCTTGTAGCTGCAAGTCAAAGAAAATCTCAAAGTTGAGAACCCACTGCTTCTCAGAGTTGAACTAGGGCTCGGGGAAACCACAGAATGGGAAGTCTTCACCCTCCCAAACAAAATGACCATTCAGGGTTCCTCGAATAGGTCGGTGCACAAGCTCATAGCGTTTTCCGGTCTGCTTAGCTCTGGCACTTCCTGCCATCTCTTTCCTTTTCCTTTCCTAGTCCTCTTTGGTGGACGTATAGCCAAGACCAAAGGCATGCAGGTTATGTGGCATAGCGACCAATGTAGTAACGCCCTTTTGGCCACTCCTTCCTAGCCCTATTCCTGGCATGTGTTGAAATTTGTTTATGAAATACACAGATTGGGCGCTAACATACAAACCCTCGTCAACAGCCAAGGTAAACCCCGAAAGGAAAACATCCTCTTCGCTATGCACAATCTCTAGCACAGGTGTAGTGACCTCTGGCGGAGGATGTATAGATGAATTCCCAAAGACTATAGCTACCCCTTTCCCATGGGGGTACTTCAACATTTAGTGGAGGGTTGAAAAGACAACTTTCACTTGGTACAGCCAGGGTCGCCCAAGTAGTAGGTTGAAAGTGGTTAGAACGTCCAGGACATGGAACTCGATGTTCTGTTGAGCTGGGCCAACTTGTACTCTGATCTGCATTGTTCCCATCACCTCTTTGCTTGTATTGTCATACGCTCGAATCACTTGGGCTGTAGGCATAAAATCGGCCAGTTTTAAACCGATGGCATAATCTGTGCGCAACGGGCAGACGTTGATTGCTGACCCGATGTCGACCAATACCACTGGTATCCACTTTTCCCAGCACTGCACTGATATGTATAGAGGCTTGTTGTGTGCAAAGCCTTCTGGTGGCAGTTCCTTGTCTGAAAATGTCAAAGTTGGCGCAACGCCTCCTAGGAAAACTAATCCTACTAGTTGTTCCGGGGTGGTGTCGATAGACAATTTAGCTTTATCCATCACCGACAGTACAGCCTGTCTGTGCACTCGCGAAACCATAAACAGAGCCCAGATAGATATATCAGCTTGAATCTTCTTCAACTGTTTTAGCACGACCTCTTCCTCCAACAGTTTTTCTTTCTGTTTCTCTACTTCCATGTCCCTTTCAGAGGCTTCGGGTTGGTCCAGATGCGGTGGTTTGAAATATCGGCCATTTCTTGTCATATGGTCGACTTCTTCCACATACCAAGTGTTGTCGGGAAGGTCTTTACCCTAATCTTCATCGGTATGGGCCAAGTGTAGATCGTCGTCATCCCACCAAACTCCTTTGGCAGCCAACAAGCACTCGTCTGGCTCCGTTCGGGTTACCTTATCATTACAAATCTCCCTCACAGGGTGTTGGGCTTTTCTAGCCTCTCGATTGTCTCCACCTATTTCTTGCTCAAACTACTTCAGTACAGTTTTTTGTTCAGCATGTACAGCACTAACAATGCCCAGTTCTTGAGCCAATTGTTTTACACCGGTGTTTTCCAACAGTTTACCCTTTCCATCGGCCATTCTAGCCATTGCAGCGATTCTCACTTTCTGTTCTACTAGCTTCAATTCAGTTCCCTTATCTATATCGGGTTCATTACTTAACCACCCAGAATTGTCTGTCGACCTGTTCAGATCAAACTAATTTATATGCACGTCCCCATGATGTTGCTCATCAAAGAACTACAAATTGTCTATGTCTTCCTCCAGGTCGGCCAGATCATCTAATCCCTGACTTAGGCCATTCTCGAACTACATTGACCTCTATCCCAACTGGCAACACCACTTCCAACTTAGCTTGATTGATTGGCACGATATAGCAGTATGGGTTGTACATCTCCTCAGATAAGTCCTCAGAGCCCTTGGGCATCGGACTGACATTCTCTGCCAAGACTGACCTCCCTTTATCTTTCACTGTCACCACCACTGGTTCGGGCTGGAGTGAAAATGTGTTCATTATGCACAAGTCTGTGCCCTTAGGGATGAACAATGCCAGTTTAGGTAGGTGGGAAGGGGTGATGTATATACTGGGGTCATAAGGGATGGCCAGTGTGTGGATGAGGTTTATATGCCAAGGTGGAGGGACTTGGTTATGTGGTGGGAGAAGATTTATAGTAACGTTAGGTTTTTGGAGAGGTGCTATCACCTTATTGTCAATAAGGTCTTGAATCTCATGACGCAGCCTATAACATTGATCAGTGTCATAACCGTGCTGCTGATGAAAGGCACAGTATTTGGTCGGGTTGTGTTTTGGAAGGAGAGGATCGAGTAATGGGCATTGTTCTAACGGCTTAAGATGCCCCTTTCTGATCAGGACTCCTAGGGCTTTGGATAAAGACATATAGAGCAGGGTAAAGACCCTTTGAGATCAGGCCTGGTTAGTTGAGGTTTGCAGAGTTGTGTTGGATGTATTGGCGAACGGGTTGGCAGTTTTAGGTGTGGTGGTGACCATACTCACATTCGAAGGCTGTGCAGAGGTGCTACCACTCGTGGCTGCATTGGAGCTGCGTATAAAGGGCCTCTTAGGCTGTTCCTTCTCATTGTCTATCAGCCCCTACTTCATTGCATCCTCAATTTGAACCCCTATCTCATAGAACTCAGCAAATGTAAACAAAGGCAAGACTATCATCTTCTATAATAATCTTCCTTGTAAGTTACTGACCACCATTCCGATTTGGTCCTTTTCAGACAACCTGATAGTCATCACAGAGGCCTTAGCCCTCCATCAAGTCACAAAGTCTGAGAAACCCTCCTTTGGCTCCTGGCGGGTCGCTTCAAGATCACGAGTAGAGACCTTGATTTGGGTATTGTAAGAGTACTGCGCGATGAAGGCCTTGGCCATTTTCTCCTAGCTCTGTTTCACAAAGTCTTCTAATTTTGCATACCAGATGGTCTGGCCAAGCGACAATTACAATTTCTGAAGTCTGGTGAGACCCATTAGTCATAGGATGTTAGAAAACAACCGCAGATAGACCATAGGATCCTCGGAACTGTCGAAACGGTGTATGTGCGGCATCTTGAATCTGTCCAACAGAGTTACTGCGGAGTCTGTGTATCCATCCTCAATATCAGGGATCGAATTCATACCCTATGCCCGCTTAAAAAGCTTTTCTAGCTTACTGACCTTCAGTGCAGTGGGGTCAACCTCGAATTCAAATGATGCTTCAGTCTGGTATGCTCGTGCCTTGGAGGTCTAAGGGAGGATCGGATCTATTGGAATGCCTAGATTCTCTTGGACATTGACAGTGACCCCGGGTGTTGGAATACCCGATAGGAGTGCATGGGATGCAGAGGCCACTGTCGGTTTCGGTTGCGGTTGCTGTTGTTGTTACTGAAGCCTATTTATCACTTACCTAGTGGCGTGCCATTTGTATGGTCTCGATGGTCTCTTTGGGTGACGAAGCATATCTTCTATCTTTGATTGAGGATATTGAGCTATCGATCGCAAATACTCCTTTCTAGAGTAGTAAGTGAAGTAAAAAGTGACTGCTGGACTGGTGAATTATGCCTGACCCTTCTCCATCTGGTAACCGGTGGGAGTGAAGCAAACACTGGCTGTCTCCTAACAAGATCCCCGGATCTATAAAGTCGCCTTACACGGGTCTAGAGTGCTTGGGGGGTAATAAAATCGTCTGAAGTAATGGTAAAAAACTACCTTGCAAAAAAAATAAAGAAATAAAGAAAAAAAAAACAAAAATCAGAAACCGCACAGCACCTCGGCTCAAACACTAACAACACATAGTTGGAATCATAAGCTGGAGAACTGCACTCAACATTGATTTCTACCCCTAAAAACTGATGCCCAAACTTGCAACTGATACCCAAACTTGCAACTGATACGTACATTCCTCTAGAGTTCACTGATACATACATTCCTAGAGAACTGCACTCAACATTGATTTCTTTCCTACTGTCTGCTGGTTTGGTTGGTTGTTTTGATTGGTAGCTCACCAATCTATTAAGTCCTTGTAAGTCCTTGTTGATGTTTCTTGTAAGTCCTTGTTGTTTTTTTATCATCAATAAAGCTCTTTTCTGCTGTTCAAAAAAAAAAAAAAAAAAAGAAGAAGCACATAACAGTTAAGTGAGAGCCAAAAGACTCCTATGATGGAGTAGGGTTACCCTGTCCTAGTTTCATCAGGAACTAGGGTTCACTACTCAAGCAAAGTGTTTCACACAACCCTGAATTCAGGTAAGTAACCTGTCCTAGTTTGGAACAGTCTCTATGGCTTTTGATATGCAACTAGGCCGATTAGTCAAAAAGGGTACCTCAGCAAGACTACCTAATATACCTCTCACACCTAACACCGAGAAGTGAAAGGAGGATCAAATGGTACAGCGGTAGTCCAAATCCAAGGGTTGTGTTCCCATCGTGGCAAAGCCCGTAACCGGTCAGTCTTTTGGCAAGCTTTTCCAAGTAATCCTCCGGCAAACCGTTCAGGAATAGCAGATGGCAAACACTGTGACTTAGGCGCACCGATACAAATGCAAATGCAAAGAAACACATGAGTGTAAATAAAAGTCATATCATGAGTTCGAGTCAAATTCTCTAAGTCCCTAGCAGAGTCGCTAGAAATTGTAGCCTGAATTTTTCGTGCCCCTTTTCGAAAGCTCGAAAAGAAGCCCTACAGTTTGGACTCCCGCGGTTTTGAATCTAATCTCACAAGTGCAATGTGAAACTGATAATCACCAAAAAGTCCAAATCCAACAAATCGTTTTGGAAAATTGATTTTGAATCAAAAAGTGCCAAAATTGGAGTGCTTTGCCAGATACAGAGTCGCCACCTAAATATTTTATTTTTTGAGAAATTTAGGAAACCCATGACTCGTGCCAAAGGCCACGTGTCCGTCATCGCCAAAGTTGCCTCGGCTCGGGAACTTGGGTATGAGAGAGGAAGGTCATGAATTGAGCACCCCCACTCGCTCGATCAAAGATCGGCCTCCACTAATCATGATATGATCTTTTATAAACATTATGTGTTCTTATTCCGATTATTAAACTAGCATTACTATGTGATGTGCACAAGCAAGTATAGATTAGTTTGCTCAATTTGGAACAATTCAACTCATGTTTGTTTGCGAAAATGGTTTGAATTTGCCACTTCAAGTGGGATTAAAGTTTGCAGATTTGCCACCAAACATAGTGGGCTTAAAACTGATTTGCCACTCAACAAAGTGGGCTTAAAACTTACATTCGTTGAATCATTCCAATTCAAACAACAAGCCTCCATCCACAGGCATTCATGCAGTTTAGCAAGTAAGCATTTAGCCTCATGGTAAACATGCTAATCATGAAAACATTCACATTCATGAGAGTATGCTAAAGCATAAAACTCACCTAGTACTCCAAGCCAAGAAGATATGAGTTAGAAAAATATGCATGATTCCTAACTATACAGGATGCCTAATGCAACACATACAATATGTAATTAATAGGCTCGGCTACTAATATGACATATGAAGCAATTAGAACAACATGCGATTAAACACGTCTTCAAAGAATTATTGAAATGACAATGCAGTTTGAATGATGCGCCGAGCTTCGATACATGCAATACGAATGAATGGATGCAAACATAAGTGTAGACACCCCATTTTTGACCAACCTTAAGACTCAGACGTCACCCACTGAGCGCTCGGTGATGTTGCATATTGAGCTCATTCTGAAGTTGCGAAATCTCGGCCACGAGCCTTGCCCTCGGACTTCCGGACTCTTTTGTGCTTTGCTTCGGTTTGCGAACCGGGTCCCGTTTTCTCCGTTTTCTCTTCCTGAAGGGAGGGAGAGGTCTCGTAGACCATCTCTTAGTGGCCGTAGGCTACGTTTCATGGTCGTAGGCCATTTTTCCCGTTTAGAGCCTAGTTCTCTGTTTTCGGAGCCGTCGGCCGTGTGCCTCGGTTCGGGACCGCTTAACCACCTCCGTTTGCTCCAATTTTTGGCATGCACCTTGTTTCCTTCCTTTTGAGGGACACTGCGGCTTGAGAGACCAACTTCCTGGTCAAACGCCATCTCCAGTGCTTAATAGTCGATTTTCGGGCCCCCGGGCCGTGCGTTTTGACCCCCGAACCTTCGTTTTGCATCAGTTTGGGTTCATTTTTGGTGGAGACCTTATTTTCATTGTTAGGAAGGTTGTAGAAGGGTGGGAGGCCAGCAATTTTTCTGAAAAACCAACTTTATTCCTTCATCGCTCTTCATCGCCCGCTTTTTTCACTAGAAAGCTGATTTTTCTCATTCCCGGGCCACTTTTTCTGACTTTCCACCACACCATTGTGTTGTACACACCTGGGAGACCACCAATATGGGTAGGCCGGCTAGTAATTCCCCCTGGCCCTTTTGAACCTTTCTAAAAAGTTGATTTTTCTCTCTCTTGGGTTACATTTTCTGGTTTTTCTCTATGCAGCTGTGTTGCACTCATCTAGGAGGCCACCTTTTTGGGGTGGCCGGCCAGCAATTCTGCTTGATCTCTTTGACCCCTGGTCAGCCGGCTAGGAGAGGTGGCTGGCCGGCCACCTGAACCTTTTGAACCTGGCCAGCCAAGCTTGTCTTTCTTGGTGCATTCCAACTGTGCAGGCTGTTTTGCACCAGATCCTCTGCCCGAGGGTTTGTCTTTTTGGGGAGAAATTTGAATTGGTTTTTCCCCCCTTTCCTTTCACTCCTCTCCCTCTATATAACTAACCCCCCACCTCCATTTCTAGGGGTTAGGAAAACCAGCTAGGGCATTTATACATACACCTCCTATATAAATACTTCAAGCCTTCAATCACCCTTTGTCTTGCATATTTACCCTACATCTCATAGCCTACCACCTCCATCACTCATTCCAGCACCTTGGAGGCCATTTGAAGAGGTTGAAAGCTCAGAATTTTGGACCAAAAGCTCCTGATTTGCTGCTCTTCAAGGGTAAGCACCTATTTCCCTTAAACTTGCATTTTTTTTACTTCATCTATAAGCTATACTTGAAAGAATTTTTGGACTTCTACCTAAACTGAAAATAGTCTTATTTTGATCTCATCTTCATGTTTGATCAAGGACTTTTCTCTGTTTGAGGTCTTCTACTCACCCTTTGTGCTCTATCCCTCTTTTAAGGCTTATCTTGCATAATATATTAGCCTTGCTTGCGAGCATTTCTGGGCTTCGAGCCAAACTGTAAAGTGCCTTATTTTGAGCCCCTCTTCAACTTTGTTGAAGGGATCTTTTATGTTTGAGGCCATCTACTGCCCCTTTCCCTTTATCTCTCTTTTAGGGCTATTTTTGCATAATATTTTAGCCTTACTTGTGAGCATATTCGAGATTTTTCATAAACTGTAAAGTATCTTTTTTTGAGCCCTTCTTATACTTTGTTGAAGGGCACTTGGCTGTTTGAGGCCATTTACTGCCCTGTTTGTCCAATCTCTCTTTTAGGGCTGCTTTTGCATGATACATTAGTCTTATTTTTGAGCCCTTTTGGACCTCGACCTAGACTAAAAAAAGTCTTGTTTTGACATCATCTTCATGTTTGATTAAGGTCTATTCTCTGTTTGGGGTCATCTTCCCCTTATGCATGCTTCATCTCTTCATGATTAGGGCTATGCATTAGAACACTTGCATTGGCCATGGTTTGGCCTCTTAGCCACTGAAATCCAGCAGATTTTTAGTGGCTTGGGCGTATTCTTGAAGGCCAAAATTAGAGGGGGGTGACCCTCTCTCTCCTTGTCTTGTTTGGTGGCCTTTTTGGCCTTCCAAAGGACCCCCTATTTGCAAGCTTCCAAGCTTTGTTTCTATCACTTTTAAGTGGGTTTTAGGACCCCCATAACTCATTTCCAGAGTTTATTCGACTATGCTAAGTGTCCTTGATGCATGTGTTTAATAACCCCTTGTATGCCTTAGGTGCCTTAGGTTCGGTTCTCGGTTTGCGTGCATATATGCACGCATTTCGATAGTCTCATTTTCATCTTATGGCCACTGATGTGAGTGTGGCTAAGGTCCACTCATGTTGGTGCAAGTCCATCATGCATTGTGTATGCCATTTCATTTCATAGCATTGCGTATGCTAGGTTGCATGTTAGAGCATTGTGTATGTCGTGTTACATCGAGCATTGTGTATGCCATTTCATAGCATTGCGTATGCTAGGTTGCATGTTAGGATTGTATTCGTACACGTCATGCATATTGCATTGTGCTTGGGATAGGAGTTAGCCCAAGCACGGGAAATGAGGGACGTTTGCATCTCGAGTGACTAACGTGTCTCAATTCGATCGGCCGACACTCAGATTATCCATGATGGAGTCTAGGTCTTGTTGTGTTTTCATGTGTATTCATTTCATATTGAGTCGTGCAATTCGACTCCTCGGCCATCATGCATCGATATGGTGATTAGTGGCACGAGGATCGAGGACTACACTCCCTGAAGAGTAGTCATGCATACATATGTGAAAATACTTTGCCATGCCCCTTTGTTGCCCTCTGTTACAGCAAATCAGAAACCGGCAGTCTCTTGGAGCTTCGTGTAATATTTCGGGCTTAATTGTAAACAGAGGCTAATTGGGGCATCGCAATGGATTTCCGCACAAGGCAACTCAAGCATGCATCATTTATCATTTGGAACAGAGCTGAGGCGGTCCATGGGCTTGCATTGCCAATTTACTGTTTTCCTAGTTCATTTGTTAATTAATTAGGGTTTTGTACTTATTCGAACTGTAATTATTCATTTGGGACTGTATTATTTATTCGGACCCTCTGAGTGAGGGCACAATTGTAATAAGTGTGCGTGCGTGTGATGTATGTCTTCCAACCCCACGTTTTTCTCCCTTTTATTTACCAGCTTATGATGGTTAGATTAGGGCATGTTTCATTTAGCATACAGTATGATAGCATGTTTGCATTCATTCATCTGTTTTGCATGCACCGGGCTCCGCGCATCATACTCACTGCATTGTATTTCAATTCCGAATCGAATACATGTTAGCTGTCGCATTCCATATGCCATGTTTAGAATAGCCGAGCCTATCTTAGTTGCATTCCTGCATGTGCTGCATTAGGCATTTCTGTATAGGTAGGATCATGCATGGATTTCTAACATAGTTTCTGTTTTGGCTTGGAGTACTCGGTAAGTTTTTATGCTTTAGCATCCTTGCGTGTATGTGAGTGACTGCCATGATAGCATGCTTACCATCAGGCTATTTGCTTATGTGATATAACTGCCTAAATGCCTGTGGGTGAAGGTTGGGTTATTTGGATTGGAACAATGCATCCACTGTGAATTTTAAGCCCACTAGATAGTGGCAAAACCATGTTTTCTAAGCCCACCCGAGGGTGGCAAAATCTACATTTTAAGCCTACTTGCGAGTAGCAAACCATCTTTCAAAAACAAACATGAAATGTTTTGTTCCAAATCAGGCGACTCGGTCTATACTTGTATGCTGTGTGCATCGCATAGTAAACCTAGGCTAATAACTGGAATAAGAACACATAAATGTTTTCAAAACTAGATATCATGGTTAGTAGAGGCCGATCTTTGACCGGGCGAGCGGGGGTGCTCACGAAGTGACATTCCCCAATCGTACCCAAGTTCCCGAGCCGAGGCAACTTTGGTGATGACGGATACGTGGCCTTAGGCACGAGTCAGGGTTTCCCAAATTTCCTAAAATAAAATATTTATGTGGCGACTCTGTATCTGGCAAAACAGTTCATGTTTGGCACTTCTTTCAAAAAAATCTGTTTTCTCAAAACGATTTGCCGGATTTGGACTCTTTGGTTCAGTTTAAGAACCGTAACAATTCGAGTCCGAACTGTAGTAAGCCCAAAATGAACAGAACGGGACTCATCCTCCCGGGGCGTTCGGGGACGTCTACAATAAGGCATGCTAATTGAAATATGACCCTAATCTAACCATCAAAAGCGGGTAAATAAAAAGAAGAAAGACGTGAGGTTAGAAGACGTACATATACGCACGCACGCACGCACACTTATTACAACATTACGCCTTCGTGAAGGAGGGTCCGAATGAAACTAGCTAAGCTACACTACTTAACTAATTAATACAACACTTGAAATGAATTAACTAACTATTTTAAGATAATTAATTATTACGATTAAATAATTAACTATCTAAGCTAATTAAATACAAAGAAAACTAATTAACTAAATACTTAACTAATTAATTACAAAACAACTAAGCTAATTAATTACAACATGAATTAATTAGCTAATCTACTTAAATAGTTACAACATTTGTAAGAATTAGCTACAACTAATTAACTAAGCAAGTTAACTAAATGGCCTCAGGAAACGAAGGAATGATGCATGCATGCTCGGTTTTTCCACCTGAAGAACATCTACTGTCTGCCACTAATTGCCTCTGTTGCACAACACTTTCACTGTTTTCCTCTTCCAGATTAACACTGCTCTACTCCAGAAGCACAATACTGAAATTTTCACTAGTGGCTGGCCAACCACAGATAAGGGTTTGCCGGCCAACATTGAGGGGTTCCCGGCTACTGGAGGTGGCCTGCCGGCCACTGATGAAGGTTTGCCGACCACTGAAGCCAAGTCTTTCCTTGCTGCAACAGAGGACAAAACAGAGCAAGAAAGGGGTGGTCTCACAGGTTGTTTGTACCATGTATCACCCCTTATCATCAACACAAGCTCAAAAGAGTGATACATTTGGCCCTCGAACCATCAATTAAGCAATTTCCATGCATGATAGCTGAGGGACCAATTTGTACAAGTTCAATGAGTGAAAAACAAGACTCAAATGCCATCACACTATCATGCATGATCAAGGGCAATGGAGACCTAGGAAAGTGGCACATTTCATCACTTTTCAATATGAAATGTCCCATTTTCCTTGTATTCAAATTAACGTCCGATTTGAACACATACAATGTAATACAAAGAAATGCTTATCTTGTCACTTTTACTTGCCAATTTTGTTTACATATTTTAGTTACCAAATCATTCTTTAATCAATTTGTCCATTGGTGAGTGTCCTCTAAGATAAAAGAAGTGTCAACCAAGGGATAATGTAAGGCAAGAGAGAGATCATGCCGTTGATAATGAACCCTCAAAGAGGATTAAACCATTAAGCATATCCTCAATCTCAAGCTTAAAGGATCCCAAGCTTGAAACAACCCTCAAAAGCAAATGAAAGAGTGATGCAAGGAAGAAGGTTGCAGAGTCTATAGTGCTGAAATAGAGTGAAAAACAACACCAAAAGATACTATCAACTCAAACAAGAGGTGTCTAAGATCCTAAAACACTAACTTGTGAGAACTATTGCACTATAACCATGCAAAACAAGACTTAAATGAACTAACCAGCCCAAAACAGAGCTAAAGTAGGCTATTTTAGAGGCTAAAATATGCTGGACTTGAGCTAAGTTAAGTTAGAAAAATATGCTAACATATAAAGCTAACTAGGCATGCAAACAAGACATAAGGAGGACAGGCGAGCCCCTCTAATTCAAAATAAGTTTTTTGTCACTGAAAAACCTCTGAAATTCAGTGATTAAAAGGGCAAAAAAAGTTGGTTTGAAAGTGATGAATAAAGGTACAAAAACTTTACAAAAAAGAAAGTAAGAAAGGTGAACCACCCCCTAACTGAAAATGGCCTCAAACCACCACTTTTAGGCCACAAAAATAGAGTTTTTTACAGTTCAAAACCAGCCTCAAAATAGCCCAAAAACAGTAGAAGAAGATGGCAAAGCAAGTATGAAAAACAAGCTAACAAAGCAAGAGTTATACCTCTTGAAGCCAAGGCACAAATTAGGCAACAAAGCAAGCCACAACCACCTTCCAAACCTCAAAGAGGGTCTCAAGTAACCTTAGCTCAAAGAGAAACAACTTTGGTCAAGGGTGTATATGCAAAAGTATAGGATTTGTGAGCAAATTTATACAAAATTGCAAAAGAGAGAGAGAAATCTAAAGAGAGAGAGAGAGAGAGAGAGAGAGAGAGAGAATTTTGTTCCAAAATTTCTAACCTTTTGCAATGGGGGAAAAGGTCCCATATTTATAGAAAAACAAGCTTTCAGCTGAGTTATATCAGCCCATACACGTGTATGGTGATCAAGCACATTGTGCCAACAGCTGGAACAGCTGTCAAGAAAATATCTACAAAAAAAGTCACTAGTGGTCGGCAGGCTACTAATGTGGCTGACCGGCCACCAGTGATGGCCGGATGGATCAATCGGTGGTCAGAAGCCACCAAGGGTTGCAGGCTTGAAGATTTTGGTGCAAAACATGGCACAGAATAGATGGGGTTTCAGGGCTCAAAAGCAGGGCACTCAGTCGAAGACTGCGAGCACTCGAAACGAACACATGCAATCACAATCATCGTGTACACAAACGAAAATGTCCAAGTCTTGAGAATGGTCAAAAATGGGATGTCTACAAGCCCCTCTTTGAATTGGTTTTGTCTGTATTTGTGTCCAGTTATACGACAATCCAATAAAGAATTTCATACAATAAAGAATAAGCACATGGTAGAAAAGAAAAGATATAAACATTTTCCATTGGCTATAATCCAAAACATGTGGCTGAGATTTTACTTAATCAAACTTTGAATCCTTGGATGAAAAAATTCTTCGAATGCTTTAAGAAACTTTTCACTCTTTTCATCGAACCTTCATAAAAGCAAAAACAGTTTGTTGAAGATGATGATGAGATAAGCTTGCTTTCTTTGCTATTTTTTCCAACTAGAATTTTTCAACCCATTTTTGTTTTTGCAAGTTGCTTTTGAATAGAGACACTACGCATCAAATTATTTTTTTTTGTTTTTTTGCTTTTGGATCATATGGAGAAGCAACAACTACTATAAATTATTGTTATTGCTTTGTGCTTTTAATCTTTTATAATTTTTGTACTAAATGTTAAAAAACAATTTTAACTACCCCTCTGTTTATTAGCGAATTACTACCCCTCTGTTTATTAGCGAATTACTTGTAGATGAAAAATAAGAGAGTCCATGTTAGAGACTAGTGGTAAATTTTCTCTATTTTTTTATATACAAAAAAGGATATATAAGTCTATTTTCTAAACTCATTTTTTAGATCGAGTGATATGTTAACAAGATGATTGATTGATAATCAAAGAATAAATGAGAGACATAATTGACTTAGATATTTAATAGAGTGTTATATCATTAGGTCTAAAATGTAGATATAGGGGTGTTTTGGAAATATAGTCAAAAGTTGGGAAATAGATTAAAAGTTGGGAAGTAGCTTTTAACCTACTTTCCAAAGTAGCCAAAATTATTTAGCTTGAATAACAATACTCATTTTTTAATGCCAAAATTTGTACCTTAGGAAAACTCTAATAGTCATGATTTTGAGGGGCCAAAACTGCTCACAAGAACAAAAACATGGAAAACAAATGCCAAAACATCAATGTGACCTTATTTATTTTTTGGTTCCAAAATGGGTGACTAATTTCTTTTAATCTATATATAGAAAGAGAGAGTAGATTACATTTTAAATTCAATTTCACTTTACTCCTAACCTGTTAATTGTCTCAATCAACTTCCTAATTTTTAAGTAAAATTATATTAAATGAAGAGATTAAAATAATAGGATTAAAGTGAGATTTTGATAAAAGTATAAAGGTGTTAAAGACTAAAGTGATATTTTGATAAAAATGCAAGAGAGCAAAATGTAATTTATACTACTACTACTACATGATTGTTGTTTGTTAGTTTTCGAAACAGAGTTATATAAAAGGACCCAAATACAATTTGAGTGAAAGTTTGGGGGTTGACTGAGATAATTATAAAGTCAAGGGACAAAATAAAATTGGATATAAAATGGAGGGGTGTAAAGTGGAATTTACCCATATATATATATATATATATCTTATTATAATTTAAAGAATATGGAAATGACAAGTAGGGAAATGATGTATGGACCCAAATAAAGCCCCAATGATGTGTCAACATGACATTGCTTAGGGTATAATTTGGACAGGTTCAACTCAAGTAATTCATACTCAATTCAAAATTTTTAGGGCTTGAATAACATATTACAAACCAAAGCAACCCAAGCCAAAATTGTGTAGATAATTTTTACCTACCAAACACACATTAATGTGTACTAATTAGGCGTTATTTTCTTTTTTCAGATCATATTCATTATTATATATTATTTACACAAATAACACAACACAAATACTTTTTCCTTTTTCACTCAAAAATGACAAATACTATTACAGAACCACAACGATTTTTCAGTTCTCTAATTTCTCTTCTCCATCTTTCTTTTATGATATAAGTAATTTGTTTTGATTTATTAATAATTTTTAATCCGAAAAAAATTAATAAGGTCAAACTTTAATAAATTAATTAACATAATTGCCACAAAAAAAAAACCCCCCTCAAATTTGTGAGTATTTCAGGCAATTTAAACCTAATCCAAGTTCAATTTATTGTGGTCCAGTCAGACTTGGATAAATAAGTTGAAGTCAAAAGTCGAACGTGGATGAAATTGGCAACACTTAACACAAACACAAACTAGGCCTGGATAACTTTTCAACCCGACTGAACCATTCAAAACACACCTCTTAAATTACTGTTGTTTTATAACAAGGACTCCTTAATATTTTTTTAAGCCACATGTCTCTCGGATTAATGTCAGCTTAATTTTTGATCTTGTATATATAGCACACTGCTCTTACACTGGCACCCCTCTGGTTCAGGTTTAATACCTAATTATTAACATTTCAAAAATTATACAGAGTTTCTGAACATCTCTTGTTCAATTGTTTAGGAGACATTTCTTGTTCAATTGTTCCCATTTTAAACTATCCATTGTTCTTCATAAATTTTTATCTTAGACACGAAACTCCTTTCAAACAACGAACATGAAGAGAGTAAAGTAAACGAACCCAATTCTAAAATGTAAAATCACTTCTCAACATGTATAATTATTGTCTTTTCATAGAAACAATAGATTTATATATCGAAAAATAAAAATAAAAATAACAACTGTAGAAGAAGATTTTTTTTGAGGTTTTTACCGCTAACAATGTTGTTACTGTTGCTGTAAGCTGATCAACTTGAAGTATGCCCCATCCTTGTTCTCCACAAGACTAGAATGAGTCCCTTGCTCTATTATCTTCCCGTCTTGTAAAACCGATATTTGGTCTGCATTTTTAATAGTCGACAACCTATGGGCCACCATGACTGTGGTTCGGTTCTTCATCAGCCTATCCAAAGCTTGTTGCACAACTCGCTCTGACTCCACATCTAGAGCGCTCGTGGCTTCATCTAGTAGCAAGATAGCCGGGTTTTTTAGAACAGCCCGAGCAATGGCTACCCTTTGCTTCTGGCCACCGGAGAGTTGAACTCCTCGCTCTCCAACTTTGGTTGAGTAGCCCTCTGGAAGGGCACTAATAAAACTATGTGCATTAGCTAATTTTGCTGCTTCGATTACTTCTGCTTCTCAGGCTCCTTCTCTCCCGTAATGTATGTTTTCGTAGATTGATGTGGCGAAGAGAGCCGGTTCTTGTTGGACTAGGCCAATGTGCTTCCGGAGAGATTTGAGTTTGAGTTTCTTGATATCTTTCCCTGTGAGTGTCAACAACACCACTTTTAAGACTCGATAAAAATTACTAATAGCTAAGAAGTACAGACCTTTCTAAGAAGGTAGTGTGTCGTGTCCGATACTGACACTCGTCGGACACTTCCCAACACTTAAGGATACACAAGAAACAAATTACAGGTTTAAATAAAATTATTTGGAATCCAATGACAAAACAAAAGCAACGTAAATTTATACTTATTCTCCTTCTTTAGACTTCAAAAATTATTATCTTTTGAGTTAAATATTCATATACATGACATATAATAATTATCTATTCTTATATAAGATATATAATAAATATATAAAATTATATATTTTGTATGTGACCCCTACGTGTTGTGTCCTAAATTTTTAAAAAATTTATATGTTAGCATCATGTCTGTATCCGTGTTTCTTAAACTAATAGAGTTGAGCACAGATTTATCAGAAAATAACTTACTGTCAATCATCACCTTCCCGGCTGTTGGATCATAGAACCGTAGGACAAGAGCGAGCACTGAGCTTTTACCGGAACCACTCTGCCCAACTAATGCCATGCTCTGGCCTGCATGCACGGTTAGATCGAAGCCCTTGAAAATGAGTACATTGGGCCTTGAAGGGTAGTGAAATTGGACACCATCGTCAGCTCTTCTCCAATATCGCCTTTGACCTCTGTTTTTCGGTCAAGAACCTCAAAGACCGAAGCCACCATTTGGTTCCCTTTTAGAAGGTCTGGTGCCATTGCCAAGATCTCCCTCATGGCTAGTGCCATCATAATCAAAACCATAAGGCCCCGTTTGTTTTGGGCTATAGGGAGGGTATTGGGACTAGTAATACCAAGATATTACTATTGCCCTTGTTTGTTTGGAAAGATAGCTTGGGACTATTAGTCCCTTGGTATTACTAATACCCTTGGAAGGGGGATTGGTAAGGAAGAGATAGAGATAGTATTAGAAAATAGTGAGAGGATTAGAAATTTTTTTATTTTTTATATATTGGGAATTTTTTTTTAAATATAATGTTTAATTTTTTATATATTTTTATTTGTTTTATTATTTTATATAAAAATAATTTAACAATTCCTCATTATCAATCCCCTCACTATCAATCCCCTTACTATTAATCCCCTCCATTCTATCTCCCAAAACAAACGGTAAATGATTTCATGATGGATTCAAAGCTAGAAATCTCCTTCCCCATCAAAACAGAACCATACCTGCACAAAGTATAAACAAGCATATAATAGATTTAACCTACAAGCCGATAATACAAGATTAACCATTGTGATGGTGTTGGTCAGTACTGTTTCAGAAACCATCATCATCTGTCTCACAATTCATTTGTTGCAAGGGCACCATGAAAGGCTCCAAATACCCATGCCAAAAAAATTGCTATGCATCTAATACAAAGAACAAAATTTCATTTCCTTTCCATCAAAATGGCCAAAATGTTTTCCTTTTTTAGGAAACCAAAACTAAACATTAGTAGAATACCAAAATTCCAATGTTTCCACAAAAGCGTTACAAAACATTGTCAAACATATCGAAACAATGAGTTGTTTCAACACACATTAAGAATACTTAGCAATGCCCATTTATATTTGCCGCTTTTTGTCAAAAGAAGAAGATAAACAACCATAATTAAGTCACTTATTCTCTCCCTGTTTTTTTTTCTTTTTTCTTTTTGTTTTGTTTATTCAAAGTATTTTTTTTTCCCGAAAAAATCCCTACTACTACAATTTTGCTTTTATTTATTTATTTATTTATTTATTTATTTTTATTTTTTCTTACAATGGTGAACCTGTTCCCCATCTAAACCTTTTGTTTATAAATTTCCAATATTCACAGACCACAATATGTTTAATTATTTAATTATTGAGAATGTATTAAAATTTATATTGATTTTAGATTTTGTTTCTAAACATTTTTCAAATGTATTCAAATTTTTCTCCCATTTCCCTTATGTTTCAAAAACATTTCTGTTTACAAGCTAACTGAAACGAATTTCATTCCTTGATCTAGCATCAATGCTACATCTTTTATGTTATCCAACCATGTTTTCCATGGCAAAGGTAAAACAGACGAAGCTAAAACGACATACCACAAAGCAAGGCCGTAGGATGAGAAGATCAAGAATTGAGAGACTCCATAGAGAATGCCAGCAATCTGACCACAAGTAAATGAACGCCTTGAAGGCTCAACAAGCTCTCGAGCATAAAGGTCAAGGACCTTCTCTTCCGAGCAGAATGCAGCAACAGTACGGATGTTACTCACAGCCTCACCAGCAAGCATGTTCGCTTTCAGAAGGCTTTGCTCAAGTTTCCACCATAGCCTTTCATGAACATTTTCTGGAGGGAAAAAAGGAAAAACAGAACACCAAACAAACAAACAAATTAGTGATAAAGCTTTCAAATATCAATGATCAATTTTAATCTGCAAGCTAAAATTGGAGGGAGGAGGAAACCTCGCTTATGTGACCGCTAATTATCAGTGGATATGTGGCCATGACAACAAGCATGACCCTCCAGTTCAAAATGAAGGCAATGATGAATGAGGTAACAACCAAACCGACATTCTCTATGAGAACCTAGAGCGATCAACAACTACAGTACGCAACAAAGTTGCATCACTCTCTAAACGAGATGCGAGCATGGAATTTGTGTTGTTTGTGTCATCAAACCATCCAATCTCATTTCTCAAAATGGCTGCAACCAAATACAGAAGAAAATCAAGAAAAATAAAATAAATTCTTCAAGACAAATGAAGGACTATTTTAACTTCATAAATATAAGGGTATATACCAGTATTTTTGGTTTCTGTCACCATATAAAGGCACCAATTCATCATCGAGGCAACAAGGGAAGATGAATTCAATGTGAAAAATAATTTTCAATGTTTGAA
The DNA here is from genome assembly GCA_025200525.1 of Camellia lanceoleosa. Taxonomy (NCBI): domain Eukaryota; kingdom Viridiplantae; phylum Streptophyta; class Magnoliopsida; order Ericales; family Theaceae; genus Camellia; species Camellia lanceoleosa. The sequence goes on from JANUSC010000032.1 coordinate 1,353,779, forward strand.
AACATTGGTACTTCAATTTTTAAAACAATATTGTGTTCATCCAAATACCTCTTCATACATAAAAAAATCTTTTTATAAAAAAAACAATAGGAATACAAGGAGCACATATGGCTATTGTCCAATTTACCAGAAAACATCATTTCTCGCACGCAAAGAGTAAGCCGCTCTCCCATGATTCCAAAAGAGAGATGTGCGATGGCATGAACAATGACAGTTATGAAAGCACCTCCACAGAAGAGGAGTGCAATCTTCTTGACTTCACGGCATGTTATGTCCCAGTCCATGTAGTAAGATACAAGAGCCTGAGTGACACCAAGGGCGAAAAGAGGCATCTGTGCTCCAGCAATGAGTGCACAAATTGTGCCAGAAACCCCATACATCCAGTCAGGACCCACCATCGAATACATTCTTTCATTCGACACACGTGGTGGTTTAACAATCTCCAAACCATCAACTACAATTCGACCAACAGACATCTTATCAGAGTGGGAGCTTGTGCTGCGGCTTGTTGTGCGTGACAATTCACGGGAATATTTAATGCTATAAAAATAAAACAAGCAAACAAGATTTTGATACTTTAGTCAGATTTTTCAGGAAATTAGTTTTATGTATGTTAAAGTTGCTATTTGAAAAGCAACAGTATTCTTTTGTTTCACTAGAAAATGGAATCTTTGGGAGAAACATCATAACAATTTGCATTGGAAATGTACAACTGTGAGTATTGATGTCGGTATTTTTGATAAAGTAGTACATCTGACAATCCCCAGACCCCATGGTAGTGGGAACCTCGTGCATTAAGACTGCCATTGTATGCAACGGCAGCAAACAGCATATTTTGGAAAATTTAGCTGACACTAAATGTAAATATGAAATGAAGTAAGAAAGACAAATTTCTTCATTTTTAAGAATGTAACATAGTGAGTGAGTATGCGGTCAACATAGCTTGGTCTTCCTTGCACCACTAACGTAATTTCTGTGCAACATTTTAAAAATAATTTTGAAGATTTAGCCACTAATACCAAATGGAGAATAAATGCCCTCCATTTCTGTTTAATGCAAACATAACATCTAAAGAATTGATATTATTTCAGAAATTTAATGTATATACCTGAGTGGCCGTCCCACAGCAGGTCCACGGGAAGGGAGGCGATGCAAGGAAGCTGCCTCTTGGAGTTGAATAAGTGATGCATAAGCACTATTTGGTTTTGAAATGAGCTGATCAAGACTCCCGGTCTCCACTATCTTTCCACCTTGAACAACAGCTATTATATCTGCATTTCTAACAGTAGAAAGCCGATGGGCCACAACAATAGTTGTCTGTCCTACCATCACACGATCAAGTGCCTCCTGTACACTCTTCTCAGACTCCACATCTAGAGCGCTTGTAGCTTCATCCAGCAGAAGTATTGAAGGATTCTTTACTATTGCTTGTGATATTGCAATTCTCTGCTTCTGTCCACCCGATAATTGTATTCCCCTTTCACCCACCTGCAAATGAACTTCAATTGTTACTCCTTTCACCCCAAAAATAAAAATCCTCCTATCCTAATGTTCTCTTAGGCAGTGTTTGGATCAAGGATTTGAGGAAGGATTTGTAGAGGGAAAGGAATTAAGAAAAGAAAAGTGAATGAAATAGAAGATAAACTTTTGTCACATTTCCCTTTTCTTTTCCTTTCCCTCTCCAAATCCCTCCCCAAATTCTAGATCCAAACACAGCTTTAAAGATTAAGATCACAACTTGGTAACTTTACAGTGTCAATTTTCAAATTTCATGTATATATATATATCAACAGTTCCATATACCTGGGTTTCCAATCTATCAGGAAGGGTGTTGATGAAAGTGATTGCCTCTGAAAGTTTCACAGCACGTGTGATCTCTTCGAGGGTGGCATCGTCTTTCCCATAGAGAATGTTCTCCCTAATGGTTGTAGCAAAAAGTGCAGGCTCTTGATTAACCAACCCAATCTGTTGCCTGAGCCACTGGAGGTCAAGCTCTCTGATATTGGTTCCATCTAATAGTATCTGTCCAGAGATGGGCTCATAGAAGCGCTCAATCAAAGATATAACCGTGCTTTTTCCCGACCCACTTCCTCCCACAAGGGCTACAATCTTCCCAGAAGGTATGTCAAGACACAGCTTGTTGAATATCATAACATCAGGACGAGATGGGTAGCTAAAGCATACATCCTTGAATTGGATATGGCCTTCATGATTGACTAGTTTCCTGCCGGTTTTCAAGCTCGTTTTGCTTATTGTGTTTCGCTCTATCATCTCAAATATGGGATAAGCAGCTGTCTTTGCTTGGATGAAAGCAGAGATGTCGGGCGCTGCCTGTCCAAGTGACCTGTAAAGCCATAGGACCTTATAATATAATATGCTTGTTTTGATGCAATTATCTTATTATGAAGCTTGGAATTGAAAGCCTTTGTTTCTAGTTTAGCACAAACATGGCATTTTGCAGATAATACAGAGCTAAAATTCAACATGCCATTTGGTACACCAAATATATGCATTTATCGTAACCTATCATGACTCGTTGCAATTTGATTCATATTACACTAAGCAAACAGTTGGTTAATGCAGGGTACATATGAATGTAATAAATAAAACAAAAAAGCAAAATCACCCCATTCTGTTTTATAGTGTTTAAATGCACAAGCCTATGCTCTAGAAAGTGTCACTGCCAAAGTTGCAGACCAATGTCATTTCACGTGATTAATTATTATCACTTTATAATCAAATAGGCCCAAATTTTAATAGGTATGGGAAAAGCATAATAAACTTGCTTCCAATTTTATGTTAAATCTAACATACCGAAGTAACATCTAAACAGGCCCAAGATGTATAATAAATCATGTTTACTGAAAATGCAAAATGGAGGCACCAGAAGTAACGAAGGACTTGTTCATATGCTAACTTCCAATTTCAACGGACCAACTCGTAGATTCATCGAAATACAATAAGAAGCACAATGGACTAATTCAAAAAATTGCTTGAATAAAGAGAAAGGGGCAAAGACTTAGTCCGGGAATGACAACATTGAGCATGGTAGTGAAAGAATCTCCTCCATTGGCAATGTTCTTATGAACAACAATGCTCAGATACCAAACAAGCAATGACCATGAAAGAAAAAGGACACAGTGCAAGGTGCCAAGCCCCAGGCCCTTGGCTAGTCCTGCTTTCCTCCCATACTTGTAAGTGTCCAAGAGTGCTGCTCTATACGATCTCAATGCCTTTTCTTCTCCTGAAAATGCTTGAACTGTTCTCACATTTCCTATCACCTGAGAATTGCATAAAATCAGGAGAGAGAGAGAGAGAGAGAGAGAGAGAGAGAGATCTGTTCTACAGTGAATGCTCTCCAAATTACCAAATTAACGAATTAATTTTGACCACATCGACATAAAAAAAAGGCCCATGTCTTCTTCTTTGTTTTTTCAAGAACAAGAAAAATCAGCTGAACCATCACTTAATTTACAGAAGTGTTCTGCCAAAAACATACATTCTATGAAAAGTTTGTTTTACAGAAAATTATGTTAGAATTAGATCATTTAAATCATGAAATCAAGTCCATTTTAGTAAAGAAAGTTGTACACATACAGAATTCACATACGAAATTTCCATATAGAACAATTTGAGATGACACTTTTTACTTCAAAAAAAATAAATCAATCAAATGTCGTACAAACTAAATTTGGAGTTTAAAATAAGGTAATGCCAACAACAGCTCAAAGAGCTGTCATTAAGGTGAGGAAAATATCAAAAATAATTGTGAATTTCAAGGTATATCCTTAAAAACTTTTATATAACCAAACCAAACCAAGCCTTAAATCCCATCAAATGAGGTCGGCTACATGAATCCTTCTTCTCTACGCGGCCCTATCAAAGGCTATTTCGTTAGTCAAATTAAGTAGATCCATATCTCTATTTACAACGCTAGCCAACGTTAATCTAGGCTTACCCCGTCCCCTAACACTCCTATCTACTGTTACAGCATCGCATCTCTTCACTACTGCCTCTATTTGTCTTCGTTGAATGTGACCAAACTATCTCAATCGATTCTCTCTCAACTTATTTTCTATCGGTGCTACTCCTACCCATTCCCGAATACACTCATTCCTAATTCTATTTTATCTAGTCTTGCCACACATCCACCTAAGCATCCTCATCTCAGCTACACTCATCTTATCTACATGTTATTTCTTGGTTGCCCAACACTCCATCCCATACAGCATCGTTGGTCTAATAGCCGTTCTATAGAACTTACCTTTTAATCTAGTGGGTATTTGTTTATCGCACAATACTCCAGATGCACTTCTCCACTTACACCATCCCGCCTTAATCCTATGGGCCACATCCGCATCAATCTCTCCCGCTGTTGTGATAATTGACCCTAAATAACGAAAATGTTTGCTCTTAGACAATTCTTGGTTCTCAATCTTCACCTCTCTTCTGCTTTCATTGTTACTGTTACTAAATTTACACTTCATGTACTCTGTCTTAGTCCTGCTTATCCGGGATCCTTTAGATTCAAGAACTTTTCTCCAAATCTCTAACTTTGTGTTAACTTCTTCTCTAGTCTCATCCACTAGCACAATATCATCTGTAAAAAGCATACACCATGGCACGTCATCCAGAATATTTCTCGTCAACTCATCCCTAACTAAAACAAAAAGATAAGGACTTAAGGTAGATCATCGGTGTAACCCTACAATGATAGAAAATTCATTTGTCTCTCCAGCAGGCGATCTAATAGTGGTCACCACATCTTCATACATGTCTCTAATATCAATGTAACCTTTTGTCACCCCTTTCTTCTCTAACACCTACCATATTATATCCCGGGGCACTCTATCATATGCTTTCTCAGGGTCGATAAACACCATATGAATGTCTCTTTTCTTTTCTCTATACTTTTCTATTACTCTCCTCAAAAGATAAATCGCTTCCATTATTGACCTGCCAGGCATAAATCTAAATTGATTCTCTGACACTTTTGTTAGATCTCGTAATCGGCGTTCCATCACCCTTTCCAACACTTTCATTATATGACACATTAGCTTGATTCCTCTATACTTGTTGCAATTCTAGACATCTCCTTTATTCTTATAGATTGGCACTAAAATACTCTTCCTTTACTCACCTGGCATGTTCCTAGTCGACAAAATTTTGCTAAACAACCTAGTCAACCAAGCAACCCCCTTTTTACCCAAACACTTCCAAACTTCAATAGGAATATCATTGGGTCCTAAAGCCTTATTTGATTTCATCTTCTTAAGTGCAATCTCCACTTCAAAGTTCCTAATACTACGATAGAACCTATAGTCTTGGTTTATCGTATTACCGGTTATTTCTTCTCATATTGCCGTACCTCCATGTTCCTCATTTAATAGTTTCTCAAAATAGTTCTTCCATCTTTCCTTAATCTCTTCATCCTTCACTAATACCTTAGAATCCTTACTCTTGATGCACTTAACTTGATTAAAATCTCTTATTTTTCTCTCCCGTATCTTAACAAGTTTGTATACCTTCTTCTCTCCCTCCTTACTATCTAGTCTAGTGTATAGGTCATCATAAGCTTTCAACTTAGCCTCTCTCACCACTTTTTTGACTTCCTTATTAGCCAATCTATAGCTCTTAAGGTTTTCCTCAGTTCTATCATTCTGTCACTTTTTAAAACACTCTTTTTTTGCCTTAACTACCACTTGAACCTCTTCCCTCCACCACCAAGTTTCTCTAGAGTTGGGTCCCGTCCCTTTCGAATCTCCAAGCACCTCCCTTGAGATTCTCCTCATACAATTGGCCATTGAATTCCACATAGTTTTAGCATTATCTTCCAAATCCCAAGTACCTTCCTTACCCATTTTATTCTTAAATATTTCTTGTTTATCCCCTTTTAGGTCCCACCATCTCGTCCTATGATGCCCACTAGCCTTTCTAGTTTGGTATTGCTCTCTAAAATATAAATCTAGTACCAAAATCTTATGTTAAGAGGCCAGGCTCTCTCTAGAAATCACCTTGCAATCATTGTATTTTAGGTGGTACACTTTTCTCACTAAGAAATAATCTATTTGACTCTTAACTGACTCACTCTTAAAGATTATTAAATGTTCATCCCTCTTCTTATACATAATATTGGCCACCACCAGGTCAGAAGCCAACGCAAAATCTAAGATACTCTCTTCAGCCTCATGTCTGTCACCAAAACCGTATCCACCATGCATCCTTTCATAGCTTAGTTTATCTATGCCTACATGGCCATTAAAATCTCCACCTACAACCAGGTTCTCTCCTACGGGTATCTCCTGTAAGATCTCATCCATTTGCTCCCAAAAATCCCTCTTAGTCTGGTCATTTAATCCTACTTGAGGAGCGTATGCACTAATAACATTCATTATATTCCCTCCAATAACTAGTTTAACTAACATAATCCTATCATCTTTCCTAATGACCGCCACTACATTCTCTACAAGACCCTTGGCAATTATGATTTCTACCCCATTCCTGGTCTATCCTTACCACTATAATATAGTTTAAAACCGTATCTTCAATTTCCCTAGCTTTCTCACCCGTCCACTTAGTTTCTTGTACTCAAGCTATACTAACTCTCCTCCTAATCATAACATCTACCAATTCCATCATCTTACCAGTTAAGGTTCCTATATTCCAAGTGACTACCCTAAACTTGTAGTCTTGGACTAGCTTTCTTCTTTACCAGCTCGTCGAGAAAAATGCAGGATCCTTTGCCCATTTTTCATCGTGACTCAAGCATCAATGCGCGCCCTTACATATAATTTTCTCACTTCAGGCTAATGACAAATTGACAACCTTTGCCACGTCATTTGCCTTTTCTTATAAAGTTTTAAAAATATTATCGTTACATCATTCTCTATCAAACTTTGCATAAATAATCTAGAGACAATTACAATTACAAAAAAAAAAAAAAAAACACCAAGGTTTTAGCTTTATAACAAAATAAACCTTTGAGTTTTTAATTTTGTTAATTTAAACTATAATCTTTTGATTTGTTTTCAATCTAAATCATTTGTCTATTTTCGTAAGTAAAACTAACGGCAAAAAGAGTATTTTAGTCATTAAATTCAATATAGATATACATAAAATATCAACAATATCCTTTTCATTAAGTCTAATGACTAAAACACACATTTTTCCATCAATTTTACTTAATAAAATACACAAATGGTTTAAATTATAAATAATTCAAAAAATTTAGGATTTAAATTGATAGAATTGAAAACTCATGGTCTATTTTGTTGTAAGACTCAAACTTGGAGTTTTCTTTTTTTTTTTGTAAATTCCCCAATAATCTAAATTAAACCTTGCATAAATTAAACCTCATCATTTGGCATGAGAATTTCATATAATTTAATTGAAAATTGTATTAATCTCTAAAATTTGACATTCAATATGAATCTCTATCGACAATGTAGTTTGATGAAGTGTGAGAGAGAGTTTCAAGAGGACCCCTTGGGCGATTTCGCCAGCGTAGACAGAAGATTTGCGAACACGGGCAATGAGACCAGTGGCGACAAAGGCGTAGACAGCACCAGCAATGGCGATCAAGGGAACAATAGAAAGAGTGACGAGACTGATCTGCCAAACCCTAATGAATCCGATTGTGAATCCTACTTTGAATCTGCTTATGTAATGAATGAAGTTCCCCACCTGCTTCAAATTCAATTCCCAATTTGACGCTAAAATTACGACAATAATCACATTTCTTTTCTTTTTTTTCATCGTTTTTTAATAGGATAGAATAGGTGGATAGATAACAGCCTAAGACCATCACAATGGGTTAAAAATGTGTGTTAAGAGTTTGTTAATTTAATGAGTGAATAATATGTGAGTAGTGGTATAATAGATATATTAAAGTGTATAAAAGGGTATGTTAAAATATATGTATAAATAGTTAGTCGAGTCACGGACGTCCAAAGAGTCAACCGGTCGACCCTTTGTTGTTTTTTTTTTTTTTTACTTGAAGGGTCCGACGTCTAAGGGATGACCAATAACATTCATTTGGGCGACCCACAACACTTACCTTTCTCTCCTCATTTGGATAAAATGTTGGCTGCAATTAACACACTATTTAACATCTGACACTAATTTTGACCACTAATGAACAACTTAGCAGCTCAATTATTGTATGAACAAAATGGAGCTTTGCTAGCCAAAAGTTTAACATCTGACACTAGTGGAGAGTTAACAGCTCCATTGTGGATGCTCTAAGTGGCTGTGATAAACCACCAAATACTTCAATTCAGCTCGTGTTTAACTTGTTAAACTTGATTCATTAAATAAATAAGTTAAATTTAAAAATATCTTAGAAGTTATTAAAATTTTAAATCAAGTTTGAATAGTTAATTACTCGTTAACCTCAGTTTAATAAGCATAAAATTACATAAAATATCAAACCGCCGAGCTCGCTCACTAAAAAATTGTTTCAGATCGACTCAAAAGCTTAACGAACCAAATTTCAACAAATTTTAAAAGTCATTAAAATTATCAAATTAAATTTGAACATTTAATTGTTTGGCTCATTTATCATCCCTAACCTCAAAAAACATAAAATATCAAAATACTTATAATTTTAATATATTTTTTAAGTATTTCAAAATATTTTGGTTTGTTTTTGGAAAGAATTAAAAAAAAAATTAAAAAGTCAAAAATTCACTATAAAAGTTTTTAAAAAAATTCAAACGACTATACAAAAAACTTAACATTTTCATTTTTTCTATATTTTTTATACGTTTTTTCGTAAAAAATTAAAAAATGTTTCGAATATACTAATTTTTTTATCTTATATTTTAATCAAAAAAAATAAAAAATTACTAAAATAGCTTATTCCTAAACCAAATCTTTCACATATTTTAATACACTTTTTATATTATTTTTTAACACTAACAATAGCCCTAACCTCCCTTAATATTTGAGAAAAATATAATAGCACTACAAATTTAGCATAATTTCACATATCTTTCTTTTAGTAAAGTTTAAGTGATTAAAACTAATGCAAATAATGAGTAGATATTGAAATAAATAAAAACAAACATATGTTTTAATAAAAAAGGGATGATAACTTCATCTTTTTATACATATAACTCAAAATTACTGTTAAAATGTATTGTGTGAAACAAAATTTGGAGAGAGACCCATTTAATTGTTTTTAAAATGTAATGCTAACACTACAAGAATCTGTACTTTTAGCGACCACTTTCCAAGAACAATATGAAAGTTGGTAGCTAAAAGTTACCTTTTGGCGACCAAATATTAATTAGTCGCGAATGATCATTATTTTTTGGCGACCAAATATGAGTTGGTTGCAGAAGGTCATATTTTGGCGACCAAAAATGAGTTGGTCGCAGAAAGTGGTATGGTTTTGGCGACCAACTACAAATTTGGTCGCGGAAGGTCACATTTTAGCAACCAAAAAATAAGTTAGTCGCGGAAGATAAAAAATAAGTTGGTTGTGGAATTGGCGACCAAAAGTTTGGTCGCCAAAAAACTTATTTTTAGCGACTAAAAATATTTTAGTTGCTGTATATTAAGTTTTGGCTACTAAAACTATTTAGTTGCCCAATGGAAAATAAAAAAATTATTTTTTTATCTTTGGCGACCAAAATTTTGGTCGCCAAAAACTTATTTTCAGCGACTAAAAATATTTTAGTCGCCGTATATTGAGTTTCGGCTACTAAAACTATTTAGCCGTTAAATGGAAAATAAAAAATTATTTTTTATCTTTGGCAACCAAAATTTTGGTCGCAAAAAACTTATTTTCAGCGACCAAAAAAAAATTAGTCGTCGTATATTTATTTTTTCAGACCAAAAAGAAGTTAGTCACCAAATTAATACTTTTGGCGACTAATATTTTAGTCGCTGTTAATTAAGCTTTGGCTACAACAAAATTTTAGTCACCAATTATTAACATTTGCCGACCAAAAACTACTTTTGTCGCCAAAAGTGTGAAAATTTTAGAGGGAAACCAATTGTCCCAGCCTGTTCTCTGTTTAAACAAATCAGATTGTTCTCTCTCTCACACAGATTCTCCTTCACCCCCACCTCACTGCTGGTGCCTCTCTCTCTCTCTCTCTCATAAACACCCACCGCACCACCGATTATCCTCTTTCTCCTCCACTGGTGCATCTGCCGAATCCAAGGATCGTTGAGATCTGAATCGATTTGAGTCCTCGTCTCGATTCTCGATCTCTCTCAACCTTCTCTACCACACCTCTCGAAACAAGTTTGGTCAGAAATATTTATTTTTAGCGACTAAAAAATATTTTAGTCATTGTATAGATAGTTTTGGCAATTAAAATTATTTAGTCGCCGAATCAAAAACAAAAATTTACTTTTTATCTTTGGCGACCAAAAGTTTGGTCGGCAAAAATTTAATTTCAACAACTAAAAAATATTTTAGTCATTGTATAGATAGTTTTGGCAACTAAAATAATTTAGTCGCTGAATGAAAAATAAAATTTTATTTTTTATCTTTGGCAACAAAAAGTTTGGTTGCCAAAAATTTATTTTCAACGACTAAAAAATATTTGTGTCGCCAAAAAAAATATTTTGAGGTAGTCATTTCAAATGATTTATAAAATTAATTAGTGACCAAATTTATTTTCAGTTGCCAAAGGTGTAAAAATTTTAGAGGGAAATAACGCCCGTTTGTTCTCTGTTTAAACAAAAACAGATTTTTCACGCTCTCACACATTCTCCTTCACAACCAAACATCATCTCTCTTTAAACCCATTCCTCTGCGCTTTAAAATATGCGTACAGAACCATCGCCTCCCTTCCTCGGTGACCCGCCTCCTCGCCTACTTTGCCACTAGAACCACCGTCTCTCCCTACATCTTCTATTTCATCTCTCTCTCACACACACACACCACACAGAGTTCTCGATCAGAAACCCTAGCCAATGCTACGAGATACTGACGTCACCATGTTCCGGCAGAGGTCCGACAACCGAGGCCGAGATCTGAGTCGATCCACACAGATCTGTGAGTGATCCGTCAGACATGTGATCCATACCCCATCTCTTTTCTGACTAATTTACCATTTCCATGGAAGTAGTAGAGTCTTCTTCTTCATCTTCCTCTCTCGCATCGAATAGAATTCATCAACTACCGCCAACCCCAAGTCGGTTACTGTAATTTTCTGGTATGTGACCTGATGCCAAGAAACAAAGGTTCTTGAAGTTCAATCAAATCCGGCTTCCAAGCCTCTTGTTATCTGGTTAAATGGAGGTACTCAAACTTCTCACTTCCACATACACACCCACATTATGGGTATTTAGTTTTAATTTTAATTTTTTAAAATTTTGATTTTTATTTTGGTGGTAAGGCCTAATTGTTCTTTATTGGGGGTTGGGGCATTCTTTGAAAATGGACCGTTTAGGCTTAGTGGGAAGGCACTGGTCAGGAATGAATATAGGTAGAACAGAGGTACTATACTATACTATACTTGATATATACCCTTACAAGTTATACAGATGTGAGTCAGGCCATTTGTGTTTCTCATACAAGTAAAGAAAACACAGTTCTAAGGTCAAGGTACCCTTGCAATAATATTGCCATAGTAGGTTAAGTGGTTTAGTCCCAAAACAACATTATTGGTGGTTTACACAGATAGTTTAAGTCCAAAACACAGTTATCCTTTGCAATAATCATTGTAGAAAATTCAATTGGTGTTGTAACAAAAAACATTATGAGTGGGACAATATTTACTTACCTTTTTAAGTTTTTGAGAAATAAAGAATGATACAGATGACCTATGTAAGAATCAATGCAACATGATACTGTTGACTATCTAATAAGTTTTTCTTAATTAAATTCATGAACAAATCGAATTCACTGAACGGTTCAATTGATAAGTTTAGAGTTCTATAATTTTTATTATACATAGTGAATTTGATGTCCTTATTTCCGTGGATGTATTACATATATCTTGTCTATTTGCTTTATTTATTTATTTATTTTTTCACGATTTTGCATAATAGTTTTGATAACCAAACAGAGCTTTAAGATCAAAAGAAAATATTGCTCTTGTCCTCTCAACCAACAAATGATTAATTTTGTTTACTTTCAAACTGATGATATTACTTTTGTTAAATTTTTATCCCTAGAGCTTGAAACAACTCCAGAGTTCAGCTATTCCGGTAGCACCAGCCCTGACAAATGAGGAAGCTTGAGCCTTCGTTACACGACATGTTCGAATGGAAAATCGCAGTCTCCGATTGACATTGTAACGACCAAAGTTGTTCGTAATAAAAGCTTGAAGCCCTTGAGAAGAGAGTATTATCCTGTGAAAGCTACGTTGGTTAACCATGGCTACAATGTTGAGGTATGTTTTTGGCCTTTCTTTTACTTTTGGTACCAACAACCATCATAATTAAATTAAAATTAAAAGTTATTTCACGAAAGTATAAGATTGATTTTCTAGCATTTTGAGGTATGGATTACACTCGTGACTAGATATCCATACCTTCAAATGCTATGTACACTTGGATATTCGTTTGTCTTTTCAAGAAGTTTGTCGAGAAATTTTTAATTATTTTGGATTTGAAAGCATTACTTAATCTATTTGAGAAAGTAAAAGCTAAAAGTAAATATTCCTCCCCCAGTTTTGAGATAATTTTTTTTTTCTAACTTATTTAAATTATACTTTCCTCATAAATTATAAGAAGCTGTACCATATACTTTGACATAGATTTTCAGGGGAAAAAAAAAAAAAAAAAAAAAAAAAAAATAAAAAAATTATTTATAAGTAGCTCTAATAAATTGGACCAAACAGGCCAATGTTTGCTAGACATACAAGGGGTGATAGTGTGAGACATGGTAAAATAATTTCTAAAGTTAGATGGAAGTGTTAGTTCTCTTGCTCTGTAAAATTTTGTATAAAAGGGGTGTGACTTATTTGACCGGGATCACTTAAAGCTAAAACATTTATTTATTTATAAGCTTTAATTTTAAATAAGTCATTGTTACATTATTTTATGTGATTTTTTGGTCGTAGAATGTCACAATTGGTGACCAAAATGTTTCGTCGTAGAATGTCGCAATTGGCGACTAAAAATTTTTGTCGAGAATGTCACAATTGGCGACCAAACTTTTGGTCGTTGAATGTGATAATTGGTGACCATATTTTTTGGTGGGGGAATGTGACAATTGGCGACTAAGATATTTGGTCGGGAAATATCACTTTTCGCGACAAAATGGATTAGTCGCAATAATGACATATTTAGCGACCAAAAATTTAGTCAGCAAATCCAACTTTTCCCGACCAAACAAAATTTTGGTCGCGAATTACTTTTGCCGACCCTCAATTGGTGACCAAAGTAGCGACCAAAAAAATAGGTTGCGGATAACTTTTGCCGACTAAAAATGGACTTTTAGCAACCAATTTTTTGGTCGGCAAAAGTGTTTTTTTCTTGTAGTGTAACTTCTAGAGAAGAATTTTTTTTAACAAGGTTCCAAAATTTTGACTTTTTAAGAAAGGATTATAAGTTATAATTTTCTCCCATGCTATGATGCTAGTCATCAATAGATAGTTAAGTTTCTTTAATTCAGACAACATATATGTAGGATAAAATTACACTTATACCCTTGAGATTTGGGTTTAACACATCATTTTTGACGTTTGGAAAATTACACTGACTCCCCTGTCATTGTAATTATTTAGACGAAATACACGTTTGTATAAAAAAGATATTAAATTCATACACTATCTTTTCTTGTTTTGCTTTACTTCTTGTTTTTTTTTCTTCTTTTTCTTTCCTCGCTTTATTATTATTTTTCCAATGTAATTTACTGTTTTTCTACAAGGAGTTGTTATCTTTATATAAGCAAAAGTTTATAAAATGAGACTATTAACGACAAGAGTGAGAATGTAATTTTTCAAATATCAAGGGTTGATATATATTAAATTTAAATCTCAAGGGGTTTTAGTGTAATTTAACCACATATGTAAATGTTATAATGTTGTTAGTCTTTTTTAAAATTTTCTCATTTTGTTTTGTATTTATTCTTGTTTTTCATATTTTTAAAACAAAATAATGAACAATTCAAAAATATCTTTGTTTTTTTGGTATTTATTTTACCTTCTCAAATTTCTATATTAAACTATTTAATAAATAAGGTCCGTTATGATATACCATGAGTGTAATATAAATATATTTTTTCACAAGTGCTAAGAAAATCATGCCAAATACCAATGAAAATAAATATAAAAAATTTATAAAATCAAAAAATTCCGAAATTTCTCTTTTTCAAGGCATTAGAAGTATAATTTTGATGTAAATTAAGTGATCACCATTTCATTAAACGATTGGTTAATAACAAATTCTTGTCAATGAGAGAGGCTTCAAATGACTTTGAGTTCAAAAAAATATAATATATTGAATATGTTGTTATGCAGATCTTACTCAAAATTTTTTATTTTTTATTTTTACAATTGCTACAAAAGATATTAAAAAAATGAAATTACTCTCACAATAAAAATACACAAATTAAAGCAATCATGCATGCCGAATAATAAATTATTACTTTTTCAAATAATCTAAAATATATCAACACTAAATGACTACACAAAAATATTTGGTAGCTTTAAAAGAAGAGTTCTAAAACAAGAGTTGTAATGGATGAAATCCACCCATTTATGTGATATGTGTGCCTGTGTTTTTATTTTTATTTTTCATTAGCATGTAAATAGAGCTCAATTTAGAGCTCTATTTCTAGAGTTCTGTATCACTTTCGATGATTGTATTCATTATTGCAGCAAAGCTACTCCACCAAATATCAGTAATGTTTTTGGCGACTAAAAGAAATTAGTAGCCAAAAGCATAGGTTTTGGCGACTAAAAAATGGTTTGGTCGCCGATTGTAGGTGTTTTACCGACAAAAAAAATTTTGTAGCCAAAAGTAAAGGTTTTTGGCTACTAAAAAAAATTTAGTAGATAAAAGTGAACAATTGGCGACTAAAATTGAGTTTAGTTTAGTCGCCAAAAGTGGCGGCTTTGGCGACTAAAAATCAATTTAGTCGCCGAAAGTGGTTATTTTTAGGCGAAAAATTAATTTTTTTAGCGACTAAATTATTGGTAGTAGCCAAAACTAAGGTTTTTGGCGACTAAAAAAAATTTAGTCGCCAAAAGGGGCTCCTTTTTTTTTAAATAAATAATTTATTTTTTACATAAATTATATTGAATAAAAATAATTATGTTTATATATATATAGTTTAATATTAATACAGGTCAATATATTATATAAATAATATATTTTGCATATATATTCATGTGATGTTATTGTGGCATAATGGAGGGAGTGTGTTGCTAAAGGTTTAGAAGGTAGAAAGTTGGTGGTTTGAATCTCAGAAAAAGCAAAAAAGTTAGCTCTTTTTTTTCTTTTTTTTTTTCCACCGAGCAACCTTTGGCAACTAAATTATTGGTCGCCAAAAGTATTTGTTTTGGCGACTAAACAGTTTGGTTGGCGTTCCATCAACTATTGGCAACTAAAAGATTAGTCGCCAAATGTATAATTTTAAACAGTGGAATTGAATATTGGCGACCAAAACTTTGGTCGCTAAAGACCTATCTTTTTGCCGACTAAAACCTTTTTAGTCGCCAAAACCTTCGACGACCATGTATTCGCGACAAAACCTGCGACTAAAAAATTTAGTCGGGAAAGGTAAAAAGGTGGCTTTTGGCGACTAAAAATGGACCTTTGGCAACTAAAAATTTAGCCGCCAAAGGTGATTTTTCTTGTAGTGTGATATAGAACTCTAGAGGGATAGCTCTATTGAGCTGACAGTGAAAAAAAAAAAAAAAAGGGACAAATTAGAGCTTTTTTTTTTTTTTTTTTTTTATAGAATTCTAAAACATTTTCCCTAAATATATATAGCACCCAACTACCCATTCGAAAAAACAGAATTTAATGATCCTGAAAATCATGCATGTAAATAGTACATGTGGTACAATCTTTTTCCTAGCACATGTATTGGTGCAAAAAGACTAAATTAAACAAAAATGCTATAATTTCAGAAAAAATACATCAAAAAAATATTGAAAATTCAATATTAATGCTCAATATTCACTTTCAATGTAGCTCCAAAATAGAAACATCTCCTCCATATATTTAAATTTCTAATAATTTTTCTGACACCACAAAATTTTCCTAAATTGATTCCCTTCCCTCGGCTCATTTTATTGGGCAACCAAATGCAGATGTCCAAGCATCACCTTGTTTGGTTTCAAAAAATTGATTTTTTTTTATTTTTTCTTATCTTTTTGTTTAAAATTTTAAATTTTTTTGTTTTTTATTTTTTAACTACACCTAATCTAAATATACTTAAAAAATATAATAGTTATAAAAAAAAAAGTTTTTAAAAATTCATCAAATTAAAAAAATATTTAAAAATATAAAAATACAGTATATTTTTGTATTCTTATATATTTATTAAATTTTTTAAATAGTTTTTCACAAATACTTTATTTTTTATGTGCATCTAAGTTATATGCATTTAAAAAGTAAAAGATTTACTTAAAATATTAAAAAAATACTAAAAATAAACATAAAAAATAAAAAAATTAATTTTCAAAAAATCAATCAAAACAAAAAAAAATTAATTATAAAAAATTATACTAAAGATGCCCAATGTCATTCATCCATGGCCTTGTTTGTCCCCCTAATTGTCCAAAAAAATAAAAATTAATATGGAGACAATTTTTTTAATTAAAAAAGAAAGTATATCATGTGCCTGTTTGGTGCAGTTTAAAAGCTGCTTATTTCAGCTTTCAGTTTAATTTAAGTTATTTTGATGTGTTTGGTTTAACTTATAGCTTATAGCTTATAACTTTTTGGAAGTCAGAAATCAGTTTATTCTTTGAGTAGGGCAGGAGATGCTTTATTTATAAGTCAGAAATCAGCTTATGTCCATAATTATAAACTATAAACTATTTAGGCATGAGCTATAAGCACTTTTCCACAACTCTACCAAACAAGGTCTATATATGATTACATGGTAGACCCAACTTGCGTTAGTTGCATGGGATGTTTTCTGTCACTGTTTTTGGGCATTGAATATTCTGACCCATGGGATGTTTTATGTCATTGTTTTTGGGCATTAAATATTGTCCACTTATGTTGCATCTGAGCTCAAATCCTCTGCAGCACTTCCTTTACTGTGTTTGGTTAAAAAATATGAGAAGGAATTTAAAAAAGAAAAGAAAAATGAAATGTAAAAAAAATATACTTATATTTCATTTAGTTCACATATATTTTTCTTTTTCCTTTCTAAATTTCTTCGTAAATCTTTCAATCAAACACAATATTAAAAAATAATTCAAATTAGACCATGTCACTCCACTAAAGATCTGCGACTCAGATTAGCTCAAAAAAAAAAAAAAAAATCAAAAAATTCTCATTTACTCTGACTCTCTCTCTCCCTCCCTCACTGCACACGCACACCACTCACACAATCTCTCTCTCTCTCTCTCTCTCTCTCTCTCTCTCTCTCACGCATTTCTAATAAAAAATTATTTTAATCTTTTTTATTTTATTTGCATGGGATGTTTTCTGTCATTGTTTTAGGGCATTGAATATTGTCCACTTCTGTTGCATCTACCCTAATTGGATGTGTGTGTCCAATCCAATTGTAGATCATTTTTTAATTTTAATTTTTAATTTTTTTTCCTTTTTCTCAATAAGTTTTTAATTTTAAGATTATATTTTAAGATTATTACTTAATTTTATAATTTCAAATGCATTGGAATATAGAGATTTAAAAAAAAAAGAAGATATTATTTGATCCAACAAAGCTGATTAAACTTGAGAAAATTACAAATCAGGCTAATTTTTCAAAAATAAGTATAAATACATGAATTTTTTTTTTTGATTTTAATAATTACAATTTATAAACTTTATCATTAATCTGTATTTTTTTTTTTTCATTTTTCAACTGATATGTTATTTCCCCATTAAACTTCAAATTGTGCAACCCAGGTGCTGGTTTGTTAAAAATTGATGATCCAAAAGTAAAAAATCAAAATACTTCTCACACATCTTTTAAAAATTAATTTTTAAAAAAAATTTATTTAAATTATTTTTACCTAATAAGTTATAAGTAAAATCTATATCAAACAAGATAGTACAAAATGTCAAGATCAAAAAAGTTAGAAACAACTCAAATAAGGCCTCGTTTGTTAACTATACATTTTAATTAAAAAGTTAAAAAATATTATAAATTATCATATCACTCTCTTTATTATTAAAATAATTTGTTCCCAAACAAGACATAATTCACACTAAGACCTCATTTGGCATGCAACAGTTTTAACCTAAAAGTTAAAAAGTTATTAAAAAAATCAAAAACTTATAACCTATACCAAAAAGTCAAAAAATTTCTTTTCTCTCTACTTTTTGCATATATTTTTATAAAAAATTAAAAAATTATTTTATATATATTAATTTTTCTTATCTCATATTTTAACTAAAAAATAAAAATTATTAAAATAATATACTCCAAATGAGACTTATACTCAACCAATCCATGTAAATCTTTGGGCATTTACGAGTCAGAGTCCTCTCCTCAGGCTTGTGCTGAACTGTCATGCGGATTTGGTCTACTTTTTTGTCTAATTTTGATAATCACAAGTTTATTTTATGATTTATTAAATTCAGTCAAGATTTATACTGTAAAAAATAAATTGAATCGGGATCGGGAAGCATATGTTCACCTTATTAAATTATTTAAAAATAATTTTTAGTTCAATTTTTGAACACATACTTCCGATATCCGATCAACTTGATTTTTACGGATATGATATCCTGAATAAATTATAAAATATGAACGGTTCGGGACAGAAAATCACTCTGCATCAAAATAAAAATTCTGCTTACAATTTAAGAGAATCTAGGAGCATTCTTTGGGGGTAGACCAAAAGCCAAGCTGGGACTAAGCAGAAGGCTACAGGTCAAGAATCTCATCTTCTCTTTATCGGGGTATGGGGCCTGCATCATTTTCAGATAAGTAAAGGTTTGTCAGACATTATCCCTCAAAATTAATCTTTGAGGGATAAAGATTACCCCCCTTGGACAGAAAAGGTAATTTGTTGATTTTTATTGTACTGATGAAGTTAATAAAATCACCATATTTTATGATCTTTGTCATGAATTTTTTCAATTTTTCCGTATTTTTCTATGCTATGCATAGGTTAGCTTTCCTTTTTCTATTTCCATTTCAGGGATGTACAAATTTTGGATAGGATTCTAGTCCTTTCAACTGTTGAATGCAGATAGAAGAGGACCAATATGAATACAACACTACAACATTTTCTTAGTTTAGTGACATTTGAAAGTGCCACAAAACTATTCTTCTAATGACATTTTTTGGTCTTGTGGCATTTTGAACAAGTGCCACTTCTATCGGTGCCACGGTAGATATGAGTGTCACAGTAGATACTTGCAAGTGTCACTGCACCATCATGGCTAAAAACTTTCAATAACATTTTAATGTCATGGTAGATATTATTTGTGGCACTATCAAGCGCCATTAAAAAAAGAATTAGTGACACTTATAAGTGTCATTACACTATCAAGACTAAAACCTTTCAGTGACACTTTAATGTCATGGTAGGCACTATTCGTGACGTTATCAAGTGCCATTCGTGATGATAATTCGTTGTTGAACAATTTGATCTGCTCTTGCAGAGACTCGAACCGCCAACCTCCCGCCCCATAAACCTTATACACCACACTCTTTCCACCACACCTCTATAGCACCATATAATTATATATGCAACATATATTATTTATATAGTACATACATCTATATTAATATAAAAGTATATATATAAACATAATTTATGTAAAATAAACTATTTACTAGGAAAATAAAAAAAGACCACTTTTGGCGACTAAAAATATTTTTTGGTCGCCAATTCTATACTTTTGGCTACTAATTATTTTTTAATTGCTAAAAAACTTAACTTTTGCCGACCAAAATCGGATTTGGTCACCGAAGATGCACTTTCAGCTACCAAAATTTTGGTCGCCAAAAAATTTAATTCCTGCCTTAGGATTTTAGTTCTCCCGTGCTAAAAATTACCACTTTTGGCGAATAAACTTATTTTTTAGTCGCTAATTATAGACTTTTGGCTACTAAAATTTTTTTAGTCACCAAAAAGCTTTACTTTGGGCTACTAAAATTTTTTTTGTCACTAAATATGTCGGCGACCAATTAATTAAAGTTTTGGTCGCCAATTGTAGACGCTATTACTAAAATTGTTTAGTTGCCAAAAAGCTTTATTTTTGGCTACTAATGTTTTGGTTGCTGAAAGCTATACTTTCAGCGACCAAATTTTTTTTTGGTCAGGAAATTTAGTCGCCGAATATGCTTTTTCCTGTAGTGTATATTGAGTTTAATTTATTTATTTTTATTCATTTACTGCATTGTAAAAATTTTAAAAATATATTGGCATTTTTTGTTTTTTCAAAAAATGCCATTATAAGCTTGGAAAGTTTTTGACTTAGTAGTATTTCTCAAAATACTATAAAATATTTGTTTATGAAACTTTTCACCTAAGTGCCATAAAAAGTAATTTACACCTACCTAGTGTCTTGACATTTTTTAAAAAATGCCATTGCTACTAAAGTTTAGTGGCATTTGTTGGTAAATATCACGAACATAATTTTTTGTGTCATTATTTTATAAAATGCCATAAAATTGATGTGACATTTCTTTATTGAAATGCCACTAGAGCCTTATATGTTTGTGGCTTTGTGGCATTTATCTAAATGTGTCATCAAATATTATTTTTGTGGAATTTTCTAAAAACATGTCACTAGTATAGTGTCAGTAAAGTGTGTTTTTGTTGTAGTTTTGTGACACTTGTTCATTGAAATGTTACTAGAGACTTTTATGTTTGTCGTTTTGTGGCATTTTTCAAAAACATGCCACTAAATATCATTTTTGTGGCATTTTCTAAAAATATGCCACTAGTGTAGTGCCACTAAAGTATGTTTTTGTTGTAGTTTTGTGACACTTGTTTATTGAAATGTCACTAGAGCCTTTTATGTTTGTCGTTTTGTGACATTTTTCAAAAACGTGCCACTAAATATCATTTTTTGTGGCATTTTCTAAAAATATGCCACTAGTGTAGTGCCACTAAAGTATGTTTTTGTTGTAGTGCAAACTAAAGAGATGCCACCTCAAAACCCAAAATTATTTCAAAATTAAACCCAAAAATTATTTATTATAGTGAGTAATAATGCCACAAATGCATTACGATCATATGTTTTCTTGGGCTATAAAAATATATGATTGTGATGTATTTGTGACATTATTTTTGACAATCAAAAATAACTATATCTCAACCCTAATATAGACACAACTAATTAAGTTTAATTGTGTTTAGTTACAATAATAAGAGTTTAAGGTGTAGGGTAATCCAAATTGGTTAGTGGGTATACTTTTCACTCAATTTACAAGATTTTGAATCCCTAACTAACTTTGATGTGTGAGGATATAATTTTCGCATATCATTAAGTGTTTACTCTACAGGTCTATCAATGGCCTCTAAAAAAATTTCTTGTAAGAGTTTGTTGATTTGAATAAAATTGTGTAAGACCGAAAAATAAATACAGAAACCATTAAAATGTTGGTTCCTGATAAATTTGTGAGTAATGCTATATGCACTAATTAATATACTAATTAGTATATCAATTGATGATGTGGCATAATTTAGGATATTTTTGGTATTTGTAATTTATATTATGAGTAGAATCAATAATAATGTCATAACTAGTATTGGTACATTAATTAGTACACTAATTGGAGCATATAGTACCACTCTAAATTTGTAGTACCACTGCCCTTTAATTAATAAAAGTAGGAAAGGGTATTAATGACAGCAGAAAATTTAATTGTGACACCTAGTTGTCTCGTTAATGAAGGTTTTCTCTTAATGCCTAATGAAATTTCAAAATTTCCCCTTTATAATTGGGGAAGTTATTGGGTATTAACACGGCTACGTAGTACTTCAAGATATTATAATTAGTAAAGAATGTGGAACTTATGATTTTGTGTTGAACGATTGAAGAATATGAAAGGACATAATAAATGATGGTTAGTAAAGGAGTATGAAGACGTGATACTCTGAGAATACTTAATAATTTTCCTTATAATTGGGATTAGGAAACAAGACAAGCCCGTTGTAATTTTTTTAAAAAAAATTTATACATATATAGACATATCATATTCTTTTCTTAAAAAAAAAAAACTTAGAATGCAGTATTGAGAGTACTGCATTTATTCTAGATGAGTGCAGTGTTATCATAAGAAATTCATGACAATTAACATACTAATGTGACTAAACTCGAATTCGGTTAGGTCTATAATTTATTTTCTTTCCAAACAAATATTTCCACACTCCTAATATTTAAAGAAGAGCAATGATATACAGATAGAAAAATATGCAAAATTACATGATTGTATGGGGAGTTATTATTTCAAAACACAATATCTCTATTAAAATGACATTTAATCACAAAAATATAACAGTCACGGTATTCTGAAGAAAAAATTTATAAAAATGCTAGACCCTAAAAATTCTACTAAATGTCTCACATGAGTGTGAAACTTACATAAGACTCACATTGTGTAGGTCACATACCCATGTGAGATATTTGATAAAACTTTTGATATAATTTTTGAAATCTCTAATATTACTAAAAAATTTATCTCCAATTTATTGTACTGTATAGTCCAAAAATAGCGGGCAAGGATTGTAAGCCTCACAACAATGGGATTGTAGGCTCTACAACCATTCCATATTTCGAATCGGATAGTTGAGGATATTGGCGAGAAATCAAATTTTTAAAAATTTGTAACAATAATATTTTCAAAAAAAATTAAAAATTAAAAATAGAGTCATACCTTCTCGGAAATGGCATCTTGAACAACAATGATGTCACTAGTGAAGCAGAAATGACTTCAACGGTGGAAGAAGCATCGGTGTCGAAAAGGCATCTTGAACAACAATGATGTCACTAGTGAAGCAGAAATGACTTCAACGGTGGAAGAAGCATCGGTGTCGAAAAGACTAATGTCTTGATTTAACATGGACCGTAGATATTCCATCGTCATCTTTGCCGCTTGCCTCTCTCCTGTGTGCATCCAACATGCCACCTCTATATATACATACACATACATGCACATTAATATACACACACCTCAATATATTTAAAAAACATGAATAATTAATATTAATTAGTTCATACCTGTCCATGATGAAAATAATATCACCACACTGAGATATGCAAAATCCATTGAATACTGCAACACAAAATTAGATATAAAAAACAAATTGTAATTAAGCCATATATAAATAAATAAACAGAATGTACTCAGAAAACAAGGATTCAGAATGTACTTAGGCCATCTCCAACCGTTCACCAAATCCAACATCAAATTTAAATTTGATGAAAAAAAAGCTGCTTTTTGTGCTTCAATGGTTGCACCAAAACAATATCAAATTGAGAAAACATCAAACGTTTCACCAAACTGAGGACGGTTTGCTCCTTTTACCAATTCACTGTGCATAGCCGTCAAAGCATAAATTTGTAAAAATTTTACACTACGGGTCGACCACCGGTGGACCTCTCGTCGACCACCCTAAGGCACCAACCAACAGGACCGACTCATGGAAAAATTATTCGCAAACCGGTTCAAATTGTTCAAATTATCGGTTCAAACGGTTCAAAAAAATTTGAACCGCCGACCCATCGATGTCCTTTCTTTTTTATGCACACTACAAAGAACTATAACTATTGAGCTACGGACGATCAAGAAAATCAACTTTTTACTCAGTTGGTGAAAATTTTGCTAAACCGTTGGAGATGCTCTTAGAAAACAACATCAATGACCGTGATTTATTAGGCAAAAATTTTAAATGAAAATTCTAAGTACATTGCATTATATATAAACTAGTGGTAACTCATGTTATGCACGGTATGTAAAAATATATATATATATATATTTATAAAAAATAATATAAATAATTAAATTTTTGTATGCAAATTAGGAAAACAAAGAAAATTAAAATTTACAATTTAAGTCCCTCAATTTTATCACAATTTATTTATTATTTTTAATTTATCACAAATTTAATCATGTAATTTTCAATCCCCCTTGCTAGAATTGCAAATTTATGTTAGCTCAATCCCATCAATTTGAGTCGAGCTTAAATTTTTTTAAAAATTGAATAACATAGTTTTTAATTAAATAAGGACTTATGCAAAAATTCAAATTAAATTTGAGTGGACTTGAGCAGAAACATCAAATAATTTGAGAAATCAAAACAAAATTATATATATAAATATATAAATTATTTGCTAATTTATTTTTTAAAATAATAAATAAAATTATTTAAAAATTAAATATTAATGAACAAAAGAAAAAGCAATATACTTAAAATTTCCAATAAAATTTTTCTTGAAAATATTTAAAAAATACTTCTTTTAGAAAGGGATCATCGAATAAAGGGTTGTTTGAAAAGTGCCATATTAGCTCACTTTTTTTTTTTAATCTTTTTATCACATCTCTATTTTTTTACACATCTTTTCATAAAAGTAAAAAAGTATACCTAATTATCTTTTTTGGGACATATCACATTTTTACTTTTTTGTACATATTTTCATAAAAAATAAAAATATATATACTTATTTAGCATTTCCCAAACTACCACTAAGTTGACATTAAAAAAATTTACTTTTTACAATAGCATAAATAATTTAAATATGATTTTTAGAAATTATTTTAATTTAAAAATTATAACAAAATATTTAATAGAATAAACACAATTTTTTTTACAAACTAAAAGTATTTGAATAAAAAAAGGTAAGAAAAAAATTTAATATGGTATTTTCATTTAATCAAAAAATAATTTTAGATGAACAATAAATTATCACCTATAAATCTTTTTTTAAATAAAAAAAATTTAACGGACTATCACTTTTAGTAAAAAGAATTAACGTTCCTTTCTAATTTATTTTAGCAAAAGTAACTTTTTAACAATTTGAGCCAAAGAAATCTTTATTCTTTATTTTAATTTCTTTAATTGACAATTGAGAGGGAAAAAAATCTAACAAAATCCACCATATTTGGTAAGTACTAAAAAAGTTATATTTTGTTCTTTTTGTCCAATATATATATATATATTAGAAAATATTATTGTTGAAGTCCTTATAATTTAGAAGGATATAATTTCTTTTTTTATAAAATTTAAACCAAAAAAAGAAAAAAAAATTAATAGCCATTAATAATTTGAATACATGTATTTAAAACAAATTATATTTAGACCAATAATATTATGACACATGTAAATATTTATCTCATTCTAATTGTAGTAATATAATTTGAAGAATAATTTAAATTTTAAGATTTTATTTTATAATTTAATAAAGGATGCAAAATTTAAAGAATGAATATTGATCTCATTCCTATTATAATAACATAATTTAAGTAAGAATCCAAATTTAAAATATTATTTTAAGAATATAAAATTAATTTATAAACCAATCATATTGTAACACGATAACAAAAAAGTTAAACAAAATAAAAAAAAATGAGAAAAAAAGAATTTCAACTTTCAACCTTAATGAAATGACAATATTTTACAATTATAATAATATATAGATATATAGATAAATCATAAAATAGATCATTATTTAAAATTTATATATTAAGGATAAATCATTATAACTTTAAATTTAAATTAATGGAATGTTTTCCATATTTAGGCCTCGTTTGGCAAGTGGTTGTTTTAGTCTAATAGTCAAAAAGTTACTAAAAAAATCAAAAAGCCAACAACTTATACCATAAAGTCAAACATTCCCTTTTCCCTCTACTTTTTGCACATCTTTTTGTAAAAAGCCAAAAAGTCATCTCAAACATACTAGTTTTTTTACCTCTTATTTTAGCTAAAAATTCAAAAAATTACTAAAATAGCTTGTTCAAAAAATGGATTAGTATAATTTCTATTTTTTATATTTGATATACTTTCCATTTGAAAATCATAAATCTAGAGAGATGTTTTTTAATTTTATTTTATTTTTTGCTTGAATGAGAGCTATAGAGGATTCTTTTACTTATTTAAAATCAAAAAATTAGAAATTTTAGTTTGAAATATTAGAACTCTCACAAAACTTGTGGTTAGAAATCCACTTTTACTTATATAATATATAGATATAGATAAATAGATAGATTTAATAAGAATTTATATTTTAGATATTTTTTTAATATACAAATTATTTTTTTTAGATTTTTTTATATTAAATTAATTTAACAATCTTATCACTAAACAGTAGGTATGAGAGAAGTCAAAAAGATTTGTAAGTTAAGAGAAATTAATAAATATTGAGATTTTTTTTTTTCAAATCAAAAAATTAAAATTAGAATATTAGAGCTCCTACGTCAGAAAGTAATCGAAAGCGTCTCCGAATGCCAAGAGTTTCATCAATGGCACTTTTTTGGGCTTCTTTCCTTCTCCCTCTCTTGTTTTTACTTTGTTTTCGGCTTCTCCGTCACCAGAAAGGGGACTTTGGACACTCATTTTGGGCTCAAAATGTGATGTAGAAAGTGGTGTTTGATGGGTTGGAGAGAGAGAGAGAGAGAGAGAGAGAGAGGGAGGAGATAATGAGAGAGTTAGAAGGCTGAAGGTAGTGAAGTGGTTGGATGGCTCATTAAGTGCGAAGCTAACGTGGGAACAATATATATAGTTCAGAACTAGGTATGCAGACTCAGAAGAATACTTAGAATTGACAACCTAACGACTCAGATTGCTACCGGCAACAAATGTTTTCGCCATCCCACATTATTAATACCTTTTTTGATATATTTTTTGATTTTCTCCTCTACTCGAGAGTCTAAGGGGGAGGTGTTTTGCTGTGAGAAGTGGTTAAGAGTTATGATGTATGTATGACTACATGTATGTGTGTTTCTCAAAAAGTTTTGGGAGATTTTCACTCTCTAGCACACATTACAGTCCATGGACATAAACATTGGTATAACATTCAGGTAGACTGAAATTCGTGGTAGATCCTGCGAATCCAACACCACTTTTAGAGTGTCCTGCCTCATAAGATACATTGCATGCCTCGTTGGTAAAACTCATCCACTATTTTCATTTGTAATGTTGATGAAAATCATTAAAATTGAGATCTTCTTTAAACCGTTAGTTAGAGACTCAGAGATCATTTATAGTATTAGATTGAGAATCGTAAGATTATATTTTCAAGACAAAATTAAATGAAAAATGATCAATAATAATAATCATGCATGTTAAATAATTTAAAAATAATTAAATTTAATATAATACATCTTTTATGATATAACATAAATTAATGAGTTTTTTATACACTAGGCATAAGTTAATCCTACCCCCACACTACATACATGAAAATAATAATGATTTTTTTTTTTCACTATACTAGTTTCTAATTTTAAAATTCTTATTAAAAAATAGATAATCAAAATGAAATTAAACATACGTAAGTATTCCTACTCCTCAATTAAAATATTCTTTTTTTTGGTAATATTGTTTAAAGGAAATTACTTCGCACACCTTCATTTAACTTAGTCCAATAAACAACCCCGTTGGGATGATAGCTTTTTGGCTATTCACTAATTACTTTCTCTATTTTTCTATATGTGTTTTCGTAAAAAAATTTAAAAAATCAATTAAAATAACCACTTTCCAAACGAGTATGTTTGGGATTAACTTTTTTTGTAACTTTTTTGTGTTAATTTTTCATTTTTATTTTTTTGTTAAAATTTTTTTAAATTGTTTACATTTTTAGGTTCTACCCAACGAGATGGATCAAAAAATAATAATAATAATAAATAAATAAAAATATTATATTCTGAACTTTTAAAAATCTTTTTTAGTTTTTAGACCTTCTAACTAGACAAATTTGAAAAGAAAAAAGTAAAAAAAAAAAAAGGAAAAAAATCACTAAAGATAAAATAAAAGATATATATATATATATATAGGTCTTTTTAGCTAGACTCTAAACTCAATTCCTTACACCAAGCACAAAAATAAAAATGACTTGCACCAAACACATGACAAACTTAGAAAAAAAAAAAATTTATTATAACACTAATTTGAGATTTCACTTATTGTCTTACCTTTCTTGTCAAAAAATGTACTTCTTGACTGTTATTAATTTGAAGTGGTTGTGTAGCACCACTTTGTGATTGATCACATTTTACAACACTTTTTATTTTTTTCTTTTTAAATTTTTATTCAAATTTATGCTCAACCTAAGTGAGATCTAAAAATCGTAGACATTTTAGAACAATTGAAATCTAAAGATTGGAATCATACAACACAATTTCATCAGAGATACAATATTGCAATACAATAGTAGCAATGTGTGTTTGTTTTTTTTGGGAAATAATTGCACAGTGGGAAAACTTTTAACCCAAGCACTCATCGTGTGCAAGCTTATATCCCTTTTTGTTTTTAAAAAATAAATTAAATACATTTTTAAGATTTGATTAAAATATGAATCGTTTGTAGTTTTGAAAATTACATTTCTCATGTGATTTCTAATTTCATAACAAATTACCCATTTTATTAATAAATTATCAATTAATTAATGTACTTTTTAATCATGTAAATATATTTCAATTAATAATTTAGATAATTTTATTATTGTAAAGGAAAATAATTATGAATTTTATTTTTTACTTAATTGTAAATAAAAAATTCTAACAAGGAGATATTTGTAATTTTTAAATTATAAGAAACAATTTATATTTTAAATAAATATCAAGAAGTATATTTGTATTAACCCATTTCTTAATAAATAAAAAAAAGGACATTTAATCAGCACTTGTGAGTTCCAACTCAGCCTAACATAATATCAACCATGTATGTACCAAATGCATTTGTAGTTTTCACCTCAATTACTGATAATTCAAAGTTTAAGCAATTATATCTGGCACACTAGATACATTTTTTAATTTTCACATTTCTGATTTTTGTATTTAGTTTCTCGCAAGAAATTTGGTGAGAGGGCTGAAAGAAGAGTGAATATTATTTATTTATTGTTAAATTTTGATAGAAAGTGCATGTCAGTGACATTTTGAGAAAATATTTATAGATTAATAAAAAAAGTTTTGTGAATTTAAATATTGAAGTATGTAAGATTTACTCATTTAATTGATTTTTTTTTTTTGAAAAGACATACTGAATTGTTATTTCTAAATTTCTTCCCTTTTTATAGGATAGACTTCTTTCTAGTCCAATCATAAACCGGATAGTGTTGGTTAGGTTATGAAACTCACTATAGGTCTCATTTTTGATGATTCATTATGTTCAAGTTTTTAAATTTTGTGTGTGTAAATCACCTATAAAAAAAAAAAGGACATTTTTGAGAAAAGTACATGTTAGTTGATATTTTGGAAAATATTTATACATTAATGAAAAAGTTTATGAGTTTAAATATTAAAGTGTGTAATATTGGACTAACTAATTGATTTTTTATTCTATTTTTTGAAAAGATAGATTGTATTGTAATTTTCTCATATTTTTCCCTTTTATAGGATAGACTTTTCTAGTCCAATCAGAACTAGATAGTTGTTGGGGATCAAAGTTAAGATCCTATCGGTAAAGTCCTCATTTTAATGATTTGTTCTATTTTTTTAATTTTTTTTTTTATCTTTTATGAAGCCTATCATAGGTCTCAAGCTTTTAAATTTAGTCCAATACCTGGCTAAAGTGTGGATAAGGTTAGTGGAGCCTACGATGCACTTTTTTAATCTTTTTCTTTTTCTTTTTCTTTTTTTTTTTTTTTTTTTTTTTTTTTGTTTCCTCAATCTTTTGTTTCTAATCTTAAAAAGAGACCAATATGATAATTATAGCTCTAACGATTGCATCATCTTTATTATATATTGGTAATCTAAAATATAAACATGTCCCTTTTTTTTTAAAGAGAAAATTTGTGATAAATTCAATCTAATAAGAGTAAAAAGTATTAGGTTTAGTAAATATTTTTTTTGTTAACGAAAGGTCCACTCTTTGTGAAATTGTTTGATGAGTAGTTGCTGCTTTTATTGGTTTTGGAGGACATTTTATTTTCAATTTACTCATTAATTTATCTATTGACTTTTTTTTTATCTCATTGATTTTTTTACTACTCTGCCCAAATTTATATCTATATGTTCCAAATTCATTTTCTATCTATTCAAATCACCATATTTATTTGTTCAAATTTTTTGACTATCCTGTCTCAATTTTATGTCTATCTATTTAATTTTTTCCTTTATCCTGCTCATTTTCCCTTATTTGTCTGCAAAATCGTGGGTTTTTCTCTATTTGTTTTAAAATCAGGATTTTTCTCTCTTTATTTGTTTCTAAAATTATGTCTATGGGTTTTCTTTATGTCTATTAAAAATATGTTTGTAGGCTTTTCTCTATCTCTGCTAAAATTTGATATGTTCAAATTCATGCTTAAATAAAAACAAACTCATTCTGCTGGAAATTCACGCCAAACAATGTCCTGCATTCCACCACTTCTTATTTATTTTTATATCTTCCATCATAATTTTTCAAACAGACTAACACTGTCTCCTCTAACTACGTAAAAACTCAAGAACTTGTTTAAATCCAAACACTATGGTTTCTTCACATATTCTAATGAATCAAAATAGAACAAAAAAACATAAAAGCGCAGGTAAGTATTCCCTTATTATCAGGAAGGTGGGAGCTACACGCACGCCACCATTGGAATTGGAGGGCCCACTCGATTTCCGGACATCTAGGGTTAGATATGCGACAGCATCGATTGTTCCTAAGAAACGCATCTACAAAGCATTAAGACGACTCTTTAAAAACAAAAAGAGAATGCATGGATACGTGATGGAAGCACCACGGGCGTTGATCAAAGCAATTCCATGGCGTATGGCGACGCTGGGCTTCAGGTTGGAAATAATAGTGATGAGAAGCTTTATTTTGGGCCAACTTTGAGCTCAATTTGAGTGGTTCCTAACGCCTTTTATGGTGGGTCCAGTGATGTTCCCTTTACCACATGGCAAGTCACACGAAGACGGTTTACAAAACCATTTATGAGTGAATGGGAACTTGACGCTGCTGGTTCATGGAATAGATAATTAAAGAATAAAAATGTAGGTTTCCTTTGTAAGGTTTGTCCCACATTAGCAACGTGAAGAGAATTTATGTATGTATAGTTCTAGGTGGCAACCCTTGGGTTGGGCTCCAAGAGGCACTTCAAGTTTGTAGAAAGGAGGAGCAGGGACAAGTGGCCTTAGCCCAAGCCACCATAACATGCACTGCTATCTCCGTCATCTCGGACCCACAAATGGTTGCGCGTTCTGCAAGTGTGTGGGTTGTAGGTCAAGTCGGGCTCTAACTTCTTTAATTTTTGGACAAAATTTATTTGAATTTTTCAAATTTGGGTCGAAAATTATTTAATTTTTTTCTCATTCAAACAAAGGTAATTTTTCAATTTGGTAAAAATCTTATTTCTAGATCTTTGCTGAGTAAAAATGAGTTTAGGCTAGTTTTTAAAATGAAAATTTGTACCTTACCAAAAACGGGATGTATGTAAGAAAATGTTACATGTCCGATGGTCTTTCAAACCAATGTACGATTGTTGTACTATCTGCTTTAATAATAACACATCTTCTCTTTATTTGCTTGAGTCTTCAAATTTGTGGCATAAAGAGACTTAGGACATGTTAATTACAGGATCTTTATGTAGATTAATTAATACGTGAATGTTTGCAATTTCCAAATTTGACATTGATTTAAAATCATAAATGTGAAATT